>CM070555.1:30333479-31812455 GCA_036346405.1 Phyllostachys edulis | reverse complement strand
TTGGTCATTTTTTCTTGCTTTTATTGCTTTGGGACCAAGTTGTGCCCTTGTGGGAAAACATCGAGTATTTTACTTTTCAAACCTCAAACTTAGCATTTTTGGGAAATTGTCAATGTGTTCATCAAGGGGAGATTGTGGATATCATAGGATATGTGCATGATCTTAGGATGATGATACAATTGGCAATGTCTTTTGCGGTTTGTCGAATCTGCTGCTGCAAAGTGATAGCTTCGTTAGTTTATGGCGGCATCATCGCACACCATGGGGCGATCGACCGCCATGCCCTGGTGGTTTTTCCGAATTTCATCGGGCGGTCCGACTGCCTTCAGACGGCGGCCGATTACTGTGGGGGCACAGACCACCAAAGTGGCATCGACCGAAGTTTTGTGCCGATCGCGGCCATTTTGGAAATTTGGGTTTGGGATAGGTTGAGTTCATAGGCTTCAGCAGCATATGTGTTGCATGATGCATGTTTTCTAACGGGGTCAAGTTGTGAAGAATTTGTTTCAATTCGATTTCTTTGTCTATTATTGTGCAGACGCTTGAGGTCAACGACGGTCAACGGCAGGATGATCGACTAAGCTTGGAGAGCTGAGATCCGAACGATCGTGGATGCCGTGAGGTCAATGGACTCAAGCATGACGCAGAATGGATAAATGTGACCGAACGGGCAGCTGGTGACAGGTTGATCAAGCTGCTGGTGGTGCAAGTGCCTTGGTGGCTTCAAGTGAGCTGGATGGGAGAGACTTGCCGACATGATGAGAGCTGTTGATCAACCTACACATGGCCAAGCAGCGTAGTGTTTCACCAAGATTGGACTTGGTCTTCAGAGAAAGATCAAGAAGGGTATTTTGGTAATTTCACCAAATACCACCTTTGTGACTTTGGGCTAAACCACGCGCAAGACGCAGTGCATGGAGAAGCGGTTTAGGTCAAGAGAATATGAAGACAACGCTTTAAGATGCGTATGCGTGTGTCCCTGCTTGTGTGTAGACTTAACGGAGCCCATTAGGTTAACTCTTTAGAAGCTAGGCCTCCACTATAAATAGGGGTGGCTGCTGTTTAGCACCCCATAGAGACTTAAATACTTCATTTGCAAAACCCTAGTTGGTCTTAGGGCTTAGAGAAGAAAGGAGAGGCTTAGGGTTTTAGAGAGATGAGTTGAGTGAGTGCTCATGGATTGAGCTCTTGTCCTCCATGGATGGATTGGTCAGAACCCTCTCAATCTCAAAGCAATCTATGTATGATTTCTCAAGATGAGTTTTTTTGTGTTCTTCCTCCTTATTTGGTGATTTTGAGTCCATCTTTGATCCTTTGGTTTTTGGTTGGTTTCTTGCCCACATCTACTTTTGTGTGACGTGAGAATACATCTAGGATCATCTAGATCATTAATCTCCCACGAGTAAGTGTTTGGATCTCATTTTCGCTTTTTGCCAGCTTTTGAAACCACCTTCGCTCAAATGGAAAAAGGTCACGACTTTGGCGAGATCTGGACGATCGTTGCTTGCAATAGGTTCCTCGATATCCTTAGGAATGTGTGTCTCAAGTTTAGTCAAGTTTCATCGTAGATCAAAAGTTAGACCGATTGCTTTTGGATTTCAGTCGTCTCAGACTGCTTCGGTCAGTCCGGCCGATCGCTGTAAGCCGCTGGTTAGATCGCCGCTCACGGTCCGATCAGGCTGATAGCCGCCGGTCAGACCGACCCGAGGGTTTGATCTCCATACTTTGGGTCTTTTGCTTTGGAGTTTGATCGGATTCAACACAGGTTATCTACTATGCTTGTATACAGATCTTCATAACTTTTATAGCTATTAGAGTGAAAGTAATGTTGAGTTTGATCGAGATGAAAAATAGAGAAAGCTCCTATTCACCTCCCTCTCTAGACATCTTTCCGGTCCTACGTAACCATAACACCGCCGCAACAGTTTTTCTTACATCCAGCTTTTGCTAATCTATGAGCTCCTCCATTGGCCGTACGGCTCACCACCGAGAACTCCACTTCTGGTATGCTCATCAATCATGATCTTCTCCTTGATTTCCATAACCAGTGGCCCATACATCGACCTGTCCATCGCCTTTGATTGAAGTTTTGTGCCGACTCCCACACAATCCGTCTCCACGACCAGGCGCTGGACGTCTAACTCTGCTGCTAGCTCCAAAGGACGCTTACTCGCCAGAAGCTCAACCATCAAAGGATCATTTGCATTGCTCGCCCAGCTCGTGGAGGCAGCCAAGAAAGCGCTATCAAACCTCCTTACGACAAACCCCGCAGCCACCCGAGCTATCAGCCGTAGCCAGGATTGTAATCCTGTTTATAGATTTTTGCAAAAAACATCACATGTATTGAATGGTTTGCAAGAAAAGCTGTGGGGTCAATTGACCCCACAGCTTCAACGTGGCTCCGCCACTGGAGAGCGCCGTCCACGTTTGCTTTCACGGTTTCACCGACCCATCATGTGGCCGGTTCCACTGCTGCAGGGATGGGCTCCTCTCTCTAAGTACAAAATGATACAGAGAATTCCTCGTGTTCTCCTTTAGCTTCGGCAGCTTCAATTTCTGTTCATTCTCCAAACATTTCCACATGGCTCTCGAGAATGCACAGTTCCAAAACAGATGACAGGCTGATTCCTCCCTACCAGAGAAAAAACATCTGACGCCTTGTTTGATTGATCGTCTACTCAATTCCGTTCCCACACCCAGGAAATTCTGAACCAGCCTCCACAGGTGTACTTTGTGCTTACTCTAAGCTTGTGCAATCCTCCAACTGTGTGGATGTCATGGGATATGATCCTAATATTAGGATAATGATACAATTGGTAATGATGGTGAGGGTTTATTGAAACATTCGTTTTTCGGAAAAATCAGGTTTACTGTCAGACCTCAGAAGGTCAAACCGGCACTGGTGGCGGTCTGACCGGCTTGGTCGGCGGTCTGACCGGCATGTCAGGCGATTAGACCAGCCAAGAGGAGAGATCCAACCTCTAATCGAATGGTTCGATCTCTCTGGTTGAGCGGTCGAATTTTGGAAACTCAATCAAACACTTATGTAGGAGTGTTATGAGATGCATTTGCACTAAGTTTCATGGAAAATGAAGCTTCAGGGCAAAACTAGATAGGTTTTTACCGAAAATTCCAGAGAGCTACTTTTTCAGTCCTTGGCCAAATTCTGGCCAAGCTTGTGGCTGAGAGGTCTGACCGGCCAGCCGGCAGTTATACCGGTCATGAGTGGTGGTCTGACCGGCCAGCCAGGCTCTGATCATTGGCCGGTAAGGCGGTGATGGTTGTGTGTGAGGTCAATTTCATGGGTTTCAGTGCATATGTGTTGCATGATGCATATTTTGACTAACGTGGATCAAGTTGTGAATAACTTGTGCCTGGAATTGATTTCTTGATCTATTGTTATGCAGAGGCTTGGAGGTCAACGACGGTCAATAAAGGAGGATGATCGGGACTAGGCTAGGAGAGCCGAGGTCCGTAACGATCGAGGATATTGGGTGAAGTCATTGACTCAAGCATGACACAAGATGGATAAGGATGACCGAACGAGAAGTTCGTGTGCACGGTTGCATCAAGCGTGGGGGTCGTGTAAGTACCATGGTGGTTTTGTGAGCCGGATGAGAGAGATTTGCCGACATGAAGAGAGTCATTGATCACCCTAGGCGTGGCAAAGCATGTGATTGCTTTATGATGATTGGACTCGATCTTTGGAGAATGATCAAGAAGGGTTATTTTGGTATCTTCACCACAATACGCTTTAGTGACCTTTGGTAAAACTGCGTGAAAGAAGGAGTAAGGAGAGACGGTCTAGGTCAAGTGAAAATGAAGTTTATGAAGAAACGGATTCAGAAGCTCTGTTCATCATCCGCTTTAAGAAGCGTGTGTGAGTGTAGACCCATTTATGTGTGGGCTTAACGGGTACATGTTAGGGTTTTCTCTAAACCTAGCCTCCACTATAAAAGGAGAGGTCCAAATTTGGAACTTTCTATGCATTTCAACAAAAACCCTAATTTGTGATTTGGAGAAAGTGGAGTAGTTGAGGCCAAAGTTTTTAAGTGATGGATTGATTGAGTACTCAAGTGTTGAGCTTTTGTCCTTCATGGTGGAGTGGCTATAAACCAACAATCTTCTCAAATCAATCCAAGCAAGATTTCCTCAAGATGAGTCTCTTCTTGTTCTTGCTCTCTTTTTGGTGACTTTTGGGATTTTGTGTGTTCCCTTGGTTTTCTTGGTATTCATGCTTTGATCTTGTTTGCTGGGACATGTGGGAACCAATCTAGGGTCATCTTGACCAACACCCGCCCACAATCAAGCTTTTGGATCAAAGTTCGAATTTCCTGTTTCGTGTGTTCTTATCCTTATCCAACAAATTCATGGAACCTTGGCTTGGATCTTCCTAATCGCCAATTGAATAGGTTCCTAACCTTCTTGATTAGCTATGGTTGAAATTTCAGGGATTTGGATCATCGGATCAAAAGTTGAGTAAATTTGTGGTCCTCAAATCGTGTTGATTTTATTGTTCATCCCGATGAGAGGTTGGACCGGTTGACTAGAGGTCAAACCGATTTAGCAAAGGTTTGCCCGCCCTTCTTGAGAGGCCAAACAGGTCAAGCTCCATTCAGATCGGCCATAGTTGCGATCGACCGACTGTGTGATTCTTGGTGTTCTTGATTGCTTTCTAGGGTTGGTCATTTAACGCAAGATTTCATTGTGCTTGTAATCTCGATCTTTATAGCTTCCTTAGCTATTGAGGAGAATAAGAAGTTGAAATCGGTCGAGGGTCAAAAATAGCAGAGCTCCTATCCTCCCTCTAGTCGTTGTTTCGGTCCAACAAGTGGTATCGAGCCCTGTTAGTTCACTCTTGATTTTAACCGGTTACTAAACATGGTGATGGAGAAGTACTCCACCAAGTTGCATGTCTTTGATGGGCTCGACGCTACCTATTGGAAGAATCGTATGCGTTCTACCTTCGTAACGAATGTCAAGTCATATGGGAGGTTGTTCAAGCTCCGCTCGCCTTGCCCGAGATTTCTACGCGGCTTCAATGACCCTCTTGGTTAATGATCACAACACAAAGAATCTCCTATATATCGGGCTTGGTAGATGTAGTATGACATGATTTATCATCTTGAGACCGCAGACGAGATTTGGCACACACTCGAGACTTACCATGAGGGTTCTTCCCAAATCAAGAAAGAACGTTAAACGGTCTTCAAGCAAGAATACAACAAGTTTGAGATGCGCTTTTGAGAGAGCATCGATGATGTATTCACTCGCTTCAACAAGGTGCTCAATTAGTTGAGAGCGGTCGACATTGAGTATTCTCATCCGAGAATGTAACCTACCTCTTGGCTGCAATCAATACCAAGGAGTGGGAGATGAAGGCTACCGCTATTGAGGAAAACATCAACTTATCTCGATCTCACCTTGAGCTGCTCTATAGCAAGCTCAAGACCCATGCGATCAAGAGGGTTAATCATCCTAAGACAGAGAACATGGCCTTGGTAGCCGAATCTCTCAAGAGACCTCTTGATGGCTCTTCGATTCTCGATTTCTCATTCGCTTGTCTCTAAGCAATCAATGACGAGGAACTTGACTGCATTTTTGAGGCCGAGTTAGATCTTCTAGCTAGAAAGTTCATACAAGCCTACCATAATGCGAATAACAAGAAGAGAGGTGGTCCGTAACTTGCTATGAGTGTGGTGAGCTATACCACATTCGGGCTAATCGCCCAAGCTCAAAGGAAGAACAACCACAAGGAGGAGAAGCCCACTTGGAGGAAGCCTCAAGGGAACAAGGCGAAGTTTTATGCCACCAAGCTTGTGAAGGCCGCCACTAGGTCCTTACCGCTTTGGAGATCACTCCGGAGCAAGGAGGACAAGGAGGAGGAGACCTCGAGAGAAGGACAAGGGCAAGGACTTCACGGCATGTGCTTCATGACCGACTCCATTCACGACGATGACACCGATCGACCTCCTTCCTACTAAGTCCTCTCTATGTGTTGTGAAGGGATGTATTAACATATTCTTAGTCGGGATAAGGCACTTGAGTTGATCATGGCTAGAGCTAACAACCTAGAGTCTCAAGTTGGTAGCCTTACTTTAGAACTTGCAAATACTAAGGATCTTGAGATTGATAAATGTGCTTCATGCCATGCTTTACATTATGAACTAGCTAAGTTGCAAAATTCTCATGACATTGCCCTGCACCAACTAGAAAGTTCTAGGACTAAGTTAATTGATTTTAAATCAACTCCATGTGAAAAATGCTTAGAGTCTAGCAAGTTGGTAGCTTCGAGAAGATTGACTCTAGGTCCCTGTTTTTTTCCTAGAACATGAGCGAGAGATGAATGACAAGCTAGAAGCATTTAGAGTCAAGTATGAAAAGCTTAAAGACAAAATTTAGTTTGCATCTTACACTAATAAGGAGAAACATACTAGATACATTAAGGCCAACTCTTGTGAATCATATCCTAAACTTGAAATTGAAAATGCTTATCTCAAGGACACATTAGAAAAAAAATTAAGGGTAAGAAATAATTAAACATGATTCTTGACAAGTCCAAAAAGCCTTTTAGGAAGCAAGGGTTAGGATACAACTTTGCCAAGGATAAGTCTAAGTCTAATGTCATTCAAGTCTTAGAAGATGGCTTAGTTGAATTCAAAACCCAACCTACAAAGATTCTCTTCAAATCAGTAGGTTTGCTCAAGAAACCTCTAAGGTAAAAGGTGCTTCGCCAATGGTACCAAGTACTATTGCACATATTATGCAGAGAGATGGACATTTGCTTGAATATTGTTGGTGTAGGTTGAAAAATATTAGGAAGAATCTTGTTACAATTTCCTCTCATCAACTTAGAGCTTTTGTGAGGAAAACCATGTAGAGAAGAAGAAATCTAGACTAGGAAAACCCTGCAACACTCGAGGACCAAGCACATTGATATTCGTTGTCACTTCCTTAGAGACCATGTAGAGAAGGGTGATATAGTGATGGAATTTGTGAAGTCTCGAGTCTCAGTTAGCCGACATTCTCACCAAGCCATTATACGCAACTAGGTTTGCTACCTAGAGGAGTGAGTTAAGGGTAATTTATCCCTATGATTTGGATTGAGGGGAGTTGGTTCTCTGAGTTTTCCTTGTTCATATGAGCTTTCCTTGTTCATCCGATCCTCCTCCGACCTTTTGATCCTCTTGATCTTTTTACGCTTTTGAATTTTTCTTGCATCTCATTGTATCATCTTGCATTCATATGAAAATCCCAAAAGATGCATTGAATTATAAGATTTATGCTTCGTTTTTAAATTAATGAAGCTTTGCTTATTACCCTCATTAGCTTTAGTATGTCAATTCTTGCTCCATGTCATGTCATGTTCATTGACTAGCTAGAATTATCATATCTTCTCATGTGTAGCTTAGTCTTTGCTAGATTAGCTAGAACTTTAAGACAAATTGAACTAAAAAGTCAGCAATTTGTGGATCTTTTAGTGAGTTGCAACATTAGTGATCTTTTTATGACATTTGCCATGTCAAAATTGCCTTGCTAGCTCTTGAGTCTAGGATTGAATATTAGTTGAACTTCTAGTTATTTTGTGAATTTTAAAGCTGCTCTTAATCCCTTGCAAAATGAAAAATTAAGTAGAACAAGCTTTGTGATCCTCGTGTGCTTAAATTTGTGCCAAACTAGTCTCACAAGACTTCATTGTCAAAAGACATGAACTTGGAGCTAGTTTGATAATCCGCACGATCCCATGAGGATTGCTTATCAAACTTGATATGAACCTCAAGATTTGTTGCCTTGGTTGAAGCTTAGAAAGCTATTGTGGATGGCTCCTAGTCCAGATCCTCTTCACTAAGATAGACCCTTTAATCAACTTCAACATGTACTATTCATAGCAAATGAAAATTGTTGTAGAAGATTAGGTGATTGAGGTATTTTAAGCAAATTGATTCACTTTGGGACTCTTAGTCACTAGAATGATCAATTATAGCATCCTGGATCTCACATTGATATTTTGACATGGTCATATCACTCTAGGATCTCTTTTGATGAACTTGCCAAAATTGAAGCATTGCTTAACATCTAATCACTTGAATTCTTCATCTTGAGCTTTCTAGTTTAGTTTTGCTATATATGTATGGACATGATATTGATAGCATTTTCGCTTGACATGTCTTGTGCAAATTAGAAATGCTAACTAGTTCATTTGGGTAATATCCAAAGCTTCTTGTAATAAAAAATTGGAAAATCAAAAAATGAAACCACACCATCACATTTCATACATGCTCCTTATGCTTCTTCCTCATCTTTGCATCAATATCTTTGGATCAGAGGAATGCGTGATTCCTTGATGACTGACTCCATTGTCAAATGAGGAAGATACAACAAAAATGTAGAAAGGGGGAGCTATTTGGAGAAAAAGGAGAGAAAATGAAAATTTAAAAAAAATCGTGATCATAGTGAGAGGGAGCATCTCATGTGCATTCTTGTGGTCACATTGCCTTTTCTGAAATTCAATTGCATTTCTTGATCCTCTAAATGGTCAAGGTCAAATTGAACAATTGTTCTTTCATATAGACCTTGAGTAAGAGTTTTGACTTCTTTGGAATCTAAATCTTTCATGCTCTCTATTGCCTCACATAACTTTCTTTTGTATCTCTGAAGCCAACTGGGTCATTTTCATGGCTTTCTCTTGTTTATGGTCAAAGTTGTGACTTTATGCGAAAACATCAAGTATTTTCGAAAACAAGCCTCCAATTTGCATTTTTTTGAAAATTGCCAATGTGTTCATCAAGGACGAGATTGTGGATGGCATGGGGATATGCTCCTAATCTTAGGATGATGATACAATTGGTAATGGTGGCGAGTGTTTGTCGAAACACTGCTTTTCGAGAAAATCAGTTTGTTGTCGATCTCGTAAGGTTAGACCGCCCCGTGGAGATTTGATCGACCAGTCGATGGTTCGATCGAACATCTTAGGTAGTCTGATTGGCCAAGCGGAGAGGTTCGACCTCTGTTGAAAGATCCGACCTCTAGTCAAAAGGTTCGACCTTTCTAGTCGAAAGCGATCCGAGCGCCATATGAGCGGTTTGACTAGGCAAAAAGTGAAAATGGAATTTTGGCTAACCTAGTCAAACACTTATGTGGGAGTGCAAGGAGATGTGTTTCACAAGGTTTCATGGAAAATGGAGCTTGGGCAAAACTAGATAGGTTTTCACCGAAAATTCCAAAGAGCGACTTTTTTCAATCCTTGGCCAAATTCGCTAAGCTTGTAACTAAGAGGTCCGACTAGCCGCTGGTCGATAGGCCATGAGTGGCACCGACCGCCAGCTCGATCATTATCGGCAAGACGGCAATGGTTGTGGGTGAGGTCAATTTCATGGGTTTCAAAGCATATGTGTTGCATAATGCATGTTTTGACTAACGGGTCAAGTTATAAGAACTTGTGCCCAAATCGATTTCTGTGATATTATTGTGCAGAGGCTTGAAGGTCAATGACGACGATGATCGGACTAGGTTAGGAAATATGAGGTCCACAACGACCGAGGATGTTGGGTGAAGTTATTGAGTCAAGTATGGCATAAGATGGACAAGGATGACCGAACGGGAAATTCGGTACGACGGGTTACATCAAGCAGTACAGGGGTCGGTACAAGTACCATGGTGGTTTTGGTGGGAGCCAGATGGGAGAGACTTACTGACATAAAGTGATCCGTTGATCAACCTACATGTGGTGAAGAATGGGATTGCTTTATGATGATTGGACTCGGTCTTTGGAGAAGGATCGAGAAGGGGTATTTAGGTATCTTCACCAAAATACCTCATCGGTGACCTTTGGCAAAACCGTAGCACAAAACGGCGTAAGGAGAGACGGTCTAGGTCAAGTGAAGATGAAGTTCATGCAGAGACGAATTCAGGAAGCCCGGTTTGTCATCCGCTTTGAGAAGCATGCGTGAGTGTAGACCCATTTATGCAGGGATTAATGGGTGCATGTTAGGGTTTTATCTCTAAACCTAGCCTCCACTATAAAAGGGAGAGGTCTTGATTTGGAACTCTCTATGCCTTCCAAGAAAAAACCGTAATTTGTGATTTGGAAAAGTGGAGCAGCTTGAGGCTATGGTTTGTGAGAGATGGATTTATTGAGTGCTCAAGTGTTGAGTTTTTAATCCATCATGGTGGATTGGTCAGAAACCAATAATATTCTCAAATCAATCCAAGCAAGATTTCCTCATCATGAGTCTCTTCTTGTTCTTGCTCTCTTTTGGTGAATTTTGGGATTTTGCTTGTTCCTTGGTTTTCTTGTTGTTCATATTGTGATCTTCTTTGTGGGACTTGTGAGAACCAATCTAGGATCATCTGAACCATCATCCACCGTCGAAAGCAAGCTTTTGGGGAAAAGTTTGAATTTCCCTTGTTTTCGTGTCTTCTTTCCCTCGCCTAAGAAATCTATGGAACCTTGGCTTTGACCTTCCCTATCATCTATTGGAATAGGTTCCATATCTTCTTGATGAGCCATGGTTGAAATTTCAGAGGATTTGGATCACCGGATCAAAAGTTGAGTAAATTTTTGATCTTGAAATCGTGTTGATTTTATTATTCATCCCGATGAGTCAAACTGTTGATTAAAGGTCGATCGGTTGAGCAAAGGTCCGTCCGCCTTCTTGAGAGGTTAGATCGGTCAAGCTCCATCTGCATCAGCCATAGTTGTGGTCGACCGAATTCTATGTGGTTCTTGGTGTTCATGATTGCTTTCTAGGGCTTGGTCGATTTCAACGCAAGATTTCGATGTGCTTGTAATATCCGATCTTCATAGTTTCCATAGCTATTGAGGATAATAAGAAGTTGAAATCACGAAAGGCCAAAAGAAAGTAGAGCTCCTATTGACCCCCTCTAGTCATCATTTTGGTCCAACATAATCGACACCATCCTTTTGCTACCGGACCGAGCCGATGATGACAAACCTTGGAATAAGTCCGGTTCTACAATGAATTCTACTAGGATGTGACCATACCAATGGCATCGTTATGGTTGATGGTAGGTTAGAGGAAGTAGTTAGTTGGATGTAGTTTTGTAACGCTTCCTCTACTATTGCATATATTAGATTAAAGACAAGTGAACGGTAGTGTTCTAATCAACTAAATAGATAATAATCTCATATTGTGGTTGTCCGCAAAGTATGCAAGACATGATCAAGTACTTAAATCTATGTAACCTACCATGTCAACTAAACAAAAGGAGTGATTGGAATAAATGAATAACTTTGGTAGAACATAAAGAATACAAAGTGATTGTAGCCCCACAAAGTTATAAATAATGTGCTACCCGTAGTTTGATAATCGCTATAAGTATGCAAGCATCGCATATTTATTTACCTTAGAGGCTACAAAGAAATTAGGAACTAATGATTTTTTGGGACAAGAGCATATAATCTTACATATTAGTAATCGATAATATGGTCTTATATGTTGTGGTCCATTCTATTTTGGTGTATAATGGTAGTAAGCTAGAATATTAAAATCTAAAAACAATATACGTAATGAGGCAAAGATGATAGTGTAGTTCTTGGTTATAACATATTAATGAGCAAAGGAAAAATGTAAAGTAACATGCAAACTTTGGATACGCCTATAGATATGGCTAACCAAAGAGGAACGTAAAATAGTGTTTTCATTTCACATTTGCAGATAATCATAGCTATCTAGTGTACTATTCTTGAACTCAAATTTTCTAAAAGATCCAAGGGTATTGACTATGACAAAAGCTAGAGTTTTCTACTATAGTGAGATCAAGTTTGCGCTCTACATTTTGGCATCATATCCTCGCCTTAAGCCTTGTCTGCCGCAAAGGATGGAGCAACAAAGACCTAAAATGCAAAAAGAGCAAAGTGGTCATACCGAATACATATATAGTGTTCTTTAGACAAAAGAAACAATGACTTGATAGCGTAATCCACCGCTTCTATAGATTCCATGGCTAGTACAAAGGCAAGTAGCACAAGTAGTTCAAATTCACAATTATTATCTAAATCTAGTTAGGCAAATAACAAAATAACTTTTTATATTTGCTTATAAAACCAATTCTCATCATCAAAGGAATATATCGAAGGAAATCTATTTTCATTTAAGCCTAGGACAAATGATAAAACTGTAAAATAGGAGAGGCAAAATTTATATAACACTAAAACACCACATGGAAACACACCTCGCCTAAGGTATCGGTCCTCTCGTGATGTAGCTCTTCTTACACCCATGCGAATACACGGATATATGATCGAGAAGATGTGATAGGTCTGCACCTTATGTAACCCGACAAAGCGATAGTTTTAGCACATATGAAATCGGAAGAAAAATGAACAAAACTCAGATCTTGAATTGAGGAACAAAAAAATAATTTCATAGCTTCACAAGCATATAGCATGTCCATTGTACTAAAGAAACGAACAAAACCTCAGAACATTGGGAAGAACAGAGTATGTCTTTGTTGTTCTTATAGAGGAAATGAAAAGAATGTAAAAGCATATATGTTCTATGCATGAAAAGCCACGACTTGTAGTAGTCTCAGGAAAAAGCTTTATACTAATACAATCATACAAAGATCTAAGGGAACATCACTTTGGTTGCTTGCACATGTACTTACTAAGCTATTATTGGTTCCATGATGATGTTCTGTGGGTTATGGCCAAAAGTAAGCACCGATACATCGTGGCTAACGGTTATAATCAGCAGAAAGATATGCACCAGATATATATTGCCTTTAATAATAATTCAAGTGTCGCTATTGGTCGGTAAAGGGCATATTTTTTTTTGTTTTTTTTGGGCAAGAACGATTTACATGCTAGACAAGATATGGTCATGTACTACTACCACCAGCAGCAGAAGCTAGGAATAGCAAAATATAACAACAATATGTGGAATAATGATGGCATGCTAGATAAAGATATGGTCATGCACTTTGATTTCTTTTGAAAATCTAAGTAGTGGCATTACACCACCAACTTTCGTAAGAGAGAGATAAGGATTGAAGGGTGTTCACCAAGCAATGTCAACAATGAAGCCTAGAGAACTTTTCAGTGACTTAAAAATGCATCATTTTGACATTGCCACTCTCAAGATAATTATAAGGCATCGAGAAGAACAACCAGAAAAATCTAGCTATATGAGTTCATTCTTCATGAGAGAAATATTATATGATCAATGCTTATCTAAAGAATTCTCAAAAGAACATGCGCATCAAATCTATACATATGTGCAAGTTATGTAAGGAACATTATTACCAAGCAAACAACGATTTCATGTAATGATGACATTCTTGAGCAATAAAAAGGAGAAATAGCAAAATTTCTTTTTAACCTCTACTATTTATGCCAAATGGTATTCGCTATAAAAAATATAGAATAATCATTAAGGAGATAATTGAAGCATATGAGATGCAAAACATCTTGCATAATAAGTAGTACCTCCATCTGTTTTTCAGATGATGATATCACAAAATTTATGCACCAAGAAGGCTTATAGCCTATTTTTCTCTCGATTCAATTGCATTTAAAAATTGTAACCTTCAAGACAAAGGCTTTTCCAAATTTTACTACCATGTGACCAGAACGCCCCGCTTTCTTAAGTTCTTGCCAAGTTTTCAAAATAAAAGTAACCATTTGGCTTTATTGAAAGTTCAAAGCTTAACTTGAGTTTTCAAAAGAGCTTTAATTGATTAAACCAAACTTGAACTAAACTGCTCAAATACTTCGTTGTTTAGTTGGAGTTTTCCTCGCCTCCTCCGTAGCTTCTCCGTGCCTGGGTGTACTCTCTCTTTTAATTTCCTTTGTTGGTTTGAATCTCTTTGAGGCTCAGACCTCTATTTTGGACCTCCCTTGTCAGGGTTTTCCTGCCGAGGACCCACCAGTTTGTATTTTCAAACCCTTGATCTCTCAAAGCAAGCTTGGCTTTGTTTCTTTGACTTCCCGTGGACCCCCACCTCTCCTTGAACTCCTCCTGAGTTCACGTGGGCGCCCAGAGTTCCTCCGACCTCCCAAAGGCTCTTTTGAACCTCCTTGAATTCCTTCCGCCCCATCGACCTCCTTGAGTCCCTACGGCCTTCCTTTGTCCCACGGACCTCCTCGGCCCTTAGGACCTCCCCGCCCACACGCATTCTCCCCTTGTTGAGATCTCGCCGTTAGGACCTCTCTCTCGAGATCTTAACCGCTGCATTCTCCCCTTGTTGAGATCTCGCCGTTAGGACCTCCTCTCTCGAGATCTTAACCGCTAGACCTCCCCTTGTTGAGATTTGGCCGTTAGGACCTCCTCTTGAGATCCTAACCGCCGCACCTCCCCTTGGTTAGATCTCGCCACTAGGACCAACCTCTTGAGATCTTAGCCGCCTGTGTCCTCCTTCGTTGGATCTATGTGTTCGACCTCCTTAGGTCCAAGACCTCTTAACACTTGGACCCCACTGCTGGCTCTCGCGGTCATACCGCTTAAGACTTGGCCTTCGCTTAAGGACCGTCCGATGTTGTTCGGATGGTCCGATTCTAAGGGCACGCTTGCTTGGTTCGAACGCCCCTTTTTCTCTCCTAGCCGTCCGATTTAAATCAGACGGCCTAGTCTCCTTGGTCTGTTTCGCCGGTCCGAACGCTCTTGGTTTTGGCGCCATTCGATCTTGATCCGATGGCTCAACCATGAGGTAACGCTTGGATGGTCCGAACGCTCTTTCTTTCTCGACCGCCGATTCCAATCGAACGGCTCGCTTTTGTCGCAGGTTTTCCTTGGTTCTCGTGACCTCTTCCGGCTGTTTTGCAAGGACCACCTCCTCGATCCTTGCCGGTCTTTTGCAAAGACCACCTCCTAACCTGTGAGTATCCCCGCTGGTCGACCTCCTCGCACCCTTTGATCTCGACCGCAAGGTCCTCCCTTGAGATCTTGACCGCTAGACCTCCCTTGTGTAGATCTCGAGTGTTTGGACCTCCCGCCCAGACCTCCCCGAGTGTTTTGGACTTCCCGCCCAGACCTCCCTTGAGTATTTTGGACCTCCGACCAGACCTCGAGTGTTTTGGACCTCCGTCCCAGACCTCCCAAGGGTCCTTGGGGAGATGACTTGCGGTGGGGCCACCCCTTGACCCCTTGTGCACCCCTTTTAACTCGCCCCACTTGCCACCTCTCTCCACCTTGTAATTATTGTTTTGCCTCGTAACTCAGGCACATTTAATAGGTATCGGTCACATTAAATGCACTACATCCGAGGTGCCTTATTTTAATTTTTAAGGGCAAGCCCCGCCCTAGCAAATCCCGATTGCCAACACGCTATTGAACCTTTTTCTTGGTGCACTCCACCAACTCAAGCTATATATAGCCCGGTGGGCAAACTCTTGCAACCTTTTTGCTCATTTTCCCACCTTGTTCCTCGCCTTTGTTCGCCTTCCTCGCTTGTGCTTGAGCTTCACCAAGAGTGAGCCGCAGGAGTTGGCATCTTCTCTCGAAGACCTTTTGGATCTTTGTCGTCTTTTGCTTAAAGACCACCCTCTCTTGCCTTGGACCTCCCTTGTTGTTCCGGGCCTCCTGCTTGTCCGGTTTTGCTAAGTGTTGTTTGAGTTCTTTTAGTCTTCTTTTGAAGTTCTTGGCCTAGTGTGGTTTTGCTTATTTGGTTTTCTTTGCTAACGTAGATCACGAGTTTGAGGAGATCTTGGACCCACTTTCTCATCAAGGCTCTCCATCGCCGACCAAGGCAAGCCACGCACTTCCTTTTGATCATTTTGAACCTAGTTTTGCAAATGTATTTTGGTTTTACTTTATCATGCGTGGCTATGTTTATAAGAAAAGGTTTGGGTGTAGTTACTTTCCTTCTTGTCGTTATGCCTCCTTTGTTCTTTGCCCCTATCATGTTGTTATGTTCCCTTGTGAGCCCTAGGAATGGTTATCTAGTTGGCATTTCTTGTTATGTGCCAAAGATGGGGTCAGAGGTTATGTATTGCTTCGCTTCTAGAATTCGTGGGACTGTGAATCATGTTTCATTCCTAATAATCTTGACTAATAACTTATGGAACTCGTGGTCGGTGCCATCATATATGCCTATGGGTGATGCCTAAGTCGTGGTTGATCGTGGTGAGAGGCCACTTTGTTAAAATCTGTGCCAAGACTGGGTGGTCTTTTGGCATGGGTATTTACAAAAGGTTTTGCTGAGGCAAGAAGGCAGGGAGTGAGTAGCGGGTGCTATGCACATCTGGGTTTGTGGAAGTCTTGCCTTAGCACAATTAAGGACTTAACTTTGTGTCTATTGATCTGGCCAAACAAAGGCAACCACAAGATCATTTTATAGGGATGGTCTGGGCTGAATAATTAGCAATGAGTTGGCTTGGGGCTGCTGTGGTGGAGCGTGGTGATTCGTTGGCGCAAGAGGGGCACCCCACAACCCTCATGGATTTCTAGACCACAGAGGATTACAAACTTTAGCGGGCAACCGAGTCGGCTCAAAGCTTTGAAGGCCTCACACGCTTTCTAGACCTGCCACCATCTAAGTGAGCAAGGGTGACCGAACTCGCCCCGCTAGAGAGATCGTGGATTGTGGGTAAAGTTGCACACCTCGCAGAGTGTAAGATCTATTCAATAGCCAAGTCCTTGGTCATGGACATGCTCAAAATGGTTCAAGGGGTAGTTTTTTCAAAGTTCGTACATCGACACTTCCGCGAGATGCCTTGGCCTTGCCTCAAGAGACCTTGGCCGGCTCCAGAGGGGTTAGGGTTGGCTCTGTAGTGGTCCAGGCTGGTTCTTGACTGAGTGGGTGCTCTAGAGGGTCTTGGTGAGGACTCACACCGTGTGACCAGCACTCTCCCCATTTTGTTGTGGATGTGAGTTGGTGCTCACTCCACCTTTTCCAACATCAAATTTATTATGTACTATTGTTTTACCTAGCTACTTTTCAATCTATTATCATATTATTGTCAAAACTTGGCTTTATGCTAAACTAACCATACAACTCTCAAATGGTAAGCCCTTGCATGACTATTGTTGCATAAATGCTCCTCAGGACTTGCCGAGTACATTCAAAGTACTCATGGCTTAAGCCCCGTGGTCAAAGCAGACATTTAAGATGACCAAGTGTGGTCAGGCAGACTCTTCGAGGAGGAGTTCTTCGATGACCCACCGCTTAGGACGCCCTCCACCCGACAAACTGTGGTGCTTGTTGGATGGCTTTTATGCATTTTTGGTGTTGGAGCCCTAGAGCTCCTTGTTGCCGCTTGTAAGTCCTTGTTGGTTTTGTAAGCCCTCAAGTGCACTCTTGTTATCAAGCTTGACCATAAGGTCCTCCGTTATATTAAGTTTAATTTTCTCGCTTCATCTTTGTTTGACCTCGTGGTTATGATATTAGCTTGTGTTCTTGTGCGAGCTAGCTTCGTTGTCCCGGGATAGCTCGGATGACGGGGACGAGACTCCGTGAGGTCCCACGATTTAACTCCGGGAGGTCTTGTCGCACCTCTCTAGTGATGTACCCGAGGCGCCATCGAGGGGTTATGAGCCAAGACCTCCAGAGGTCTTAAAGACCTCCCGGGAGGGCTGGCGGGCTAAGACCTCCAGAGGTCCTGAAGACCTCCCGGGAGGTCCCGACAGCACTCCTGAGTGCACCGAGTGGTGCTACCACTCTCTCGTGGTGGCGCCGCAACAAGAAAAAAATGGTCCTCCTGACCTCTTAAGTGTTCATCACAGGTGGGTCGTCAGTGGTATCGAGCCTTGGTCGGTCAGAGGACGGGCCATAGGTAGAAAGGTCGATTTAGTTTTGATTCAAAAGTTATTTTCTAAAGCAAACCAACTTAAAATTTGTTTGGTGGTTCTTTCCTTGTTCTCGTTCTATGTCGCCCTTAACTTGTCTAAATCTTTTCTCACTTTATTCTACTTCAATCTTAACTCCTTCTTAGTTCCTTTATCTTGCCTCATCGAACCTCGATTTTAAGTCCAATTGGACCTCCTTGGCTTTATAATTTCTATAGGGCCGATCGTAGTAAGGTTAGGTTAGTGGTCCTAGTCCGAGTCTCGCTTAGCTTTGGTCTCTAAGACCTCTGCTTGAAGTTTTGTTGCCTCTTTTGGCCTCCTCGCCTTTTGATCTCTCTTGGGTTTAACCAAATCACCCCTAATAGATGCTCTATCTTTATCTCTCTGTTCTCACTTATCTTGATGCTTTATCCCTCTTACCTACTATGCTTTTCTTACCTATTAAACCTTTAGAGTTTTGTCCAGATGGTGCAGACTCTACAATTCCACAAGTCGTGGTGAGCTCTCTGCACGCTTGCCTCCACCTCCACCTCCTCCAAAGGGCAAAGAACAGATCCGTGTTTTGGGCGCTTTATGGCAAAGACAAGCCCAAATGATGAGCTCAATGATGCGTTATGAACCAAATTATGGCTCAACAAAGCCGCACCACCAATGCTTTACTTGCCATGATGAGCCGTAATAGTCAAGTCGCAAAGAAGGCACCACCTCCACCCTCATTTCACCATCACCAAGGCTATCGAGTTCATGAAGACACGCCCACCTACCTTTTCAAGCTCCCCGAGCCCTTAGATGCGATGACCGGCCGAGATCAACGGAGAAAAAGTTGATATTGCTCACGCCAAGACAGGAAAAGGTGTTGTTCGCTTCACATCAATTGAAGGGCTACACCAATGGTGGGACACATTTTGTGCTCACATGCCGATCCCCAGAGGATCACTTGGCGGAATTCTCAAAGAGATTTCGCCATTCTCATGTTCCCGATGGGAAAGTAGAGATGAAAAAGAATGAGTTTAGGATCTCAAGCAAGGCAAAGATGTCGCTGAGTGAGTATCTCACTAAGTTCACACAGCTTGTCACGCTATGTTCATGAGGATGTGGCTACAGATGATGCACGCCGAAGCGCTTTTAAGCGAGGCCTCCATCCTAGTTTAAAAGTTCAAGTTGTTGGCAACGACACCCCGATTTTCAAAGATATGGTGAACAAGGCCATACTCATTGAGGAGTCCCAAGAGAACTTTCTCGAAGTCTTTCAAGAGAAAGGCGCCACCCTCCAAAGGCTCAACAAAGACCTCCCCAACGTGTCAAGACCTTTGTGCAAGACGATAAACGCTAAGGACCTCCCTGACCTCCCAGACCTCTCGCAAAGACCTCCCGCCTAATCGTCTCGCCACAAGATCATCAAGGCACTAAGCCTATCCCAACAACCTCCACAAAGAATTGGGATCACCGCTTAAGTGTCACCAAGGGGCATTTCACCAACCAATGCCCATCAAGACCGAAAGCAAGAAAGACCTCTACTTCAGACCTCCTCGCCAAGACCTCCCAAGTCGCAGGACCTCCTCAAGCTAGGACCTCCCAATCTTTTGAAGGGACGGTGAACCATGTTACAAAGGAAGAAGCTCGACCTCCTCGATGTGGTGCTAGGTATGTTCCTAGTAAATTCAAGTGCATACCGCAGCTTTATTTGACTCTAGAGCTTCCCATTCGCTTATTTCTGAGTTTTGCCGCAAAGCACCAGCTGAAGTTGTTGCTCTTAAGTCTACCTTGTTGGTTCAACTCCGATTCGAATTAAGCACTAACCGTGGTTGTCCACAAGTTAAAATGGTCATTGAAGGAGTAGAATTTCTAACCAACCTTATCCTTTGGACACCAGATCCCTAGATGTGATCTTGGGCATGGATTGGCTAGTCGACCACCATGCCATGTTGGATTGTAGTCGAAAAGCATCTCTTTGACCAGCCCTAGTGGTGCCTCTCTGTGAAGTTTTCGCCTCCTCAGAGAAGCTCCAAGGAGCCCTTTCTTGTAGTGCTCAAGTTCATACCTTGGAAGAGGTCCCTCGTTGTTAAAGAATTTGTGGATGTGTTCCCCGATGAGCTCCTGTGAATGCCTCCACAGAGACCTTGAGTTTGTCATTAACCTTGTTTCAGTGGACCTCCCCATCTCCAAAAGTCCTTACAGATTACATGTTGATGACCAACTGGAGTTGAAGAAGCAATAGAAGACTTGCAGAGCAAGGGTTTTATTAGACCTAGCTCCTACCATGGGGAGCCCCCGTGATTTTTGTGCCTAAAAGGATGGTACACAAAGGATGTGTGTGGACTATAGAGCTCTTAATGATGTCAATGTCAAGAACAAGTATCCTTTGCCAAGAATTGATGATTTGTTTGATCAATTGAAGGAGTCGCTGTGTTTTCAAAGATAGATTTGAGGACGTGATATCACTAACTCAAGATCCAAAAGAAGACATCCCAAAGATAGCTTTTTCAACTAGGTATGGGTTGTTTGAGTTCACTGTCATATCTTTTGGGCTGACCAATGCCCTTGCCTATTTCATGAATTTGATGAATAGAGTGTTCATAGAGTACCTAGATAAGTTTGTCATTGTCTTCATTGATGACATACTTGTGTATTCCAAGAGTGAGGAGGAGCATGCAAGGCATCTCTTTCGGTTTTGAGAAACCGAGAGCTCATCGCCTCTTTGCTAAGTTTAGTAAGTGTGAGTTTTGGCTAAAGGAAGTGGTCTTCTTAGGGCATGTTTTGTCAAAGGAAGGAGTATCTCACAACCCTAGCAAGGTTCAAGATGTGCTCAATTGGGAACCTCCTAGCTCAGGCCTCAAGTCCCAAGTTTTCTTGGTATGGCAGGTACTACGTAGGTTTATTGAAGGCTTTTCCCGAATTGCAAGACCCCTAACTCATTGTTAAAGAAAGAAAAGAAGTTTCTTTGGACCTCTCGACAGAACAAAGCTTCCAAGAGCTCAAGAAGAAGTTGACTCTGCCTCTAGTTTTGGTTCTTCCAGATGGCGTGAAAGATTTTGAAGTCTATTGTGATGCATCAAAGCAAGGACTTGGCTGTGTTCTTATGCAAGATGTAAGAGTAGTAGCTTATGCCTCAAGGCGCTTGAAGCCCCATGAAGCCAACTACCCTACTCATGACCTAGAGTTAGCTGCTGTGGTACATGCTTTAAAGATTTGGCGCCATTACCTCATTGGTAATAGGTGTGAAATCTATACTGACCACAAAAGCCTAAAGTACATCTTTACTCAAGCAGATTTGAATTTGAGGCAGAGAAGGTGGCTAGAGCTTATTAAGGACTACAATGGGAATTCATTACCACCTGTGCAAGGCCAATGTGGTGGCAGATGCTTTGAGCGTAAAAGTTTATGCCAATACTTTGATGATCAAGGAGAGCCAACCTACTTTGCATGAAGAATTCCTAAAGCTTAGACTTGAGTTAGTTGAGGAAGGGTTTTAGTAGCTCGAAGTGCAACCTACCTTGCAAAAACAGATCAAGGCACCTAAGATGGAGATGTCACATCCAAGAAATCAAGGCCAACTTAAGAGAAGGGAAAGCCGCAAGGTTTTCAAGATGGACAAGGTGCGGTTTGGTTTGATAAGAGGCTCTGTGCCCAATAACACCGAGCTCAAAGAAGTAATACTTAAAGAAGCCCATGAGGCATTGTATTCTATACATCCAGAGCTACAAAGATGTACCAAGACATCAAGGAGTTGTACCGGTGGCCTCAAAATGAAGAGAGAAATAGCGATTTTGTGGCCAAATATGACACTTGCCAAAAGTTAAAGCAATACACCAAAGACCTCGAGGACTTTTAGTGCCTTTACCTGCACTTGAGTGGAAGTGGGAAGAGGTCGATGGACTTTATAACTGGTCTACCTCGCACTCCAAGCTGGTTTTGACTCTATTTGGGTCATTGTGATAGGTTAACTAAAATGGCTCACTTTATTCCCCGTGAAGACTACCTATTCTCGAGACAAGCCGTCAAATCTACATGGCAAAAGTTGTGTACCTTCATGGTGTCCCAAAGAAGATAGTCTCGCATGAGGAACTCAATTCACCTCCAAATTTTGGCAAAATTACATGATGCCTTGGGCACCGACTCAACTTCAAGACAAAGACACCACCCACAAACAGATGGCCAAACCGAGAGAGTTAATCAAGTCCTTGAGGACATGCCGAGAGCTTGTACTGAAAAGCAATCTAGTTGGGACAAGATGTTGCCATATGCGAATTTTCCTACAATAACAGCTTACAAGCAAGCCTTCAAATGTCCCTTTGAAGCTATTTATGGAAGGAAGTGTAGAACTCCCTTGTACTAGACAGATCGGTGAAGGCCAAGTTCTTGGCCTAGACCTCGCCGAAGAAGTCAAGATCAAGTAAGATCAATAAGGAGAAATTAAAGGTTGCTCAAACTCAAGAAAAGAGCTATGCAGATATTAGACGACGAGACCTAGCCTTTATCCCCGAGATCAAGTCTACCTCAAAGTATCACCTCTCAAAGGTATGCAATGATTTAGAGTTAGCGGAAGCTTGCTCCAAGATTTATTGGACCATTTCCAATTCTTGCCCGAAGGGGTGAAGTGGCCTACAAGTTGGACCTCCCTCCTCAGCTTGCAGGAGTCCATGATGTGTTCCATTTGTCGCAATTGAAGAAATGCTTGCGAGTACCAGAGGATCAAATGCCTTTAGAAGCTATAGACCTCCAAGAAGACCTCACTTACAAAGAGCAAATTTCATCAAGATCTTGGACGGTCGAAAGAGTTACAAGGAGCAAGACCACCAAGTCCGTAAAGTGCAATGGAGCAATCACTCAAGTCAAGCAACATGGGAACGTGAAGAGGACCTCAAGAAGGAGTTCCCCACCTATTTCCTAGTTTCACTCAATCTCTGGTCGAGATTCCCTTAAGGGGTGAAGGTTTGTAACGCCCCGCTTTCTTAAGTTCTTGCTGTGTTTTCAAAATAAAATAACCATTTGGCTTTATTGAGAGTTCAAATCTTAACTTGAGTTTTCAAAAGAGCTTTAATTGATTAAACCAAACTTGAACTAAATCGTTCAAATACTTTCGTTGTTTAGTTGGAGTTTTCCTGCTCTCCTCCTCAGTAGCTTCTCTGTGCCTCTCGGTGTACTCTTCTTTTAATTTCCTTTGTTGGTTTGAATCTCTTTGAGGCTCTGACTCTCTGCTTTTGGACCTCCCTTGTCGTGGTTTTCCCGCCGAGGACCCACTGGTTTGTATTTTCAAACCCTTGATCTCTTAAAGCCAAACTTGGCTTTGTTTCCTTTGGACTTCCCTGTGACCTCCCACCTCTCCTTGAACCCTCCTCGAGTTCACTTGGCACCTCCAGTTCCTCCGACCTCCCAAAGGCCCTTTGAACCTCCTTGAATTCCCTTCCACCCCATCGACCTCCTTGAGTCCCTACGGCCTTCCTTTGTCCCACGGACCTCCTCGGCCCTTAGGACCTCCCCTACCACTGCACCTCCCCTTGTTGAGATCTCGCCGCTAGGACCTCCTCTCCGAGATCTTAACCGCCGCATCGCCCCTTGTTGAGATCCGCCGCTAGGACCTCCTCTCTCGAGATCTTAACCGCCAGATCTCCCTTGTTGAGATCTCGCCGTTAGACCTCCTCTTGAGATCCTAACCGCCGCATTCTCCCCTTGGTTAGATCTCGCCACTAGGACATCCTCTTGGAGATCTTAGCCGCCCGTGTCCTCCCTTCGTTGGATCAAGGTTCCGACCTCCTTAGGTCCAAGACCTCCTTAGCACTTGGACCCCACCATTGGCTCCTCGCGTCATACCGCTTAAGACTTGGCCTTCTCGCTAAGGACCGTCCGATGTTGTTCAGATGGTTCGATTCTAAGGGCACGCTCGCTTGGTTCAACGCCCCTTTCCTCCTAGCCGTCCGATTAAATCGACGTTTAGTCTCTTGGTCTGCTCGCCGGTCTCAACGCCCTTGGTTTTGCGCCATTCGATCTTGATCTCGACGGCTCAACCATGAGGTAACGCTTGATGGTCCGAACGCTCTTTCTTTTCTCGACCGCCGATTCCAATCGAACGGCTCGCTTTGTCAAGGCTGCTTTCCTTGGTTCTCGTGACCTCTTCTCGTCAAGCTTTTGCAAGGACCACCTCCTGATCCTTGCCGGTCTTTTGCAAAGACCACCTCCTAACCCAGTAGTATCCCCGCTGGTCGACCTCCTCGCACCTTTGATCCGACCGCCAAGGTCCTCCCTTGAGATCTTGACCGCTAGACCTACCTTGTGTAGATCTCGAGTGTTTTGGACCTCCGTCTGTGACCTCCCTCGAGTGTTTTGGACTTCCCGCCCAGACCTCCTTGAGTGTTTTGGACCTCCCGCCCAAGACCTCCCTTAAGTGTTTTGGACCTCCCGACCAGACCTCCTCGAGTGTTTTGGACCTCCGCCCAGACCTCCCAAAGGGTCCTTGGGGAGATGACTTTGTGGGGCCACCCTTTGACCCCTTTGTGCACACTTTGATCGGCCCCACTTGCCACCTCTCTCCACCTTGTAATTATTGCTTTGCTCAGAACTCAGGTGCATTTAATAGGTGTCTCGTCACATTAAATGCAAATACATCCGAGGTGCCTTATTTTAATTTTTTAAGGGCAAGCCCCGCCCTAGCAAATTCCCGACACAACACGCTATTGAACCTTTTTCTAGGTGCACTCCACCAACTCTTGCTATATATAGCCTATGTGGGCAAACTTGCAACCTTTTTTGCTCATTTGCCCACCTTGTTCCCCGCCTTTGTTCGCCTCCTCGCTTGTGCTTGAGCTTCACCAAGAGTGAGCCGCAGGAGTTGGCATCTTCTCCGAAGACCTTCTTTTTGGATCTTTGTCGGTCTTTTTGCTTAAAGACCACCCTCTCTTGCCTTGGACCTCCCTTGTTGTTCTCGGGCCTCCTGCTTGTCCGGTTTTGCTAAGTGTTGTTTGAGTTCTTTTAGTCTTCTTTGAAGTTCTTGGCCTAGTGTGGTTTTGCTTATTTGGTTTTCTTTAACTAACGTAGATCACGAGTTTGAGGAGATCTTGGACCCAGCCTTCTCATCAAGGCTCTCCACCGCTCGACCAAGGCAAGCCATGCACCTCCTTTTGATCATTTTGAACCTAGTTTTGCAAATGTATTTTGGTTTTACTTTATCATGCGTGGCTATGTTTATAAGAAAAGGTTTGGGTTGTAGTTACTTTCCTTCTGTCTGTTATGCCTCCTTTGTTCTTTTGCCCCTATCATGTTGTTATGTTCCCTTGTGAGCCCTAGGAATGGTTATCTAGTTGGCATTTCTTGTTATGTACAAAGATGGGGTCAGAGGGTTATGTATTGCTTCATTCTAGAATTGTGGGACCGTGAATCATGTTTCATTCCTAATAATCTTGACTAATAACTTATGGAACCTGTGGTCGGTGCCATCATATGCCTATGGGGTGATGCCTAAGTCAGGTTGACTGTGGTGAGAGGCCACTTTGTTAAAATCAGCAGCCAAGACTGGGTGGTCTTTGGCATGGGTATTTACAAAAGGTTTTGCTGAGGCAAGAAGGCAGGAGTGAGTAGCGGTGCTATGCACATCCGGTTTGTGGAAGTCTTGCCTTAGCACAATTAAGGACTTAACTTTGTGTCTATTGATCTGGGCCAAACAAAGGCAACCACAAGATCATTTTATGGGGATGGTCGGCTGAATAATTAGCAATGAGTTGGCTTGGGGCTGCTGTGGTGGAGCGGTGATTCGCTGGCGCAAGAGGGGTGCCGCTAGAGAGATCGTGATTGTGGGTAAAGTTTACACCTCTCGCAGAGTGTAAGATCTATTCAATAGCCAAGTCCTTGGTCATGGACATGCTCGAAAATGGTGCAAGGGTAGTTGTTTCAAAGTTCGCAAGCATCGACACTTCCGCGATATGCCTTGGCCTTGCCTCAAGAGACCTTGCCGGCTCCAGAGGGGTTAGGGTTGGCTCTGTAGTGGTCCAGGCTGGTTCTGACTGGAGTGGGTGCTCTAGAGGGTCTTGGGTGAGGACTCCAGCACGTGTGACCAGACTCTCCCCATTTTGGTTGTGGATGTGAGTTGGTGCTCACTCCACCTTTTCCAACATCAAATTTATTATGTACTATTGTTTTACCTTGTCGCTTTCAATCTATTATCGTTATTATTGTCAAAACTTGGCTTTTGCAAACTAACCATACAATTTCTCAAATGGTAAGCCCTTGCATGACTATTGTTGCATAAATGCTCCTCGTGACTTGTCGAGTACATTCAAAGTACTCATGGCTTAAGCCCCGTGTCAAAGCAGACATTTAAATGACCAAGTGTATAAAGGCAGACTCTTCGAGGAGGAGTTCTTCGACGACCCAAATGCTTAGGACGCCCTCCACCCCGACACTGTGGTGCTTGTTGGATGGCTTTTATGCATTTTTGGTGTTGGAGCCCTAGAGCTCCTTGTTGCTAGTTGTAAGTCCTTGTTGGTTTTGTAAGCCCTCTCGTGGCGATCTCTTGTTATCAAGCTTGACCATAAGGTCCTCGTTATATTAAGTTTAATTTGTCTCGCTTCATCTTTGTTTGACCTCGTGGTTATGATATTAGCTTGTGTTCTTGTGCGAGCTAGCTTCGCTGTCCCGGGACTAGCTCGATAGACGGGGTAGGACCTCCAGAGGTCCTACGAGATTTAACCCGAGGTCCCTGCTGACCTCTCTAGTGATGTACCCGGAGGCGCCACCGAGGGGTTATGAGCCAAGACCTCCAGAGGTCTTAAAGACCTCCGGGAGGTCAATGGCTAAGACCTCCAGAGGTCCTCAAGACTCCCCGGAGGTCCCGATGCACCTCCTGAGTGCACCGAGCGTGCTACCACCTCTCGTGGTGGTGTCGCAACAAGAAAAAATGGTCCTCCCTGACCTCTTACTTGCATCACAGGTGGGTCGTCACATGACCCAAGCCACCAAGTCCAATGAAGGCAAGTGACTTCTAACTGTTCATCCTATGCCGCATCATTGAGTATACACTGTAATTCCAACACAAAGTAGAGGTGTTGCTTCGCCAAAGGTTAGCCACCATGTATTTTAAAGTAGTACTGGCAAGCAAATGAATCAACAATCCATGCAAGTTTTTTATACCAGAGAAGATATCTTTGTACTTTACTGCTTAAAAACAAATAAAAGGTTTTTCAACTATTCATAGGCAAAGATCGCTTCTAATGTAATTTTGTCATCATAAGAGAAACAAAGTATCACCGAATGACTGTGGATCTATGAGGCAATTAGAACCATATTGGAGTAGACCAAGGAGGCAATTAGATCTATATAGAAATAATTAGTTAGACAATTCATTTTAGCTAGTTGGTGGCAAAGGCAATAATAACAATTTTGTTCTTTCCAAACTCACCGTAAGATTGCATTACCTCTAGCCCGAGGAGCATTTCGCCATTCGCATGATCCCCACAAACCAAAACTCCTAAAGAGTACATGCTTTTTCCTTTTGTAACTCTTCCGCAATCCTCATCTCAGAGACCATTCTCAGGCGATTTCGAGTCCTTCGATAGCAAGGATGAAAGATCTATCTCGCATAGTTAAAGCATTCAAGATAAAATAAATCAATCATCGATATGTCGGATTCAGCGATTCAATGAAAAACAAAAATCTACAAAAAAAAAAACATGCTCAGTTCTATCATCACCAGCCAACGGTTGCACAGGCCACAAAGGTAGCACCGAAATAACTCTCTCGACAAGTATATCTTACAGCAACTACTATCATAGTTAATGGTTCCTTCAGACTTTTTCCAATCCTTATCTATAGAACATTCTCAAGGGTATAAATCAATCAATCATCGATATGATGGTCTCAAGGACTCAATGAAAAGTAAAGGATATTCTAAAAAAATTCTATCATAGACAATGGTTGTTACATATTTTGAGTAAAAGAAAGTATCCTCACTAAGCTTAATAAGAGCAAGATGTTCCAAAGATACTAATTAGGAGCACACCGACAACACAACATACCAAGAGTAACTAACTCAAACTATGGCAATTTATAGGAAAAATCATGTAAACATGTAAATCTATCTGATGTTACAACGCATGTAATTAGGAGCACAAATGATTAACATAACAACTCAAGAGTAACTAACTCTGCAGGCTTGAGCAGGAGCAGTGGTGTCACCTAGGACCGAGTGCGGGAGTGAAGGGGAGGAGAGGGCAGAGCGGCCGAAGGGGAGGAAGGGGTGGAAAGCATGGAAGGCGAGGGAGGAGACGGGTTGAAGGCAGTGTGGGGGCGGTGGGAGTGCGAGAGAGGTGAAGCGACAGAGAGGAGCGCGGGAGAGGACGGTGCGGCCAGACTCGAGGGAGCGCGAAGGGCATGGGAGAGAGGAGGCGAAGCAGCAACAGGGAGGACGAGGAGGTGGCGAGACGACACGAGGGAAGGAGACTGGCGGCCGGGCGCGAGAGAGCGGAGAGAGGGAGAGGGCCACGGCCGCACAGCGTCGGAGGGAGGACCGGTGGTGGAGGACGGGAGGTGAAGAGGATGGCGGCGGCGGTGGGGAAGAGAAGGTGTTGGAGAGGTGGATTTGAGGAGAGCGGCTGCAAAAAGGGGATCTGGGGGCGGGATGAAGCATCGCGACGACGCAGATGTTGGGGCACCGGAGGGAGGTCCAGTAGCGGAGGACGGGAGGTGAAAGAGGAGGTGAAGAGGATGGCGGCGACGACGATTTCGTGGGGGACCGAAGAGGGCAAACGGAAGCGTGTTGTAGGTGGAGGAGTAAAATGAGGAAAAGGGGACATGTGGGAGGCGAGCGGAGACGCAAATACGGACACGGACATGGGATGCAGATGACCACATATTCCCATGAAGCGCAGCGACCGCGATCGTGTGGGCGTGGGGCGATCGGCGGGCTATCGAAGGGACGAAAATTTCCTAGCGACGTGACCGTGCGGTGATGAGAGAATCCCTCCGTCTATTAAATAGGTTAATGAGCACCTGTGGTATGCCGACTTAACCGAAAACAAACCATTTTTTGTTAGATTCCTTGCATCAAAGCCCTCTCTGACCCAATTTCCCAACTTGATCTAGCAGATGCCACCAGATCACCTCTTAGAATGTTTGATGGAGCAATTCGATATTACAACACCTAGTAATTCAATGGAATGAGTCTTATGCCACATTGACATCCGATGGCCCTTTCATACCTAGAGGTTTATGAAACCCATCTCTTGGAATCCAAGGATCAGCCCATACATTAGTACTGGCTCCATCCCATATTCACCATTTTAACACCCACGAGCATAGAGCCTCAGGAAATAGTAGCATCATCCATCCTTGTCGGGCTTACACAGCTTGATTAAAAGCCACCATGTCCCGAAATCCCAGTCCCCCTTTGCATTTCAGACTGCACATCTTCTCCCAACTGATCCAATGGGTTTTTCTTTTTCCAACCGTAGCTCCCCCATTATAATTTAGATGCTACAACGGCCAGCTTACACAAAGATTTCATGAATCAAAAATAGCTTCACGGGATCTAATAATCCTAAAAAATGGAACTAATTATCCGTAATACTTATTATGGATAATGGTATTCTTAATAGCCCTCAGATATACCCTGGTTGGAAATACCCATTACGACCAGGGAAGGTTACGACCACTTCGGTTCACGACCACCCTATGGTCGATAAAACCCACAGACATGTGGACCTTATCGACTACGGACTATGTACACTGTGCTCATTCGTGCATAGTATTTAATACATTTTTTGTTTGTATCTAACATAACCGCACGTAGTTCTCTTTATCTCTGACGTAACCGCATGACGAACATGCAGGATAGTGTCTCTCGGACAATAACTACAGCCAACATGCGCAATCAGCCAACTATCAAGAAGCCTCTTGGTGCACATCAACTGCCACCCCTTCAAAAGCCATATAAGTGGTGACACCGGAGGATAGAGGACGGGTCAATTCCATCTAGAAGCCATTAGACTTAGTCTCGATCGCTTGTTTCATTCTCAGAAACACATTCAATACAAGAACACAAGAATAGAGTTATTATTCTCTCAGAGAAGGCCTAAACTCGTCTAAAAAACCTCTATCTCTACTTGCATGATCTCGAGTACCATGTTCCTAGTATTTATTTCATAAGATCGATAGTAAATCATTGATAGTTAGCACTGTCTGTGGGGAACACTCTGGCGATTTTCTTTATTTATACTCAGATGCCTCCATGCCAAACGAGTGGAATGAGGAGAATTGGTTTATCTCGCGGATTATGCAGGACTCGACATGGATGCCTGCTACGACTACGAGCAGAGTGTCTTTTCATCCGAAGGCAATGCCAACTCCAGGGACCCTTTGCCAATTCCATGGGATCGCACCACGGACAAGATCGATGCAGGCACCTTATCTCCAACACACTCACCAGCACCACTACGCCCAGAGGGAGAGTCAGAATCTTCACAGGGCAAGGGTCCAAGAGACCATGAACAGTGCCACAGGTGACAGGCGCTGAATGCAGGGAGGTTCCCACCTTTGAACACGTAGACCCATCCAAGGATGCTCGGTCTCCTTCAACAAGTCATGGAACGCATGATTACGTGGCTCGACCGTCATCTATTAACTGTCACACTACGGTTACCCCCGCCCGAGACATGGTCGAGCATGCTACAGTTACAGCTTTGACCACATACCCAAAGAATTCGCCTTCGATTGGACACAACTATAACTTGGAATTTCGCTTCCTAGAGAGGATTGCTCCGAGTCGTGAGGCATTGTCTTTTGATTACTCATCGAGCCAGGAGAGCTCGATCACAAGTGGTGACGACAACAACCAGGAGGTCTTCGTCCTCCCTACATATCATGATCACTCTCTGAGAGATAGGACTGGGGATGCTGCCCATCGCACACACACTTTGGGCGCTCGTACGAATGGCGAGAAGCCCTCCGATGATAAGGGAAATCTCAACATGCATGAGCGTAACCGACATCCTCGAGGTGATCACACTCCACTAAGAGATGCCCTAGCAGACTCAAATAATGATGATGTTGAGACTATCCGGAGAAGAAGGATTGTGGCTAAGAGAATACTACCTGGTCAGATCCTGTACCAGTCAGAAACTACTCGAGAACTACAACAGATTAATGATCTGATAGAAAACCCAAGTCAAGAGCTTGGACGAACACCAAGCTACGATCTCTTTGCTCAAGAGATCGCTCAACAGCTTTAGGATACTGTGACCAAGGTTGAGCGGTATCGACGACAACGCTCGGTGACCGCGACTAGACCGACTCCATCGAACGCCAATCGCTCACATAGTTCTCCACGCAAGAACCTCAAGACCTTCGTCGACCTAACCCATCATCCGGTCGATCTCCGACCATGATGGTGGTTGAAGAAGGAATCGATGTACACCCGATGGTCGGTAGTCACCACTCCCTGAGAAATCAGACGTAAAATGGAACATGAGTATTACCCTCGTAGGGCTGATATCTATGAAATATTATGTCCCTTTACCACTGAGTATCGTCGAGTACGATTGCCTAGTGATGGTAACCCTTCTTTCTCGCAAAGAATACGTTATGACACTATTACCAGTTATCGGGCATTTTCACCTAACCTCCGAAAGGGCTTCATGGCAAGTGAGATTCGACCAAATAATTTGGAAAAGTTTGATGGCACTCAAAACCTCATTGAATTTCTCCACATATATACCACTATAGTTCGAGCCACTGGAGGAGAGTATGCAATGGCTAATTACCTTCCAACAGTCCTCAAAGGTTCTGCTAAGTCGTGGATACTCAATCAACCACCCGATTCGATCTACTCGTGGCAAAGATCTTTTGATTTGTTGCTAGCAACTTTTTAGGGCACCTACAATTGCCCTCGAAAGGAGGATGACCTACACTGCATGCGACATGATTCACATGATACTTTGCATCAATTCATATAACGATTTAGTCTGATTCTTCTGTCATTAGAGCTTTTAAGCAAGGAGTCTAAAACTGGAGGTTCATAGAGCACATCACCTTAAACCCTCTAGCTACTGTTGCTGAGCTTTTCGAGATGGCCGATCACTATGCAATTGCTGCTAAGGCAGCCGAATGGAATCAGACAATTGATCACGATGACAAAGATTTTTGAGGAACAAATGACGGTAACAAAATGAAGGAAAAGCAAGTTGGAAAGTCCAAGAGCAAATCTAAATGCTAGAAGCCACAAACGAAGAGATCAAAGGAGGTTGCAATCTTAAGCGACAAGGAGCCTCGAAGCTCCAAGCAATACTCCGACCAGGGCAAAGGCAAATACCTGGAACAGAAGTCAGATAAGCTAACATGGTGCCCTTTCTATAAAAAGGAGGACCACTTCCTTCTATCATGGAGGTAGGATAAATAAATGGTCGGAAGCAATTAGAGGATGACAAGAAGATGTCATACAAAGACCCTGAGCATACAATTGACCACATCTATGGGGGCTCGTCGGCCTACGAGTCGAAGCAACAACTTAATGCTGTCGAACGTCAAGTAAACTCCATCGATCGTCCTCTTATCCATAAGTTACCAAAGTGGTCAACGTTACCATTTATTTTGAAAAGGGTTACTACTTGATCCCTTCTACTTGGCCTGGTCATTTTCCAATCATGGTCGAACCTACCATCAACAATTGCCGAGTCAATTGGGTTCTAGTTGATGGTGATAGCTCCCTCAATATTCCCTTTACGAATGCCCTGGATGAAATGCAAGTTCCTAGGACAAAAATAAGACATGTACGATACTCATTTCATAGTGTCGTACCTGGATCTTCGGTCAAACATATTGGTCAAGTTTCCCTTCCTGTTACATTTAGATCACCGAGCAACTTCAGATGGGGAAATTTTCCTTCGACATGGTCGACTTTCATACAACATACAATGCTATTATTGGTCGACCCACTTTGGCAAGGTTCCTAATGTCTACTCATTATGATTAACAATGTTTAAAGATGTCAGGTCCCAAAGGAGTTATCACAATTCACTGTGATAAGAAGATGACACTCACATGTGACCAAAAGTCCCTTGAGCTCGGGGGGGGGGGGATCCCCACTAGACAAGCTCATAATGGGAAGCAATCGATGAAGCACTCAAAGCCAAAGGTTGCACCAAAACTGAACAAACAAGACAAGGAGATTCCACTGGATACAGCGGAATCCTCCAAAACCGTTCGCATCGGAGTCATCCTCAACTCCGCATAGGAAGATGCACTCATTGCCTTCCTCTGAGCAGACACAGATACCTTCGCGTGGCAAGCATCTGATTTGTCTGGGGTCCCCCGAGAGGTGACTGGGAACAGGCTAGCTCTACAGCCTGATAAGAAGCCCATTAAACAAAAGTTACGGCTCTTTGCACTCGATCGACGAGAAGCTATCCGGTCGAAACTCGATAAGCTACTTAAAGCAGGCTTTATAAGAGAGGTCGATCACCCCGAGTGGTTGGCTAACCCTGTAGTGGTTAGAAAATATAATGGTAAGTGGAGAATGTATGTAGATTTCACTGACTTAAATAAAGCTTGTCTGAATGATCATTTTCCCCTTCCTCAAATTGATCAATTGGTTGATTCTACTGCTGGTTGTGAGATGTTAAGTTTGCTAGATACATATTCTGGATATCATCATATTAGTATGTGTTTAGATGGTGAAGAGAAAACCACATTTATTACTCCATTTGAAATTTTTTGCTATGTCAAAATGCCATTTGGATTAAAAAAAAATGCTAGTGCTTCCTTCCAGCTAGGGGTGAAAACGGATCGGATACGGACGGATAATGTCTTTGTCATATTTGTTTTCATATTTTTTTTCCCGGATCCAGATATTTAATACTTAATACCCCGGATGTAATAATATCGAATACTTAATACGAGCTTAATACTTAATCAAACGAATACGGTCAGCAGATATTTTTGGAACATGAAAACCCCTTAAATTGTATGCCATAAATTAACGAAAACATATAATTAGTTTATTTGATACAAACATTCATGAATTGTTCATATTTTCAATAACCACACGTAATATTGGCACTAGCAAGCTGCATTAACTAGTTCATCACAAACATAACACTTAGTTTACCATATTTAGCTCATAAGTCATAACTCACAAAGTCACAAGTCATCACGCATTCACACTTAGTTCATCACATACATATATAAAACATAGTTCACACTAACATTGATCAGTAATGGTTAATCTATACAAGAAATGACCGTAATATCCCAAAGTATGTTACCAAAAATAAATTTAATAAAGTTATTATTTTATTGGATTTTTGGGATTTAAAAGAGTTTTCTTGGTTAAAAAGAAAAATAATAAAATAAGGTCAATTATTTAATTTCCTTGTTTTTAATGTCAAAAATAAAATTTATTGAGTTTTCTAGGATTTTATTGAATTTAAAGTGAAAAGGAATTTTTAATTAATTTCTTGAATTTTCTAGATTTTAAAAAGGTTTTTCCTATTTTCAGAAATTAAAATAATTTATGTGCAAAAATAAAACTAACTTTAAGTTGAAATTAATTTTATTAAGTTCAAAATAATTCAAGGAATTTCTATGATTTTTTAGAAATTTTAACTCTATTTGCTATTTTCTAAAAGGCTATTTGATTTGTTGCATTTTCTAAAATTTGGAAATCATTTAAAATCTTATTTTCTTTTTTGGGCCAAAATCCTGATATCCTGACATCATCTTATCAGATAATCCAGATTCAGATTCAGATCCAACGGATAGCATGCCTACTAGATTCGCTTCCGCTTCCGACAAAAAATCCAATTCGCTTCCGATCCAAAATTATCCGAGAAAATCCGATCCGACATAATCCGAATCCGCTTCCATCCGTGACGGTCGGAAACTATCCAACCGCTTTCACCCCTACTTCCAAAGACCTTATGCAATGACCTTTTTCTCAACTAGGCTTCAACCTAGAAGCCAATGTTGATGATTTGGTCGTAAAAGGCATAAAGCGCCTTGATCACATTTTCGACCGCAAGAACCTTTTGATAGCCTTAGAAAACACCGATTGAAACTCAATCCCGAGAAGTGTGTGTTCGAGTCTCTTTAGGAAAATTACTTGGATTCCTTTGTCTCGCCGAGGAATTGAAGCCAATCTCAAAAGATCGTACACAGAACAAATGTGCCCTCCGACCACAAAGAAAGAAATATAGAAACTCACAGGATGCTTGGTAGCTTTAAGTCATTCCATCGCATGACTAAGAGAAAAAGAACTTCCTTTCTTTAAACTTCCCACAAAACATGAAGGTTTTGAGTGGTCTGAGGAGACAAACAAATCCTTCGAGGATGTTAAGAAATACCTTATGAGTGCTCCAGTCTTGGTTTCTCCGCAACCAGATGAACCATTCCTATTGTATTTACCTGCTACACCACAAGAAGTAAGTGCAGTACTTGTCGTTGAACGTGAAAATACTCAACAACTAGTATACTATGTAAGTGAAGTTTTACATGGACTAAAGAAGCGCTACCATCAAGTCCAAAAACTTATATATGCCCTCCTCATGTCTTCGAGGAAAACTAAGGCATTATTTCCAGGCATGCAAGTTAACCATGTCGTCTAAGTTTTCCTTAGGAGAGGTCCTACAGAACAGGGAAGCAGCATAGTGCATGGCTAAATGGTTAACCGAACTTGGGGAATTCAACCTCTATTTCATGTCCCGAACGTCCATTAAATCTCATATCTTGCAGACTTTGTCACCGAATAGACAGATCATGAACCAGTTCAAGGATCCAAGTACGAATCCCACGATTAGTGAACAATGTACTTTGATGGGTCACTAACTCTTAGTGGCTTTGAGATTGGGGTGGTCTTGGTTCTCCAACCAGAGAGACCTTAAAATATGCTATGCAGTTAAACTTTCCTATCACTAACAATGTGGTAGTGTACAAGGGTTTACTGGCTAGCATTCGAGCATTGAAAGTACTCCAGATTCGTTGACTACTCGTGAAAGGTGATTCTCAGTTAAACATGAATCAGGTTAGAAAAGAATGCCAATACTCTAATTTGACCATGTCTCAAACTTATCGGATGCCAAGAAGCTTGAAAAGCATTTTTTGGTCTAGAGGTACAATTCATCTATCAAAAGGATAATTTCCTCACTAACCAGTTAGCTCGACTAGCTTCTTCCCGATCTCCCGTCCCATAAGGAGTCTTCTTGGAATAGTTCCAGAAGCCATCTTTGGTCAAAAAACCAGAAACTACTTCGAGTGAGATAGCCTCACTAGAATACGAAGATACTTGGATGAATCCCACCTATGAAACTTCATAAGGGTACTATACCCGATGATGATCTCGAGGCTGATCGTCTATCCCACAAAACCAAAATATATACTTTGGTCGAATGGGTCCTCTATAAACGAGGTACTCAAGGGGTACTCATGCGATGTATATCATGGAAAGAAGGATTAGAACTCCTTACAAAAACAAATAGAGGTATCTGTGGAACTCATGCTTCCTACATAACTCTGGTCAGAAAGGCTTTTCGACAAGGCTTTTACTGGGCAACAGCCCTCCAAGACGCCAATGAGCTTGTTAAAAAGTGCATGCAATGTCAGTTTCATAGCAAGCAAATACATCAACCGGCTCAAGCATTACAAAGAATAACTCTTTCTTGGCCATTTGTGACCTCGGTTTAAATATTCTAAGACCGCTCCCAAAGGTACTAGGGGCTTTGAATTCCTTTTTGTGGCAATTAACACGCTCACAAAATGGATAGAAGTCTAACATGTTTTTGGGATAACAATGTATAAACTAAGAAATTTATGATGAAAAGTGTGATCACTTGCTCAGTTGTTTCGAGTCGATCATAACCCGATAATGGTACTAATTATTTAGAACAAAATTTTAAGAATTTTATGAAGAATTAGGTACCAAACTATGTTATGCCTCTATCGCCCATCCATAAAGTAATGGGGCGGACTAAAGGGCAAACAACCAAATCATGCAGGGAAACAAAAATCAACTTTTCGACCAGCTTGTAAATCATTCGGGGGCTTGGGTAAAAGAATCACCCCCAATATTATGGGCAATTCGCATGACCGCTAGTCGGGCTATAATCGGAACACCATTTTCCCTAGTTTTTGGTGCTAAAGCCATGCTTCCACCAGAACTAAAGATTAGGTCTACAAGGTTCAAAAAGTTCAAAGACCTAGACCAAGAACAACTTCGAGTTGATGATATCAATCTACTCAAAGAAAAGAGGAACTAAGCCCTAATCTATTCGATAGTCTACCAACAAGCCCTATGCAAGTACTACGATCATAAAGTTCAACCTCGCAGCCTTGCTATATGTGACTTGGTTCTGAAAAAGATTCAAGACCAGTCTAATCAGAATAAACTTTCCCCTAAGTGTCAAGGTCCTTAAACAGTGATCGAAGTCACGTGACTAGGCTCGATACGACTATCAATAAAGGATGGTAGAGTACTCTCTAATTCATGGAACATCGATCAATTATGAAAGCTCTATGTGTAAATTCTCATACTCTCAATAAAGTTTATGTTTTCTTCTTTCTTTATTGTTTAAACAATTGCTTAGCGAGCAAAGCTTCCATAATTCTTTCAATCACTTTACAACACTTGGTTATCCTTACACCGGCTCTGGAGGATCTATGACATCATCTAGTCAAAGTTTCTCCTCTTTGCATTTGGTCCTGCCCACTAGAAGGAGCTTCCTAGTGTTGATCTGTCCCTAACTCTTGCTGCCAATACAAGGAAACTAGGTTCAATGAACATGGTTGAAAGGATTTAAGCGAGCTCATTTTCCATTGTTTCCTTATCACATTTACAAAGCAAACAGTCGAGGGCTAAGATAAAGTTATAATAATGACTTTAATTTCTTTTTTTCTTTGTCTTGTGAGTTACTAACTACTAAAAAAAGACAATTTGCAGGAAATGAAACTTTATACATCCAAAATATCAAATATGTCTTTACATTATACAACCTAATACAAACTACTCAGAGGGAGATCCTAGCTCCATCTCCACTATGACCTTCCTTCTAGCTGGTCGAGCATCTTTAATTAGTTTGAGGGCTTCTACCTCCGAGCATGCAAATTCAGCCTCAACTGGAAGAAGAGAGACAGTGCGGTCATAGGATCTGAGTTTTGCCAATGCATAACTCACTCCACTCTCAACTGCTTTCCTCATCGACTCATCTTTGTTGGTCTTCATAGTAGTCACCAGCTCCTAGAGGGTTCTGATTTGCTGGCCAACACAGCTCGTGTGCCGACCATGGTGTCTTCAAGAGTAGTGACCTCCTCAGCACCTAGTCCTCCGAGCACACTGTTCAGGAGAGAGACGTTATCTTGAAGGTTGATCTTGGTCGCCTTCATCTCTCCCCGATCAAGGGTCGGTTCCTCCCGAGTCATTTTATTTATGTCGCTTGCTCGTGAAAGAAGTAAAAATCGCTAATAAATAGCACTTTCGACTAGTATTTTATACTATTTGTAGGAAAGAATTTCTACCTACCAAGTAGTTGTCAAGCTTTTCCACTTTCTTTTCATGGGAAGCAACATCCTTTCTCGCACTATTCTTCCCATGCCTTGATGCTCTTGTCTTTTTCTTTTGTGGTGTGGTTGAGCCTCGATCACCAAACTCTTTGAATGGAGCTCAGATTGAAGCTTTCAGATCGACTTCTTTTTCTGTAAAAAGAAGTCAACAAATAACAAAAAGAAAGAAAGTTGTCAAAACAGACAAATATAAGAGAGAGACTTACTTTTGATAACATTCTGCAGCTCGTAAGCTGCTGAATTTGCCTCCTGGATGTTCTTGAGTAGGTCCTCTTTTTTTGCCCTTAACTTTTGCGACTCAGCTTTCTCGTAGTCTAGTGCGTCAGCTAAAGGCTTGGCATCACTTTTAAAGCTACAATGGTCAAACGAATTTAGAGCAAATAAAATATGGTTGAAATCTACTCATAAGGGTAACTTACCATCTCACTGTCTGCCCGTAGAAGATATCCTTCTGCTTCTTCATCTTAACAAGCCACCTGGTCATCTCACCAGCAGTTGCAACTTGTTGATTGCTCTTTGAAAAAGAAGCGAGATGGTGAAGATCACAAATGAAAAACTCAAATATGTCAATATTGATTATTTGGTATTGAGTACTTATATCAATCACTGATCATGCGTAGAGTGAGTACACTGTCTTCGGGTCTTCAAACTTCTAGAGTGACTCGACCTTGTCCTACCATACTTGTTGAAGATGCTCGTCGTCGAAAACGAGCCCTCGGATTGGTATATCCTTGGGACCGCGTTTTCCAAGCTGCTAGAACACCAAAAAATTCTAGAAAAAAGTGGTCATACTCTTCTTCTTCTTCTTCTTCTTCTTCTTATTCATGGAATGAAGAGGAACTTGTACCTTAGGAGTCGGAGGGTGCAGCTTCTCTATCACGGTGGCCCTGGTGGGAGCCTTCCGTTGCCTCCTGATCGATCGCCACTGGTGAACAAAGAGTCAATTCAATTGTCTGGACATTAATGCCCTCAAGAGTCGACTCAATCATCGGAGTGGTCAGATCGTCTACCGTCTTCGCCTCCATCTCCACAACCAATGGTGGAATGACCAACTCAGAGACACGGCTAGCTCTATGGTGGCAACCTCCTCTCCCGCCGCCTTAGGGAAGTGTTCAACCTTCGACCACCTCTACCTCTCGCTTGTGCCTCCTCGGTCATTGGGGAAACCAACACCCCAATCGCTAGAAGCTTCCACGATAGTAGGTTTCTCTTTAGAAACCCCTCGAGACCTCAAGGAACAAGGCTACATAAAAGAAGGAAGAGTTAGAAATCAAGTCGAAATGAAGAATTAAGTACTATTACTTAATTTCAAATTTTATGTACCTTGGTTTTTAGATACAATCCTAAAATCAAGACATTTTGCCTAAAGCAAGCTTGGTCTTTAGCTTCTTCTTATTCTCCTCTTCGCCAATCTCTCCAAATTTTGAGTTATCACTCAATGGCTTTCAACCCATCGTCGTGGTGGCTAAGGGTTGTATGACCTCGACTGATCAGGCTTCTTGAGCTTGTGGGAGAGCAGCCTTCACAATCTCCCCTTCATTATGGTCAGAGCTGGCTTCGACCACTCGGGGGGCTTGAACTCTTTATGACCACTGGCTCTGCTGGAGCGGTAGTAGCCTTCACAAAAGAAGTAGAACTCTTCCAGATCTCCTTTTCTATTTGCTTAATGAGAGCAGGTGAAGGCAAAACTGAGAATGTTTTAGCGTCGTAACAAAAAGGTACACTGGCCCTCGGGACCTTCCGTTTAAGGCCCACGACCACCTTCCCTTTCTCCTCTGCAATCGAAACTACTTGGGGACGACTAGTTGGGGAGGTCAGATGTAACACCCCAAAGTTCTGTTACCAAAAATAAATTAAAAGGTTATTATTTTATTAGATTTTCTGAGTTTTAAAAGAGTCCACTTGCTTTTCCTGAATTTCCTAGTGTTTAAAAGTCAAAAATAAAATTTATTGAGTTTTATGGGTTTTATTGATTTAAAGTGAAAAATAAAATTTTAATTCATTTTAGAAATTTTCTAATTTAAAAGGGTTTTCTTATTTTCTAGGAATTAAAAATAATTTACGTGCAAAAAAGAAGCCAACTTTAAGTTAGAAATAATTTTATTAACTTAAAAATAACATCCTGATTTTAGAGTCTTTTGAAGCTTTAAAAATAAAAGGAATCATTTGCAATTTATTGGATTAATTTAAAGCTTAATTTGAAATTTTAGAAAATGAAAACATTTTAAATGATTAATATAAACTTCAATTAAATTCAAAATTATTTTATTCGGTCTTTTCAGGTTCCAAGGATTTTTGTGGAATTTTATTGAAATTTTCTAATTTTATTTTATTTTTTGATTTTTTCGAATTTTCTTTTCTTGTTCCTTTTCTTTCTTTGTCTCTCTCCTCCTTCATCTCTTTCCTCTGGACGTTGCCTGGTTCGATTCTTTCTGTTCTTCTTCAATCATGAGCCATGCTCCATGGTCATCCTCCTTTCCCAGCTCAACCCTGGCCACCTCGCCGCCAAGAGCGCCGCTTCTTGTCAAGGCTGCCCGCCCGATCGCGCTTTACCCCTACCAATCGAGAGCAACTTAAGTCTAATTACCATCAATGGTCACCACAGCCCCATTGACATCTCTCCACACTCAAGCCACTAAAATCGATTCCATCCAAGCATAATGATCCCACTAACCTCACCCACGTTACCATACCATCAATTGCATGTTTCCTCCACTCGCATTGAATTTTACGTTTCTTATTTGCAATTGAAACTATTCATTTATTCCCCGAGCATTCCTCATCAATTCAGGCACCACCTCCGCCCTATAAAAGGAGCATCGCGTGTTCTCAACTCCCATCTTCGATTCACCCCAAACCCCACCCTCTAACTCCTCTCCATTTCCTCATCGATCTCCTTCTCCAACGATTCTTCGGCCGAGCTATCTACACCACTGAGTTTGCCTCGACGTGTTCTACGTTGTGCTTCCATGCCATCACCTGAAGATCACCGAGTCACCGCCGACCTTATCGAGCCACGATGTTGAAACTATTTCTTCGCGTTCCCCAAATCTTCGGTGAGTATTTCCAAAATCCGTTCGCATCATCATCTCCGCCTCGTCGCCAGGGTTCCATTTTGCATCTTCACCGATCGCCTCATTGCCGACCTATAACATCCTAATTTTCTGAAGTTTAAAAATCTTTTTGAGTAGTTTAGTTCTGTGAAAAAATTCACCAAAGTTTTATTTGAATTTTAATAAAGCTTAATATGGACTTTCAAAAGAAAAACAATTTTAAATGATTAATGTCAATACCAACTATTGTCAAAATTATTTTATTTGGATTCTATATGCTTGGATATATTTTCTAGAATTTTTCCGGGTGCATTTGCTATTTGGATTTTCTGTAATTTCTAAATTAGAAAACCTATTATTAATCTCAGAAATGCCAATGGGCTGAATTTCCTTTGGTCCAACCCATTTCTCGCTGACCCATTCTCGCTGCCCAACATCACGCCAAGATGCGCCGCCTCCCATCGACTTGCGGGCTCGCATGTTAGCTTCACGCTTCTCTCTCCTTCCTCAAGACGCAGCGTGACTCACCGTCACCGTAGCCACCCCTTTTGTTACTCGCTGTCGCATGAGCCGTGATTTGTCGGGTACATGGGTCCTACTTGGCCACGCCATTATCGCCTCCGGCGGACTCCTCCTCTTTCCTTCTCCGCCACCGACCTCCTTCACCATAGCCACCTTGGAATCCTCCTGGCTGCTCAGATATAAGGGGAACAGAGCCTCAACCCCAGATCCCAACCCTAGTCAGCCTCAAGTCGGTTAAGCCCTAGCCGTTGAATCACCAAGAAGAAATTCACCGCCGTGAACTCCGACGAGCTTCTTCTCCACGCCAAAGTAGTTTGGGCTTCATCATCAACATCTTTGAGATCACAAGCTCACGATCTACCTTGTCGTCACCTTCGCGTCACTGGAGAACCACCGGAACCCTAGATCCGACGAGCTCGAACCCTAGCCTCCGCCTAAACCTCATCATCAGTAGTCTTCGTTGTCCCCGTGCACCGGTGAGCCCACCGTTGAGTTCACCAATGCACCCTCTACCCACTACGCATCTTCACCATCAGCGAGGAGCCACCATTCTCCGGATCCATCAAAACCCGAGCGCCACCGCCTTTGTTGTCGCCCACGCCATCGCGGCCACCCGCCACCTCAATGCTCGTGCGGCGTGTCACTAGTCACCGCCACGCTGATGTCGTGGTGGCAGTCCATATTTAAACCCTAAACCTAGCTCTCAGAGACTTAGTCCATCGTGAGTCGAGTATCTGACTTGTGGGTCCCACATGTTAGAAGGATTTTCAATTTCCTTTTTTGTTTTTCTTTTCGGCTGAAATATCTCCGCTGTTGTCAGCTGAAGCAATAAGTTGTTTTTCCTTCAGAAAAATAATTCCAGTAAATCCATAAATTTTGATTTTCATTATTTCATGGATTTAAAACTTCTAGAAGCCATATCTTCTTCATCCGAACTCCGATTGAGCCCATTCAAATTTCTAAATTCAAGCTCTATTTTTCTGAGATTTGTATTTAATTTTTGGAGTTTGTTTTCTCTCTGTTTTATTTTTATTTAGTTTATTTGTTTCATTTGTGAGTAGACGTTGATACATCAGGGAATTTTGAGCAAGGAGGAATACACCAAGATCAAGACCAATCCCAGGATCTATTTCAAGGCAAGTCATGGTCCTTTGATCGTATTGATCCTATGATTTCAAAATTATATTGTTTTATAAAAATGCATGCTATCTTTATACCAATTGTTTTGGTATTAGTTATCACCTATTGCCATTATGCCTCCTTTGATTATTTGAATGCCATGAATCATTTGTCACCCTAGCATGGATACTTTTAGTTGGACATATTTATATCACCAACATGGGTATTGTTTAGATGCTTAGTCATGCTTAGTTACGTTGGGTTTATTATCACATGTGTCATAATGATTAATCTAGACTTAATGAAATATGGAATCATGTTGGTTAGCCACTGTTGATAAAATTTGTGTACCATGACAGGGTATGTCATTGGACTTGGCTAAACAAAATATTTTTCGCTCGGACGAGCGGTTGTGCAGTGAGGGTGTGGATTTAACACGTTGTGGGTTTGTGGTAGACTCGCCTGAGTAGCTGGTCAAGGACTTAATCTTATGCACCATTGAACTGGGCCTTTTCGTATAACCACATGCCTGGTATGGGACGTGCCTAACTTAGTAAGATTTGGAGTTTTGACATTGATTACTCAGGTAGTATATGGGTGGAGGTGTGTACCCTGTTAAGGTCACATCTATGGGTGAGGTTATCATCTCCAGGTCCAACGGTGTGTGTCACACCAACGGTGAGGTTGTGGTGACAGTATGCACAACGGGAGAGTCAATTGTTGAGATAAAATTTCTGAAAAGTTTTGTTATGATTGGTGATCGCTACACTGGTTATATCTTGTGGGTAAAGTGTACAACCTCTGCAGAGTGTTAATTGATCTATTTGAATAGTCGCATCCTCGGTTATGGGCATGTCCGGGGATTTCACACGAGAGATAGAGTTTCTTTTTAAAATGTGTCCGAGTGTGAATGGGAAGTTCACTTGATGAATATAATGTTCGTTCGGTGAATGGGCAATTCACTTGGTGGTTTGTCTTAGGAAGTGAATGGGGAATTCACTGGTTGTTTCAAAGAAATTGTTTATTTACTATTCTTTTCAATTACGCATTTCAATCTACTTATTGTATTTATCATTAATGCTATTTTTTGCAAAAGAACCATACAGCTAACCTTTGTTCAAGCGCTGCATGAATACTATTTACATACATTTCCCCACGATTTGCTGAGTGCTTTATGTACTCACGGCTTTATGTCATTGTTGCTCAGTTGAAGAATATCAAGCTGCTAAAGAGTTCTTCGCCCAGGAGCACCGTGAAGGCTTTGCGGATTAGGATGTGTTCTCCACTCGATTTCTTGTGGGCATGTTGATTGGCCTTTCCAAGTTTTCCCGTTCCGCTGCAAGAGTATATTTGTTTCTTTAGCCCTGCGTGGCAAGTTAAGTAAACATTGACCATAAGGTCCAGTTATTATTACTATTTGTTATTTTGAGATCTTTTTAGCTAAATCGAATAAATAGATGGTATTTCATCGTTATTTTCGTGTGAGCTAGCTACTGATCTGGGACTAATTGAGAATACACATAGGGTTCCTTAATCGTATTTTTGGGTCCCGACACAACCTCGCCAAGCACCGCCATCGAACCGAAGCTCCTACTTTTCTACTCTGTCTTCCGCTCTTCAGTAACATCTCCTTCTCTTTTGCCCGAGAGTCACTAGCAAGTGGGACCTCCATGTCATACTTTTCTTTCTCTCTTCTTTTCTAGCTTGTGGGTTCCATTGGCTAGTCGTGTTGTTCAATCATCCAAAATCTGAAACAAGAAATTCCGTAAATATTCCATCATTTTCAGCAATTCTATCATTTTATGTGAGAATCAAATTTTTCGACATTTGTTCTCCTTCATACGAGCTCGATTCCATTAATTCAAATTTCTAAATTCATATAAGTTCAATATATCACTACTAGGGAACACCTCATCACGTATGGTTCGAACTGTCATCACAGCATTTGCTCGAACCGCCTATATTTGTTCGTCTGTGATCATAGCGATTATCACAACGGTTCAAAACCGCTCAGGATATTACTATCACTGCACGGTTTTTGTTGAAACCGCTCGTGAAGGCTAGTATCACATACGGTTTCATTAAAACCATTCAGGATACATAGCATATCATGCACGGTTCTATTTAAGAACCGCCTGTGATATTCATTCTAAATAGAACCGCCTATGATATAAGATGATCACGTATGGTTTTAAACCATCTGTGATAGTTCATTATCCTAACTACATTTTTTTGTTTTTGGCTAGCCTCAGAATTGCTAGCCATGCCTCCAAAACAAGCATGCACAAAAACAGATACATCATAGATAATCAATTGTTGACAAACTCAAAATGATCATTACTCAAAATAAATTGCAAAATATCGCATTTGTTCAAGCATTGTCGCTATAGTTACAATTGGATTACAATTGAGTCAATTGTTTGCAGGTGGTTGAGAGGTGCTGGCGGGGTGATGCTCTGGGTCAGCGACGGAGTGAAAATCTCTATTGTCCTTAACGATATGTGACATGACAAAGGCGCAGAGCTTCCCTCGAATGTCCGTGATCTCATCCGCAACGAGTTTTCGTTTAGAAAGAATTCAGTTCGAATTTGAATTTTAAAAGAGAAAATTTCCGGCGTTTCATCTGTTCTTCCAGATTTGGGCCTGGGCCTTTGGCCAACAGGCCCGAGAGGGGGCCCTATGGGCCAAGGGGGGCATCATTGCAGCCCAAAGGGAGGGGCAGCCGTGGGGCCCATGGCCCATTAGTGGCCGGCCAAATAAAAGGGGGGAAACCCTAGCACCCCCCACTTTTTCCCTCTCCCTCCCCCTCCTAGCCGCCACCTCCTCCCACCTCCTCCCCTCCCCTCTTGCGCCACCATCCAGCAGGGAGCCGCCCCTCCTCCACCTCCCTTGCTGCCACCCAAGATCCTGGTGCTCCGCCCCCATCTCCTGGAGCTGCCCCGTGGTGCCAATCCTTCCATTGCCGACCTCCCGCGAAGATTTGATTGGAGCCTCGCAAGGTTGCTGATCAAGACGGTGGGGGACGTCACCGCGGTTCATCCTTCGCCTTCCTGGGTGCTCCAAGGGTAACGAGCATTGTTTGTCGCCTTATGATTAATCGAGAGTTGAAACCGATTAGAATCGATTGGATCAAAGTCGTTCTGCAGTAAGATCGAATCTGTCCAGTATGTTGCGCGGGCTGTTTCGACGTCTTAGATGCCTGAATCAGAGAAGTTGATCTCCTAGAGATATCTGGGTCTTGTTCTGAAGTTTCTGTGGCCGCTGAGTTCACTTGATTCCGACGTTCGAGTCAAAAGATATGATAGATTTAGTATATGCTGTCCAGATTTCTGACGAGATTAAACTGTTTTGATATTTCGTAAAATATGAAAATGTAATCGGAAGAATCTGGGTTTTCACCCAACTAGGTTATTGTAGGTAATTTTATAACCTTTCCAGATTGTTAAAGAACGATCAATTCGGAGTTATAGATTAAAAGTTATGATCGTTTTAGTACTGCTGTTTGTTCTGTTAGACAGTTTCTGTGCTGAAAGTTCACCTGTCTGTTATCATAATAATTTGGCCGAATTGGATCATTTTGTCAACTAGAGTATTGTAGATTTGTCAGTTAAGAATCCATAGAAATTGGACTCACCTCATTCGAAGTTCCAGATCAAAATATATGCTGTTTACCGTGCTGCTGTCCAGTGGCGTTATTTGACTGAATGCGTTGGTTTTCAGTTTAGGGTCTCTAGTTAAAATCTTGAATCGCCGGGGAAGCGTTGTAGAACGTTAATCAGTAGAGTCGTGTTCATCATATCCTTATTTCAGTTATTTGATTGTTTAGGCGGTGAAGCTTCGGTTTGGGAGTACCACCTTTGCCGGCTAACGTGTCGCATCGCGAAGGCAAGTATTCGGTTATAGTATATTTATGCTTGTTTGCTAAGATTGTTTGTGACTTGCTCGTGATAGCCATACATGGATGTAATGTGATGAGTTTCAATTTATCTTGGTGAATGCAAGTTATGGTTAAAGTTTCCTTTGTATGTTGTTAATGTTTACATGTTATTATGTACACGCTTAATCCTTATGTATGAAAGATGATGTCTTAGTACATATGCATGTTTTAAGCATGATTGAGACTTGGTCACGTGGTGACCAAGTATAAATAGTTGAGGTCCCCGCCATGTAAATGACGGGTTGAGGTCCCCACATTCGTGGAATGTGGGCAATGAGAAGAGGTCCCCATCATGAAGATGATGGGCAAAGGTCCCTATACTTGTGGAGTATAGGCTTTTGGTCCCTATGCTGTGGTGCATAGGCAAGGGTATACATTGACGGATGTATACCTCGCATTACCGTAAAATGCGAAAAGAGATAAAGTTTAAAAGGTGCATTGCATTGGTCGATTATATAAGCATGAAGGCTATGTTTAGTGTAATGTTTATTTTGGTATATTGATGCTATGATCTGTGAACTTAGCTTTAGCCTTGTTGATACTTTTGAGTCTTTGGGCTCACTCTTGCTTTGATGTGTTTTAGGTACAATTGGCAAGAACGGCATGCATGGGAGGGAGTAGTTGTTTGATGCACTCACTACCACTCACCCTAAAGGCGCTCTACCATTTAGTCTTTATTCTAATAATTAGCAAACTGTTTGAGATTCGCGATGATTGGTTAAATGTTTCATTTAATTGTAATAAGGAGAATAGCAAGTTTTGTTTATGCTCATTAGACTATCTTGCATGCTTAAATGATCTTGGATATTGAGATTAATGTTAATTGATACAGTTAATTGTTGGAATCTCTGTGATAGTTAACTATACAAAGGAGGTTCTGTTGAAAAATTTGGTAAAGAGTCTTAGTAGAAATTGTTTAATTTAGTTTTAGTAACATTCTAGGCTCAACACCGAGCCGGGTGTTACAGATTGGTATCGAGCGGTCAGAGGTCCGTGGTATTTAAAGTATTAATTTTGACACACTATGCACAGAGATGGGTTGGGTTTTTGCATTGCATATACGCCTGCTGAGTAAATAGTTACTTTTGTGCTACAGATTGCTAGTTGATCCTTGTGCTTATTGTATGATGTAATCTTATATACTTATAATTGATTATATTAGTTATATATTATGATAGTTGATGTCAAGAGGTTGAGGTCGTGGTTGTGGCTCTGGCTTTACCAAAGTTACACCATCGCTCATAGTAAGAGAATAGTGAAGTGGTTACCTCGGATATCTTAGTACAAAGCGCCGATAGTGAGTACCTTTAGAAGAGTTGTTCTTTTCTTTGAATTTGGTCAACTCTTGTCCAGCCAGACCGATGAGTTTCTCTTAGGTTATTAGTTCATTGTGGTTGATGGGTTGCTTTGAGAAATGATAGTGTGTTTCAATTGGGCTGAATTTGTCTCAAAGCAATCATTGTTTTCCCAACCGATGAGTTATTCTTGCGGCTGGTGAACTTGGTTAATGGTCAAGTTTGACCTTTATATTGAAGTTTTTGTCTTTCTCATGGGAAAACTTGATCCATTTATTCGCTTGATGTTTTTAGGTTAATGAAAGTTTCCTTTTGCAAGTCCTTTAGTACGTGGAGGCTTTTACTCAATGTGTCTCTCTTGGGTATTTTGAGTGTTGAAGATTAATGGTTCTTCCTAATGAAAGAAGTTGTTAAGTCCTTTAGCGGTGTTTTGTCATGATAAGATGAGAGTTTATAATCAAAGCACTTAATGAATATGATATGGATTATCAAGTTTGGGTTGCAGTGTGTGCATGATCGATCTTAGCTAATGAATATGAAAGGAAAGTTGAATAAGTTGAGATTGTCCTCTAGTAGTTTTTGATGAGCTATGACTATGAGTATAACTATATTTAGTCGGAATCAATAGAGATAGTAAGAAGTGTGGAACATTGATGAAATGGTTGATCAATAGAATTGTTTAGTTTGCTAAACTTATTGGATTATTTGGTCTCAATGAATTAATCTAACTGTGCAACAAGAGAAAAATAAGGAGGTGTTCGACTGTTGTCTTAGTAGATAATATATGGGGTTTTCTTTAATTGACTATTTGATGATCTTATTTATGCTCGTGGGAATACAAATAGAGGAATGGCCATCAATTCGTCCATAATTGAATAATCATCAATGGGTTATGATAACCTCCAAATTAGAATTAGAGTGTACTAAGTTAGTGTGAGCGTTCCTAATAAGTGAAAGGTTGAAAATCAAAAGTGATTTACTTGTGTGTTTCATGGGGATGACCTGTGCTTGCATGATGGTGAAATTGTCGGATAATAGTATGCGTTTGATGAGAGGACTTTGGAATAACCTCTTAAATTATGTAGTAGGTCCCCTCTAAGATAAAGTGGTTATTGCAATGAGATTGTAAGAATTTGGTATACTCTCAATTGAGGATGATATGATAAAGTGGTATGTAATACTTTGGTAAGCTGTTAGGAGCTTTATAAAGGAAGAGTTGACAATAACGAATCTTGTTAAGAGTGAATTATTCTTGATATTAGTAAGATTGTTGATAAGAGAATGTGACGCGTTGGAGTGGTAATGATTCTTCTAGAGAGGAAGTAAGTTGATTGCTTTTCGTAATACCGGTTAAATGAAATATTTGGAGTTTTGCATACGTGCTTTTTTGGGAGATCATGATTTATGTAGTAGATGAGATTAGTTGAGCAATGTGACGTATGGAAAGTTTCTGTTTGGTTTCTAAGTGATTAATTTGATTTAGTTTTAAAGGCATTTCTTGCATGGGATGGCAAGTAATGTTGTAATCAAAGAAAATTGCTTTCTTTGTTAACGGAAAATGTGTGCCCTAAGTATTTGAGGTTGGAGTTAAGAATTGTAATCTGCAACCTTTTCTGTTGTTACAGCTTAAGAGTTTCTTGGGTTTCCATTGCAATGTTTTATTTTGATTTATGGGGATTTGGAAGTTCCCTCTGGTGGGACATGTGCCCTCATATGCAGACTCGTATTTTGTTTTTTCCAAGATCATTAATATTTGATTGTTTCTCTTGGTCTCGTGCTCACTCCGAGGAGCAACGTTTTCTTGTGCGTTGAAACTTGTATTTGTTTATTTCTTCCTTTTGAGAAAGGAATTAACCAACTTGTGTTGCCAAAGTCTTATAAAGTGTAGAACGTCGACTGGTTGGTGGTGGACAAGTATATGATAGTGGTGAAATCTTGGGAACCAAGCTATTTGAAGAGCAGTAGATAATGATTCGGTTTTGACCTATAACACCTGGAGAGTGTTCTAGCTAAATGGAATGTTTGTCGATGAAATACAATTGATTGGTGTTACAACTAGTGGGACGTATGGCAAATTATGATCCAATACCCTTTGTTTGAATCTTGGTCAATCAGTTAGGGTATTGCGAATGTGTATATTGTGGTTGTGTAACTGAATTGGATTGGTGTGAATTAGAGGAGGTCCAAGATTGGTAAAATAAATCGCCTTGGGGCGGTTACTTGATGAGTGAGGAAAGGCGGTTACTTGATGAGTGAGGAATGTTGACATTAATAACTGAGGTTATTGTCGAGCTGTGTGAAATTTTAGTCATCAGATCTGAGGGTTACCGATCAAGTATACTGGAAGTTCAGTGTGGAATTCTTAAAGGTGGAATTTGGGCTTGGCATTTTTATGCTAGCATCTTAGTTTCCCATTATTAGGTTCCAAGAGTTATGGTGATCTTTGATAGGATCTTTTGGATGCAATAAATGAGGGTGTATGCGGTGAATTTCAAGTTGATTATCCTTAAAAGATTGAGGTGATTTGATTGTAGCTGAAATCTATATTAAGGTGTGTTGGGAGTTATTATTTGTCAAAGTAATTCCTTTGGTAGAGAAGGCGATCGCAAAGATGTTATTGTGGATTGGAAGAGTCTCTCTTCCTAGATGTGGATTTCGTGCGCTTTGAGCAAAGATTTGAGGCTTGCCAAATTAAAAGAAATGAATTAGTGTGTTATGCGATAATTTGGAATCTCATGATTTAAGAGAAAGTTGAATTCTTAAAAGAAAGTTTGAGAAAAAAAAGGGTTGTACTCTCGGATGATGAAATATTCTCTGTTTTTATTTGAGCCTTGTCTCTATGATGATGCCAATTATAAATTGAGTTGATTCATCTTGGTATGCGTGGTTCTTTTCGGTTAAGATAAAGAAAGGAAATGGTTGTTCTTTCGATTGATGATCATTTTGGAATTGACAGTTAAGAGAATGAGTTAGTGTGTTATGCGATGAATTGGAATTCCAAGGTTTGAGAGAAATTTTGTTTCTAAAGGAGAACCTAAGAAACGGTTGTTTCCTCAAGTAGTGCAACGTTTTGTTTTATTCCTGTTTGAGCAATGTGCCGTTGACGGTTGTCTTTCGCAAATTGAGTTTGACTTTATGTTTGGCATGTGTGGTTCTTATAAGTTCAGAAATATTAAAGGAAGTATTCAATTTGGGTATTTGCAAAGTTTCTCTTCGGTTTAAGGGTGTTTATTTGTAAATTGCCTATTTGGAAAGCGGAAGGAATTTCGTGATTTAATCTTCACTTTTGCATTTGACCCTTTGGTGTGGAGTTGATTTTCTTGGTTGTGATGAAAATTCGTTATTTTCATTTGGGATCTGTTTTGTTAAGGGCGGTTTAAAGCGTAGTTCATTGTGTGTTCCGGTTAAAAGAGGTACTCCTTGTTAAAATGAATAAATCGATGGAGAATTGGGACGAGTGTTCCATGTGTGTTGCGATGTTGCGTGCTTTAGTACCAAGGGGAAGTTGGCCCAAGGTACATTGGTTTGTTTTTGTCATTCATGGAGATTAGGAGGTAGATGAGGCGCTATGGCCATCTCGGTCCATACGCTGTACGCAACTTTGGCATGTCCGGTGCCGAGTGAGTACTTGTGGGATCTAGAGTTTGGATTTTTCAGATCCATCGTGGTACCACCGAGTAGTATCTTACTTTCGAGTCTTATCGATGAATGTACCGGAATGTTGGGTTGATGTTAGATCGACGTCATATCACGTCATTGTGTCGTGGTCCTCAGCCCTAGAGAGAGGCCACTTGGGAGTTGGAGTTTCACATGCGTGAGCATTATTCGGCTTCGTTCGCAACGGTTATCTATTTACCGTTGTTAAGTTCTAGTCGCGGTTTACTTCCATGTAGATCGGCGTTTAGATTCGGTCGAATCCTGTTAAGCGGGGTAGAATGTAATACTCGTGCTGTTTACAAAGAATTCATTAATTTGAATTTTAAAAGAGAAAATTTCCTGCTTAAATCTGTTTCTTCCAGATTTGGGCTCGGGCCTTTGGCCAACAGGTTCGAGAGGGGGCCCTATGGGCCAAGGGGGGGCATCATTGCAGCCCAAAGGGAGGGGCAGCCGTGGGGCCCATGGCCCATTAGTGGCCGGCCAAATAAAAGGGGGGGAAACCCTAGCACCCCCACTTTTTTCCTCTCCCTCCCTCCTAGCCGCCACCTCCTCCCACCTCCTCCCTCCCTCTTGCGCCACCATCCAGCAGGAGCCGCCTCCTCCACCTCCCTTGCTGCCGCCTAAGATCCTGGTGCTCCGCCCCATCTCCTGGAGCTGCCCGTGGTGCCAATCCTTCCATTGCCGCCTCCCGCGAAGATTTGATTGGAGCCTCGCAAGGTTGCTGATCAAGACGGTGGGGGACGTCACCGCGGTTCATCCTTCGTCTTCCTGGGTGCTCCAAGGGTAACGAGCATTGTTTGTCGTCTTATGATTAATCGTAGAGTTGAAACCGATTAGAATCGATTGGATCAAAGTTGTTCTGCAGTAAGATCGAATCTGTCCAGTATGTTGCGCAGGCTGTTTCGACGTCTTAGATGCCGAATCAGAGAAGTTGATCTCCTAGAGATATCTGGGTCTTGTTCTGAAGTTTCTGTGGCCGCTGAGTTCACTTGATTCCGACGTTCGAGTCAAAAGATATGATAGATTTAGTATATGCTGTCCAGATTTCTGACGAGATTAAACTGTTTTGATATTTCGTAAAATATGAAAATGTAATCTGAAGAATCTGGGTTTTCACCCAACTAGGTTATTGTAGGTAATTTTATAACCTTTCCAGATTGTTAAAGAACAATCAATTCGGAGTTATAGATTAAAAGTTATGATCGTTTTAGTACTGCTATTTGTTCTGTTAGACAGTTTCTGTGCTGAAAGTTTACCTGTCTGTTATCATAATAATTTGGCCGAATTGGATCATCTTGTCAACTAGAGTATTGTAGATTTGTCAGTTAAGAATCCATAGAAATTGGACTCACCTCATTCGGAGTTCCAGATCAAACGATATGCTGTTTACCGTGCTGCTGTCCAGTGGCGTTATTTGACTGAATGCGTTGGTTTTCAGTTTAGGGTCTCTAGTTAAAATCTTGATCGTTGAAGTTCTGACATAATGTAGATTATTCTTTATTTTATAGGTTTTATTTACAACATGTTTTTCACTAAAAATCTTTAAATTTTCGGTTGTAAATTGAAAGATTTTTAGAGATAAATATGTTGCAAATAAAACCCTATAAAAATTACAGAATAATCTACACTATGTCAGGAACTTCCCCTAAAAATTTCATAATTTTTGGAACTATATTACTATGTCAAATAATTCCCTAAAGATCTCAGCATACTTAGGGGCAAAATCATCTTTTCGCGTCCAAGTCAACGGTCAACTGACCGGAGTGGCAAATAAGGGATTAAAGTTGAGAACGAGTGGCATACAAGGGATGAGCAATTTTTCGATGGTATTTTAGGGAGCTCGCCAACTTCCAATGGCAAATAAGGAATTAACTCTATTCTTAATCTGCTAGCACGTGACCTCAGCACATCCCGGACCGAAGAAAATTGATTATTTCTGTAGATCCTCCTTTTGTCCTAAGCTTGCCTCATACTGTTGTGAGATGGATTTCAGAATTTGCATACAGTATTCAGCTTCTTCCAGAAAAATGAAACTGCCATCTGCAAATGATAAATGCGTAATATGAGGCCCCTGCACCAAACCGAACCCCTGATAGCCTTCTTTCATGTTGTTCCTTCCTCAACAGTGCGCTGCAACCTTCCGCACATAGAATGAAAAGGTAAGGTGACAACGGATCATCACCTTGTCATATCTCGAACCATTTATGTATAATGCATCGATCCGTAATCACACTAGTACACACAATGTTAACATAGATGAATATCATTCCACATAAGGCTTAATTTAGGAGTAAACGACTAATTTGATTAATAAGGGCCTATTTGGTAGAGCTCCAGATTCTTATTTTTTAGATTCTGCTTCTGATTATCTGGGAATCCACTTCTCTGAGAATCTAGAGCTATCTCAAGAAAGTGTTTAGCTAGTAAGTTGGCTCCAAAAACTATACGGGAGAGGATTAGAGGCAAATAGACTATGTTACCCCTAGTTGTAATACTTTAATTGTATTTGTGTCTTACCCCTATGTATTTGTACACAAATTATAGAAGTTTTCCCCACAAATTTGTTAAGACCATATGAATGTATATACGTTGTATTTGTACACAGTGCCAGGTAACATTGCATTTACACTTCATGATGGATTACAACTGTTGGCAAATAATGAATTGACGCACAACCATTGATTGTGTACAAATAATGCAATGTTTAAGTTTAAGTGAATACTTTCGTAATGCAATGCAATGCAGTCACGAGCGTGTACCCTCGTCGGAGATATTGCATTCATATCGTATAAGTGTTCAAATGATAATTAAATACTATTACGTACAAGTATTGACATGACAAATGAGACATAACAAAAGACCACAAAATATCAATAGCTGTCGATGCATGCATAGGACTTTGAGGCAATGTTCCCATTACAGGAGACCAATGGTCTTCACCGGTGTTGTGAATGTCGTCAAACATCTTGGACAACAACTCCTCATTTTGAAGTCTAGCCTTCTCAAACTTGGAATATCCTTTATATTCCTGTTAATGCCAAATGTTACAAGTTAAACCTTCACTAATAATAGAGCTAGGAGTTTACATTAATGCATTAAAAAATAAATAATGAGTAATGACTTACATTTCTTAATTTCTTCCACCGTTCGGTGGTGGCCTTTATTGTCTTCTTTTCATGATCCCAACCTAAGCCTGTCTCCTTTGTCCTCAATTTCCTCCTGTGGATATCATGGGGATATGCTCACAATCTGATGCGTACACGCTAGGAGTGGCCCGATCTTCATGGCGTAGGTTGAAGAACAAAGCGAATCTTGCTGTGGACAACGGGGATAACTAGTTGTGTAACTAGTTGTGAGCAACAGAAAAGAGTAACTAGCTTTAACCTACCAAGGTTGGATGCGACCAAGCATTGGGGAGAGACGATCCGAAGCCTTCTGGACTCCGACCCGCTATCCGAACAATCACAGAACCACAATCCAGAACTAATCCACACAAAACACCCGGAAGCATAGAGCACGAATTAGGGGATCCCAGAGGAATTTTCTTGTGAATCCAAGAGAATTCACAAGAACAAAAGGAGCAAGGCACTCAGCAGTCTTGCTGCAATTTCATATATTGGTTTGTTGAAAACTCAAAAGTACCTCCACGGATGGGGGTAGAGGGGTATATATACTAGGAACAACCCTCCTAGATGGGTATGAACATAAGTCACCACGTTGGAAGGTGGAAGGCCAACTGGTTGAAGCATTCAAAGAGTCTTCTTGAATTCTCGCGTGTCTGCTCAACTTCTGCACAGTCTTCAGTAAAACAGCAATAATTCTCTCCTCAGAAGTCCAAATGATGAGCCGTTTGTTGGAGGTGAAAATAGACTTGATTATCTTTCCATCCATATAGGTTATGCACAGTGAAACGTGACAGGTTGGTGCGCCTTGCCCTGACTCTTCAATTTTCGCGTAGCATTTATCAGCATGTGCAACTGTTACTAAAATGACCATAACTTTCATTACATAACTCCAAATGATGCACGGTTTGAAGTGTAGGAAAATAGACTTGACAAGCTATCCATTTGTTTGGTGTATGCTGGTTGGAATTACTAAAGTTAACTCTCGGAAGAAAGGGGGCTCAGCGGCCGTGTACACATCGCCCATAAAAAACTGACCTTCAGATCGCTCGTTGGACGTGCCAGATCGGCTGGCTCTCGCGTGGGACATGGAGTTGGTCCGAATGTCCCTCCCATTTTCGTCTGTTGGATTGTTGCCAGACGCACGTGATCGCGTGAGATGACCGCCTGGTCCGAACGTCCGCGTGGGCCACGTAGCCTCGCCAGCTACGTCTTCGTGAATCTTCTCTTGAGGCCCACATCATTGTGCTCGCCTAATACCACCCGTCTCTCTCGGTCTCTCCTCTCGGCTTCACGCGCTGCCACCCCTCCCCTCCGCGCAGCCGCTCCTCCGCCGCTGCCTCGCGCCACCGTGCAGCCCCTCACTGCTTCCCCCGGGGCTGCAGGTTCCTCCTTTCCTCCCAGCCGCCTCCTCGCATTCCTCCGCCATCGCCTCGCGCCATCACAGCCCCTCCTCGCTTCTTCTGGCGCCAGGTCCTCCTTCCCTCCCAGCCGCTCCTCCCCTTGCTACTTCATCCGTCATTGCCTCACGTCACCACGCAGCCCCTCGCTGCTTCCCCAACACTGCAGTCCCTCCTTCCTCCCTATTCCTCCCCTTCCCCCCCCCCTTTGTGTTTGTTTAGATCATGCCCCAGTTTGCTTCGTCACCTCCCCCGCGCCGTCGTTTGGGTTTTGCCTCGCGACCTCTGGTTCCTCCCCCACCACTCTGGTGGGGTTTCTTCACAGTCTTTATTTCTCGATTTGATTCTTCTTAGTCTCAAAATCGATGGTAAAGGGAATAAATGATGGATTTTGTGGATCTATCAGGTGGTTCTTTATCGATATGGCAGACCACGCCCATGAGCTCGCCCGTGCCAATGGTGTCGCAGACATCGCCGAGGTCACAAAGGGGTCCATGAACAACGTTGTACCATTGGAGAAAGGTGAGTCTTTATTTGTCAATTAAAAATGGCCCGCTAGCACATTGTTTGCTCGTTGTTAGCGAAGAGGAGATGGCTGATAATTATAATACATGATACTCTCGATATTTCAGTCTTGATACTCTCCTCTTCTCCATTTGGTCATAGCCATTCCTTGCAACTGCATACATGGCTCGAATGAGAAGCACTCAGTCTCATTGTAGTTGTCTCACAGATTACAGGTTAGTAAAGCATACTTGCACATTGTGGACAGGTCAAGCACGTTGATTGCTATCGCCAAAAAAAAAGGAGTTCCATCAATGATGTTAGATGATTTACGTTGCTTCATCCATATTAATCCACTTCCTGTGTGCTAAATCTGCTATTTTAGTTATATTATTGTGTATTGTGATATCACTTATAGCTTGAACTCAGAACTATCACAAAAAAATACAGAGTTTCGTCAATGATGTTACATAATTTATGCGGCTTCATCCATATAATGTATAATCCGCTTCCTATATGCTGAATCTGTTATTTTAGTTCCATTACTGTGTATTGTGCTATCATTTATAGCTTGAGTTAATATAGTTGATCTCCTAAGAGGTATTGTGATCGTACATCTAATCTTATGATGCCTTTATCATACTCTCCTGAGAGGTATTGTGATCGTACATCTAATCTTATGATGCCTTTATCATACTCTCCCCTTTTAGACTTTCCACTACATATAGTATTTCTAATACTAAAATATATTAGTGCCATTCCTATTGTGTTTACCAGATAACCCTTCTTCTCATTGCATTTGTCTCACAGATTATAGGTCAGTAAAGCATACTTGCACATTGTGGACAGGTCAAGCACGTTGATTGCTATCACCAAAAAAAAAAAAGAAGTTCCATCAATGATGTTAGATGATTTACATTGCTTCATCCATATTAATCCACTTCCTGTGTGCTGAATCTGCTATTTTAGTTATATTATTATGTATTGTGATATCACTTATAGCTTGAACTCAGAACTATCACAAAAAAAAGAGTTTCGTCAATGATGTTATATAATTTATGTGGCTTCATCCATATAATGTATAATCCGCTTCCTATATGCTGAATTTGCTATTTTAGTTCCATTACTGTGTATTGTGCTATCATTTATAGCTTGAGTTAATGTAGTTGATCTCCTGAGAGGTATTGTGATCGTACATCTAATCTTATGATGCCTTTATCATACTCTCCCCTTTTAGACTTTCCACTACATATAGTATTTCTAATACTAAAATATATTAGTGCCATTCCTATTGTGTTTACCAAATAACCCTTCTCACTGCATTTGTCTCATAGATTACAGGTCAGTAAAGCATACTTGCACATTGTGGACAGGTCAAGCACATTGATTGCTATCGCCAAAAAAAAGGAGTTCCATCAATGATGTTAGATGATTTACGTTGCTTCATCCATATTAATCCACTTCATGTATGCTGAATCTGCTATTTTAGTTATATTATTGTGCATTGTGATATCACTTATAGCTTGAACTCAGAACTATCACAAAAAAATACAGAGTTTTGTCAATGATGTTATATAATTTATGTGGCTTCATCCATATAATGTATAATCCGCTTCCTATATGCTGAATCTACTATTTTAGTTCCACTATTGTGTATTGTGCTATCATTTATAGCTTGAGTTAATATAGCTGATCTTTTGAGAGGTATTGTGATCGTACATCTAATCTTATGATGCCTTTATCATACTCTCCCCTTTTAAACTTTCCACTACATATAGTATTTCTAATACTAAAATATATTGGTGTCATTCCTATCGTGTTTACCAAATAACCCTTCTTTTGTAGGTTCAAAAATGTAGGGGGATTTCATGTTTTTTTTATTAGTGTTACATGCTAATCATCGCCCCTTAATGTTTGCTTTGCTACCTTACGTTACGTGTTAGCAATCCCTTTAGCTGGATGTTATTGAAAAAAATTTGTTTAGTTCCTTTTTTATGCAATAGGTGCCATTGTCTGAAAAGACTCTTCAAGATATCTGTTTGATAAAAGAGAGGCTAATTAATTGCGGTGATGTTTCAACGAGCGAGTATATGTCTGCAGCTCAGATCATTTATTTTGCTATGGTCCCCATGGTTCTAAGCATTTCTTATGAATCTTCTGTAAATTGTATTCTATTAGTTCGCCCTTTTAGTTTACGATTTAAAGTCACTGGAACATGTGAATAAGATCTACCTGTTTAATCTTTTCTTACAAAAATATTATTGTTTTAGGACTCAGAGAGTCCATATGTGGCATATCAAAGGAAACAAGAGATGCATTTTTAGGTAATGTACATTTATAATACATGATACTAACATCTTTACAATTGCTTTGTTCATCTGTGTACGAATAGGGGTTAGTAGCCCTTTTTATTAGCTTGGATCAATGATGAATTGTGTGTTTCTTAGCCGTGACCAGAGGTAAGTCTTTGTTCTGTTCAGATATCAAAATATTTAAATGCATAAACCGCTAATTCTCCTCCTCGTCCTTTAAAAAATATTTAGCTTTACTATCTGTTTCCCTTACTGCAGGCCGATTTTTTATTGATTTGGATTTGCTGGAATTTATCATTGCACAGGAGTACACGACTACCATGGGGTACGATCTTCGTACTGACTTATACCTATGGTATGCTCCTGACTCTCTGGCTCTCTGCCCGGCGCCAAGTTACACATCTTTAAAATTTATTCCTACAATAAGTACCTGGTTAGTTACTTTCAGTTAACCTCTCTTATGATGGCTATCCTTACTTCCCTCGCTCAGTAACCTTGCTATACATTGATGTTCTTGCTGCTCTAGTTGTGTGTAACTAATTATTCCTTTTCCTTAGATTATGTACCTCTTCGCTGCTTTACTGTTGTCCATCTCATGCTGCATTCACCGTGTACCGAACGAACCTGCGCTCGCAATTAGATCCTTCGAGCCTCATTTTTAGGTATTTGTTTTTCTCACTTCTACCTTACATGTATACTTACTCCTATTTACTACGCGCGCATTTCAAATGTTTCCCTTATGTTGTAACTGCATGTTTTGTCATCTTTCATTGTGGATACAAGCTACACAAAACCTGTAGTGCCCTATATTTATGGTGTATGCTATTCTACCACATTAATCTTACATCTTATCCTTGCAGCTTAGTTGCTTCTCATTGCTATGTATTGCCGCTGCCTAGGTTGTTACAGCTTGGTAGGTCCAGAAGTTCTAGATATATGCCATCGTTAAATATTAGCATAAGGAGCTCCTAAACAAAACTGTCCATATGTTAGCATAAGGAAGTCCTAAACAAAACTATGTACATACTGTTGCCTATACATATGCCTATTTTATGTTCATTGGCATCTAGGACTTTCGGCTATTTACCTACACTACGGTACCATTCCATTTTGAGATTTTTAAGAACAACTATTATATCTCTCCTTTTTGCATCTACAGTGTCACAAAAACACATGTTGCAAAATCTATGTTAACAGCATCTCAATCAGACTGACAAAGGTCTCATGCAACATCTTAGATTATGTATAGCATTTCATAAATGTAACTCTTGATTTTCTGCACCATAATACTGACATTAACATCGTCAGCGCAGTCACATATCAACAGATATCTTATACAGCGTCTTAGCTTATGCATAACATTCCATGAATTTCCATTTGAATTTCCTTCATCATAATACTCAAGCATGTTTGCCTACACAGATCTTTGCTGCCCCCTACCCACACTAGAACTGAATCACCTACAAAGAAATCGTGCTCAACTACAAAAAAGACTGCCAAATGATAAGCGTGCTCTGCTCCCCAACACATCCTTAGGTATACTTCAGTGCCATTCACAGATGAAGAAAAAAAATAAACTTTTAACTCATTGCTACTTTGTGCAGACTTTGTATACAACTTTTACGGTCACCACAATAGCCGCTACTTCACCAGGAACAACTCCTTGCTTTTGTCGCTACTCTCTATTGATGTTATACATTACACCACCCATTTGATCTAACCTATTACTCCTGCAAGTCCTATTTTGTAAACGTTTAGAGCTCACTTATGTTCATAAACAGCTACAATTTATATGTCCAAATGCTTTTGACTCTTCATTACTCTTCATGTGTGATCAGCTGCGCTACAAATTATGTGATCTCCTGTCTTAGATAAAATTGTTTCTTCTTGCGATATTAGTTATCACGTCTTCTAATACTAATAGATTGAAACGCTCTTTACTAATAAACTCCCGAGCTATTAACGCCCGCACCATTTGGTGCGGGTTATCTTCTAGTCATTATAATTCATGCAGATAATGATTGCAAAACTCGTTGGTTTTCTGGACCTCCTTATTCCTCTCCAATGCACCTAAGTTCAATCAAAGAAGAGGACATTGGAAGCACTACTAAGTTATTGAGATTTGGAATAAGTCCTAAGTTAGCATTCACCTGATCAAGTATTTGTTTAGCACGTCTTCTCGTGATTGGTCCTTGATATTATTAGTCCTTGAGAATATCTTAGTCGCGGAGATGATCATCTTCAGCGTGGTCATTGAAGGTTGGGATGTCATCATCATCCTTCCCTTCTTGAAAAGGAGTCGTCCTCGACTCGTTTGGTCCGAAGTATGGAGAGAGGACAGAGACATTGAAGGTCTTACTAACGCCATATTTACTGGGAAGATCAATCTTTTAGGCATTGTCATTGATCTTTTGAACCACTTTGAAAAGGCCATCTGCTCGTGGTTGTAGCTTGCACTTGCGCTGGTCAAGGAAACGATCTTTTCTGAGATGTGCCCATACCAAGTCACCTGGTTCAAACATCTTCTTTCTTCCCTTGTTTGCACACCTCTCATACAGCTGGGTCATCTTCGCAATATTCTCTCTCGCCTTTTAGTGAATCTTCTTGACATATTCAGCACGTTCGTTTGCATCCAAATTGACGCGCTCCTACAACGGTAAAGGCAAAAGATCTATGGGAGCAGTGGGTTTGAAACCATATGCAAGTTCAAATAGACAAACTTTAGTGGTCAAATGTACCGTCCTGTTGTATGCAAATTCCACATGAGGTAGACACTATTCCCACATCTTCAAATTTTTCTTCAGAACAGCTCGAAGCAACATGGACAATGTTCGGTTTACGACTTCAATTTGTCCATCAGTTTGAGTATGGCATGTTGTAGAGAACAACAGCTTGGTCCCAACCTTTCCCCAGAAGGTCTTCCAAAAATAGCTCAAAAACTTGGTGTCTTGGTCTGATACAATGGTGTGTGACACGCCATGTAATCGCACAATCTCCCTGAAAAACAATTCAGCAATATGTGAAGCATCATCGCTCTTATGACAGGGAATAAAATGAGCCATCTTGCTAAACCTATCAACCACAACAAAAATTGAGTCCCTTTCCCTCTTTGTCCGTGGTAAACCAAGAACAAAATCCATTAAAATATCCTCCCATGGAACATTAGGAATAGGTAAAGGAATGTGCAAGCCATGAGGGTTCAAACGGGACTTAGCTTTATGGCATGTCTCACATCGCAATATATATCTCTCAACGTCGCGCCTCAACTTTGGCCAAAAGAAATGGTCAGCCAACACACTCTCAGTTTTCTTGGAACCAAAATGGCCCAAAAGTCCTCCAAAATGAGCTTCCTGCAAAAGCAATAGGCGAACAGAGCAATCTGGATTGCATAGCTTATTAGCACAAAATAAAAGGCCATCATGCAAATGAAACTTGTCGCAGCCCTTTCCATTGCCACATTTGGAAAATGGTTCAGAAAAATATGAGTCATGAACATAAAATTCTTTGATACTTTCTAACCCAAGAACTTTAGCATCAAGTTGAGAAAGTAAAGCATGACGTCAAGACAAAGCATCAGCTACAACATTATCCTTCCCTTTCTTGTACTTGACAATATAAGGAAAAGATTCAATGAATTCACTCCATTTTGCATGTCGTTGATTCAGTTTTAGTTGACCCTTAAGATGTTTCAAAGATTCATGGTCTAGGTGTATCACAAATTCCTTAGGCCACAAGTAGTGTTGCCAAGTTTCCAAAGCTCTCATGAGGGCATATATTTCTTTGTCATAAACAGAGTAATTGAGAGTTGGACCACTTAACTTTTCACTAAAATAAGCAATTGGCCTACCTTCCTGCATGAGTACTCCTCCTATCCCTATACCACTTGCATCACATTCAATTTCAAGAGTCTTACTAAAATCCGAGAGTGCAAGGAGTGGTGCTGATGTCAACTTAGCTTTCAGCTCTTCAAATGCCTTCTCTTGTGTCTCACCCCATTGAAAAGGTATGCGCTTTTGTCAATTCGTTGATTGGGGCAGCAATGGTGCTGAAATCCTTCACAAACTGACGATAAAAACCAGCAAGGCCAAGGAAGCTCCTCACTTGGCTCACATTTTGTGGAGGTAACCACTCACAAACAGCCTTTATCTTCTCCTCATCCACCTGCACTCATTGACCTGAAACAACAAAGCCAAAAAAAACTACCTTGTCGGTGCAAAAGGTGCACTTGGCAAGGTTAGCGTACAACTTTTCCTTTCTCAAGACACATAGCACACATTCTAGATGTTCAATATGTTCTTCAAGAGACTTGCTATAAATTAAGATATCAATGAAGTAAACAACAAAAAATTTGCCAATAAAATCTCTAAGCACATGATTCATCAATCTCATGAAAGTACTTCGTGCATTTGTCAATCCAAACAGCATGACCAACCATTCATACAACCCAAATTTTGTTTTGAATGCAGTTTTCCACTCATCATCCTCTCTCATTCGAATTTGGTGGTAGCCGCTTCACAAATCAATCTTAGAAAAGATGGTTGAGCCACTAAGCTCATCAAGCATGTCATCAAGTCTAGGTATTTGATGCCTATACCTCACTGTTATGTTATTAATGGCTCGGCAATCTACACACATTCTCCATGATCCATCTTTCTTTGGGACTAAAAGAACCGGTACAGCATAGGGTGAGAAACTTTCATTTACATACCCTTTGTCGAGTAGGTCTTGAACTTGGCGTTGAATTTCTTTGGTCTCCTCTAGATTTGTGCGTTATGTTGGTCGGTTAGGAAGTGGGGCACCAAGAACAAGGTCAATTTGATGTTCAATGCCTCTTTTTGGTGGCAGCCCTGGTGGTACTTCGTCAGGAAACACTTTGTCAGGAAACACTTCATCGTAACCCTGTAAGAAATTCAACACAACACTCGATAAAGTAGAGGGTAAGTTGTTAGTTGATAAAAGGCTTTCCTTGTATAGGAGTACAAAGAACATGGCATTGGGTTCTCTCAATTATTTTATATCCTCTTTCCTAGCCATCATCACTAATCCCTCTTTTCCCCATGTCTTGGTATTTTGCAGCTGTGGAGTTTTATTTGGCTTTGGTTTCACTCGCTCACTATGTTTGTGGTTCTCACTCAAGTGTTTCTCACTCTCTCGCTGTTTCTTTTCCAATTCTTCCGTCAATATCTCCTCCGGTATTAAAGGAAGCAAAGTGATACTCTCCCCTTTATACATAAAAACAAGGGTATTGGCTCGGCAACTAATCTGAACATCACGATCATATAACCAAGGTCGCCCCAAAAGTAATTGGCATGCTTGCATTGGAACCACATCACACTCCACCTGATCTTGGTATTTTCCAATTGAGAATTGGACGGTCACAATGTTGTTCACTCGCAGTGCTCCACAATCATTGAGTCATTGCATCTTATATGTGGCAGAATGACGTCGTAGTTTTAGTCCCAATCGTTCTACCAATTCTAGACTTGCAATGTTATTGCAGCTGCCATTATCAACAATAATGTTGCATACCTTGCTCTTACTGGTGCCTCGAGTGTGAAATAGGTTATGTCGCTGACCATTTTCTCCTTTCACAACATTAACACTAAGCACACGTCGAGAGATAAAACAGTTGTTGTCTCCATCATCAGCTGGAATACCATCATCATCCGATGCTCCTTCAAGTAGCCCATCCTCCTCGGGCTCACTCTCAGATTCCCATTCTCCTTGTTCATTAACAAGCATGTTTCTTCTGCTAGGGCACTCAGAGGCAATGTGCACATGCCCTTGGCACTTATGGCACTTAATTTCGCGGCTGTGAGATGTGGATGCTGCTACCGATGTGGCAGATGATGCTCCTATTTTTTCCAGTAGGGCGTCGATTATCTTGGTGTCCTGTAGGTGAAGAAGCCAACAAGGGTGTAGGCTTGGCAGCAGGAGTAGATGGAGACGTCTCAGCAGGGGCACCTTGAGAACGACGACCAGCAAAGGATGTATTCGGCTGTTGGCGACGCCATGGAGCTGAAAAAGAATGGTTCCCAAATGACTAACCACGTCCTTCTTATCGGATCTTTCTCTCCGTGCGCATAGCCTGGGCAACAAGATCTTGCAGATTGTTATAAGAAAACATCTCAACAAAACCTGAAATTTCATCATTTAGACCATGCAAAAATCTTGCCATCTTGGATTCAGCATCCTCTCTAATTCTAGTACGGATCAAGAGTATTTCCATTTCTTTATAGTACTCATCCACTGTTTTAGACCCTTGTCTTAATGCCTGCAACCTATTGCGAAGGTCACGCTGGTAGCTTAAAGGCACAAAGCGCCTTCTCATCACTTGCTTCATTTCAGCCCAAGTATTGATATGAGCATGCCCCGATTGTAGCTGATTTTGTTGCATTTGATTCCACCAAGTGAGAGCATAACCTGAGAATTCAACTGAGGCAAGATTTACCGACCTTTGATCGGAGAGATTATGGACAAGAAAAATCTGATCACATTGCTCTTCCCAATCAAGATAAGCATCAGGGTCTTCTATTCCCTTGAATTTAGGGATGCTTAACTTGATCCGAGCAATATTATCTGGATCATCCCTTTCACGGCCCCCTCGAGGCTGTCCTCCCTCACCATGGGCAGCACCACGATGTGGGGGTGGATGCTGTTCGTAGCCATCATGATCTGCAAAAGCTTCGTTGTTGTCATCATATTCTTCTCCATACCTGTGACCATCATGCACATATTGGTCGTTGAAGCACACACAGTGGCCAAAACCACGACCGTGAGCACCTCCCCCATGTTGCAGAATATGTGCAGCTACACCTCGTCCACCACTCCGACCAAGATCTTGCTAGTCGTGGAAGCCGTCATTAGCAGCAGCTCCCATCGAAGTTCTCATCACGCTTCACCATGATCAACAAAGTAGGGTAGGTTGATGTAGACCCCACCACCAAGAACGGAAGGCGTTCAATGAGCATCTGTCCCATGACCTGAACCAGATTGCGTAATTGTTGCATCTCGGCTCATGTGACTGGTTGTTCATCTCTTTCATGATTTTCCCTATGTACACTTGAGTTGGAACCTACCATGTTAGCGAAGAGAAAGTGGAATAGGTAATATTTGTGGAATCACACAACCTCACCTCTTACTCACCAATGTTCTTATGTGTTCTCAATGGACAGCAAGAGTGCAAGAGTGACAGTACCTTGGATGTGGTCAAACGATTGAAAAGACACGAATCGAAACAACCGGCTTCAGATTTTAGTGGGGCTTGGTGGGCTAAACAAGGAGGGTTGTAGTACTGGAATCAAGTGTCGTAAACCACGCAATGGATACGTGAATGTCACCTGTCCAAAACAACTAAAAATTCAAAGCATGAATCTGAAACTTGTAATTTGACAACCACAACACAACCCTTCGTTTTCTTCTTCTATATTTTTTTCTCTTTTTTTTGTTCTCTTTTTCTTTTCTCTCTTGTTTTTTTCTCTCTTTTTTTGGCACTAAACAGCAAGCTCAACAACTAAAAACAAACACAGTGCAAGATATCGATGGTGACTAGAAACAAGATGAGCACGAACGGCACAAGATTAACAGTACTAAACAAAGGCTTGGTAAATTTTTTGTGTGGGTGATTTGTGTACTCTAGGAAGGGAAAAAATAACAAGAACACAAGAACACGCAATGGAACGCAAGGTTAATATGTGGATGGCGAAACCTACCGTGTCAACGAAAGCTCTGATACCATATGATGCGTACATGCTAGGAGTGGCCCGATCTTTACGACGTAGGTTGAAGAACAAAGCAAATCTTGCTATGGACAGCGGGGATAACTAGTTATGAGCAGCAGAAAAGGGTAACTAGCTTTAACCTACCAAGGTTGGATGCGACCAAGCGTTGGGGAGAGACGATCCGAAGCCTTCTAGACTCCGACCCGCTATCTGAACAATCACAGAACCACAATCTGGAACTAATCCACACAAAACGCCCAGAAGCATAGAGCACGAATTAGGGGATCCCAGAGGAATCTTCTTGTGAATCCAAGAGAACTCACAAGAACAAAAGGAGCAAAGCACTCAGCAGTCTTGCTGCAATTTCATATATCGGTTTGTTGAAAACTCAAAAGTACCTCCACGGATGGGGGTAGAGGGATATATATACTAGGAACAACCCTCCTAGCTGAGCATGAACATAAGTCACCACGTTGGAAGGTGGAAGGCCAACCGGTTGAAGCATTCAAGGAGTCTTCTCGAATTCTCGCGCGTCTGCTCAACTTCTGCGCAGTCTTCAATAAAACAGCAATAATTCTCTCCTCGAAAGTCCAAATGATGAGCCGTTTGTTGGAGGTGAAAATAGACTTGATTATATTTCCATACATATAGGTTATACACAGTGAAACGTGACAGGTTGGTGCGCCTTGCCTTGACTATTCTGTAGCATTTATCAGCATGTGCAGCAATTACTAAAATGACCATAACTTTCATTACATGACTCCAAATGATGCATGGTTTGAAGCGTAGGAAAATAGACTTGACAAGCTATCCATTGGTCTGATGTATGCTGGCTGGAATCATTATAATTCATGCATATAATGATTGAAAAACTCGTTGGTTTTCTGGACCTCCTTGTTCCTCTCCAATGCACCTGAGTTCAATCAAAGAAGAGGACATTGGAAGCACTACTAAGTTATTGAGATCTAGAATAAGTCCTAAGTTAGCGTTCACCTGATCAAGTATTTGTTTAGCACGTCTTCTTGTGATTGGTCCTTGATATTGTTGGTCCTTGAGAATATCTTTGTCGCGGAGATGATCATCTTCAGCATGGTCATTGAAGGTTGGGATATCCTCATCACGATCTTAGGATGATGATACAATTGGCAATGGCGTTGAAGGTTTATCAAAACGCTCGTTTTCGGCAAAAGTTCAGTTCTGTCAGGCTTCAGGCGGTCAGACCGACCAGGGCGGCAGTCATGCCAGCCTATGTGGCGGTCTGACCGGCCACCTCTAGCGGTCAGACCATCCAACCCTCGGGTCGAGTGGCTGGCAGTCAGACTGGCCTTTGGACGGCGATCTGACCGGCCATAAAGTTTCTTTTGAGTTTGGAGCTGGGCCAAAAATAGAGGGTGTATGCAAGAGAGGGGTTTCTTCTACACTTGGTTTCATAATTTTTGGAGCTTCGAGTCAAAAGATCTATTTGTTTGTAATTTCCAAAGAAGTCTCGGATTTCTAAGTTGAAATTTTGGCTAAGTCCCAGCTGGGCGGTCAGACCGGCCAACAGGTGGCGGTTAGACCGGCCAGGGGGCGGTCAGACCAACCATGAGTGGCGGCCTGACCGGTTTTGACTTGAATGTCAGCCGACTTGTTGAATTGGTTGTAAGTTTGCACAAGTTCATGGGTTTCAGTGCATATGTGTTGCATGATGCATGTTTTCACTAACGTGGGTCAAGTTGTGAAGAACTTATTCCCGAAAATGATTTCTTGGTCTATTGCTGTGCAGGTTGCTTGGAGGTCAATGGCGAGGATGATCGGGACTAGGCTTGGAGAGCTGAGGTTTAGAACGATCGAGGATGCTGAGTGAAGTCAGTGGATTCAAGCATCGCGCAAAATGGACAAGGATGACAGAACGGAAAGTTTGGTGTGACGGGTTGTATCAAGCGGCGCGGGGGTCAGTGAAAGTGCCATGGTGGTTTCGATGGGAGCCGGATGGGAGAGACTTGCTGACATGAATAGAGCCGTTGATCAACCTACATATGGCGAAGCATGGGATTGCTTCATGAAGATTGGTCTCGATCTTCAGAGAAGAATCGAGAAGGAGTATTTTGGTAACTTCATCTAAATATCGCCTTGGTGACCTTTTGCTAACCCGCGGTGCAAAACGGCGCAAGGAGAACCGGTTTAGGTCAAGAGGAGATGAAGACAGCGCTTTAAAATACGTGCGTAAGTGAAACCCGTTTGTGTGTGGGCTTAACGGGTGCCCATTAGGAATTTCCTTTTAGAAGCTAACTTCTACTATAAATAGGGGAGGATGCTGGTTTAGCACCTCCCAACCCTCAGATCTAAAACCATGGTTTGTGTTTTAGATTTAGGAGAGAATAGTGGAGAGGTTAGGGTTCTAGAGATATGGATTGATTGTGTACTCATGTATTGAGTCTTTGTCCTCCTTGATGGAGTGATTGTAAACCAACATTAATCCCAAATCAATCCAAGCAAAATTCCTCAAGATGAGTCTCTTTTTGTTCTTTCTCTCTATTTTGTGATTTTAGGGCTATCATTGATCCGTGAGTTTTCCTTTGGTTTCTGGCCTAGATCTATCTTGTTGTGACATGTGGGAATACATCTAGGATCATCTTGATCATCAATCACCCACGAGCAAGTGTTTGGATTATATTTTGGTTTTGAGTCGGTTTTGGAGCCACCTTCACTCAAACAGAAAAAGGTCAGAACTTTGGCAATGATCTTCATGATCCTTGATTGGAATAGGTTCCTGACATCCTAGAGAAGGTATGTCTCAAGTTTGGTAAGGTTTGGAGTAGCGAATCAAAAGTTAGACCAATTTGTGATTTTGAGTTTGGGCTGATTTTACTGTTCATTAACCTGGAGGTCTGACCGCCATGAACCTAGAGGTTAGACCGATTTCCAAAGGTCAGACCACCAACTACATGGAGGTCTGACCACCCAAATCTTTAGATTTTGAGTTTTTGTGATTTTGGTCTATTTGCTTCGAGGTTTTGATTGGATTCAATACAAGTCTTCCACTGTGCTTGTATATTGATTTTCATAGCTTTTATAGCTATTGGAGTGAAAATCGTGTTGAATTCAATCAAGGTGAAAAAGAGATCATGCTCCTATTCAACCCCCCCCCCTCTAGTCGACGTTTCGGTCCAACAAGTGGTATCAGAGCCCGGTTAGTTCAATCTTGATCTTAACCGACCACTGAACTTAGCGATGGAGAAGTACTCCACCACGCCGTATATCTTCGATGGGCTCGACTATACCTATTGGAAGAATCGCATGCGTATCTTCCTTCAGGGCAAAGGACCAACCATATGGGAGGTTGTTCGAACCCCGCTCGTTTTGCCCGAGGTTGCTACGCCAGCTTCAGTAGCCCTCTTGGCTAACAACCATAAGGCAAAGAATCTCCTATATGTCAGGCTTGGTATACAGGAGTATGACAGGATTTGCAATCTTGAGACCGCGCATGAGATTTGGCACACCCTCGAAACCTACCATGAGGGTTCATCCCAAATTAAGCAAGTACGCCAGACGGTCTACAAGCGAGAATACAACAAGTTCGAGATGCGTTCTGGAGAGAGCATCAATGATGTATTCACTCGCTTTAACTAGGTGATTAATCAGATGAGAGCAGTAGACATCGAGTATTCTCAGTCTGAGAATGCCACCCACCTCTTGGCTACAATCAACATCAAGGAGTGGGAGATGAAGGCTACTGCCATTAAGGAGAATATCGATCTCTCTAATCTCACTTTGGAGATACTCTATAGCAAGCTCAAGACTCATGAGATCAAGAGAGTAAGCTATCCGAAGAAGGAGAATATGGCTTTGGTGGCTGATCCTCTTAAAAGAACTTCTGATGATTCTTCTGAGTCTTCCTCTGGATTTTCTCTTGCCTATTTATCTGCGATCCATGAAGAGGAACTTGAGAGTATTCCTGAGGCTGAGTTAGCCCTTCTAGCCAAAAAATTCACACGAACCTATAACAATGTGAGAAACAAGAAGAGAGGTAGCCCTGTGACATGCTATGAGTGTGGTGAGCTCTACCACATCCGGGCAAACTGCCCCAAGGTAAAAACAAAGGGCAACCACAAGGATGAGAAGGCAGCCTGGAGGAAGCCTCAAGAGAATAAGTCCAAGTTTGATGCTGCCAAGCTCATAAAGGCCGCTCATTGGGTCCTTGCCGCTTTTGGAGAGCAATCCATGAGCGATGTGGACTCCGGGAGCGAGAAGGACAAGGAGGAGGAGCTCCCTCAAGAGAAGAATAAAGGGAAGGCAAAAGACTTCACTAGCATGTGCTTCATGGCCGACTCCGTCGTCATCGATGACACCGATGAGGTACCTCCATCCTATGATGTTCTCTCTGCTAGATGTGATACCATCTTTGAGCAACTGCTTAGCCAGGATAAAGCGTTAGAGTTCACCATAGCTAGAAACAAGGATTTAGAGTCACAAGTTGATAATCTCATACTAGAACTTGTTAATGCTAAAAATCTTGATGCTGATGAATGTTCATCTTGCCATGCTTTACACTCTGAACTTGCTAAATTGCAAACTGCTCATAATGTTGCCTTGCACTAATTAGAAAATGCTAGGACTGAGTTAATTGAAGTTAAATCTGCTCCATGTGAAAAATACTTAGAATCTAGCAAGTTGGTCGTTTCTGATAAGGCTGAGTCTAGCTTTTGCTCTTTCTGCTTAGAACGTGAACATGAAGTAAAAGACATATTAGAAGCAGTTAGAGCTAAGTATGCCAAGATTAAGGACAAAATTGATTCTTCTCCTTGTGCCTCATGTGAAGCCCTTAAGCTTGAAGTTGTTATCCATAAGGAGAAGCATGCTAGAGCCGTTAAGGCCAAAACTTGTTAATCATGTTTTAACCTTGGAAAAAAATGCTTATCTTAATGATACATTAGAAAAATTCTCTAAGGGTAAGAAATAGTTAAACATGATTCTTGACAAGTCAAAAACTCCTTATAAGAAGCAAGGGTTAGGATACAACTTTGTCCAAGACAAGTCCAAGCCAAATGTTGTTCAAGTCTTGGAAAATGGCTTAGTTGAGTTCAAAACCCAACTTGCAAAAACTATTTTCAAATCTGCAAGTTTTGCCCAACCATCTTTTGAGCCAAAAGGTGCTTCTCCCAGTGGTACCAAGTACAATTGCACCTATTGCAAGAAGGATGGGCATTTGCTTGAGTTCTGTTGGCGTAAGTTGAAAAATGCTAGGAAAAATTTTGCTAGAATTTCATCTCATCAACCTAGAGCTTTTATGAGACATGGTCATTTAGAAAAGAAGAAACCTGAACTAGGATTTGTTTCACATACTCATCATCATCATGTTCCTAGATAGGATGCTTCTCATGTTCGTGTAACCATTGCTCATGATAGAACCTCAAGTAGGATCAAGGATAGCAATTCTGCTTTGTATACTACTCACAGACGTGTGTCTCAGTACTGGGCTCCCAAGTCATGTTTAACTAACCCTAGTATTGAGACAATCAATCTTTTGTGCCTTGATTTTCAGGATCGCCGCGGAAGGGGGAAGAACACGTGGTTCGTCGACTCCGAGTGTTCACGTCACATAACTAGAGACTCAAGATGGTTCACCTCCTTCACACAGTCGATGGGTGATGACTTCATCACCTTTGGAGATGATACACAAGGGCGAATTGAAGGAACGGGATCGATCAGGATGAACAACAAATTCCTCCTAAAGGATGTCGCTCTTGTGGACAAGCTAAGGTACAACCTTCTTTCTGTCTCGCAGCTTCTTGATGATGGCTATGAGACTAGATTTAAGAAAAATGCTTGTCGTGTGGTTAATTCAACTGGTGAGCTTGTTTTTGGGATTTCTAGAGTTGGTAGAATCATTGGAGCTGACTTTTCTGAATCTCTTGCTGGATCTCTCAAGTGTTTAATTGCATCTTCTTCTGAGTTCTAGCTTTGGCACCGACGTTTAGGGTACATTGGTTTTGATCATCTAACGCGAGTTAGCAGCCTTGATCTCACGAGAGGTTTGCCCAAACTCAAAGCCGTCAAGGATGTTGTATGTGCGCCATGTAGGCATGGCAAGTAAGTTGCCGCCTCACACCCTTCATTGACTATGCTCATGACTGACGAACCAGGACAGTTGCTTCACATGGATACTGTTGGTCCTACTAGGGTTCGGTCAGTCGGTGGCAAATGGTATATTCTTGTCATAGTCGATGATTTTTTGAGATACTCTTGGGTGTTCTTTCTTGCTTCGAATGATGAAAATTTTGATCATTTTCATGATCTTGTTCTTCGCTTGGCTTCTGAACTCTCCTGTGCTTTGAGAGCAATTCGCAGTGATAATGGTACGGAGTTTAAGAATGCATCATTTGCCTCTTTCTGTGAAGAGCATAGCATTGAGCATCAGTTCTCTTCTCCACACGTCCCTCAATAAAATAGCGTGGTGGAAAGGAAGAACAGAACCCTAGTCGAGATGGCTAGGACGATGCTAGATGAGTATAGCACTCCGAGGAGGTTTTGGGCCGAAACTATTGCTACAGCTTGCCATATTACCAATCGTGTCTTCTTGAGACCGTCTTTGGGCAAGACATCATATGAGCTTCGGTTTGGTAGAAAACCCTCTGCTTCTCATTTTTGAGTTTTTGGAGCTAAGTGTTTCATTCTCAAGACAGGAAATCTAGATAAATTTGAATCAAAAACTTCTAATGGTTTATTTCTAGGTTATCCTGCACATTCGAGGGGTTTTCGAGTTTTTAATGTTGAGACTAACGTTGTCTAAGAGACATGCAATGTCACTTTTGATGAGACTAGCCCTAGTGCTAGATCAGACGTTTCAGGTGATACACGGGAGACGAAGAGCATTTTTGTAGAGGAAAATGATGACGGAGTCGATGATGCTCTCCTACCTGCTGCTGACGCTCCTATTCCAGCTCAAGAACCTACTTCGACTACTTCACCTCCAATTGAGGCTCCTACTGCATCTTCATCATCAGCAGTACCTACGGAGGTAGAAGAGATGCTATCTCCCCCGGGCGCTTCACTTCACATTCAGAGGCATCACCCTCTGGATCAGATCATTGGTCATCTTCATGAGCGAGTCACTCGCTCCAGGTATCATGATTCGAGTCTTTACTCCCATTCTGCATTTGTTGCTTCTTTCGAACCCTGTGATATATCACATGCTTTGTCTGATTCTAGCTAGGTTAATGCCATGCATGAGGAGTTAGAGAACTTTGAGAGGAACAAGGTTTGGAACCTAGTAGAACCTCCTAGTGGTCATAATGTGATAGGAGCCTGTTGGGTGTTCAAAAACAAACAAAGTAAGGATGGTTCTGTGGTTAGAAACAAGGCTAGATTGGTAGCTCAGGGTTTTAGCCAAGTTGAGGGGTTAGACTTTGATGAAACATTTGCTCCTGTTGCTATATTAGAAGCCATTTCTATTCTGCTTGCATTTGCTGCATCTAAGGGCTTTAGATTGCACCAGATGGATGTCAAAAGTGCTTTTCTGAATGGTTACATAGAGGAGGAAGTGTATGTTAGGCAACCCCTAGGCTTTGAGAATCCCAAGCATCCACATCACGTTTTCAAGCTATCCAAAGCCTTATATGGTCTTAAGCAAGCCCCTAGAGCCTAGTATAATAGATTTAAGACCTTCTTGCTTAAGAATAAATTTGAGATGGGTAAGATAGACAAGACTCTATTCATTCTTAGACATGGCAATGACTTCTTGCTTGTTCAGATTTATGTAGATGATATTATCTTTAGGGGTTCTTCTCATGCTCTTGTTTCTAGTTTTTTGAGACCATGTCCAGGGAATTTGAGATGAGTATGATGTGAGAGCTCAACTACTTTCTGGGGCTTCAAATCAAGCAATGCAAGGAAAGGATCTTCATCCATCAAACGAAGTACACCAAGGATTTGCTCAAGCGCTTCGAGATGGGTGACTGCAAGCCTATCGCTACTCCCATGGCGACTTCGACTGTTTTGGATCTAGATAAGGAAGGAGAAGCCGTGGATCAACGCAAGTACCGCAGCATGATTGGCTCCCTCCTTTACCTGACGGCCTCAAGACCGGACATCCACTTCGCGGTCTGCCTCTGTGCAAGGTTTCAGGCGTCTCCGAGGACTTCCCATCGCCAAGCCGTTAAACGCATTTTTAGATACATTCACTCTACCCTCCAGTATAGCATTTGGTATTCATGCTCTTCTTTCTTGTCCATTCGGGGGTTTTCTGATTCTGATTTTATGGGCTATCAGCTAGATAGGAAGAGTGCCTCAGGCACTTATCACTTCTTAGGCACTTCTTTTGTCTCTTGGTCTTCTAGGAAGTAGTCCTCTGTTGCACAATCCACTGCTGAAGCTGAATATGTAGCTACTGCTAGTTGCTGTAGTCAGATTTTGTGGATGGTATCCACCTTTAAGGACTTTGGGTTATCTTTTGCTAGTGTTCCCCTTCTCTGTGATAACACTTCTGCCATTAATATTGCTAAGAACCCTGTGCAACATTCTAGGACCAACCACATAGACATTCGCTATCACTTCCTCAGAGACCATGTAGAAAAGGGTGATATTGTGCTACTTGTGGAGTCTGACGCTTAGTTAGCTGATATCCTCACCGAGCCTTTAGACCCAACTAGGTTTGCCACCTTGAGGAGTGAGTTAGGGGTAATTTATCCCTATGGGTTGGTTTGAGGGAGGAGTTGGTTCTTTTCTGATCTTTCCTTGTTCATCTGATCTTTTATTGATCTTCTTTTGAACTTACTGATCTTTTTTATCGTTTTAGGCTTTTAAGTTTTTCTTGCATCTCATTGTATCATATTATATTCATATGAAAATCACAAAAAGATGCATTGTAATATAAGCTTTACTACTTGTCTTTTAATTGATGAAGCTTTGCTTATTACCCTCTTGAGCCTTAGTATTTCAATTCTTGCTCAATGTCATGTCTAGTTCTTTGACTTGCTAGAATTATCATGCTCTCATATGTTTAGCTAAGTCTTTGCTAAATGAGCTAGAACTTTAAAACAACTTGAACTAAAAAAATTGCAATTTGTAGATCTTTTAGCTAGTTGCGCAATTAGTGCTCCTTTTGTGACATTGGCCCTGTCAAAATTGCTTTGTTAGCCCTTGAATCTAGGATTGAACATCTCTTGAACTTCTTGTTCATGTGTGAATCTAAAACTGCTCTTGTGTAAATGAAAAAAAAAATCAAATCTCAAAGTTCTCATGTGGTTAAATTGTGCCAAACTATTCTCACGAGACTACATGTCAAAGATATGAAGTTGGAGGTAGTTTGATGATCCAAACGATCTCATGGGGACTGCTTGTCAAAATTGACATAAACCTCAAGATTTGTTGCCCTGGTTGAAGCTTAGGAAGAGTTTGTGGATGGCACCTAGTCCAAGATCTTCTTCACTAAGAAAGACTTTTAATCAACTTCAATATTCATTGCAAATGAAAAACTGTTGTAAAAATTGGGTGAATGAGGCATTTTGAGCAAAATGATTCAATTTAGGACTTTTTGTCTCTAGGATGGTCGTTGTTAGCTTCTTGATCTCACATTGACATTCTGACATAGCCACTATCACTTTAGGATCCCTGTTGATGAACTTGCTAATTTTGAAGCTTTTCTTAAATTGTTACAAATCATCGCTTTATCTCGAGCCTTCTAGCATAGCTTTGATATATATATATATATATATATATATATATATATATATATATATATATATATATATATATATATATATATATATATATATATATATATATATATATCTTGACATGATCTTGCTAGCGCTTTCAGGCTTGATATGTATTGAGTAATAGTAGAAATGTTAGCTTGTTCTTTTGGGTAATCCTCAAAGCTTCTTGTACTAAAATTTGAAAAATACAAAAAATAAAGCCACTCCATTGCATTTCATGCATGCTCCTTCTTATACTTTTTTCTCATTTCTGTATTTGTCATCTCTGGATGAGAGGAAGGCGTGATTCCTTGATGACACCATTGTCAAAGGGGGAGAAGATGTATCAAAAATGTTAAAAAGGGGGAGTTGTTTGGAGAAAAAGGGAGAATTGAACAATTGTTCTTTCATATGGACCCTAAGTGAGATTTTTGACTCTTCTCTGGAAAGTAAAGCTCTCTTGCATTCTTTTGCCTTATCTCACTTGCCTATACTAATCTAAAGCCAACTTGGTCATTTCCATTGCTTTCTCTTGCATTTGGACCAAGTTGTGTCTTTGCGCGAAAACGTTGAGTATTTTCATTTTCAAACTCAAATCTACATTTTGAGAAATTGCCAAGGTGTTCATCAAGGGGGAGATTATGGATATCATGGGGATATGCTCACGATCTTAGGATGATGATACAATTGGTTATGGATACCTTGAGGAGTGAGTTAGGGGTAATTTATCCCTATGGGTTGGTTTAAGGGAGGAGTTGGTTCTTTTCTGATCTTTCCTTGTTCATCTGATCTTTTATTGATCTTCTTTTGAACTTACTGATCTTTTTTTTATCGTTTTAGGCTTTTAAGTTTTTCTTGCATCTCATTGTATCATATTATATTCATATGAAAATCACAAAAAGATGCATTGTAATATAAGCTTTACTACTTGTCTTTTAATTGATGAAGCTTTGCTTATTACCCTCTTGAGCCTTAGTATTTCAATTCTTGCTCAATGTCATGTCTAGTTCTTTGACTTGCTAGAATTATCATGCTCTCATATGTTTAGCTAAGTCTTTGCTAAATGAGCTAGAACTTTAAAACAACTTGAACTAAAAAATTGCAATTTGTAGATCTTTTAGCTAGTTGCTAATTAGTGCTCCTTTTGTGACATTGGCCTGTCAAAATTGCTTTGTTAGCCCTTGAATCTAGGATTGAACATCTCTTGAACTTCTTGTTCTGTGTGAATCTAAAACCGCTCTTGTGTAAATGAAAAAAAATCAAATCTCAAAGTTCTCATGTGGTTAAATTGTGCCAAACTATTCTCACGAGACTACATGTCAAAGATATGAAGTTGGAGGTAGTTTGATGATCCAAACGATCTCATGGGGACCGCTTGTCAAAATTGACATAAACCTCAAGATTTGTTGCCCTGGTTGAAGCTTAGGAAGAGTTTGTAGATGGCACCTAGTCCAAGATCTTCTTCACTAAGAAAGACTTTTAATCAACTTCAATATTCATTGCAAATGAAAAACTGTTGTAAAAATTGGGTGAATGAGGCATTTTGAGCAAAATGATTCAATTTAGGACTTTTTGTCTCTAGGATGGTCGTTGTTAGCTTCTTGATCTCACATTGACATTCTGACATAGCCACTATCACTTTAGGATCCCTGTTGATGAACTTGCTAATTTTGAAGCTTTGCTTAAATTGTTACAAATCATCGCTTTATCTCGAGCCTTCTAGCATAGCTTTGATATATATATATATATATATATATATATATATCTTGACATGATCTTGCTAGCGCTTTCAGGCTTGATATGTATTGAGTAATAGTAGAAATGTTAGCTTGTTCTTTTGGGTAATCCTCAAAGCTTCTTGTACTAAAATTTGAAAAATACAAAAAATAAAGCCACTCCATTGCATTTCATGCATGCTCCTTCTTATACTTTTTCCTCATTTCTGTATTTGTCATCTCTGGATGAGAGGAAGGCGTGATTCCTTGATGACACCATTGTCAAAGGGGGAGAAGATGTATCAAAAATGTTAAAAAGGGGGAGTTGTTTGGAGAAAAAGGGAGAATTGAACAATTGTTCTTTCATATGGACCCTAAGTGAGATTTTTGACTCTTCTCTGGAAAGTAAAGCTCTCTTGCATTCTTTTGCCTTATCTCACTTGCCTATACTAATCTAAAGCCAACTTGGTCATTTCCATCGCTTTCTCTTGCATTTGGACCAAGTTGTGTCTTTTTGCCGAAAACGTTGAGTATTTTCATTTTCAAACTCAAATCTACATTTTGAGAAATTGCCAAGGTGTTCATCAAGGGGGAGATTATGGATATCATGGGGATATGCTCACGATCTTAGGATGATGATACAATTGGTAATGGTGTTAAAGGTTTGTCAAAACGCTCATTTTTGGCAAAAGTTCAGTTCTGTCAGCTCAGACGGCCGATCGAGGCTGCATGGCGGCCTCGACTAGCCACCTCAAGGTCGACCGCCAACCCTCGGGTCGAGTGGCTGGCGGTCAGACCGGCCTTTGGGCAGCAGTTTGACTGGCCATAAAGTTTCTTTTGAGTTTGGAGCTGGGCCAAAAATAGAGAGTGTAGGCAAGAGAAGGGCTTCTTCTACACTTGGTTTCATAATTTTTGGAGTTTCGAGTCAAAAGATCTATTCATTTGTAAATTACAGAGAAGTCTCAGATTTCTAAGTTGAAATTTTGGCTAAGTCCCAGCTGGGCGGTTAGACCGGCCAACAGGTGGCGGTCAGACCGGCCAGGGGGGCGGTCAGACCGGCCATGGGTGGCGGTCTGACTGGTTTTGATTTGAATGTCGGCCGACTTGTTGAATTGGTTGTAAGTTAGGACAAGTTCATGGGTTTCAGTGCATATGTGTTGTATGATGCATGTTTTGACTAACGTGGGTCAAGTTGCGAAGAACTTGTTCCCAGAAACGATTTCTTGGTCTATTGTTGTGCAGGTTTCTTAGAGGTCAATGACGGTCAACAGCGAGGATGATTGGGACTAGGCTTGGAGAGCAGGGGTTCAGAACAATTGAGGATGCCGGGTGAAGTCAGTGGATTCAAGCATGGCGCAAAATGGACAAGGATGACAAAACAGGAAGTTCAGTGCGACGGGTTGTATCATGCGGCGCGGGGGTTGGTGCAAGTGCCATGGTGGTTTCGGTGGGAACTGGATGGGAGAGACTTGCCGACATGAAGAGAGCTGTTGATCAACCTACACGTGGCGAAGTATGGGATTGCTTCATGAAGATTGGACTCAGTCTTCAGGGAAGGATCGAGAAGGGTTATTTTGGTAACTTCACCTAAATACCGCCTTGGTGACCTTTTGCTAACCCGTGATGCAAGACGGCGCAAGGAGAACCGGTTTAGGTCAAGAGGAGATGAAGACGGCGCTTTAAAATACGTGCGTAAGTGAAACCCGTTTGTGTGTGGGCTTAACAGGTGCCCATTAGGAATTTCTTCTAGCAGCTAGCCTCAACTATAAATAGGGGAGGATGATGGTTTAGCACCTCCCAACCCTCGTATCTAAAACCCTAGTCTCTGTTTTAGGGTTAGGAGAGAATAGTTGAGAGGTTAGGGTTCTAGGGAGATGGATTGATTGTGTGCTCATGTGTTAAGCCTTTGTCCTCCTGGATGGAGTGGCTGTAAACCAACATCAATCCCAAATCAATCCAAGCAAAATTCCTCAAGATGAGACTCTTTTTGTTCTTACTCTCTATTTTATGATTTTGGGGTTTTCTTTGATCCATGAGTTTTTCTTTGGTTTCTGGCCTAGATCTAGCTTTCTATGATATATGGGAATACATCTAGGATCATCTTGATCATCTATCACCCACGAGCAAGTGTTTGGATCATATTTTGGTTTTGACTCGGTTTTGGAGCCACCTTCACTCAAACGGAGAAAGGTCAGAACTTTTGCAAGGATATTCATGATCCTTGATTATAATAGGTTCATGGCATCCTAGAAAAGGTATGTCTCAAGTTTGGTAAGGTTTGGAGTAGCAAATCAAAAGTTATACCAATTTGTGATTTTGAGTTCGGGCTGATTTTACTGTTCATTGACTTGGAGGTCAGACCGCCATGTACCTAGAGGTCAGACCGATTTCCAAAGGACAAACCGCCAACTACATGGAGGTCTGACCACCCAACTCTTTAGGTTTTGAGTTTTTGTAATTTTGGTCTATTTGCTTCGGGGTTTTGATTGGATTTTATACAAGTCTTCCACTATACTTGTATATTGATCTTCATAGCTTTTATAGCTATTGGAGTGAAAATCGTGTTGAATTCAATCAAGATGAAAAAGAGATCTTGCTCCTATTCACACCCCTCCCCCTCTAGTCGTTGTTTCGGTCCAACACCTCCAAATGTTGTAATTGTTCTTTAATTTATCACATTTGTTCTTCATTTGCATATTTTGTATTGCAGCCTAATCTTCTCTGCAAATTTTGCAATCACTAGAGTATACCCTGGGTTGTTCAAATGGGTATTCAGGCGATTGCCTATCACTACTTGTTCAATGAACAATTCACACACTATCCTAGTGTTCTCGTTGTTCCACTCAGCATTATCAGCCATTTGCATTGTCAATTTCGAATATTGGGTTCTATTTTTGCATTGTCAATCATTGAAATTCACTAAGCATTACGACATTCCATTGAAAATCACTACTCAAACTCCATGTAATCAAGTTACAATACTGCAATTTCACTGAAACTTCGACAATCAAACACATGATTATAAGAAGTTAAATGGCCTAAGTTACTTTTGACAATCAAATACAGTCTCAATACAGTCTCTCTTGGGGGGATGGTTGTCTCAATTTCCAAAATTCAAGCCTAGCAAATATTAAAAATCAAACTTGGCCAAGAGAGACTGTATTGTGACACGCATCGATTTAAAGTTGAAAGTGAAAGCAAGAACGGTCCAAGTATACTTGGCCAGGGGACAAGACATGATTAAATGTTCAACAGTCTCCTCCCTGCTACAAAATTGGCATAACTTCCATCCACGACAGCCTCTTCTCAAAGGATTATCTTTAGTAAGAATTGAGTTTCTCAGAACTAGCCAAAGAAACACTCTAATTTCATATAGTGGGTGAATGTGAGGTTATACAATCTACGAAAAACAAGTGACAACGGTTTGTCACCAATCCAGCAATCTTCCTAAAATCTAGTTCTAAGGCCATTCCCAACTTTATTTTTACAAAAATAGAGAGATGTTTTTAACTTCCATCATGCCTTGCCAAAAGTGAGAATCCCCAGGCTTGCTCTCAGCTTGAGACAAAGTAATCCTCAAGTTCTTTTTCCTAAGTAGTAGCTACCAGAGGCCATCCTCATTTTCTAGCTTCCATAACCACTTACCCAACAAAAAATGTTCATAATATCTAGATCTAGCACCCCAAGTCCACCTTGATCCTTTGGCCTGCATACCGCCAAATGAAGAGTATAGCCAAGTGGGATTCACATAATCAACGCATTGCACAAACTCTGAATTATAGCCAAGTGGGATTCATATGATCTGTAATCTCTCAAGATAAATAAAACAATAAAATTAATCAAACCTAGGGTGGCTGGCGAAGAGCAAGGAGGCAAAGGGTGGTGTAGGGAGGGCAAGGTGGGTGGCCGGATGACGAGCTAACCTTCACAGGAACGGCGGCGACGAAGAAGATGGGGAACGACGACCTCTAGGGTTTTCGGGTTCAAAGGCTCTCCGGGGCTTGCGGCGGCGTGCACGAGGGTTGACGCGAGATCGCTCGTCGCGGGAGTGAGAAGAATTGAGGCGGCGAGGGGAAACCGAAGGGGTATGGTTAGGGGCCGGGGGCGCACGGTGGGATGTGAGAGGGGTAACTCAGTGGCATTTGTGTGTAATTTCATCCAACTTCAAGGGGTATTTTTCCTTGTTGAAGGTTAGCTCCCCACGAGAATCCACAGGAAGGCTGCTCCTCGTTACTAGTTTATTTTTGAGACAACTCCTCGCGAGAAGCAGAATCTGGTTGTTTTGAGAATCTGGGTGTTTAGCACAGCTCCACAAGATCCGAAGGAGAATCTAGGAGTAGGAGCCGTACCAAACAGGGCCTAAATAACAGTTGTGACCTTATGGTTGAGTTTACACTTATTAATCCACACAAGGCTGAGTACTAAATAAAGAGACGGCAGTGGAACGAAAACAACTTCAGTGAAAACCCATCGACTTGCCACAGGCAACCGACTGGGATCAAGACCTAGCGATCACCCCCCTCGTTAAACTCCTCCTCAATAGTGGGTGAAGACTCCTCCACTTCAGCTGAATGATTGCAGCAAGAATGAGTACTCCGAGTAGTCAACAAGTTGTACCACATAATGCAATTATAGATGATGGCTTATTTAAAAAGGAAATGACTTCTATAGTTATTTTGCAAAAAGCAACATTTGTATTTGAATACAAATAATATATTGAAACGTAATTTAAAACAAATAAACAATAATAGTTTATCAAGTGTTTTCACAAAGATCACCGAGCCTAAACAATTTCTTCACACAACCACATGAGTTAAACCACATAGTTGTCCCTTTTCCCACTTGTTTTATGAAGATCTACCCCTCGTGTAAAATCTCTGAGTATGTCCATGACCGCGGACGCGGCTATTCGAATAGATTGATTAACAATCTACCGAGGTTTGTACACTTTACCCACAAGATATAACCATTGTAGTTAGCACCAATCATAACAAAACATTTTTAAAACTTCATCTCAATAATTGACCCTCCCGTTATGCATAGTGCCGGCACCAAACCCCCACACATAAATATGACTCACTCCGCAGAGATAGAATCACACCTCCACCCTGGCACATAGTCTAACCTACATGCCTGAGTAATCAATGTCAAGACTCTATAACTTACTAAGTTAGGTATGTCCCATACCAGGCATGTGGTCATATAGTTATGGCTAAGTTCAATGGCACACAAAGTTAAGTTGTTAATTGACCAAGGCAAGACTGTCAAACTACTACCAATTACCACATTCATATTTTTTCCAAACGCACACAGCTCCACCATGTCACAATTCCATCCACTTGCCTCGGTCTAAATCTTTTCCCACCATGTTGGTTAAGTGCAACACATGCAATCAACGAGCGACAATATACAACACACAGTCTTTCCACAAAGTTGTTCCATAATCACTTAGTCAAGTTTAGATTTGCAACTCAAAATAATATCAATAACCCGTTGCATGGCTAAGCAGACTATTCGTGTCTAACCAACCCACGTTGGTGCTATAATAATACCAACTAGTAACTATCCAAGCTAGGGTGATAAAAGATCATGGTGATACAATGAGCAAGGTGCATATAATCAAATAGGTGTATAGCTAATCCCAAAGCATTTAAAGAATTAAGTAATTGAAATAATATGCAATAATTTGAATCAAAGTAATTTTGGAAAAACTAGGTTCAACATGGTCAAAGGTACAACTTACCTTGAAACAAGTCTTGGTACTAGTCTTGAACTTAGTCACCTCCTCCTACCTCGAAAACTCTTGAAGTATCAACGTCTACTCGCAAACGAAAGCGGAAATCAAATAAATACAAAATAGATCAAAAAAAACTCCAAAAATAAAATAAAAATCACAGGAATGAAGAGACTGAATTTAGAAATTTGAATAGGTTCAATCGGAGCTCGTATAAGGAAGAACGAGCTCTCAGAAGATTTAAATCTAAGAAAAAGAGAAAGAAAACACTATTTCAGATTTTTTTTTTTGAAATTTTCTTTCTAAAGGAAATCCTGAAATATTACGTCAGCATGACATCAGCAATGAATTTTGGAATTAAAAGAAAATTCCAAAAATAAGAAATAGAGACTAATAGGTGGGACCCATGGTCTATGGACCGAGTCCATGGGTTCTGGTCTACGGGTCTATGGGCTTTAGCTCTGACATGTGGGGTCCATGTGTCAGTGAAACGGTCCACGATAGACTAGGCTCACCTAGGGTTAGGTTTAGGGTTTGAATGCGGGTGGAGCTGAGTTGGCGGCAGATTGCGCATGTGGCGGTGAGGTGGCAGTGACAAAGCGATACGTGGTAGACACGTGGGATGAAGACACTGACGTGGCAGCAGCGCAACGCAAGGCTGACGTGACACGGGCTGGTGCTGGCGTGGCGTCAAGTGGCAACAAGGTGGCAGTGACGTAGACGGCCACGTCAACGAAGATCAACGGCTGCTACGGCTCGACGACAACAACAGCAAACGGCGGCTGAAGGAGGTCATTGTCGGCATGCTTATGCTCTGGCAAATCCATCTAGCAGCTCTGATGTGATGGCGAAGGTCAGCAAAGGGGTCAACGACGGCGAGGGCGATAGCAGTGGCTCGAGTCAACGGCGAAACGGCGGCACGGTGCTCCGGTGAGGTCTTGGAAACGCGCGCTAGGTTCCTAAGGCTCAAGCGATGCTCACAAGTCATGCGCGAGACCCAATGGTCATCAACGGTGGCTAGAACACGACGGCGATGGCGAAACAGAGAAGCAGCGCATCTTTGACAACACGATGGTGCTACGGTCTTCTTCCAGCGAAGATGGTGTGCGCTCGGGATAGAACACGCTAAGGAGTTTCCAACGGTGTTGACGATGACATCAGGGGCTCACCGGCTGTGACGGAATCGAAGAAATCCCGAGGCGGCGGCGCTAGGGTTGAAACTCTAAATTCGGCAAAGCGGCGGCAATCTAGGACTTCTGGCTTCCGAGGATTGGCGGCGGAGTCAGAGGCGATCAATGTGATGCACACGTCGAGGGTTTGTATAGCCTGTAGCGGCGGGGCAGCGGGAGAGTATGTGTGCAGGACGGCGGCGGAGTTCAGCTCATACACGACGAAGATGATGAACAGTAACGTGAGGCGGACCCACATGTCAACGACAAAGGCTAGGGAGAGTTGGTGTCGCACAGACCACATGTGCGAACGACGAGTGGGGCCAGGCATGCGTGGGCGAGCGGGAGAGAGAGAGATGGGCTGGGCTAGGCTACGGCGACAGTTTGGGCCAGTAGGCTGGCTAGAGAGAGAAAAAGAAATGGGCCGCAGAAGGAAATCAGTTCATTGGAATTTCTTGTGATTTTAATAGTTTTTCTATTTTAGAAAATAAAGAGAATCCAAATGGCAATTTAAAAATACAAATGAACTCGAAAAAAATTCCAGAAAAATCTAGAAAATACTTCCAAGAACAAAGAACTCAAATAAAATAGTTTTGGCATTAATTGATGTTCATATTAGTCATACTAAATTATTTTAACTTTAAAAGTCCTATTTAAGCTTTATTAAATTCAAATAAAATTTGGTGGAATTTTCCAAGAGACTAAACTACTTAAAAGGGTTTTAAAACTTCAAAAATTGGAACGTTACAGGAGCAAAACTTTCAAACGTTTCCCCATTCAATTCAACGGCAAATCTCACTGTTGTCACACACCTCCTCCCGGGGATGAGAGGATTCTAGAGTAGAGATATTTGTAGTGTACATGCTTAGATGCTTGCCACTTGGCACCAATCCAACGATCATGTACAAATATAAATAGGGATGCCTTCCACCCCCATAGCATGAGCCCCCATAAGCTACCATAAACCATTAGGCCATCATGCCATGGACAAGAGTAGGATGGCATTAGAAAAGAGAAAGAGAAATATATAGCTGTTGCCGTAAAAAATAGCGAATCTCGTGAATAAAGTGTAAGTAATCCTCTTGTAAGTAGTCCGCTTGTGTAAGTGTTATTTTCTCAGGTAGTACTTAGTGCTTGTAAGTTGTGATTTGACATTAATAGCTCGATCGCCCAAAATCACAAGAGTCTTAGCTTTATAACGCGTCGTCACCTAACAATCTATAGCACTTCCCTTGAAACAGAAAAGCAGAAGATAACAAATATTCTGAAGTTATACTGTACTTTGTAGTGAGTTCTTAGATGTCGGACCCGGGAACGAAAGATCCCGAACCCTCTGTGTTCATACACCAGTCCAGGATTTCCGGTGTACACAGTTACAAAAATGATAACATAACCAAGTCTCGCATTGCATTAATAGTAAATCAGAGTTCGATACAATTGGGCATGAAGCCAAATAAAAGAGTAAATAACACAGCGGAAGTAAAAAGATAGTAGTAGGCCAGAACGATCCGCCACAGGCAATCGTCTGGGGGCGTAGCCTAGGCGTCGGTGTCCTCACCGTCCTGATAATAGTCTTCTCCTGAAATTTTGTTGCATAAAGCAAGCATGAGCACAACTACCGTGCTCGCAAGTTACACCCAATATGGAATTGTAATGCATGCATAGGGTAAACAAAGGACAATGGCAGGTTATTTTATGAAGCAAATAGCTTTGAATTTAAATAGTCATAATAGATTGCAAGGCCATTTTCATACAAGATTTAAAATCATAATTTTAATGACAAATGTATAATGTGGATAACCTCCAACAAAGGTGATGGATATCCTCCAATCACAATGGCTAACCGCCCAATTTTCCCACAGGACTAACCATCCTGAAAACATCCGTTAAATTCATTTAAAAACCAAAACAAGTCTAACTCAAAGTGGCTTTGCTAGCATGTCCATGATCATGACGCCGTTATTCAATAGTTTCTACTCTGCGAGTTTGTGCGGCTTTACCCACACGAGATAATTTGCTCCTTGTGTCGGCCAATCCACGCTTCCTAAGGCGTGTGACAAAGCAATTATCACGAGGCCGTTACAATGGTCTACCCCAAAGAACTCATGCCCGCTAAGGTTTCGCTTCCATTGGACTATCCATCCTCCGGGAGCCCCCTCTTGCGCCAGGTGGGACTACTGTCTAACCAACACCCACTCATACAAAATGGCACGAATATCTACGAGGTGTCCCAAATTATTAAGCCAAGTCTTGCCCAGACAAGACGAGTGGTGGTACGGTAGGGCATAGCAAGATGCGGCTCCAAGACCGGTCCTTAATCGACTTGGGCGTCGTTCAAAATCAAACCCTGGGTGTTAATCCTAACCAGATTAAACCCGTGCATAAACTCGCACCCACCATTCATCCGTTTACCAAGTCCAAACCAATTTAGTTTTATCTTAGTGTAAACCATCTTTACAAACTCTCTATGGTAAAACAATACCATAGATTTGATTTTAAACAAGTTGTAATGATTTGGCTAAATCCTCCCAAATTCAAAATCATGGTCTAAACATTTGCTAAGCATTTCCAAACAATTTTACCTATGGTGACAAGGGATGGCATTTCAATATACAAAATTGGCCATACAATAACAATTGGAATAGCTAAGCATTAAACAGGGTATTAAAATAGTTGACTAAAAATATGCATGCAATAATAATTCTAAAAACTGAATTAAATAACTTTAAAATAGTAGGTGCAACATGGTCAAAGTGTAACTTGCCTTCACTGAAGTCTTGGAAATCTAAATCTTCGGAAGAATCAAATTCCCCGGAATCGTCGTAGTCTAAACGTGAAAACACGACAAATCAATCGAAATTCAAATAAATTCAAAAAGACAAATTATACTAAGTCCAAATAAAATTATTTCATTTTATTTAGCTAGAACATAATTTCCTAAGATTTTAGCAACTGGAATCATCCAATTTAGAATTATGGTTCAAAAGTTATGAATTCTACAAGTTTAATTCCTAAATTAGTAGTTTAAATTATTTCAAATTCAAACAGACAGTTTAAACCTACTCCAACTCAAATTTTTATATTGTATTTGGCTAGATATTAATTTTATAAAATTTTAGAAATTGGAATCACCTAATTTGGAGTTAAAAATCAAAAGATATGAATTTTATAAACTTAAAACCTAAATCGCAATTTAATCCATTTTCGATTTATTTTTCTAAAGAAAAACTAATTATTGCATAATGCCGACGTCAACAAGACGGAATTCTCTGATTTAAAAAAATTCGACGTGTGGGGCCTTGTGTCGCTGACTAGGTCCACATGGACTTGGTCCACGGCTTGGCTCACGAGTGAGGTGGCGGCGTGTGTGTGACGTGGTCGCCACGTAGGCCGCCACGTTGGTCCTGGTGAGTGGCGCCGCGTTGGCGCGACGCGTGTATGGCCACGCCGGTGCCGGACGAAGCGCAAGACGGACCCTAGGAACCGTGAACGGCGGCGAGTTGGAGCTCGGCGAGGGCACGAGGAGGAAGAGGGATTGCGAGGATCACAATGCACACAGATTGGTCACCGAGTGGCGGTGATAGCCGGCGACGAGGTGAAAGCGGCGGCAGAGACGGGCTCGACGGCGACGAGACGTTCGGTGGCGCCCGGCGAGGAGGTGTACTGGGTTCAGCGACGCGAGAAGACGATGGTGTGGTCGACGGTGGCGGGCGGCGGCGTGGCGATTCAAGCTTCAAGCTCCGGACCCATGGCGAGAATTCCCATTCCGGCGAGCACAGGGAGAGAGAGAGGGTGAGTGGCGGCGCGGGAGGCGGTGAGAGGAGGGCTACCGGGGTGCCTTTTATAGGGCCCAGGGTGGACCGAGGCGGCGTGGTGACGTGGAGGTCGTGGGCGGCGGTTACGGCTCGTGGGCGAACCGCCGCGGAGACGGGGGAGAGGAGATGGGAACGTGGCAGAGGTTGGTGCGAGTCGTGCGCGACCTCGCGGAGAAAGCGAGGCGGTTGGGGAGCCGTTGCGAGCTTCACGCCTCGCGTCAATGGCGGTTGGCGCGGTGGGCTGCTGAAGAAGAACGCGACGAAGACGATGATGCGGGGCCGTTGGATCTTGTTTCGATGGTGCGGAGAAGAGGGGGTGGCGTGGAGCGATGCGGGCCGTCGGATGGGCATCCGATGGTGGAGAGAGGTGAGAGCGGGCGGGTGGCCTGGCGGGCCATGGTGGGCCGGCGAGGGAGATGGGCTGGACTGCACAGTGCAGTTTCAGCCCAAAAGGTATTATAGGATTTTAAATTGTTTTCCTAATTTAAATAAGCTGATTAATTAAAATAAGCTTTAGAATATAGTAATTAAATTCCAAAAATCCTAGAAAAATTCACATAAACCCCTAGCATTGTTCTAAACTTAAATAAAATGATTCCAGTCTAAAGTTGATAATAGATTTTGAATTTAAAATTGTTTTAGCCTTGAACAATTTAAAGAAAAGCTTTTAAAAATTCAGAAAATTCACCAAATTCAAATAAATTTTAAACTTTAACCAAATTTGAAATTTTGGGCTGTTACATTAAACCACATGGTTTCCACCCCGAACAAGTTCCGATTAAGAATCACAAACAATAAGAGCACAATTATATTGGTGGTGACTTGTTTCAACAATACAACGAATAAAACATCGATGGCAAAGAATAGCTAAAATAACTAATATCTATGTTTAGACATTTAAGTTTCAAAACTGATTGACCATGTCTATGGCATTACATGCAAAGATAAATCAATCATACAACACTTGCAATGCAGATTTGCTATATCATTAAGCACAAGGAATCATTTCTATCTTTAGATTTGTCCCTTCGACTGCTGATTTTGGATATATGGCAACTGCGATCACATCTTGGGACCAAAACTTTTGATGATTAGAATATAATTTACACATTTACTAAAGAATCAACAGGGACGCGGTCCGCTAGCACAACAACAAAAGCGATCTTGTGGACATCAACATCCTCTTTTGGCCCCATGGGAGGAATTGACGACAATGTCTGGCACCCTCTCTGGTTGCATGGACTCTGGCCGTCATGAAGAGCAAAGCAAAACAATAAATTTTCTCTAGGTCGTTCTCTACGCATAATACATATACAAACTATTTGCAACAGCACATGCGATAGAATTCTCAGTCGGGTGCCATGCGAGATGGAGCAACTTTGTTGAGAAATCAAATGAATTTCCATTAGCATCAACACCTTGATTTTCTCCACCTGCAGCATATTATTTTAGTAATGAAACTAGGTGAACAAAACAATTGCTACATCTCATAGAAATAACCAAGTCAATGCTCAAGAGTAACCACTCACCTCTGCGTGCACCACGGGCCAAAGAGATCAGTGTCCGTGTAGGCCTTGTTGGATTTGCAATCTGACGCCTATATGTTACCCAAATGCAACAACAAAGCTGAAGCTCAGCTAAATTATAATTGCAGAACCAGTAATTGCAAGACTTCATATGGAAACTACAATGTAAAGCAAGAGGACTACGGTGCAGCAAGCAGTACTATTGAAGAAGTTGCTTTCAACTGAAGATAATTACAAAAGTGTAATAGTGTATTATAAATTTCACAACAGAGAAGGAAAAGTAGCTCCTGGTTGAAGTTTTGTTGAATGCAACTTGACTACCTCATCACCCCTCTCTAGGCCCGCCGATTCCCAAAGGTAGGGAAAACAAAGTATAAAATTTAAAACATTATCTCAAAAAGTTAACATACCTCATGGGGTTCCTGCTTGCTTCCAAAGTGGTCGACTCCGTGCTTCCAGGTGTACAACCAAAAACACGAAATAAATTACTGCATTTAAAGACACATTAGAAGAAGAGAGTTATTAGCAGACAGGATTTCTATGTGTAACATCGCACATGTAGTCAAAAAACGAGAATAAGGAAATACCCATAAGAACCGGTTGCAACACGAAGTCCGTCCCCACTAAGACAACACTCAAACTTGTCAAATATTGAGTCGTTCTCATACAGATCACAAAGCTGAAAATAGTTACAGCATACAACTAGATTATATATTGGCCATCACATGGCTGCTTAGTTAATGATTCGGTTGACGAAAATCTTACCTTAGGCCTTAAATGTTCATGGACCTGGAAGGTTGAAACAGGACCTGAATCCATGTTTAGATCCCATAGCTGAGAAAGAACAAAGAGATTAAACTTCAATTAAAATATGAGAATTACTCAAGTAAATCACAAGTAAAATATGCTCCTCAAACCAGAAGGATCCAATCTTCAACTACGTAAAAATAAACCGTAGTACTGTTGAAATGAACTTGAGATATCATAAACTTCAATGCAGGGCAGCAAGACTCTCAGACCTCAAATTTTTACTATATTTTACGAAGCAGCACCAGATTATTTAAATCACTGAACATTTACTAGTTTTAGCCAACATTTATATCTAGCAAACAAGTAGCATCAGTCAACCAGCCAATAAAGGCAGATCAGGGTGGAATGATAAGGGGGTTGGCATTCAGGAGATGAATAGTAGTCTGATAACCTATTTCCTGTTAGTTACTAAGGATAAAGTATCCAGCAGTTCCTAGTCACATTGACGTCTCATGTCAAAACTCAACGAGTAGTTTGGATTTGAACAAAATTGTGAGTATAAAGCCAGGAAAAAACACTGAGATAAAGGGAGGTGGAGAAGCTAGTAATGAACCTTGAGAGTCATATAATCACGACTAAGAATATATCTTCCATCCCTTGAAAATTTTATGTCTGAAATTGATGCAAGTATTTCCGTAAAGAAGGATCTTGATCCAGGTGCTTCATGTTCCTCAAATCTGTTTAAAGGTTCTTGTTAACTGATACAGCATGTTGTAACATTTTAGCAATATAAATAATTGTACACATTTCCAACCCTCCAAACATGTCCCCAAATGTTGTTCATTACACAAGGATAAGATGTTAGGTACATGGTACAAGAAATACTAACATCTTGGAATGGTTGTCACACAACGCTGATTGTCGCAGATCAATAAGTCGGATAGAACCCTTTGAGCTACTATAGGCCAGTGTATTACAATGACTTGGGTGGAACTCCGCACATGTAATGACCTCTGAAATTTCAACAAAGTTATATCATGCAGTGAATATTGTCAGGACATGAATAATCATGAACAAGACTTGAGGCAATTGTGAAGAAAATGAACCTATCAGATTTCAGATCGTCTATATTGCCAGGACATGAATAATCATGAACAAGACTTACAGGTAATCGTAAAGAAAATGAACCTATCAGATTTCAAATCATCTCAATGGAAAAGGCACTACCAGATTAGCTTCCTAACAAAATAGCATGGGATGATATGGATAATGTAAATTACATACCAATCTTCCACCACAGGAAACATATGCTCCATATCGAATTTTAAACATACAGCTAGAACTCATGCAAATTAGATCTGTAAAAGTGCGCTTCTATGATTTAATTAGCACCATGCCAATTATAAGCTGATTCTAAATGAACAAATATTCATAATACTCAAACAGCATGTCATTTATTGTTACTGCTTCCTATAGTAGCAATCAAATATCCCACGAAGCTACATAAGTGCATGATACTATGGTCTTCAACTGCTATGCCATGTGATCTTCATAGATTTAATAGAACTTCTGGCAGACAATAGTAGCTTTTATGAACGCACCAATATAACAAAAGAACCTAGAACAAGCTGATGCCTGACAGTATTACAAAGTATTTAAGACAGGTATTTAAGCATCATGCAAATTCAGAGCTGTACAAGTGCATTATAACATGCAAAGCATATGAAGTTATGAACATTAATAGTTTATTTAGGATGTAGTCAGGGCTGAGTAACAATGTCATAAACATCAGGGACAATATCCCAATCCTAATTCTTACTTAAGTACCAAACAGAGAGAAACAGATTACCATCCCAGTACAACAAGAAAAACCATATTGATGAAAAACAATACAGTTGTTCACTGTAAGACCAGCATGACCTGCGCATGTCAGTATGTCACCATGTGACACGAGCAACATGACAAGGCTTTGTGACAAAAGGTAAACAAACTAAGCCTTCCTCGAGTCAATTTGTACCATGTTGCACTGCATCAATTGAAAGTTCAGCACAGATCATCGAGTATAAAACTAGGAGACTAAGTGGATTTACCAGTTAGATCTTCCATGTTTGCAGGCTTCACATCAACGATGTTAAAGCTCTGGCTGTTTATTTCCAAATTCCACAGATTTATTCGCAGATCATCTGCTGATATGAATGTCTCACCATCACTGGGGATTAAAAGAGAAGAGATCAATATATCAGCAAATGTCCACAGATTATATCATTGATGAAGTCGTTGGAAACATACAGGAACACAAACTGCGGAGAACTCTGTTGCACTATGTAGTAATATAAAATTTATCAAGAGTACACACATGCGAGCATACATGCAGTTGTGCATAGTGCATACATGTCGGGTGGTGGGGATACATATTTTGGGTAACATCTACCATGCTTCCTACTATTACACAGGGTATAAAAGCTACTGGTACATGAGTAATAAAAGCCAACAGAAAACTGAATTTTATTAAAAACACAGCTTAGATCTGGTTTGCCTATACGAAGGTTCAATCAGTAGACGGTGCAAAAGATTGCTCAGTACCTGCAGAGACCTAAAGATTTGAAGTGGTAGCAGCACCAACATATTAATTATATAATTTCAGTCAATGAACCATGCTCGCATGAAAACTTATTTACGAAGAGCAGCCCGCAAGGATTGGATGGTCAACAGTCAACTAGATATTAATTTTTCAAAAAGATAGGTTTGGCTAGTTTTAGCCTTTTTCTTATGAGTAAGGAAAATCAAACATAAGGAAAAGATATGTATGAACTCATGGGAAAAAATATTGCAAAGGGATCCCATTGAATATATTAAAATTCAACGTCATGGCAAGACCAACCTATTATTTGAAATAGAATTAATATGGTAATCATGAGCATGAGCATATACACATCGACATCTAGCAACAGGGTTCGCCTCTGGACTTGCAACCTGCATGTGGTTGGAAGTGAAGTTAGTTGGAAACTTGGAATCGATCATAGCATGACATGGACAATTATATAATGTCAATTGTCGACTTCATATGCTAGAGCTGATCAATTGTCATGTTCTACAGATAACATATATACAATTATACAAAGGTTGAGTACAACTACCACAGGCAAACGCAGTGATGGGTAACCTCCAGGTGGAAACAAGAGATCATTGTTCAGGCAATTGGACTTTTCAGAACATCCACCATTTGGAAGAGGAGCCCTAGAACTACTGGTACTTGCACTAGCAGTGGTACCATTCCCTACACTTTGGGAAGTGTCCAAATTCATAACTGAAACTTGTTTTACTTTCTTCTCTTGCACCTGTACAGAAAGCAAAGCAATAGGTAAACAAAGTCAAGACAGATGAAACTTGGTAAGAACAGTTCACAATTTAAAAATGCAAAAACATCGTCACATAAGACCACCAATTAGAAAAATTGCCACTTTCTTTGTATAGCTAACCGGCCAGTGTTCATATAAGTTTCATGAATTTCCACACCAATGATGAAATATAGTTCAACACAAACCCATATGCCCCCGAATTTTTTTTATTAATTAATCTTTTTTTATTTTATTTTAAAGTTAACCCCCCGCGAACTCTATTTCCAATTCTGACCCCTTTGGTCACGCCACCACCCGTGGCGTGACAGTGTTGTTTAGTCATGCCACCACCCATGACGTGACAAAAAATGCTATTTAGCGGACTTATCCTACGGCGTGATAATGTTGTTTTGTCACGCCACGGATGGTGATGTGAGACCAAAGGGGTCAAAATTGGAAATAAATTTCGCCGGGGGTTAACTTTAAATAAAATTAATAAAAGGATTAATTAATAAAAAAAAGTTCTATGCCCCCCTACCAGCATGGAGAACGATCAAAATTGAAATTCAAACAATGGATATATAGTTCCAATATGGTAGGGCTAGACCGACACTAAATATGAAGTAGAATAGAAAAGAGATTTACATGCACAAGAAAACTTGAAAAGCACTCCTAACATATTTTTTCTCCATACCTTCCAATATTTGATTGTTTTATCATTTGTTGACAAAAGGAAGAGTGCATTGTTGGTTGTCTGGCACCACTTGATCTTGTTGATCTTCTCCTCTATTTCCAAACTTTTGAGGTAGTCAAACTACAATAATCACATAAACATAAAACAGCAGTGACGTAAGTTTCAATCGGCCAGAATTTTTAACAAGACAGAAACAAGAACAGAACATGGTAATGCAATGCTTTCTTCTATGCTCAGTGAGTGCATATAGTGCCATGACTAAGCTAAGGAAACTTTTTTTCTGAGCTAAGAACACCAGCTTCTTAGTTTAATTTTGTAACTACCAGCTTTATGTATAATAGGAAAACTTTTACAGGCTACAACAACCGATCCTGGAATCCTGATTATTAACATACCTCAGGTTCATGACTCTGAAATTCTGTTTTGTAGCGGAACTCGGGATGTCTAGTAATTGGAACATCCTGTCTCTCCAGTTCTCTCCGACTAGCATTCTGCTGATAGATTGACTTCATGAGGGCAAAGTATTGAAATCAAAACCATGAAAAGTTCAACTACATGGTGCTTACATTCCGAGAATCTGCCCTTTCAAATAAAACAACACGTCCTCCTCTATCTCCGGTGGCAAGATGATCACCAGATCTATCAAACTCGATTGCAGAGATGATGTCAACTGAAACAAAACAGCATATAGAATCAACATACAAGACAGCATTTCCATTGAACTTGGCTCGCAGAAAACTACAAGATTATTCACCTATTTAAGGAAATGGATAGATCCAGAAAGTACGCTTAGATTATAATGAGTGTATTTAGCAATTATCCTACAAATCCCAAATTAAATAAGCTAATTATCGAATGACCAGCTTTTTTGATTAAAACAAAGTTGCCATTATAAGAAGTGTCAAGGTATGTACATGAAAAGCTTCCATTTCCTCAATAAGAAGTAATCCAATAAACACAACTGGACCAACACGACATGGTCATAAGACAAAATTCACAGATGGGCAGTATATAGTGTCTCGCATGCCGACACGAGCATCACCCAATGGAAACATTTCTGTTCAATCAAATACATCCAAATCCAACAGAAGAAAAAGGTACCATGTGCCAATGCCAAATCATCCTAGTGGCGAAACCCTACACAATGCATTTCCAACAAGGTGACAACCCAACCGCAAGTGTGGGACCATAGCCACACAAGATCAAGAAACCTTAGCATGTTCTAACCAATGGTGCAACCTCCTTCTAACAGAAACCTAACCTCTCGCGGGCTTCTCATTTCATGTGATCAACCCACCAATGGAATTCAGTTCAAATTGCCACTAAGCCATCATAAACCCGAAGAGAAGCCTTAAGCAGCATATCTCCTACAACAATGGAGCTACAAGAGCTCACGAAATCCACGTCATCTAACCACCTTACTGCATTCCTTAAAAGACAAGATCAAACACCTATGTCTGACAATTTCCTCAAACCACAGACGAAGCCTTAGTGATTAAGCCCTGAGACTGGGGAAAGATTCCTTTTTTATACATGACAAAAACCCAAACACGTCCCTCACAGATGGAGATTCACAGGCAATACTGATTTCAGCTCCAAAGCCTCCCTGCAACGCGGACGACGCTAGTAGAGCAGCACCCTCATCACCGAACCAGAACCATCCAAATCGATTCGGCAAACACTGCAACAATCTCACTCCAACACCACCCAAAACTATCCCTTAGCGCAGGACGCCATTAAGCCCCGCGCCGTCATCCAAAGGCAATGAAGCGCGCGCATTTTCCTACGAGCCGACGAAGCAAACGCTCCCAGACCCCCAAACAACCCCAAAACCAATCCCACCACCACTGATCCTCGAGACCTCGACCTAACCTCCCGATCCCCAACCCTCCGGCGCGGCGCGGCCCCGGAGCCCCACAAATTGAGCGGATCTCGGGAACGAAGGCATCGCGAGAGCCCGCACGCACGTACCTTCCTGCACGTCCTCGCCGGTCGCGCGCTCACCGAAGACCTGCGCGAACCGCCACTCCAGCGGCTGCTGCTGCGCCTGCGGCGCCGCCGAATCCGCGGCCGCCTCGGGGCGGTCGTCGTCGTCGTGGCCCTTGGGATTCATGGCGCCGTGCTCACGCGATCGCGCCGCGGGGGCATCGCATCGGGAGGGGGAGGAAGGGTCTGGAAGGTTCCGGCGGAGGAGGTGGTTCTCGAAGGATGGGGATGGTGCTGTGTGGGGGGAGGGGGAGGCGGCGGCGGCGGCGGCGGCGGAGATCGAGTCGAGGAGGGAGGGGGTGGGATGTGGAGGAGAGGGGGGAAGTGATGTGGGTGAGGGCGAGGGCGAGGTCTCTTCTGTGTCCGTGTTAGAGTCTGCGTATTGGAAAATAGAAATGTGTTCGATCAGGAGGATCAGTCTCCTATTAATCTTCACCGTTGGATTAAAAAATATAGGTTCAAAAAAATTGCTATAGTATTTTTTTTTCTATATATTTTTGCTACCGTAAACATTTCCGTCTGCCAATTACTGTTGTGGGGTTCAAATAAATATTTCTACTGCTCACTCCCTTTTCCGTTCCTTTCTCTGACAAAATGGGGTTTTCGCGTTTCGACCTCGTGGAAGAACGGAATTTGTTCCAGGTATATTTTATGAGGAAAAAATTGTAGAGTTATACTCAAACTATGGGATTATCTCAGTTGTTTCCAAGGGAAAAACTAGCACAATGGTACGCTGACACGACACGAATGTTGTTGTTGTTGCGGGTTCTGAAGAACGGAGGATTTATAGCCATCGAAATATTGTCGCAATAGTTTAATTGTCTGCAGAGCTGCTCTGTGCAATTTTAAATGGCAGAATGATACACGTACCAAAACGGTATTTATAAGTTTGCTCTGCAGACGGCCTAGGGATGGCAATCTATGGATCTGCTAACTTTGGGGAATTCCTCATGTCCAATACGTGTGGGGAATTTCGATGTCATATCTCTTGCTAGTGATGGCCAGATAGGTCGAGCCGGACCAAGGCACAGCACTATTGGTCCGGCTCAGACACGGCATGGCCTATACTGTTCATGGGCCGCGTCGGTCCGACGTGAAGGTGTATGATCTAGGATAACTGAGTAGAGGGGTAAATAGGAGGTTTTAAAAATTCTTCTACTAACTAACAATTTTAAACAAGATTATCTTAACAAAGCTTCCTAGCACAAATGTAATGAAAGAACTACTAAACTTTTTAAGACAATTATGAACTTATGTCAAAACTAGATATAATTCTAGCTAGGCAATTCTACACAAATAAATTGCTAGAAATGTAAATGCGAAAATAATAAAGACAACAATAAACCACAATGAAGTTTTTCCCATTGTATCGAAGACTTTCCGGTCTTCACTAGTCCATGTTGAGAAAACTTGAACGAATCAAACTGTTTCCACAAATTAAGCATCGACCATCAATCACTAGAGTTACTCTTTCTCCTCTCCGGGGGTGGTGAGCATAACACCACTTCACAATCTTGCCGGGACTCTTCACAATCTCCTTAAAGAGCTCATCGCGCAATTCCTTCCTACAAGCCGTCTAGGTGCCGGCAAGCAACAAGAGTAATAGATCACAAGTTTTGCTTGAGGAACTATAAGTGCCTACATGATCAACTAATGAATCAATGCACTTCAATGCTCTCAACTACCTAAAGACTGAAAAAAATCAATGCAAATGAGTAGTTGAAGAGTGTATATGACCTCAAGAGAGTTCAATGCAATAGTATAATGCTCAATAGTCTCAAAAGTTACTGCTAGAAGGCAGGTGGGGGGTATTTATACCCCTCACCAACAAATCTAGCTGTTACAACCTTTTTCCAGAAAAAAAAATCAGGATTTACGGTAGTACCTCTGTTGAAACCCGGAACTACCGATTTTTGCTCAACGGTCGGAACAGTAGCATTTAATGCTCTGAACTAGCCGTTACAAAATAAAGTTGTGGTACTACCGCCAACTAAAAATCAGTACTACCGCAGCGCGGTGGTACCGCTTGGCTAAAACGGAACTATCGTTTTCCAGAGCTTAAGAAATCTCAAAAAAACACCTTCTTTGGAAAAAAAAACGTACCGCCATTTAAAAATAGGTACTACTGCACTCCGTAGTACCGCTCAAGAATTTGTGGTCGTACTGATTCTCAAGGGAGATCAAAACTCCCAAAAACACACTCTCTGTAATTTATGTACTGCCATATAAATATCGGTACTACCGACCTGCGGTAGTACCGCAGTTGAAATGCGGTCGTTATGATTATCAAAGATGATCAAAAAACACTTAAAAATCAGCTCTCTGGAAAATGCGTACCGCCATGTAAATATCGGTACTACCGACCTACGGTAGTATCGTCTATCACTTGCGGTCATACCGATTTTCAAAACAGTTTTCCAGAAGCTCAAATTAAAGCAATGCATGAACCCTAGTTGATCATTATGGCATAAAAATAGTCTATCAAGCTACTAGCCATGATCTCTCTTTATAGTACGGCGTTTATCCTATAAATCAAATCTTTTCTCCAAACACCGAGACTGGTAAAAACTATAAAAAGGTCCTTAGGCTATACAATACATTTGTCTTGACCTATGTTGATCTTTCATCTCATTGCCAATAGCCTTGTCATCAATCAATCATTTGAGACTTAACCTTTAACACATCTTAGCACACATGTTAGTCCCTTAACATAATCTTGACATTAATTACCAAAATCAATTCTGAGGGCCTAGATACTTTCAATCTCCCCTTGTTTGGTAATTGATAACAACTCAATCGATATAAAGGATATGAAAGATTTTGAATATACACAAGGTTGTGTATTCTTGTTTTGACATTTTGATTTGCAACGAGTTCTTGAGTTCAGCTCAAAGGAGATGAAGAATTTGTTGCTTTCAAAGTCAATCAATAAATAGATAAAATTCCCCCTAAATATGTGCATCAAGGTTCATGAAGAGATTTTTATGCACATGTGGATTATTGAAAATTTTGACGGAGTTTCCTTTATTTATTGAATATGTGGAACAATGTTCACAATTGATCATTCAAGCAATAATAGATGATAATTAATAAAAGATGCTTGAGATGACAAGATGTTGATCCAAACTAGAAAATGCTATAAATGACATTAAACGTAAGCATTCAACAAACAAGTTCAACATATAAAAACCAACAGTCTCACAACCAAACATAGACATAAAAACATATTGTTCCAATATAGATAATAGCTAATAAGATAATAGATAGATAGGCTCCCCAAAAGCTAAGCTCCCCCTTAATCTTTCAATCTTGATCTCCAAATTTCTCCCCCTTTGGCATCAAGGACCAAAAGGTATCAATCTTGTGCAGGAGGATCTTGAGGAGGAGTGTTGAGGCAACGACAGCGTCTATAACGAGCTGGAGTAGATAAAGCCTGCTCGAGTGTGTGAACCTAATCTGTCAAAGCATCAATCCTATTATTAGTTTCTATCTGAGCCTCCTCCAATCTCTGCTGAGAATCTCTAATCTCCATGACCACTAAGAGTATCTGAGAGAGCGAAACTGGATCTGCTGGAGCTACTGCTGGAGTCTGAGGTGGTGCTGCTGGAGCAGGAGGTGGGACTATTGCAGGCACTGGGGCCCCTTCCCTGGGCTTGTAAGGCTTGTGCACTCCTGGCCGCCCTCCTCGAAACTAAGTCAATCTCATTATGAGTGCCATGATGTATAGAGCAAAGTATATTCTCTTTATTCTGTCATTCTGAGATGAGCTGATTTCTCTTATTATTACGTCAACCACATCGAACTTTCTATCATGCATAATATTGTCAATTATATTCCATGCGTGCCCTCGAATGGCATCAAAGTTCCTACTCTTAGGAAAGAATGTATGGTTGATGATCCTGTTAATCAAGCTTGGTAGTGGGAGAAGGCCTTCAATTCTTCCTAGTAAAAGTTGATATTTTCATCATAGAATTGTCTATATGCTGGAACTCTGAGAGCGTCTCTATAATAAAGCTTTACTTGTGTCCCCATGTAGGTTCTCAAGGCACGTTCAAAGTCTACCTTGGAGGCTTGATACCTTTGAGTTCCAGTCATCCATATCAAATGATCAAATGATGTTGACACATGGACGGTGACATAAAACTGTCGGATAATCTCCTCATTATAATCACACTTTAATGCCACAAAGATCATGAAGATCAACTGCCTGAAACAACCTGTAGGCTCCCTCATATTTGTCAAGAGAATTCAAATGAGCCCAGTCCACGTACTTGTGATCTGCAAATTGTCGGTGATGACTGTAGAGCTGAGCAAAGACTTCTTACTGAAATCTGGTGTGGAACCTTGTATCTGTGGAACTATTGGGCGTTTCATATTGATTAACATGTCGAAGTAAAGCATAGTTATCACTGTGAATATACATGAGGTCCACTATATGCTCTCCGGCCTCAGCCATCTCCTCATCACTTTTAGTTTCTTCTTAAGAGGTTTCCTCATCACTTTCATCATCTTCACTTTTAGGTTCCGCAACTCGCTTCTTAGAAGATTGTTCTTTATCTTTTTCTCTCATAGCAAGAAGGAATGACTCTGTCTCTAAATCGCTATCATCCCTTGGCGATACTCTCGAAGCAGCCTTCTTGGAAGGTGCCTTTCGGCGAGAAGGTCCAACGCTAGAGGCTGGGGGATCATAGTGTTCTTCGGGATCTCCGTCGGGAGTGGCCCGTTTGTGAAGAGATGGTCTCTTTGTCCTTGGTATGATTGCTAAGACAAGAAATTTACAATTATGATAAGATTGATGCAAAAGAGTATGATTAAATCAATTTTTCTCTTTTGGAGCGGTAGTACCGCTGTTGATATCCGGTATTACCACAAGTTGGTAGTACCGGCAACCACGAAGTGGTAGTACCGCAGTTCCAGAATTTTAGGGCAATCTTTCGATTTTGATTCTAGCTAGTGTTTGACATGAATGAATCCATATAATAGACATGATAAGTCATCAAACACTAGTTACTACCAATTTTCCCAAGAGAAATTGATTCATGCATGCATATTTTGATTCAAACCCTAAAAATGAGATAGATGACAAAAATAGATGAGAAACAAGTGAATCAAGGCAAATACCTCGAGGATTGGGAGAGAAATGATCACAGGAGTCACTTACAGCAAAGAAATCCAAAATTGATCCACAGAATCAAGAGATTCGAAATAGGGTTCTGGGAGGAAAGGAGCACGGGACAGAGAGAGAGAGAGAGAGAGAGAGGTATTGGCAATTCTGGAAAAGAGGGGTGCGGTTGGACCGGTTGCAAAGGACGTTAAAGAGATAACGTTTCGGCCATAACCACTCTTGGAACCACCAACTGAAGCGGTAGTACCGCCATTAAAGTGCGGTATTACCGGGAAGCGGTAGTACTGGTGTTAAAACGCGGTATTACCGTTTTGCCTGAAATTGCAGGAGCTGAAATTGAATGCAAATGATCCTTTGTAATAATCACTCAACAAATAAGTTTTAGGATCATTATGCATGAGATATGTAATAATAACTCCAATTAACATAGTTATTATTAAAAAGGGATTTTTTTATGGGATTTTTGAAATAGTTTCATAAATATCTCAATAAAATTCAAATAATAGCAAATAACATGAGGCATGAGTTTCAAGCAACAGTAGAACGCAAGACCGAGGGCTCCCCCGTGCGAACCTCCCCTTCGCCGGAAGCCTCCCGGAGCGCCACCGCCGCCTTCACCCGCCTCCGCCGCCGCTCTTCCACCTCGCCTTGGTAGCTCCGCCACTCCCGTCGACGACATTGTGAGCCCAGCCGCGCAAGATCCTCTACCCGGTCTTGCCCTTATCACGATCGAGATCGCTAATCGTCGGTGAGCACCACCGCCCGAGCGCCACCACTCAGGTGCTGACATGGCAGCGCCACGTGGCGCCCAGTCAGCCCCACCTAGGTGCCATGTCATCTCCTCTGCATGTGTTGCAGTCCATGCGGAAACCCATGTGGCATTTATTTTCCTTCTCAAAAACAATTCGGCCGAAAATCCTTTAATCCTCAGGGCTGACATCAGCAGTTGCAATAAAACAATTTTTCTTTACAAAAATAAATCCAAAAAATCAAGAAAATCTCTTTTTCATCATTTTATGTGATTTCCAACTTCCGGAGGCCATATCTTCTTCATTCGAACTCCGATTCGAGTGATTCAAATTTTTAAATTCATTATCTTTCTATTGGTGCTTATTTGGGAATTATTTGGAATTGTTTTATTTATCTGGTTTTGTTCGTACGTATAGATTCCGGCATTTCGAAAGAATTCTTGGACTCGACGACCAAAGCATCTCAACTCTTCAATGAAGGCAAGTCGTAGATCTTTGATCATGTCATACCTAATTTATAAAATTATATTGTTTGATATAAACATGCATGGCTAGTTGTATAAAATTGGTTTCGGGAATAGTTAATTACCTAATTGCCATTATGCCTCCTTGATAACTTGAGATTGACATCTACCCTTGAATGACATAAATTCTTGGACACCTTAGGATGGCTAATTATTAGTTGGACATTATTGTACTACCAACTTGGGACGTTTTATGCTTAGCCATGCTTAGTCGCAATGGATTCATGATCTCATACTCAAAGAATGATGGCTTAATAAATTATGGAATTGTGGCAGAGCCACTATTGATAAAATTTGTCATGCTATGGCAAGGGTTGCCATTTGGTCAGGTTGAACCAAAAATAATTTCATACTCAGGTGAATGATTGTGCAGTAAAGGGGGTGCAGGAAGCACATTTGGGATGAGGATGTTTCACCTTAGTAGTCTTTAAGGACTTAACTTTGTGCGCCATTGATCTGGGCCATACCGTGCAACCACAAGTCCATTTGTGGGGTGGACTGGGCCAACTAATTAGCAATACTTTGAGTCGGTTCTGTTTGGGTTGATTAGTGGTGCAAGAGGGGGCCGGGTAGGCGAATCCTTAGTGAGCAGAACCGAGTCAAAACAGAGCTTTGTAAAAACCTTGTGATAATCACTTAGTCACACGCCTTCGGAAGTGTGAAATGCCTGACATTATAAGATGGTTTTCTCTTGTGGGTCAAGCTGTACAACCTCTATAGAATGTAAAACTATTCGAATAGCCGTATCCCCAGTTATCGACAATGCCTGATGATTTCACATGAGGAGTAGACTTTATCAAAAATGTTGGAATGGTTTGGTTGGATTGGTTGAGAAGTGAATATGTTGTTCACTGCTTGTTGGTTGGAAAGTGAACAGGGTGTTCACTAGTTGTTTTAAAGAAACTTGATTAATTATGTATTAATCTTTTAAATTGTGCTTTACAATCTACTTACTGTATTTACTGTCAATATTACTTTCTGCAAAATAGCTGTAAAGCTATCATTATCAATCCTTGCATGAATATTATTTGCATACATTTCTCTACGACTTGCTAAGTATTTGAAAGCACTCACGGCTTTGCGCCACTTGTTGATCAATCGCCGAAAAAGAACCAGGAAATATCGAGTTCTACGAGGAAGACTACTTCGAAGACTATACGAATTAGGTCGTGTCCTCTACTCGATTACCTGTGGGCATGTCGGATGGGCACCACGAGATGTTTTTTCACCGCTGCAAGTTATCTTTCGTTGTTAAGCCCTGCGTGGCAAACTTTGTAAGACTTGACCATAAGGTCATTTTGCTACTAATTATTAATTTGTCTGCTTCATCTGTTGTTTTGTTGTTTGGATATGATTACATCAGTGTTGCAATTGTGTGAGCTAGCTACTGATCTGGAACTAATTCAGAGTACACAGAGGCTCTCGGAGTTGTATATCCGGGGTCCCGACAGAGTGGAACGAGGAGAACTAGTTCGACTTGGCCGATTACGCAGATATCGACATGGATGCCGGTTTCGACTACGAGCCGAGTATTGTATCATCCGATGGTGATGTCGCCTCCGGAGATCATTCTTCGGGAGACCATACCATCGATGGAGTTGAGGAGGGATCCTTATCCCCCACAACGATATGTCTAAACGAGGAACCAGCTTCCTCAGAGGGCACGGGTCAATCTGGCCACAATCAGGACTGTACCAAGATAGGCTCAGAGCATGGAGAGGGTTCCCCCTCCAAATATTCAAGTCCGTCTAAGACAGTCCGATCTGGCACGGCAAGTCCTAGGGGCAATCATTCTGGAGCTTCATCAGCACCTAGTGGTCGTATCTCTCAGGTTAGCCCCACAAAAGATGGGGTCGAACATGTTTTTCCTGCGAATTCGACCATCCCATCGTAGGGTTCACCTACGAACGGAGATAGCTATAACCCAGAATTCTCCTTCCTGGAAGGGTTTGCTCCAAGTCGCTAGACTGTGTCTTTCGACTACTCCTCAAGCGAGGAGGCATCAAGCGCAGGTGGAGATCATCAACGGGAGGTCTTCGTCCTTCCCTCAGGTGACCATCACTCTCCTAGAGATAGGACTGAGGATGCTCTCCAACGATCACAAGCTGCGACCCCTCATGGCAATGACGAGGACACCTCTAGCGATGAATAGAGTGAACACTCTAATGAGTGTGAAGGAGATTCTCAAAATGCTCGCACTCCATCGAGGCAAACTCGAGGCCGAGGTATGGACGTTCCTGAGACAACCCGATAGAGAAGAATCACGGTTCAGGGAAATCTGCCTGGGCGCATTCACTATCAGTCGGAGGGAGCTCAAGAACTCCAATGCATCAACGATCTTCTCAAGAACCCATCTCGAGAACTTGCTCGAACGCCCGGCTACGACTTCTTCGCTAAAGAGATCGCACAAAGGCTTAGAAGCACGATGGCCAAACTCGAGCACCCTCGCCAACATCAACCCAGAAGTCATGGCGGTACGACTTCATCAGCTTCCAGCCGTTCGAACAACTCACCGCGTGGAGATCGCCGTGACAACAGATCACGACATTCTCCTAATCTTCACCCTAGTCGAAGAAGAGTTCCTCGAACGTCTAATGATCGGTCACCACTCCGACCCAAAGGTCTGCAATAGCAGATGAAATACGAGAAGTATTATCCTCGTAAAGCCGAGGCTTATCATAAGTTGGGTTCACCCACTACCCGGTATCGTCGCGTATGATCACCTGATGATATCAACCCTTGTTTCCTACAAAGAAGGTGATACGATGTGATTACCGGATGTAGGGCATTCTCGCCTGACCTCCGAGCAGTTCGCTGGCCACCGCGGTTCTGACCAACGAATATGGAGAAATTTGATGGGTCTCAGAATCCCATCGAGTTCCTCCAAATCTACATGATCGTTGTCCAAGCAGCAGGAGGGGGAGAGCGCGTCATGGTGAATTACCTTTCGACTATGCTCGAAGGGTCTGCTCGATCATGGTTGCTAAACCAACTACTCAAGTTGATCTACTCGTGGCAACACCTCTGTGACCTTCTGTTGGTTAACTTCCAGGGTACCTACAATCGCCCTACAAAGGAGGACGACTTGCACCGGATAAGACAAAACGACCATAAGACCTTATGCCAATTCATCAGGCGTTTCAATCAAGTTCAAAATTCAATTCCCGAGGTTTCTGACTCATCTGTTATCAGAGCCTTTGAGCAAGGAGTCCGCAGTAGAAGAATTACAAAGGACATCACTTTAAATCCTATTGCCACTATCGCTGAACTCTTTGAAATGGCCGATCGATACGTGACTGTTGTAGAAGCAGTCGAGTGGAACAAAACCATCGATCGCGACGACAAGAATCTCCAAGAAGCAGGCGGAAGTAGCAAGAATGACAAAAAGGCTAAGAAATCTAAGAACAACGCGAAGGGCCAAAAACCTCGAACCAACAGTTCTAAGGAGGTCTTACCGTAAGCGACAAGGAGCCACGAAGTTCCAAGCAATATCCTGATCAAGGCAAAGGTAAGCGTCCAGAGCGAAAGAACGATAAGCCTAGGTGGTGTCTTTTCCATAAAAAGGAAGGACATGACCTTCGCAACTGCCGGGTTTTCTAACGAAAACTCGAGGACTACTACAACGGCAAAGGATTACTTCCTACCCTTGAAGAGGTAGGGCAAGCCAGTGGTCATACACAGTCGGACGACAACGAGGAGATACCATTCCAAGATCCCGAGCATACCATCGAGCATATCTATGGGGAATAATTGGCATATGAGTCAAAGCGGCAGCTTAAGGCTATCGAGCGTGAGGTAAACTCCATTGACCCTCCTCTCGTTAATAAGTTGCCGAAGTGGTCAGAAGTCACCATCTCCTTCGAGAAGAGTGACAGCCTGATCCCTTCCACTCGACCAGGTCATTCTCTTATCGTAGTCGAACCCACCATCAACAAGTGTTGAGTAAATCGAGTGTTGGTTGATGGTGGCAGCTCGTTAAACATCATATTTACGAGTACCCTGGACAAGATGCAAGTACCTAGGACCCAAGTAAGACCGGTATGATACTCTTTTCATGGTATTGTACCGGGGTCTTCGGCCAAACCTATTGGCCAAGTTTCTCTTCCTTTAACATTTGGTTCTCCAAGTAATTTCAGGACAGAGAAGATCTATTTTGATGTGGTCGATTTTGATACGGCATATAACGCCATACTCGGATGACCAACGTTGGCAAAATTCTTAATCGCTACTCATTATGGTATTAATGTCTAAAGATGACAGGTCCCAAAGGAGTGATCACAATTCATTGTGATAAAAAGATGGCGCATACATGTGACCGTCGATCCCTCGAGATGGTTGGCCAGATACCAACTCGAGAAGAAAACAAAGGGCAACTTTCGACCAAGCAGTCGAAGCCTAAAACTGCACCTAAGCCGAACGACCAGGTCAAGGAGGTTTCTTTGGATCCAGAGGAGCCCTCGAAGACTGTTCGCATCGGGGATACTTTCAACCCAAAATAGGAAGACACCCTCATCGCTTTTCTCCAGGCAAACGCAGATGTCTTCGCGTGGCAAGCATCCGACATGCCTGGAGTCCCTAGGGAAGTGATTGAGCACAAGCTAGCTTTACGGCCTAACAAAGTACCCATAAAACAAAAATTATAGAGATTTGCCCCTGATCGACAAGATGCTATAAGATCAAAATTGAACAAGCTACTTAAAGCAGGCTTTATAAGAGTAGTCGACCACCCAGAGTGGTTGGCCAACCTTGTAATGGTTAGGAAGTCTAATGGCAAGTGGCGAATGTGTGTAGACTTCATTGACCTTAATAAAGCTTGTCCAAAAGATGATTTCCCTTTACCTCGTATCGATCAGTTGGTTGATTCCACTGATGGTTGCAAAATATTAAGTTTTCTAGATGCATATTCTGGCTACCATCAGATTAATATGTGTCCAAAAGATGAAGAAAAGACCACATTTATTACTCCCTTTGGAACATTTTGTTATGTCAAAATGCCATTTGGTCTAAAAATGCTGGTGCTTCTTTTCAACGCTTGATGAAATCAACTTTTTCACCTCAGCTTGGCCGAAATTTGGAGGCCTATGTTGATGATCTAGTCGTAAAAAGCATCAAGCGGCTTAATCATGTTTCTGACTTGCAAGAAACATTCGACAACCTCAGAAAACATCGTCTAAAACTCAATCCAGAGAAGTGTTTGTTTGGAGTCTCTTTAGGAAAATTACTTGGATTCCTTGTCTCTGTATGAAGAATCAAAGCAAATCCCGAAAAGATAAAGTCCATCGTGCAAATGCACCCTCCAACCACGAAGAAAGAAGTCCAGAAACTCACAGGATGTATGGTGACTTTAAGTCGTTTCATCGCACGACTGGGAGAAAAAGGATTACCTTTCTTCAAACTTCTAAAGAAGCACGAGGGTTTCGAGTGGTCGGCAGAAGCAAATGCTGCCTTTGAGGATGTCAAGAGGTATTTTACGAGTGCTCCTATTTTGGTTTTCCCTAAATCAGAAAAGACGCTCTTAATTTATCTAGCTACCACGCCACAGGTAGTGAGAGCGGTACTGGTCGTAGAGCGTGAAAATATCCAACGACCAGTTTACTACGTAAGTGAAGTTTTGCACAGGCCTAAGGAGCGTTACCCTCAGGTCCAAAAACTTCTATATGCCCTCCTCATGTCTTCGAGGAAACTGTGGCATTATTTTCAGGCGCACAAGATAATTGTGCCATTTGAGTTTCCCTTAGGAGTAGTCCTCTAGAACAGGGAAGCAGCCGGACACATGGCAAAATGGTCAGTAGAACTTCGGGAGTTCGACCTCCACTTCGTGTCTTGACGGCCATTAAATCCCAAATCTTGGCAGACTTTGTCGCTGAATGGACAAATTCTGAACCTGTTTAGGATCCCCAATACGATAACCACGATCAGTGGACGATGTACTTTGATAGGTCACTTACTTTAAGTGGCTCAGGGGCTGGGGTGGTCCTGGAATCTCCTACCGGAGAGACCTTAAAGTTTGCCATTCAATTAAACTTCCATGCCACTAACAACGTGATCGAATCTGAAGGTTTCTTTGGTGACTCTGAGTCATGAAGCTCGCGATTCGACGACTGCTCGTGAGAGGAGACTCTTAACTAGTCGTGAATCAGGTCGGAAAAGAGTACCAGTGCTCTAATCCAACCATGTCTCGGTACTTATCGGAAGTTCGAAAGCTTGAAAAGTATTTTTTTGGTTTCAAGGTATAATTTATCCCTCGAAATGATAATTTCCTCGTAGACCAGCTTGCTCGTATAGCTTCTTTCCGATCGCAAGTACCAAAAGGAGTTTTCTTGGAGAAGCTCCAAAAGCCGTCTCTGGTTGAAACACCAGAGACAACTCCTATTGAGATAGCCTCTTTAGAATACGAGGATACTTGGATGAACGCCATCTATGAGTATCTTCAGACAGGTTCCATGCCCGATGACGATCTCGAGGCAGATCGCTTATCCCGAAAAACCAAAATATATACTTTGGTCAAAGGAGTCCTCAATAAACGAAGCACCCAAGGGGTACTCATGCGATGCATATCGCAGAGAGAAGGACTAAACCTCCTTCACGACATACACAGGGGCATCTGTGGAACTCATGCTTCCTATAGAACGCTGGTCGGAAAGGCCTTTCGATAAGGTTTTTACTGGCCAATAGCTCTCTATGGTGCCAAAGAGCTGGTTAAGAAATGTGTACAATGTCAGTTACATAGCAGGCAAATACACCAACCGGCTCAGACATTACAAACAATTCCTCTATCTTGGCTTTTTGCGACCTGGGGTCTCGATATCCTAGGGTCATTCCCAAAGGCTCCAAGTAGCTTCGAGTTCCTTTTTGTGGCTATTGATACGTTCACAAAGTGGATCGAAGTCGAACCTGTGACAGGGATAATAACAGAAGCAGCAAAACGATTTATGATGAGAAGCGTGATTACTCGGTTTGGAGTCCCAAGTCGAATAATCACATATAATAATAAGCAATTTTCGAGCACAAAATTTCAAGAATTTTACGACAAGTTGGGTATCAAACTGTGTTACGCCTCTATTGCCCATCCTCAAAGCAATGAGGCAGTAGAAAGGGCGAATGGCCAAATAATGCAGAGAATTAAAACTCGAGTCTTTGACCAGCTTGTCAAGCGCTGGGGGGCTTGGGTACAAGAATTACTCTCAGTATTATGGGCTATTCGTATGACTGCTAGTCGGGCTACAAGAGAAACACCTTTTTTTCCAAGTTTTCGGTGTCGAACCCATGCTTCCACCAGAACTAAAGATGAGGTCAACAAGGGTCGAAACTTTCAGCGAGTCAATCCAGGAACAACTTCGAGCAAATGACATCAACATGCTCGAAGAGAAGAGAAATCAAGCCTTAATCCGTTCAGCAGTCTACCAGCAAACCCTGCGCAAATACTACAATCATAAGGTCCAACCTCGTAGCCTTGCTGTAGGTAACTTGGTATTGAGAAAAATTCAATCACAGTCTAATCAGAACAAGCTTTCCCCCAAGTGGAAAAGTCCTTACACAGTGGTCGAAGTCATCCGACCAGGTTCGGTGCGAATAGCAACGGAAGACGGCCGAATTCTCTCCAATTCTTAGAACATCGACCAGTTACGTAAAATTTATGTGTAACCGACCAACCCTGCAATAAAGCATCAAGTTCTTTCTATCTTTATTGTCTTACTTTGAGTAGCGCTTTGACAATTTTTCGACCATTCTCTGCTCGTAGGTCTCCCTACGACCATTGCCTAGTCTAAAGTTTTTCTACGACAATACCATGGTCGTAAGTCTTACTACGACCAGTACCCAGTCTTTTTTTACACTGGTCGAAAGGATGGTAACACCACCTAGTCGAAGCCTTTCCTTTCTGCACGTGGTCCTACCCACTAGAAGGAACTTCCTAGTGTCGACTCGTTCCTCCCTTTTGCTGCCAACACAAAGAACTCGGGTTCAACCCACATGGTCGAAATATTTTCAAGCTAACTCTTAATACCTTAGATTATTTCTTCATTCATTTTTTGAAAAACAAACTAAGCAGAGTACACTTTTGCAATTTGCTCGGCTACTTTTGGTAAACTCGTTTTGTTTCAACTGGTCGGAGAAAGACACAATACATAGTCGAAGCCTTTCCTCTCTGCACGTGGTCCTGCCCACTAGAAGGAACTTCCTAGCGTCGTCCTGTTTCTAACTCTTGCTACCATAGTGAACCTACCGAGTGCACTGAAATAAGTTGAACGAATTTTTAAGGTACTCCAGACGTTTATCTAACTCAAGTTGACTGTTCTTGATTTGATTAATCTGGTCAGAGAAGGTAACATCACCTAGTCGACTTTTCTTTCTGCACGTGGTCCTGCCCACTAGAAGGAACTTCCTAGTGTCGATTCGTTCATACACTTTCGACCAGTGCAAAATAATCGTAATCGAAAAACTACAAGTTAGCTAAACCTCTCTCTTTTTTTAAAAAAACCCATTTCACACTATTTACTTAGTTTATCTAAATAAACTAAGCAAATAGTCGAGGGCTAGGATAAAGTTATCAATATGACTTCAATTCTTAGTCTTAATCTCTTTTTCCACTCATTATCTTATGAGTTATTAACTACTCGACAAGATGAATTGCAGGAAGAAGAAAGGATCATATATATATCAACAACAAAAACGTGTCTTTACAGGTTTCAAGTACAAACTGCTCTGACGAGGGAGATCCTATTTGCATCTCCTCCGTGACTTCCTCGCCAATCGACTGCATTTCCTCTATCAACCGCTCTGCTTCTGCTTTAGAGCAGTCGAAATCGGCTTTGATTGGTTGCAGATCAAGATTGGGGTCATGAGCCTTAAGTTTCACCAAAATAAAAATTATTGCGCCCTTAACCGCCTCTCTTATCGAATCAGCTTGGTTGGCCTTCAGAGTGGTCACTAACTCTTGCAAAGTTCTGACTTATTCACCAATGGTACTCGAGTGAGTAATCATCGTGTCTTCACGAGGAGTGATCCCCTCAGCATGTAACCCACCGAGTACATTTTAAAGGAAAGAAATGTTGTCTTGAAGATTGACCTTCATCGACTTCATCTCCTCCTGATTACGAGTCGAAGCTTAGCGGAGTCGTTTTATTTTGATTGCTTGCTCTGAAAAAAATAAGACCAGTTAGATAAAATGACCCCGAAAGGAAAACAAAACTAATCACAGGTAAAGACTGGCTTACCTGCTAATCACGAATCTAACTTCCTGACTTCATCATCGTAAGAGGCAGTGCTCTTTATATAGCGCTCCTCCCACGACTTGGCCTCTTGATCTTTTTCTTTGGCGATACGGGAAATCTCGTGAACAACCATAGTCTTTTCTTTGACCTCGGTTTCGAGCTTCCCCATTTCGACCACTTTTTCTAAAAGGGAATAAGAGTTAGAAAAAGAAAAGAAGGTCATAAGCGGTTTTAAGTTCAACACTTACTGTTTATTAGTCCCTGCAACTTTTCAATTGCAGAGTTTGCCTCCTGAAGGTTCTTCAGAAGGGTTTCTTTCTCCTGTTTTAGCTTTTTCGTCTCGACTTTCTCGAAGTCGAGCAAATCGGCCAAGGTTTTCTCGTCGCTCTTGAACCTATAGAGGAAGAGAGTAGACATGAGCATAGAACAAGCGGTCATAAGTCTTTCTACGACCGGTGCCAAGTCGTAAGTTTTTCAACGCCAACCCTCTAGTCGTAAGTTCTCCTACGACCAGTACCTAGTCGTAAGTTCTCCTACGACAATACCCTGCTCGTAAGTCCTCCTACGACTAGTACCTAGTCGTAAGTTCTCCTACGACCGGAACCTAGTCGTAAGTTTTTCTACGATAATACCCTGGTCGTAAGTCTTCCTACGACCAGTACCTAGTCGTAAGTTTTTCTACGACAATCCCCATAAGCACTGTGCAAGTGGTTGAAACATAAATAACTATGAGTAGCAGTTACGTACCACCTCTATACATGCTCGTAGAGTTCCGCTTTCTCCTGTCATAGCTGTACAAGTTGTCGGTTGTACTCCACAACAGTGACAATTTGCTCTAGAGCTCTCTACATAAAGAAAGACAGTGAGAAGCGAGAAAAGCCACATATATAAATATGGGGCGATGAGTACTTACATTGATGCTCGTTCGAGCAAACATAGAGAGCACGTTAGTAGGGTTCTTCAGTTCATCAAGATCTTGAACCCGATTCCACCACACCTTTTCGAGACGCTCATCATCGAAAATATTCCCTCTGATTGGAACATCCTTGGGGTGGGGAATTCGGTTACAAGACCTGAAAGCTGAAGACCCCACAATAGAAGTTGGGCCGAAGAACTCAAAAAAGAAGTTGACAAGTTCTTCATATTCTGACTCGGTGACATCAACTCCTCCTTGGGGACCGGGAGGAACATCTACAATGATTTCTTTCCCGGCGCAATGGCCCAACGATCCATCGCCTTGGCCTGATGCCTCCGCAGCATCATGCGCCGTTTTCGCCTCGGCTTCTACCACCACTCCCATGGTCACAGTTGCTTCGGCAACAATGACTTCTTCCACCACCCGGCGGTGAACGACCCTTCGACCACTGCCACTGTCATTTCTCCTACTGCCGAAGAAATAGCAGTGGATTCCTCGACAGGAACGTCCTTGAAGGCTGGAGGAGTCGGGCTAAGATCACAAAAATGAAAACACGTCAAACGGTAAAAAGTAAAAGGTAAATGATGTTCTTACACTTTTGTCTTTTTACGTACCTTTGTGTCTCGATTTTGATCTTCAATTTGGAAGAAACATTCCCCAAAGAAGATTTCTTCGACTTATTCTCTTCGACCACGTCTGGTCGAAGCTCAAGTTGAGGAATGGGGTCAGCCACAACCACGTACGGTCGTGGGTCTTGAGCGAGAACTGCCGCTTCTTGGGCCTCATGACTTTTCGGATGGCCGAGACCTGTCTCGACCACCCCAAGGGCAGCACTGCCCTCGACCACAGGCACTACTGGTACAACAGTTTCCTTCACAAAAGATATAAAACACTTCCAGTTCTCCTTTTCTAGTTGCTTGACAAAGCTACCGGATGCAGAAACTGTGAAAGTCTCATTGTCGTAGTAGAAAGGTACCTTGATCTTCGGGGCTTTGCGTTTAAGTGCTTCAGCCACTTCGGCCGCCTTTGCCTTCTCTGCAGCAACCATGTCCATAGCGAATTTTGCAAACGGCCCGATTGGAGCAGCAGAGCTTGGACCGGTGCCACCCTTGTCGGCGACTTTCACGAGCCGACGCTTCTTGGCTGGAAGAGCATCGACTTGCTCCCCCACCGCGCCGACGACCATCAGTTCGACCTCTTCGTCGTCCTGATGGTTTTCCATGCCTACTTTCTGTAAAAATCAGAAAAAGAAACATAACTAAGTAGTCGTAAGTTTTTTTACAACCAACACCCAGTCGTAAGTTTTTCTACGACGATCCCCTGGTCGTAAGTCTTTCTATGACCAGTACCTAGTCGTAAGTTTTTCTACGATAATACCCTGGTCGTAAGTTCTTCTATGACCAATACCCAGTCATAAGTTTTTCTATGACCATAAGATCCTAAAGATGAAATCAATTCTTGATTACCTTTAGGCGCTCCATCTTGTCCTCTACGGACAGGACCGACAGCATTTGAGGAGCCACCACATTCGGTGACGGGGATTTTTCACAAATGAGCTTGACTCGAGCGTCAATTTTCTCTTGTGAGAGATCTACAGGAGCAAGTAAACTTTCAATAAGCAAAGTTTGAAATTAACAGAAAGAATACTAAGATTGGAAGTTTACTTACCCTTCTCATAATCTCTGGTCAGGTCTTGCGGCCCCGAATACCTCCACATGAGATGAGCCCTTTTCTTCAAAGGGCTAATGCAGCGCGTGATGAAATCCTTCACCACGTGCCATCTAGTGAGCCCCTCTTCCTTCAAGTCTTTGATGACTTGAATGAAAGGAGCGATCTGAGAGACCATGTGGAGGTGTCCCCATGTTTGTGATGAGTAATTGACGGTCGGTTTAGTGAGTTTGAGTTTGTTTCGGGTATTCGAGGGTAGAGTACCTTTACTTGTGCCTTTACTTGATTATCTTTGTTTAGATGCGGTGCTATGTGATGGTTTGCTTGTCTCAGGTGGACTGCAGGACTTGAGCTAAGTCATGGCGAGGCGAGGTGGGCCAGGGACTAGACACAGGAGGTGTCGAGGTCCGACGGTCAAAGATGCGAAGATGATCGAGGTCTGCCGAGGTGGTTATGAAGCCGGAGATGAGCAAGCGGAATCGTCCGTGACGTACTCGACGGGCGATGACCCAAAGAGCGGGACTAGACTCGAGGAGGAGTCGAGGTCGAGACGGTCAGATGTCGGGTCTTGATCGTGGTTCGACAGAAGCTTCAGGAAAGTCGGCAAGGGCATTTTTTGTAAAATGCGCATATGCAAAATGGAAGCGATTTGGTTGGAGATAACGGGTTTGAGACCCGTTAGTGGATAGTAGAAGAGAGGTTTGGGTTGGAGTGAAATGGTGTTTTCCCTCCATTTTTCTGAGCTTTGTTGTTGCCTCATATGGGTGTAAGGCTTGTGAGTGGAGAGGGCCGACACTTCTTGATTTGCTAATTGAGGACATGGCCTTCTCATTTTAGCGACCGGTCGTGTGTGTGCTCAGACGGTGAATGCAGATGAGTAGAGCTACTGTGCGTGTGTTTCCCTTGTTGATGGCTGTGAGCTATGAAGTGAGGGTATGAGCTGAGGGTAGTGTAGTGGCTGTGCTGTCCTTGTGTGTGTTCTTGAGTTTCTTGAGTTGGGGGAAGGGAGAAGATGAGTTGATCCACCATGTAATCATTCCTCTTGTATCAATCATGTATCTCTCTTCCTTTAGATCAATATGAGATGGTGTTTGTTTATCTTGGCTGCCTTCTTGCATACTGTTTGTGCAGTTCTTTCTTTGATGGTTTATATCTGTTCGATTTGATGTTGAAACAAATCTTGCTCGGCCGCTCTCCTGTGCAAAAATGGAGCTCTTGGGCGGCGGTGTGCTCCTCTGAAAAGAAATCTGCGCGGCTGTAGTTTGAGTGTTGATTTCTTCCTGTGTTGATCGGCTGTTGTTTCTTTATTTCCTTTGCTGTTTTTGCTTTCGTGTGCTGTGCTCCTGAGAAAAGCCGAGCGCTCGAAGTGAGCGCCCGTGAGAAAAATCGGCGCTTGAGTTTGCCCCAGAGAAAGCAGATCCAAGGATGGGCGGCGGCGATCGGAGAAATCCTGCGATCTTTGTTCTTTGTTAAGCAAATCCGGCGTGATCTCCAAAACCAAAGATCGTGATCTTGTTTTGTTTATTGCTTGAGCCGTTCTTCATTTTATGTTGTGTTTGCAAAAATCGGTAGTCACAAAAATCTGGTTTGGGCAAATGCAAATTTCTCGGCCCCTGTAGTCTTGGTTATTGTTCATGCTTTGATTAGTTTATTCTTTGTTGTGTCTTGTTGATTTGGTGGTTCATTTTCTTGAAGTTCAGAAGCGACGCGAAAACCGGACCGCAGCCGCAGCTTGTAGCATTGGTTTAAGGTCCCATTGTGCGTGTGCTTGCGATTCTGATCTGCTCAATCCATAAAAATCGTTTTTGTTTCGACCATCGCCGCTTGTTGATGCGATTCGCAAAAACCGAGTTCTTGGGTTTAATTGCTAGCGATTCTTTTGTGAGTGGATACGATTTCTAGCTTTTATTGTTTTGTTCCATCTCGAATAGGATGCACGGTTGATGCCGATTCCATTAGTCAACCGATTCCTTATCGCCATAAATCGTGTTTTTTTTCTTGATTTTCAACCATTTTGCATGCAGATTAAACAGCGGTATTTTCGATTGAATTTTTCTTGGATGTTCTCTCGATTTATGCTGAATTTTTCGGTGTCACATGCGTTCTGTGTTTCAAGAGAATTAACTCTCTGTGAATTACTTTGTTTTGCTTCTTTAAAAAAAAAAAAAAAAAATTCAGTGTACATTTTCTCGGGGGCGATTTTCAAGAGAGCGACATTCACCCCCCTCTGTCGCCATTTCGGTCCTACAATTGGTATCAGAGCCGGTTAGCTCTTTTCAATAGATCTTAACCGGTCTCAAGAGCCATGGCGATGGACAAGTACTCGACCAAGCCGCCCGTTTTCGATGGCATCGATTACCCTTCGGAAGAGCCGAATGGAGACATACATCCGGCCCGTGGGTATGCCATCCGCGGAAGGTCAAAGCACGATTATTGTTCTGCCGATGAGAACATCAATGCCGGAACATGGCCGATGTTGAGGCGAATGCAAAGGCAAGGAACATCATCATCCGTGGTTTGAGTCGAGCGAGTTTGATCAAGATATCTCACCTATCGTCCGCCTCGACATCTGGGTGACCTCGACGATACCATGAGGGCACCACCCAGATCAAGACGGTTCGACAGATCGTTCAAGCGAATACAACAAATTCGAGATGCTTCTTTGGTGAGTCCTCGGGCGAGTGCTTTTCGCGATTTCACAAAATCTTGAGCAACCTCCGAGCGGTCGGTCTCACATACCCCGACTTCGGACAACGCTCGTCGATGCTCCAAGACTCGATCTTCGTGTTTGGGAAATGAAAGTGACTACCATCAAGGACACCACGGACCTCTCGACCTTGACTCTTGATGCTACCTGTACTCGCCTCAAGACTCACGAGATTGACATTGTCTCTCGAAAGTCGAAGTCACAGTCGATGGCCCTAGTCACCGATCCCAGTTCGGCTTCTGGTTCTCTTGCTGATTCGTTGTGTGGTTTCTCCCTTGCTGCTCTCTGTGACGTAACTGATGATCAGTTAGAGCAACTCGAGGATGAGCAGCTGGCCCTCCTAGCTCGGAAGTTTTCCCATGCTTACAAGAGGAGGAGGGACAGAAAGAGGGGAGGACCTGTGATTTGCTTCAAGTGTGGTGGCCCCAACCACATTGAACCGCCCCTAAGCCGAGAAGGGCAAGAACGACTACTGGCGGTTCGGGCAAGAACGACTACACCGACAAGAACGCAACAAGAAGCCTCCACTCAGACGCCCAAAGAAGAAGAAGTTCCGCAACCGGCAAAGCCAAGAAGCTCTTCCACAGCGTCCTCACCGCCGGACGACCTCGACCTCGCCGAGGTGGAGGGATGGAGCGACGATGACGGACGGGTGACCAAGAGCCCAAGGATGGCGGGACGACTTCTCCCAAGATGTGCTTCATGGCCCTCGAGGGCGAACTTCGGCTGACAATGAACAGACTCCGACTTCGGACGAGGTACCCACCTACGACCGGCTCAATCATGCTTTTCTTAAGCTAGGAGGTTTTCATGCTAAAGCTAAGGCTAAGTGTCTTTGAGTTAGAGAAGGAAATAGATAGATTGTCACTAGAGATTATTGCTCTTACATCCGCTCCTTCTAGTGATGATTGTGATACATGCTCGCTTTGTTTGGTTGATATGGAGAAGTTAAGGACCTCACATGATAGTCTGTCCTCCAAACTTGATAGTGTTAAAGTGGAGAATGTTAGTCCGCTTCTTTGAGTTAGAGTTGAGTAGGATGGTCATTACCCTACTTATTCTTGATGAGACTACTTCTCCCACCTCATGTGAGGGTAAGGACATTCTTTGCTAGAGTACCTTATGCCATGCTCCTTGATCTGCCCGAGTCTTGTGAAAATTGCAATAACTTGAAGATGAACTTAAAGCAGGCAGATCATAAAATTGTGAACTACAAGCTTCTTTACTTGAGCCGATTGTTTCATGCTTGAACTGTCCTAAGTTAGCTGCTTGAACTTGAGGTTTGTCTCCAAACATTTCAAGATATGATTGATCATGAAAGGAAGATGGCTAAGTTTGCTTCTAAGGACCTGTTAGCTCACCATGCATTAAGTGTAACAAACTAAAATCGACTTGATTGCTTTGGATGAGAAATGTGTGAAGCTAACTAAGGACCTTCTAGAGAAGCCACATTGTGCTTGTAATATGATTGTGGAGAAGGGGAGAAGCCCTGTGGTAAGGTTGAGACGCTTAGCGACGTGAACCAACCAGCTAGCGATGGATCTGTCCCTTGAGAGTTTACCGTGCACAAGCCATTCTTCCCTCTCCGCTTGGTTCTTCTTTTGCTCCCTTACCTTCTGCCTGTCTCTTCTTCCCCGCTCTTCTTGCACCTCTCTCTTCGGGAGTGTCAAGACCTTATGAACACTCTCGAGAGATTTGTAGGAGGCAAGAAGAAGTTCAATCTTATTCTAGACCAATCTAAGATCCGCAGATTTAATCGGGGTCTAGGATATGACTTCTTTGAGGACATGAGGAAGCATCCACCGCCGTGCTCGCACCCATAGCACTGTGTGTGATCGAGATCGAGCCTGGGACCGAGAAAGTCCATTTCAAGTCGGCGGGCTATGTCCAGGGATTTCGACGAGAAGGTAATTTCACATGTCGCTTCTACCTCTCGAAGGTGAAGTATCACCGCACCTTCGGCCGGAAGGATGGACACGGTCGATCGATGCTTGGTAGCGCCAAGATCGCGCATAGAGACCATGTTGAGTCTCTTAGGCGTAGTCGGTCGGCCCCTGGACCTTGAGTGCACCTAAGACCAACACGAGGTCTAGGCTTGTTTCTTCGATGGGTTTGTGCAAAGATCGAGGACTTGGTTTTTCGAGTTTTCGGTTTTCGTCCTCATCTTCGCTTTCGATCGTGACTTCCGCCATCCCGAGGGTAGATCTCGTTTTCCCCATCGAGATAGCTACATGGCGTGTTCAACATGTTGCGTGTGCTCGACTCGCTCCTTCAGAGCGATCGGACCCAAAGAACGACTTCGGTCTACTCTTAGACCTTCTTCTTTGAGTCCAGAGAGCGAGGGTAGATAGAGGTCATTCGTGCTTGACTACTTCATCCGCTCCACGTGTTACTCAATATTGGGTGCCAAAATCTCTCTGATTTACCCGAGATTGAGACTTTACTCTGTTTGACTCGGAGTTAGCGAGTAGGGAAGGAGAAGGTTTGGCTTGTAGACTCCGGTTGTTCTCGTCATATGACCGGAGACTCCCGTTGGTTCTCCTCCCTAGCCCGCGCTCCAGGTGATGAGACGATCACCTTCGGAGACGCTTCGTCTGGGCGCGTCATCGCCAAAGGTACTGTGCGTATTAATGCTTCTTTTATTCTTAAGGATGTTGCCTTGGTTAGTAAGCTGCAGTACAATTTGCTTTCCGTTTCTCAGCTTACCGATGACGGTTTCGAGGTGAGCTTCAAGAAAAACGCTTGCAAAATTCTTGATTCTTCGGGGAGTTTGGTTTGCGGGATTTCTCGTTATGGGAGGATCTTTCGTGCTGATTTTCTTTGAGTCTTGGTGATCCTCTCAGGTGTTTAGTTGCTTCTGAGTCCCGTGACCTTTCTTTTTGGCATAGGAGGCTTGGTCATATTGGATTTGACCATTTGACTCGAGTTAGCAGTCATGATCTCATTCGTGGTCTGCCGAAACTCAAGATGGTTAAAGATCTTGTTTGCACTCCATGCTTGAAAGACGGCAAGATGGTTGCCGCTTCTCATCCTCCGGTCCACAAGATTACTATGGTGATGACCGACGGTGCTCCACATGGACACAGTTGGACCAAATGAGTCATCAACAGGAGGGAAGTGGTATGCTCTTGTTGTGGTCGATGACTTCTCGAGGTATTCTTGGGTGTTTTCTTAGCCTCGAAGGATGAGACTTTTACACTTTTCCGAGGTCTTTTAGTAGGCTTTACGTTGAGCTACCCGGTGCCTTCGAGCGATCCGCATGATGACAATGGCACGGAGTTCAAAATTCCTACTTTGAGAGTTTCATGAGAGACAGTGTAGAGCACCAGTTCTCTTCTCCGTACGTCCCTCAGCAAAATGGCGTTGTGGAGAGGAAGAACCGTACCTTGGTCGAGATGGCCAGGACGATGCTTGATGAGTACTCTACACCGAGGAAGTTTTGGGCTGAAGCCATTGCGACCGCGTGCCATGTCTCAAATCGAGTATTTCTTAGGGCACACTTGCACCGCACTTCTTATGAGCTGAGATACGGGCGAAAGCCCAATGTCTCTCATTTTCGTGTGTTTGGTTGCAAGTGCTTTATTCTGAAGTCTGGGAACCTAGACAAGTTCGAGTCACGTTCCTGTGATGGTATCTTTCTAGGCTACTCGACTTCTTGGCGAACTTATAGGGTGCAGGCTCGCGAGTCTAGCAAAATGGTAGAAACACGTGAGGTGACCTTTGACGAGGCGGTCAGGGACTAGGCAGATATCTCGAGTTCTTTAGAGCGATCCGAGACCATCTTTGTGGATGATGAGGACGAGGGAGGCGATGGTTGTTTACGATCCTGCTCCTCTTCCTCCCTTGAGATGCCTTCTTCCACGGCACCTCAAGGTGATCGTACTTGCCTTCCGTTTCCTCCGGAGCTAGTGGCTCTGTCCTGCCTCGTCTCGCACACGAGGTAGAGGCCACTTCTTCTTCTCATCTAGGACCTCCCGACATATCCAGAGAAGGCATCCTTCAGAGCGAGATCATTGGAGATCTTTTTGAGCGTGTCACACGCTCAAAATCTGCACTCTCTTTTCTGTCTCCATTCTCGCTTTCATTGCCTCCTTGAGCCCAAGGATGTTGATCATGCTCTTTCGATGAGTCTTGGGTCAATGCCATGCATGAGGAGTTGGAAAACTTTGAGAGAAACAAGGTCAGTCGCTTGTCGAGCCCCTCGAGGTCACAATGTTATTGGGACTAAGTGGGTGTTCAAAAACAAGCAGAGTGAGGAAGGGGTAGTCATTGAAACAAGGCTAGGCTGGTAGCTCGGGGTTCTCCCTGGGTTGAGGTCCGGATTTTGAGGAGACCTTTGCCCTGTTGCTAGACTTGAGGCCATTAGAATTACGCTTGCCTCGCAGACTTCTAAGGGTTTCAAGCTTTACCAGATGGATGTCAAGAGTGCCTTCCTCAATGGGTTTATTGAGGAAGAGGTCTATGTTAGATGACCTCCGTGTTTCGAGAACCCCAAATACCCAAACCATGTCTACAAGCTTTCTAAAGCCTTGTATGGACTTAAGCAAGCCCCTAGAGCTTGGTATGAAAGGCTCAAGTCCTATCTGTTGAGTCATGGTTTTGAGATGGGTAAGGTAGATAAGACCTTGTTCATTCGCGAGCATGGTAATGACTTTCTACTTGTCGATTTATGTGGATGATATCATCTTTGGTGGCTCATCTCATACTCTTGTTTCTCGGTTCTCCGATGTTATGAGCTCGAGTTTGAGATGAGCATGATGGGCGAGTTGAGTTTCTTCCTTGGCTTCCAGATCAAGCAGACTCGGGAGGGTACTTTCTTGCATCAGGGCAAGTACACTCGTGACCCCGAGACGATTTGATATGAGTGATGGTAAGCCGGTGTCCACACCGATGGCTTCTCTGACCTATCTTGACCCAGATGAGGATGGCGAGCGGTTGATCAAAAGGAGTATCGCGGCATGATTGGCTCCCTCTTGTACCTCCTTGCCCGAGACCGGACATACACTTCTCCGTGTGTTTGTGTGCTCGATTCGAGCTTCTCCTCGCGTATCTCACCGCCCGGCGGAAGCGCATTCTTGATACCTTGAGCTACCATTGACTATGGTATCGGTACTCTTCCTCATCCTGTCTTTTCCTTAGAGCCTACTCGGGCCGCAGACTTTGTTGGTCAGAGGATAGATAGGAAGAGCACTTCGCACTGTCAATTCATTGGCACTTCTCTCGTTCGTGGTCTTCTAGGAAGCGATCGGTGTTGCCTGATCCATCGCAGAGGTCGAGTATGTTGCCGCCGATTCTTTGCTGCCCGAGATACTTTGATGGCCGACCTGCGGGACTTTGGGTTAGTTATAGAAAGTGTTCCACTCTTTTGTGATAACACTTCGCTATTAACATTGCTAAGAACCCAAGCAAACACTCTCGAACCAAGCATATTGATATCCGATATCACTTCCTTAGAGACCATGTGGAGAAGGGTGATATAGTGCTCCGATTTGGAGAGTGACCGCTTGGTTGGTCGACATCTTTACCAAGCCTTTGGATAGCTCTAGGTTTTGACCTTGAGAGAGCTTGGGGTGGTTTGTCCTTATGGATTTGTAGTGAGGGAGCTTTGTGCTTTCTTGTTTATCTTGTATATTATCTTTGTTGCTCCTTCGTCGCATTGCATTAGGGATGCATTTTGGGTTAGTCATCCTAGCATAGATTAGAGTGTTTCTCTCGTCTAGTTGCTTAGACTTCTTCCTCTCATCTTATGCTCTAGGATGTTGCTTATTAGTGTCTCTTCTCACTAGGTTGAGCTTACTCACTTCTTATAGGTTCTAGCAAGGGTTGGGCCACCCTTGGGTAGACAGGAACGTGTTTGCTCCTTAGTGTGTTAGCAGGCGGTGATAGTCCTAGTGTCATATGGGGTAGATGAGAGTCGATCTGAGCCATGGTATTCTCTATATCTTGTCTATGCTTTGAGGTATGTCATTCTCGATTTCTTTGCCGACTTCTCGTTTTATTGCTTTGGTTCAGGAGAGTTCATTTGGGAGCTTCGGAGTTTAATATTGATATAACTCAACTTGAACTAAACATTGCTTCACATGTTGAGAGGAGCTGGATTTTCTTGCTTTTAGCATTGTGCATTGTAATATAACTACATGGAGCCTTGACTATTATCCATATATGACATGCTTCAATGCATTACATCTTGCCATGATTATGCTTAATCGCTAGATTTATCATTGCTTCATATGTGTCGTCAAGCCTTTGCCATTGTTAAGTTAATTAAAATTGCACAACTTGAACTAAGACATGTCATGTTAGCTCTTGAGGCTAGTCTATCTTTAGTTATCCTCTTATGATTCATGCCATGTCAAATAGGCTAAGTTGAGTCTTGAATCTTTAATTGAGCTTTAGTTTGAGCTATGCTAGTGTCGTGATGAAACATGAGTGCGTTCAATTATTTTAAGAAAAGCAAAAGATCTCTTTTATGTGCGAAAGAACTGATCTCACCAATTCTTTCTCATGAGACTGCTTGCCATTGCACTAGGCATGAACTCAGGGGGAGCTTTGGATGACCTAGATTATCTCTTTAAGCTTCTCGCTTGGAATGGTCGCATAAGGCTTGAGATCTAGCACATCACCAAAATTATAAATTTCAAATGAAAATATGTGATTTGGGCTAAATTTGCTTAACTACCAAAAGAACTAAGTTTTTGTGCCAATGATTCATTCTTGCACTTATAGCACTCTAAATTGACTCAATTCTAGCTTCTTGGTTCCACTTAGGTTATTGACTTGGTTTGCATCATCCTTGGATACCTCTAGCTAGACTATTCTCTTGAGTGGCTTGACATGCTAAGAAATTCATCTAATCTTCATATTGTTACTTACATGGCTTGGCTTGATTATGCATATCTTGTAATGATATTGATAGTTTTCATATACGTTATGGCTTGGTGTAATACTCGAATAGTCATTTTGGATAATCTTCATGGCTCTAATTGCTTAGCATTGCCTAACATTCAACCACACCATGCTATATTCTCTCTTTTGTATCTTGATGACTCTATTGCCAAAAGGGGAGAATTTTGGAGAAAAATTTCTTTTGGGAGTTTTGGGAGCGTTTGAGGAAAACTTGCTCTTTCTTTTACTCCTTGTGTCTACATGGTCATTAGCATCAATTTCTTCTCTTGGACCATGTACGACTTTCAAAAAACTCAACTTATGCTTTTTTTTGGGTTTGTCAATATACTCATCAAGGGGAGATTGAGAGACCATGTGGAGGTGTCCCCATGTTTGTGATGAGTAATTGGTCGGTTTAGTGAGTTTGAGTTTGTTTGGTATTCGAGGGTAGAGTACCTTTACTTGTGCCTTTCTTGATTATCTTTGTTTCGTGCGGTGCTATGTGATGGTTTGCTTATCTCAGGATCTGCAGGACTTGAGCTAAGTCATGGTGAGGCGAGGTGGGCCGGGACTAGACACGGGGAGGTGTCGAGGTCCGAGACGGTCAAAGATGCCAAGATGATCGAGGTCTTGAGGTGGTTATGAAGTCGGAGATGAGCAACCTGAATCGTCCGTGGCGTACTCGACGGGCGATGACAACAGACGGGACTAGACTCGAGGAGGAGTCGAGGTCCGAACGGTCGATGATCAAAAGGTCGCGATCGTGGTTCGACAGAAGCTTCCAGAAAGTCTTGCAAGGGCATTTGGTAAAATGCGCAAGGCGGCAAAATGGAAGCGATTTGGTTGGAGATAACGGGTTTGAGACCCGTTAGTGGATAGTAGAAGAGAGGTTTGGGTTGGAGTGAAATGGCTTTTTTCCTCCATTTTCTGAGCTTTATTTGTTGCCTCATATGGGTGTAAGGCTTGTGAGTGGAGAGAGTGACACTTCTTGATTTGCTAATTGAGGACATGGCCTTCTCATTTTAGCGGCCGGTCGCGTGTGTGTGCACTCAGTCGGTGAATGCAGATGAGTAGAGCTCTTGTGCGTGTGTTTCCCTTGTTGATGGCTGTGAGCTATGAAGTGAGGGTATGAGCTGAGGGTAGTGTAGTGGCTGTGCTGTCCTTGTGTGTGTTCTTGAGTTTCTTGAGTTGGGGGAAGGGAGAAGATGAGTTGATCCACCATGTAATCATTCCTCTTGTATCAATCATGTATCTCTCTTCCTTTAGATCAATATGAGATGGTGTTTGTTTATCTTGGCTGCCTTCTTGCATACTGTTTGTGCAGTTCTTTCTTTGATGGTTTATATCTGTTCGATTTGATGTTGAAACAAATCTTGCTCGGCCGCTCTCTGTGCAAAAATGGAGCTCTTAGGCGGTGTGCTCCTCTCAAAAGAAATCTGCTTGGTATGTAGTTTGAGTGTTGATTTCTTCTGTGTTGATCGGTTGTTGTTTCTTTATTTCCTTTCTTTTTTTTGCTTTACGTGTCTTTGTGCTCGAGAAAAGCCGAGTAGCTGAAGTGGCGCTTGTGAGAAAAATCGCGCTTGAGTTTGCCCCAGAGAAAGCAGATCCAGTGGGCGGCGGATCCTGGAGAAGTCCTGCAGTCTTTGTTCTTTGTTGCGGCAAATCCGGCGTGATCTCCAAAACCAAAGACTGCATCTTGTTTTGTTTATTGCTTGAGCTGTTCTTCATTTTACTGTTCTGCTTGCAAAAATCGGTAGTCTCAAAATCTGGTTTGGGCAGCGGCAAATTTCTCGGCGTCCTGTAGTCTTGGTTCGCTGTTCATGCTTTGATTAGTTTATTGCTGTTGTGTCTTGTTGATTTGGTGGTTCATTTTCTTGAAGCCTGTAGCGACGCAAAAACCGGACCTGCAGCGGCAGCTTGTAGCATTGGTTTAAGGTCCGGCTGTGCGTGTGCTTGCGATTACAGTCTGCTCAATCCGCAAAAATCGTTTTGCTGCTCAGTCTGCTGCTGCTTGTTGATGCAGTGCCCGCAAAAACCGAGTTCTTGGGTTTAATTGCTAGCAGTTCTTTTGTGAGTGGATACAGTTTCTAGCTTTTATTGTTTTGTTCCATCTCCAGAATAGGATGCAGCCGGTTGATGCTGATTCCATTAGTCAACTGATTCCTTATCGCTACAGTGCGTGTTTTTCTTTGCTGATTTTCAACCATTTTGCATGCAGATTAAACAGCGGTATTTTCAGTTGAATTTTTTACTGGATGTTCTCTGATTTATGCTGAATTTTTCAGTGTCACATGCGTTCCAGGTTTCAGCAGAATTAACTCTCTGTGAATTACTTTGTTTTGCTTCTTTAAAAAAAAACAAAAACAAAAACAAAAACAAAAAAAAAATTCAGTGTACATTTTCTCGGGGGCGATTTTCAAGAGAGCGACATTCACCCCCCCCTCTGTCGCCATTTCGGTCCTACACGATCCGACCGAGATCCTTGGAAGTCGAATCCTAGGAAGGAATCTTCTGAGCCGGATTTCCTACGAAGGACAAGCTATCCTCACTGGTCTTCACCCAGTAAAACCACCTCTTCTTCCATCCCGGCCACGACGACTGGGTGAACATCTGAATATACTCCTTCGACTTCCCGTCGTGGAGCTTCAGACAATAGCTACCGGCGATTCCCGCTAGCCTGGTCATGCCATAGAAGTACTGGAACAACTTCAAATCGGCCGGAATCCCCAGGTAGGCCCCACACAGGTAAACAAACACACCCAACATCATGATGGAATTGGGAACAACGTTCACCAACTCCACCCCGAAGTATTCGAGAACGAGTGTGAGGAAAGGGTGAGCGGGCAATTGAAGGCCACACTCACAATACGCCTGGAAGATGGGAATCTGCCCAATCTCCCCTGACGGCCAATGCTGCCCAGTAGCCTCAATCCACTTCACAAACTGCCTGTTCGAGATCTTCTCGGCGACGACCAGAGCTTTCATCTTGGTCACATCCATCTCCGATTCGACCCATTGGGAAGTGGCTCCAGCCATCTTTCTCAAGGGACGGAGATTTGGATTTGGAAAGGTCTCAAGGGGCGTACGATTTGGTCAGCGACAGAGAACGCAAGAACTTGGTGAATAGTGGAAGCGATTTGGGGAACGGTAAAAAACCTAAGTCTCACCCACGGTAAGTATTTATAATCGCGCGCTAGAGTTAAATACGTGGCGACTGTAACATCCCAATTCTGAAAATGAGGAGAAATTAAAACTTTTTCTTCAATTGAGAATGCTTGCCCAAATCTGTAATTCTTGCAAAGGAATTATGGAAAATCCAAACTCAAAAATCAACTTCTCCAGTTCACTCCTATCAAAAACCTCCTTGGTAAAATCTTGTGCCAAACCTCTGTAAATATTTTTCCCAAGTTCTTGGGATGACTTGTAGCACCTCTGAATTTTCTCATAATTTTTAGAAATTGTTTGAGTAGTTTTGGAGGCGAGTCAAACCAAGTCAAAGCTGGTCAAACCCTAATGTCCAAACCTTCTGAAATTTCTGGAGAAAAATGCAGGGCATTAAAACCTCTGGAAATTTTATGGTAGGTTCATCATCAGGTCAGAAAGCTCCAGTTAAATTTTTATAAATTTTGGAGTTGTTTTGATCCCTCAATTAAATCCACAAAATCTCAGTTCCAAATTCAAACCCTAATTGATTTTCACTGTTCCTCGGGCGCGAGTCAGGCTTGGGCTCGAGCCAACGGACTCGGTCGAGTCCACTAACGGCACTCCGGCTCGGGCGCGTGGGCGCTAACTCGTGGGCGTTGATTCTTATCGTCTTGGCGCACGATCACAGAACCCTTCACCCACTCGATCCGCTTCTCGCCGCTCGATCAAAATCCGACGGCGGCCACTTCATCCTCTTCCTCGCGCCGCTCTCGCGTCAAGGCGTAGCAGGCCATGGCAGAGGCGTGAGCGTGGGCGTGATCGTCATGTCACCTCGGTGCGAGCTTCAACGGGTCGCTGCGAGCATTAAATGCTCATCGTGCACCGCCCTTGAGGTCCTCGCCTTACCTGCTCCCGTCGCCCTCAGTGCTCCCTTGGTGGTCAAAGCACCCGAGGCCTCCATGCCGTTGCTCTCTGCCCCTGCTGCTACTTAAGCACCCGGTCCTCCTTCCTTGCCTTCTTTTCACTATTGCGCAGCTCTAGCTAGCACCCACTCGTCTTGCTGGAGCTCCAAACAACCACTGCACCTCGCCGCCATTTTCGCCCGTGAAGCTCGTCGGTGGAACTGGTGCTCCAGTGGCGCCCTTGCTCCCTTCTCTGTTCCCATTCCTCCCTCTACCCTCTTGGAGCAACCACCCTAACTCGATTTGGCTTACCTGTACAGGCGTGTCCGCAATCGGAGTTTCCCCCATTTTCGGCCGCGAGCGCCCATCGTCGTCTCCAGCGACAGTGAGTCCTCCTCCCTCCAATTCCTTTCTCTGGTGGCATCGGTGGGAGGTATGGAACTGCCCCGATGACGCGGTCTCACCGACGGCTCAGTCACTCTCTCGCGTCTTCGTCTCCACCGCGGCAAGCCTCTCCACCGCCGGTGCTCCTCCGACCCTCTCCGCCTCCGCGACCTCCGGTATACTCTGGTAGTCCTTAGTGGCTTTGGCACCCGCTCAAGTGAACGCATGAGCAACAAGCATTCGTCGTTCCGTGCTTTCCACCTCCGCTCGTCGCCGGGCGCCGCCGCTCGTCCACCATCGCAGTGTGAGTGGTACCAGAGGGTGCGCAATGCTATTGCGCACCCATCCCTGGCACCCACTCGCACCGCCGTGCTGTTGGTCGCCGGCGATGAGCCATGGACCGCGTCGGGGTCAATTGTCGGACGCGCCGTCGTCGTTTTCAGTTAGGCGACGTGGCTCATTAGGGGCCGTCCATTCTTGTGATCTGTGGTCTAGATCGCGTAGGAATTTGTTCTTCGTTCACTGTGAACCGTCCATCTCGCGATGTGCGGCTGAGGTTCGCTCAGGCACTCGCTAGTTCACTGTGTGGGCGTGGTCGTGAGCCGTCCATATCAAAATCAACGGCCCACGACCACCGCGTCTTCGCGCGCGCGGAATCCAAATGCGTCGCGTTGGATTCAACGTGGACCGTTGGATCCAAGATCAACGGTCCCGTTCATCGTCTCGCGGCCGCGTAGCGGCGCTGTTCCGTGGTTGTGAGCCGTCCGATTCAAAATCAACGCCCACAATCGCCCACGCCATTATTGATTTCGGATTTCCGATAGGTTTATTTATGAACGAAAAAGGTATTAATCTTTAGAAATGCATATCTTTTTCATGTGAATTCATTTTAGATGATTCGATCGTGTTAATTCTGTTATAATCTCAACTTTAATCTAAAAATGTTTAGGAGATTAAAATGACTCCAGAAAAACCTGAAATTAAATTCTAATCTTTCTCAGTTTTATTAAATGCATTAAAATTTCAGTTAAATGGTAAAATGCATAACAAATTCATTATAACTCCTTTTTAGTTGAAATAAATTTTGTTAATTCTGTGATTAACTGTACTTCAGTCTAAAAATAGCTTTAATCATGTTATAGTTACAAGAATGTCCAGGATTAACTTTAACTTTGTATAGGCTTTAATTGTTTCACTAGAAATCCTTTAACTTGTAAAATGCATAACTAATTATCTGTAAACTCTTTTTGCGTGAATCCAAGTTTGTTGGATTCCTATAAGGATGAAATTACTAGGAAAAATAGTTTTGAACATGTTACTGTTTCCAGGAAAAATAATCATGCATTATAATTTTGTTCAAGTTCTTGTTTCAAAAATTAATAGAAGGTGCATTATAGCTCCAATTGAGATGAATCCAATTTGGTTGCTCATCTTATGAGGTGCTTATGCTACCTTAAAAATTTCAGCTCCTCTGCATGTCTAGAAATTTTTGCGATGAATAGTAGCACATGTTTAATTAATAAAGCTGAGCTGAATTGATTTGATCATAACTTTTGCATTGAGAATCCAAATCAATTGATTCTTGTTGCTAAATTCATGATAAATCATTACCTTGCTGCTGTAAAATTTTCAAGTCTTTTGGAGAAAGTTGGCTGTTGAGTCTTTTTGGTTTCTTTGTTCTTATCGGTTCTTTTTCGCTCTTTCGTTAGGTTTAGACATTTGTGGTAATCCCGAGAGTGACCCTCAGCCACAACTTGAGCAACAACAGCAAGGCAAGCAGTTTGATCATATCCCCTCTAACGCCCCATTACTTTAAAGGTTAATATATTGTTTTACTTCTATGTATGCATGCTACTTTGTGTTAAATGTCGCTAGCAAGCCTATAGTTGCATAATCTGTAGGAATTGTTCATCCTCTACTACCATGAGCCTAGGTTATTTGCTGTGGTTTGAGCTCGTTGGATGAGCTCTTATCACTTAGTAGTTTTCGATTTAAATTGCTTAGACATGCTTAGCTATCGGTAGTAATGGGCGATCATCGACTTAGTCGATGGTCTTGATCACACAAATCTAATTATTACTCCTTTATGTCCAGCACTTGTGCTTTGTTATTTTGTAAAGTCAAAATCTGAAACTAAAAGTTTGATTTGGACTTGGGCATATTGGATGGATGGTGTGGTTTTGGATGCGGTAGTATGCTGAGTCATTAAGGACCGAGTTACTTGCGCCACCGTTCGAGCATTTTGCGTGCTAACCACACGAGGGCATATGGAACCCTCTTGACTAAGTACTTTGGGCGGTGCTAATTGGGGTCGCTCGGTTGGTGTGTTTTAAAGATAAAATGTGTGTGTGTGGTGTGGGAATTGAGCGTTGGCACCGGTTAGGAAAGTTTCTTGTGTCCTTATCCCGTGGGTTGTCGGGTCGAATTAGCACTCGCCCATTGGAAATGTCTCGTAGGACTTAGCCGTCGACATACCAACAGAAGTGTGCTTGGCGAAAAGGCGGTCGGCGTGTGGGTACATTGGTACACCCCGCAGGTTAAAACTATTGAATAGCCTCGCCCTAGGTTATGGACACGCCGAAACGCCCGTGAGAACTAGACTACAACCTTTAATTAAAACTCGACATGGTTGGTATGAATGGATGTTCATGCTATTGTTGTGGTGACTTGGGTTAGTCACTTCCAGGATGTTCTTGTTGTTGTTATCATGTTATTATCTCGTTGTTATTTCAACAATTAAAATGCTTTGCCAAATTGCCTTCAATCGATTATGTTATTGCAAATGAAACTTGCTTTATGCTAAAATGAGTCCAAAGCCTCATCCACTTAAATAATGCTTGCATGTAGTTATTTATAGTTCTGTTATCTCACACGTAAGTCTTGCGGAGTACTTTATGTACTCATCGCCGTGGTTGTGGCATTTTGTGGCTTTTGTTGCAGAGGAAGAAGGAGAGCTCCAAGAGCCTCTCTTTTGTGCTACGTGTTGCGACTTCTTGACGACTAGCTTGGCGGTCGGTCGGATGCCTAGGGGTTAAGGCACCTCGATTGGCTTTGTGTTATAGCCATCTTTATGGCACTTTTGCTTCATTGTTATCTTAGTAGTACTTGTTGTTATTTGGCCGAAGGCCCTCTTTGTAATAGCCTTTTCCTTTTAATATTAACTTCGGTTTGTTGCTTATGTACTATGTGTTGTATGGAATTGATACATTCTTTTGTTGTGAGGTATGTATCTTGATTCGGGAAGTATACATCTCTCGAGACTGGTTTATTTGGTTGATAATACTAGGGTCAATTGGATGACTAAGTATTATGAGCTTAATAAAACCGGGTCTCCTGACGACAACAACAGCTTGCCAGCTTGGGAACCGCTCCAATGCATGTGTCTATGAGAGTCGATTAAGATTCTTTAATTTGTCTGCTCGAGAAAGTCGAGTCTGTCTTTACACCTCAAGCAAAATTACCTTCTTGACCAAGTCTATTTCTGGTCAAATGAAACAGCTGTTGGAAAGATTTTACTTCTAATTACAGTACTGCGACCACCTTGTGGTCGTAAGATCTTCTACGACCACCTTGTGAGTTGTAAGTTCTCCAACACCTTTCTTGTCCAAGTATATTTCTGGTCAAATGAAATACCGGTCGAAGAGCTTTTCCTTCGACCATCATTCTACGACCAACTACTGGCCGTAAGATCATCTACGACTCCTTTTCCAAGTAAGTTATTTTCACTTGAAGCTGGGGGGCTAGATGACGAGGATATAATAATCTTCATTTAATTATTTATCTGTAATTCTTATTATAGATAACAACACCGTCATATGGTTCTTGAGTATGCCCCTTAATGTTCATAAGAGAGAAGCTTAAGGTCATAAGTTCTTCTACGACCACCCCACAGTCGTAAGTCCATCTACGACTGGCTTATGGTCGTATGTTATTCTACAACCAGTCCCTAGTCATAAGCTTTTCTACGACTATCCACTGATCGTAAGTTCTCCTACGATCAGTATGTGGTCGTAAGCTTTACTACGACCACCACCTGGTCGTAAGCTCTTCTATAACCAATCCCTAGTCGATAGGGCTTACAGATATGTGGGCCTGGTCGATCAGGGAATCTTCTGCACCATATCTAAAGATATGGGCAGTCAATTACGCTGTTATTCTCTGGAATAATGGCACAATTTAACTCTTTGTACTGGTGATAACTGCCTAGCGATGTGGAAATGTTACTACTCCCACAATAATCTCCAGTAATGGCTCCATCATCTGAAGCATTAAGGCGCCCTTTGGACTGGAGAAACGGTAGCCCACTTCGACGACTGTATAAAAGGCGGGATCATCAAGAGGAGAGAGAAGAACGCAATCAGGAACACAAGACATCACACTTGAGTCTTTCCCTTGATTTATAAACCAACACACTCAATACATCAACACAGGAGTAGGGTTGTTATTCTCTCCAGAGAAGGCCTAAACCTGTATAAAAATCCCCATGTCTCTCTCTGCATGATTTGAGTCTTAGAGACCCCCCGAATCAAACAATTATTACGTAAGATTGGTGCTAAAACACCGACAAGTTGGCTTTTATGTTTGCACATAATTATTTTTAATTTCTGGAACATAAGAAAAAATTATATTCTAGAAAATTCAAGAAATTAATTAAAATTTCCTTTTAAACTTTAAATCCAAGAAAATCCTAGAAAACTCAACAAATTTTCTTATTGACTTTAAAATCCAGAAAATTCAAGAAAACCAAGAAAACTCTTTTAAAACTTAGAAAATCTAATAAAATAATAACTTTATTAATTTGATTTTTGGTAACAGAACTTTGGGATGTTACACGGTTGAAGAGAGACAAGTTTCAATCCTTGCGCAAACGCTTGGGGAAACAGTTGACGGATTGGAGTGAGAAGTTCATGTCTACTGACGGGAAAGAGATTATGATAAAGCCTATGGCTCACACTTTACCCAGTTATACTATGAGCGTATTTCATATTCTAGTAGGTATTTGTAATGATTTTACAAGAATGATCAGGGATTACTGGTGGGGAGTTGAAAATGGGTAGAGGAAGACACATTGGATGACATGGGAGAAGCTGCAGCAGAAGATATCTCATGGTGGTTTGGGTTTTAAGGACCTTTGCATGTTTAATCAAGCACTACTAGCACGGTAGGCCTGGAGGCTTATTCAATTCCCCGATAGCCTGTGCTCACAAGTCATGAAACCTAAATATTACCTGAGAGGTAACCTCGTAGATACGGATTTTCCAGGCAATCCTTCTGTTGATATTTGTGATCCATATGTGATCTGAATTTTCTAATATGGAAGTATTTGGAATATGCCATATTAGCGGATTAGTTTTCTACTTGGACTCTAAGTCCTTTTACCCTTTTATATACCTCTTGTAAGACGCACGAGGAGAGTTGACGTCTCATTGTAGTCCCCCTGTGTTTTGTAATCACTCCTCATATAGTGATCATCGCCGGTTGGCGCCTGTGTTTTTTCCCGCAAGGGTTTTTCATGTAAAAAAGTGTGTCTCCTTTGTCCCTATTTTTCTAACAAGTGGTATCAGAGCTTCCTGTTGATACGTGGGAAAGCCTGCTCAGTGACTTAATAAAGAGATAAGGGGTTTACTTTGGACCTGTGCTAGTGGACTTTTCTTCTTTTTTGTTTTCTGTCTTCAATCGGTACTGTGGGGCATTTGACGACGCCGACCGAGCAGCGCTATGCTACGATTGCATCGGGCGAAAAGCAAGGAGATGCGAGGAAAACACGACACGGTTGCTGGCACTACTTGGACCGAAACCGACGTGTGCACGTGGTGAAGCGTTGCCCTCGGGAGCGATGCGCACGGGAGACGAAGACGACTGCTGTGCGTGATGGCGGCGGCCGGAATAGATCTATTTTTTTCGTATCTCTTAAACCCTAATCTCATGTGCTCTGATACCACTTGTTAGAAAAATAAAGACAAAAGAGACACGAATTTTCACTTGGAAAACCCTTGCAGGAAAAAACCATGAGCGCTAACCGGCGATGATCACTATATGAGGAGTGTTTACAAAACGCAGAGGATTACAATGAGGCATCAACTCTCCCCGTGCGGCTTACAAGAGGTATATAAAGGGGTAAAAGGACTTAGAGTCCAAGTAGGAAACTAATCCACTAATATGGCATATTCCAAATACTTCCATATTAGAAAATTCGAATCACATACAGATCACAAATCAACATTCTCTACCTTGAGACGAATTTCCTCTTGTAGCATAATAAAGAATCATCAATCACCAAATGATTCTCCAATAAGATAAAAATCATCATGCGTCAACTAGTCTCTAGGATTAAACTATAACACCAACTAAGCTTGAGCAAAGCTCAAACTTAGTTCCTGGCTTTGTCATCATATCAGCTGGATTATCATAAGTACTTATCTTGCACACTTTGACATCGCCTTTAGCAATAACACCTCGAATAATGTGATATCTCACATCAATGTGCTTTGTTCTCTCATGGAACATATGATCCTTTGTAAGGCATATAGCACTCTGACTATCACAAAATATAGTAGTGCAATAATTATCTCCACAAAGCTCAGTGTACAAACCTCTCAACCAAATAGCTTCTTTACAAGCTTCGGAAATAGCCATATATTCTGCATTAGTGGTAGATAAGGCAACAGTAGCTTGCAAACTTGCCTTCCAGCTAACAGCACAACCACCAATGGTGAAAACATAACCTGTGAGAGACCTTCTCTTGTCCAAATCATCAGCATAATTAGAGTCAACATAACCAACAAATTCTTCTTTAGAATTCTCAAACAGCAAACAAGCATTAGAAGTGCCACGCAAATATCTGAAAATCCACTTAAATGCTTTCCAATGCACTTTTACAGAATTAGCCATGTATCTACTAACAACACTCAGTGCATGAGATAAATCAGCACAAGAACAAATCATGGCATACATAAGAGAACCAACTGCACTGGAATATGTAACTCTAGACATATACTCAATATCATAATATGACTCAGGACATAAGGCTGAAGATAATATGAAATGCGAAGCTAATGGAGTACTCACTAGTTTTGCATCATGCATATTAAAACGATGAAGGACCTTCTCAATATAACCTTTTTGACTAAGGTATAACTTGCTAGATTGCCTCTCTCTAATAATCTCCATGCCAAGAATTCTCTTTGCTGCACCTAAGTCCTTCATCTCAAATTCATTACTTAATTGTGCTTTCAGTTTTGCTATTTCTAACTTATCTTTTGTAGCAGTCAACGTATCATCAACATAGAGAAGCAAATAGATAGCTGAACCATTAACAGTCTTTAAATAAACACAACTATCATAATCAGACCGTTTAAAATCATGAGAGAGCATAAATGAGTCAAATCTCTTGTACCATTGCCTAGGAGATTGCTTCAAACCATAAAGAGATTTCTTTAATCTACTAACGAGATGTTCTTTTCTAGGAATAACAAAACCCTGGACAGCACACGAAGACGCGACGTGGAGATAGCACGCGATGGTTCAAAGACCGAGGACAGCAGAAGGTCAAATCCAATTGAAGCCGTCCATCAGCACATGAGGTTTTGAAGGAGAAGACAGTTGTTGCATTATGGCTGAAGCTGGAATAAATTTGCATGACAAAGGATCTCACCAGCAAGATGCATCTCAAGCAGAAGTCGTACTCTCACAAATTACAAGGAGGATCCGTGGCTGATCATCTGTCGGTGTTTAAGGAGATTGTTGCCGACCTAGAGTCGATGGAGGTAAAATATGATGATGAGGATTTGTGTCTTATTCTTTTGTGTTCCCTACCTAGTTCTTTTTCAAATTTCAGAGATACCATATTATATAGTAGAGTTACTCTCACTTTTAATGAAGTTTATGAAGCTTTGCATGCTAAGGAGAAGATGAAACAGATGCTACCTTCTGAAAATTCTAGTTCGCAAGGAGAAAGCTTGTTTGTTCATGGTAGACAGAAGAAGAAGAACTCAAACAATGGATCTCGATGCAAAAGTTTGAACGGCTACAAGAACCGGTTGAAATCGAGAGGCAAGTACAAGTCGTGCAAATATTGCAAGAAAAGTGGGCATGACATCTCTGAATGCTGGGAGCTGCAGAATAAAGAAAAGAGAACTGGCTATTAAAAGCCAAAAGGTAAACCAGATGATGAAGGTGAAGCCTCTATTGTTGCTGATGATAGTTCTGATGGAGTAGTTCTTGTTGCCTTTGCTAGATATGCTAAGACCAATGATGAATGGACTCTTGATTCCGCATGTACCTTTCATATGGGTCCTAATAGGGATTGGTTTTCTACCTATGAACCTGTTGAAGGTGGTACCGTGTTGATGGGTGATAACTCATCTTGTAAGGTTACATGAATTTATTCAATTCAGATCAAGATGTTTGATGGCATTGTCAGAACTTTGACAGATGTGAGACACATTCCAGATTTGAAAAGGAACCGCATCTCTTTGAGTACTCTTGATGCTAAAGGGTACAAGTATTTTGGTAAAGGTGGAGTTTTGAAGGTATCAAAAGACTGATATTAAATCTGCCAATCTGTACCATCTGCGAGGTAAAACAATATTAGGTAATGTTGCTATAATTTCAAGTTCATTATCTGATTCCGATGCTACTAAACTTTGGCATATGCGTCTTGGGCATATGGGTGAAATTGGTTTGGCAGAATTGAGCAAGAGAGGACTTCTTGATGGACATAGCATCGGCAAGCTGAAATTTTGTGAGCATTGTGTGTTTGGCAAACACAAGAGGGTGAGGTTCTATACTTCAGTTCATACTACATAAGGTATTTTGGATTATGTGCATTCTAATTTATGGAGGCCATCTCGCAAGACATTGCTAGGATGTGCTCGTTATATGTTAACAATTATTGATGATTACTCTAGAAGAGCGTGGCCTTATTTCTTGAAGCGTAAATCAGAAGTATTTTCAGCATTTAAAGAGTGGAAGACTATAGTTGAAAGGCAAACTAAAAAAAAAGGTAAAGAAACTTCGCACTGATAATGGGATGGAATTCTGTTCTAATGAATTTGAATTATATTGCAAGACTGAAGGCATTGTTAGGCACTACACTGTTCCTCATACTCAACAAAATGGTGTAGCTGAGCGTATGAACCGGACCATCATTTCTAAGGCTCGTTGCATGTTGTCAAATGCAGGTTTGTTTTTCGTGGATTAATAGAGTCCCTCTAGATGAGTGCGATTATTGCTTTCAGGATGAGCATTATTTTGAGTTTGCCGGTTAAGGGGAAAGGAGTTAGTAGGATGATTTGGAATCCTATGACTTTGAGAGAAAGTCTATTCCCTTTATAAAAAAGATTTAACATGAAAGTTTTCTTAGGAGTGAAATGCTCTCCTATTTCTTGTTTGAGCTGTGTGTTTATGACAGAGGTCATGTACAATTTGGGTTGGTCTTATGTTGGCATGGTGGTTCTTTCCATTTTAGGAAAATAACGGAAGTGTTTGATTTGGGCATTCGAATGATTTCTTTTTTGGCTTTCGTGACGTTTATTCGCAAACTGCCTACTTGGAAAGTGGAAAGGTTTTCATGATGAATCTTTGATTCTGGATTTGACTCTTTTGGTACCGAGTTGTTAACGCGTGGTTGTGATGAGAATCCTTCATTTTCAGTTGGGCTATGTCGGTAAGAGAGTTTGTTAAAATGAGTTCTGTTGTGTGTTCCTGGTTAAAGGAGGTGTTCCTTGTTAAGATAAAGAGATCGATTGAGAAGTGGAACGAGAGTTCTGTATGTTTTGTGCTTGTTGTGTGTTTTGGTAGCCGAGGGGAAGTTGGCTCAAGGTATCTTGGTTGTTTACGATAGTTGCGGGGATTTTGGAAGATGACGTTTCGCTAGGACCGTCTTGGGTCCATATACGGGGTACGTATCGTCTGGTATGTTCTGGTGTTGAGTGAGTACCTGGGAGATGCAGAGTGTTGAAGTTTCGTTGGAACCATTGACCAGTGAGTAAGACCTCACGTCCGAGTCTCACCCGGTAAGTATACTGGAGAGGTCGGAACAAGCGTTGAGGCATAAGGCGTTGGTATCCGTCGTGGTGCCATGGTCGCATCAGTATGAGCGAGAAACAACATGGGAGCTAGAGTCTTGCATGTGCGAGCAATATCTGGAACTGTTCATAGTGGTACGTACTATCGTTATTAATTTTCAGTTTGGCTGTTCTTTTGCGTAGTTCGGTGTGAGGATTCGGGGTCGAATCCTGTTTAAGGGGGGTAGAATGTAATACTCCGAATTGTTCTAAGAAAGAAAAGCATTCAAAAGAGAAAAGATTAGAAGTTTCAGGGGGATTTCAACTATTCTTCGAGAACCTGGGCTTGGGCCTTTGGCCAGCAAACCCATGAGGGGGAGCCGGCCAAGTGGAAAAAGGGGGGAGGGTTTCGGCTGAAACCCTAGAGCCTTCCCTCCATGCGCCTCCATCCCCTCCTCTTCCCTCCCAAGCCACCACCCCTTCCTTTGCTCCATCCCCTCCTCTTCCATCCAAAATTCTGGTTATCCTCACCTCCAAGACCACCTTCCCTACTGTCCTACCTCCTCTTGGGCTGCTGTGAACTTCCTTGCTGGTGTTGCCAGCCAAAGGAAGAGGAATGCGAGGTTCGGCCAAGGGAGAAGAAGAAGAAAGGAAGAGAAGATGGTAATTTCGTGGGGATTTTGCTGGGTTGTCACCTCCCTCATCTCGATCTTCAAGGGTGACCATTTGTTTCTTCTCCATTTGGTTTATTAGATCGTTGTTCGGTAGAAACTATTACAGGATCGGTAATCTGCAGATTCGGTTGACCTGTAGTTTTGGATTAGTTCCGTGTGAAATTAGAGTTTTTGGTCTGCTATAGATTTGTGGGTTACGTTATTAGGTTTCTTTAGGATCTGAGATCATGTCATTTGGATCTGTGGTTTGGAAGTTATGACAGTTTATTTGCTGCTGTCCCGAAATCCTGATAGGTTATAGCAGTCGTGGTATTAAATAAATTGAAATTAGATAAAGGCCGATTCAGGGATGTTGTCCAAAACTACTTCTGTAGGTAATTCCATTAGCTTTCAAGATTGTTAAACAACACCCTTTTTATTTTGTTAAAGGCAAAATATGAGAATCTGTCCAACTAGACTTTTGTAGGACTTATTCTTAGCTTTCCATATTGATAAATAACTCAGTGTTTGGTTCAGCCAATTAAAAGTTATAGCATTTCTTGTGCCGCTATTCATTCTGTCAGTCAGATTCTGACTTTAGGTTTTCAACTCTATGTTCGATTCAGTTAATGGCAAAATCAGAGGATCTCACCAACTAAGTTATTGTATATAATTTTGTTATATTTCTAGAGAATCTGAGAATGCATTTTTAGGAATTACAGAGCGAAAGTTATGTATATTTTAGAAGATCCCTGTCCAGTTTGAGTTACCGCTAGTTCGTCGTCTTGCTTGAGTAGAATAATTATTTGAAGTATGGGTTTTGGGAGTGCGGATTAGAGCTTTGCGATTAGCGTTGTTCTATCTTGTCAAATCTTGTTTTGAGTAAAGTATTTATTTTCGGCGGAGTGACCTTGGGTTTGGTTTCGCCTTCTCTACAATCAATTTGTTGCAACGTGAAAGGCAAGTACATTTTGGGTCATCTTGGATGTGGTTTGTACAAATTGGTTGAATTACTATGATATGGATAAACTTATGAAGTATGAGTATTTTTCCACTAATTGCTTGTTTCCGTTAAATGCTTATAGCAATTGGAAGGTATGGAATTGTTCATTTCGTTTCATTACATTCATTCCAAGTTTTCATGTGTAGCCCACGGGAGTGGGTATTGAGATTCATTTCATTTCCTTCATTTCAATCATTCATGATTCACTCACGGGAGTGGGTAGTGAAGTCACATCATTCCAATATGGGCAAGTAAGACCCACCACTCCAATGTGGGCAAATTGGATCCCTGTTTGAAAGATTCTTCATACGGGCCTCGGATTCCCGTATTTTGTATAATGCGGGCCTGAGTGAATACTGATGGGTGTTCACTGGCTATACTGGTATAAGCAGAAGAGAAGTGGAGACATGTGCATGATTTGCATTGCATTCATGACATTTACATATGTATTTGAGATAATAAGAATGATCTGTCAATGTTTTAAAGTTTCATATGTTGTATAATGAGAATGATTTATCATTGATATGATGTTTCATTTGCCATTTGTTTGTACTTGCTGAGTCTTGGACTCACGCTTGTTTATTTAATGTTTTAGGTGAACAGTGATGTCGGCATACTTTGGGGAGAAAGTAGAACATGGTAATTTTGCACTTGAGAAGCACTTCACTTCACCCATGTTCCTTCATTTTGGAATTGTAATAATTGATTAGATTGTGGTTCCTTTAGTTCCTCATGGTCAATGTTATTGCTAGTTGATGGTTTGAAATAACCGGACGTATTCTTGATAACGTTCTACTTGAATGAAATGTTATAAATTGGAATTTAGTACTTAAATCTTTGTTGAAATTATATTAATCAATTTATCATAATTGTTTCGTTGATGTCTAGCTGTCATTCGTTATTGATTTGATAAAGGAAATTTATAGTTTTGTTTGGTGGTAATAGTTTAGGTTGCATCTTGGTTTCCGCTTAGCCGGGTGTTACAGTGATAGTCAGATTTTAAGTATTGATTTTAATAATGTCTTTTCCCCAGTTGTGAAGCATAGTTCTATTCGCACTTTACTCAGTATTGTTGCTTTGCATTATTATGAACTTGAGCAGTTAGATGTTAAAATTGCATTCTTACACAGGGAATTGGAAGAAGACATTTATATGAACCAACCTAAGGGTTTTGTTATTTTTAGAAAAGAACACCTTGTTTATAGATTAAAGAAATCCCTTTATGGTTTGAAGCAATCTCCTAGGCAATGGTACAAGAGATTTGACTCCTTTATGCTATCTCATGATTTTAAGCGGACTGATTATGATAGCTGTGTTTATTTAAAGACTGCTAATGGTTCAGCTATTTATTTGCTTCTCTATGTTGATGATATGTTGATTATTGCAAAAGATAAGTCAGAAATAGCAAAACTAAAAGTACAAATGAGTAATGAATTTGAGATGAAGGACTTAGGGGCAGCGGAGAAAATTCATGGCATGGAGATTATTAGAGAGAGACAATCTGGCAAGTTATACTTTAGTCAACAAGGTTATATTGAGAAGGTCCTTCGTCGTTTTAATATGCATGATGCAAAACCAGTGAGTACTCCATTAGCTTCGCATTTCAGATTATCTCCAGCCTTATGTCCTGAGTCAAATTATGATATTGAGTAAACATTGGGATGCAATTCTAGACCCTCTGTGTATACTACACTAGTCCAGGATCACGCTAGTGCACACAGTATCAACATAGATGAATATTGTGGATATCATGGGGATATGCCTGAGATCTTAGGATGATGTTACAATTGGCAATGTCGTTGACGGTTTGTCGAATCACGTGTTTTCGGCAAAGTTCCAAGTCTGTCAGGCCTTTGGCGGTCGGCCAAGCCATTTTGGCCGTCGGGCCATGCCATCTGAGGTTTTTTGAAATAGTCCTTTGGCGGTCGAGGCAAGCGAGGTGGCGGTCGACCGCCATGGAGCGGTCGACCGGCTTTGCTGGCGATCGAGACCGACCACTTTATGGCTGTGGATTTTGGAGTGGGCCAAAATAGAAGGTGTAGGCAAGTGAGAAGGTGCTACATACTTGGTCTCATAATTTTTGGAGCTTCTAGTCAAAAGTTCTATTTGATTGAAATTTCCAGAGAAGGTTCGGATTTCCAGGATGGAATTTTTGGTTAAGTCATGGGGCGGCGGCCGGCCTTTGGTCGAGGATCGGCCGTGATCGATCGAGCGGCCAAGGTGGCGATCGGCCGGTTTGTGATCTGGTTCGTCGTCGCCTTGGCGGCGATGTTTGCTGTTAGGTCAAGTTCATGGGTTTCATGGCATATGTGTTGCATGATGCATGTTTTGACTAACGTGGGTCAAGTTGTGAAGAACTTGTTCCGGATTCGTTTGCTTGTCTATTCTTTGTGCGAGGTTGCTTGGTGGTCAACGACGGTCAACGGCGAGGATGATCGGGACTAGGCTTGAGAGCCGAGGTCGAACGATCGGCGATCTTTGGGTGAGGTCAATGAACTCAAGTGTGGTGCGAGAATGGACAAGGGTAACCGAACGGGCAGTTCGAGGCGACTGGTTTGATCAAGCGGCGCGGGGGTCGGTGCAAGTGCCATGGTGGTTTCGGTGGGAGCCGGATGGGAGAGACTTACCGACATGAAGAGAGCTGCTGGATCAACCTACACGTGGCGAAGCATGGAGGTGCTTCACGAAGATGGGACTCGGTCTTTGCAAAAAGATCGAGAAGGGTATTTTGGTAATTTTACCAAAATACCGCTTTGCGACCTTTGCCAACTCACGGCGCAAAGATGGTGCAAGGTGAAGCGGATTAGGTCAAGAGATGAAGGCGCCGCTTTAAAAGCGGCGTGCGTATGTGTCCCGCTTATTTTGGGCCTTAACGGAGCCCATTAGGGTTACTCTTCTAGAAGGTCTAAGTCTCCACTATAAATAGAGGAGGAGGTGGCTGCACCCTCAACTCTTTCATTGTGTTTGAAACCCTAGTTTTGCTTAGGGAGAGGATTAGTGGAGATTAGGGTTCTAGAGAGTTGGATTTGATTCGTGCTCATGTATTGAGTCTTTGTCCTCCATTGATGGAGTGGTGTAAACCAATACCATATCAAATCAATCCAAAGAGATTTCTCTCAAGATGAATCTATTCTCTCTTTTCTCTCTATTTGGTGATTTGGGGTCTTTCTTTGATCCATGAGTTTTGCTTGGTTTCTTGCCGTAATCTAACTTGCTGTGACATGTGGGAACCCATCTAGGATCATCTTGATCATCAATCACCCACGAGCAAGTCTCTAGATCATATTTTGCATTTGGCTCGGTTTTGAACCTCCTTCGCTCTAACTGAAAAAGATAGGAACTTTGGCATGGATCTCTGAAATCTTTGATTGGAATAGGTTCCTAATATCTTTAGGAAGGTGTGGTTCAAATTTCGTGAAGTTTGGCCTTACGGATCAAAAGTTAGGTCGTTTTTGTTTGATTATTGGCTGATTTTGCTGATTTTCTGTTCACCGTCAGAGCGGTCGACCGCCCATTCAGAGGTCGACCGCTAGGCAAACCGGTCAGACCGCCTGTGAAAGGTCGACCGCCCAACACTTTGAGATTTGAGTTTTGGTTGTTTTTGGGTGTTTTGCTTTGGGGTTTGATTGGATTCAATACTAGTCTTCATTTGTCTTGGTATATTGATCTTCATAGCTTCCATAGCTATTGGAGTGACATTTGTGTTGAATCCATCTTTTGTGAAAAAGTGGCGTGCTCCTATTCACCCCCTCTAGTCGCCTTTTCGGTCCAACAAGTGGTATCGAGCAGGTTAGTTCAATCTTGATCTTAACCAGGTCACCGAACTGGCGATGGATAAGTACTCGACCAAGCCGCATGTCTTTGATAGGCTCCACTATGCCTATTGGAAGAATCGCATGCGAGTTTTCCTTGAGAGCGAAGGACAAGCTATATGGGAGGTTGTTCGAGCCTCATTGCTTTTGTTCGAAGTTGCTCTGGCCAAAGCAATGACCCTTTTGGCTAACAACAACAAGGCAAAGAACCTTCTATATCTTTGGGCTTGGTAGGCAAGAGTGCGATAGGATTTGCAATCTTGCGATCAAGACATGAGATTTGGCACACCCTCGAAACTTACCATGAGGATCGTCCCGGATCAAGCAAGTGCGTCGAGAATGTCTACAAGCGAGAGTACAACAAATTCAAGATGCGTCTGGTGAGAGCATCGATGGCGTCTTTACTCGTTTTAACAAGGTGATCAATCGGATGAAAGTGTTGACATTGAGTACTCTCAATCGAGAATGCCACCCACCTCTTGGCCGCAATCAACACCAAGGAGTGGGAGATGAAGGCAAGCGCCATAGAGGAGAATGTCGATCTCTCTAATCTCACTTTGGAGCTGCTTTATAGCAAGCTAAAACTCATGAGATCAAGAGAGGCGGTAATCCTAAGAAGGATAACATGGCTTTGGTGGTGATCCTCTCAAAGGACTCGATGGTTCTTCCGAGTCTTCTTCGGTTTTTCTCTTGCGTGTTTATCTCGCTATTCAAGAAGAAGAGTTTGAGAGTCTTCCGAGGCTGATTTAGCTCTTTTAGCCAAGAAAGTCACGGGCATATAAAAATGTCAAAAAGCAGAAAGAGAGGTGGCCCTGTGACATGCTATGAGTGTGGAGAGCTATATCACATCAAGCCAAGCCGCCTAAGTTGAAAGGTAAGGGCAACCATAAGAATGAGAAGCTTGCCTGGAAGAAGCCTAAAGGGGGCAAGCCCAAGTATGATGCTGCCAAGCTCATGAAGGCTGCTCACCGAGTCCTTGCCGCTTTTGGAGATCAATCCATGAGCGATGTGGACTCCGAGAGCGAGGAGGACAAGGAAGAGGAGATTCCTCAAGACAAGAAGGGGAAGGCCAAGGACTTCACCGGCATGTGCTTCATGGCCGACTCCATCGACGCCGATGACAACGATGAGGATTGGCGCGGAAGGGGGAAGAACACATGGTTCGTCGACTCCGGGTGTTCACGCCACATGACCGGAGATTCAAGATGGTTCACCTCCTTCACGCGGTCAACCGGTGATGACTTCATCACCTTTGGAGATGATACACAAGGGCGCATTGAAGGAACTGGAATGATTAGGGTGAACGACAAGTTCATTCTCAAGGACGTCGCGCTTGTGTCTAAGTTAAGGTACAATCTCCTTTTCGTCTCACTGACTTCTTGATGATGGTTATGAGACTCGTTTTAAGAAGAATGCTTGTCGTGTGCTTGATTCTTTTGGTGAGCTCGTTTTGGATTTCTAGAGTTGGTAGAATTTTTGGAGTGATTTTTCAATCTCTTCTTTGGATCTCTTAAGTGTTTGATTGCATCTTCTTCTGATATCTGGCTTTGGCACCGACGGTTGAGGCACATTGGTTTTGATCATCTGACACGAGTTAGCGGCCTTGACCTCATGAGAGGTTTGCCTAAACTCAAAGTCGTCAAGGATCTTTGTATGCGCGCCAGTAGGCATGGCAAGCAAGTTGCCGCCTCACACCCGTCATTGACTATGGTTATGGTGACCGACGGACCGACAGTTGCTTCATATGGATCTTTGTTGGTCTGCTAGGGTTCGATCGATCGGTGGCAATTGGTACATTCTTGTCATAGTCGATGATTTTTCGAGATATTCTTGGGTGTTCTTTCTTGCTTGAAGGATGAGGCTTTTGATCATTTTCATGACCTTGTTCTTCGTTTGGCCGAACTTCTGGTGCCTTGAAAGCGATCCATGATGACAATGGCACGGAGTTCAAGAATGCTTCTTTGCCTCTTTTTTGTGCCGAAGCGCAGTATTGAGCATCGTTCTCTTCTCCACACGTCCCTCAACAAAATAGCGTTGTGGAAAGGAAGAACAGGACTCTAGTCGAGATGGCTAGAACGATCTTTGGATGAGTATAGCACACCGAGGAGGTTTTGGGCGAAGCTATTGCTCTGACTTGCCATATTTCAAACCGTGTCTTTTGAGACCGTCTTTGGGCAAGACTTCATATGAGCTACGTTTTGGTAGAAAACCCTCTGTCTCTCACTTTCGAGTCTTTGGATCGAAGTGCTTTATTCTCAAGACAGGGAACCTAGATAAATTTGAATCAAGGACTTGTGATGGTTTATTTCTGGGTTATCCTGCTCATTCGAGGGGTTTTCGGGTTTTTAATGTTGAAACTAACATTGTCCAGGAGACATGCAATGTCACTTTTGATGAGACTAGCCCTGGAGCTAGATCCGATGTTTCAGGTGACTTACAAGTGACAGAGAGCATTTTTGTTGAAGAAGATGAGGATGAACTTGATACTACTCCTCCACCTGTTGCTGATGTTCCTGTCCAAGCGGCCCAAGCTCCTAAACCCGCAACGACTGCTTCACCTCCAATTGAGGCTCCTGCTGTTTCTTCGTCGTCAGTAGTACCTGCGGAGGTCAAGGAGACACTATCTCCCCCAAGCGCTCCTTTGCACATTCAGAAGCAACACCCTCCGGATCAGATGATTGGTAATCTCCATGAGCGAGTCACTCGCTCCAAGTATCATGATCCGAGTCTTTTCTCTCACTCTGCATTTGTAGCTTCTTTTGAACCCAAAGATATATCACATGCTTTATCTGATGCTAGTTGGGTCAATGCCATGCATGAGGAGTTAGAGAATTTTGAAAGAAATAAAGTTTGGAACCTTGTAGAACCTCCTAGTAGACATAATGTTATAGGAACCCGTTGGGTGTTCGAAAATAAACAAAATGAGGATGGTTCCGTGGTTAGAAACAAGGCTAGATTGGTAGCTCAGGGCTTTAGCGAGGTTGAGGGGTTAGATTTTGATGAGACCTTCGCTCTGTTGCTAGATTAGAAGCCATTAGCATCTTGCTTGCATTTCTTTGCATCTAAAGGTTTTAGGTTGCATCAAATGGATGTTAAGAGTGCCTTTCTGAATGGTTTTATAGAGGAGGAAGTGTATGTTAGGCAACCCCCGGCTTTGAGAATCCCAAGCACCACGATCATGTTTTTAAGCTATCCAAAGCCTTGTATGGTCTTAAACAAGCCCCTAGAGCACGGTATGATAGACTTAAGACCTTCTTGCTTAAGAATGATTTTGAAATGGGAAAAGTTGATAAGACTCTTTTCATTCTTAGGCATGGCAATGACTTCTGCTTGTTCAGATATATGTTGATGATGTTATCTTTGGTGGTTCCTCTAATGCTCTTGTTTCGCTTTTTACGAGACCATGTCCAGGAATTTGAGATGAGCATGATAGGAGAACTCAATTACTTTCTAGGGCTACAAATCAAGCAATGCAAGGAAGGATCTTCATCCATCAAGCGAAGTACACCAAGGATTTGCTCAAGCGTTTTGATATGGGTGATCGCAAGCGATCGCCACTCCCATGGCGATTTCGATCGCTGGATCCAGATGAGGAAGGAGAAGCCGTGGATCAACGCGAGTACCGCAAAGATGATTGGCTCCTTCAGACTGACGGCCTCAAGACCGGACATCCACTTTGATGCGCCTCTGCGAGGTTTCGTGTGTCACCGAGGATTTCACATCGCCAAGCCGTTAAGCGCATCTTCGGTATTTACACTCTACCCTTCAGTATGGCATTTGGTATTCTTGTTCTTCTTCGCTGTCCATTCGGGGGTTTTCAGATTCTGATTTTGCGAGTTGTAGGCTAGATAGAAAGAGCACATCTGGCACATGTCATTTCTTAGGCACTTCTCTTGTCTCTTGGTCATCTAGGAAGCAGTCTTCTGTTGCACAATCCTTCTTTGAAAAGTTGAATATGTAGTCAGCCGCTAGTTGCTATAGTCAGATTTTGTGGATGGTCTCCACTCTTAAGGATTTTGGGTTAACCTTTGCTAGTGTTCCTCTTTTCTGTGACAACACTTCTGCTATTAACATTGCTAAGAACCCAATGCAACATTCTAGGACCAAGCACATAGACATTCGCTATCACTTTCTTGGAGACCACGTTGAGAAGGGTGATATTGTGCTGCGTTTTGTGGAGTCCGAGGCTCAGTTAGCCGATATCCTCACCAAGCCTTTAGACCCAACAAGGTTTGCCACCTTGAGGAGTGAGTTAGGGGTAATTTATCCCTATGGGTTGGTTTGAGGGGGAGTTGGATCTTTCTTTTATCTTTCCTTGTTCATTTGATCTTTTCTTAATTTTCTTTTTGAACTTGTTGATCTTTTTTATCTTTTTAGGCTTTTAGGCTTTATGAGCTTTTCTTGCATCTCATTATATCATATTGCATTTCATATGAAAAATCCAAAAAGATGCATTGTAATATAAGCTTTTCACTTATCTTTTAAAATTGATGAAGCTTTGCTTATTACCCTTTGAAGCTTTAGTGTTTCAATTCTTGCTCAATGCCATGTCTAGTTCTTTGACTTGCTAGAATTATCATGCTTTCACATGTGTAGCTAAGTCTTTGTTGTATGAGCTAGAACTTGAAAAACAACTTGAACTAAGAAATTTGCAATTTGTGAATTGTTTAGCCGATTCTTAATTAGTGCTCCTTTTGTGACATTGGCCTGTCAAAATTGCTTTGTTAGCTCTTGAATCTAGCTTTGATCATTCCTTGAGCTTCTTGTGTTCTTGAGAATCTAAAAACTGATCTTGTGAAAAATGAAAAATCAAACTTCAAGATTGTCTTATGCTTATATTGTGCCAAACTACTCTTACGAGACTGCATGTCAAAGACATGAACTTGGAGATAGTTTGATGATCCAAACGATCTCATGGGGACTGCTTGTCACAACTGACATGAACCTCAAGATTTGTCGCCCTGGTAGAAGCTTAGGAAGAGTTTGTGGATGGCTCCTAGTCCAGGATCTTCTTCACTAAGATATACCTTTAATCAACTTTTGGTCGAAGCTTAGGATGAGTTTGTGGATGGCTCCTAGTCCAGGATCCTGTCACTAAGTTAGACCATTAGTCAACTTCAATATTCATTGCAAATGAAAAACAGTTGAAAAATGGGCATTTGAGAAAATTGAGCAAAATGATTCAATTCAGGACCTTTTTGTCTCTTAATATGGTCATTGTTACCTTTTGGATCTCACATTGACATTTTGACATGGCCAGTATCATTTTAGGATCCCTGTTGATGAACTTGCTAGATTTGAAGCTTTGCTTAAAATGCTAAAATTCATTGCTTTATATTGAGCCTTCTTACTTAGCTTTGTTATATATGTCCTATCATGATCTTGCTAGCTATTTGTTAAAGCTTGATATGTTGTTTGTGCAACTTTAGGAATGCTAACTTGTTCTTTTGGGTAATCTCTAAAGCTTCTTGTTTTTAAAAATTGAAAAATACAAAAATTGAAGCCACTCCATTGCATTTCATGCATGCTCCTTCTTATGCTTTTTCCTCATTCTGCATTTGTCATCTCTGGATGAGAGGAAGGCGTGATTCCTTGATGACTCCATTGTCAAAGGGGGAGAAGATGGTTGAAAAAGGGGAGAAAAAGGGGAGTTTTGAAAAAGCGGGAGTTACTTGGAGAAAAATGAAAATTTTGAAATTTTCTGAAATTTGAGGATCATAGTGAGGGGGAGTTTCTTATTTGCATTCTTATGTTTTCTGAACTTGAATTGCAATTCTTGATGCTCACAATGATCAAAGGTCATATCGAACAATTGTTCTTTCATATGGACCTTAAGTGCGTTTTTGACTCCTTTACGGAATTTGAAGCTTTCGTGCCTTCTTTTGTCAGTATCTCACTTGTCGATACTATTCGAGCCGACTTGGTCATTTCCTTTGCTTTTTCTTGTATTTGGACCAAGTTGTGCCTTTGAGCAAAAACGCGTGTTTTTACTTTTCAAACCTCTAAATTTACATTTGTGAAAAATTGCCAATGTGTTCATCAAGGGGGAGATTGTGGATATCATGGGGATATGCCTGAGATCTTAGGATGATGTTACAATTGGCAATGTCGTTGACGGTTTGTCGAATCACGTGTTTTCGGCAAAGTTCAAGTCTGTCGAGCCTTTGGCGGTCGGCGAAGCCATTTAGCGGTCGGCCGACCGCCATCTGAGTTTTCTGAAATGGTCCTTGGCGGTCGAGGCCGGCCAGGTGGTGATCGACCAAGCCATGGAGCGGTCTGACCGGCTTTGCTCGATCGATGCCAAGCCACTTTATGAGCTGTGGATTTTGGAGTGGGCCAAAAATAGAAGGTGTAGGCAAGTGAGAAGGTGCTTACAGACTTGGTCTCATCATTTTGGAGCTTCTAGGCAAAAGTTCTATTTGATTGAAATTTCGAGAGAAGGTTGGATTTCGGGATGGAATTTTTGGTTAAGTCATGGTGGCGGTCGAGCCGCCTTTGGTGGTGATCGGCCGGCGAGGAGATCGAGCCGGCCAAGGTGGCGATCGACCGATTGCCATGATCTGGTTCGTCGTCTTCGTGGCGGCGATGTTTGCTGTTAGGTCAAGTTCATGGGTTTCATGGCATATGTGTTGCATGATGCATGTTTTGACTAACGTGGGTCAAGTTGTGAAGAACTTGTTCCGGATTCGTTTGCTTGTCTATTCTTTGTGCGAGGTTGCTTGGTGGTCAACGACGGTCAACGGCGAGGATGATCGGGACTAGGCTTGGAGAGCCGAGGTCGAAACGATCGGCGATCTTTGGGTGAGTCAATGAACTCAAGTGTGGTGCGAGAATGGACAAGGGTAACCGAACAGGCGATTAAGGCGATCGGTTTGATCAAGCGGCGGGGTCGGTGCAAGTGCCATGGTGGTTTGGTGGGAGCCGGATGGGAGAGACTTGCCGACATTAAGAGAGCATTGGATCAACCTACACGTGTGAAGCATGGAGGTGCTTCACGAAGATGGGACTCGGTCTTTGCAAAAGATCGAGAAGGGTATTTTGGTAATTTTACCAAAATACCGCTAACGACCTTTTGCCAACTCACGGCGCAAAGATGGTGCAAGGTGAAGCGGATTAGGTCAAGAGATGAAGGCGCCGCTTTAAAAGCGCGTGCGTATGTGTCCCGCTTGTTTTGGGCCTTAACGGGAGCCCATTAGGGTTACTCTTCTAGAAGGTCTAAGTCTCCACTATAAATAGACGAGGGAGGTGGTGCACCCTCAACTCTTTTATTGTGTTTGAAACCCTAGTTTTGCTTAGGAGAGGATTAGTGGAGATTAGGGTTCTAGAGAGTTGGATTTGATTCGTGCTCATGTATTGAGTCTTTGTCCTCCATTGAGTGGAGTGGTAAACCAATACCATATCAAATCAATCCAAAGATATTTCTCTCAAGATGAGTCTATTCTCTCTTTTTCTCTCTATTTGGTGATTTGGGGTCTTTCTTTGATCCATGAGTTTTTGCTTGGTTTCTTGCCGTGATCTAACTTGCTGTGACATGTAGGAACCCATCTAGGATCATCTTGATCATCAATCACCCACGAGCAAGTCTCTAGATCATATTTTGCATTTGGCTCGGTTTTGAACCTCCTTCGCTCTAACTGAAAAAGATAGGAACTTTGGCATGGATCTCTGAAATCTTTGATTGGAATAGGTTCCTAATATCTTTAGGAAGGTGTGGTTCAAATTTCGTGAAGTTTGGCCTTACGGATCAAAAGTTAGGTCGTTTTTCGTTTGGATTGTCGGCTGATTTTGCTGATTTTCTTGTTCACCGTCAGAGCGGTCGAGACCGCCCATTCAGAGGTCGACCGCTAGGCAAACCGGTCAGACCGCCTGTGAGAGGTCGACCGCCCAACACTTTGAGATTTGAGTTTTTGGTTGTTTTTGGGTGTTTTGCTTTGGGGTTTGATTGGATTCAATACTAGTCTTCCGCTGTACTAGTATATTGATCTTCATAGCTTCCATAGCTATTGGAGTGACATTTGTGTTGAATCCATCTTTTGTGAAAAAGTGAGCGTGCTCCTATTCACCCCCCCTCTAGTCGCCTTTTCGGTCCAACAAATATTGATCCACACAAGACACTTAATAGCATAAACGAGTAATTTGATAAACAAATAATCATTTTGACCTTATGGTCGAGTTTACACTTATTAAGCTACGCAGGGCTAGCAATAAAGAAATAAGCAGTGGAACAGATAAATTTAGCGGAATCTCATCAATTCGCCACAGGCAACCGATTGGGATCGAGACCCTAACGATCAGGCACCTTCGTATAACTCTTCCTCGAAAGCAGGCGAAGACTCCTCCTCTTCTGTTGATTGATTATAGCAAGCATGAGTACACAACCGTACTCACAAGTCATACCACAGAATGAAATTATACATGATGGCTTATTCCAAAGGAATGGCTTCTGTGGTTCTTTTGCAGAAATGCAATATTTGCAATTTGAATATGAATAATAGATTAAAACATGAAGTAAAACAAATAAACAATATTAATTTTAACAGTTTGATTTCACAAAGACACATAGCCTAAACAAGTTATTTACATAGCCATATGACTTAGATCACACAGCTCCCTTCCCGAGAGTTTTATGAAAACTACCCCTCGTGTGAAATTCTCGAGCATGTCCATAACCGCGAACACGACTATTCGAATAGATTGATTTAACACTCTGCAGAGGTTGTACACTTTACTCACACAATACAACTAGTGTAGCTAACACTAATCATAACAAAATATTTCAGAAACTTCATCTCAAACATTGACACTCCCGATGTGTTTTACCACCAGACCAACCCACAGAGAAAGCCAGTCCGACACACATCGTTGGACCTGAAGACGGCGAACCGCTCATAGATGTGAATCGCCACAGAGACATAAACACACCTCTACCCATGCAACACAGCCTAACCTACTACCTGAGTAATCAATGTCGAGAGTCAATAACTTACTAAGTTAGGCCCGTCCCATATCAGGCATGTGGTTGTATAGTAAGGCTCAGTTCAATGACGCATAAAGTTAAGACCTTAATTGACCAAGGCAAGACTTCCAATTTCTAGCCATGTCACACAGATTAAATCCCATGCACACAGCTCCAACATAACAATACACAGTACCACTTGCCTCCGTCTAAATATTTTCCCACCTAGTTAGTTAAGTGCAACATATGCCATTTACGAGTAATAACACACAGTACACATAGTTTTATCACATAGTTCCATAATCACTTAGTCAAGTTCATAATTGCAACTTACATGAAATGATGCCTCGTAGCATGGCTAAGTAATCTAATCGTATCTAACTAACCCACGTTGGTGCTACGATAATACCAACTAAATAGTAAACTAATCTAGGGTGACAAATATTATGACATAACAATAGACAAGGTGGATATAACAAATGGGATTAATAACTACATCCAAAAGCATTTAAATAAATACTTAAAGTAAATGCAGTAATTTGAATCAAAGTATTTTGAAAACTGGGTTCAATATGATCAAAAGTATAACTTGCTTTGAAATAGGTCTAGATACTGATCTTGCTCTTGAGGTGCTCCTTCTTCTTCAAAGTTCCCCGAAGTATCGACGTCTACTCGCAAACGAAGCAAATAAATAAAACAAATAAATAACAGAGGCAAAACAAATTCCAAAAATTAAATAAAAATCTTATATAAATAGATCTTGAATTTAGATGAATTTAGAAATTTGAATGGGCTCAATTGGAGTTCGGATGCAAAAGATATGGGCTTTGGAAGTTTGTAATCACATGAAATCATGAAAATCATAATTCCATGAATTACTGAATTACTTTTCTACTGAAAAATCACTTAATGATATGAGCTGATGTCATCAAGCAAAATCCAGTCGAAAAGAATAAAAAGGAAAAGAATTTGATGTGGGTCCCACTGTTATAGACATGGCTCATAAGGACTAGGTTCATGCATGTATGGCTCGGGTGGCTGTTTGCTGACGCCACATGGCATGACACTCGGGCGCTGACTGTTTGCCACATGGGCCAAAGGGGTGAGGTGGAGGCTTTGCTGGCGGCTGATCTGGCACATAGCAAAGCAAGCAAGAGGGCGGTAGCCATCGCCAGCGACTGGAGCTCGTCGGCGAGAGTGAACGGAGGCGAGAGGGGCTCGGTGAGGTACCAAAACGAAACCCTGGGAATACTGTAACATCCCAATTTTTTGGGCTTTTTGAAAAATTTCAAAATTTAAAAGTAACCATTTGATTTTATTAATTTGCTAAAGCTTAACCTGAAATTTTAGGATTTTAAAAGCAATTTAATGTGAATTAATTAAAGTTCAATTAATTCAAGCTGGTTTAATTAAGTTTTCTGGATCTTATTTGGATTTAGAAATCAAAAATATTATTTTAAGCCTTTTCTTGGATTTTGTTGGTTTTTAAAGGAGGTTTTCCTTTTGACCCTATGTTAAAAATAATTAATTGCAAAAAACTAAAAGCAAAAGTTAAGCTGAAAATATTTTTATTAAGTTCTAAATAACTCAAGAGATTTCTGTGCATTTTTCTTGAATTTTTGGACGGCTTTAGCTATTTTCTAAAAAGGCTTTTTGTTTTCGGTATTTATTTAATTCGGAATCCCTAAAACCTTCCTATTCATCTTGGGCCGAATTCCTTCGGCCCATTTCTCTTTTCTCTCGCGTGGCCCGATGTGCCGGCCCACTTTCGCCTCGCAGCCCGCGCCCCCATCCATCGGACATTGTCCGATCAAGATCGGACGGCTCCCAACCCGCGTCCTTCCCCGCTTTCCCCCTCTCGCTCGCTGCCCGGTGGGACCCCCCCTGTCAGCCACCTCCAGCCCTTCTTCCTCCTTCCGCCCGTTGGGCGCACATGGCGTGAGCGCGCGATTTGCGCCAATGCCGCCTGACCCATCCCGCTCGTCCCCTACCACCCCGTCACGCGCATTTATTGCCTGGCCTTCGCCGCGCCCATTGTTGTGCACGCCTCCCCCTCCCTTGCCTCGTCCCGTCCACGCGAATTCACCGGGGCACACAAGCCCTCCGTGATACCCACCGCCGCTCAGCACGCGTCCGCCTCCTCCGGACCTCCCCGTGCCTATTTAAGGTGAGCCCCAGGAGCGCCATGGCCTCCTCTTGCTTTCCCCCCACTCACTCTCCCTCTCTCGTCTTCTCGTCGTCGTATTTCGAGCTTCAACCACCGCCGTCGAGCTTCACTCCACCGCATCCACCACCGCCGTCAAGCCCCCTCCGGCTCCGTCGCCTCCACGTACGGGTTCGCAAGGCTGCGGCCTTTCCCGTGCACGCCTCCCCTTCCCCAAAAGCCCGCCGGAACCCCACCTCCACCTCCAATCGCCGTTGCCGTCATTTCTTCCTCCCTGCCGGTGATCCTCCCGTGTCACCGCGTCATCGAGACCACGCGCACCAGCATCACCGTGAGCTCCCCTTCCTCTGGGTGTCCTCGTCGCCGGCCATCTCCCGGCCAAACGTCGGCGACCCTTGGTCCTTGCGCGCCGCCGGCTCGGGTCCGACGTGGCCGCCACTATGGCACCCAATCAGTGCCACCTCAGCCTCCCTCGCTGATGTGGCAGCCCAGTCAACAGCCACGTGGCATTTTTTTTTCTTTTCCTTTTCGAAAATAATTCCAAAAATCAGGAAAAATCCCTTTTTCTTGATTTTATGTATTCTCAATCTTCCAAAGGCCATAACTTATCCATTCGAACTCCGATTCGAGCGATTCAAATCTCTAAATTTGTATAAAATCAAGATCTAACTATCTACACTAAAATTATTTAAATTGGAGTTTATTTGAGTTGTATTTGGATTTTTATTTGAATTTGGCTTATTTTCGCATGTAGATTCCGACGACTTCGGAGAACCGGATTTCGACGCTTCTCCACATTTCGACGCTGTTTAAGAACAACAACTAAATAAGCAAGGCAAGTTACATCCTTTGATCATATTTGAATCCCAGTATTTTAAATTATTTAAATTCCGCTTTAAATTATTATTGCATGCTTATTTAAATTCAAGTAATTTAAATCCCTGTTTTAAGCTTTATAGTTATTCCCAATGCTATGGTATAGCCAGTTATTGTCGAAATGAGAAGTAAGGAAGACCTTTCCAAAGGTGAAGTATAATCTGGAAATAGAAATAGGAATTGTGACTTATTAGAATATATAATTGTTGGAGTCGGATTATAGAAAATATGATTGTTGAAGATTGGATTGTAGAAATACATTATTATTAGATTATTGGAATATGTCTTGTTGGATTATCGGAGTATACTTTGTTGGATTATAGGGATACATGATCGATGATTGTTAAATTGTGGAAGCATAACTTGGATGGATGGTATAATGGATTATTGACAGATGTGGATTATAGAAATAAATGAATTGTTGATGTTAGATTTTAGGAATAAATATTGGTGGATTACAGAAATAAATCTTGGTTGGATTATACAAGTATATATTTGCTGGATTATTATAATATATCATTTTTGGATTTACAGATGGAGAATTATTAGAAATAGATTACTATTGAAAAGTGAATGATTGGAGATTGGATTGTAGAAGTAATTGTCGGATGCTGAATTATAGGATTATGTAATTATCGAAGATTGGATTCTAGGATTACATGATTATTGTGGTGGGAGTATAGAAGTGAATCTTTGTTGGATTATAGAAATAGATTATTGATGAATACTGGATTAATGGATGATGGATTATAGAGATAAATTGTGTTAGATATGATTTACTGAATATTGGATTATAGAATTATTATTGAAGATTGGTTTGATGGATGTTGAATTATTAGAAAAAGAATATTGTTGGATTTTTGGATTATGACTCCACTATGGATGGTTGACTTACTGATCTCATACTTGACAATTCTCAGACATTGAATCCCTCACACCTTGACACCTTAGATAAAACTCTAGTTAATACATTAGTATGACTAGAACATATTGAAAAACACTATGCTTAGACAAAGCTTAGACCAAAATTTTTTACTTTGGTGAATTAGCCAAAAATTCAATTATGATTTGAACAATGTTGTGGTATGTCTATACCATACAATCTTTGAAATGTTTACCTTGTAAAATAAAATAAAAAATGGTTTGGACTTGGGCGAAATAGATGTTTGGATAGGTGCATGTTCATGCACGGGATCGATTCATTTCTATGGTCGAGGTCCAGGGTTCTTTTGGAAAGTCGCCCAAGTCAATTAAGGACCGGTCTTCGAGCCGCATCTTGCTAAGCCTCATCATACTACCACATGCCCTGAGAATGGGGAGGGGACTTGGCTGACTAGTTTGCAATGTTTCACCATGGTCGTTCCATCCGGTTGTGTGGGTGGTCTTTTACGACCTACGTACATGCATTCCTACCTGGCGCAAGAGGGGGCTAGGAACTCTGTGGATTTCTATCCAAAGGGGGCGAAACCTTAGCGAGGGAGGACTACGGTGGGATGGCGCATTGTAAAGGCCTTGTCACGTGCTCTAGACTGCTTACCTAAGGTAGTGAGCGGTGGCATAGATATATGCCAAACAAACTAGAGAAATCGTGTCATGTGGGTAAAGCTATACAACCTCTGCAGAGTGTAAAACTATTCGAATAGCCATGTCCACGGTCATGGACATGCTAGCAAAGCCACTCCAAGTTAGATTTTGATTTCAATAGACTTTGTTAAATGGTTTTGGATTTCTATCCAAAAGGGAATTGGGCGGGTAGCCTTGTGATAGGAGGGAATCCTTCACCACTCGTTGATGAATGTTATCTAACTATAAAACTTGAGAATTTAGAAAATGAATTTTAGTTATAGAATATCTGCTTTGGAACTTAGTACAAGTATTTGGAAAGAAAACACTGCTTTATGCAAAATCAACTCTATAAGTCTTCCTTTGTTATAACCCTGGATGCATTATAATTTTGTTATTGGGTGTAACTTGCGGAGTACATTCATTTGTACTCACTCTTGCTTAATAAAATATTGTTCAGAAGAGAAGGACTTTGCACCTGTTGAAGATCTCGACGACTAGGCCGCTACCCCAGTCGATTGCCTATGGCAGATTAGCTGGGCTCTACTGCTTCTTGTTTCGTCTTCCGCCGTGTTCTGTATTGTTGGCTCATAAGCCTTTCTGGTAATCAACTCTGATATTTATTATTAAATCTTTGTGATTATGGTTGTGGTACCATGTTTGTTTACTGTGTGAGCTAGCCACTGATCATGGGACTAGTTCAGAAATACACAGAGGATTCGGGGTGTTAATCCCGGGTCCTTACAAATACAGTGAAGCTCTCGGCGATGGTGGCTCGGCTCCAATGGCGGCGAGGTGACGACGACAGCGAGTTAGGCGGCGGGAAGCTCCACGGTGATGACGAAAACAACAAAGGAATGGTGCCCGAGAAAAACGAAGGGAAGCACCGCGTAGCTCACATTGATGCGATCCCATGGGCGGCGGAATCACGGCCAGAGGTGCTTCGATGGCAGAGAAATCCGGTGGAGAACCCGAGCGGTGGCCGGCGGCTTCTTGGTGAAATTCGACCAAACGAGGAGCAGATCCGAGGCGGCGCCTTAGGGTTTTGAGGGAGGAGACTCGGGCGAAGCTCTTGACGCAATCGCGGTCCCTTAAATAGGGTTGGAACGGAGGAATTTGAGTTGGAGTCGATGGCACTCGCATGTTCGGAACGAACTCAAGAGTCTCGGAGCTAGAAGACAATACGTGGCAAGGGCGGGTCCACCGACAGAGACACAAAAGAACAGGGAAGAGCGGCTGGCTCTTGGCACTGGGCTGGCTCGCGTAAGAAAAAGGGAAAGGCCAAGTTGGGCTGGGCCGACTGAAGGAGAGAATGGGCCACACAGCGCTAGGCTGGACTGGAATAGGAAATGGGTTTCGGCCCAAGGATTTATCTAAGAATTTAATTAGTTTTTCCTTTTAAGAAATTAGCAGAAATTCCAAAAGGCAATAGAAAATAGCAAATGAACTTGGAAAAATCTAGAAAATATATCCAAGCACATAGAATCCAAATAAAATAGTTTTGACCATTGTTCATGTTAACTTTAATCATATTAAATTGTTTTGATATCCAAAGTCCATGTTTAAGCTTTTGAATTAAATTCAAATAAATCCAAATGGTGAATTTTCTCCCTACTAACTATTAAAAGATTTTTGAAGCTCGGAAACTTGGGATGTTACAATACATGTCTAGAGTTCCATATTCTAGTACAGTTGGCTCTCTCATGTATGACATGGTTTGTTCTCATCCTGATTTATCTCATGCATTGAGTGTTGTTAGTAGATACATGGCTAATCCTGAAAAAGAGCATTGGAAAGCAGTTCAGTGGATTTTCAGATACTTGTGTGGCACTTCTAATGCTTGTTTGTAGTTTGGGAATTCTAGAGATAAACTTGTTGGTTATGTTGACTCTAATTACGCTGGTGATTTGGACAAGAGGAGGTCTCTCGCAGGTTATGTTTTCACCATTGGTAGTTGTGCTATTAGTTGGAAAGCAAGATTTTCAGATACTTGCGTGGCACTTCTAATGCTTGTTTGTAGTTTGGGAATTCTAGAGATGAACTTGTTGGTTATGTTGACTCTAATTACGCTGGTGATTTGGACAAGAGAAGGCCTCTCGCAGGTTATGTTTTCACCATTGGTGGTTGTGCTATTAGTTGGAAAGCAAGTTTGTAAGCTATTGTTGTCTTATCTACCATTGAAGCAGAATATATGGCTATTTCTGAAGCTTGTAAAGAAGCTATTTGGTTGAAAGGTTTGTACACTGAGCTTTGTGGAGATAATTCTTGCATTACTATATTTTGTGATAGTCAAAGTGCTATATGCCTTACAAAGGATCAGATATTCCATGAGAGAACAAAGCACATTGATGTGAGATATCACTTTATTCGAGGTGTTATTGCTCAAGGTGATGTCAAGGTGTGCAAGATAAGTACTCATGATAATCCAGCTAATATGATAACAAAGTCAGTTCCTGTTACTAAGTTTGAGCTTTGCTCAAGCTTAGTTGGTGTTAAAGTTTAGTCCTAGAGACTAGTTGGCGCACGGTGATTTTTATCTTATTGGGAAATCATTTGGTGATTAATGATTCTTTATTATGCTACAAGAGGAAATTCGTCTCAAGGTGGAGATTGTTGATATTTGTGATCTGTATGTGATCCGAATTTTCTAATATGAAAGTATCTGGAATATGTCATATTAGAGAATTAGTTTACCCTTTTATATACCTCTTGTAAGCCGTACAGGGAGAGTTGACGTCTCATTGTAATCTCCCTGCATTTTGTACTCACTCTTCATATAGTGGTCATCGCCGGTTAGCGTCCGTGATTTTTTCCCGCAAAGGTTTTCCATGTAAAATTACGTGTCTCCTTTGCCCCTATTTTTCTAACACCTTCCGTCACTTGGCAGGCGATTGCTTATGTGTTGGATCTCTTAAAGAAGGGCATCATTTGGCAGCTTGGATGCGCGGAACAGGTACGGATCTGGCGTGACCCTTGGATTCCTCGTCCATTCTCTTGTCGTGTGTTAGGCCAACGAAGACAGTGCAGGCTAAAATGGGTTTCTGAGCTTCTTTATCCGGGGTCGTCAGCATGGAATGAACCTTTTCTCAGGGAAGTGTTACTCCCTGCCGATGTGGAGGAGGTGTTAAAAATAAATAAATTTTCCAAAAAGACGTTGTGAAGATTTTGTTGCTTGGCAATGGGAGAGGGCAGGTATCTTTTTAGTTAGAAGTGCTTATAATTTAGGCCTTCAGATGAGACACAATGAGGGACTCGGTGGAGCTTCGAGTAGTGTAGGCACGGTACACGTTCTCTATGGCAGTGTGTGTGGAAAGCCAATGTTCCCAACAAATCAGAATTTTCGCCTAGAAACTGGCTCGTGATGCATTGCCCACTAAACTGAATAAGTGATCTGGAGCTTGATAATATTTGCAATATTTGAGGTGTGGAGCAGGAGGACAGTTTTCATGCTACAGACCTACAGTCGCCTGTTCCAATGCTATATCTATTCGGAAGGCAGTTCGAGATTACTGGAATTTACCTCCTGAAAGTTGTCTGCAAAAATCAGGGCCCAACTGGCTATTGATGATATTGAATTCTATCCTGGAGGAGGAAAGAAATAAATTCTTGTTGCTCGCGTGGCACACCTGGCAGATCCGTAATAACATTGTCCATAGTTCAAGAAGTTCTTCCATCCAGGGTGTGGTGAATTTTCTCACTAGCTATTACGATTCACTGTGCATCGTCCGACAATGTGTCTGTTATATTTCTGAGGGTCTTTTGGGTATTTCTCAATTGATAAATAGAAATGGGAAAAGGAAAAGGATGGTGGGGCCCTCCTGTCATTAGGAGTGAGGGAGATGATAAAGTTGAGACCCGGTCTCAACCAGTGAGAGGCACCTTCTAGATGGGATCTTGCTCATATCGAGCAGGGATACAAGATGGAGGTCGGCATTTTTCTCGCTGTCCGTTGGCTTCGTGCGCTGGCTTTGGCTCTCCCTCCTCCTTCTTTAGTGGCAGCTCCCTTCCTTTTGCAAAGGGCTGAAATAATCAAGTGAGTCTGATCTTTGGGACCTACGGTTATCCGAGTGAGTTTCGATCTGGATTTGGCTTGTGCGACGCCGGTTGGTCTGGGATCTATTGGCAGTGAGCTCCTGGTTGATTTTGGGAGAGACTCTTGGTTGATTCAGCAGTGAGTTCCCTCTGATCTGTGGTGATCTCATGCTCTGTTGGTGCTTTGGCTGAAGCATCTTCTTTTTTTCTTGTGCGGCAACAACCCGTTTCCTCGCCTTTGTTCTTCGGTGGATTCCAAAATACAAAGAGAGGCATTGTATCTCCAAATACCTTGGCAATAGGTTTTCTAGGACAGCGTCTATCGACGTGCCTTGCCAATTTCATCTTGGTGGTTTTGAGTACCACTGCCTCTGTGAGTATCTCAATTTATCTCGTACTCATTTACCTTTGTGTTGTTCTGATTCTTTCTGAAATTGGTACAAGAAGATTTTGCATATTGGTGATAGTGGGTTCGAGTGGATGCTTTGTGATGATAGTCGAAATCTGAAATCAAATAGATAATTGGAAACAGACTTGAGCTTAATCAAATTGCTTTCTGTGGTCAGTTATAATTAGTAGCCTTTATTCTTTACATTTTTCGATTATAGTGAATTAAGATTACACTTGTATGTTCTGTGATCCGATTGATCTTCTGTGAGATATTTGCATTTCTATTATCAATCTGTCAATTAGGCTTATTGTTGATATAAATTTGTGAATTATCTTGAAGGCTTATGATCATATGTTCTGTTTTCATAATGCTTTATGTGTTGTCTTTGTGATTAAATTTCACTAAGATGATTAAATTGTAATCTGTTATCTGAAAGTTTAACTACTACTCTGGGATAACTTGACATATGAGAAAGTAGTAGTTTGAGCTCAAGATCTATTTTGTAATTATCAAATTTGATTGGTGAAGAGATTTTGACTGAGGACTAAGATTGCAAAGACTATGTCTTATGCAATTAGCCATCTGAGAGCAATTGAGCAATCAAATTTCCTTAGCTTAATGCTGGTTTTGTTTGTTCTCATAATGAATATGTTGAGCTTAATGAATATGTTGAGCATATTCTTCCTTTTAAATGGCATGGATAAATTTCCTATATATATGTTAATTTTGTCATTTAAATATGCTGGAATGTATTCTGATTGTTTGCTAAAACTGTACTTTGTACAACAATCCAAAAAACCTATTTTTGAAGAAATGGCTTCATCGTCAGATGTCGTTAAGCCGAAAGTGTTTGATGGTGCTAACTTTAAGTGTTGGCAAGCTAAAACCAAACTTTGGCTGACCGACCTCAGACTTTTCTGGGTCGTGTCAAATCCTCCGATGTTCCCTTTGGAAACTGCTAAGATGACGCGGTGGGAGGATGCGAACAATTCATCCTTAGCTAGGTTGTTAGCAGTCTTATCCAACCAGATGTTCGACATATATGTCACTTTCACTAATGCCAAACAACTCTGGGACGAATTACATGAGAAGTATTCCGAAGGGGATAATGGTAATGAGTCCTTTATTACTGCTGCATACTTGAACTACAAGATGGTAGAGGAACAGTCATTGATGGAGCAGCTCCATGAGCTTCAACTCCATGTACATGATCTTAATCAATACGACTGTCTCCTACCTGAGAGTTTTTAAGTTAATGTCATCTTGGCTAAGTTACCGCCCTCGTGGCGTGACTTTGTGACCGCCAGACGACATATAAAGGAGCACTTGACACTCAATGAGTTGTCAGCAGCTATCAATGTCGAGGAGCGGGCAAGAGCCGGTGACAGCAAAGGTAAGGCTCAAGTCCAAGCTCATCTAGTAGAGGTCAAGAGTGTTGGTGGCTTTGGGAATCAGAAATTCAAGAATCAACCCAAAATCAAGCTTCAAGGAAAGAATATGAAGAAGAAGGAGGAGAAGGACATTGTCTGCTTTTTGTGCGGAGTGGCTGACCATAAAGCCAATCATTGCATAGAATCAGAAGGTAAGGGTCCTTCTCATTTCAAAGATAAGGGCCGCAAGGCCGAGGTGAATGTCGTTCTGGATGATACCAGTTCTGAAGGGTATGTACCTAAGACCTTTATAGCAAGTCCATCTATAGATTGGTGGATTGATACGGGTGCTACTAGACATATTTGTGCTGATCGGTCGTGTTTCTCTTCTTTTCAGGGTGAAGGTGGTGGATCCGTCCTGATGGGGAACGGAGTCGCTGCTACAGTACATGGGATTAGGCAGGTTTGCTTGAAGCTTACTTCAGGCAAAACACTCATTCTGAAAGACGTACTGTATGTGCCTGCAATGGCTCGCGATCTTATTAGCGGGTCGATGTTTTGTAGGCAAGAAATAATGCTTGTTTTTGAGTATAATAAGGTCGTGTTGACCAAATTTAGTACTTTTGTGGGCAAAGGCTATGATAGTGGAGGTATGTTTCGTTTATCTATTCTTAGGGATGGCAATTGTGTCCGATTACCCGCGTGCCCGCGGGCGAATACCCTAATGGAGGCGGGTATGGATGTCTTTCTTTGCCCACGGGCATGAAAACGGGCACAATTTCTTGCCCATCAGGTAAACGGGCGCGGACATGGGTATGCTCCACCCGTACCCGCTTCGTCCGATTACCCGCAACCTACACTGACAGGTGGGACCGTAGGACATCCCACTGTCTAAAACCCTAGTCACTCTCGGCCGCTCTCGCTCCAAGCCTCCCACTTCCCAGCCACCAGAAGCAGTCGCTCTTCGCCTCTTCCTCACACGCCTAGATCTAGAAATTCCTCCCCAGTCCTCCATCCTTCTCCCGGAGTCCCGGCCGGCCGTTGCCCCCAACACTCGTCCTCCTCCCGGCCAGCCGCCCCCGGAGTCCCAGATCCAGAACTTCTTCCCCAGTCCTCCGTCCTCCTGGCATCTTCTTACGAGCTCCTCTGACAAAGAAGCGCCATTCAAGGGGTGAACAGCCGCCCTGTTGCTCAACGTGGTTGGCAGAGCTACGGTTCCGGAGTTGCCATCGGCGAGCTACGTGGCGAGGACCTCATCGGGGTTCTGGTCAAGGAGTCGCAAACATTGCCTCGGCGTGAAGCGGGCGCCGCCGAGATCAAGCGGCACCCATTCTTGAGGGCGTCAGCTGGCGCTCATCCCGTCTGTGGCGCTACACCAAGTGCAAGCTTGAGGCGACACGCTGCTCAAGCTGCGGCAGACCGCCTGGGACAACCGCGGTGGTGTTCGAAGGTGAAATGCAAGCTCGCCAAAGGCGGAGAAGAGTCTGCTAGCTAGAGATGAACTACTCGCCAAGGTGTTCCTCATTCTTTGGCTCTTTGCTGTAAGATATGAGTGACATTTGCTTAACTTGATGCTATCATCTTGTCATTCTTTCTGTACTTCTTGATGCTTTCATGCTTTGATTCTTGTCAACTCCTAATTTTGTGATGCATATATATTGTGGTCGAATATATCACTTGTTGAAATTTTGGGTAGCCTCCTGCTAGCTGTGGAATTAATTAATGAGCATTTATCTCATATGGAGGCAACGAATGCCGATGAGCTGGATGTTGAGTATGCTTAATTAGTTGTAAAAGTCCAAATTGCCAACACAAAAGAGAGTGGGTAAAATAGCTCAGTGCCTCAGTCACGGGCATCTCAGACACTTCATGGGCATGGACAAGGTTCGCGGGTACACGGGTATACCCACGGGCGACGGGTACCCGCGGGCGACGGGCATGGGCAGGGTTCTCGCCCGTAGTCCTTCGCGGGCATGCCCGTGGGGGGAAATCGGGGTCGCGGGCATGGGTATGGGCGAGCACTACCTGTGCCCGCCGCGTCCGATTGCCATCCCTATCTATTCTTGATTCAAATAATATAAACATTTTTAATGTTTCCCATTGTAATAAATTACATGATATTTGGCATTCACGTTTGTGTCATGTTATCTTTGAAGCTATTGTGCGGTTAAGCAAAATAGATCTAATTCCCTGCTATAATTATGAGAAGGGTTCAAAGTACGAAGTGTGTGTGCAAACTAAGCAACCCTGAAAACCTTTTCATAGCGTTGAAGGGCGAAGCACCTCTCCACTTTAGCTAATCCATTCTGATCTTTGTGAGGTGAATGGAATATTAACTAAATGTGGCAAAAGATATTTCTTAACCCTCATAGATGATGCGACTAAGTATTGTTATATCTACCTACTTAAGTCGAAAGATGAAGTACTAGAACACTTTAAAATCTTTAAAGCCGAAGTTGAAAATCAACTAGAGAAGAAAATCAAACGGTTAAGGTCGGACCGAGGCGATGAATACGTTTCTTTTGAATTCTCTCAATTTTGTGAAGAAAGTGGAATAATTCATGAAGTTACTCCACCATATTCACCCCAATCGAATGGAATAGCCGAAAGAAAGAACCGAGCTCTATGTGACCTGGTTAATGCCATATTACAAAGTTCAGGTATGTTAGACTATTGGTGGGGTAAAGCAGTTCTCACCGCTAATTATATCCTTAATAGGGTGCCACCTCGCAATCATGAGGAAACGCCTTATGAAGGATGGAAGGGGAGAAAACCTAACTTATCATTTCTTCGAACTTAGGGATGCCTTGCAAAAGTGCATGTACCATTACCGAAGAAAAGAAAGCTTGGTCCTAAGATCGTTGATTGTATTTTTCTAGGATATGCTAAAAATAGCACAAATTATAGATTTCTAGTGGTCAAATCCGAGGTAAGTGACATCGCTACGAATATAGTGATGGAATCTCGTGATGTGACATTCTTTGAGCGTGTGTTTCCTATGAGACCAAATGAAGTCATTGATCCTATTGGTACAAGTGAACACTCTATTCTTCCTAGGGTGGGTAACACTGCTCCAGAATTGGAGTTGAGGAGGAGTAAGAGACAGAGGACTGAAAAGTCTTTAAGCGATAACTTTGTCACCTATGTCGTGGATGATGAATCATGAACCCTTTCAGAGGCATACGCATCCCCGGATGTGGATTACTGGAAGGAAGCAGTTCGTAGCGAGATGGATTCCATCATAGCTAATGGAACGTGGGAGGTTACGGATCTCCCATGTGGATTCAAGCCAGTGGGTTGTAAATGGATCTTTAAAAGAAAGTGTAGACCTGATGGTACTATAGAAAAGTACAAGGCCCGTTAGTGGCTAAGGGTTTCACGCAAAAAGAGGGTGAAGACTATTTTTATACATACTCTCCTGTGGCTCGTTTACCCACAATTCGAGTGCTTATAGCACTAGCTGCCGCGTATAAACTCCAAGTACATCAAATGGATGTAAAGACCGCTTTCCTAAATGGAGAGTTGGATGAGGAGATTTATATGCAACAGCCTAATGGTTTTGTGGTGGAAGGGCAAGAAAGGAAAGTATGCCGTTTGATTAAATCCTTGTATGGTATAAAGCAAGCTCCCAAGCAATGGCACGAGAAATTTGATAGTACTATGACATCGGTCGGCTTTTGTGTAAACGAAGCCAATAAATGTGTCTACTATCGGTTTAGTGGGGGCGAAGGTGTCATTATGTGTTTATACGTAGATGACATATTGCTTTTTGGGACCAACATAGATGCAATCAATAGAACGAAGTCTTTCCTCTCCCAGAATTTTGATATGAAAGATCTGGGTGAAGCTGATGTGATCTTAAATATCAAGCTTATAAAGGGTGAGAATGAGATTACTCTTTCACAATCCCATTATGTGGACAAGGTCCTATCCAGATTTGGATTCATGGACTGTAAATCAGCAACCACACCTTATGATCCAAATGCTAAGCTTCATAAAAACACTGGATATAGAAAAAAACCAGCTTAAATATTCTCAAATTATAGGATCCTTAATGTATTTAACTAGTGCAACAAGGCCTGACATCTCATATGTTGTAAGCAGATTGAGTCGTTATACGTCCAATCCAGGAGATGATCATTGGATAGCACTAGAGAGGGTACTTAGGTACCTAAAGGGGACCTCTAACTTGGGAATACATTATTATGGCCATCCGGCAGTCTTGGAAGGATTCAGTGATTCTAACTAGATCAGTGACTCGGATGACATGAAGGCTACGAGTGGTTATATATTCACTCTAGCAGGTGGGACTGTTTCGTGGAAGTCTTTTAAACAGACTATCCTTACACGATCCACCATGGAGGCTGAGCTGGTAGCTCTAGACTCAGCAGCTGTAGAGGCAGAATGGATTAGAGAACTCCTTTCGACCTACCCGTCCGAAAAGCCAATTCGGTAGTAGATAACCTCTGCGATAACCAAACCGATTACGGTTAAGGCGAAGAGTAGGAAGGACAATATGAAGTCCTCAAAACATATTAAAAGATGACTTAAGTCAGTAAGGTATGCTAGAGAGACGGGTGTTATTACGGTAGAATACATCTAGTCTGAAAGGAATTTGGCAGATCCTTTCACTAAAGGATTGGCGCGGAAGGCCATTCTTACAGCGTCAAAGGGAATGGGGCTCATACCCGTGTAAAGGCTTACATCGGTGGTAACCTATCCTAGGAGATCGGAGATCCCGTGAACTAGGCTCTAGGACAACAAACTGTGTGGGATTTTAGAGCACAACTAAAGGGTCCAATTAGCTGCAGTGCTCTTTCTGTATGGAAGGTTGAGCAATAGCACTTAATGGATTCAAGACCTATATGGTATCGGAAATCGTCCTACAGGATTCCCTAAAGAATTCACCTACTTGAGTATGATCGTGAGGTCGCAATCAAAGGAAGATAAGGGTATACTTTCTTAAGTACTCATGAGCTAGAAACGGGGACATGACCGTAACGTCCCAACCCGAGAGGAAAAGGGCAAGACGCTTAGTACAGAATGTAACTTGGGCGAAAATTCTCACACCAAGGCATTGGATCAAGGTGTAGTCCTCCTTTGTCTGTGCAGAGTTGTAGTCTTTGTTGCTAGGCTTTGGGTTCAAACCCGAAAGGTACCCATCGCCGAACAATTGTATATTAAACAAGGCTTTGAACATCTTTTATCAAATTGATAAATTGGTGGGGACTGTTATATTTCTGAGGGTCTTTTGGGTATTACTCATTTGATAAATCGAAATGGGAAAAGGAAAAGGACGGTGGGGCCCTCTTGTCATTGGGAGTGAGGGAGATGATAAAGTTGAGACCCAGTCTCAACCAGTGAGAGGCACCTTCTAGATGGGATCTTTCTCATATCGAGCAGGGATACAGGATGGAGGTCGGCATTTTTCTCGCTAGCCGTTGGCTTCGTGCGCTGGCTTTGGTTCTCCCTCCTCCTTCTTTAGTGGCGGCTCCCTTCCTTGTGTAAAGGGCTGAAACAATCAAGTGAGTCTGATCTTTGGGACCTACGGTTATCCGATTGAGTTTCGATCTGGATTTGGCTTGTGCGCCGCCGGTTGGTCTGGGATCTGTTGGCAGTGAGCTCCTGGTTGATTTTGGGAGAGACTCTTGGTTGATTCAGCAGTGAGTTCCCTCTGATCTATGGTGATCTCGTGCTCTATTGGTGCTTTGGCCGAAGCATCTTCTTTTGTTCTTGTGCGGCATCAACCCATTTAAATATGCTGGAATGTATTCTGATTGTTTGCTAAAACTGCACTTTGTACAACAGTGTCAAGCTTCAGGATGAGAAGGGAAAGGGTGTCGCTGGCAATCAAAGCTCTGCTCCAAGTATGCTGAATGTACAGCAGGAGCATAAGCGCTAGATCCCTCCTAGGGAGGGTTGGGTGAAGGTTAATGTAGATGGCGCTTTTGTTCAGCAAACTGGTGCTGCAGTTGGGGCAATTGCTCGGGACAATCAGGGCAAGGTAATCTCCACTGCCTGGAGAGCTCTGTTTCATTGTGCGAATGTTGTAGAAGAAGAAGCTAGAGCATGTGTGGAGGAGGGTATTCGGCTAGCATCGCAATGAGTTTGTCAAGACGAAGAGGGAACATAGTAAAGCGGCTCATGGTTTAGCGCAATTAGCTAGAAGAACAGTGAATACGGCGGCTTGGCTTGGAGAGGCGCCGGATTGTATCGCTTCTTGCATTGAAACGATTGTAATTCTATTTCTAGCTAATCAATAAAGTTTCCTTTTTCCCGCAAAAAAAACAGTGCCATTTTAGAGAGAGAAAACTCAGCCATCGATGCAATTTTTACAGTCGATGGCAATTTTTACAGGGGAGGTTTGAGGATTTACCATTGTACTTTCATGTGAAATTTAGAATTTGCCACTTACGGGACCCACATGTCATCCTCACATGGAGTGATAAATCCTAGATATCACTCCTTAGTAGTGGCAAATCCTCAATTATTCCTTTTTACAGCCGTAGCAGAGAGCTGGTAAGAGGGCATGGAGAAATCTTGACTTTCAAGATGGGAACAACGCAACGGTTTAATGGTGGAGGTGTTTCGGAAAATCGCCCTCACGATGGGAAAAGTGGTAGTAGTCTGGGTTCGTCATGGACTCCAATTACAGCTTAGGAATTTCACAAAGAACGTTATAAATTCTCATAGGGTGTGTTTGGTTGGTTGCATAAGCTTAGGGCAGGCTCCTCAGGTGCAAAATCTTTTTAGTTTCGCTTATTTGGATGGCTGCATGCGTAAAGCAGTCTGGCTGAGCAGATGCAAAAAGTGACTTCGGGCCAGGCTGGGTAGAAACACACAATTTCTCCGTTTCTCCCTATGCAGACTCTGCTAATGACGTTATTAAAAGGTGATCAGTACATATTAGGTATTATTAGAGTGGATTAAAGTGGGTTAAGGTAAAATAAGGTTATTAGAATATATTAAGGCAAAATTAAAGCTATGCTAATATTTTCTTTCTACCGTCTCTTACATCTACGCTTGCGGTCAACGTTTTTATGCGCTCAACCCAACAACATCTTAGCACAGCCTGATCCAACAGAAACAGTCAACCAAACAACCCATATTGCATCCACACAGCCTGGCTCGCTTCAGTCTGGATGAGTGATACGGGCCAGGTTAAGGATATACAGAGAACCAAACACAATCATAGTGTTTACGAAATTTCTTCCCGTGTTTCATACTGAGAATAATTCTTATGGAGCTGCTCGTCTAAAATTTTAGTCGCTAAAATGCCATGTGCCTTCAGATGGCACACGTACACGTTATATATGTACAAAGCACAGACTAACGTTTCCTTTTTCTTATTACGGATGTTTCAACTGTTCAACACATCCTTTATAACGAGTTGTAGTGTTGTGCACAATAGGGTGAGCTTAACACCAACTCATATCAGGAGGCTGGAAATTGTTGCATTTAGCACCCAAAAAAAGAGAAGGTGTGGTGCCTAAAAAATGCAAGAATTCAAAACATAAAATGCATATATTCAAAGTATAAAATGGATAGATTCAAAGTATACTAAAATGCAAGAATTAAATAGTTGCTATACAAAGTTTTAGGCTAAAAAAAGATACACTTTGCTATACAAAGCACCTGAATATATGATGAAACATACGAACCGACCGTAGACTTAGGGCTCGTTTGCTCAGTTACCTGGCTGTCTTTTGCCTGGCCAGGAGTGTATCTGATGACTGCCGCTGGTTTGCTTGCTTGGATTCCTACGTCAGCTTTCAGGCCAGGCGAGCGCTCATCCAGGCGCTCAAAATCAGCGCCGGGGAGCAGCGCCGGGGAGGCAAGTACTCTATCTACCGTTCGTTCTTTGATCTAACGGTCTATTTTTCATTCATCAATTTCAGGCATAGGCCTCCAACCAAACAACTTATCTTTAGGTTTGCCTGGTCAGGCAAAAATCATCTACTTTTCAAGCTACCTCCAGACATCACTTTTTTTTAGGCATGGAATCCAGATCACCAACTAAACAAGCCCTTAGGCCCTATCTGGGAGCTGTAACTTTTGACAAAATCTGTTTTTTTTTTCTATTCTTTCTACCTGAAAGCAGTTGTAGCTTTTTATGAGAAGCTGTTTGGTAGATAGTTTTTTTGGTGAGCTGGCTTGCTGGCTGAGTATGAAATGTCTAGTATACCCCTAACATAAGTGACTACTTGTTTGTTCACCGCAGATGGCCAAAATATCATCAATTTCGTACTTACGTAATTTCACTTGAAATTCAATAGTACTTTATCTTTACCAATACTACCATTTACGGAAAAAAAGAATATTGACATTTCACTATTGTTTGATCAACTTTTGACCTTACAAGTACATGATCATTGGCGATATCTTGCACACTGGCTCAAAAAAAAAACTACCGATGTCATCGGATTGTCAATGTCACAAAAAAATTGACCAAAAAACCCACACTTATCTCATGAACAAACAACAATCATCTACGAATCCATGTAAAAAAATCCACAAACACATGGGAAGGGTCGATAGTTATTGTCGAGCATCCATCAACATCTCAGTAAACACACAACAAAGAAACAGATCTGTGTTCTTCTATGTTGGTTGCTATTGCATTCCAATCGAAGATATACTTCCTATTTCTCAAGTCAAGCACACTGGATTAAGCAAGAACGTTGACTCCATTCGATATGAACACAAACAAAAATCCATCTATTCAATCTCACAAAGAGCCGAAAAGCACATTTTATCGGCTTTTGGCTTCTAGTTATGTGTGGTTTTTGGTTTATGTGATAAAAACAGATTTGAAGCTGACGAACTTTTTTTATTAATTAACCTTTTTTGAATTTTATTTTAAAGTTAACCCCTAACGCACTTTATTTTCAATTCTAATATTTTTGATCACGTCACGGGTGGTGACGTGACAAAATAATACTGTCATGCACCAGAATAAATCCCTAAAATAATATTTTTTTATCACACCACTAGTTGTGGCGTAACCAAATAACGCTGTCACGTCACTTCCAGTGGCGTGATAAGAATTTAACTAGAATAAAAAAAAATTCAAAGCTGACCGAGAGGCTTTCGGCTTTTTAAGAGTAGAAGCTAACTTTAGAGCGTGTTTGGAAGGGCTTCAACTCAGCTTTTCGCTGAGAAAAGCCGGAACCGAATTCTTCGCCGACTGGACTTACACAGGATACTCTGACTCGACTAGTTATTCTTAACTGATTAACTCACACCAACCAGTACTGATTTGAACTGAATTGTAATAATAGGAACTACCAGGGGGCAAAATACAGGTAGGGTTGCGCGCTGCAAGGCCAAGAAGAACAAGTGAACAACTCCAAGAAGGCAGGTAGGGGAGAAGCAGAGGCAGGACATTTTAGAGAGAGAGAGAGAGAGAGGTGGCGGTGGGTGAGGCGGCCGCGAGGTAGGGGGAGAGAGGGAAGAGGGAAAGGGGAAGGCCACGCCACCTTGCCATCGACGCCGGGGCGGTCGGGATGGGCGACTCCGGCGGCTCCGTCGTGTCCGTGGACGTCGAGCGCATTTCCTTCGGCGGCAAGGTCCGTGCTCCCCTGCTTCTTCTCGCTTTGTTCCTTGAAATTGCGAATTTGTTCCTGGCATGGTTAATTTCTGCTAGTATCGGGGCGATTCGGTTGGCGGCATTGGGGCCGCTTGGGAGGCGGATTGAGAGGTCTGGGTGCCGAGAGATGCGAACATGGTGGTGATTTTGGGGAGACTTTTGCTTCGGTTGGGTGTAGTGCGTTCCGTTGGGTTGTTTGGTTTGTTTGGAGGTTCAAACTTAAAAGGGAAAGGTCATTTCTTTGTTTTACTAGTTTGTTTGTTTTTTGAAATCCTAATTGTTACCAAGTTCTTCTTGCATTGTGTTGATTTCATATTTAAGCCTTGTTTTCTTGTAGGATTTTTGGTTCTTTGGGCTAGTTACTTTGTTTGCTTTACTAGTTTCTGTATCTGATTTTTATTTTACCCTAATTTAAATTCCAATTTTGGGGCATGTAAATTGTAATTTGGGGCGCCCTTGCTTCTCGATTCATGCTAATTTTTTTTGTCAGATTATAAGTTCAATTGGGAGTTCTTCTCTGCCTTGCCATCTTAAGACTGTTGCATCCATTTCGTTGTTTACTTCTACTAGCTTGCCATCTGCGTCGTGTAGTATCGAAGTGATAACAATTTTTAGGTCGCGTCCTCTTGTGGGTGTTGGCCTCTACCTACCTTTGCCCATGCGGAATTCTTTTCTTCGATTTATGGTTCTCGTTTGATCATGTGGTCCTGGTTCTTTTTGCGTCGTTTGCTAATTAATTTAACTAATCAATCGCTTACCTTGTGTGTGCTTATCGCCAGAAGAGAAAAAAAGGGAGAAAAGAAGCCATAAAGATTCGATTTTGACGCTTTTGGGTTGCATCTTGGGTGTCCTAATCATCTCCAATGTTGTGTTTTAGCCGGTTCAAATGAAGAGAGAGAAGACATTGAATCGATTCAATACATTGAAGGGGTTGTTTCCAACAAAAAAATGCATAGAACCAGATTCCACTTAGGAGTCGATTCGAAGCATTAAACAACTACATAGGAGAGAGTGCGGTTGAGAGATGATATTATTATTTTGTGGTTTTTTAATGTAACGTGGGTTCTAGTTATTAGTAGGAATCGATTTAATACATTGGAGAAAAATAAGATCAGTTCTTAGAATGCTTACGTGGCATGACTTTGAATCGACGTCGGTTTAATACACTAAAGATGCTCTAACTGCTCCTTTTCTTTGTAGTTTCTTTAATTCTGTAATATCACTTTGTTTAATGGGGCTTTCGAGCGCTGGTTTCCACTAAATCCTCCCTTGCTCTTTGGAAACCCTTTAAGCTCTATCTATGTGTACAATTTAAACGAAGCATGGCGGCTGATGGTAATTCCCTGTTTTGTATGGATTTTGCTGCAGTTTTGATTATTAGTTCCTATATAGTTGGTCTGTGGAATGTAATGCAGTTGGATTTTGTCCAGTCAAATGACAATGCTCCAGACAGCTATAAAAATTTCTAAGATAGTCCAGAACATCCTCAAGTTTGCACAGGAAGAATTTTGTTCAAATCCAGAAATTAGTTGTAGAATAAACTAGGCTAGTGTAGACAAACAAGCATGTCTAGGCCAAAAGGCTATCTAAGATTTTAAATTTTGTATGGTTTACAAGAATGCTAGGCTATATTTGAGGTTCTCTAAGGGGCTATTTGCTTCTTTACCCTAACTAGCCATACTAAAATTTGGTAATGCCCAGAAAATTTGGCCACTGTTTGTTTTGGTTCCTATACTTGGCATGCCCTTGAAAAAATTGGCAATGCCAAATATTGGTAATGCCCATAAAATTTGGCTAGAATTTGCTTTGTTGCCAAATTTTGGTACTACCAAAGAAAATTTGGTAAATCCAATTTTTTTCTTCACAATTCCCAGGCAAAGTTTGGCCACGGTGGCCAAAAAATTGGCAGGGCAACTAGCCCATGAGTTTGCTAAGTGGCATCATTTCGTTGGATGTGAATAGGGCCATATTAGTCAATTTCGGTATTGCCCGTGGGTCCCATGTGACATCAATTTTCTTTTGCCCCTAAATATGTCAACTTGGGTCTTGTTTTGTTGATAAAATGATGAGGAACACAACGGTTCAAATGGATCGCAAATCGGATACTCAGTTTAGGAAATATGATCATTTGAAACAGATAAATCAATCTAACCATGCAAATAATATCGCTATTTGCATCCAACCAGAACTCATTTCAAACAGATAAATTGATATTACCAAATTTTTCAGGACAACCCCAAATATTGGTGTCAAACTAAACACTAGCCTACTAATTTTTTTGTCCATATTTTGGCATTGCCCAGATTTTGGTATTACCAAAATCTGGTTTGGCTCACTAGGGCACCAATCCAAACAGCCCCTAAGTTTCCTATATCCAAAGTTGGATTGGTGAGGCCCACGAATTAGTGAACAGAATCCTAAACTTGTTGCATTTTACAACGAAAGAAGCCCATAGCAGCCTCCTCACTGCCAAGTGCCAACTGAACTCTTGCCAAATAGCCACCCAGGCCAAGCCCACCAATGATCCTAATGCCCTAGATGTTGGCCGTAGGATTGATGACCCAACAGTCTGGATAGGAAGTGCATTCAGGGTTACCTAAAAACCTTTTTAAAAATGGGTAATGTAGGTTGCAAGTCTCTTTCCTGATAAGTTCTTTAGTGATTGTTATTTATCAAAATATGATGCTTGTGATGTAGTTGTCAAATCATTGCTTCGCCGCCACTTGTTGTCATACACACCCTTCCTGTGATAGAAAAGAACAGCTAGGTATTGCCCTAGCCTATGGTTTTCTTGACAAGTATGTTAGCTATTTGCTTGTGAAATGGTGGAGGCATCACTTCTGGCTGGTTCTTGTGCTCTATTTCCCCCTTTTTACTTGCGCCTAAGAGATATGATCTATGAATCATCAGTCATCACTTTAGCACCACACATCATAATGGAGCTGTTATTATTCTTTCTTATTAGCACCTTGCCAACTTTTAGTGTATCATGCAGCAAACAGAGAACCTTCAATCATGAATTCATAGCCTTTGCTTCAATTTGGAGAAATTCCTTCCTTCCTTCCTTCAAGCATCTGTGGGGCACTGCTAGTTTTTTTTGTTTTTTGTTTTTACTTTTGGAAGAAAGAAATGGCCCTGTGGAGCAATGACGTACAAAGTGTATCATATCCTACTTGTTAATCATCCTATAGATTCAGTTCTAGGGCTTTTACATAAAGTTCGCTGTTATCACGAGCTTCACTCAGCTGCAGAAGCCTGCAATGTCCCCCTTTGTTTTTTTTTTTTGGGGGGGGGGGGGTTGCTCGAACTACTATGTGTGAGATTTTTTTCTGCTGGTCACAACGGTGCAATTATTAATTTTATTGCCATCTTGGTCCAAGTTTGTATAACACCTTTTGCCCTTGCTTTCTTCAGGAACATCATATACAAACAAACCATGGATCTGTATCTGTTGCCGTGTATGGTGACCATGATAAGCCTGCCCTTGTTACTTATCCAGATATTGCTTTGAACCGTAAGTTTTACCATTACAACTGATTGAATTGCACCAGAAACTATTTAGATGTGCAACATACCTTGTGTTGAGTTATTTAAGAATCCCACGATATATGCACTTATGTCCATTATTGTTGATCAGATATGTCTTGCTTCCAAGGACTACTCTTCTGCCCTGAAGCTGCTTCATTGTTGCTCCATAATTTTTGCATCTACCATATCAGCCCCCCAGGACATGAGGTTCGTAGCAGACTTTGTTATTACAATGAAGTGTTTGCTCTTTGCGTTTATCTTGATATGATGCATTGGACAATTTCAGATCTAATTTTTCATGATCGCATGCTTTATCATCCTTTGCGAGAACCTTGCAGTTAGGAGCCGCTCCAATTTCACCAAACAATCCTGTGGCATCTGTTGATGAGTTAGCGGATCAGGTTGCAGATGTAGTTGATTTCTTTGGGTACATATTCTCATATTGTTTGAAAAAATTGCTAATGTTCAGATTATTTTTCTCAACATATGTGAAGTATTTTGTTTTTTTTCCAGATTAGGTTCTGTTATGTGCTTAGGGGTCACTGCTGGTGCATACATTCTTACTCTCTTCGCAGTAGGTGTTTCTTCAAAAGCAATGTGTTCCCTAATGCTTGCACAATTATTTAGTTATCTACATCCTTTGTTGCAGACAAAGTATAGGGAGCGTGTTCTAGGTCTTATCCTTGTTTCACCTCTATGCAAAACTCCCTCATGGACTGAGTGGTTTTATAATAAGGTAGCTATGCAATATATACCCTCCAGTGTCCTATCTTTGTCTTACAGAAAAATAAGGTTGTACTGACAAATTTATTTTCTTAGTTGATGTCAAATTTGCTATATTATTACGGGATGTGCAACGTGGTGAAGGACTGTTTGTTGCAGCGGTACTTCAGCAAGGTAACTAGCTAGGATTAGTTTATTCCATGTGATATTTGCTTAGCTGTCTATTGAACATTTCTGTTGGAATTTTCTAATCCTCAGGGAGTGCGGGGATGCTCTGTTGTACCAGAATCAGATATTGTGCAGGCTTGTAGAAGTGTACGTACCATGAACATTTGCATCCTCCATTATCAAGTAGTACGTCTATGTATAAATTTATGATATTTAACTCTCTTCTCTTGATTCATTAAGTTTCTAGATCAACGGCAAGGCATGAATGTGTGGCGGTTTATCCAAACAATCAATGAGTATGTTCCTTTTTTTTGTTCAATGCATGTATGATCAACTTATACCCGAGCCGATGGAATCAAAACTTTGTGCTGCTTTGCAGGAGACATGACTTGACAGAAAGCCTGAAGCAGCTGCAGTGCAGAACTCTAATATTTGTTGGCGAGAACTCTCAGTTCCACACTGAGGCTGTTCACATGACTGCAAAGCTTGATAGGAGATATAGTGCTCTTGTTGAGGTATCTATTTACCCATGGTTTGATCTTCAACAAATTTATTTCTCGGTTTGAAGTACCAATTTTGGTGTCTTTGCAGGTACAAGCATGTGGGTCGGTTGTGACGGAGGAGCAACCGCATGCAATGCTTATACCGATGGAGTACTTCCTCATGGGATATGGCTTGTACAGGCCGAGCCAGATAAGCTGCAGCCCTCGTAGCCCTTTGAACCCGTTTTGTGTATCACCGGAGCTCCTCTCACCCGAGAGCATGGGCGTGAAGCTGAAGCCAATCAAGACGCGAGTCAATCTTGAAGTGTAGGAACAGAAGAAGAAAAAAAAAGGCGAAGTGTGAGGGCTTAGGCTAACCCGGTGATCGCTGTACTGATGGTATCTGCCTTAATTTTGGTGGTGAAGTGAGATAGTTGCTGTTACTGTGATGTAGATAGAAGAAAGTTTAGGTTGGTGAGGATGGGTGGGGGTTCTATTCCATTTATTCGTAGCCTTAAACAGTTGTAAATTGTCACAGATTATTTGTCAAAGCAAAAGAAATAATAAGGGAAGATGAGCTGTTGTCAATCATTAGGTGTGCAGATTGTTGTCTCTTCTCCCCTCTGCCAGTACCACTAGTTTCCTTTTGTGAGCTAGACTGATGAACCATTGTTGTGCCCTAGATCATACTTAGATTTCAGGCCATTACTGTAGAAGCCCTTTGTGTTAGTGGCTCTGGTTATCTACTTATCTGGCTGGTGGTGTGTCATGGCATTTTTCTGCCTTCTTTGATTGTAATGCCCGTGACAGGCTCATTTGTCTGAATAATTTTTTTATTGGTTCGTACAAGCAGATCATAAAGTGCAAGTTGGATTGAACAATGCTAAATTGATTTGTCTTGTTGCTGCCTGTAGTCAATTATTGAACTCGGCGTGGCGTATCTTCGTCAAATTGGACGGAAGCTGTATAGATTTGTCTGGCGCGGTGGCCTACAAAATTACAAAGCATGTTGACTCATGGACTTTGGTCATCTTGTTCTCTAAGCATTTTCTGTAGGCTATGTGCAATTAGGCCGTCAGCTACAACCATGATATGATTTGTGTGGATAGCTGTTGCCAGTTAAATATACGCAAGTGCTTATTCATATATCATCATTTGGACAGTACACATTGGAAGACATCGTATCGTTTCATGTAGCACACAGGTGAGGTGTTCGATAGAGTTGCTGTAACCACTGCGTGTGTGTAGTTGCTTTCTCTGCCCTTTTTTCTATGTCCCCTGCAGTGAAGTTTGCATCAACGATCTGTGTTTGTTGAGCAAATTGACGTCTCATTTCATTTCAGGCGTTATGTCCATATTATTTCCCATCGTGACCGTTCAGAATATCGGTCTTGGTCTCTTGGATCTTTTAGTTTGCAACATGTGCATCTGGTGATTACTCCACTGCAGCAGATCATGTGATCTTTACTAACATGCAACATCACGCGCTCTCTCTCTCTCAAGAAAAAGAATAGTTCATTTTTCAACTATGAACAAGTTCGGAAAACAGCCTCTAACTTCAAAATCATTCACTTTACATCCTTAAACTATCAAAACCGCGTTGGCTGATGTTGGTTTTTTGTCACGTTGGTATCCCAGTAGGCAAGCTTACGTGGCGTGGCATCCTAATTAGCAAGCAATCGTCATGGTCTGACGGGGATGTATAAAGGTTTATGAGATTATAGGCAGTAAAGCGAGTGTCAATCTTGACCTTCCCGGTATCTGTACCTAGCTCAATGGAAGCAGTAAAAAAAAGTTGCCTCTTGTTCTTTATCAATTAATTGAAAGCAATAGAGGGTTAGCCAGTTTACTTTCCTGGGACTCCAAACGAGCCAGTTGCTGTCCTAATATAAGTTTATGTCGATCCAGCTGAGCCAGTTCCATCGTTAGAAAGTCCGGCCATTTTTGTTTAAGCCAGTTCAGGCTAGGGCAAAGAGGAAAGGAAGAGAGTAATGCAAGGATTTAAAGAATGAGGTGCTAGAACAGACCGGCCCGTAGGCTTCCAACCTGACACCGCTTTGCTACTTTTCGAAAGAGGAAGAGAAGCTATTTGTACGAGACACCGCTTCTCCCCCCACAACCCCCTCGATCTCCCTTCTCGGCCACCGCGTCGGTGCTTCTCTATCCGTCCGTCTCCCTCCCAGGCCACCGCCTCGGCGCCCTCTCCTTTTCCCCTCCATCGCCCTTCTCGGCAAGCCGCCGCCCCTCCCTCCCCCTCTTCTCCCAAGAACCCCTCGATCTCCTCACGGCCGCCGCCTAGGTGCCTCTCCACTTCTGTCTGTCTCCTCCCACCACCGCCTCGGCGCCTCCCTCTGTCCATCCCTCCTTTTTCCTCCCGCCCTTCTCCACGGGCATCGCTGCCTCCCTCTTCCTCCCATGCCTCCTCGATCTCCCTACCCGCCCATGACCTCGCGCCTCCCTCATGTCCACCCTCGTTTTACCACTTAGATTGCTACTGCCGCTATGGCGACTTCCTTTCAAGGGACGACAACCAAGTACATGGCCTGCGACAAGATGGTGTGCCTGGTCGACAAGCTCACCGCCGACAACCGGGTCTACCACAAGGTCTACTTCTGGTGCTGCCATTGCAAGTACTTCAGGTGCCGCCATTGCAAGGGCACCCTCAAGGTACCTACTGCCCTCCCCATGCGCCATTGACTGGGATTTGGAAATAGGGGGTTCTTGAACTCTAATGTCTACCATTCTAAGCTCAGCAAAAAGTTGTTCTTGAACTTCTCTAAGAATCATAGTATTTTTTTAAAGTAAAAAAGGATATTTTTTAGATAATCAAAGGATCATTACATTGCTGGAAGAAGTTAATTGATGCAAAGTGACAACACTTACAAGTATGTATGGTGATGTTTCTGCTGCACCTTGCAGATTACAACTCCTTTGAAGGAGTGCTCTACTACAAAGCTCACTTTGATCCACTGTTCAAAAGGACTAGAAGCTTGGACAAGAGCTTTGAAGGAACCGGCCCATTTCGTTGATTCCTTAGCAAAACAATGGCTCTTGAGGCTGACTATATATGTCCTCACCTGCAATGGTTCAGGAACTCCAAAGGTTATCAAGCCAGGAAAAAAAATAGACTAAGATATGCATCATGTTAGAATGCATGTTGTGCAGGATAGACACATTTCGATTGACTGCTACTTTGCATTTTTTGTAATCCAAAAGTTCCACAGAAATACTTATACACATAAATGCATATACAACCCCTCAAAACCTGAGGTGAAATGCATGGATCTAATTAGGGATGGAGTCTATTCGGAATATCGATACGCAGACTAATCACTCAGAGCTTGAAATGTAACACATAGATCTAAACAGATCAGGAGCATAGTCCAATAAAAAATAACATTTTGCAAAAGCGATAATCAGAACTTTGTTGAAGCTTTGGTGCCCCTACAGTTCGTACTATGTTTCATGTCATGTAGTCAGCATTATTCATCTTTTGTTATTTTTCAGCTGCCACATTTGGTGATGCTTATCATTAATTTATTCTTGCCAGAATGCTATTAAACTGTAGTAGTCTCTTATTGATTAGGTTTGACGTCAAATTGTCTTTTGGCTATAGATTGTCAGGCCATATTCTCACATAAACGATATTTTTCCCGATCATGGTGTCTCCTGTGTATAATTGTGCTGTGTTTTGAGAGGTTGTTATTTGAATCCGATGGGAATTCTTATCTCCTTTACATCAGTACACATATAAACCATGTCCAGGTATGTTGAATTAGTATTCTGCCATTTTCCCTTTCATGGATGTAGCCAACACAGCACACTTTATGTTTCATTTTACTAAATCGGTTAAATTGGTTTCCTTCTACAGCTATGGATATTCATGATACAGATCCTCTACAGGAACAGTAAGAACTCGAACTGCTAACCAATTTTTAGATCCCACATGTGATTATCTTATTTATTAGGTTTGCTGTCGTATTTTCTTTTGGATATAGATTGTCAGTTCATATTCTCGCATAAACTTTTTTTTTTGCGCTCATGGTGTATCCTGTATATAGTTGTGCCACGTATTGTTGATGTTGCAATCAAAGGTGTAGTCCCAAATGAAAATTGGTGGTACATGAGCTGTACTTCCTGTAAAAGATCAACTGATCAGGTGGAAAATGAATATATTTGCCAAAGATGCCCAAACATGACTGCAGAACCCAGGCAACTTCTCTCTTACATCCTTATTTATAGATGTATAGTTATGCGGTCTACCATATTAGTCACCTAATTACAATCAATACATGTTCTTCGACATTTCAGATATAAGTTAGCAGTCATTGCAACTGATCCATCTGATATTTCTGAAGATGAAGCACATGTAGCAGAATTCATTTTATTTGGTGCCATGGTTGAGCAGTTAATTGGGGCACCTATTTTAGCTTTAACAGCAGTAACACCAAGTATACACGGCATAGTACCACCACAGATAACAAGGCTATACAATAGGCAATACACTTTCAAAGTGAGTGGTTCACGTGGAGCATTACAAAGGGTCAAACCTTCTTTCCATGTAGATTCCATAGTGCCTCTTGCAAAACCACTTCTCTCTGAAACCACACACAGCAAAACTGCCCAAATTGGTGCCTCCCAATTGTCTACAGAGCAAGTTCTGCCTATTGATCCTCCAACAAGAATTGATAGACCATTTCTGATATGTGACAAATCCATTCCAGCATCTACACCGAAACACATATACCCTCATTCTGATGAGGTAACAATCACTGTCAAACCACTTACCTTCTTTACATAGACAGGGAAAAATACTCATTCATATTAGTTGCTTCCTGTTCATATTCAAAAAAAATGTACAATAACACCTTCTTATACAAATTTGCAGATTAGCCAAGGTACACCTAAAGATATTGAACAGGTACATACTTCTATCTACATACACATATTTATTTTGTTACTTACTCCCTATAGATATGTGCTGATAGGTTCCATTCCTACTCATGCACAGACAGAAACATCAAACTTGGTTCTTGCTAAATGCACCGCATTTGAATATACAACCCCCTTCATAGCTAATCCCAATTCACCAAAAAGGTTAGACAGATATATTATCGATATACTATCATACAACTACTCTTACAATGCTATTTTGTTAATACATGTGCTTAAATGTTTCATCCACAATGGGAAACCAGGCCAACAGCCTTGAGAAAGCTAGAAATGTATGGATCATCAAGCAAGGAAATTACAAGGTATTTTCTAAACTTCTTTCATACAGAATGAAACAACAACACATAATTTTTATACAATTTCCCTATCCAGATTTCCTACCACAGAAGAATTAAACAATTCTTCTATCCATATTGTAGGGAATCACCATAAAACAGTGCAGACGGCCAATGAATCTAGCACCGTGAAGCCATGTTGCTTTCAGACCAATGCATCACTTTACCAACAGCAACAACAACCTTTTGCGCATCTAACATATTGTACTTTGTTGTATGCATACCCCCTGCCTCCATGCCACAACCTTGGACACTACATCCACTACTATATATAGTACCAACCATGTTTAAGTAGAACAGCTCACACAAAACTTAATCTATTAGCCTCTGTGATCTGGAACTTACAAACACTATGTGTTGCCGCAGTAAATATCTAAGTGCTTATATATTTTCTGTTATGTACATAATATTAGTGCGATCATTTTTTGTACTTGTTGTGCTATCCTATTCCATGGTAAATGTTACCATGTTAACTTGCCACTATAGATTGTAGAGCTTGCAACACATACTAGCATGTTTCCTATTTCCCTGTTTAGATTACATGTGCTGTTATATACATCTAAAAATACATTAGCATTTATGAGACATACTTAATTTTTCATATTGTTGCAACAAAACTGCTGAAAAAAAACACAAAGTGCATGGAAACTTAATCTGTCTACACTAAAAGCCTATGTTGTATCCCTGTTCAGTTCACATGAAAGTTTCTTTCCTCTACCCGGGCCAGGAAGTTTCCTTTGCTTTACCTCTGCCATTACACGTATACATATCAATACAAAGACACATACTTCCAAAAAAAATTCATCGAGCACACAGGCGCGGCATCGCGCGCCTGCCTACCTAGTTTTATGAATGATAGAAGGAGTGCTCCCAATCATAGGCTCGCTTGGAAGGATAGAGCGCCGCAAGACATGATGACATATTGAAGGGAAGGCTATGAAAAGAATTATGGTTGTTTTATTTATATACGAGAACCAGAGTTCACTAGCGCAGTCAAAGGAGTATAACAAATTTAAAAACAAATAGTACGTTTAAAACTTGGGCCACACTTGTCATGCTACGATACCTTCTCTTCTTCCTCCTCCCTCTCCCCTTCTTGATAGGTGGGTGGGTAAGACAACATAAGTGATGTCGCTGCTAACGTGGCAAAAATCACTCGTGAAACCAACATAGAGGTGAAAAGTGAACAATTTTAATAGTTTGTGGATACAAAGTAGACGGTTTTGAAGTTCAAGGTTGTTTTTCGGATTCGGGCAATGTTCAGGCTTGAAAAGTGGACTTTTTCCAAACAAAAAATATATATACCATCATGCTATCCAAAAAAAACTCTAGATTTGAGTTTTTACTCGGAAGTTATTTAAATTTTATGTGGTGGAAGATATAGATATATTTCTATAATATGTTATATTTTATGTTGCCACGCAATAATTTCATTCTTTTTTTGCGAGAAAATATGCATTTAATTTCTATGTGGTGCAAGACACGGATATATCTATCTCCAATGCATGATGGAGTGCTTCGAGTAGGATCTGCTTTTAGGTTCTGTTTGGAACGACTTCGGCTTTTCACTCGAAAAAGCCGAAAACCATCCTAAATAATCGGCTTTCTCCAACAGCTTTTCCCAAAGCCAAAAGCCAATTACAAAACGCGGAAGCTAGAAGCCAGAAGCAGTCCGGGAACAACTTCCCGCGGCTTTGGTGGGTTTATGTTCCGAGAATGCCCCTAGAGTTGGGATTATTTACCCGTGTCCTACCTAGTATAAATGGCTTGAGCCCAACCCTTTCCCTCATTCCCCACCCCATTCCCGCATCTCCCCAACCCTAGCTGATCCTCTCCCCCACGCCTCCTTTGCCCGAGCCACCATGCGCCAGCCTCGGCTAGACGCGCCTCCGCCCACCTCCGCCCGACCGTGGCCCCGCGCGCAGTGCCCGCCCAACTGCCCCCGAGCTGATTTGCCTCCCTCCTCCGACTACCCCGACTCTGATCGGGCCCACACCTCCGCCCGGCCACGCGTCGCCTCCCTCCCCCGACTACCCCTTGTGCTCCTTCTTTCCTCTGCTACTCTACTCTCTCAATTCTTGTATTGGCTGCCGAACTGAATTTTTTAAAAAATAATCCTTTTTTTATTCTGAAATATAGTAATATACCTCTGTTTTTTACAGAAATAATTCTCTGTCGCTCCACCGTTGGGCGACTCAGATCAAGTCGCCCAACAATTATGTGACAAGTGGAGTAGGCGCTCAACAGTTTAGCGACTAGTCGCTCAACGGTTGATCGACTTAGGCCTAGTCGCTCAACTATTGAATGACTTAGCCCCTAGTCGCTCAACCGTTGGGCGACTAGAGGCTTATAACCCCCACGCGCGCTGGCCATCGGCATTTCACTCGTCTCTGGACAGAGGCAGAGCAGCGAGAGGAAGAGAAGAGAGGAAGGGAAAGAGGAGAAGAGAGAGGAAGAGGAAGAGAGGAGAAGAGGGAGAGAAAGAGAGGATAGGGAGAGGAAGAAGAGGAGAGGGAGGGAAAGAGAGGAGGAGAGGTCTGCGCATCGACGACGGTGAGTCCCCTGCACTTCTTTGTAGATTTACTTTCGAAACCATGGTAGGTTAGCAACTAAAATCATTAGATGTTTAGTTGTGTCGAGTACGTCGCATATTGTTAATAGTTGTAAATAGTGTAGTCATGGAACTAACGCCAATTTAGTTGTTAACAGTTGATGACAGGAAATTGATCGAGAGCCAGAAGTCCCATTGTTATTACACGTACTGGAACCACTTTTTGGTATTATACACTATACATTCCTCTTAAGAAAATGTCTCTTTTTTCTACTGCAAATGCTTTGAATGTTTTCATATCTAATGCAATTTATTAACAAGCCACATCTTTCTCTGGCACAGTATTAACCCTTAACCCTAACCCCTAAAACCCTAAATCCTGAAACCCTAAACCCTAAAACCAAAATGCGACTATAGTTATATATGTTGAGGAATATGCGGTTTATGCAAGAGTACAACTAAATTTTCAGAATTTCCGGAGCTACGCTATAAATAATTAAACCACTAATTGTGTCATAATTGCTAACTTAAAATTGATTTGCAGGTATGGCTCGTGACCTTGGTGGTTCCGATCGCCTTCACTCTTTGGATCAGTACGTCGCGCTAGAAGACCACACCAGGCGTCGTGTCCCGCATCCTGAGGACGGGGACGAGGCGACTGAGTTGGGGGTGATCTGTACGCGGACACCTCGACGGGCTTGGAGACTAGACCCATGCTGGAGAGACGGATTTGTCTACAAACTGCGGCACTTCTTTTTATCATATGTCCGCTATGTACTTACTTCTTTGTGCTTTGTAGGCTGAGCGATGCCGGCCTTCTACCTCTCGCGTGAATGGTGGAGGCCACCAATGAGGACGATGCTCCTATCAAGGACGACGGGGAGGTCCAGGCTGGCCTGGACCCTGGAGCAGTCACGATGGTTCTCGTTCGACCGGTCACTGCTGACAGCTCTGGTGGACCGGTGGCGGCTCGAGATGCACACATTCCACCTACCATTCAGGGAGATGGCCCCCACTCTGTATGACGTCGCGGTGATGCTTGGCCTGCCTATCGTGGGAGCCGCTGCCTCCCCGCCGGATGCGCTTGCCGACTGGCGCGATGACCTGCTGGGTAGGTTTGAGGGGGTTCTTTCGGCCGAGGCTACAGTAGCGTACTACGTCTTCCCAGTGCGACAAAGGCATGGCCTGCCATTGCGGTGGCTTTTGCAGTTCCGAATAAGTATGCGATCCATTTTTCCTGTTTAGCGATGCACTATCCTTGCCATATGACGGGCTTACTAATTATTCATTTGTGCACAGGTCGAGCGAATGGACCTGGAGCCCGGCGAGTACCAGGTGTCGTGGCTCCTCGAGGTGTACTTGTTGCGGCTGTTCATATGGGTATTGTTTACTAGTAGCCACTGTGACTCCGTCGATGCCCACCTCGTGCGGTACGCAAGGGCCGTCGCCTACCGAGAGGAGGTGCTGATCACAGGACGAGGCCGACATCTGTCCTCATAGGCTACCCCCTCCTGCTGCAGCTATGGTCGTTCGAGTGCTTCCCCCTCAGACAGCCGATGCTGCTCGACACCATTCCGTACCGCGCGAACATGTACCACGGGGGCGCAGTGGACCGACCGAACGCAAGGCCCCTTTGGTGTCGTAGATCGGTACATACTCTTATGTATCTTTACTATAGTTGTATTACGGGTCATCCTTTGTAACCACTGTTCTGACTCGCAGGCACAGTTTGCACGTGAAAGTCACACGTGTGTACGAGCACTTTGTCGAGCAGCTTGACCACCTCACCGCTGACGACGTGCGCTAGGAGTCGTACTCTACTCAAGAGATGGAGGACCGCACTCTCGCCGAGCTATCCTCACTGTGCTGGTGCGACCAGGCATACTGGCTGACGCAGAGGAAGCCCGTCTTCAACGTGTTTGTCGAGGACTACGCGGTGCATAGGGTAATGCACCAATTCGGCCTCCGCCTGGTTGTTCCAGTCCCTGTCAGGCGTCGGGTGCCCGACTCGATCCACGCATGAGTTACAAACAACACATGTCCCTATATTTTTTTTTCTAGTTCTATTACGATGGCTTCTAATTACAATGGTACATTTCGCAGGTAGAGTTGGAGAGATGGGATGTAACATCCCAATTTTCCAGGCTTTTTGAAAATTACCGAAAATAAAAATAACCATTCGATTTTATTGAATTGCCAAAGCTTAATTTATAATTTTAGAAATTAAAAGCAATTTAATATGAATTAATCAAACTTCAACTAAATCTGAATTTGGTTTATTTTGAGTTTATTGGAGTTCTCTGGTATTTGAATTTCCCTTTCTCTGTTTTAGCCAAATTCCCGTCGGCCGTGCCTGCTCCCGCCTCCTCCCTCACCTACCCTTGACCTTGCTGCCTCCCTGTGCACCCCTTTGCTGCGCCCTGGCACCACCTTCCCTGAGCTGCTCCCTCTTCCCCACCTGTCGGTGTTGACCATCCTCTCGTAGTCGGGCACCTCTCGGTGTCGACCACCTCTCGGAGTCAACCATCCCCTTGTAGTCGACCACCCTTTTGGTTTCGACCATCCTTTTGGTTTAAACCATCCGTTCGTAATCGACCACCCTCTCGGTGTCGACCACCTCTCATTGTCGACCACCCTTTCAGTTTCGACTAGTCTTTCGGTATTGACCATCCTCTTGGTTTAGACCAGCCTCTTAGTTACGACCACCCTTTTGGTTTCGACCATCCTCTCAGTTGCGACCACCCTCTCGGTGTCGACCAGCCCCACTTGTCTCCTTCCCACCTGCTCCCGTCTTCCCCCATCGTGTCGTGGCCGTCGCAAAAGTCCTCGTGCATTAAATGTCGTCGTCTCTGCAGCGACATGCGTATTAAATGCCGTCACCTCCAACGCGCCTGTTCCCCCTCTTGTCTCCTCCTCTACCTGCCCCCATCCCCTCCCACACCTACTGGTCGTGCGCCCAAGCCACGCCACCGCGAATCCCGCCGCTCCATCTTGTCGCCCGGTCCCCCTCTTTCCTCTTTAAATGGAGCACTAGGGAGTCCTTTGACTCCTCTTGATTTCCCCTCAACTATCCCTCTCCCTCTCTCTCTCGCCCTCGTTTCACCATGCTTTGAGTTTTGTCGCCACCGGCTAGAGCTCGCGCCATCACCTCTCATGCCACCGCCTCTACCACCGCCGTCAAGGCTTCTCCGCAGACGTGGTCTTCGCCATTGGCTTCGCAAGATCGTGGCCTACTTAGTGCGCACCTCCACGCCACGTCGGTGCTACCTCGCCCGCCGTCGACGTTAGCGCCCGTGTGGCAGCCTGTGCAGTCCCCATCCTCTTCTACCCACGTCAATTCATGCCCCAGAGCTCCTTGAAGCAATCCCCTCACTCAACTTCAGTTTTGTTTCACAGGAGCCACCGTATTTTCTCTTCTCCTTCAGTCCCAACCGACCCCTTCATCGCCGCCCCTCTTCGCCTTCGATCGCGAGCTTCCCCTCCGCCATTCGCCGTCCACCGACCTCCTCTGGCCTCTCTCTCAGTCTTGGTAAGCTCCCTATGCCCTGTTCTCTCTTTTGTTCTTTCGACCACGCCGAGCAGTCGAATCCTTCTTCCGACCGCGCCAAGCAGTCGAATCCTTCTTCCGACCACGTCGAGCGGTCGAGCCCTTCTTCCGACCGCGTCGAGTAGTCGAGTCGTTTTTTCGACCGCGTTGAGTAGTCGAATTCTTCATTCAACCACATTGAGTAGTCGAATCCTTCCTTCGACCACGTTGAGTAATCGAACTGTCTTCCGACCAGTCGAACCTCCTTTGACCAGGTCGCCAAAACCTTTCGACCAATTGAACCTCCTTCTGACCATGTGTTTTCAAACTTCCAAGAGCTGGTTCTCCTCCATCCGAGCTCCAATTTGAGTGATTCAAATCTCTAAATTCAGTACCTTTTTTTGGTTCTAGTTTGGTAATTTTTGGCTTTTATTTGGGATTATTTTGTTTATTTGGCTCTTTTCGTACGCATAGATTCCGACATTTCGGAAGAGTTCTTGGACTTGACAACCGAAGCATTTCAACACTTCAATGAAGATTCCGGCTTCTCTAAAGAATCCCTGTAACCGTCTGTCGAAGCAACTCAAGCCTTCAACGAAGGCAAGTCGTAGACCTTTGATTATGTCGTACCCAATTTATAAAATTATATTGTTTGATATAAATATGCATGGCTAGTTATATAAAAATGGTTTTGGGAATAGTTAAATGCCTACTTGACAATAAACCTCGTTGGATAATTGTGAATGACATGTTAACATGTACCCTTGGACACCCTAGGTTGGGTAATCTTAGTTGGACAATATTGTAATACCAACATGGGTGCGTATAATGCTTAGTCATGCTTTAGTTATGCGATGGTCTCTTAATCACAAGATTCAATGATGATAAATTTGACTTAATGATATATGGAATTGTGGCGCGGCCACTTTTATTAAAAGTTATTATGCCATGGCAAGGGTTGTCATTTGGTCGGGTTGAACCGAAAATGATTTATGCTCGGGCGTGTGGTTGGTGGTGAAGGTGGGTGCAGTAAGCACATTGGGATGCGGGAAGTCTCGCCCCAGCAATCCCTAAGGATTTAACTTTGTGCGCCATTGATCTGGGTTTTACCGTACCACCACATGTCTAGGCTGGAATAGACATAGTCAATTAATTAGCAATGTTTTGATTTGATTTTGTTTTGGTTGACGAGCGATGCAAGAGAGGGCCTAGCAAGGCGAATCCTTAGCGAGCAGGACCGAGTCAAAACAGAACTTTGTAAAGGCCTTGTCACGTGCTCTAGACTGCTTACCAAAGGTAGTGAGCAGTGATATCAACGGATGCCAAACAAACTAGAGAAGTCGTGTCATGTGGGTAAAGCTATATAACCTCTGCAGAGTGTAAAACTATTCGAATAGCCATGTCCCTAGTTATAGATAATGTCTGATGATTTCACACGAGGGGTAGATTTTCTCAAAATTTTGGTCGTGGATGGTTACGAATTGTTGGAATGGTTTGGTTGGGAAGAGATCTGGTCGTGGTTGTTGGTTGGGAAGTAAACAGGGTGTTCACGAGTTGTTTCAAAGAAACTTGATTACTTATATATTAATCTTTCAAATTGTGCTTTACAATCTACTTACTGTATTTACTAACAATACTACTTTCTATAAAATGGCCATAAAGCTATCCTTGTCAAGCCTTACATGAATACTATTTGCATACATTTCTCTACGACTTGCTGAGTACTCTAAGTACTCACGGCTTTGCGCCATTTGTTGATCAGTTGCCGAAGAAGACCCGAGGAGCACCGAGTTCTATGAAGAGGAGTACTTCGAAGACTATGAGAATTAGGATGCGTTCTCCACTCAATTGCATGTGGGCATGTCGGATGGCTTCCACGAGCTTGTTTTATTCCACTGCGAGTTTATTTCGGTCGTGGACCTGGTCGTGACTTTAGCCCTGCGTGGCAAGCTCTGTAAAACCTTGACCATAATGTCCTTTTTGCTACTAAGTAATATTAATTTGCTTGCTTCTTAGCTACCTTGTTGTATGGATATGATTTGATCGATGTTACAAACTGTGTGGACTAGTTACTGATTATGGGACTAGTTCGGAATACATAGTGGGTCTCAGAGTTACATATCCGGGGTCCCAACATGGGAGCAGGACGAACTGGGCGACGAAGATGGTGCCGTGGCTGGCGGAGTGGTTGGATGCCCTCGAGGATTACGTGAAAGAGGGCGCCCTGTATGACCTCAGCGCGTACGACGAGTACCTACGCTGGTATGCTCCACAGAAATGCACCAGGCTGGTGCATGTCGTCGACCCTCCCCCCGCTCACATACCAGCACGGACCGACACACACCCTGTACACTTCGCGCGAAACATGCACCTCACGGTAGGTACTCTCGTGTTTCGAAATGTCTGAGTACAGTTACCACCATTACAAGTTTGACGCTTTCATGTACTCCTTGCAGACGGACATCGCTGCTGGGATTGCGAGGGACTCCGGGTCGATCTTGGACAGGGTCGACCATGGTGCGGAAGTGACGCGACGACGTTTGTCGCCAAGCTCTCCGTCGGGTCTCTGATCGGCGAGGCGTCTTTGTGACCACGACGTCATCTGAGGCGGTCTGGATGTGGCCACGTTGTGGATATCATGGAGGTCTGGACTGACCGACGAAGAAAATGCAGTCTAACCGCCTTGATGATGAAATTGGAGCGGGCGTCTATTCACCCCCCCTCTAGTCGCCTTTCTGGTCCTACACATGTCGACCTGTACATCGAGGCCGGCACATCCTGCAACCCAGCCAGGAGGCTCTGGAGGGCCACGTGCACATGCCCTGCCAGCACCTGACCAGCCTGGAGGGCCAGGCTGGGCACGTGCCCCACCCCCGCCACCGCCGGGCTAGGCCGGAGGGTCAGGGTGGGCATGTGGCTACCCACCGCCACCGCCGTCATTCCTGGACCCCTACCCGACAGCGTTAGGGTAGTATCTGTTCTCCCACGACCTGTTCGGGCAGGGCGGGTACAGCGGGTATGACACTTGGACGTGCGCCATGGTCCACGTCAAAGGTATGTTTTGTCTCTTCAGGTTTGTTTGCGTCGATATATTGCACGGATAAACAATATTTGTCCTGCAGGTTTCGCGCCCCAGCCGGGAATTGAGCTCTCCCTACACGAGGAGCCCTCGTAGGACGTGGAAGGCTTCTTCACAGATGACCCAAGGGAGGTTAGGGGAGCACCTCAGCCCGCACACCCGTCGGGGTTCTTTCTGGGTCGTAGCTCAGCGATGCCCCAATGGCCACGTAGGCATCGGTGGAGTTGACCCCCGAGGCCTTGGGAGCACAGGTCAGTAGGACTCCTGACTACCTCACCTTGTCGGGGCCCCGACACCCCGCACTGAGGAGACCCAAGCGGGGCCATCTGGTAAGGCACCGACCGGGGTGGGGCGATGGCGGCGGAGGAGGTATCTCTTGGTGGTGTAGGCGGCAACTAGGGGGTCTTCGTTGTGCTTTGTGTACTTGTATTTGTTGTGTCCGTATTTTACTTCATAGTAACTATGACATGGTTGTATATGAATTCCCTCGTGCATTATAATATAACTTACCTTACTACTTACCAATCGTTCCTACCTCCGCCGCTCAACTGTTAGGCGACTTGGCAGCAAGTAGTGGTCCAACGGTTAAGCGACTAGTCCTTGGTTCATTAGCCTGCGTGCCATGTAACCCCTTGTCGGATTAACTGTCGTGTTGTTATCGTTGCACCATTTCTCCAAAGTTCTCCACCGTGTATGAATTTCCTAGCGTATCGCAATATCACTTACCTTCGTACTTACGAATCATTGCTACCTCAAACGTCCTCATAAAATTCTTCAGAAATTTACCGCACTACAACAACATACGACGATCACAAAATGTTACTGCGAGTCTAATAGATTTTGTACCCTTGAGAATCTACGAAAATCACAAATGGACCAACCAACCTTGTCACCACCATTTTCTTTCCAAAAAAATAACAACCTACAAACAAGATTTGATAAATGTATTACCTACAAAAATTACCATTTATTCTCCTACAATTATTTTCATCAGATTAATAAAATAATAATATTATTATTTTAAATCGCCCAACCGGTGTGCGACTTGTCGATGTGTCGCTCAACCGTTGAGCGACTAGCACAAGTCGCTCAACCGATGCCCGACTTGTACACTTATCACTCAACCGTTGGGTGACTTCTACAGTCGCCAAACGGTGGAGCGACAAATGATTATTTCTGTAAAATAAAAAAACGAAGGTATATTACTGTATTTCGGAATAAAAAAATATATTATTTTAAAAAAATTCCTACCGAACTAGCCCCAATTGGAATGCTTTATTTCTGGTGCTTAAGTGAAATGCATGCTTAGTAGGATGGTTAAAATCATCAGTTATTGTTCTTATAATTAGCTCGGTCTAATTCCATTCCTATTTCTGCTAGTGTGATCTAGTCTCTATTGAGCCATCCCCAACTATATGCTCTAGTGCATGACTAAGACATTTATTCTTATCTCACGAATTTATACTGGTTAACACTAGTGTCAAATTGCTAGCATGCAGTTAAATCTTGTGATCAAAGTCTTACTCTTTGTTCTCATGATTATTTAGGCCTAAAACATATTATGCCAACACTAGTAGAAAGTAGAATTTTGCTCATGATAGGCTTGTCATAACTGAAATTTAATATTGCTATAAACCAACTGTTATCATCCTCCATAATTTTTCCAACTTAGCTAGTCCTACCATTTATCTCTATTGTTAGCTTCATGACTTAAATCACTTTCTTTGCATATGAGGTCATTAGCCCTACTGCCATGGCAAATCGCTCAATGGAAGGTTATTACTAACCTTGTTGCCTGAATCATTATTTTATCACTAAAACTAGTTTTTCGTGCTTCAAGTCTTACTTCTTTCCAATTTCAACTTTAAATATGTTTCAACCTTATTTCTTGTCCTTTGTGTCATGTCTTTTTTCATATAATCATTTCTTTATATTTGCATAACAGAAAAATGTATTGTTTCATGACAGATAATTGAATTGTCAAGGGATTATTTTGGTTTATCTGATTAGAAAAGGCTACAGAATCAGGTGGTTAATTTTATATTTTTCTTATATCTAGTTATTCGTAGTTCAAATACAATACTTTACTTCAAATTGTTATATATTTAGTGTTGATTAAGCATCCAAAATTGGTAAGATTAGGGATGTAACTCGCAAAACTGTTTTATGCATTTTCTTATGCACATATCTGATCTTGCATGTGTTTCTCGTTCTTGTAGACTTGTAGTTGTAGTTAAGCCAATTCCTTTACGCATGGAGTCGGCGGTGAGGGGATGAAGTGATGAACTGCTTCATTTCCATTGCTCTTGTAGGCAGCAGCTTGTTGTTCAGATACTTGTTCTTCAATGTATGAGAGCGTTTGTACCAGTTTGTCACTAGTTTGTTTAAATTGAGGGATGTTTGATAGGAAGAATCCTTGTATCAGTTTTGTACTGGATATATTATATGTAATACTAATACGGATCAACGTATGGTTGATGCATAATATGGCCTAATCTTTCACAGTACTTGTATTTAAATCTCGATCAAAGCAAAACCCTAGCTTTCCTCCACCTTGGTTCGTCAAAAAGGAAGAACAAGTGTATCTCCAAAGTAAGTAATGATATTTGATTGATGTTGAATCAATCCGAAGAGAGACACAAAATCAAACCCGAAGAACAACACCAAACTGTGAGCAATTGAGAGTTCTACGAATTGGTGAGATGATCCGCAAGGAATACAGATCTTGGAAGAAAAGTCACCCTCCAATATTCACGCAATCACAAAACCCTAGATGGGACTTTTCGAAACACATGTACTCATTGTGCGCCACATAAACATGTGACTTTTCTGTATTTTCTTCAACTCCAACTTACTTACAATGGGGGTCTACCCCTGAATATATATGTTCGGTGAACAGTACCACGTGAACAGTATCCGAAGTCAACTCCTAGTGCAAACTCCTACTTTAATTCGAAATTTAAACTATTCTAATTGCTGGAAATAAATTAAACTATCCTATTACAAGAAATTTCAAAATTAATTTCTCTTTTAAAGAAAGATCCGAATTGGAATTGCTCCAATCCAAATCTATTTCGGATTCTTAGGCTGAAAATGCATTGATTTCATAATTGAGTTTGAATTTGGTTCCTTTGTCTTTTCTTGACCACCCGCATGTGCTAAGGTTTTATCCCAAGAGCATGTTTTGTTGGAAGACCAGATTGCTAGTATAGGTTGTCGTACAATTAAGAGGAGTCTTGTCTAGTAGCTTTAGTCTCATCATGTGTTGATAGCTCAATCCTACTTGGTCTAGCTCTCCGTGCCATGATACTATTAGTTGCGAATGTGTTTTGCAAATAGTCGAGGCTCATGCACCTAATCCTTGTAGCATGTGACAATAATTTGCAAATATGGTTTGCAAATAGTTGAAATCCATGCATCTACTCTTTGTTGTATGGGACTATAGTTTGTGAATGTGTTTTGCAAAATAGTTAAAGCTTATGCATGTACTCCTTGTAGCATGTGACTAGAATTTGCAAATTGTTGAAGTTCATGCTTCTACTATTTGTGGCATGTGACTATAGTTTTCAAATGGTTAAAGTTCATGCATCTTTGCTTGGGAATCATCTCTTAGCTTAAACTCTTTCATTTGAATGAAAACTGCATTTGGGAGGACATGTCTGGACCTATGTATTTTGGCTGATTTCGGTTCCAACGACTAGTTTTTGGTTTGTGGGCTATATATACCCCTTGTGGCTGGTTGTAACATCATAATTTTATGAGTTTAAAAGCATTTTTGAGTAGCTTAGTCCCTTAGAAAAATTCATCAATTTTATTTAATTTTAATAAAGCTTAAATGAGACTTTTAAATGTCAAAATAATTTAACGTGACTAATCTGAACATCAATTAATTCCAAAATTATTTTATTTGACTTCTTTGTGCTTGGAAATTTTTTCCATATTTTTCTGGAATTTTTCCGAGTTCAATTGCTATTTTTAATTTGCCGTTTGGATTTTCTGGTATTTCTAAAATGCAAAAGCGGTTTAAAATCTCAAGAAATTCTTTGGGCCGAATTCTTTTTGCCCTGGCCCAAAACTTCTCGCTTCCAGCCTATTCTCTCCTGCGGCTCGCTTTCTCTCTCTCGCTTGCTTGCGCTTGATCCTACTGCCGGGTGCAGCGTGTCGTCTTGTGACATAAACTCACCCTAGCCACTCTCGCTAACATATGGGCCCACCGTGTTACTGCTCTTTGTCTCCTTCTCCTACTCGGGCACAACATGGACTCTGCCACAGATCAAATTTCTTGGCGTTCACGCTAGGGACTCTCTCGGCTACTACCCTTTAAAGGGGGAGGTAGCCCTCGGCTTTCGCATCCCAGCCACACCGCCGTCGCTCAAAAGCCCCAACCCTAGCCGTCAGAATTGCTTGAAGAAGAAAAGTCGTCGTCGAAACCTTCGTCGTTGAGTTCCTCCACCGTTAGTGCACCTCGAGCTTCATCATCACCACCGTCGGGATTGCAAGGAGAAGATCTACACCGCCGACACCTCGAAGTCGCCAGAGCATCACTAGAACCCCACTTCCGTTGACAACCGTGTGCCTCCGCCGCTTCGACCTCGCTGCCGGCCAACCCAGTTATCCCCTTGCAGTCGTGAGTACACTGTTGGGTTCCCCATCGCACCAGCTTCCTATTGTGCCCCTCCGCTTGCTCCGCCCTGGCCTAGAACGCCGACGACCATCAGGACCGAAGCGCCACCACCAGCATCGTCGTCCACATCAACCCCGAGCTTGTGTGTCTGCCACCTGGCTGCCACGCAGTGCCACACTAGCCAAACCAGTGCTGTGCTAGCCTCGCTTCGCAAGTCTAATCACGTCACAACCCCTTTCCACGTGCCACCCTATCTTTGGTCTGAGTCGGCCACGTGTGTGCCACGTGTGCCACGTCATCTCTACCGGTTCAAACCCTAAACCAAAGTCAGCGTGGACTTGGTCCATAGTAGACCCACCCACTGACATGTGGACCCCACATGTCAGGTTCACTGTTCCATGCACTCGTGAGCCATAGACCGTGAGCCAAATCCATGGGCCCGCTCCATACACCGAGGGTCCCACCTGTCAGTCTATATTCCCTATTTTTTGGATTTTCTTTTAATTCCGAAATTCATTGCTGACGTCATGCTGATGTAATATTTCAGAATTTCCTTCAGAATGAAAATTCTGAAAATTCAAAATAGTGTTTTCTTTCTCTTTTTCTTAGATTTAAATCTTCCGAGAGCTCGTTCTTCCTCATACGAACTCCGATTGAACCTATTCAAGTTTCTAAATTCAAGCCCTACATTTCTGAGATGTTTATTTAATTTATGGAGTTTATTTGTTGCTATGTTTTATATTTATTTGGTTTTTCGTTTTCGTTTGCGAGTAGGCGTTGATACTTGGGGAGCTTTTGAGGAAGGGGAGTTGATCAAGCTCAATACCAGTACAAGACTTGTTTCAAGGCAAGTTATACCTTTGACCATGTTGAACCCAGTTTTCCAAAATTACTTTGATTCAAACTATTGCATGTTATTTCAAGTATTTAATTCTTTAAATATTTTGGGATTAGCTACACACCTACCTGATTATATCCACCTTGCTCATTGTATTACCACAATCTTTTGTCACCTTAGCTTGGTTAATTATTAGTTGGTATTATTATAGCACCAACCTGGGTTAGTTAGACACGAATTGTCTACTTAGCCATGCAATGGGTTATTGATATCATTTTGAGTTGTAAATCTAAACTTGACTAAGTAATTGTGGAACTTTGTGTAAATATTGTGTGATGTGTGATGTTACTTGTTAATGGCGTGTGATGCACTTAATCAACAGGGTGAGAAAAGATTTAGACCGAGGCGAGTGGAAAGAATGGTGGTATGGTGGAACTTCGTGCTTGGAAAAATATTAATCTTCGTAATTTGGTTAGAAATTGAGTAGTCTCGCCTTGGTCAATTAAGGACTTAATTTTGTACGCCATTAAACTGAGCTATAGCTGTACGACCACATGCCTGGTATAGAACATGCCTAACTTAGTAAGCTACAAAATACTGGCATTGACTACTCAAGCATATAGGTTAGACTGTATGCCAGAATGGAGGTATGTACTACTGTGTTGGGTCACACTTATGAGCGGTTCGTCGTCTCTAAGTCCAACGATGTGTGTCAGACCAAAGCACTTTGTCAGGGTTGGTACGACAGTAAAACACATAGGGAGGGTCAATTGTCAAGATGAAGTTTTGAAAAGGTTTTGTTGTGATCGGTTCCGATCAAGTTGATTGCATCTTGTGGGTAAAGTGTACAAACCTCTGTAGAGTGTTAAGCAATCTATTCGAATAACTGCGTTCGCGGTTATGGACATGCTTGAGGATTTCATACGAGGGATAGATTTTCATTAAAAAAAACATTTGGGAAGGGACAACTGTGTGCTTAAACTCATATGGATGTGTGAAAGAAATTGATTAGGCTTGCTTTGTGTTCTTTGTGAAGATAATTGTTAAACTACTATTGTTTATTTTTTTAAAATTACACTTTTAATCTATTATTTGTATTCAATTGCAAGTGTCTTTTTTTTTTGCAAAATAACCATAGAAGTCATTTCCTTTGGAATAAGCCATCATCTATAATTGTATTATGTGGTACAACTTGTTGATTACTCATTCTTACTGCAATTATTCAGCTGAAGTGGAGGAGTTTTCGCCTACCTTCGAGAAGGAGTTTTTCGATGAGGGTAATTGCTAGGTCTTGATCCTAGTAGGTTGCTTGTGGCAATTTGATGGGTTCCCACTGAAGTTGTTTCCGTTCCGCTGTCGTCTCTTTATTTAGTGTCAGCCCTGCGTGGCTAAATAAGTGTAAACTCGACCAGAAGTTCACAACCATTATTTATTAATCATTAGTCGTTTATTCTTATATTTGTCTTATGTGGAATGTTATTCATCTATGTTGACACTGTGTGCACTAGTGTGATCCTGAACTCGTGCATTATACATAGATGATCCATATTTGCATATTTGGGTCCCGACGCTGGTTGAGGACAAGGTTTGTTCTTCTCATTTCACTTTTTTGAGCTAGTGGAAGCCTCCATACTCAATTGTGCATGTGTTGTACCTTGTGAGCAATGAGAGAAGTGCTCTAGGTGTATGTGTTGCATCTAGAGGTAGATTGAGTATCCACTTGTGCATGTGTTGCACTTGGTGAGAGTCAAGTAAGGGGCTTAGCTTGTTACTCTTGGTGTTTGTCGACATCACGATGACATGGAGGTGTCGTGGTCATGTGAACTTCTCAAGAAGCTTGTGAGAAGGCCTAATATTGTTGTGATGGTTGGAGCTCACATACCCGGAGGGAAAAGAGCTACGACTAGTGGATTTGAGGTGTTTGCCTTAATTCGTGGAGTCGGTCCAATTCGTTTGAACTTACCTCAACGTGGATTAGAGGAGACCGACAGGTCTACAAACACCACTGTAAAAGGACCACGTGTCACCGTTATGGTTTGCTCTCTTGTGCTTTATTTTGTGAAATTAGCATTCTTAGAGTTAAATTGCTTGCTTGTCACCCTAGGATTGCAAACATTGACATAGACTTAGGTCGTTGGTGCACATAGTTGAAACTATACATTTTAGGCCTTAATTGTGTAAAATCTTTTTTATTTACACTTCCACATATAAAACCGGTTTTAGCCAAAATAATTTTAAAAATGACGGCCTCCTCGATCTTACATGAGGTCACGGTGGAGCTCAACATGATTGCGGTGGTCGGCGCCGAAGTGAGGAGCGATTCACGAGCACTTATAGGAGGAAGAAGACACCCTTCGTCAGGCACCGAGACACTCAGGAGTCAGGCGTTTGTTTTTGTGTTCCTGAACCTGGTGGGGGTGCTTGGACCAAGAAGATCACCAGGGTGACAACCAAACACGCTCCCGACGGACTCTTGGCAACGCCTTGGCCAAGCGAGCGCCATTCAGGATGCAAACCAAACAATCCCTTAGACATGGCTAAGGTGTAGCATTGGTAATGCCCTTGTGAAAAAGTTACTACTAAACACATTTAGCAGGACAAAGATGAGGCTATATCTAGAACAAACATGTCTTAAAGTAAACTAAACAAAAAATGTAGGAATTTGCATGGAAAAATCACACGGGATTTAGATTCCATAATTATCAAGAATCCTTTCTCCAAATTAGGCCTACAAGGGTGACCATCCCAACCACTTAAACGAGACCTTAGGTGGACTGGATCAATCTTCACCACAGTTAGGCCCAATCTATGGATGGGCCAAGCCAAACTGGGCTAACTGTTGTGAATGGGAAGAAGGAATAGAAATAGCATGGCGCCACTGAGGGGAGCTCCTATATGCTACCCGAGCATTAACTGGCAATGTCCTACCCACCCCTTGGCCCGTCAAGCCCAATCCAGCGCACAAAATTCGAGATGTCTTTTTGTTTGTAATGAAAATTTCAAATGATTTTATCTTTTGAACCAAACATCAAATTCACGATCCATTTGAACCATTGTGTTCCTTACAACAAGATCTTCAAAACAAGACCCCAATTGAATATATTTAGATTTTATAAATGATATCATATGTAATATGTTCCAATAGATAAAGCAAAATGTTCCGTACATCATTTCCCAATGTTCTATTGGTTGATGGGCGTTGTTCCACTACCAATCTTTTGAATTGAATACGAGGAATGAACAAGGGTGGGCGTTGGATGTTCTAGTAGGTAAAATGAAATGCTCCACATTTTTAGTTTCAATGGTCCAACAGTTCATCAACGATGTTCCATCCTGGATTAAGTACATGTTTGGTCCCTCAACTATACATGATGATTAATTTTCGTCCCTCAACCGAAATACCGGATATAACGACCCTCCAAGTATCAATACTTGACAAAAGAAGTCCCTCTGTGTGTTGCAAAGCGGTTTAGTCCGACGTGGCATCCACGCTGGCATTTTGAATACACGTGGCATCCACGCTGGCATCCAGCTCCCTCTCTTCCCAAATCGCCCCACCAACACACCACGCCTCACCTCACTCCCAAGCCTCGGCTCACCTCGCTGCGGCGGCGGCGACGATGGAAGCGACTTTGTGGCGGCGGAGGACTGCAGGTTGGGACTCACGGCGGCATAGTACACGTGGCAGAGCCCACGGTGGGGCGCACCATCGCCACGCCGTGGGGCGTGCCAATGCTCCTCCCTCTCGACTGTTGCTCCTCTTGCCGCCGGCCCCGGCCGTGGCGACCTTCGTCTGGGTGCCTCCATGAGGTCGGCGTCATCTCTAGCCTCCCGCCAAGACAAAGGCTGAAGCGCCTCGACCTCCTCGATGACGCGAGGCCTTCAGCTTCACCATCACCGGTGGCGAGCACCGACTAAGCGGGGTGGTGGTGGCGCCACGCCCGAGGGGAGGAGAGGAGAGGAGCGGAGAGATGAGGTGAGCGAGGAAGGGCCAGTCAGTAGGCGTGGAGGTCTTTGGAGTGGCGCTTGTGGGGCGGTGTCGTGGTTAGGTGCTCGCTGCAGGCGCGGTGGTCGGCGGCCACACGGAGTGGTAGAGCATTTGCGGTCTGTGTCGGCAAGGTGGTGCGCTCGCCCCACTCCAACGATGGCGGTCGCGGCGGCGGCGGCGTCGCCGTGAACGGGCGATCTTGGACTTGGTCCTATAAGCGATACCAGGCGTGTCGGCGTCTGGCGAATGAGCGGCGACGGAAGCGTGCCACGACGCCATCCCTGCGACGATTCGAGGTGGCGTTCGAGCGTGGAGCTCGATCGCGACCGCGCGTGCTCCCGTGGAGAACTTCGCTGGTGGCGGCATCCACCGCAACTATGACCTCTGCTTGGCACCGCCTCCACATCATCGGCGAGTGCGGCTCCCGTGCACTGCTGCCTCCTCGGCCCCGGGAGCGGCGGCGATTGAGCTCCCTCTCCCTTGGGTCATGACCGAGCCACGCCGCGCGGCTGCTGGGTGGCGACTAACGGCGTTCGGACGGCGCTTGCTCTCCACGCTCATGTCGTCCTCCAACGCCGACCACGCTGCCGTCGAGATGCCTTCCACCGCCGCTCCTCCCACAAAGCCCTTCATCTTGCGCCTCGTGTCGTCGCTCTCGCGCCATCCACCCCGCCGACCTCCGCCCTATGGCGTAGTCCTCCTCGCAAGCTCCTACCCCGACCCCATCTTCCGACTCGTCGGCGTCACCCCGCCTGTCGCACTCTCTCCCCTGCCGGCAGCGCTCAAGTCCCACCTCCTCTCCGCGCTCGGTCCAATCCCCCAAGCCCATCGCAAGAAGGTCTCTGACGCCATATCCGAGCTCTCATGCTTGCTCCTCCCAAAGAACGCGTGGACCGAGCCGCTCCGTTCCTCTTCGAGCGGCGAAGAATTGAGCTCCTCTCCTTGCTCTGGTCTATAGATTTTTTGTGCCAATAAATCCACGTGGGTCAAACAATGGTCAAAAGCGCTCTGCAACGCGACCGAGGACTTCTTTTGTCCCAGTATTGATACTTAGAGGGTCGTTATATCCCAGTATTTCGGTTGAGGAACGAAAATTAATCATCGTGTATAGTTGAGGGACCAAACATGTACTTAATCCTTAAGTTTTAAGGGGAATGCCCAATGTTCCACACATTCAGTTTTAATGCTCCAACAATTCATCGACGATTTCCCAACGGTTTATCGACGATGTTCCCGTGGTTTGGCAATGTGAACAAATTCAAACCTATTAGCGAAACAAATCAAAATTATTAGTGAAACATTGGTCGTAATCTCAAAAAAAAAAGATACCAAACTATATGCAAGTGGGGTCTTGTTTTGAAGATGTCGTAATAAGAAATACGATGGTTCAAACAGATCGTGAATCGGATAGTCGGCTTGAAAGCTATAGCATTGTAAAATTTTCAAATCAGGTCGTTGAAATCACTTTTGTTTGCTGGCGAATTTTCCAGCCTTTGTCTCAAACGTGGGCCGCGGGTTGCCTGCATAGGGTGTGTGGTAGATGTAGACCTGTTCATAGGCGGCCCAGCTCGAGCCTGCTCCGAATTTTTGGGGTTTGAGCCTTGATTTATGCCCCAAAAGCCCATGAAGGCAATAAAAATAACAAAAAACTATTTTTTATTCTAAAAAATAAAGTAAATATTAATTTTTATTAAAAAGAATTAAAAATAGTATCTTTATATATAAAAGGAGACGGGAAGTGAGAGCTCCGGCCTGGCCACGTCACCATCTAAGGTTCCTCCCGTCGGATGCACGCCAGACGGCCAGGATGGCATGGAGATGAGCGCCTGCGCTTCTCGCTTCTTCTCTCCGTCGAGGCGTCAGGCGCTCTCCTTTTCCCCTTCCTTTCTCCGCCGCGTGTCCTGACTCCTGCCCCGATGCCGCGCCGCGCCTCTCTCCTCCACCGCCCTCCTCCATAGCCGCCGCCGCTCCCTCCCTCCTCCACCGCCCTCCTCCATAGCCGCCGCCGCTTCCTCTCTCTTCTTCAGCCGCTCATCCCTCGATCTCCCTCCCCATCAGCTGCCTCGGCGCCTACCCTCGCCCTTTTCCTTCCGCCTCAGTCCTCCCTCCCGATCTGCCTTTGCCCTCGCCACCGCCACCGCCCCATCCCGTCCACCTTACCGCGTCCCTGTCGATCTATGTCTCGACTTCGGTTTTCTCTGTTCTTGGCGTTCACAGAATCGCTACGACCCCATCCACTCCTCCTCGCTTTCTCGTCAGCTGCTCCTCCTTCCCATGCGTGCCGAGCCCTGTTGGGTGGTTGAGGTGGAAGCACGGCGCTTGAAGCGTCTGGCGAGGAAGTGAGGCGGCGAAAGCGGGCGAAGGCGCACTGGCCAGCAGGAGATGGCTCGATAAGACTACGGTTTCGCCTTCCTCCTCTCGCTGTGGTGGAGGCAGCGGCGGCGACGTGCTCGCCGTCGGCCACGTCAGTAACGCCATCTACTCCAACCGCGACGCCATCTTCCCCAAAACCTCTCGCCAGGAGCCTCCCAAACACCGACTTTTATGCAACTCCTTTTGCTTGTTTTTGATTCATTGTTTTGGGGAATTTTCGTTGTTTGATGTCGCATCGTTGAGATCCCATGAATTTCATGAGTCGTTATGGTCGCCTATGCACATGTTTACTATGAAAAGGGGTTGGGATGCGGTGAATTGGGTGGATTTCTTGTCAAGATGAGTAAAATATGCTATAGATTCAGATCATCTTTGCTAGGAATGGCAATTGGCGACTCATAGATTATATCGGTGTATCATGATGCAGACTGAAGCTATTATGTTTGTATATTTGCCAAATTAATTGGCTTAGCTTGCCTTCACATGCGCTTTCAATTTACAATCATGTCGCTCAAGAGAGCTCCCGCCCATTCAAGTGAAAGGATGATAGCGTAAATTGTGAATAAGCCATACATGCTATATAGGCGATTCAAAGTCTGTTTTTACGCTATGAATGAAAATGTGTGTGCTCTTCGAAGTTATGACACTTTCGCCTGCTCGACGACATATGTGGGATCGATGGTTGTTTCATCTCGCTAAGTGTGCTATGGTGCTCCCGTGTATCCATCGAATGAATGGTCTTCGCAACTCAAGATTTTTAGTTTCTTTCTGCAGGGATTCAAGTTGAAAGTCTATTGATGAACAAAATGAGGAAGCCGAGAGTTCGCCACCCACCAAGACACGAAGTTGAGGAATTTAAAGCTCTACTACGCCACCAAAAAAGTATCGTTCTGATTTTATCAACAGGCTCTCCATAAGAGCCAACCTTTAGTGATATCCAACATAACTCATGAAAAATCCGAGTTATTGACCGCCGGAGACCTCAAGGAAGGGCTAAGCTTGAGCGACTTTGTTCGCAACTACTTTCGATCAAGATCCGTCTGTGAGGTGCGATTATTGATGTACCGGTCATTGACAGTTCATCCGCAAGCATCGAGAAACTAATCGGTACGAATGGCAAGAGTACTCGCCACGATCGGCTATACCGCATAAGGACCTAGCGTAAATTGTAAGTAATCATTATTATTCTCTGTTGTTTGGAGATAAATTTTTAAAACAAGTTTAATTCTTGTTTGTTTAACTCCAATGCAGATTAGGGTGATTAGATCATGTCGACATGGTATCAACAAGTTGGTCGAGTCACTTACAGAGAGGTTTCCAAGTGTTTCAAAGTCTCAACCGAAAAGTAAAATGAGGGAGATATCGACTTTGTTGATAATCAATGGCAGTCATAATGCTTTCACACTCAAGCACACCGCACTGATTATCGTTGTTTTTGTGTTAGTAGTGTGATTACTAGTGAGGACGCTCAAGGACGTAATAATGTATTTAAGATGTTGAATTACGCCGCTCTTGTTTCTCTGCGCAGTCAAGAAAGAGGTTCTTGACAAGCTTGACTTAAATTACTCACCTGGTACTCAACTTGATATTCTTTTGTCAGTAGTACAATTCTATTTGTTCAAGCACCTCTCCTTCCAGCTTCTCTACACTCAGCTGCTCTTCGGGTTTCTCTACGTGCTGTGCTAGGCAATTGTGAAAGTGATGGTAACCCAATAACTAAGGTTTATGCTGCTTTCAAGTTTAAGGTCATTAGCGATCTTCGTTTTGTTCCATATATCTAGCTTTTTAGAAGGAAAAAAAAGGAAAAAAGGGACACTTTTTGTCTTGCAATCGGGGAAAAAACAAGAAACAACGATTGCATTTTACCCGGATTTATTCATTAGAGTATTAGACAACCATTTGTGTGAATGCTAGCTCGCTTTTTGGATTTGTGTAGGTTCTACCAAAGGAAAAGGACATCCACCTTGGAAGATGGCAGGATGATAGTATGACACCATATAAGTATGATTACCTAGAGTAGATCCCTTCTTTTTAGCTTCTCTTTATGTTGTTCACACATAAATGTCGCGAAATTTTGCTTTCCACTGCCTGACAATCAATAAGAGCTCCACAATATTACTACCTATCCATAGGATTCAATACCTTCTTGTGCTTTGACACACATAAATGTCGCGAAATCTTGCTTTCCACTGCTTGACAATCATTAAGAGCTCTACAGTGTTACTGCCTATCCATAGGATTCAATGTCTTCTTGTGCTTGGAATAATGGCATTGTTGGGCCTGAGATCCAGTGAGCTGTTAAGCCTTGCCATGCCAGTACTTTCTTTGATTTGTCTCTCTTTTCTCCTTGCTCCTTACACTTTTATGGATGTGATGGGATGAAATTGTTCACTATTTGGCAAAAATGATTCAATGTCTACTTAAATGGGCCATCCCGCTAATTGGATCAGATAGATGTTTCAAGAATTATGAGTGTCTCATTTTTTAAATTAAGAAATTTTATTGCTTCAGTATTCTTCTAAGATATTCCCCATTGTTCTCGACTCGATACTTCACCATGAATTTTCCGGAAATTAGATAATTGAGCTAGTGGCCACTTACTCTATTGAGATATGTAGATCTCACTATGTTCTTTGCATTTATGAAATTTTATTGTTTCGTGTTCTTTAGTAAGGTTTTTTCTTTCTATTTTGCATTGTTCTCGGTTCCAATAGTTCATGATGAAATTTAGAGAACTTTGAAAATTGAGCTAGGTAACCACTTACTCTATTGAGATATACGAGACCTCCTGTGAAACCTGCAGGTTTAGCTTGCACATTATGTTACATAGTACGCTTAAGCAAGGTATGCTACTAGTCAGTACTTTGCATAGCTCAACACTACAATGGGTAAATTACCATGTTCATTTCAATGATAGATCTGCTTTGTGTACTTCATACTTTCCAGAACACCATGAGCATCTTGAAGAGTTGAGGACCTCAGTTAGCCAAAACTACTTTCTTGGTTCCCAAGAATTTACCGCCTCATCAATTCCTAATGCTAGATGTTCATCTGCTATTCTTGTGGTCAACACAATCGAAGACAATCTCACATGCATGTGCAGTACTTTAAACCCACTTCCATAGGTTCGACAACAAAATTCGTGTCGATCCAATTTTAATTCTGACTTCAGTATCATGAATTTAGGAGGAGTTAGGTGTTTTTTTGGATGATTAGGCTACGTAGAACTCAACCCATAGTCCTGCGGTGAGGGCATTACTCAGATAAAGAAACAACGTGTGTAAAAATATTTATACCGATTTGCTTTTTAAGAAAAAAAAATACTAAGCGTAAAGCATTGCTAGATCTAATTTCTTCGCTTTTAGTTCCACTTGCTTACCATGGAAAAGTGTGTAATCGATTTTGATGTTCGATGACCATTTTTAGATTATCAAGACAATGTCTTTGTATCTTGCATTAATTATTGTTGTCACACCATACGATAGGTTTCTTGAGGTCATACTGGTTTTGTTGTTAGATGACGCCTTGCATGACAACGCTGGTTTCTTGCTAGTTATTTTTATTGGAAAAGCCAATTTTGGCCAGGCCAGGCCGAGCTCAGGTTTGCCCGTTCAAGGCCGGGTTTTTCCGACCGGCCCGGCCTCGATTTTGAACGGGTCTAGTAGGCGTGCGTGGCAGCTGGTGACCCCATCCTGTCAGAATCAGTGGACGGCTGATGGAGGCCGTAGTGGTCCGAGAAATGGGAATATGCCCATCCAACGGTGCAGGCATCATGGGCCACGTCGACGTCGACTCCCCGCAACGTTTATTTCCTTATCAGTAAAGAAAAATCTTTATATATAAAGAGAGACGGGATTGAGGAGCCGGGAGAGACGCTACGCCGCCGTTTTCTCCTTGCGTTGATCCGATTTCGGTTTGTTCGCGCCTCCGATTAGATCCGCGCTCTCCTCTTCGCTTAGTTTGCCACGCGGCGTCGAGGTCTGGCGCGTGGCGATGGCGCGGGTCTCCCGTGACGCCGTCTCCTCCGCCGCCATTCATCCCCTGGCCGCTTCCATTCATCCCTTCCTCCCGATCCCAATCGCCTCTCTTGCGGTGGGGCGCGGGCACACACCCTCCTTCCCGCCGCCTCTCGCCGCTCGGCGCCTCCTAATCCTCTCCGCTTGTCTGCGCCGTCGTCGAGCCGTGCCTCCGCCGGACGACCACGCCAGGTCGCTTAAGCCAAGAGGGCGCAACCACCCCCGCCCCTTCCCTCGCCTCTCGCTTCCAGCCAGTCACCGCGCCTCCTCATCCTCTCTCCTTCGGCTGCGCCATCGTCCGTGTGCCGTGCCTCGCCGGACGACCACGCCAGGCCGCCAAGTCAAGATGAGTTCCTCAGACGACGGCGGCCACACCCGGCCTTCTCCTCTCCTTCGCTTCAAGACTCGCCCAACCCCGGGGGCGAACCACCCCGCCCTTCCCTTCCGCCTCCGCCGCTCGGCCAGATGGCGGAGCGCCCCATCTTGGGGTCTCCAGCGCCCCATCTGAATAGTCTGAAGAGTTCTGGCATCTTCCTCGCTGATCTCAGGTTTATTGCAAAGAGCTGATATGAAAATGGAAATGGAAAATATTTTGTTTTGGGCTCTGTTCTGGGCTGTTGAGCTATGTCGGTATGTCCCAATCTCTATTTTCAATTGCAGATGGGAAGAACATGGGTAAGCAATGTACTTACTACAAACGATGACATGTGGATGTATCTAGATGTTCATTTCTGAACAGTCAGTGCAGGAGTATGGGACCAAGAACTCGAAAAGTTACCAATATGCAATTGCTGGACTCAAATTGCTGCTGACGAGTGATCTCATGCTGAAGCAAAGGTAATGTTTTTTTACAGGAGAGGCTTCAGTTTGTTGCTTTTGCTATTTTTTTTAGGGGAGAGGTTATATTGGACGAGCATTTCGACGTCCATTAGTATCTCTGAATCTTTACGAAATATTATATCAGAGTGTAATATTTAGTGCCAAATAGAACCTCTGAAAAAATACTAAATACAGATGACCTTTACTGACACTTAAATTTTCAGTTAGCTGTTTCTTTCGACAAAATGGCACTGTCAAATGAGTATTTTATTAAGAGGATGTTTACATTCTGGTGTCTGCTTTTTTTGGATAGGTGGGTACTGGGTATAGTATGGAGGCCATAGACGCTGCTGGGATGATGAAGAGAATCCTGTTTGTTTTCAGGTTGTTATATTTTATATTTATATTTGTGTTATTGGCTCATTGTGTGCATTTGAAAAGTTGTAGTTTGTGCATAGAACAGTAGAGTAGAGAGAAGCACATTGTTTCCGGCTGCCGTGCTTGCTTACATTTCTTTTTTATGGGAGCTTATTTACGTTTCGAATACGCAATTGGTCCCACCAAAGAGCATACTTCCCATGCCATTACTGACGACGAAATCAATCCCACTGGAGGGAAAAACACAAGATAAGTAAGTAAACACCGTCATGACCCTATAGATTACTGTGGTCGATATTAAATCTCTGTGCCATTTCTACGTCCTGTATATCCAACTTTTTAGCTTGCTCCATACTACCTCAGTATTGATCCCTTGTTTAGACTCTGATTCCAATAAAATAACATTATATCAACCATTCTTACATCTACTTTAGTACTTTGATCGAGTGTACAATATACCTTTTTTGCTCACAGATTATATATTAGCACATACAGATACGTTATAGCCTACCTTACAGATACACCTCGCAGCTACATTAGTTTGGTTATTATTCTGCGTGTGCAGGATCTTTTTATAGAATGGTATACTGTTTGTTCATCGATTTGTTTTGTATATATTTTACCGCACATATCGAGACTTGTGTCTTTGCTAAAAAATGCCTTTCTAATCTTAGTGGACATAAGACAACACATACTACGGCACCTATCTCTCGCTTTCTGTTCATACTGTGCTTTGTATTGTAATTATGTTTCGTCTACAAACGATAGAGATCGCATGTTAATGTTGCTACTTTTTTTGCCCGCATGAGAGCCTCACTTATCTTTCTTTTTATGCAATTTCACCTTGCGGTTCATCGGACAACTAACAAATGTGAGATTCGATATAGCGGATTGTCTATTGATGTTTATCTCCTCCTATCTGTTATATGTGACTTCTAGAGTGCTCTCTTCACGTGTCTGTAATGTAGCAAAGATTGTTAGTCTCTCATAGCATCCTCTTATACATCAAGTAACACAAAGGTGATGCAATTATTTATCACTACTTCCATAGCCATACAATCTCCAATTTATTAGCTAAAATCATTTTGATGGTTGTACCCTTTGATTGTCTAAAAAGATTGGCACGTACTTCGCACATGCATGACTTCTTTATCTCCGAGTCTTACTCTATGAGCTGCTGTACTATAGCTTCATTTGGGACAAAACTGGGCCATGGCCAGCCTTGCAAACCGAAACTAAGCAGTGAAGTATTGTGTATTTTCTTGCTACTTGAACCCTAACCACATCTTTGACCCCATAGGGTTAAAGTTCTGGCATCTCTATTGACCCTAATCAAGTATTGATCGAATTGGACCTTAACAGGTGAGGATGTGAACAATGATTCTAAGAGGGTTGGCACTCATAGTTTTTACCTCAAACTCGCTAGCTACTCGTGTTTATTGTATAAGCACAATAATCTCAACAAGGCCCAGCCTGATTCACCACTAACTGTTAATTGCATCAGTATTTGTCTGACCTTAGCATGGTGGTTACTATGTCGATCTATGCAAGTTGTTAAGCGTGACACTACTCAATTGTTCTAGTAATGCGGTGGTCTCTCTCTCTGCCTCTTTTGTAAACTACAGTTCCAGACTTTGGACGGTTCCTGCAGTCTTTTAGTACCTACAAGCCAACTTTATGTAATGTGTAATAGCGTAAAACATCCTCTAATATTTTGCGAACAACTACATGTAATATATGGCCAATCGGCGTATCTTGTGCTCTTTTGTAACGGCGATATCTATTAGTGTGCACTTTTATCTATGCTTAGTTTTTTCTTATTTCTTCCTGCCAAATGGTACATGCTACATCTGACTAAACAATTTCCTTTTTTGATGTATGTATTGTTATAACAATGTTTCCATTTTCTTCCAAAAGCAGCAGAGGATTAGAGCTAATGGACCGTCTAGCTAACTACTGCATGATGAAGTCTGCAATGCCTGCTTATTACAATTGATATCGGTATGAACAATAATAGCTTGCTCAAAAAAATGGTACATCATACTTTGCCAGCAGCTCACCTCTACAATTGGTGAATCACCATTTCCATTTCAGTGATAACTTTTGTTTATGTGCTTTATGTTTTCCAAGACACTGTGGATCTGACTAAACAATTTCCTTTTTTGATGTATGTATTGTTATAACAATGTTTCCATTTTCTTCCAAAAGGAGCAGAGGATTAGAGCTAATGGACCGTCTAGCTAACTACAGACAGTAAGTCTGCAATGCCTGCTTATTACAATTGATATCGGTATGAACAATAATAGCTTGCTCAAAAAAATGGTACATTATACTTTGCCAGTAGCTCACCTCTACAATTGGTGAATCACCATTTCCATTTCAGTGATAACTTTTGTTTATGTGCTTTAAGTTTTCCAGACACACCGTGGCCATCTTGAAAAGCTGGACACCACAGTTAAACAAAGCTACAACGAGAAGGTACCTGCCCCAGATTGACTTTAATGATTCCTAACAATTGCTGCTACCTCAACGATTCCTAATGATAGATGCTCATCTATAATATAACTGTGCCCAACACGTGCCTAAAAACAATCTCACATGCAGGTACAGGTGCTTGGGGCCCATCTCCATAGGTTTGACAGCAGAATTCCGGATCAATCCAATGTTAGTGACAATTTAGATTACCAGCCTGTATTATATAGAACACAGAACAAAAAAGATATGAGAATGTAATCGTTCCTTCTTTGTTTTGCACTTGCTTGGTAAGAAGTCGCCAACTAAGGAATTGACATTACCGCCTCCAAAGAGATGCACCAAATTTGAATTTCTTAAGCGACTTTCACCAATCAAAGCCAAGTAGTATCCTCTCCTTGTTTGCTCCGCTTGGTGGTGAACAGTTAAGTGAGGTTTGATGAGCAATGAGTCACACACTCTGAGGATGTCTAAAGGTATCTCTTTGCTGCTGAATGCCTTGTATTATATATTCCTAGAGATTTTCTCATGTCCAAAACATTCCTTCCCAAAGTGTTGTGCTAGATCGATCGCTTTTTCCCTTTTGCTTGTTACAAAGAATGTATTTTGGGATTATAACTCATTTCATAGTTTTTGTATAGGTCGTATACATTACCTCTAGACAATACATATGTGTCAGATAGATATCATCTTTTTACTTCAGATATTGAGTAAAAAATCTTTGGAGGATGATATATTCTTTGCATATAAAAACGATTATATGATCGTCTTTGCCCATTCCGGACTCAACATACGAATTATCACTCTATACAAAGATCTTTGATTCTTACTTTGAGAAAATCACCGTTATTTTTTTATCTAAAAGTATATGACATGTCTTGCGTGTTCCTTTTACATCCGGTATAGCTCAAAACAAAAACCGAGTACCGTACCAAAACAAAGATGTTCGTTCGGAGGAGATGCATGTGCATGATTCCACATTCCTTAGTTCAGACTTTTAGAGCTTAAAATACTTTACGTACTTATTGATGGACTCTCTACTATATTACTAGCTTATCCATATTTTGGTTCCTCACAAATTACATGTAGAGTCTCTCAAATTAAAATCCCATATTGACGGATCCAGATAAGACTTATGTATTATTTGACCACAGATGTATATTGTGCCATTTCCGATCTAATTATTTTACTCACACACACATATATATATATATATATATATATATATATATATATATATATATATACACACTTAAAACTTCCAAATCATTATCATACATGGGATTTTATTTCGCCCATGCAACGCGGGTCTACCGCTAGTAATAATAAAAAGGAGCCATCCTCCTAGGCCTATAACTCGCGCTCGTCGGTCGAACCCCTATGCCATCCCCCGCCGCCGCCAACCCCCGCCGCTCTTCCTCCACCAAAGCCGAGCACGACCACCCACGCCGTCGACCACCGAGCCCGACTGCTTCCGAATCCACCGGACGGGGGCTCGCCTCACCCAACGCCATAGCCTCCTCGTCCTCGTCCTCGTCCTCGTCCTCCTACTCTTTCACCCCACAGGTAAACCCTAGCGTCGATTGGTTCAGCTTTTCATTTACACATGTCATTCCTGCATCCATGGTTGGGGTTGGGTTAGGTTGGATTGGTTCCATGTATTTTTCGTTGTTGGTGATGTAATCTATAGGGTTTATCTCGCAGGCGCTTGTGTTTGCAATACTTTGGTCGGGTCCCGTGAGTCTGTGACTCCGCAGGACCCTCTAGGCGGGCGCGTCCGCCATGTTTCCGCCGAAAGGGCCCAATCCCTACGGGCAGCAATCGTACGGCCAAATCGTAAGTCCCTGAGAAAGCTGCTTATCTGGTATTCGCTTGGTTGTTCTATTCTGATGTGTTCTAGGTTCTCATATATGTGTGCAAAATTCTGTACCGTTTTGGCTGGATTTTTTTGCAGCCTGGTAGCAGTGGATTTGGGGCCTCGGCAGCGGCAGGCAGCGCTGATGGTGGTCGGTTTGGTGCCCGTGCTGGACAGGGGGCTGCTGGGCAGTATGGAGGGCCTTACGCTTCGGTGTATGGCGCGCAGCAGGTGGTTAACTATAACTGAAATTTGTGAACCTTTTTAATTTGAACTCTATATGCAATTTATTTAGCCTCCTGGTGTCGTTTTATGCTTATTAATGTTATCTGTGTGTAAGCCGCTTTGTGTGTTGTCATTTTGTGCGTTGTATGCCAATGGGGAATCTTAAATTGTAGGCAAATGGTGAAGGTTATTAGTTACCAGTTCAATACCTTTGGAATACCAAAGGGTAAAGGAACTACACAGCTACATGCTATCAGGAATTTGATGGATCAACATGGATATCCGGGATAATAATGCGCTAGGTTTGACCAGTGTTGAAGAGGCTGGCCAGGATTATTGTTTCCAGGTCAAATAAAATAATCTGAAATATTGCTGGCTTAACTCCTAGGAAAACTCAGGAATCCTCCTGGCACCTGAACTGGAATTGGACTGTTTGTATTCCTTATATACACTTTGTATTATCCACAAAAATAGCAATTCATACCATGAAAATGCGGAATGCATGCCTTACTTTTATTTTTGGAAGTAAGCTCCAAAAGGTCATTGTTTCTATTATAATGAGGCAAAGAATTCCATAAAGTCCAGGAATCGATAATGGCCCTGTGGGACAGTTTGTGCACAATGAGAATCAGATCCTACAGTACTTAAAAGAAGCAACACTTTCTGAAAGCAAAAGTAGTAAATCTGCAGCATCATAGTTCTTATGTCTATCCTCCAACGTTTGTATGACCTGCTCTGTCTTGCTCTTTAGCTTGTCATCACTAGCTAGCACTTCTGCCCATTTTGAGTGATAGATGCTATCTCCCAACATAATCTATTGATCCAAACCAGAATATCACTGAAAGATAAAGTCATTCCTTAGCTTCTTCTATGTTCCAAAACATTCTCACTATGAAGATGCTATGCATCATTTGCAGCTATCATTCTAGACCCTGCTTGGGAGGCTTGAACTTCAGTTTAAAGCTGTAAAACACATAACTTATCCTAAATTGCTAGCTGTTTTTGGGTAGCTTATGGGCTCGCTGATCTCCCCAATAACATAGAAGCTGAAGCTGGTGAAACTCAATGTCCTGAGGTTATGCAGGTTGGGGTGGGTAAAAATGACACAAAAGTTGCCATTATTTACACCACTGTACTAGCTATAAATAGAAACCCTAGCTCCCACACCCACCCCACCATCTCTTTTGTGGCGGCTGCTCTATTCCGAATTTGGGTTCTGAATCTCTGTTCTTCCCTATGTGCGACTCCTTCTCTATCAATTCCAGTTATGGATCTATGTGATACGTGAAGAACCAGGAGGATAGCAAGTTAAGGCTCCTCTTCTATTCCCCTACCCCTCTCTTCCCTGCATAGATCTGGTTATGCATGAATGATCTGAATCTGTGTTCCTCCCCCATGTGTGGCTTCTTCTCTATCAACTAGTTATGGATCTACGTGATATGTGAAGAACTAGGAGGATCATAAGTTAGGACTCCTCTTATATTCCCCTCCCCCCTTTTCCCTGTATAAATCTGGTGATGCGTGAAATGTCTTGGGTGGGGATTGTGACTTTGGGGGCTTGCAACTATAGTTTCTGATTTATTGAAGTTCACCTTCATGTTGCCTAATTCCATCACTGACATTAATTACTGTTGTTCATCTTTTGCATTGCAAAATTACCAGATCTTTTGAATACCCATTATCATTACATGAATGCCACCATCAAACTGGCCTTGCACTTGCAGTACTTCAATTTGAGCCATGACATATTTAGAATTTTGAAAACAAGCAATGTCAGAGCATTCAGATTTCAGTGTTCAATCATAACACAGTATGTGAATTCTACCCAAGCACGTTATACATTCTCAACTTCTCATTATCTGTTGCTAGCAGAATTTGACAAACAGCATTAGGAGTTGACACGTATAGAAGCATACTGGGCATATAAAAGAAGCTAAGCTTTACGAAAGATGTGTTTGGTAACTTTGGTTTTGCCAATATAGTGCTCACTGGTGCATGTTGTTATATTGGATTCTCCAAACATCTCCTTGAGGACACAGCCAAGTATTTACATCCACCATGCACTCAGAAAATATGCTGCTCTTTGTGCTAAGGAATGATTATGTATATGAATTGGTTGTGTTAACTGACTTGGTGTCCTACCATAACTGGAAACATGAACTGGTTTAAGTGGCCGAGTGCCAACCCCTCCTGGTACCCTACCTTATCTGTTAATATGCTTGGTAGACTACTCAACTATAATATTGTAGTCATTTAGTCATAGTGTCACACATAGATAGGAATAGAATAATATGGCGAAAATATAACCCATACTTATGTAGGTTAAATATGCTGTTCCTGGTCTGAAATTGATCTTGTGTGACCTGAAACTAGATCTGCCATAGATCGTGTATCATCTATCTCCAACAGTCTTTGCTGCTGAATAATACTTTTGATGTCTAATGCTGTGTCCACTCTGTCTAACATCTGTAACTGCAAGAGTAATGCAGTATGATAGCTATTAGAAAGCCTGGAATTATATATTTAAGCAATGCTGTGACTGGGAAAGAACTCATGTTGCCAGCCGTTATATTCAATGACCATCATATTGGTAGCATCTCTACATTACCTTCACATATTATTTGTGACTTTGTGTATATGATCGAGATTTAATTTGCATCAAGCCATTTTTAGCATAATTTCATACCATGAAGAGCGGATGCTATGAAGTAATTTGTGTCAACCATCCATGTGTGTTTTTTTTTTGTTATTTCTGAGTTATGTCTTGTTTAGGCCTTTTTGTGGTCAAGTTCCCTTGTCATGGTGTCAATCTCTACTGACCATTTGTTTCAGCTGTGCCGATCACTTTCTCCTATGGTTGGAACTTGCTTCTCATCTCCTTTTAGTCCTAAGTGTCACAATTGATTCTTCATAATCTTATTGCAGAATAACCGAATATCCAACTTATACTTTTGACAGGTTGGCGGACTTGGTGGGAAAGGTCCGGCTTCGTCTAGTCTTCCTAGCCTGCCAACTCATCCAACTTCACTCTCAGAGTCATCCAAGTTCTTGTCTGGATCTGTAGGATCCAGCCTGGCAAGATCTAATGATGATTATCTGGCTGTGCGTGGATATGCACAGAAGCTAGACCAGTATGGTAGTGATTATACTTTAGAGAGAAGGATTTATAGTGAACACTCAGCTAATCTTGGCCGGAGAGATGGCCTTACTGATTTGGATAGAAGATACCCTGATCATACTCCTGCAGGCAATCAGGTCTCTCACTTTTTTTGCTTGCCCTTTACCCATTATAATTCAACTAGTGCATTTGTATGACCCACTTTTTTTTATTTAATCTCAGATTCATGACCGTGTGGAGCAGGTAGAAGTTTTGTTTTCCCGTTACAAAACTCTGTTCTGCTAACATTTTCATGCTCTTTGTGATAAATTTTCATCAATTTGATCCTATTAATTTTTTTAGGGTTCATCAATGCGCCATCAGCAGCTCCTGAAAGCTCAACTGCAGCCTGGGTCTGATATAAGGTATGTTAGCTCACAATAAGGTTATATAAAATTATCGCATCAGGCTGTTCATTCATATTGTTAGACCTTAATAACTTAATTACTCTCACTTAAAATAGTGCATCAAATGAATGACTATTTGCTTGTTACAAACACCCCTGCCCTAGGACTAGGTTTTCGTTAGTTATTTTGATATTTTTCATCAATATTCTTGGAAAACTAAATCAGTAGGGATCCTTTGTGTGTTTATCACTGCAACAAAAGCATAGGGCACGCACTGAGTAAAGTATGCATTTCTGGCAGACAAGCCGATTACTTTGCAGGAAGGTCCGCTCCAATCTATCAAGGATCTCAGGAAATTGGTTCATATGGAAGGGTTGAATCTGATCATCGCAACTTGTCCATTCTTGGGACTGCACCATATGGAGGACAACAAGCAACTTCATTGTTGGGAGGAGCTCCTAGGACAAACATTGATAGCTTTGGCTATGGGCAAGGATCATCAAGCAGTGGTTATGGGATGGGTCTGCCTCCTGGACGTGACTATGCCTCGGGGAAAGGCCTGCTCCATCCATCTTCGGATTCTGATTACCGAGATAGCACCTTATCCCGTGTACATCCAGGCATCTCCATGGTTGATGAACATACAATTGATCGGATTGGTTATCGTCGTGAGCTGGATCTAAGAGATGAGGAACGTCGAAGGGACCAATTGCTGGAAAGAGAAAAGGAGCGGGAACGGGAACGAGAGTTCCTAGACCTACGAGACCGTGAAAGAGAAAGAGACCGTGAGAGAGAAAGAGAGCGTGACAGGGAAAGGGACCGTGAAAGACTAAGAGAACGTGAACGAGAAAGGGAACGTGAACGTGGAAGAGAACGTCTTCGTGAGCGCCGCGAGAAGGAGAGGGAGCGGGACAGGAAGCACGGAGCCGATTCAAGGCGGGAGCGCACTCCACTTGGAACCTCTGGTGATCGACGGTGTTCTTCTTCTGTTAAATCTGAGAAGCCTTTGCGGCGACATTCGCCACGACGTGATGCTGCGCATAGGTGGACCTCCATGTTTTCTCTGTAGCTTTGTGGGTGCAATAGGTTGCTGCTTCGTCTTTGTTGCAGCTTTCTAAACTAACGCTTTCGTTTATTGTCCTGAAGGCATCGTTCACCTGTTAAAGAAATAAAGAGAGAATATATTTGCAAGGTAAATAAACAGTTGTGTTAGTCCTTTACTAGCCTCCTTGATGCACTCTGGTCTTCAAGTCCCCTGATTCTTGTCCTCATAGGGTCGGTTCTTTGTTGTATTTTTGTCAAGTTATACATCCACATTTGGAACTGTTTATCTCTGATAAATTCTGGGGTTCCAGTTATTCATCCGTCACCACCAATCCTTGTTTTTGTCTTTCCAGTAGTCATTTTCCCTTTTCTGGCACCAAAAGATCTCTGGTGCCTTATTCTTGTGATATGAAAAATCATGAGACGTCGCACTCAAACTTGAAGACCGTTCACACCATAACTATAGATTGCACTACAGCGGGTATGATCGAGCAATCATGAATTACTTATCTTGCTTCCTCCATTTCTATGTCTCCTTTGCAAACCAATCATGAATGGCTTGTCTTCCTTTCTCCATTTCTTTGTCCCCTTTATATGCAAGTCTTGTCATTACATTTTTGTATGTGCAGTTATGTGGCAGTTTTAGTTTGTTGCCTCTTATGAACTTAATGCTAACTGGGTTGTTCTGTCCAGGTTTTGCCATTTCGCTTGGTGGAAGATTTGAGGGACTATTTATCTTTGACAAAACGATATCCTAGACTAGCAATTACTCCTGATTTTTCTAAGGTTGGGCATTCTATCCATGACTTTCTGTTGCTGGTCAAAATTCAATGTGGAATCATGGTTTATTTTCCATTTTTGTTTTTTTGGGGCTTATTTGTGGTTTACTGGTTTGTAGATTATCTTCAACTGGGTTAAAGAAAGCCTAAATCTTTCACTGCATACACCAGTGAGGTATGCTTTTTATTGGGAATACATAACTAGATATATTTACTGTTCTATATGTTTTCTTGCTTAAATTGCTCATACTTCCTATTAATGGTATAATCTATACTATGTTGCTGCACTGCCATAAAACAGTTTGGAGCATGGCATCCATGAAGTTGATGATAGGGCTGACGAAAGAGCAATGTTCTCTTCTGAGAAAACATCAAGCAACAAGACTCTGGAAACCATTTGGAATGCAAAGGTTATTGTCTACAATTTTGTGTTTATTTGGAAGTATGAATTGTTTTAAGTTGGTAGTTGCTTCGACCTTGGAGTAGTAACTCTGGTGATAAGTATAGAGTTTGTTGATTTGGAGTAATTCATCTTACTGTACATGGTCTATCTATATCTATAGGGGAACATAGGAAACACAATGTTCCCCTAGGCGTTAGGCTTTAGTCAAGCGGTAGACCAGCGCCTAGCGCCTAATCGCCGCCTAGGCGGGATAAATCTGCTAGGCGGGGCTGCGCCTAGCGTCTAGGTGGCGCCTAGGTGGCCTAGGCAGGCGCCTAGGGGAACACTGAGGAAACATGTCGTAGATTGTTTTTAGGCATTGATACACATGCTTGTAGAATTTGGGGATAATTTGTTGTAGCTTGCTAATACATGAAATGTATAGCTTGTGTTCCTGGCCTACATCACCCAAAGGCATTAAAATGGCCTTCCCTTTTCTCTGTCATAATTGCCACTTTAGTGTTTTTGTTTGTTTTGTATGGACTGTGGAGAAATGTAACCTGGTATTGTTGCCATACTTGGGTTATTATACTTAGGCATTTGGCAAAGAGCACAAGATTCTCGCATGGGAGAGCAAGATACTTAATTTTGCTGTGTGTACTTAAGTAATTCAAAACATTGGAATGCCATTTTTCACTGTTGCTTACTCGTATGATCTTGTGCAGGTACTTTTGATGAGCGGCATGAGCAATGGTGCCTTTGCTGACATAACCTCGTTGAGAAGTACTGAGGAACGAGTAGTGCACTTGAACAATATCTTAAAATTTGCGGTATTCAAGAAGGATCGTTCACTTTTTGCAATTGGAGGCCCTTGGGATGCAGCAATAGATGGTGGAGATCCATTGGCTGACTGTTCTTGCTTGATTCAAACCGCTATCAGGTATACCTTTATCAAGTAATGCATCATGGATGACTTGCAATTGTACTGAAATTCGTCCTACTTGGACAGATATGTTAAGGAACTGGTGCAAGTTGATCTATCTAATTGCACTCATTGGAATCGTTTTCTCGAGGTACTTTTGAATTTATTGCTCAGCACTTTCGAGGAACTGGTATTTGTTGTATGTGCTCTTCTTTTCAAGGAAAACAGTATCCTTCTCTCAGATTCCTTTTTTTTTTAAAAAAAATGAAATGGGGATAAATGGATGTTCTGCTGAACAGCAAAACACTCCTTTTTATGTGGTTGCGGCTCACCATGTTGCCAGTCTGGTTCTAATTTCTTATCCAAAACACCATGTTGCCAGTTTAGTTCTAATTTCTTATCGAAAACAATGTGAAACGATGATCTCCACATTATATCCAGAATTGAGGAAACCGGTGAACACGTCCAGTGGTCCCCTCCGGATTTCTGGAACTGGCTGGTTACAACTATTAGAAAGATGAGACTAGTGTTTTGCTAGGCATAACTGTGCAACTTATTCATTAATTGAGAGAGTATATATAGACATTGTTGCATGAGCCTCATAGGCTACATGAGCCACATGGGCCAAGAGAGAGAGAGAGAATATACAACAATCTTAACACCCTCCTTCAAATTTAAGGTGGATCAGGAGGATCTGATGCACCGAGTTTGAGTAGATGAAGCCAATGTTGTTATCGAGTTTGAGCTTTAGTGAAGAATTTTGCAACTCGAAGTCTGAGGGAACATACTTGAGGGCGATTGTCGATTGCTGACAATGAGATCGTGTGAAAGATGCATCAACACCAATGTGCTTTGTCAGCTCATGCTTGACTGGATCACTAGCAATCTGGATGGCACTTGTATTGTCACAAAAGATAGGTGTAGGATTGTCACAATAGACACCAAGATTAATCAAGAGCCATTGAAGCCAAATGATCTATGAGGTGGTAGCGACAAGAGCTCGAAGCTCAGCCTCTGCACTAGAGCGTGACACCGCAGTCTGTTTCTTGGACTTCCAAGCAATGAGTGAAGTACCAAGAGAGATACAGAAGCTAGTGATAGATCGACGATCAGCAGGATCACTCGCCCAAGTGGAGTCAGAGTAAGCGTGGAGCTGAACCTGACTCGAATTGACATAGAACAGACGTCTGGACGCAACCCCCCTCAAGTATCTTAGCACACGAAGAACATGACTATAGTGGACTGAGGTGGGAGCACTGACAAACTGGCTGAGTACATGAACAACATAAGCAAAGTCTGGCCGGGTGATAGTGAGATAAACAAGGCTCCCAACGAGCTGACAATAGCGAGAAGGATCTGTCAGAGTGTCAGTGGTACACTGTCTGTAGGTTGAAACTGTAGGTGGAGCTCCATGGGTATGATAGCATTGTGTGTATCAGTTATACTAGAGCGAGCAAGCAGATCCTGAAAGTAGCGATGCCGAGAGAGACAGTAGCTATCATTATTAGAATGAACCTTAATCCCCTAGAAAATAGCTCAATGGTCCCAAATCGGACATCATAAACTGTTCACTCAATTTCCTCTTCACAAAAGCCACATAGTCCATATCGTCTCTTGTGATTAGCATATCATCGACATATAGCAGAAGCAAAGTATGACCCTGCTGAGAAGTGTGAATAAACAAGGCAGGGTCATGTTCACTTGGAGTGAAACTAGCAGCTCGAATCACGAAACTGAAACGCTCAAACTAAGCACGAGGAGCCTGCTTGAGACTATATAGAGCACGTCTAGGGCAACAAACATAGCATGTAGGAGCCTCACCACCTGGGGTGGCTGCATATAGACCTCATGTAGATCCAGTGCTCACCTAGGCGCTAGGCGCTAGGCGGGCGGTGGGTGGCCGCCTAGCGCCTAGGGCGTCTAGGCGGGGCCTAGGCGGCCGAATAGAATTGCAAGCATAATCGCCTCCAGCACTAGTCTAAGCAAGCGGGATGAACACAGAATAGCAAGCATCAGTCTAAGCTTATGTATATATTACATGTATGTATGTATATGTGTAATTATGTAAGAAGAGATGTTACATGTATGTATATGTGTTATTATGTAAGAAGAGATGTTACCTTGGTGGCTTGGTGATGCAAATATATTTGAAGACTTGATGTAATGATCTTCATGAGTTGATGATTTAATGCAATAACAATATAATTCAAACAAGTAACATCAAATAGTTCAAACAATGAAACAAGTCACAAATAAAACAAGCAAGCCAAATATAAATAGTTTATAGTTCATAAGGTCACAAATAAAACAAGTAAGCGAAATATAGATAGAGTCATATGATAATTTGATGATCAAGTGAGTGAATGACTAGTCATCTTCTTCTTCATAATTTTTTGGTTGGAAGCTAATTGAGTAATTGACTAATGAGTACCAAACATAAACAGTGCTACTACTGCTACTGTGCAGAGACTAACCACATTGCAAGATTTATGTGCAGACACTGCTACTGTCCAGGATTAATAAGATTCACTGTCGACACTTCTATTGTGCAGAGACTAACCAAGTAACCACTAACCATACTAATATTGAGCTACCACTGACACCGAGTAATGAAAGCCGCTACTACTACTCCAGTACTCCTGCGCATGCATGCACTCATGCATGAAGAAGCGAGGCCACGAGAGGGGGCACTGAGGGAGGCGGCAGCGAGGGCGCGGGAAGCGAGGCAGCGAGAGGAGGCCTTGAGGCGAGGCGCAGAGTTGCGGCGACAACTTGAAGAAGCGAGAGGCGAGGGCGGAGGAGGGCACGACACAGGGACGGAGGAGAGCTGGCGACGCCGCGCGATGGTGACGGGATCCGGAGGAGCTGCATGACAGCGACGGGATCCGGAGGAGTCTGCGAGACGGGCCGGGAGGAGCTTCTCGGAGAAGAGAGGAGGCGGCGGCCGCGATCATGACAGGGAGCAATGAGCCGACCGTGGATCGCTTCGACCGGAAGGTGAGAGATCGAGAGCCACATACCTCTTTCTGCTTTTCCCGCTTCTGCTTTTTTTCTTCCGCGCTTTCCGCTCTCTGCTTTTTTCTTCCCTGCATGCGATGCTCGCCTCGGCCGCCCAGATCCGCCTCGAACCGCTCCAGTTCGCCGATCCTCGCGCCGCCTGGGACCGCCCAGCTCCGACTAGGCGCTCGGCCGCCTAGAGCTCCCGACTGGCACCAAGTCGCGGCGGTGGCGCTACACCCAGCGCCTAGGCGCCCGCCTAGGGGATTACTGTGTAGATCACCATGAAGAAAATCATTTTTGACATCCATATGAGATATAGTCCATGTGCGTATCGCTGCAACAACAATAAGAGTATGGACTGTGGTCATATGAGCAACTGAAGCAAAAGTCTCGTCATAATCTCGATCATAAGCCTGTTGAAAACCTCTTGCAACAAGACGAGCCTTGTGTCGCTCTATTGAACCATCTGACTTGTTCTTTACTTTGTACTACACCCACTTGCAAGTTACAGGAATAGCTCCAGATGGTAGCAGAACATGATCCCAAATGCCTGTACACTCTAATGTTGTGAGCTCCTCTGTCATAGCCAACTGCCACTCAGGTATACTGGCAACGTCCTAATAGGTACTCGGCTTAGCTACTGCACCTGCACGAGAAAAACCCTATCTCTCTGGTGCCTGAATGGAAGAACAATCACGTAGGGCATACTGTGATGTAGTAGAACGATCGTCAGAGTCGGTGGTACTGGCCGGACGGTCAATTGGAGGAGAGGAGGGTTGAGGATCAAAAGGAACCCTCTATCGACGACTATAGTGAAAAGGAAAAGTGGAAGTGTTAGAAACTGGTGGAGCTGGTGGAGGAAACACTAGAAGGTGAAACTGGTAGAGAAGGTGTATCTGGAGAAGACAAGTTTGGTGAAGGAATGGGAGGTAGACACAAAAAGAAGGTGGAATATGTGGAAGAAGTGGGATGTGTAGAAGGATGATAAAAGTAAGGTCGACCCTCATCAAAGGTCACATCACGAGAGATGCGAATGCGACGTGCTGAGGGATCATAACAACGATAGCCCTTATGCTCATGACTATAACCCAGGAAGACACTCAACCGACTGAGCACTTAGCTTTGTGTGCTCACGAGGTGCTAGGACATAACAGACACAACTAAAGACACGAAGATGAGCATAGCGAGAAGGTGCTCTATACAAAACTTCACTAGGACACTTGCCCTGAAGCTTGGAAGAGGGTTGACGGTTGATGAGATAGACTGTTGTAGAAACTGTTTCCCTCTTAGAAGTGAGAGGGAGCAAAGAAAGAGGAGATGAGAAGAGTACGAGCAGTCTCAATGATGTGATGGTGCTTGCGCTCAGCAACACCATTCTGAGCATGAGCACCAGGACACGAGAGCTGAGGAAGAGTACCCCACGAGCAGTCTCAATGATGTGTTGGTCTTTGCGCTCAGCAACACCATTCTGAACATGAGCACAAGAACACGAGAGCTGGGGAAGAGTACCCTCAGAAAAAAGGAACTGACGAAAGGCTGATGAAAGATACTCTCCTCCAGAGTCAGAACGAAAGACACGAATGGAAGAAGAAAACTGTGTATGAACTATCTTAGCAAAAGACTGATAAATGGAAATCAACTGAGAACGATGTTTCATAAAATAGATCAAGTATATCGAGAGTGATCATCAACAAATATGACATAATAACTATGACCACCCTTCGAAGCAAAAGGAGATAGACCCCATACATCTGAACGCACCAAATCAAAAGGACAAGAGGGCTGAGAGGTACTACTAGAATATGGAAGCTGTAGCTGTTTTCCCAGCTTACAACCAGTACAATGAAAACTAGACTCTACAGTGACATGACTTAAGGAACCTTGGTGAACTAGAGTGGTGAGGCGAGCTCCACAAAGATGACCAAGTCTATGATGCCACTTGTTGAAGGAAGAACCAACAGGAGATTGAGATGATAACATAGCAGAAGACAGTAAGGCATTCGACGTACTGGTGGAAGGAAGATGTAAAGTGTCCAAGACATAGAGACTAGGAGAACCTCTACCGCGATGGCCAGAATAAATCACTCTTCTGCTTTGACAATCCTGAATGAAACAAGGAGAATCATCAAATCCAATGAAACAGTTCATATCAATAAGTTGACCAACAGAAAGAAGGTTCATAGATAGCTGAGGAACAAAAGACACATCAGGAACAGAGAAGCGAGATGTAGAGAAAATGCCTTGATGGGTGATAGAGCAAGGTGTACCATCAGCAGTATGAATATATGCATTATCAGTCACCGGCCTACGAGCAACAATCTGAGAGCTGTCCGATGTAACATGAAAGGAGGCACCTGAGTCTAGAATCCAAGGATGACCAGTGCTAGGAGCAAAAGGTGCAACTGAGGTCATAGCAGACACTGATCCAGAAGTCACAGTAGGTGTGGGTGTGGCAGTAGTGACTGCTCTAGTAAGTGCTCTCGGAGGCCCAGTAGGTGTTCCACGACAACGATCAGATAGATGTCTAGCACGATAATCAACAAGCTGATCTGGATGTAACCTAAAGCATTTGTCAACAAGATGACCAATCCTCTTGTAGTGAGAACATACTAGCACTCCTATGGGTGTCGGCGTGTCGCTCTAGATCCAGACCGCTGTGAGAGACCCATGACAGCATGTGGTGAAGATCCTGAGGTAGGCATTAGCGAATGAAGACGAGTCTCCACTGCAATCAAACTAGAGAGCACCTCAGTCAAAGTCGGTGGAGTTGGATAGTTGAGTAACTAAGTGCGAACATGCTCAAACTCTGATTGAAGCCCCATCACAAACTGATACATAAGAATCAGCTGAGCATACTCATCTTTGGCAACACAAGATTGGCAAGCAGTGGCAGCCTTCGGTGTCAGGCTCTAGAGGGCTGGTGATATGAGTGAAAGCATTGTAATACTCCTCCACTATCTGATCCTGTAGCTGCTGAATACTATGAAGGTTCTTGAGCAATGTGAAGCGAAGAGCACAATTGGATTGAACATATCTCTTCTCAAAGTATGTCCACATCTGGTTTGTTGTAGTATGATACTCAAGACTCATCCTCAAAGAAACATCAACACTCCGAACAAGGCCAGTCATGACACGATCATCCTCTTTCTGCCAAGCCTTAACTGCCTCAATATCAACCTTCTTCAGATCAGGAGGATGGTCAGTCAAATGAGAGGTCAAATCATAACCCCTAAGAAAGTCCGTGCTCGGTAATTCAACCCATCGAGCTTGATGTCCGTGAACATGAGAGATGAACTGTCCCCAAACATCTAGTCAAATTCTGCCATCTTGATGGACCCCAACCACATGGCAGCAAGCAATCAACAGTAGACATAAAGGAGCAGTAGCAGTACCATCACACGAGCCAAGCAATACCAAGAGGAGCAGTACCATCACAGAGACCAGTAGTACTGCAAGCACGGGCATTGCTAGAGCATAGGTGAGAAGATGAGTAAGCATGGGCGTTGCTGGAGCACAGTCGTTGAGATGAAGGCGCGGTGGCTTGAGCACAGTTGTCAAGGAGGATCGTCGGGTGTTGCTGGACCCGAGATGAAGATGAAGCTGCTCCGGCGGCGCAGCTTGCTGGACCCGAGATGAAGACGGGTTGTGTTTGCGATTTGCTTATGGAAATAGGATTAGGGTTGGAGATGGTTGTGATACCATGTTAGAAAGATGAGACTAGGGTTTTGCTATTCACAGCTGTGCAGTTTATTCATTAATTGAGAGGGTATATATAGATATTGTTACATGGACATCATGGGCTGCATGGGCCAAGAGAGAGAGTACAACAATCTTAACAACAACTGGGATATTGAACCCTACTTATATATGATGTAGGTGTTTCCAGAGGATGAGATAAGAGCAGTTGTCCCAATAATGAAGTCCATTCACCTGTCACTACATTTTTTACGAAATATTTTTGCTGAAGTCATCATCATTATTAATGTAACAATCATCATCATTATTAATGTAACACACATATAACTACTGCAGGTCCATTACAATAGAGTTGGCAAAGACGGGCTCTTTAGTCATAAAGAAATTACTGTACTGTTTGTGCCAAACCTGTCAGAATGCCTACCTTCAGTGGATATATGGAAGAATAACTGGAATGCGTACAGAAAATTAAAGGCAGAAAGGGAGCAGCTGACTATGAAGAAGGAAAAGGTTAGTTTGTGGTTGCTGTAATTTTAGGAACAAACTCTGTTTTCTTTTGAATCGGTACTAACAGTTCTGATTCCCTGCTGTATTTTAGAGCCCAAGTGATGCAAAGGAACAGAAGCAAGGTTTGAAATATTCACTTATCATTCCACTGCCCTTTTCCTTGCCTGATAAGCAAATAAATAAACTTTTTTTGTCAACAATTTCAGGTGAGCTGAGCCAGAGTAAAAGTACAGATGGTGATCATTCAAAGGAGGGTGATGTTGGCCACAGTGCTACCAAAAATGAGAAAGTTGATGCTGATATGCATCAGCCGGGCAAAGACGGTGAGGGGAATCTTGCTGAGGATGCTGGGGAAAATCTTGATATAGTTGAGGAGCATGTTGAGAAGACGGGCGGGGTTGTTGAAGGAAACACTTCTGGTAATGCTTCTGTTGATCATGCCATTGAGGATAAAAAGCCCACGAAAAAGAAGGTAATAAAAAAGGTTGTGAAAGTTGTTCGAAAAAAGCCAACTGTTGAAGCTTCAGCTGATAAATCTTCTCAGCTGGACAAGAATGTTGTAGCAGAAAATGTGAGCAAAACTGTGGAAGAGCGCGTTCAACAAAAGAGTGAGGATGTTGTAAAAGAGCAGGAGGGAGCTGGCATCAATCAGCAGCCTGAGGCCAAGAAATCTGGGAAGAAGAAAATAATTCGAAGGGTTCTTAAAAGAAAAGTTTCTGCTTCAGCATCTGAGTTGACTGCCCTTACCGCGCCTGCTGAAACAAGTAAGCAAGAAGAGGTAGTTCAGCCAGAGAAGAATGATGAAGGCTTGGCTGATATTGGGAATTCACAGGCTAAGCTGGGAGAAGGGTCAAAAACTCCTGCTGAAGATATCTCAAATCAGAATAAAGAACTGGAGCAGGAGGAAAAGGTTCACACGTTGACTGATGACCAAAAGTCAAATGGAGATAAGATTAACCAGCAGGAAGTTGTGGAACAGAAATATACAAAAACAGATGGAAAAATTGGAAAGAAGGATAAGACAAAGGACGATAACAAAGAGAAAAAGAATAGAGACCACAAGATGGATCCAAAGCAAAAGTCACTCAATGACACTAAAGAAAAGAAGTCTGACGAATCTCCCAAACATCCAGGATTCATTCTTCAGGCCAAAAGGAGTAAAGAATCAAAAGTATGCCTAATATGCTTTGTAATCGCCTGTTTATTTCATATAATACTATGATTCAAACACGGTATAATAAGTTGCCCAAGAGATTTTATTGAACCAATTCTATTTTGCAGGTCCGTTCAACATCCCTTTCATTGGATGGCCTCCTAGAGTATACCACCAATGATATAGAGGAGTCAGTATTTGAGGTCCATATTCTGCTCTGGTTTCTGTAATAATTTGTTAATTGTCATTACAACAGACATTACAACAGACATCTGTGCTTTTATATTTTTCACTGCTACCTTATTTGGGAGCATATCACGCTTCAAAGAAATTTCTTTATAGATTTCTTGTGTTTGGGGTGATGCTTATGTGGCTTGACATTGATCCGTTATTGTGTTTCTTTTTCAGCTTTCCTTGTTTGCTGAGTCGTTCAGGGAAATGCTTCAATACAGAATGGGTTGTGTTATCTTGTCTTTTCTTGAGGTAAATTCCTTTCAGCTCTGCCTATCGTTGTTAGCTTAAGCACACAATCAGCTGTTGATTCTTTTTATCTCAGTGTATTTATTTTCCTCTCCTTTTCTCCGTTAACTATCTTATGAGTTGTGAGTTGTGACACCTCTTCTGTTAGACTGTACTGGCCATTTGCATTGTTGTCAAGTACATATTTTAATTCCAGAATTGGTAATTTCTGCAATTGTTTCCCACTTCCCAAAATAAGTCTACTTCGATGTACACTGCAAGTTCAAAGTTTGGTAACTGAGTATACTTGCAAAAGAGAGAAAGGCCTACTAGGTGAATCAGAACTGAGAATCTCCACACTTTATGATTCCAACCAGATCCTTTCATTGAAGACTTGGATTTTTTATTTTATTTAATCAACTCCAATCTAGGATAACTATGTTACGTGGTAATGGTCCAAATTGTGGCATCTGGCATGAAAGTTGCAACTTGAGAGGATGTGGTCTGCTTAGCAGCTACGGTACCATGTTTGTATTCTCCGGTATAGTCTAGCCATCTAGGGTGGTTGTTTGAATTTTCCTATCCCCAAACATTTCTGTTTTTGCCTGGTTTTAGTGGAGCGTTGTGAGTTGTGAATTTGTGATGAAAAGAACCCTTTTTTGTTGCTTCATAAAAAAATGGATGTGATGCCCAATAGGTTTTGACACATTTATCTGTTTTCGGTTTGCGCATGTGGCTTGGTTTTCTCTACGCAGAAGCTGCACAGGCGTTATGTTATGAAGAGGAATCAACATAAGCGCCAAAGAGAGGAATATCTAAAGAAGGAAGAAAAGAAATCCTCAGAGAAGCGACCCAAGACAACTGATGGGACTACTGAAAGTACCCCTGATAATCCAGATAAAAATGATGAAATGACAAAAGAGGGTGAGGAAAAGATGAGTACAGATCATTCAGCAGCTGCCCATGATGAACTGATAAAGGAGGGTGAGGAAAAGGTGAGCACAGATCACTCAGCAGCTGCCCATGACGAACTGATAAAAGAGGGCGAGGAAAAGATGGGCACAGATCATTTAGCAGCTGCCCATAATCAACCTGAAGCTGATGAGAAAATGGAGGATGAAGATCCTGAATATGAAGAAGATCCTGAAGAAGTAGAAATATATGAAGATGATGAGGACATGGATGATGCTACTGCTGAAGAACTGGTAGAAGAACAGGTTTTTCTTTTCTTCACACACTTTTGCATCATACATATATTCTTTATTGTGAATTGGCATGCCATTTATTAACTTTTGTTTCTTTTAGAAATTACTATCTGTATTGCTGAATGGTCTTTTCATTCATAACAGTAGAGATGCCTGTTATCCGTCTTCCATCTCATGGGAAATTTATTTAGGCTTTTCCACTGGTTTTCAAATTATTTTTTTCCAAAATATGGAAGTATAGCTTTCTACATGTGGATCATACCCAATTGTTTCCAATGGAATCAAGTTCTGGGCTTTATTGGCTAGTGGCAAGCGCCAACCTTGTCAAGCTCACCCTGGACTAGTGCAGACCTTCAGTCTCTCCAGTGCATGAGCTCACATTTCGATATGAATTTCTCCAGTGTTACATTTGTGTTATGTTCGAGAACTGACAAAATAGTGGAATGTGGCTTTTACAGCCGAAGTGATCCCATATTCGTTGTGTGCTAAGTTTCAAAGTTTCAATTTTATATAGAAGTCATAAATGCTGTGAAAATAACTATGCTTAATCCGTGTCTACCTGTGGCATTTCATTTCCTGTTCTGCAGAATGAGGATAACTCGAATGATAGAGGGGCCAAGCCACCAGAAGTAACTGGAGAAAATGATGGAAACAAGAAAACAGTGGCACTTGATTTTCCTGTGCTGCAGAATGAGGATGACTCGAATGATAGAGAGGTCAAGCCACCAGAAGCAACTAGAGAAGATGGAGACAAGAAAGCTGTGGATCTTGAATTGGAAAACATTGCTAACATCAATGAAAAATCTGCTTCAGGGGAGGACAAACAGTCTGTACTAGTGAAAGGAGATTTGATAGAAATTGGAGAAAAGGCAGTTAGTAAGGAGGAAAAGACAGCTGCATCACGGAAAGGAGATTCAGCAAAAGATGAGGTGGTTGATAAGGACCTGTTGCAGGTAATTTTTGCTACTGTAAATAAGAGATTAAGAGTTGTCATAACTCAAGTTAAAATTCTGTTTGTTACATACATCCCAGTAAGAGTAACCCAGTTTATTGCTAACATGTGATCTTTTCCCCGTCTTGTAGGCTTTCAGGTACTTTGACCAAAACAAAGCAGGTTATATAAAGGTAACATATAAATGATACCATTGCTCTTTTGGAAACAATTCCTCAACTAGGTGCACAGTGTGGCATTATTCTAATTTTACAACTGCAGGTGGATGATTTAAGGTGCATTCTTCACAACTTGGGGAAGTTTTTATCTAATAGGGATGTGAAGGTCAGATACTTGAATCTATTATTTGGATTCCATACCCACGATTTATTGTAATTCTGGAGGAGTTTTCTTTTGGGGCTTGTTCTTTTATCTAATTATCTTTTTGAAACTGAACTACTGAAGTTTTCCCTCACGTTTTTCATTGGCCACCGTCTTACTGATATGAATCTGGTTGAGTTTGCGAAAGAAATAATAGGAAATATATACTTATAGTATATATTGGTTTCATTGTCGACTCAATATAACTACATTTTAGTTTTGGTTTGCCCACTGGTGGTGGCGTCCCAAATATCCTACTGACTGATTAATTTCTTATAACGTACTCTATTTTTCTTTGCAAAATAAGCAAGCAAATGTTGATGTTTTCCCAAAAGTCTTTGTAGACCTATTTCCGATGATTTTTTTTTGTGTAATTCCAAAATCCAAATGTGAAGCAAGTCTTTATATCTTATTGATGAAACTGAATACTTGAAATTCAACAGAACCCTGCCTTCTTCTTTTTCTTTTTTAATCACAAATTCAATTATTTTCTTCCTCCTTTCTTTTTCATGTATTTTTCTGATCAGGAAAAATAAAAAATATGTCAGTGATTTTAAAGTCATTCTAATCTCGTACACATAAAATTTGCAATTATTCATGTAGTATTGGAATATGAATATATTTTATCGATGCTCTCTTTGGTCTCACTTTGAGTCCTTCTAGAAGTAAATAAAGAAAATGCGTATTCAACTATGGCACGGTTGGAATTTGTATATATTTTATAGATGTAGCTAATGTTGAGGTCACAATGGGAAAAAGGGAAAGGTATATAATGAATTATTTGTCAACTCAATGTAACTGCATTTTAGTTTTGGTTTGCTTGCTGCTGGAGGCATTTGTATGCATAGCATAGAGGATTATTTTCATTTTGCAAGAGTTGAGCTTCTCTGAACAAGTGTATGAAAAAGATATTGGTGTATTTTTTACAGGCTGTTATTTTTACGTCTTGAGAAGCATTTACGGCAATTCCTGGTTTTTTTAGACTGCAATTCCTGTTTTGGTGACATTGATACTATCAATATTGGATGTTTCTCACTGGTGTCAACACTGTCATGTTGTTTGTCTTCTGCAGGACTTAGTTCAAATTGCTCTTGTTGAGAGCAATTCTGCAAGGGATAATCGCGTTATCTATACAAAGCTTGCGAAGAAAGTTGACCTATGATCTGCTCCTGCTTTGACCCTGGCAGCCCGTTGAGATGAAGATGCAACGTATTCATCGGAGATTCTCGAAGATTATCAATGGAAAGCCAATCATGACGACTATCAATTTGCCTTATGTTACGGAGGAGTTAGTTTTCATTTTCAATTGGAATGATTTTTTTTTGTTTTATGAGATGATCTGATCATAAACTTAGCAAGCAATGCTATCGTATGCATGTGTACCTACGAAATTTCATTTTAATATATGCATGTATCCGAGAAGAAACTTAAAACATTCATGGAATGAAACATAACTTTTTTTGGGTCAGATCTGTTAAATGTTTAGGGACTTGCAGAGCTTTAACTGGTAGCTTAAATTGCTGACAAGTTTGTCAAGCGTCTCGTATGGTGGCTCATGTGCACTTCCAAATGTCCTTGTTACATGGTCCATCAATTATTCTTGTTTTTCAGTTCCCTGAAATTAGGGGTGACTGTAGGAATCCAGTGCTCTGCTGACCAACGAACAGGGACATGTATGTCCGGTCCCACACATGGTACCAATGCGTGTATACCAAGTGCGCAAGCAAACAACATGTACCAATTGTTAGCGATTTTTTTTAAAATAATACTATTTTTAAAGATAATTACAAAAATAGGTTGTTGAAAAAATATTACAAAACTAAGTCTCTGTCATCAATTGAAATGACGATGGACGACCATAACGTCAAAGAGAACAGTGGAGAGGTTTCTGTCGCCAATTCAAATAGCAATATGAATCTCTCCACTATACCCTTTAATATAGTACTAGAAAATTTTTAATATCGCAAAAGAGCTCAAAAAATTATGAATTTTTTTGTGGGGGCTTCCAACACAGTTTACTTCCTTGTGTAATTTTTTTTAATAATTTTATCTATTTTGAATTTTTCTCCAAAATTCATTTAAGTATACTGTTTGTAGGAATTTCTAAATATACAAAATGAGCTCCAAAAATTATAAAGTTTTTTTTAAGGCTCTCTACATAGTGAACTTGATTGTGTAATTTTTCTAGAATTTTATATGTTCTGAAATTGTCTAAAAAATTATAGGTTTAGGTCTCAAAACTAGGATTTTAGGTTTCGAAAATCAGGATTTCATGGTTTCATGATTCCGGCAAAGATCGCAGTGGGGTCAGGAAAGTTGCTGAGGAAGGCACATGATCCAACGAAGACAAGAAATAGCAAGCAGTCACGTGAAGCGCTTTCTAAAAACCCGATTAGCTCCTTCACATGCAGGACCAAGAGAGGAGCCGATTTTAGAGACACAACTCTCCCTATAGACGACTCCCCACCGGTGTTCGTGTCGCCACCGCCACCGGTGTCTGCCTTCTACACGACTCCCCACGCTATAAAGTCATCGTCCCGTGCACACTGGCTTCGCCTCTGTGTCCTAGTTCTCCTCCGCCCGGAACACCACCGTGCGCCGTTGTTCACTCCATCTTCTCCTAGTCCGGCGCCGACATTGCCGCACTCGTTCTTCTCCGTCAAAGCTCCTCGGGACATCCACACCGTGTCACCGGCTTCACGTCCTCCTCCTCCTCTGATTGCGCCCACCCACGGGAGCTCCCAAGCCTCCGTTCACCGATGTCATCTTCATCTTTCCCATCTCTGGCCATGCCTGCGATGCCGAAACACCTCCTTCGCGTTCCTTACCGCACCAATGAGTTCCTCCCAATTCCGTCCGCGTCACTATGTGTCCATTGCCTCGATCTACACTTTTACACTTTTGATTTCAAGTTTGGTCCAACTTAGCTTGAGATTCCTCGGTCGTTCCTCGTCACTCCGATGAGATCCTGCCACCTTACTCCTAGCGTCGCGTTCTACCCAATGCTCGTGTTTCCATCACCAGAACTATGCTGTAGCGCATCACCGCCATACACGTCGTTCCTCGCTGCTGCACCTGCGTCACCTCGTTCACATCGTCGCCCTCGTTTCATTTTGCATCTTCATCGCCTCCGTCGTGGCCACTGTCTCTAGCGACCTTCTCACGCCCAAACACCACTGTGCTGCCCTGCCACCTCGCTGGAGCCATGTCAACGCCACCTCACCCGACCTTGCCACCTCGTCGCCGTGTGCATGACGTGTCAGCATTGTCACCGTCCACGTGCCATCTACTTAATCTAAGCCATGGATCCAACTCTGTCTCACTTACATGCGGGCCCCATTTCTCAGGTCAACCCATGGTCAACTCAGCTGCATGAGCTCAGTCCACTGTGGATTAGCACGCCTCCGCGGACTTGGCCGTAGACCAATGGCCCACCTGTCAGCCACTCATCCCTTTTATGGGATTCTTTTAATTCTAGAAATTCATAAATATTAGTGGGTCCCACATGGCATACACTCAGCTATTTTCTAAAATTTCAAAATAAAGATTCTTGGGAATATTCCCTCGGCCCCACCTGACAGTTTCTCTCTCCCTTTTCTTTTTCAGCATTTTTCTTCCCGATCAAACTTCCGAGAGCCCGTTCTCCCTCATACAAACTCCGATTGAACCCATTCAAGTTTCTAAATTCCTATAAATTAAAGATCTACCTTCATGTATCATTATATTTTAATTTGGAGTTTATTTTATTTGTCTTTTTGAGTTTTTTTAAATTGTTTTTGCGTTTTCTCTCTCGTTAGATGTTGAACTTCCAGAATCGTCTCTGAAGGAGCTGAAGGTCAAGAAAGTAGAAGATTAAAAATAAAATAAGAACACCATTGCTATAGTAAGGCAAGTTGTACCTTTGACCGTGTTGAACCTAGTTTTTCAAAACTATTTTGATTCAAATTATTGCATGTTATTTCAATTATTTAATTCTTTAAATGTTTTGAGATTATCTATTCACCCATTTGATTATATCCACTTTGCTCATTGTATTACCATGATATTTTGTCACCATAGCTTGGTTAATTATTAGTTGGTATTATCATAGCATCAACGTGGGTAGGTTAGACATGAATAGTCTGCTTAGCCATGCAACGGGTAATTGATATGATTTTGAATTGCAAATCTAAACTTGACTAAATGATTATGGAACTTTGTGGAAAAAATGTATTATGTATGTTGTTACTCGTTGATGGCATGTCATGCACTTAACCAATATGGTGGAAAAAGACTTAGATTGAGGCAAGTGGAAAGAATTATGAAATGGAGGAACTTCGTGCTTGGGAAAATATGAATCTTGGTAATTTGGTTAGAAATTGGGCAATCTCGTCTTGGTCAATTAAGGACTTAACTTTGTGCGCCATTGAACTGAGTCATAATTGTACGACCACATGTCTGGTATGGGATAGACCTAACTTAGTAAGCTACAGACTCTTGGCATTGACTACTCAGACATGTAGGTTAGACTGTGTACTAGGGTGGAGGTGTGTACTACTGTGTCGGGCCACACTTATTAGTGGTTCGCCATCTCCAAGTCCAACGATGTGCATTGGACCAAAGCACTTCGTCAGGGTTGGTACGATGGTAAAACACATCGAGAGGGTCAATTGTCGAGATGAAGTTTCGGAAAGGTTTTGTTGTGTTGTGATCAGCCCTGATCAAGTTGATTGCATCTTGTGGGTAAAGTGTATAAACCTCTGCAGAGTGTTAACTAATCTATTCAAATAGCCACATCCACGGTCGTGGACATGCTTGGGGATTTCACACGAGGGGTAGATTTTTATAAAACAATTGAGAGGGGCATCTGTGTGAGTAAACTTATGCAGCTATGTGAAAGAAACTGATTAGATTATGTGAGCTTTGTGAAAATACTTGTTAAAATTATTATTGTTATTTGTTTTAAATTACGTTTTCAATCTATTATTCATATTCAACCGCAACTGATGCTTTTATGCAAAAGAATCATAGACGTCATATCCTTTGGAATAAGCCATCATCTATAATTGCATTCTATGGTGCGACTTGTTATGTACTTTATGTACTCACCTTGCTATAAACAATGTTGTTTAGTTGAAGAAGGTCACATCGGTTAATTGTTGGTCAACAAGGTCTATTTCAAAGATCGTGGAGAACTAGGTCGCGTTACCCTAGCTGATTGCCTGTGGGCGTATGGATGGGCTTCACTGAAGTTATTCTGTTTCCTTCTGCTGCAGCTTATTTGAGTTACTCGTCTTTTGAGGCATTAATTATAAGCTTTGACCTTAAGGTCGTTACTCTGATAATTATTGTTATTTGTCTATTTCTTAGTTATCTTTGCATATAGAATGATATTTCACCGATGTTGCCACGGTGTGCACTAGCATGATTTTAGACTAGTGTAGTATACATAGAGGGTGCAGATTTGCATATTTTGGTCCCGACAGATAGCCACCATCGAATGCACACATAAGGAAAGAGTACCAACAACTGGAGTCATGAACCACATGTTCTCCTTTTCAACTGAAAAGACTACACCAAAGAGGCAAAAGAAGTATATACCTTAGTACTGGGTTAGTGAGACATGATCTATAAAAAACAATACCAAGACACACGACCAACAAAAATAGCAGTAGATAATCCAAAGCTCATATAAGCATAAAAGAAACAATTCAGAGCATGAGCATGAATGACTAAGGCATGGTAATGAACAAATCATGAATACTACATGCTACCCAAGATATGATAAAGCTTAAGATATTCATAATCCACAATAAGGCATGAGAGCATGTAAGCAAATGGCATATCATAGATCATACATCAAGTCAAGGGTAAAGTATGCTAGTGAAGCTATGGAAAACGTCATGTGTCCACAATTAACGATAAGGCACAATACCATGTAAGTATAAAACATGTCATAGAACAAATTATGTATAATATATGCTAACATGGATATCAAGTAAGCATATGGATACATAGAGCAAAACATCAACAAGAGCAAGATAATAAATATATCAAAAACAACACAAGCTCATGATGACAAAACCAAGCTCATACATCCATAAAAATAATGAACAACAATCTAGCACATGGATACATAAGCAAGATGCTAGCAAAGACATAATAAAATATATGAGAATAGTAACACTTGTCGGTATGATACAAGTGAGCATATGCATAGGCACAACACTCCAAGAAAGAATAATCATGAATATAAAGGCATGGAGGTGTAAGATAGCTCATAAAGTAGGTGAAGACACCGAACATGAAAGCACATGTCTCTTGGATGCCATCAAAGGGAATAGAGAACCATCAAGTGTCCCGATCACGTGATGAAGCAAAAGACTGGAACCTTTCAAGTCCATGTTCTCCAACCTACGTGCCTACTACCTACACATGAGAAGAGCAAGATGCCAAGTCTTGGATTCCGAAGGGTTAGTGAGCAAATACTTGGGAACCCAAAGCTTCAATACACAACCACTAGAAGCAATCGAACCATTATGTGAGTTAGCATGATGCAAATGATAGTTCATGCAAGAAGATCCAACAACATCCTTGAAGGCATGCCGCGAGTGGACAACTCAATGAGGAAAACGGGATCCACCTCTAGAAAAAGGCGATGACCTTGCTTGAAAGTACCATGATGAGAACCAACAAAAACACCAATGGAACTCACAAATACTCGCCGTGAGTGTGCACCTCGATGGAGAAAACGAGGTCCACCTCTTGGGAAATGACAAAAATCGTACACAGGGGCAGCCCGTGGACCTAAACCACAGAAACCAAGTCACGATGCTGTCTGACACCACTAGAAAAGGTGTCAAAGAAACCATCAACAAAGCGAGTCATTGTGCTAGGCTTTTTAGTGTGCATGTCACGAGAAAAACTATACCCACTCGGAGACTTAGAAGCATGAGCTCGACGCATGTGTTTGACATGTCGAAAGCAGAAATCCACAAGATGTGCATCCTTCTCACAAAATGAGCAATGGTGTAAAGGTTTACTAGGAGTCACGGTCCGAGAGGACAAAGCACCATTATTGCTCAAAGAAGAAGTCCATTGGGACACACAAGAAGAGCCACTGTCACTACTCGCCCTTGTGTCGGCCCTAGGCTCACACATGCCATGAGATGGGCGATGTGTGTTCCTAATATCTCGATGACACACTCGACGCTTGTGTTCAACACGGCGGAAGCAAAACTCAACAATGTGTCCATATTTCCTACAAAAGGTGCGGTGATACTTGTCTTTGGGAGATGTAGTACCATGTGAGGAAGAAACACCCTTGTCTTTAGAAGTTGTTTGGACAACATCAGAAGAATCAACAAGAGTCACACTTGCCAAGAAAGAGCTGCTCAAAGCAATGGCACAAGTGCCAACATCAAATGACTCATGCTCAACACGAGAAGACTTAAACTCTGAATGCAAACTCTGAACTCAAAGAAGCAAGAAAAATCTTCAAAACATCAATCTCGGAGTGGAGGTAAATATAAGTCACATGACTTGGCGCTCATATCATTGCACACTCTCCTCAAGGAGTCAAGCTCATTTCTCAAGGCAATACAAGATGTGCAAGAGATTAATGATGCTTTCCTATTAAGCTTGCAATTCAAAGCATAAATTTCAATCCTAAAACTAGCACAATTCTTGTAAGAGACTAAACCATCCTTAAGCAATTTTTCATACTCTAAGCACATGCTAGAAGGGCTAACTCCAATCTCAACAATTTCTGCCCTAGCATTCTCTAATTGCTCAATGTCAATGGAATTAGTTAATTTTAACTTCTTAATTTTAGCAAGCATGCCTACGCAAGAATCACAATAATTTCTAGCCATGGACCTAAGATTGCTTACTTTCAACCTAGCACTGTCAACACCAATCACTAGGGAATCATGAGCAACCCTAAGCTTATCATTTTCATCATGTAGAGCAATACAAGAATTATATGGCATAGAAACATTGGATTTCAACAATTCATTTTTATATTTTAGACATGCAAGAGAATTAATAAAGTTATCCATGTCTACAGGCAAAGAATCAAAATCATACAAGGAGGTTTTCACTTTTGCAAGCTCACGAGACAAATCACCTTTCTCTCTTTCTAGCAATTTCATTTTCTTACTAAGAGCATGCAATTTAAGATAATAGGACAAGGCCATCAGTAAGTTTTTCTTTACTCACCTTACTTAGCTTGAGTAGGGGATCATCGTTAGATGACTCATCATGATCATCCTCCACAAGCTCTCCATCACGAACATCCTCGATCGCCACTCCACACATGCCAATGGGCTTCTTCTCCTTCTTGGGCTCCAAGCACATCTCATCCCTGAAACTAGTACAATCAAAACCAAAGAGATCACCAAAAATATCGCATAAAAGTTCCTTCTCAACCGACAACATAAACACCGTATGTTCAAGCCTCTTATCACAACGGACTTCATCGGCAAAAGAACCACGACAAGAAGCAAAGAAGCGCTCACACGTCCACATACTAGCTATCATGCTCAAAGATCGGTGAAGATCACAAAAGAGCAAACCTCGCTATGATATCACTTGTTGGACCGAGGAGGCGACTAGAAGTGGGGGGTTGAATATGTGCCACATAATCGACGACCTCTTTAAATTCTTTTGCCTTATAGAGTTCAATGTTCTTTCACTCCAATAGCTGTATAGAGCTATGAAGATCCTAGAGAATCGTTCAAACAAGAACTAGGCAACAAGAAGATCAAAACTTGCCAAATCTCCACTGAACCGGTCAGACCGGAGAATAGTGAAATCAGCTCGGATACTTAATTTCAGCCCGATTTCAAAATCACATGGTCCAGCTTTTGATCCATAACTCCAAACTTCATGAAACTAGAAACACGCCTTCTATAGGATGTCAAGAACCTACTCCAATAAAAGATATTTAAGATCACTGTCAAAGTTCTGTCCTTTTCCCGTTTGAGTGAAGGTTGCATCAAAACTGGGATAAATACGAAAACAAAGATTGAGAGGAGCTCATGAGAGGTATGAATCCAAGATGACTACGGATGGTTTCACACATACTAGCACGCTCACCTCAATCACAGCAAGAATTAAGCCAAAAGTCCTCAACAACAAAATCCCCCAAAATCACCCTTTCTTCCACTAAAACCGAACAAACTCAAGAACTTGAAATAGAAAGTATCTAGATGGATGGGATTTGATCTACAAGAGATATATCCATCACTTACACATCCTAGGCATGAAGCAAGATTAGGAGGAGAGGAAGGAACACCCAAAACCAAGCCAAATCAAGAAATCAATACTTGAGCATATGAGACGAAGACTTGGACGAATTTGGAGATTTGATTTATTCTTGGAGATGAATGTTTACAGCAACTCTCTTAGGAGGACAAATCCACTAGGGCAGCACACACAAGTACTCTCATCTTTGTCAATACATCTCCCAAACCCTAGCCTGCTCCTCTCTCCACTTCCCTAAATTTCACATTAGGGTTCTTTGGCTTAGGTGGGTTTGTAAATCATGCACAACCCCCTTATATAGTGGAGGCTAGATCAAGAGAGAAAATCCTAACAGGCACCCGTTAAACCCACACACAAACGATTCTCACTCATGCACACTTCTCAAAATGTTGTCTCTATCTTTAGCTCCATTAGGCCAAATCCATAATGCTTTGCCTTGCATGGAGTATCCTTGACCTAATCCACTTAGGCAACCACCGTGGTTTCACACAACACCACTTTTGAGGTATTAGGCAATTTACCAAAATGACCATATGCTGACCTTTCCTGATTCTTTCACATCGAAGCATCGCCCATGCTTCACCATCATCCATGTGGCCCCAATGATTTCCCGCCAAACCACTCACGTGTTCGGATCCCATCGAATCATCATCACTTGCAAACGAGCCCAAGTTACTTGGCACATCACATGCCTCACCATGCACCATGACCGCACCAGCTTCCTTGACTATTCTGGACCTCAACCCCTCTCTGGTCTTAGTCTCGATCCACCTTGCTATTGCCTGTCGTGTCCATCACCGGTAGCTCCTACTTTGTTTCCTCGTCCTCTCATCTTGTAACCACCTCGCTAGCCTCGGTCATCTTCCGGCGGCACCTTGATCGTACTGGATGTAAGCTCTCATAGCTTAGTCCCGATCCCGTTCGCCTCACCATGACATAGTTCTGTAGTCCTACAACAATCACCAACAAGAAAACTGTTACATAGCATTGGACGACACACAAAATCATCAATTTACACAATTGGTGAGTCACAAACACATGCCTTCAAAGCTTCGCTCCCGAAAGCATCACTTTACCTCAAATTATTGTTGCTCAAACATTGTCTTCCACGGTTATTGTCCATCTTGCACCTTCTTTGAGTCCAACCATCTCACCCGGCATCCATGACCGTTCTGAACCTTGGTTCTCCTAACCAAGTTCTGGTGCTCCTCGTTGTTGACCATAGTTGACTCCGAGCCACCTGCACAACAATAGACTAAGAAACCACTTCCGAGCACAAGTTCTTCGCTACTTGACCTACATTAGTCCATAATAGTATAATGCAAACATATGCACCAATCCCAAGCTCCTAGGACCAACCCAAAAAATCAAGCGCACCTCATCAGGTTCGAATCGCCATGGCCGGTCAGATCGCCGACCCTCGGTCTGTCTCGACCGCCACCACCGTCATCAAAGCCACTAGCCGATCGGACCGCACCATGGTCGATCTGACCACCCACCAGTCTGACCGTCAACCAACGACCAATCAGATCGCTTCCTAGATCCTGAAAACACCCTCTTTGGACGGAAAACTCTATCTAGTTTCGCGTCCAGTTTCTATTTTCAATAGAACCAGGTGCAAACTCACCCCAAAACACTCCAACAAAAGTGTTTGGTGCCTATTTCTCAAAAACTCACACTACCGATCTAACTACCACCCATAGCCGATCAGACCAAACTTCGACAACACATACACAACAAAGTCAAATACCCATCACATACCATAAGATGACCTCCACGTGTTCTTACGTACTGTCAACATTTGAAGTCTTCTGATCTATTTCGTCACTACACGTGGTCTTACGTACTGTCAACGTTTCAAGTCTTCTGGTCTACTTCCTCACTCTTCTTATAGAATTTGCAGTGTCAACTGAAGCACATGTAACTTTTTTATATTAAACTTAAAAGGATGTACCATCTAATGGTATTTCACGACTATGAAAGACCAGGGGATCGTTGGGACATTAGGGACGCAATAGCGTAGCACATGGGATATAAAACCAAAACTTCGCCACGTGTTGCGTCTCACTCTAACAGCATCCAGGACCCCACCTTGGAGACTCTCCCACATTAAAGTCAAGTAACAGATCCTCCGATTTTCAAATAAAACTAACTCTAGAGAGAATAGACCATATTACCCTTCCAAGCATAAAGGACTACTTTTATCTTCACAATGGATCCGCATCGAAATTTATAGTTTTTTTTATAGGAATAAGTCCAAATTACTCCCTCTAACTATCTGAAAAGTCTGGTTTACCCACTGAACTACAAAACCGGTTATTTAACCCCCTAAACTTGTGAAATCCGGTCAATAAACCCCTCATGCTGGTTTCAAGCGGCGGTTTTGCACATGTGGCAGTGGTTTTGCTGATTGGGAGAGAGAGATGGGAAAGACCACTATCTTCTTCATCGTTTGCTTTCTTTATTTTCCACCTTCTCTCCCGAGCTTGCTGCTGCTGACTGCATTTCTTCTTCTCTACCTTGCTCCTTCCTCCATGGCGCCACCAAACCCGCGCCCAAATCTCCCTTCCGGTGGGCCCTACGTCGCCCTACCCCCGACCACTTCTCTCATGATCGCCGCCTCCTCCCCGCTGCCGCTTTTTGCCAGAGGGCGACGACCACCCCCAACGATCTCGTCGCCTTCTCCGCCTCGAGGCCGCCTGCGCCACCTCCGACAAGCGCCTCACCTCGCCTACCTCAAGCTCGGCCAAGACTCGAGGCCTCCGCCAGCCGACCCCTCCAGCGTCCTCTCCTCGTCCTCGCCTCACCTCGCCTCCGCCTCCTCCGAGATCCTCGAGGCCACCCCATGTAACGCCCCGCTTTTAAGTCCTTGCCAAGTTTTCAAAATAAAAGTAACCATTTGGCTTTATTGAGAATCCAAAGCTTAACTCGAGATTTTGAACTGAGAGTTCAATTGGAATTAATCAAACCTTAACTAAGTCGTTGTTGGTGTTCCTTGTTGGTTGTGGCTCTCTGTGGTGTCTTTGCCGCCTCGGGTTGTGGTGCTCAAGCCTTCTGTGTGCCCCTGGTTCGCCTCTTCTCTCTCTCTTAACTTCCCTTGTTGGTTTGAATCTCTTTGAGATCCGCACCTCTCACATCTCCTCTGCTCAAACCTCTCCTTGCTTGGGGTTTTCTGTCAAGGACCCAGCTGGGTTTGTGTTTCAAAACCTCTTGCCCCCCAAGCCACGCTTGGTTTTGTTTCTTTCTTGTTGAGAGCCTCCCTTGTTGAGATCTAGCCAGACCTCCCCTTGTTGAGATCTAGCCGCTCAGACCTCCCCTTGTTGAGATCTAGCCGCTCAGACCTCCCTTGTTGAGATCTAGCCGCAGACCTCCCCTTGTTGAGATCTAGCCGCTCGAGACCTCCCTTGTTAGGATCTCGCCTTTAGGACCTCCTCTCTGGAGATCTTAGCCGTCTGTGTTCTCCTTTAGTGGGATCCAAAGGTTCCGACCTCCTTAGGTCCAAGACCTCCTCCTCGGCCCTTCTTTGGTCTTTTGTAAAGACCACCTCCTAACCTTGAATATTCTGCTGGTCGACCTCCTCGCGCCCTTTGATCTGGACCGTTGAGGTCCTCCCTTGAGATCTTGACCGTTAGATCTCCCTTTTGAGATCTACTCGTCAGACCTCCTGCGCCCTTTGATCCGGACCGTTGAGGTCCTCCCTTGAGATCTTGACCGTTAGATCTCCTTTTGGAGATCTACTCGTCAGACCTCCTGCGCCTTTGATCTCGGACCGTTGAGGTCCTCCCTTTGAGATCTTGACCGTTAGATCTCCCTTTGGAGATCTACTCGTCAGACCTCCTCGCGCCTTTGATCTGGACTGTTGAGGTCCTCCCTTTGAGATCTTGACCGTTAGATCTCCCTTTTGGAGATCTACTCGTCAGACCTCCTACGCCCTTTGATCTGGACCGTTGAGGTCCTCCCTTGAAATCTTGACCCTTAGACCTCCCTTGTGCAGTCCGAGTGTCGTGGCCTCCTCGTTGTGAGCTTTGAGGACCTCTTGTCCAGACCTCTTCTTGAGTCCTTGGACCTCCTGTCCCAGACCTCCCTTTGAGTGTCTTGGACCTCTTGCCCAGACCTCGCGGTGGTCTTTGGCGGGAATGACCCTTTTATGGTGGGGCCACCTCTTTGACCATGGTGCACCCTTTTTGATCGGCCCCACTTGCCACCCTCTTCACCTTGTAATTATTGCTCTTGCCTCAGAACTTTGTGCGCATTTAATAGGTGTCGGGTCACATTAAATGCAACACATCCGAGGTACTTTATTTCAATTCTTTTGGGCAAGCCCGCCCTAGTTATCCCGATTGCCTACACGTCATTGAACCTTTTTCTTGGTACACTCCACCAACTCCGCTATATATAGCCCAGGAGGCGTGCCTTTGTAATCTTTTGCTCATTTCTTCCTTCCCCGCCTCCTCTCGCTCGGTTCTTTCTTGCAAGACCCTCCCAGAGCTCTTTCAGCGGTGTTAAGCCTCTTGGTTTCCTTTTGGCTGAGTTGGTTTGAGTTCCTTTTTGGTTCTTTTGTTGTTCTCTGGCTTAGTGTGGTTTTGCTTATTTGGTTCTCTTCTTGTAACGTGTAGATCACGAGTTCGAGGAGATCTTGGACCCAGCTCTTGCTGCAGAAGGCTCTCCACTGCTTGACCAAGGCAAGCCACAGACCTCCTTTTGATCATCTTGAACCAAGTTTTGCAAATGTATTTCGGTTTAAATTATCATGCATGGCTATGTTTATAAGAAAATGGTTTGGGCTGTAGTTACTTGCCTACTTGCTGTTATGCCTCCTTTATACCTTGTCTCCATCATGTTGTCATGTTCACCTTGTGAGCCTTAGGGTGGATAATTTAGTTGGTGTTCTCTGTTATTTGCCAACATGGGGGCCGTAGGTCTTATATAGCCTCGCTTAGAAAACGTGGTTTGAGCGTATCATGCTTCATCTCTAATAATCTTGACTAATAAGTTATGAAATGTGTGGTTGGTGCCATTGTTGAGCACTATGGCGGGATGCCTACGTTGTGTCGACGTGTGGTGTGAGACCACTTGGTTAAAAATTTGTGTGCCAGGTGGGTGGTCTTTTGGCATGGGCTAATACAATTGTTTTGCTAAGGCAAGAAGGCAGGAGTGAGTAGTGGGTCTTGCACACCGGGTTTGTGGTAGTCTTGCCTTAGCACAATTAAGGACTTCACTTTGTGTCTGCTTAATCGGGCCAATTAGTGCAACCACAAGATCATTTTATGGGAATGGTGCAGGCTTAATAATTAGCAATGAGATGGCTTGGGGCTGTTTTGGTTGAGCGTGTGATTCAGTTGGCGCAAGAGGGCACCCCATAACCCCGTGGATTTCTAGACCTTTGGAGGGATTATGAAACCTTAGCGGGCAGCCCTAGTCGGTTCAAAGCTTTGTAAAGGCCTTGCTGCGCTCTAGATCGCTCACCTTAGGAAGTGAGCAAGGGTGACCGGAACCCATCCCGCTAGAGAGATCGTGGATTGTGGGTAAAGTTGTACACCTCTGCAGAGTAAAAGATCTATTCAATAGCCACGCCCTTGGTCATGGACATGCTCGGTGAAATGGTGCAAGGGGTAGATGTTTTAAAAGCTTGTGCCATCTGGACACTTCCATGAGATGCTTTGGCTTTGCCTCAAGAGACCTTGGCCGGCTCCAGAGGGGTCAAGGTTGGCTCGTGTAGTGGTCCAGGGTTGGTTCGGACCTCTGGAATGGGTGTTCAGAGTGGGTTTTGGGTGAGGATCGGCCACCGTGTGACAGACCTCCCCAATTTTTGGTTGTGGCCGTGAGTTGGTGCTCACACCACCTTTTATTAAAACATCAAAAGTATTATGTATTATGGTTTTACCTTGTCGCCTTTCAATCTATTAATACTATTATTGTCAAACTTGGCTGCGCAAACTAACCATACTGACTCTCCATTGGTAAGTCCTTGCATGAATATTATTGCATCTTTGCTCTCGTGACTTGTCGAGTACATTCCAAGTACTCATGGCTTAAGCCCATGTCAAAGCAGATTATGAGGATGACCAAGTGCAGGGCAGTGCAGACCTCTTCGAGGAGGAGTTCTTCGACGACTAAGATGCCTAGGACGTCCTCCACCCGACAGCCTGTGGTGCTTGTTGGATGGCTTCTGCGTGTTTTGGTGTTTGAGCCCTAGAGCTCCTTGTCGCCAGTTGTAAGTCCTCGTTGGTTTTGTAAGCCCTCGGTGGTGCACCTCTTGTTAACAAGCTTGACCATAAGGTCCTATTATATAAAGTTTAATTTGTCTGCTTCATCTTTGTTTGACCTCGTGGTTGTGGTATTGGCTTGTGTTCTTGTGCGAGCTAGCTCTGATTGTCCTGGGACTAGCTCAGATGATGCAGGCGGGACCACCGGGAGGTCCCACGGACTTAGCTGGGAGGTCCCGCCGGACCTCTCTTGGTGATGTGCCCGGAGGTGCTACTGAGCGGTGGCGCCACGACCTCCAGAGGTCCTCAAGACCTCTGGGAGGTCGAGCATGACCAAGACGCCCAGAGGTCCGAAGACCTCCGGGAGGTCTGGCGCACCTCCTCGGTAAAGCTCCATGCGGTGCTACCACATCCTTCCGTGGTGACTTCGCACAAAAAAAATGGTCCTCCCGGACCTCTTGCAGTACATCACGGGGTGGGTCGTCACACCCCAGCTCAGTGACATCCGACTCGGACGTCGTCTTGCTCGCCATGGCCCTCCACCTCACTGGCTCCTCCTCCTTCGACCTCTCCCACTTCCATGATGTCCTCTCCTTCCTCTCCCGCTCCCTCTGCCTCCTTTCGTCGCTTCTACCTTCTAAAGATGCGGCCTTTGGAGAAGAAGGTAGCGACTGCTGCTCGACGTGAGGCCGTGGTAGGGGAAACCGAGCGGCGACGCCAAGGAGCGGACTGGCCGGGCCGAGCTGAGAGGAGGTGCGATGGTCGCGGCCGAGGCCCTGCTGGCCGGGAGCACTTGAGGAGGCGGGCTAGAGAGAGGCATGAGCTTGGCGTGGCCGAGCCATTCGGTCGCTGGGAGCAAAAGGCGGCGACAGGAAGGCGGTGGGCGCGGTCGAACCCGTGATAGGGAGCAGCCGGTGAAGGCGTGGGCGAAGGTCGCAGATGGTGGCAAGACCGAGGAAGAAGGCACCATGGGGAGGTGCTGCCGGAGCAAGCTCGAAAGGAGAAGTGTAACATCCCTATTTTCCTGAGTTTTTTGAAAATTTTGAAAGCTTTAAAAATTAACCATTTGGTTTTATTAATTCGCTAAAGCTTAATTTGTAATTTAGAATTTTAAAAGCAGTTTAATTTGACTTAATTAAAACTTGAACTAATTAAAGTTGGTTTAAGTTGAGTTTTGTTGGATTTTAAGTTGGTTTTTCCTTTTGCCTTATGTTAAAAATAATTAATTGCAAAAACTAAAAGCAATAGTTAAGCTAAAAATATTTTTACTAAGTCCTAAATAATTCAAGGGATTTCTGTGAATTTTCCTAGAATTTTTGGACAGCTTAAACTATTTTCTAAAAATGCTTTTGCTTTTCTGGTATTTATTAAAATCAGAAATCCTTAGAAAATTCCCCCCGGCTTTGGGCAATTTCCTTCAAATCACATCGTTTTCCTCACGCCCGCTCACAGCCCATTTCATGTAAAGACTTCAAAAAAAATCGGACACCGTCCGATCAAAATCGGACTATCGCTATCGCCCTCCTGTTCTCCTCCTCTCTCTCTCTCTCTCTGACCAGGGCCCCTTTGTCACCCACCGCCGCCCCGGCTCGTCTCCTACCTCGGCAGCCTTGACTCAGTGTCGGCCTCATTGCGGATCCCGCCGAGCCGCTGTCGCTCCCTTGTCGCCCCTAGCCCTCGCTTGTCCCACTTCGGTCGCGCCACTGTCCCCTCTCCTTCCGCAAGGCCAGGCGCCTTTTTGCCCCTTCTCTCGGATCTCGCCGCTTCTCGCTTCGCCATTAAAGCCGCACGCAAGCTTCTCCTCCTCCTCCGAGGCCCCCCGTCGCCTATAAAAGAGAGCCCTGGATGCGTCTCCTCCTCCTCTCTCTTTCCCCTCTCCTCCCCTTCTCTCCCCCGCTCTCTTTCGGCCGCGATTCGAGTTTTCGTCGTCGCTGGCCGTGAAGCTTTCGCCGCACCCGCCGCCGCCGCCGTCAAACCTCTCCGGTCACCGCCGACCCCGCCACCGGCATCGCCAAGCCGAGGCTCACCCGGCAAGACCTTCCCATCCCCGAGTTCGCCAAAGCGCCGCCGTTTAATCGCATGCTGCCGCTCTTCGTCTCGCCGCCGGCCTCGCTTCGCTTGCGTCGCCAAGTCCGTGAGCACCAGATCGCCGCGGCTTCCTCTTCACGTGGGTGTCTCACCACCGACCGCCGCCTGACCGATTCTTGGCGACCCTCGGCGACGCCTGTCGGCGCCGCTTATGGCGACGTGGCGTCATTGAGGTGGCGCCACATTACGCCAGCGTGGCGCCACGTCGACCTTCCACGACGTGTCACCAATCTACCATACGTGTGTATTTTTCGGGTTTTTCTTTAGAGAAATAATTCGGCCAGAAAATTAAATCCCAAGGCTGACGTCCGCTGACGCAATAAATTGATTTTCCTTTAGAAAATTAATTCCAAAAATCAGGAAATTCCTTTTTCTTGATTTTATGCAATTCCCTAACTTCTTTTGGCAATAACTTCTTCATTCGAACTCCGATTCGAGATGATTCAAATTTCTATATTCATCTAAATTCCTTGTCTTCCTATTAGTATTTATTTGAATTTTATTTGGAGTTGTTTTATTTATTTAGCTTTGTTCGCACGTGTAGATTCCAGCGTTTCGGAAGATTTCGCAGACCCGACGACCGAAGCACCTCTACTCTTCAACGAAGGCAAGTCGTAGACCTTTGATCATATTCAACCCATCTTTATAAAAGTATATTGTTTGTTATAAATATGCATTGCTAATTTCATAATAAATGGTTTCGGGAATTAGTTAAATACCTAATTGCCATTATGCCTCCTTGATAAATTGTGAGCGACATGTATCCTTGAATGACATAATCCTTGGACACCTTAGGATGGTTAATTATTAGTTGGGCATTATTGAAATACCAACATGGGTACCGTGCTATGCTTAGTCAATGCTTTAGTTATGCGATAGACTCACGATCACATACTCAAAGAATGATTGAACTTGACTAAAGGAATTATGGAACCGTGGCGGAGCCACTTTTGTTAAAAGATGTTGTGCCATGACTAGGGTGGTCATTTGGCCGGGTTGAACGAAAATGATTTATGCTTGGACGAGTGGGTGGTGGTAAAAGGTGGGTGCTGTAACGCACACTTGGAATGTAGAAATGTCTCGTCTGAGCAGCCAACTAAGGACTTAACCTTGAACCATTGATCTGGGTCTTAACCGTACAACCACATGTATAGACTGGGATAGACCTGGCTGACTAATTAGCAATGTCTTGGTTCGGTTCTATTTTGGTTGGGAACGGCGCAAGAGGGGGCCAGATAGAGGCGAAACCTTAGCGAACAGAACTGAGTCAAAACAGAACTTTGTAAAAGCCTTGTCACGTGCTCTAAACTGCTTACTTAAGGTAGTGAGCGGTGGTATAGATATATGCCGAACAAACTAGAGAATTTGTGTCTTGTGGGTCAAGCTGTACAACCTCTGCAGAGTGTAAAACTATTCGAATAGCCGTATCCCCGGTTATGGACATGCCTGGTGATTTCACGCAAGGGGTAGAACTTTTGTCAAAAATGTTGGAATGGTTTGGTCGAATCTTGTAGATGGTTGATGGTTGGGAAGTGAAGAAGGTGTTCACAAGTTGTTTCAAAGAAAATTGATTACTTATGTATTAATCTTTTTAAAAATGTGCTTTGCAATCTACTTATTGTATTTACTGTCAAATATTGCTTTCTGCAAAATAGCCATAAAGCTATCCTTGTCAAACCTTGCATGAATATTACTTGCATACATTTCTCTGCAACTTGCTGAGTATATTCAAAGTACTCACGGCTTTGTGCCCTCTGGTTAATCAGTCGCTGAAGAAGAAACAAGAAGCAACGAGTTCTATGAAGAAGACTTTTTTGAAGACTATGCGAATTAGGTCGCGTCCTTCACTCGATTGCCGGTGGGCATATTGGTTGACCTCCACCAGATGTTTTGTTCTCCACTGCAAGTTTACTCTGTTTTCTTTAGCCCTGCGTGGCAACCGTTGTAAGACTTGACCATAAGATCTCTTTTGCTTAATATTATTAATTTATCTGCTTCATCTATAGTTTGGTTGTGTGGATATGATTACACCAATGTTGCAATTGTGTGAGCTAGCTACTGATCATGGGACTAGTTCAGAATACACAGAGGGTCCTGGGGTTGCATACCCGGGGTCCCGACAAGAAGCCATGACCGGGCCGAGGACCAGTGCGTGAGAGAGGGTTAGGCGTGGCAATGGCACCGGCGGCACCGATGGCGGTAGCACAGGAGGTGGTGGCGACGGACCGACGGTTGGGCAGCGCCATGGTGCCATGGGAGCATTCGGCCAGAGCAAATAACAGGCGCAAGAAACTCCCGTAGAGAGAGAGAGAGAGAGCCATGGGGGATTGGGGCTAAGAGAGAAGCACCAGGAGGGGATGCGGCCAGAGGAATCTCCACGGCACCAACATTCGACCAAGGTAAAGGCTCTAGGAGATGAAGAAATGGGGAGTGGCATTGTAGCAAGAAAGAAATGGGAAGAAGAAAGAGGGGGACTGCACTAGAGAAATGGGAGTAGCCATGTGTGCAAAACACATGCTGACTTGGACAAAACCGGCCACATGTACAAAACCACCCATTCAAACCGGTGTAAGGGGTTAAGTGGCCAGATTTTGCAAGTTTAGGGAGTTAAATAACTGGTTTTGTAGTTCAGGGGGTAAACTAGACTTTTCAGATAGTTGGAGGGAGTAATCTGGAATTATTCCTTTTTTATAAAAGTGGTATACTGAAGCAAGACCCTTTCAATTGGGAAAATTAGCTCAGTGACATCGCGTTAGAGCGTAATCGGAGGAATGACACTCCGTTCATGACGTACTGGAAAATAACATCGTGAACACCGAAAAATTAGACGAATAACATCGCTGTCAGTTACTTCCGTTTCCATAATTTTTTAAATATAGAAACTAAGCTAAAAAAATTATCAAATTTTTTGTGGAGCCTCCCGACACAATTTAATTGCTTGTGTATTTTTAAAAAAACTTTATATATTTTGATTTTGTCTCTAAAATTCATTTGATTATAATGTTTGTAGGAATTTTCTAATATAGAAAATGAGGTCCAAATATTATGAAATTATTTTTCAAGCTCCTTACACAGTGTACTTGATTATGTAATTTTTCTAAAATTTTACAAAATTAAGTAATACAATTTCATAATGTCCTTTGTGTGAGGAGTCTAATATTTCATAATGTAGGGACATTATAAAATTGTATTAATTAATTTTGTAAAAATTCTAGAAAGCTTACACAATCAAGTCCACTATATAAGGAGCTTGAAAAAATCATAATATTTGGACCTCGTTTTCTATATTAGAAAATTCCTACAAACATTATACTTAAATGAATTTTAGAGACAAAATCAGAACGTATAAAATTTTGAAAAAAATACACAAGCAATTAAACTATGTCGGGAGGCTCCACAAAAAAATTGATAATTTTTTTAACTCAGTTTCTATATTTAAAAAAAATTTAGAAACGGAAGTAACTAACGGCGATGTCATTCGTCTAATTTTTCGGTGTTCGCGATGTTATTTTCTAGTGCGTCACGAACGGAGTGTCATTCCTCCGATTACGCTCTAACGCAATGTTACTGAACTAATTTCCCCTTTCAATTTAGCCTGCCTGCTTTTAGTGAGTTCAGCCGTGCATCAACTATGTCTTTTTTTAGAGAAACAGTTGCAGCTTCTTAATTGATCAACGACAGATTATTACAATTGGTTTGTAAAACAGATAAAATCGACACTGGAAGAACATGAAACCAGGCCATACCACTAGTCTCCTTGCAAATGATCTTAGCTAGGATATGTGCCGCCTCGTTCGCCGAATGCCTAACACAGTTACACAGTTGATTCTGAATTCTGCAAAACTCTGAAGCTTCAACCTGGTTTCCTACATAAGCGTCCCATGCATCGAGCGGTCAAGGCCCTCTTCCGACAGCAACTTCCCCACACCCACATTGTCCGTTTCCAAAACAATTCTTTGGATACAATGCACAGCCCTGCGGCATGCCATCAGCTCCGCCATGGATGGATCTGCCAGCTTTGGGAAATAGCTCATCGTCCCTCCTATGAAATTACCCCCATGGTTTCTTAGCACTACACCACCAGCTCCCCGCAGGTTTGACACAAGGAAAGAACCATCCGCATTGGCCTTGATCCAACCTTGTGGTGGAGACGACCAGGAGACTCTCTCTGACGAGATTGGGCCGGTTGTCTCGGTTGCTTTAAATCTGATCATTCCTTCAGAAGATGGAAGACCCTTCTTGCATGGCTCCCTGAGATCACCGACAAATTTAAATCCGTCAGACTCCATTTCAACAAACCTGTCTAACAGCCAATTCGACAGCCGCTTATGGTCGCCACATCCCTCACCCGGAAACAAGAGCTCGGCCTCCCTGAGATGCTCAACATGGCTCCAGAAACACTAGGAGTAAGCGCTGTTGAACTAATCTCGTGCGTGCTGGCCGATGTGTGCATGTTGCATTCACGTGTGATTTGTTTAGGAAACAAATCTCGCACGTTGGACTCGGATGGGCAGCAAATTACAGGGATCGATTGATTTGACTAGTTTTCCCCCCCTTCTTGGCTGTAATCCGGAGCGCTGCATGTAATTCTTTCCATAGCGCTACTTCCGTTTGTTTTTTTTCCTTTCCAATACTTTCCTTCCGTGGTGAAGCCTTGACTCACGGTGCATGTAAGTTATTGCTTTCCATCTTTGACTCACGGTGCATGTAAGTTATTTCTTTCCATCTTTGCTTTTCCGAACTTACAACAGAAAAAATTTTTTGTCCAAAATATCAGATGAATAAACGAGTCATGTTTTTCAATAAAAAAACTGAACAACCATAGAAATATCAATCTCGCTAATAAACAATGTTCACAAGTAGCAAAAACAACTCAACAGTCGGAAGAGCCAATAATTGCTCCATAACACAAATGGAGACCAAGTGAAATCCTAACAACTACCTTGTCGGAAGAGCCAATAATTGCTCCATAACACAAATGGAGACCAAGTGAAATCCTAACAACTACCTTGTAACCAATATCCCAAGAAAATTCATCAACCACAACTATACCCAGAATTGGCCTAAATCAAGCTCAAGAAGAGAACAACTTTTCTAAAAAACTCACCATCAACACCTGTAACAATGGTACTCAGGGTAACCACTTAACTAATCTTATACTACGAACGGTGGTGTAACCTGGCAAAGTCTAGGGCTACAACCACGACTTCAACCTCTCAACAGCAACTATCATCACACATAACCATCATAATAATCAAATCATAAGCATTCATAATCAATTCATAACAACAATGATCAATGCGATATAACGAAAACGTAAATGCAATGCTTGACCCATTCCCATCTTACTATGCACAGTGTGTCAATTTAATAATTCAATTACCACAGATCTAATGCCGGCTCTGATACCAACTGTAACACATCGGTTCAACAATGAGCCTGGATTCCTACTAAACTATCTTAACAATATGCTTTACATCTACTTACAAAAAAAATTTCAGCAAGCTTCTCATTATCAATTAAGCTAGTAGTAAACAAGAAAACAATTACAAGCTACACCTAGTCAAGCTGATAAACACCATGGATTGAATAAAAGGAGTCTAAGCATTTATCTAGTCCTTGCTCATCAATTTATCCGGTCATAATAAATTATTCTATCATAATGAAGTAAGAGTTCCATACTAGCTATAAGTTTCTTTTAAAAAAATTCGACAGAGTTTCACTTAGATTTATGACTAAACTAGATTATTGGAACAATCTAACATGTAATAGCTTGATAAGTCAATAATGAAGGTTTAAAGCAAAATCAATAACAACCACATGGAGTACTCGACTAACTCAATTACAAAGTATATAAGTCATCACAAAGCATGAATACAATCTTAGAATGAGAGTAAATAATGGGATCTCTTTAATTTAATCGCAAGTGCCATTTTATTTGTCATGGTGAATCTCAACTGTAGTGCACCAAAAGCTACCCCTTTCCATGCATGCTGCTTTCTTAAGGAGTACCTAAAGAAAACACCAACAACAAGCGTGAGTCTTCAACTCAGCAAACTACAATCAATGTAACAAACTGAACAACATAAACACATATCGAATACTATAATGTTCACATATAACCATCAAGAACGATCAACATACACAAATATTGAACATTACAATGTTCTCCTATAGCCATCAATACTGAACATCGTAATCAACCATTGAACATTACCATGTTCACATATAGCCATCAACAATGAATTCATAAATTAGTCTCTTCTACTTTCATGCAATGCAGATGTCAAGAATGCAACTCTCTTCCTTCTTTGTAATTACCTGTAATGCAGAGTAGTGCGTCCGTCGATGCATACTCAAGTCTGTGCCTTCTAGCACAGGGACCCCATGCCCAAACTCCACGAGTGTGGGGACCTCATGCCCGTCCAATACATGACGGGGACCTCAAATGAATTATTTCTTGGCTACCACGTAGCCCAAGACTCAAGGATGAATGCTTTGATGCAAATGAGCATAATAACCTTAATCGAACATAAGCATATATCTTCCAGCAGTAAGATCGCGAATAAAATTCATACAAGTAATACAATGGCAATAACTTGAATTATATTTCCTCATATGCTACCACTAGTTGCACTTGCCTCAACCGTGCGATGGGTGATGACGGGTAGAGGACTCTAACCCCGGTTTCACCATCACCTGGCATTCGTAAAATATACTAAGAATACTATCCAAAAGCACACAACATAGTAATAAGACTAAATAAGCATATCTGCTTCTAATCGTAACCCGAAACAATACCATTCTTCCCGAACACCACACTGTCCAAAACAGGATAGACACCCTAGAAAAATCATAACTCTTGGTTTATAGCTCCAAAAATCATTAAATCATACTTTCTAGAACCTACAAACTTATATGCGCAATATCTCAGGTGATTGCAAGTTCATATTATTTTGTTTAAACCCTTGTTTTTAATTCCGAAGACAGATCTGTCATCTTTGGTATTTTCGAATTAGACATTCCATAACTATTAATTGGTACATCTAAAAATAGTGATCTAAGATATTCTTGAATCCCCAGAGAGTTAGCTACCATAATAAATTTAATCTAATTTTTCTACTTTGCAACAAAATTTGCTAACTCAACATTTTTCCCGGCTGTCCCCAACAAAAAGACAAAACTGAATCGCATAGTTCAAAATTTCATAAATCCTATTATACTTGTCCAAAAAATGTGATCTTGGGCTCTTTGGAATCATTTTAAAGTTGTCTAGCTAATTCATGAAGACCAAAAGTCCAAATTCATCCATTGTCAAATTTTAATTTGCATAACTATGTTCACTGCCCGAAACCCAGAGACTGAACTGACACTCATATTGTAAAAATCATAACTAATTATGTGCTCATCCAAATAATGCAAACCAAGACTTTCCAGAAATATAATGAAATTATATACCTATCTCTAGAAGATGCAAATCCCTAATTTCGCACGGAACTAATCCAAAACTACAGATCAACAGAATCTGCACATTACATATCCACTAACAGTTTTGACCGAACAACGAACTAATAAACCAAATGGAGAAGACACGAATGGTCACCCTTGAAGACCAGGATGAGAGCCGCTGAAATCCCTTGTGAGATCAACCCCTTCTAGCCTTCACCCCTTTCCTCCTTTCTTCCTCTTCTTCTCCTTCCCTTTGATCTCTTGATAGCAGCAGGAAGGAGGCATCGGCCTTGGGCAGTAGCAGGGAGGAGGTAGGGGCACAATGGAGGGGCTAGTGAGGAGGGTAAGAGGCGGCCAAGGGTGGGAGGGCTAGGGGGTGGCGGCTGGAAAGAATGGGGGAGGGAGGGGCAGCTAGGGTTAGGACCCTCCCTTGGCTCTCATATGGTCGGCCAACCCCACATGGGTCAAGGGGCCATGGCCCTTCAGCCCATAATCTCTTTCCCCATCCAAATTCTGAAATTTTAGTATTGACTCCATAATATTTCCTTTCTAATTCATATAGTTCTCCAAGGTGAAACAGAATATTACATACAAGTCTCAAGGATGCTACCTGAGTATCGGAGAGGAGCGGAGATGGCCGGAGCTGTCTTGACGTCGGTGAGGTCCACGGTGGCGAAGGGGTTCAATGTGTAGAGGTCACCCTGAGCAAAGAGATCGAATAAGAAGTGTCGGGATGGCTTAAGAAGGTCCAAAGGACGGTGGTGTAGAGAGGAATTGGGTAATGCCTTACCGGTCGGAGTTGGAGAAGAGGAATAGTGTTCACTGGCTGAAAATGAAAAACTTCAAAAATCCTCGGGTTCCTGTGACACATTAAGAGATTGAGTTGAGGCCAAATCATTCGTATACCTAACGGCATAAGATGACGCACAAAATCGAGAACAATACTCACCGGAGGTGAAGAAGGCTCGGGGTTGGCTTTCGGAGCAAGCGCTAGCAACTCCAACGGCACAATGATGGTCCGAGAGCTACAAGGCAACACAAGGGCTCAAATCAGAGGGAATGGAGACGGTATTGAACATAGGGAAAGGAGAACACAAGGCTGAGAATCTTACCCGAGAAGAGAGCAAGAAAGAGCTTCTTCTCCCTCAGCCACCGAGAGGGAGAATGGGCGAAATGGAGGAGGGAGAGGAGGAGGGAGAGGGGGTATTAAGCTTGGCCAAGAGACGGAATGGAGGTGGCGTTAGGTGGAGGAGCTCTGGGAGTGGTGGATGGAGGCGGTGGATTCACGGCGTCACTGGCGCGCAAAAGGATTCGCCGACCACGTGGCACGTTTTGCCTGCGAGCCCAGCGGGACGAGGACGAAGGAGCTGATAAACCGGGCCTGCTTCGTCAGTGGCTCAAACACGCGCGAGTCAGACTCAAGCCTGGTGCGATCAGAGTTGGTTCGGATGGTCCGAACACATGGTCCAAACGTGCAGTACGATTGTGAACTGGTCGGGTCAGGCCAAGTGGTCCGGTCGGACTTGAGCCCAACCAAGGACTGAGTTTGAAATCAAACCCAACAACTTTGACCGGGTGAGATAAAATAGCAAATAAATTTCTAAAAATTTAAAATTAATCAAAGAGGTTACTAGGATATCCTACTACTCACAAAAATTCTTAAACCTCAATGTTCCTGATTTAATTGCTTAATCTAAATTCAAACCTAACTCAGGTTGTTGAAATGAGTTTGAATTTTCTATGAGCTAGGTGAAGTTCCAAAAATTTGGGAAAAATTATATTTATTCATGATAAATATTATAATATTTAAATAAATTATCTCCAAGAGGATGTTATAAGCATTTGTTTCTGTTTTCTTTTGGAGCTTAGATTTGAGTTGTAGGTTTAATCTTTGATTGAGAATTTTCCAAGTGCAATAAAAGATGCAAATGCTTCAAAATCAATATGCATGCTGATGAGATGCATACTAATTATCATTAATTAACTTGGAGATGTGACAAACCTCCCCCAAAAAAAAGATCTCGACCTCGAGATCTTGGTAGTTCGGAAGTTGGGCAGGAAGGTTCTAAAAGATACAACATCTGTTATCTTGATTTCCTTCAGAGATAGTGCTAAGACATCCTAACAAGGTTACAAGGAATTTCTATTACATTTTTATTTCCATTGCTTTGTTTAACCTTTCCTTTCTTGATTCGAAGGCACTTCAGACAGAAGAAAAAATGTCAGGATATTCGGTTCGCATCTGGTCTTCACGCTCCCAGGTTACTTCGTCTTCAGTATGGTTGCTCCACTGGATTTTCAAGAACTTTATGTTGCGATTTCTTGTCTTGCACTCCGTTTCTTCAAGAATGTGTATCAGGTGTTCTCGATAAGAAAGATCATGTTGCAAGTCGAGCGCTTCCAACTGAGTTGCTTCAGTTGGGACTTGGGGACATTTCTTCAGTTGTGATACATATAAAACGTTATGCACATCAGAGAGAGAGGGTGGCAACTCCAATTGATAGGCCGCCGATCCTTGTTTCGCTAGAATTCAGAAAGGTCCGATGTAGCGATGTGTCAATTTGCCCTTGACTTGGAAACGATGTGTCCCTTTCATTGGTGTGACCTTGAGGTAAACATGATCGTTCACCTCAAAGCTCAACTCACGACATCGACGGTCGGCATAAGATTTCATACGAGATTGAGCCGCACGTAGTCGCTCTCGAATCACCCGAACTTGAACTTCGACGTCCTCCACCAAGGTTGGTCCATAGAATGGCCTCTCCCCGGTCTCGGACTAGTTCGATGGTGTCCTACAAGCTCTACCGTACAATGCCTCGAAAAGAGACATTTGTATGCTTGATTGGCAGCTATTGTTGTAGGAGACCTCCGCATACGGTAAACACTTCTCCCAATTCTTGTTGTGGGACAGAACACATGCTCGGAAAAGGTCTTCTAATATTTGATTCACCCTCTCAGTTTGTCCTCCCATTTGCGGGTGGTATGCGGTGCTAAAAGAGAGGTCGGTCCCCATTGCTTGATGGAAACACTTCCAGAAGTAGGATGTGAACTGAGCACCTCGATCTGAAACGATCACCTTCGGTACACCTTGGAGACAAACGATTCTTGAGATGTAAAGCTCTACTAACTTGGTTCCAATGTAGGTGGTCTTGACAGGAATGAAATGGGCAACCTTTGTCAATCGATCCACGATCACCCATATGGAATCGAACCCGATTTGAGTCCTTAGAAGGCTAGTAATGAAATCCACCCCGACTTCCTCCCATTTCCACTTGGGAACGGGCGGCGGATGGAGTGTACCTGCTAGCTTCAATGCTCAGCCTTGACCTTTTGGCATATATCGCACTCAGCAACGTACCGTGCGATCTATCGTTTCATTTGGCTCCACCATAACCTCTTCTTCATATCTCGATCGGTACATCTTGGTACTCACGGGGTGTATGGAGAATTGGGAGTTATGAGTTTCTTTGAGGATCAATTCCCTCAACTTGCATTCATATGGCACCACCAAACGGTTCCCGAACCATAGGGTGCCTTGTGCATCTTCAACGAAACATTTGGCCTTGCCTTGCTTCAAATTCTCTCGAATTCGGGCCACCTCCATGTCAGTCTTCTGGGCTTCTTTAATCTGGTCCTCAAGTGTGGAATCCACACTTAGGGCAGCAAGAGAACCCTGTTTAAACAAATTATCTCCAAGAGGACATTATAAGCATTTGTTTCTGTTTTCTTTTGGAGCTTAGATTTGAGTTGTAGGTTTAATCCTTGATTGAGATTTTTCCAAGTGCAATAAAAGATGCAAATGCTTCAAAATCAATATGCATGCTGATGAGATGCATACTAATTATCATTAATTAACTTGGGGATATGATAGAGAACCAGACTCGGCCGCCACAGAATCATTGTGCCGCCAGAGAAAACTACCATCCCTACAGAGAACCCTAGATTCGCCCACGATCGCCTACAGAGTTTCACTCATTATGTGGTGGACCCTCCATTGTGTTGAAAAATGGAAACAATCCAATTTACCTCCTCTACTTTCCCGCATCAACTGTGTTAGGATTTGATCGTTGTAGGCATGTAGCAAATGCATGTAACTGTGTGCGGTTGTAAGCATGTAGGCCTATAATTCGTTGATTATGTGGTTTTGGTGATTAAGGACTCATAAATCATTAAGACTAACTTTGGTTTGAGTGCGATTAAGATAAGTTAGGTCTTAATGGTGGATATTGATTGTTCTTGGACTGTTATGGATCCCCATGTATGCAAATGATGGCAACACATGTTCTTCATGAAGATTAAGGATCTTGTGGTTAGAAATGATTCAAGGAGTCGAGTGTGGTCATTTTAGTTGATAAGTTTTCGTTTTTGTTTTGATCATACTATTAAGGGGGTTCTAGGCTAGCAACTTGAGCTTGGTTAGGTTGGTAACTAGTTGTGGTGCACACTAGGTCTTTCTAGCTCAGTTCTAGTTAGAGAGTGCCAAGAATCAAGTTTTGGTTGTGATGATTTCAAAGTTTGGATCAAAATTCAACCAAGTCGAAAAAATCAACAGAGACAGATTATCCTGGTCATACGTACCATCTCTCCAAAGAGGGTGTTTTATATGTTTTAGAAGTGTACACAAAGACGAATAATTTGGGCCAACCTGTACCATTAAGGTGTACTATTAGTACAAAGAGGGTGTTTTTGGTGCCCATGGTATTTTACAAACAGGCGTATTATCCTGGTTGAGAAGTGTCATCTGTCCAGAGAGGGTGTTTTTTTTTTTGGAAAAGTTGAGAGGTCGGTGATACAACGCGAGGCATACCATTGGTCCAAAAGGATTTAATTTGAGAGAAATGATCCTGGTCAAGTCGTATCATTGACCCGTACCATTGTTCTAAAGATGTTCCACGGAGTGTTTTCACTAAGACGGATGATATGATCGAGGCGGATGATCTGGGTTGGCCTAACGGCTAGTTTTTGAACCGTTGGAATTGAAGAAAATTGAACTGAGGCGGATGATCCAGGTCTGCGGTCACTTTTAAGAAAATGTGTCAAACGACTTGTTTTTTTAATGGAGAAGTTATATATAAGTGGACCATGGGCTTTTAAGATATAAGTTTGACCTTGCTGGGTTCAAGTGACACCCTTGGGGTTATTACTCTTGAAATTCAGTAATTCCTAGACGACTTGGAGGCGTGCTCTTGGTAACCTTCTAAGGAGGAGCTTATGGAAGGCATCGGGAGGGTTGTGAAGGTTTGGAGTCTACCTATCCAGAGAGGAGAAGGAGTACCATGGATTGATTGCTTGGATCCTTATGTGGGTTCAAGTAGGAGCTATACTCTTACGAGAGTGCTCCAACGAGGATTAGGAGAGATCGTCGAATCTCCGAGACCTCGGTAAAAAATTTGGCTGTCTCTTGTCCCCTTTTACATTTATGTATTTAAATTCATGTTCTTTCAATTCTTAGAATTAGGGACTAGGGTTAGGGGACTTGCTTTTTTTCTTTAGGGTTAGGGGACTTGCTTTTTTTTCTTTTATCTTTTTGTTCTTGTTGGTACGTTTGAAGGCCAGCACTACCAGATTTATCACCAGGTGTGGACATTTTTAGACTTGTGTAATTTTTGTGGCGCACCAAGTTTTGAAATTTGCAAAAAAAAACACTATATGTTGAGACTGCCTTTATTCAATTTTTTATGCGTCCATTTGCCTTTGAAACGGTTGATTTCTACGGTATTAACCACATGCCGATACCTTCATGTAACAACAATCTTGATGAGACATGGTGAAATTGGAAATGTATAAAAAAAACATTAAAATTGTGTTTTTCAATTGTCAATTACTTGGTGCTATTCTGCTATGGAGGTCAGTATTAGTGAAAGTACGAACTAGGGCATTCAGGAGTTTCACGTCAGTATGCTTTTCCAGCCAACTTGCTACTGTGTTATCAGGGAAAGTTGTTCTAAATGTTGGCTGAAAACCTGAAACTCGTCTTGTTGCTCACTCTCCATTCTTTGGGGCCTAATTTGTTCCATCATCTTGCTTTAGATAATAAAACGAGATTTTGATTGTGGACTATATTAAGTTTATTTCTAAGTTAACAGGAACTGGTCCAAGTGTCTCTAGTGAGATGACACTCTATTTTACATCAGCAATACGTGGTCTTACATAAATATGACATGTGAGCTTCAATTAACTCTAAAGATGTATGATGCAGAGCAGCCTGTACAACACGAAGAGAAGCGACTAGCTACTCGGGAACTTATGTGCCTGAAGATCTTGTTCTTGATAAGAAGAAGCTTGCTGAGGCATTAAAGAAGGTGAGCATCACTTCTTTGCCCCTCCCTTTAAACTTGTGGACCTTCAGTGCATGTTGTTTTTTTGTTGATTTGTCGTGTAACTTTAATATGGATTCATTTCTGTAGGAGGACGAATGGAGGAGAGGAGAAGGATGAAGGGAACAGAAAATACAATGTGGAATGGAATGATGAGGTACCTTTTGCATTGACCAAATATCTAGTTTCTCTTATGCTTGGTATGTAGTACATATCATACAGGGGTGCTAAGGGTAGCCCTGGTCCTCATGCTCCATGCAATCTCTTGTGCATATACGAGTGCGCATGATAAAAAATAGCAGTAAAGTTCTATTTAGACTCCTTCAATACAAAAATGTTACTAATTGGAAGTGTTATTTATATCAGTAGTGTCAGGAGTTACTGATCGTCGTCGAGCTGCCCATGCAGGCGCGGAAGATATGGAAGCCTATCGTACGAAGAAAATCCACCAGGACGATCCAATGCAAAATTTTCTTCATTAAGCGCCAGGTTTCAGTATGTAGCACCGAACGAGCATGCTGCAGCTCAAGGGCGGATCAGATGGGGTGCCGGGTATGCACCGATACCCCCAAAAATATGAAAACTAACCAGGGATTAGTTCATCAGCGCTCAGCCCAGCCCAGCCGGTCCGGCGAAAGCACAACCCAAGCTCAGTACGCGACCCAATCCTCAGCAGGCAGCACCGCAGTAGCTCAGTCTACTCCCCAAGACTCCAATCCTAATTTGAATCTCTCCTCACCTCAGTCCCCAGCTCTGCTCGGCTACTCCCCAGGCGAGGCGCGATGCCGCGACGGGCCGACGCGCCGTGGGAGGCTGGGAGGGCGGCGCGGCCACGCGGAGAGGCCGGGAGGTCGGCGGCCACGGGGAGGCCAGGAGGTCGGCGCGAGAGGCCGGGAGGGCGGTGGCCACGCAGGAGGAGGCGCTGGCAGAGAGGCGGGAGGCGACGCGCCACGCGCCACACGGGAGGGCGGCACCCGGCACATGGGAGGGCGGGCGGGGCGCAGACGACGCGGGGAGGGAGGGCGGCATGGGAGGCGGCGGTGGCAAGGGAAGCAATGAGCGAAACCGACCGTGGGCGGAAGGACCGAAGGAAGGAGCCTTGGGCTGGGAGTTGGAAACTTGGAGTGATCGATTGGATTTGGTCATTTGGATTTTCAATTATAAGGTATTAAGGTGGTTGGTGGCTTGTACTTAGGCTTGGAGGAATTACTGAAATTAGTTGTTGCTTTATTGGTATGCCGTAGCCCGTATGCTGTATATATTGTTAATTTGTTATCATGTTTATGTTATATTATTATGTCAATCTGTGAATGTGAGTTTAATTGTTACGATATGTCAATGTAGATTATAGAGACATGAAGAGGAATAAAGACATCCTTTCTTTTTTTGGGATCAAGAAGTGAAGGCAAATAATATTACATCTTCATCACCGGCTGAAGGGGTCCAGGGGTGGAGGAGACTCAGAAGGTAGAGGAGGAACTCAAGCAAGAAGATATTGTGCTTTTGACAAATTTAAAATATATGTGTTGGATTTATGATGTTACGAAATCATTGTATAAACTATAAAAATTATGAATATAAAGTGTGCACCTTCATCATCTAATTTCTAGTTCCGCCACTGCTGCAGCTTGCTTATCATGTTTGTGTACTGTCATTAACACCAGCCTGCCAAAATCCGGGTGTTAGCAGCTTCTTGTTTTGTTTCTGCTAAGTGTAAGCTCCCACGGTCGTGTCTCTTCGATTTTTTTAAAAAACAATACATTTTAAAAAAATATTACAGAAATAAATAATCGAAAATTTTAATTAGTGACAGGACTGAATCTCTAAATTAATCTTATTTGAAGGGGGCACATGTCACTGAAGAAGTCCTTGTGAATTGGCGACAGATGTCCTGTCGTCATTTCAATTGGTGATAGAGGTCATGACATCATTTCAATTGACGACAAAGATCTGGCTTCCTTTTCTGTTGGCGACAGTGTTGAATTGGTGACATGGGGTCTAGTTTTGTTAAAAAAAAAATCGGCTATTTATTTCTGTAATTCCTTTTTAAAAAATATATTATTTTAAAAAAAATCGTGTCCTTTACATAGAGCCTTTGGCTGTTTGGCGATGCCTACATTGTCTGTACTGAACTGTCATCGAAGTATTGAATTTGTGAATGGCGTTTGTGATATGCAGAACTTTCGAGCATGGAGAGAAAACTAAAACGCCACGTCATCTGAATTATTTTGAAGTGATCTTGTGATAATTACTTAATGTTGAACGCCGGCCCAGAGTAGGACTTGGATAGGCCCCGATCATTCGGTAACGTCTCCAGACACTAAGGATTCAAATTTCAAGCAGTCCGGTATTACTGGTTGGTTACCGGTGAATAGGGAAACAAGTTTTACACAAAATTTTCACTTTGGCAAGAAATCGATTGATAAGAAAGCTTTGGTGTCATTGCTTCATTTAATACGATTTAACTTCATTACCTTAGCACTAATACCTTCATCAGCTTGCAAACAAGCATATAGTAACTTTTTTTGGCTAGCATTTCATATTTGAATTGAAATTTATTACTTTTCAGAACATGGTTATGGAATGATGCAGAGCCTTATTGCGCCAATTCATAACTCGTAAGTTCTATTGCGTGCTTTATGGATTGGCATGTGGCACGGGTTAAGTGTTTCTTGCAAATAGATCAAAAATCAAGGAAGTAGACTTGACCGTTACTTTTTATATATTTATATTAAGATATACTAATAAAATTATAATATTAAGAAATTATTTTTTTAAGGGCAAAGCTAATGGTATAATTTTCATATAACCAATTTAAATAGTTTTTAAAATATTGGTAATCAAATTTTTGAATGTTTGACAGCTTGAATTCTAGGACATAAGAACGGAGGGAGTACAATTTATCTCTAAGAAAAGCTCCTTGGTTCATTAACCCTTTTGATTTTTGCAGAATCCGTACAGTCGAGACAGATTCCAGATGGTTTCCAGAGAGTCAGATTCCAGACATACAATAGCATTCCTAGTCCAGGGCTCCATCAATGCAAAATCTAATACCGTTGTTAACTGACATATTTTAGGCAAAGCAGATAAAAATGGCATACTTATTACAAAGCAGGTTAAAAATACGGCACTACTGCAAATGTGCAACTCATAGCATTAAGCATGTGAACAATACAACAAAAAGAAACCTAGTTCATCCAAACGTCTATACTGGTATCGAAAGAAACTTAGTTCATCCAAACGTCTATACTGGTATCGAAGGGATTTGTGCTATTGTCTCGAGCTATACAAAGTGTGAACGCCAAAAAAAAAATAGTGTCTGGTATCGGCCTGCTTCACAAAAACAGATAGCTCATCAAATAAAACAAGCGTGCAGTACATGGCAGAATTGTAAGAGCAAATCCCGATCAACCCATAGAAAATGCTGCCGATTGGAGTGCTTGTCACCTAAGCACAGTCGATTTCCATTCTTCACAGGCATCATCAATACTCAGAAGGCGTGATAACATCATCGATCTTGAGAATCATCTTCACCACCTGTGTAGCCAGCAAGACCTGCTGCTGCTTGCCGATCAGAGTTTCAAAAACATTCTGTTCTTTCATGTCGTTGGTCCCGACGTCATTGCAGTCAATGCCACAGTAAGGATTGCTCTCCTGGAAAGGTGTTCAGAAATATTGTTACTTCAAATTCAAAATGGACAATATGGCACGAATACTATATACTATAACTAGCTTAAAATCACAATATAACATGAACTATAGAAGCACATTAAGTAGTAGATGGAAGGACTATAGAAGCACATGCACTTGTTTGATTGCCTAAAATGAATTACGAAGCTATTTATATAACAAGCCCAACATTCGTTGATCTGATTAACAAGTACAAGGGTCCAGCAACTTTGCAATGGCATCAAGCCATCAACAAGAACTAAGATGAGATGCTGTCAAGAAATCACAAGCTCACAGCTGTTATTAAATAACAGAATGGTGGTAAAGGAATATAGAAAACATAATACCTTCACTTGTTGAGATTTTACCCCGGTAAGTGTATCAATAGGTGGCAAACCACTGTTTTCAGCTAAGGCCAGTGGAATAGCATCCAACGCATCAGCAAATGACCTGATAGCATACTGCAAGCACAAAGAAACACACTCAGATATATATATATATATATATATATAGAGCATGTTTTTGTAACTATAGGATCAAAAGTCAGCAATTACCTGCTCAACTCCAGGGTATCAATCTGCAGCAGCTTCAACAGCAATTGAGCACGATATCTCTGCTGAGCCACCACCATACACAATTGAGTTATTGCGGATCAGATTCCTTGCCACACAAAGAGCATCATGAAGACTTCGCTTGGTCTCCTCAATCATCATTTTGTTGCCTGCACAGCAGCAGATAGTTTTGATCATGGAAAATCCACTCAGAAGATATCCTTTAACTTAGAAGGTGACTGAAATGCACTAGTTAAGATTGAAAAGTAGATGCTAAACATAACCATCCATTGTGATCCATAGTGCATTGCTGCTGCTTTCATTGTTTATAGCTAGCAGCTGAGCTTGGTGCTGCTAAGGTAGTTAACATCACAATTCGAGGTCTTCGAATCCTACAATCCAAAAAGTAACACCACACAACTAAATACTACACCACGTGATTTTGATGTTATGATATGATTTTATACCAATTCTACAACCCTACTTATTAAGTATGGCACCAGTACTCTCAAATTAAACTAAGAACCAGCAGTAATTTTTCAGCTTGTTATCCCAAATATATGAATTGATTATCATATGTTCCATTGCAAAAGCAGTATGATGTAATGTGGACTCCACATGCACGATTACTATGTTCAATTATGTCAGTCAGTCCATGCTTTGACAATTAAAAGCATGAATAATGCCAAAAGCTATACAAACGCTTTCATTTTTTCCAATGCAGACTGTGAAGGGTCCCTCAATCAGATTCACCATTAGTGGGGTAAAGCATGCATGGCCTAACAAAGCATGTATATGTGAATATGAAGGAAAAAGACATACATCAGAACGTACCACCGCGAATGAAGATAGTTACAGCACTGGAGTTGGCACACTGTTCAATGTAAAGCATCCGATCTTTTGTTGTTCCAAATGACTTTTCTCTGACCAATCCAGCCTGTTTAAGCAGAGCCAGCAAAGAAACATAAATCATGAGCTATTTCTAGTACAATAAAGATGGCTGCCAAGTATAGCCAACCATTTAAGCAGTGTATATTCTCTATTATAACTACTGTTCAAGGGTGCAAGGCATTCACATGGTGTTTTGAAGACAACATGACTAAAATAACATACTCAGCTACCACAGCATGACGATTACGTTGGAGGTTAAATATTCAGTGTATTGGCCAGTGATCAATCATGTCGTCCTCATCAACCAACACGCAGCCAGTTAATAGTCACAAACATCCTAACAATTCCACAATAAACAATTATTTCTTTCTGTTTAACTAATAAATTTGCTCCATATGCTTACTTTCAGAAACAATTACCGAGTATATACCATAAAAAAAACTCTTATCAAGGCAACCCGTGTTTCCACATATGATCTCAAGTCACAACTACTTTGAATTTCATGGACTCAGGATTCTAATATTGTATAACTGAACACCAGTCACACCACCAACGCATGTATAATCCATATCACTGAATTTTTTTTGCAGAACAGTGTATACCTTCCCAAGCTTTTCAGGACTCAACTCTTGGAATCTCGGAACAATCCGCCCTCCTACAGTCAATTTTAAAATGTTATGTACTGTCTTTACAAGCCATTCAGAGTAATATGGAGAGAGATATGCATATGGACCTGTAGCAATGGCTATCAATTCCAATTCAACACCACCAACCCATCTGACTGCTGGCAGATTTCTATGCATCAGCAAATGATTGGCTTCATCATCAAAACCCCATTGACAAATAACTAGGGTTGCACCAACGTCCTACAAAAATATACATGTATACATAATTAATTACCGAGCAAACCAAACACGTAACATGATATGGAGTAATGTGAATACACTTCATACGCTCATAACACTTATGCTGATAATGGGAAGCAGGAAGTGTTCAACGTTTATTGTGCCACGACAGAGAAGACCAGGGGAAATAAATGACAATTGAGCTCAATAACATCACAAAGTATTCTAGTTAAGGAACCCGCATTCAGACCAATATGATAAATTTGTAGCCACGAAACATTACCACCCAAGCATACAAAATATGGTTATTCTGTAATATTAAAAAAAAAGTTAATCTTGTATAGGCTTTTACCTTGCATTTCTGAACCATTTCATCAAAGTACTTCTGCTCTTGCCCGCACAGCGTCTGGAATTTCTCTACAGTGTCAATGTCAACCTTATGCTTTGTCTTGGGCTTCGGGGGCTCAAACGGGCAGGTCAGGATGGCGATCTTAGCATCCTCAATTCTCTTTGGCATCTGTGGGTGGCTCATATCTTTGTCAACAATGATTCCATAAACTAGCTCAGTGTCCTCTAGCTTCCCACCAACCTTACCTTCCACCTTAATTAAGTCCAAGTTTACATCCTTCCTTTCCAAATCGGCAACTGCAAGGACTGCTTTGACAGCAATCTCGGCCAGCGCCTGCTTACAACGGTTAACACTGTAGAATAAGAGTAATGGATCCAATCAGACAAGCCATAAAATAACCTACAGAGAATCTACCCATAGAGAAATACATCTAAGGCTGTGACATATATTTCCTGGTAGATCAAAACAATTTCTGCAAACAAGCTCCATGCTAGAAGTAGACCTACAGAGTTGACATTATTGCAAAAAGTAGAGAAAGGATCTGTCTTCATTAGAAACCAAAAATGAGTTCATGGGCCAGCAAAATAAAAGAGTAACGCCCCAGGTACATCGAGCTTGAGGTTGAATAATTATTATATACAGGCATCAATGAATCACAACATGTGAGAATCAATGGAATCTTGTACTCTTATTCTGCTAGGTCAGCTAAGCTAACAGGGGAGGAAAAAACTGGAGAAAAAATTGGAAAGTTTCATGGCAAATCACACTTACTTGACAAAAGAGTTAAAAGACAAACATTGCACTAGGCATACAGATAGCATAACCTAAAGCACAGAATACTGCCAAATGCCAAGGATTATAAGTTATAAACAACAAAATGGCACCAGAAGTTGTTTGCAACAGCACATGCATGAAAACTGTCCATATGTTGTGTTCTTGGGGAAAAAACAGAAATATGTTCCTCTGATAGCCTCTTGACATATGCGGAGCCAAGTTCTAAGTTATAACTAACAAAATATCTACCCAACTATTATAACTCAGTTGTAATACAGGATTCGAATAAAGAAGTTGATTGATTAAACATAATATCTTCTTACATCTTTGAGGACAGAGTAGTCATACAGGTCTGCACCAAAGGCTCTATATTTGTAGCACTGAACTCGAACTTTTGGGAGATGCGTTCAAGGTGATCAAAAGCTATCCTTGACGCCATCTCATAACCTTCGGCAATCCTTATCGGGTGAATACCATGTTCCAGCAGTTTCTCAGCTTGCTCTAGGAGCGAACCTGCCATGACCACCACCCCGGTAGTACCGTCCCCAATTTCATAGTCTTGGCTGCGGGACAGCTCCACCATCAGCTTCGCAATCTGGTTGTCAACATCCATTTGCTCCAGGATCGTCGCCCCATCATTGGCTGACAATTCGTAAGGTAAGATGGTCAATAAATAAAAAACTGAAAAAAAAAACACTCCTAGTCAATTTACAACTTCACATATATAACCGCAGTAAATCAACAACTCTTAAAAGCACCAACCCGGATCTCCAGATCCACAGAAGATGTGCACACTAATCAATTTTACAAATCTTAGACTATTCACTATTGCATTTGCAGCAGTAAAACGCGCACTTCACTCGAAATCACTAGATAGATACAGAAATGGCAACCTAGCATTTCCAAAGTACACACAATATTCCAAACCCGGGAGGAAACTAAATGAAATGAAGAAGCACTACAGGAAATAATGAATCATCGACAAACTACATATAAAACGCCCCATCCTTCCCCAGGAAATCAAATCAAGGCACCAAAGCAAGCAACATCCCACAAACAGCAAGATCTCATGACCCTATATGCACTATACCACCCACAAAAACCCTAATCCCCGCAGCACTACCGCCAACGATCCAATGGGGGGCGAACCCTTCTAGATCTGACAAAACCAACGCAAGAACACACCTCAATCAGCCCTAGGACAAAGCTAGTATAATATAAAGGAGGAGAGCGGGAATAGAGAGGGGCGGCGAGTGTCGGTTGTTAGTTATTACTGATGGTAACGTCGCCGTCGGGGGACTGGAGCATCTTGTCCATGCCCTTGGGGCCGAGGGAGGTACGGAGGATGCGCGCGACGGCCCTGCCGGCGGCGACGTTGGCCTTCTGCGCGTCGAGCCCCCGCAGCCGCGTCTTGTTCTCCTGCTCCCTGAGGATGATGAAGCGCCGCCCAAACTCGTCGAAGGCGAGCGCCATGGCCGCCGCCCACGCTGCTCTCACCGGAAGCACCCGGGATGCCGGATCGGACGGTGAGGCGTCGGCGCGGGTTTGGGTGTGGAGTGACGGAGCGAAGGGGTTTCTGGAGGAAGCGCGGCGGGGGCGAGGGTTCTGATTCTTTCTCCTTCACTAAACGAAACCATCTCGTCGTTTGGGCCGTGCACGTGCTAAATATATGGGCCGGGCTCTAACAACTTCGGGCCACCCGCAACCGCAAGGCCGCACGCTTCCCAGGCTCCCGCGCCCCGCGGCCAATCGGCGGCGGCCGCCGGCTTCGTGTAAGATCCTGAAGTTTCAGAATCGGCTTTGGATGTATTTCTGCACTCGCTGAGATTCGGAGGGCCAGAAGGGGAAAAGAACTAGCGCTAGGGTTCTACTCATACCGACTAAAGACAATACGAATATGCTGTTCTTCGTACTTTTCCATTATTGAAATCACTGGGTTATAAAGCCCGACGATTACATTATGGTTTAGATTACATAATATGTGCTTAAGTGGCAAACAGAATTAACAGCAAATTCAGTAGATAATGACGACGAAGCTGACGCAACAGTGATTACTGGGAAAGAAATTGATCATCAGATCCATCATCTCCCAGCGCTGGTACTCACATCTGGGCCTTCCTTTCCTTCGTAAGTGAAGTCGTCCAAGCGTTATCAAAACCGCAGACTTCCCTCACAGTGCCCCCTTTTGCTAGGCACTGATCAGAAATTCAGACTTCAGAGATTCAGTATCTGACATTGCCTTCCCCATGAGTCAAACCTTGTCCTCAAGGTACAAAATTTGGACAAGTGTTCTAAATAAATGTTGCGTCTTCCCAAGTAGCATCTTCAGGTCCCAAACTCAGCCATTGGATTAGCCATTGGGCCACGGGTTCGTTCCTGCGGGGAATTACTCTTCGATCCAGGATTGCAACAGGTTCAGTTTTCACTTTGCCATCTTCTCCAACTAAAGGTAGCCCTGGGATTGGTATAGCATGAGATCCCAAATGCTTCTTCAGTTGGCTCACATGGAAAACAAGATGAATAGCAGCATTTCCTGGCAATTGTAGTTTATACGCCACTGGTCCTATCTTGTTTATGGCCCGGAATGGCCCAAAATACTTTGATCTAAGCTTCAAAGACCCTCCTTATACCAAATGTTGTATGTCTATATGGCTACAGCTTGAGATAAACCATATCCCCTACTTGAAACTATCTCTCAGACTTAGACTTGTCTGCAAAATATTTCATTTTCTCTTGAGCCTTGTGCAAGTTAGCCTTAAGTTGTTCCAACATGTGTTCTTTTTGCTCCACTGTTACCTTAGCCTCTTCTGATATGTTGCAAGGAATAGTTAACTCGCCAATCTGAGGAGGAGGGTATCCATACAAAGCTTGGAATGGTGTGATCTTCAAAGAAGTATGATATGTGGTGTTGTACCACCACTCCGCAAGTGTTAACCAAGATAACCATTCTCAGGGTTCTTGGAAAGTCATACTCCTCGAGTAAGACTCCAAACACTGATTCACTCTTTCGGTTTGCCAGTCTGTTCGAGGGTGATAAACACTGCTCAACCTCAGTGATAATCTCAAAGTTCTGAAAATTTCTTGGAAAAGGTTACTAGTGAAAATCCTGTCACGATCAGTCACTATAGCAACTGGCAGACCATGTAACTTAAAAATGTGATCCATGAAAACTTGCACTACTTGTTGTACTGAGTATGGGTGTGCTAAGGATAGGAAGTGGGCATATTTGGTGAATCTATCCACTACTACCAGAATCACCTCTTTACCTCCTAATTTGGGTAGTCCCTCTATGAAGTCCATACTAATGTGTGTCCATGCCATATCTAGTACTTCCAAAGGATTGAGTAATCCTAGAATATGTGTATGCTCAGATTTTGTTTTTTGACACACTGGGCATTCTGCAATTAGCAATTCCACATCCCTTTTAAGTCTTGGCCAATAAAATAGCTTCTTAATTCTGTAATAAGTTGCTCTCATTCCGGAGTGTCCTCCAATAGCAGATGAGTGAAAAGACTCCATAATCTTGGATCTGATTCCATTTCCTGCTCCCACATATATTCTGCCCTTGTATCTTATTAGTCCAAACTCTATTGTGTAACTGTTGTCAGCATTCTCATTAGTTTGATTGCTGACCACCAACCTCTCATACAGAAGATCGTTGGCATAACTACCCTTAACATCTTTTACCCATTCAGGCATGATAGTGACAATGGCATGACAGCACTCATTCTCCTCCTTGTGACTATTGTCCCTTCTGGATAAGGCATCAGCAACAAGATTCGCTTTTCCTTTTTTGTATTCCATAATGTAATCAAATTCTTCCTTCTACTAACCTTTGTGTGGTGATGTATTTTAAACTCTTTTGATCTGTTTTTATCACTAATCGATTCCCCAACAAATAATGTCTCTATTTCTTAAGTGCTTCCAAAATAGCCATGGCATCCTTATCATATATGGATTGTGCTGCTGCTCTCACCCCTAAGGTCTTGCTATAGTATGCAATGGGTCTATTCTCTTACATCAATACTGCACCTAGTCTAGTCCCACAAACATATGTTTCCAATGTGAATGGTTTTGAGAAATCAGGTAAAGCTAATACTGGACAAGTAGCCATTACCTTCTTCAGCTCTTCAAAAGTTATTAACTGAGCTTCACCCCATATAAATGATTCTTTTTTTAAGCAATCAAACAGAGTCTTGCATATCTTCCCATAGCCCTTCACAAATCTTCTATAGTATCCAGTCAGACTAAGAAATCCCCTCAGTTTGGTTACTGTAGTGGGAACCGGCCAATTCACCACATCAGCTACTTTCCTAGGGTCTGCTCCTAATCCACTGATGATATGCCCCAAGTACCCTATTTCAGCCATAGCAAAACAACATTTGCTCCTCCTTGCTGTCAGCTGGTTTTGTTGCAGTATATGTAAGATTGTGTGTAAGTGTTCAATGTGATCCTCTTGGTTTCTGCTGTATATAAGGATGTCGTCAAAAAATACTAGGATGAACTTCCTCAGATGCTGCCCAAAAATATTGTTCATTAGTGATTAAAATGTGGCTGGGGCATTGGTTAACCCAAATGGCATTACAATGTATTCATAGTGGCCTAAATGAGCTCTAAATGCTGTCTTAGGGATATCCTCTTCAACCATCCTAATCTGATGATACCCTGATCTTAGGTCTAGCTTTGAGAAGATAGTTGCTCCTTGTAATTCATCTAACAAGTCTTCTATGATTGGCATGGGAAATTTATTCTTGGTTGTCATGGAATTAAGTTGCCTATAGTCCACACACATCCTCCAAGAACCATCCTTCTTCCTTTACCATTATAGCTGGAGAGAAATATGAGCTTGTACTAACTCTGATCTCCTTAGACTCCAATAACTGCTTAATAATATCTTCCATAGCATCTTTTCTGACGGTGAGGGATTCTATAAGGCCTGATGTTTGGAGGGTCTGCATCAGTTTTCAGTGGAATAGAGTGATCATAGTCTCTTTTTGGAGGAAGTCCCTTAGGTTCTCTAAATACCACTTCATATTGTTGTAATACTCTTTGGATCTCCCTAGGTATTTCTCTAGATGCTTTGAGTTCCTCCTCTTGAACCCAGTTCACTTGAATCATATATCCCAACACTTCTTTCCTCATGATCTTCTCCAATTTACTAGCACCCATCATACAATGTTTTATCAGGGTAAGTGTAATCCTTGAAGGTCACTGTACTGCCCCCCTTGCAAATGGTCAGTTCCCTGGTTTTAAGATTCAGACCAATAGGACTGTGGATGTATATCAAATCAGTTCCCAAAATAATGCCATAACTTTTGATATTCAACAACTGAAAAGAGTTAGTGAATGAGCATCCTTGTACTTTATAAGGAATGCTTTCAGTCATAGCATCAGTGCATAACTTTCCTCCTCCTGCCACAACCGCCTTCTTTGCTGGTCTGTACTTTAGTACACAGTTGCTCTTAATAGCAAATTCAAAATCCATGAAAGAGTTTGTACTCCCACTATCCACCAGCATTACTGCTCTTTTACCACCTATTATTGTCATCAATGAGAAGGTAGTAGGCCCTGTGATTCCCTTAATAGCATGGCTGGAAATCATCATAAGCTGCTCTTTTTTTGGAGTGTCTTCCACTTCTATTGGACTTCTAGGAGCAGTTGCATACCCTTGTTCCTCAGCTAATTCAGTCTCCCCAGGCTTATCTTTTGTGTCTTCTTCTCCTTGCATCAGTATGACATGCAGTGCTTTCTTAACCTTACACTTCAAGTTATGCCCTAGAGTCCAAGGCTCCTTACAGTGCCAACAAGTTCTTTTGTTGAATTCTTGTGCATTTGCTTTGCCCTTTTCAGTTTCTCTTGGGTGAATCCCCCTTAGTGGTACTAACTGATTGTTGGCCACACTGGCTTGTTTCGGTTGACCCCTCCTACCCGACTTGGTCTCCTGGCTGCTGCAGCTTTTTCTTCTAATTTGGCAAACCAGTAAGCTTCTAGTAAACCCTTATGTTGATGGCTACTCACACTATACTTGATTTCATCCTTTAAACCCCCCCAATAAAAACAACTCAATAGGAAGGCTTCTTGAAGATAGGAATAATCCCTTCTTACCAGTTCCACACACCGCTCAAAGTAGTTAATGTACTTCTAACATTGCTAATGTGCCTGATGGTCTGCAGCTTTTCTACCGCTTCATGAGCACTTGCTTCAGAAAAATGATCGGTTAACATTGAGCATAGCTGTTGCCAATTCAGTACTTGCTAGGTGATACCAATTCCCTTAAACCAAGTATTTGCCCTTCCAAAGAAATGTCTCGTTGCTATGTTTACCCACTGCTCTCTAGGAGTACCAGCCATTTCAAAAATATATATATCACATTGCTCCAACCAACTAATTAGTTCCTCACCAATGAACAAAGGTAGTTCTAACTTCTGCCCTCTAATTACAGCATCAGCATATTGGTGCCCATTGCTATTGATGTTCCAGCCTATGTTTCCAGTCGATCCCCTTGGGTTCCAGACTATTGCCTGACATGGGTTTGTGTTTAATGTGGGATGAAAATACATTTGGGTTGTGGTTGCTTGATTGATGGGCTGCCAATTCCATGGAGGTACTGTATGCATACCTACCCCATGGGTGAAACCTTGCGCGGCTGCTGGGTTAAACGTGTCAGATGGTTGATGCCCCAGTTGACTCACCCCTGGCCGTGCCATCACATCAGCTTGTGCAGTGGTTCTAATTGCTGGTGAAAATACAGGAGGAAAATTTGGTGTTATCGTGTTTGGTTCCACAAAGAATGGAGTTGAAGTTCCCACTCCCCTATGTTGTCCATGATTCCAAGTTGTACTCATCACAATTGGAACTGACCCAGATTTTGTTTGAGGAACTGTACTATAGGGCAAATCTACAGGTTTACACTATGAGTGAGAAACCATACCTGCTTCAGTCATCGTTGCCCATTCCTTCCTGGTTTATGAAGTACCCGCATCTGTGTCCGATGCCGACGTTAGAGCAAACTTGGCAAATAGTAGTGCTTTAATAGCCGCCACATCTGACTTCAGAGTGTCCAACATAGTCAATTTCTCCTAAATCTTGATAATTTCAGCACGGTTCTCCATTTTGAGGTCTTCTTCTTCAATTGATCCGTGTGAATGAGTCCTCACCACCATCTAACCAGATCCACAAGGATGGCTCGAGGGATTTTACTAGCAGCTAACTAGCTACCAACCTCTCCCCTCTTCCCCTTGACTTGATCTCACCGCCAACCTTCTGAATACTACGGATCTGACCGAATTGAGGAATTTTACGACCGCAAATCTTCTGATTGCTCCAACCCTTGCTCGTACAGATCTCCACTCTAAGGATCATGTAGTGCTCCGATACCAGATGTCAGATCCTGAAGTTTCAGAATTGACTATGGATGTATTTATGCTCTCGGTGAGATTCAGAGGGTAAGAAGGGGAAATAACTAGCACTAGGGTTCTACTCGTACCAACTAAAGACAATACGAATATGCTGTTTTTCATACTTTTCCATTACCGAAATCACTGGGTTATAAAGCTCCACGATTACATCAAGGTTTAGATTACATAATCTGTTCTTAAGTGGCAAACAGAATTAACAGCAAGTTCAGTAGATAACGACAACGGAGCTGACACAACAGTGATTACTGGGAAAGAAATTGACCGTCGGATCCATCACCTCCCATTGGTCCTTAGATCTCTGGGCCTTCCTTTTCCTTCGTAAGTGAAGTCGTCCAAGCGTTACCAAAACAGCAGACTTCACTCACAGCGCCCCCTTTTGCTAGGAACTGATCAGAAATTCAGACTTCAGAGATTCAGTATCTGACACTTCGTCGTCGCGCAGGCGGCAGGCCGACGAACCAGCCGACGATCGCGCTGGCCCGAAGGCGTGCCGGCGGTCGAGGCTATCCTGGGCCTTCGAGGCCGCACCGGCACCGCCGGCCGCGGCACGTACAGCCATGTTGCCACCCCCGCAGGCGTGTGCGAAGACGACGGCGAGCTCCCCGTCGACCTCACGGCCTCCGCGTGCGCGGCCGAGCAAGGTCTCACCATACATACGTAGATCACGAGTTCCTTTCCAGTACTTAGTCGGCATTAGCTGTGCTTAACTGCTTAACCTGTAGTCAGTGTTGGGTATGACTGCATCATGCTGCAGCATGGGTGAGCTCTAGTGCTGCTTAATTATTGGGATCATCATCACCATGTGCCCCAGTTCTTCTAATCAGGCAGCACAGCTACATGCAATCATCACTTTATCACTGCATTGCGTGGTGGTCAAAGGTCATAACACCTCACAATCTAGCACTAGACTAATCAGTCTCTCTTAGCTGCAGGCCGGCCACTGGACTAATCAGTCTCTTAGCTGCAGGCCGGACATCACCAATTCACCATGAATGTGGATATCCTCACATACAGTACTGTCAAGCAACAATATTCAGAGATCCTGCTAACTAGCTCAGTTTGGGTGGGCACTGCTTTGGCAGTTTGGCAGCACTCAGAACTCACAAGGTACCAAAGAATTAGGCAGGAATTCACCAGTGTCCCAGGCTCTACTACTTCTTCCCTGAAACCGTCCTTCCTGTCATATGTCGGCATTCATGAATCTGTATCGGTTGAAGTAGAACCCTAGTGATGTTTCAGTGAGATCATTCACTGGTTAACCCATGTTTATACGAACAACTTATCCAGCTGATGAAACCTCCGAGACAGTCAAAGCCCCTCTGGAGAAGGTAATGTATAGGTAAATTAATTAGGTTACACTCTAAAGATACAGAAAATTAGTTCTAGTTACAGCTTAAGAGATACATTCTATTGGTATTTGACACTGGTTTGCACTTTAAGCTGTGCCAGAATGCATATAGCGGTGCAAAATAAAGATACTGAAGCAGACACACACTTGCAGTTTTACATGCATGATCTTACTGAATTTGACTCCACTGGCTGCTGGTAAAATTGTCGGGGAGAGAGATAATTGGAAGCGGGTCATTTGCTTTAGCATGGCAATAGGAGCACAGTAAAGCGCATTAGCACAGTAAAGCGCATTAGGCCTTTATGCACATCGTCCAATCCGAAGCGCTACATTACATCAATGCAGCACAGTTGTTACTGTTTATATATACCCAAAACATCGTGCAAATAGACGTCCTCTGCATCATCCGGATCTTGTTGGATTTCACTCAGGACCAGGGGCCATGACCATAAATGTCTGTTTGGACACGAGCAGAAAAGGGACAAACAAGGGTTTATGTCATTGCCACTGTGAGTACGGAGTAATTCCCATCTTCTTGTACCATCAAAATCTTTATCATGGCACTGCATTTTGTCTCGATACCTATCCCTCGCAGTTTTCTCTGACATGTACTTTTTTTTCACAAATGACAGCCATTGGTGTCTAGGGCCTCAAAACATGAAAATGAATTAGCAATCTCGGTGACAATCCGATTTAGGTCTCATTATCATGGGAATTTTCCAGATTCTTACAAGAATTGAACCGTTTCTTGTAAAATTTATGTAAATTCCTACCTTCCAAACACGAAAATTCGGACTAACCACTACAAACTACGGACATATTTAATAGAAATATCTGAATTATTCGACCTTAGTTTAGATGCAGTACAACATCACCAATTTTCATCCGAATCTAATCTCTCAACCGAGACTGATTATATCATTCAGAAAAGCACAGCGATTGATAAATGATGCACAGTATTTTTACTGTCTGGGCACCAAATTTACAGTGAAATTTTACAGTGACTGATAAACAACAGTAAGCAATAATGTGGCACACCACCCCAGGGCCTTGAAATCTCTGCACCGATTTGGGGGACGGAGAACAGCCTAGGATCCCTAGGCTACTGGCGAAGAGGTAATAAGCCTTCTTGCAGTGGATCACCTCGATGTGCTGCCTTGCAATGTCATCCATGACCATGCAACACACAGCAGACATGCACTCGCAATATTCCTCTTCAACTAGTGTTCTCTAACTCAAATTTCCCACAACAGTATAGTTCCTTCTTCATTCCACCACAGTCCACAAGTCGTCTAATGGTTAAGGACTGGCATCCTCTCTTGAAGTTTGCCATCCATATTAATCTCACAAATGAGCACATGACATCTGCATATTCGTACTGTCAGAAAACTCAGAATCATTGCATGTAGACACACAACTCGTAACATCTAATTTATACTATCTGAAATGCTGTCCTTTCTATGATGCATTCCTCTACTGCTGAGAAGGTAATGCAAGTTTTACCATGATGTACTCCGGGGCATGCCAGAGTTTCAGAATCGGGAGAGATACTAGAGAGAGAAGAAGCAAAAGGGTCAGGGCCCGAAGCCCCGTACGAACACTACCTGCCGCTGCAAACCTGCAGGACCCCTCTCTCTCTCTCTCTCTTCCCGAGGAAAGAAAAACAGACTTCCTTGATTTTGGAGCTCAAAGCCTTCAAAGCTTCCCTTTCACCCATCTTGGCACAGTGACATGCCAATGATTACAAGCTCCATACCTACCATTACAGTAGCCCCACCATTTCCTAACCAGGCCCCCTTCTCTCCTAAAGTTATTTGTTACCTCAAAATGATAAATAGAATACTAAAGAGTTATTATGATTCATCAAATGCTAATAACTTCACAAAATCCTAAAGTTGAAAGTCTTGCATAGCGAGTGCATGCCAGATTATCGTAGCATTTGTTCATCCTAAAGTACTAGTTCTACCTTGTTACTAACAGTTTGGTATAGGCAAACTTTGTACACAATTTATATATCTAGTATAATACACAGGTTATATAATTAATTACACTATGTGTTATTCTCAACAATCAATAGTAAGTAGCCTACCAACATAAACTATATTTTGTCATGTCGGTTGTATTATAAATATATATTTTGTTTCATTTGAGCCTTTATTATATCATTTAAACTTTTATGTTGGAATTTGTCATTTAAGTTCGCACATTTATGCACATATGAGTGTACTTTCAGTAGAAGTTTTGTAAGATTGCGGATTCATTCTCGGCCTCAGTCTTTCTAGACATGTGCTAAGGAGGCACACTCGCGCTTGTGTCTGATGGTGTGTGTGCATGTGTGTCTTCCGTGTAATCGCAAAAAAAAAAAAGTTTAGATCTTCATTGTCGAAATCCTGGCTCCGTCATTTGGTATAGGGTAAAGACTTGCTTCCTTCAATCTATTCGATTTCGTTACGTAAAGTTTGATCTTTATTTACCTACGTTACGCGGATACTTCTCAAAATCGACGTATTAGTATCGGATACGGATACAGACCCGATATGGTCAGATATGTATCCTGCATATATCGGTGGTTTCCTGTTTTTCAAAAAAAAAAAAAGAGAGAAACAATTCCCGATACTTCTTGATACTTCTCGGATACTTCCCTGATACCTATCTACCCTAACACCCTTTATTTTACTCAAAAACTTATGGTTGGTTTATTCAACAAACAATAATTAGTTGATTTTTCTTCGTTTGAAAGTGGATTTAATTCCTTTGACTTAATCCAGGATAGAGCTCATCTAAACCCAAAGCAAACAATAAAGCAATTAACATTAAAATTATTTGGGTAGCCAACACCATCTTCTTGCGCTAAAAGAAACTGAAATACATATGGTTTGATCCACAGTTGAATGAGAAATAGGTTCTATACTTACTTTCTTTTCTTAATTTTTTAATTTTTACCAACTGCATGGAATTTTTGCCATTACTTTATTGCAGGGTAAACCCTAGATGTGTTGAGGATATAGTATTTGTGCACCACAACTTACATCTTTTTTATTTCTATACTAGTAGGCTGAATCCTAGATGATTATATTTCATTAATTTATGTACTTTTTTATTTTTATTTTATATAGATATATGTATCGATGTATATCATGTGTTTGTATCCGTATCGGGATATCTAGACAACCTAGGGTGTGTTTGGATGAGGGACTCCAGCGGTCCTGAACAGTTCGGTTCGGGAAAATGACTTGTGCATGCGTTTGGTTGGATGAGCTGAATCGATCTGTCCTGAACCAAGCCATTCACATTTTGAGAATATACCTCCAAGATGTTGTACCAACTCGTCCCAAAAAACGGCCGAACCACGCCATCCCATCTCATTTAATTAGCAGCGCCGGAGGAGCAATGGCCGGGAGGAGCTCAGCGATGCTGCTGCCGGGAGGAGCTGGGCGAAGTTGCGCTTAACGGCAGGCATGCACGGAGCGAGGGCGGCGCGGGAGAGAGGAGCCGAGCGGGTTGGTGGGGGCGACAGCGTCTTTGAGAAGCTGGGCGAAGCACTGCTGACGGAGGCGACGCGGCCGGAGAGTGGCGACATGGAGAGAGGCGGCGGTTGGGTTGGGGCGACGCATGAAAGGGCTGAATCAGTGGGCGACGCCGAGGAGGCGGCGCACGGAAGGAAGCGAGCCGCGCGACGAGAGGCTACTGAGTCAGGCGACGCCGAAGAGAGGCGTGAAAATGAATGTGTAATTTGTATGTGTCGGCCCTTGGAAGAAATAGGAAAGAAAAAAGGATGGAAGAAGAAGAAAAAAGAAAAAATTAAAATTTTTTATTGAGATAATCTCATCCAAACTAATCTTATTCCCTCAACCAAACATCATCTCGTACCATCTTGAATTATCTCATACAACCAATCAAACATATTCGAGTACCATACTATACAACTAACCAAACAACACACATGTACCATCCCATTCAGGACGATCCTATCCATCCTGTACCATCTCATTCCGTTCAGTCTAATACATTCAATCAAATGCACCCCTAGTTCACCGCATAAGTATTTTTCGAAGAACATTGAAATCTTATAATACCATCATGAAAGTTGTCGAGTTCAAATGTGACGTCCGCTTGTGTTGTGGACTCTCTGTATCGACGTTGTTTGATTTTGTTTTTATCTTGATACAAGACACGCAAAGCTTTCACGTGTTCTTACAAAATGTGACGAGTACTTGATCTGAGAGAAATTATATTTATTAGGATAAAAGCAAGTGCCATACGCAAACTGGTGTTCATGTATTGCTCCAAGCCTTGAGATGTTTGATAGGGTACTAGTAAAGCTACAGTGTTGCGTACTAGTAGTATATGATTCTCGCTATCCGATCAAAAATAGTCATTTCAATAGTTATAGCATTTTCTGATATAGTGTTTTCGCTGCAGTATACATTTATTTCGCTATTCTTCTGCTTACTGTAGTACTACTGCCGAGTCTGTTCGCAGACGCAAAAATCTTCACACAGTGATAGCACGGAGGATCTGGATCAGACTAGAGAGCTAGGGTGGTGTACTGGTGTGCATGCATGAGCTGAACCGAAGAGAGCCACTAGGTAAAAACCTGGTAACTCCTTGTTGCTTCCAGGACCCATCAATAGCTGTCACAGATCCACCCACTAGATTTTGCTGACATCATTCTGCCCATACCTTCCCAATGCTGCATTCTTTCCACTGTTGCAGAGAAAGTAGCCCATTCCTCCTGCTTTATATTCCCATGCCCTCCCATGGATGATAGGTGACCACACCAATCTCCATTTCTCCATTGTGTACATCAGTAGGAAAATAAATAAATACTCAATCTTGCATGGTGTGGAACTGTGGATGATAATGATAAAGACCCCTTGGCCCCCTCCTTGGCCATCTCACATGTAGACACCTTTGCTGCCAGCGCTATTCAGCACTTCTCAGTCCTTACTCCTTAACATTCTTCTTGCTATGGATGAACATTTTTCAACAGGATTTGTCACCATAAAGGATTTCTATGTATCCATTTTTAAGATGAAATTAAGTATTGTATTATAGCTAAAGAACTGATAAACCCTATGGATGGAACATGGTAAGGATATTCTTTCATTTACATGTATATAAACTAGGAATTTCTTAATCTAACTCAGTCAACAAATTCAAATCTAACAAAATACCACTTGCCGTGACAATACAAGTGAGATTAGTTGTGAAAATGAGGCAGATAATCCGGGTACCATTTTTTAGTCTCGGTCTGTATCCGATATTATTTGTATATGTATCCAAAAATCTCATAGAATATGGGTTAGGATATGGGAAGAGCAATATCCAATCTGTATACGTATTTTATAGGATATCCGATAAACATCAATATCCTCTATGGTTTTCTAGTCATTGACTAATATATAATATGAATTTACATTTGATTATGTTTATATTATTAAGTAGGATAAATAATTCTCTAATAGATAGTATAATTTGTCACTTTTGTTGGTAAAATTATATCTTTTCTTTATGTGTACATTATCTATTAAGTTATCCGTAGCCGATTTGAATCCGACCTGTGCCTGTATCCCGATAAATTCGTATTTATATCTGTATCTGACTCTAAATCCAGGGTTAAAATATGGGTTAGGATACGGGAAGAGCAGTATCCGTCTGCATCTGACCCGTTTTCACCCCTAAGTGGGACCGGACCAGCATGTCAAATATACAAAAGGTGGTATCATGTGTAACTCGTTGGATATGGTATGAATTGTGAACTAGCACAACAAGGGGGTAAACATCCATTAGAGGGAGGTCGGACAGCGACTACTTGAAGTTCCTCTACTCGCCTCAGTCTAAATCTTTTTCCACTCTGTTGGTTAAGTGCAATACATGCCATCAACAAGTAATAGCAAACAACACATAATTTTACACAAAGTTCCATAATCACTTAGTCAAATTTATATTTGCAACTCGAATGATATGAATGACTCGTTGCATGACTAAGCAAGTTATTTGTATCTAACCAACCCACGTTGGTGCTATGATAATACTAACTAATAATTAACCAAGCTAGAGTGACAAAATATCATGAGATTACAATAGACAAGGTGGGTATAATTAAATGGTATATAGCTAATCCCAAAACATTTAAATAAATATTTAAAGTAAATGCAATAATTTGAATCAAAGTAATTTTGGAAAACTGGATTCAAAATGGTCAAAGTTACAACTTGCCTTGCTATAGCAATGATATTCTTATTTTATCTTCGATCTTCTACTTCATTGATCTTCAGCTCATTCGGACGATTCTAGAACTTCAACGTCTAACGAGAGAGAACACACAAAAACAAACAAAATATAAAATATAAATAAAATAAACTTTAAATTGAAATTGAATGGTACTAGAAGGTAGATATTGAATTTAGATGAGTTTAGAAACTGAATGGGTTCAATTGGAGTTCGCTTGAGGAAGAACGAGCTCTCGGAAGTTCGATCGGAAAGGAAAATGCTGAAAAAGGAAAAAGGGGGCGAAATTGAATGCAATGCTTGACTCCTAGTTGATCAAGATGGCATAAAAGTATATCATCAAGCTACTAGCCATGATCCCTCTTTATAGTACGTCATCTAGCCTACAAATCCAGTCTTTTCTTCAAACACCGAGACCGGCAAAAACTATAAAGGATCCTTAAGCTATATGATACCTTTGCCTTGCGGCATGTCGATCTTTTATCACCTTTGCATTGCTATTTTCATGTCATCATTCAAACTTCAGGACTAAACCTTTAAAACATCTTAGCACATATGTTAGTCCTACAACACATTGTTGATATTAATTACCAAAATCATTTTTAGGGGCCTAGATGCTTTCAATGATCTGGTATCATCAATCTAGGCTTTCTTGGTAACATCATCGTTCAATCGCCTCTTCTTTGACTGCTTCTTTGGACCCACGGATCCTGTTGTTTTACCACTTGCTCTAGGTTACAATCTTGACTGAAATGACTTCTGGTATTCTTGCATCTAGTCTATTTGAGAACACTGGCGGACGTAGTGACCTTTTTCATGACAGTTGTAGCATAAACGTGTCGAATCTTGCGACTTTTCTAACGATGCTATGACAGAACGACTATCCTTATTGAAGGTTGAAGCTTGACGTTTTGCATGGCATCTCTTGGCATAGTGGTCTTGCTTACCACACTCAAAACACTCTACTAGCGATATTGACTTGCTTCTCTTTGGAGGTTGGTTGACAAGGTCGATATTTTGATTTTGTGATTCCTCGGGAGACAATTCTTGTATTGACAACGATTTGCCTTCTTTTGCTAATGCCTGACAGATAGTGGCTTGGAAATTTTCTTGCTGATGTTGTGTTGCAGAAGTCAGCACTGAGTACATAGGGCACTGGCTCGGACAATGATCATCGTCTTTACAAAAGAAATATGTGATCTTGCCCATTGGACATTTTCCAACAGAATGGTTTTCTTCGTAACTGGAACAATTGATATTGTACTCATCGGCACTATGGCCTATTTCTCCACAACAGGCACAAGCACGATCTTCTGACTTATTTGGTTGGCAGCACTTCAAATGACAACGGCTAGATTGGATGTAGGATATCGGAATAGCAGGTTTCTCTTGCTCACTCTTGCTTGATGTCGCATACTGTTGACGAAAAGCTGTGGCGAACTCTGCCCAAGTGATGGTTTGCTTGTCCTGATGGGTGGCATGAAAGTTTTTCCACCAATCTAATGTAACTCCTTCCAATTGATGAGCAGGGTAGAAAACTTTTTCATTATCGTTGCAATGCACAACAGTTAGCTTTTCTTCTATAGTGTGAATCTAGGATTTTGCATCCTTGAGTGTGGTTGATCCCTCAACGATGGGTAGTTTGGTCATTATGAACTTTACAAACTTGAACTGAGGGCGTGCCGTTGGGATGGCAATGAGTTGTGCATTATTACAAACATTATTACTGTCCAACAGTTGCATCATCGCTCGCATGAGCTGATTCTGGCTGGTAGAAAACTGATTTAGGCTCCGATGTGTCACTACTGACTCTGGAGATAGTTGCTGGTTAACGTCTGCTCTGGTACTGACACGGGTGACGGTACGACGGATTGCTTGATTATTCTGATTCAACGAATTGACTAAGGTAGTGGTGGTCTGATTCTGCTGTGTCGTCATGTTGTTCATGTTCTGCATCATTGTTTTCACGAACTGAGTCTGAACTGCCAAAAATTGTTCTATTTGTGGATCTGCTACTTCTCGTGCTGACAACCATCTACTGGAATCGACAAGATCTGAGCTGGCACAGACTGTCTCAAGATTACTGACAAGGTTGGCTTCACTAGGGCTCTCCATCTGCTGGTTGACCAACGCTAATAGATGAGAGGGAAAAAACACAAGGTAAGGGAAGACGATCTACTAAGGGGAGCAGGTTTAACCCAAGGAACACACAAATAGCCGAAAAGCTATTAAGAAGCATAAAACTCACAGCCAACTACACACAGGCAAAAGAAGATGAAAAACTAATCGTCTAATCGATTAAACTTCAACTTAACTGGGTGACTTGGCTCAACACACGAGAGGAACCAATGCTGATTTATCCTATATGGCTCGTCTAAAGAAAACTCGAACTGGTCACGGTCTTCGTCAACCGTTGATTACTTGCGATCCTTGCATGCGAATCTTGAGGAAAGGCAGGGGTGACGTGCAATTTCTTCTTGGTCTTCAATTCTTGGGACGAAGTTGTCTTGAACACATGGGGAGATGACAATACGTCGTTGTTGGTTGCATGGTCTTCAAAGAGTTGTTGAAAACAGCTTTTGGGCATCCATCGAGACATTTAGCACGAATAACAACAACTATAGAAGTTATGAGGAAAGAGAGTCCAGTTTAATATTCAAAATGGTGAAAAAGTATATAGATGAGAAAGGAATAGAATGGAAGAGTATAGAAGCTAGACAAGGTGAGAATAGCACATTATTAAGATTTTTTATTTGTAAAATAAGTTTTGAAGTTTTCCTTAAAAACGATCATTCTAACTAAGGTCATGACCCACAGTCGATATGGCTCTGATACCACCTCTGTCGGGTCCCAAATATGCAAATCTGGAACCTCTGTGTATACCACACTAGTCTAGAATCACGCTAGTGCACACAGTGGCAACATCGATGAAATACCATTCCATATGCAAAAATGATTAATAAATTGGCAGTTAATAATAATTATTAGAATAACAACCTTAAGGTTAAAGCTTACAACTAATGCCTCAGGAGATGAATAGCTCAATTAAACTATAGCGGAAGGTAACGAAATAACTTCGGTGATGCCCATCCATATGCCCACAGGCAATCGACTTGGGTAGCGCGACCTAGTTCTCCACGATCCATGAAGTAGACTTTGTTGACCGATGATTCCTCCACTTTATCTGAATAATTGTAGCAAGAATAATTACTCCAAGTACTCAACAAGTTGCACCACAGAATGCAATTATAGATGATGACTTATTCCAAAGGAAATGGTTTCTGTTGTTATTTTGAAGCAAAATAGTATTTGCAATTGAATACAATAATAAATTGAAAGTGTAATTCAAAACAAATAAACAATAATATATTAACATGTATTTTCACAAAGGATACAAAGCCTAATCAAATTCTTTCACACAGCCATATGAGTTTAACCATAGAGCTGTCACTTCCCAATTGTTTTATGAAAATCTACCACTTGTGTGAAATCCCCAAGCATGTCCATGACCGCGGACGCAGCTATTCGAATAGATTGTTTAACACTCTGTAGAGATTTTACACTTTACCCACAAGATGCAATCAACTAGATCAGAGCTGATAACAACAAAACCTTTCTGAAATATTATCTCAACAATTGACACTCCCGATGTGTTTTTACCGTCGTACCACCCTAAACACAATGCTTTGGTACGACACACACACCATTAGACCTGAAGACGGCGAACCGCTCATAAATATGACATACATAGTAGTCCACACCTCCACCCATCACTGAGTTCCTAACCTACTACCTGAATAGCCAATGTCGATATTCTGTAACTTACTAAGTTAGACCTATCCCATACCAGGCATGTGGTTGTACAGTTCTGGCTCAGTTCAATGACGCACAAAGTTAAGTCCTTAATTGACCAAGGCGAGATTGTCAATTTCTAACTAAGTCACGAAGATTCATATTTCCCAATCACAAAGCTGCACAATATCACATAGTTCCACCACTCACCTCAGTCTAAATCTTTTTCCACCCTGTTGGTTAAGTGCAACACATGCCATCAACGAGTTATAGCACACAACACACAATTTTACACAAAGTTTCATAATAACTTACTCAAATTTATATTTGCAGCTTGAATGATACAAATGACTCGTTGCATGGCTAAGCAAGCTATTCGTATCTAACCAACCCACGTTGGTGCTATGATAATACAAAATAATAATTAACCAAGCTATGGTGACAAAAGATCATGATATTACAATAGGCAAGGTGGATATAATCAACTGCTATATAGCTAATCCAAAAATATTTAAATAAACACTTAAAGTAAATGAAATAATTTGAATCAAAGTAATTTTTGAAAAACTGGGTTCAACATGGTCAAAAGTACAACTTGCCTTGCTATAGCAATGATGTTCTTATTTTATCTTCGATCTTCTACTTCATTAACCTTCAGCTCCTTTGGATGATTCCGGGACTTCAACGTCTAACGAGAGAGAACACGTAAAAACAAATAAAATTAAAAAAATACAAATAAAATAAACTCCAAATTGAAATTGAATGGTACTGAAAGGTAGATATTTAATTTAGATGAATTTAGAAACTTGAATGTGTTCAATTGGAGTTCGTATGAGGAAGAACTGGCTCTCAGAAGTTCGATCGGAAAGGAAAATGCTGAAAAAGGAAAAATGAAGAGAGAAACTGACACGTGGGACCCATAGAATATTCCTCAATTATTTTATTTTGAAAATTCTGGGAAATGGCTAAGTGTATAACAGGTGTGACCTATTGATATTTATGAATTTCTAGAATTAAAATAATTCTAAAAAATAGGTGGAGCGAGTGACATGTGGGCCTCTGGTTTGTGGACTAGGTCCACGGACTTGGATCAATGGTGCACGGTGGGATGGGTCTATGGAACAGTGCTGACACATGGGGTCCACGAGTCATAGACTAGCCCCATGGTGAACCATGTCCACATAGTTTCGGGTTTTAGGTTTGGGTTAGGTGGTACATGAGTGGCGGCTTAGGCGGCTTTGATGATTGTGTGGCGTGCACGTGGTAATGACGTGGAGGCCACAGAGGACAACGAGATGAGGTGGCGGCTGACGTGGCACTGGGGCACAAAAGCACGGTGGCGCACGGCCTCAATGGCTCGCTGGTGTTGCGATTTACGGCAGAGGTGGTGAAGGGGCAAAACGAGAAGAGCGCGACGAGCCAAGAGGCGGCGCCTTGCACGTCGGCGATGAGCTACAACGAGGCTCCGGGGAAGCGGATGAGAGCATCGGGTAGAACGTCGTGTGGGGGAGGAGATGGAGGTGAGGATGAAGGGCGGAGATCAACTTTGGCGTGCACAATTGGCCGACGAAGGGCGGCTGCTGGAGGTGGGAGAGAAGGACGAAATCGCGGGCTATGGTGAACAAAACTCGAAATCTAATGGGGGAAAAGTTAGGTCGGGAGATGAGACACGAGTAGAATCAAGGGGAACTCACTGATACGGTGGGGAATGTGAAGAAAAGCTTTGGGCGGACAAAGACGATGAAGAAGATGTGGCCGCCGGAGCTAGAAGGCGAGGAAGCTCTGGTGGGTAGAAGCAACGAGGAGAGGAGGACGAGGCGAACCCGATGGTGCAAAGGGCACGGCTCGAGGGGCTTCCACGGCGGAGGAACGACGATGAAGGTGCGGCGTTGGGCTCGAAGAAGGCGGCGGCGCTTGGCGACGCTCTGGCGAGGGCTGCTAGGGCATCCGAGGCGGCGGCACGAGGCGAAGCAGATGTGCGCATGGGTGGTGGCTTTTATAGCGCCTCGGCGTGCGTGTGGGAAGCGAACTCCAAGGCGGTGGCGTGGTGAGTCCCAGGCAAACACGCACAGAGTTTGCACGTGTTTAGGGCGGCGGCTAGGACTGGCAAGTGGGTCCGGGCGTTTGGGTTTGGCGGCGGGGATGGGCTAAGGGAGTTGGGCGAGAGAGAGAAAAGGTGAATTGGGCTGGACCAAATTCAGCCCAAGGGGATTTTTCGAATTAGAAATTGATTTAGGAATTAAAGAAAAGTTGAAAATCCAAATGAGGCCAGATAAATTCAGAAAAATCCAATAAAATACCATAAATTTCCTTGGAATACAAGGAAACCAAATAACACTGGTTTTGATTTAATTGATGTTTAAATTAGATAAATTAAATATTTCGAATTTAAAAATTCTCAATTAAACTTTATTAATTTAAATAAAATTAGTGAAATTTTCTAAAGACCTAAACTACTCGAATTTTTTTTAAAAGTCTATCTATTTTTGTCGATACATTCCCGTGAGAACCGGATTTTTTTGGGAAACAGTGACAAAAACTCCGTTCAATTGTATACTACCATCGAGACAGGAAGCAGGTCAATAAATTCCATCTATTTCTTTCAGCCTTTCAGGTGTCAAAGAAATGGAGTGGAGCTGGAGTGGGGGCTCCCAGAGTAGTACTCTTTTGTCTGAAGGTGTGCGTGGAGCTTCTTGCACAGCCTGCCACCACCAGCAGCAGCAAGCCAGCCATCCAGCCTGCACAGAGTTTTTGCTGACAGAAAGAGAGGGGAAGGCAGAGGGGGAGTGTCCTTGAAAAGCCTGCACAGAGGGCAGTGCAATAAATCATCCTACTAATCTCTCTCTCTCTCTCTCTCTCTCTCTCAGTCTCTCCATCTCACTCTCGCTACCCTTTTTATGCCTCGTTCGCGCCTTTCTTCTTTCTTTCTGCTTGTTTTCTTGTGCTGCTGTTTTGTGCTAGATCAAAATCATGCTCATGCATGCATGTGCACGGTAGATTGCTGTGCCTCCCCCACACCTGCTAAAGAGCCTTTGGACACATCGCCTTGGCCTCTCCCTGCCCTGCCATCGTGTGCATGCTTGCTTGCATTTGCTCAAGCAAGGGAAAAGTCAGCAGTACTGGTTGCAACTCAGCCACAAAGGGGTAGTAGTACACGAGAGTAAGTGGCCTTCTTGTCCAGGCTAGTGCGTCAAAGAAGGATTGTTTCGTTGCTACAATTGCTTTTACCATATCCACAGTGCATGGGAGGGAATGAATGGTATTCCGTATACTAGTATGATAGGTGGTGTTGGTTAGTTAAACACATGCTGCATGAGGTCATGCATTTTGTTGTAATGCAATGTGCATTGGATTAATTTAGTGGTTCATGGTTTGTCCTACAAGGGAAACAATCATGAGGTGATAAATCCTATAAAGCTCCTGTTCTATACTCTTTCTTTAACATCCTTCTCTCTAAACATGCCCTGGCCATGATCCTAAAAAGGGCTCCCATTACCTGTCTTTTGCTTTGCTACTGTGAACCACGTAGCTACGTATGTGCATTAGCCACTTTCAGTTTGGGGGCACTGTTTGGCCCTCTTTTGGCATTAATGCCATTGCCCCTAAGTAGGACCCATTTTGGTTCTTGGTTGCTTGGTGGTTTGTGACTTGTGAGAACCCAAATCTCTCTGATCAGTGTCAAGATCAGAGGGGGCCAGCTGCTTTCCAAGTGGGCTGCCTTGATGTGTGCATGATTTCTTCCTCTCTCTCTCATGCTTTGATCATGGCGCCTGCATGATAAAACCCGTCCCTGACCCAATTGTTTCCTTGCTTCTTGCCTGGGGGTATTAAAAATCGCCTCAAGGCCAGCACCCCTCCCCACTCGCCTTGTAGGCATTTTTTTAGGAAATGGTCGCCTTTCCATTTTAGGCTGTGCTTGAAGTTTGAGAGCTTCTTGCTTATGCCTTCTGATACTTGAAAGCTTGCTTCTTTTGTTTCCTCCTCTCTCGCCTTTGCTCTTTCAGGTTGCTTTGTAGGAGAACAGCACGCAGGGGTGGTTGGCATTTCATAGGCCGTCGTCGTCAATGTTGCCTCCATGATTTGATAAGGTTTGGCTCCTAACTCCTAAACCTATAGTTTTGCTTTGTTTCAAAGAAGCTAGCTTTGCTTAGCTGTGGCTGTTGGTTATGAGCCTACTCTACTGATCAATGTTGCTTGATGAAATTTATCTATGTTTATTTCACATGGTGATATTCTTGGTGGCAATCAGTTTTCTTCAAAAAAAAATTGAAAGGAGAACTCATTTTTTTATGCTCCTATGATCCTATCATAGTTCATTATGACATTCTTGGTGGCGATCAATTTGTCATGCTTATCCATGTATGTTTCACGATTCCTACATTAACATGCCTCTAGCTTTGGTATGCTTCCTGAACTGTCCACTTTGTTTCAACAAGAAAATTCCATTTTGTGTTTTACTTCTCTTTCCATTTTTTGATTCTATGTTTAGTACGGCATAGAATGGAAGATCTCTAGTGGTTGCACTGTTGCTTCTTGTGGTACTTACTAGCACAGGAGCAGGTGAAAATATTAAGACTGAGTGTGGAATGAGGAACCGGATAAGCATAATTTCTTATGAGAATAGCTACTGTAACTGATACCTCTAGCCTTTTCCATTTATTCTGATGCTTTTATGCTGCCCCATTTGAAAAATTCAGGCTCATATTTCTTAGTGCTGACAAACATCCTATTTTACTGTATGCTTTGGAATATGGTGCACAGCCTAGCAAGTAGCAAATAGGAGAAGTTTTCCTCCTGTGGTCTTAGTCTCATCTCTCATGTATGAATAGATGGGCTTTTGTGTAATTAGTGTACGTTTTCTGTTACACTGCACAGTAGATTACCTTTCCCTTTTTCCTTTGTTGAAGGAACAATCTGCTAACTTTGTCCTGAGCAGTGTTCTTGTCACCAATTATTTGACTCATCCTACTGCTTTCAGGTCTTTTTAAATTAGTACAAGGTTTGACAACTTACAAGCCTGAAGATGTCCAGTAATCCATCTTATCAGCAGTTCGGAGTGGAAGCCATGAACAGTTGTTTCATCAGCAGCAGCATGATCAGTGCTGAAGCACCCTTCTTCCATCCAAATATGCCACAAGATGGCAGCTTTGGTTTCGGCGTTCCAGCCGATGGTGCAGATATAGCCGCGCATTTCATGGCGAACAATATGATGATCACCTCGCCTGCAAACCAGCTGGTATGCGCCGCTCCCTTGCAGGACAGCCACCATGGAAGCATGTCATCGGAGGAGATGAACGACGCCTATGTCGCCAGCGAGAGTTGCAGCACTGTGCACTCCATGCTCCCCACTGCCTGCTCGGTGGACTTACAGTATGGCCCGTCAGATGTCACCATTGCTCAGCCGTCAAAGATGGCCAAGCTAACTGCAGTGCCACAATGCAGTTGGATCTATGATGGACCAAACGCTACCTCAATCCATGAGCCATATTACCTGTCAGGGTTCACCGGCACTGGCTTTTCGAGCCCGTTCGCCGCTAGCTCAGCAGCGGCAAGTGAGCTGACACTCAGGCTAGGTGCCAAGTCGTCTTCAGTCAGCATGGTGAATCTGCCGGACCAGTCCTCAGAAGTGAGCTGCTCTGGTTTGACTCATGTGAACAGCAAAGGCTTTGGCTATCAACAGCCATTGAAGGCTCAAACTGGAACTGGCCTGTTTCAGCCTCCTTACGGCGATGTCGGAGCCGGCAACGAGCTAAGGCAAGTGTATCCACAGATGTATTCGAGGCCTCTGCATTTCTCGCAGGTGCTGTCGCGGTCAAGATACGCGCACATTGCTCAGGAGATACTGAATGGGGTCGTTGGCTGCCTGCTGAAAGATGTGACCGAGATCACTGATTCAGTCGGTGGCATCGGCAATGAGGCAAGCCTACTGTTCTCATCAAGCTGCTCCACGAGGACACAGTGCGCGGTGAGTTCCAACCAGCTGATGTTTCCTTCCGAAGAGCATCCACATGACCCTGCCGACAGCGGGAGGTGGATGGAGGATCAGAAGCTGAGGAATGATCTCCTGAAACTGCTACAGCTGGTGAGTTTTTGAGTTTTTTTTTGTGCTTTTGATACCTACTTCAGATTGTTATTAGAGTAAGCCTTATGAGAGAGCTTGATGCAGATGGATCAAAAGTGCAACCGATGCTTTGACGATATTCAGAACACGACATCCAAATTCAGCAACATGGTGCATTCGGGCGGTGCGAGCAGCATCTCTGCGCCGTTCGCGCACCATGCGGTTTCTGTGATGAACCGGAGACTCAGGAAGCGGATCATGAGCCAGATCATGGTGGTGACACAGGGGTCCAGCCGTGGGGAGTCATCGTTGGCCGAGAAGGAGCGGAGCTGGGAGTCCTCCTTCATCCAGAAGCACTGGGCACTACAGCAGCTCAGGCGGGGCGACCAGCAGTCCTGGCGGCCCCAGCGCGGCTTACCGGAGAAGTCTGTCGCCGTCCTGAAAGCGTGGATGTTCGAGAACTTCCTACGTCCGTAAGTTCAAGGATAAAAAACATTAGAAAATGATAATGTATCTAGTCTGAACTCAGAGCCTTTACTCTCTGAACTTTCACATGCGGACTTGATCACTTTAATGTTTCATTCAGGTATCCAAAAGACAACGAGAAGGAGATGCTGGCGGCTAGAAGTGGCCTGAGCAGGAGCCAGGTACGATTTCAGGCTTTCAGCATGAAACTTCTTTTGCTAGATCAGAGCTGCTTCGATAAGAAAAGGAAAACATCGTATGAATGTTTCGGCTTGCTGCATTGCTAGGTCTCCAACTGGTTCATAAACGCTCGCGTTCGACTGTGGAAGCCGATGATAGAGGAGATGTACGAGGAGCTCAAGAAGACCTCGGGAGGCAGCGAGGGTGTAGCCGTCGAGCATCTGAGCAGCAATGTTGTCAGTTAGAAGGGAGCGGTTAAGCTGGAACTGTATAAAATCCTAACCGTGCTTTGAGAGCTTTTGTATAAGCATTGCTGCCAAGGCCAGTTAATTAGCCACTCATGTCTCTGGCTATTCATCTCATCATAATCTATATATGTAGGAACCTTGTAATTTTGCTTGCATATATATAATTGCCAGCCGGTGCCTGCAAGTCGCAGTAGATACTCTCTTGCCCTCTCCTCCCTTTTCTACAGATTGCTGTTCTTGCCACAACTCTGTTTACCAGTGAGAAAACTCTGAATCTTATCATGCATATAATTCCAGTTCATTTTGAGCTTATCATCGGCCAAATCGAACTGCGAACCATCCCTCATGGTTCTTGCTGGATGCACTAAGATGATTGCTGAGTCTAAAAAACAATATAGTTTGAATTGACTAATTGACTTGAACAGATTAGTACCATAGTTCATCCAACCCCCAGTCACTAGTACTTTTGTACAAACACATCATGCATCCTTGGCATGAACTGACCAGGATCCAGATTGCCATGCTGCTGCAGCTGCAAACTTAAAATGGCAGCAAATTTGGGATGCACCTGTGCACATTCTGAAAACTGGGCCTAAAATGAGCAGAGCCAAGCACAATGCAGCCATCAGAGCTGCTGCTCAGTGATGGAACACATCACAGTTAGCACATGCATGCACCACCCACATGAATACATGATGTTGCTCGTGATAGCGAAAGGTTTGAAAGATTTTCAGGCGCCCAGAAGTACAAGCATGCTGCTGTTGCTGATTGGATCCTTTTGCATTGAACTGTTCCATTCCATGCTGCAAGCATATGCCCTCTGCCCCTGTAGTCGCTCACGGATCTCATCGGCATGCACAGAGGCGGATACAGCACTTGAGTGGTGGGCTATAGCCTGAGGTTAGAAATCTTACTAGTTTTAAAACCTATAAAAATCTTTTGAAAAATTGTGGATATTATGGGGATATGCTCATGATCTTAGAATGATGGTACAATTGGCAATGGCGTTGAAGGTTTGTCGAATCACGCGTTTTCGGCGAAGTTCAAACTGCTGTCAGGAAAGTGGCGGTTTGACCGGCCCAGGTGGCGGTCAGATCGGCTTTGAGAAATCGGTCAGACCGGCCATAATGAGATGTTGGATTTTGGAGCTGGGCTAAAAATAGAGGGCGTAGGCAAGAGAGTAGATTCTACTACACTTGGTCTCATAATTTTTGAAGCTTCTAGGCAAAAGTTCTATTGGTTTAAAAATTTCAGTAGGTTTCGGTTTTCCAGGAAGGAAATTTTGGCTAAGTCTCGGTGGACGGTCGACCCACCAGCAGTGGCGGTCGACCGTTAGGCGGTCAGACCAGCTAAAGTGGCGGTCTGACCGGTTTTGGTTTGTTCATCGGCCAACTCGATGGCGATGATTGCTTGGTTAGGTCATATTCATGGGTTTCATGGCTTATGTGTTGCATAATGCATGTTTTAACTAACGTGGGTTAAGTTGTGAAGAACTTGTTCCCAGAATCGACCTCTTTGTCTATTGTTGTGCAGATTGCTTGGAGGTCAATGACGGTCAACGGCGAGGATGATCGGGATTAAACTTGGAGAGCTAAGGTCCAGAACGATCGAGAATATTGGGTGAGGTCAATGGAGTCAAGCATGGCGCAAAAGGGACAAAGGTGACCGAACGGGCAGTTGGGTACAACGGGTTGGATCAAGCGGCACGGGGGTCGGTGCAAGTGCCATGGTGGTTTTGGTGGGAGCCGGATGAGAGAGACTTGCCGACATGATGAGAGCCGCTGGATCAACCTACACGTGGCGAAGCATGGGAGGTGCTTCACGAAGATAGGACTCGGTCTTCAAAAAAGATCGAGAAGTAGTATTTTGGTAATTTTACCAAATACCGCATTGGTGACCTTTTGCTAACCCTCGGCGCAAGACGGTGCGTGGAGAAGTGGATTAGGTCAAGAGGAGATGAAGACGACGCTTTAAAATACGTGCGTGTGTGACCTGTTTGTGTTGGGCCTTAATGGGAGCCCATTAGGGTTAATACTTCTAGAAGGTCTAAGCCTCCACTATAAATAGAGGAGGGAGGTGGCTGCATCTCCTCCAACCCTTTCATTACATTGTAAACCCTAGTTTTGCTTTTGTGCTTAGGGAAGGATAGTTGGAGGTTAGGGTTCTAGAGAGTTGGATTTGATTTCGTGCTCATGTATTGAGTCTTTGTCCTCCATTGATGGAGTGACTGTAAACCAATACCATATCAAATCAATCCAAAGAAAGTTCTCTCAAAGATGAGTTCATTTGCTTTCTTTATCTCTATTTGGTGATTTTGAGTCTTTCTTTGATCCGCGAGTTTTTGCTTGGTTTCTTGCCTTGATCTAACTTGCTGTGACATGTGGAAACCCATCTAGGATCATCTTGATCATCAATCACCCACGAGCAAGTCTTTAGATCATATTTCGATTTTGACTCAGTTTTTGTGCACTCTTCGTTCAAACTGAAAAAGATAGGAACTTTGGCATGGATCTATGCGATCCTTGATTGAAATAGGTTCCCAATATCTTAGAGAATGTGTGTCTCAAATTTGGTAAGGTTTGGCCTTACGAATCAAAAGTTAGATCGATTTGAGTTTTGGTTTTTGGGCTGATTTCACTGTTCATTGGTTTGGAGGTCTGACCGCCATGTATTGAGAGGTTAGACCGATTTCCAAAGGTCAGGCCGATTTCTAGTTGGAGGTCAGACCGCCCAACTCATTTAGGTTTTGAGTTTTCATGTTTTTGGTCTATTTGCTTCGGGGTTTTGATTGGATTCAATACAAGTCTTCCACTGTGCTTCTATATTGATCTTCATAGCTTTTATAGCTATTGGAGTGAAAATCGTATTGAATTCGATCAAGGTGAAAAAGAGATCGTGCTCCTATTCACCCCCCTCTAGTCGTCTTTTCGGTCCAACAAATGGTATCAGAGCCCGATTAGTTCAATCTTGATCTTAACCGGTCACTGAACTTAGCGATGGATAAGTACTCGACCAAGCCGCATGTCTTCGATGGGCTCGACTATGCCTATTGGAAGAATCGCATGCGAGTCTTCCTTGAGAGCGAAGGACAAGCTATATGGGAGGTTGTTCGAGCCCCGCTCGTTTTGCCCGAAGTTGCTTCGCCGGCTTCAACAGTCCTTTTGGCTAACAACAACAAGGCAAAGAACTTTCTATATGCTGGGCTTGGTAGATAGGAGTACGAGAGGATTTGCAACCTTGTGACTGCACATGAGATTTAGCACACCCTCAAAACTTACCATGAGGGATCGTCTCAAATCAAGCAAGTGCGCCAGATGGTCTACAAGCGAGAGTAACAAATTCGAGATGCGTCCTGGTGAGAGCATCGATGACGTTTTTTCTCGCTTTAACAAGGTGATCAATCAGATGAGAGCTATTGATATTGAGTACTCTCAATATGAGAATGCCACCCACCTCTTGGCTGCAATCAACACCAAGGAGTGGGAGATCAAGGCTACTGCCATTGAGGAGAACGTCGATCTCTCTACTATCACTTTGGAGCTGCTTTATAGCAAGCTCAAAACTCATGAGATCAAGAGAGGTAGCCTTTCTAAGAAGGATAACATGGATTTGGTGGCTGATCCCCTCAAAGGGACTCCTGATGGTTCTTCTGAGTCTTCTTCTGGTTTTTCTCTTGCTTGTTTATCTGCTGTTCAAGGAGAAGAGTTTGAGAGTCTTCATGAGGCTGATTTAGCTCTTTTAGTCAAGAAAGTCACACAGGCATATAACAATGTTAGAAACAAGAAGAGAGGTGGCCCCGTGACGTGCTATGAGTGTGGAGAGCTATATCATATCCGACAACCGCCCCTAAGTGAAAGGTAAGAGCAACCACAAGGAGGAAAAGCCAGCTTGGAAGAAGCCTCAAGGGAACAAGCCCAAGTACAATGCTGCCAAGCTCATGAAGGCTGCTCACCGGGTCCTTGCCGCTTTTGGAGAGCAATCCATGAGCGATGTGGACTCTGGGAACGAGGAGGACAAGGAGGAGGAGCTCCCTTAAGACAAGAAAGGGAAGACCAAGGACTTCACCGGCATGTGCTTCATGGCCGACATCGTCGACATCAATGATAATGATGAGGCACCTCTCTTCTATGATGTTCTTTCTGCTAGATGCGACGACATGTTTGAGCAACTCATGAGTCAGGATAAGGCTTTAGAGTTTACCATGGCTAGGAACAAGGACTTAGAGTCACAAGTAGATAGTTTGACATTAGAACTTACAAATGCTAAGACTCTTGAATCTGATGAATGTTCCTCTTACCATGCTTTACATTCTGAATTTGCTAAACTGCAATCTGCTCATAATATTGCTTTGCATCAACTTGAAAATGCTAGGACTGAGCTAATTGATGTTAAATTTGCTCCCTGTGAAAAATACTTAGAGTCTAGCAAGTTGGATGCTTATGGTAATGTTAAATCTAGCTTTTGCTTTTTCTGTATAGAACTTGAACATAAAGTTCAGGACATTTTAGAAGTAGTTAGAGCTAAATATGCCAAGCTTAAGGACACAATTGAGTCTACACCTTGCGCCTCATGTGCAGCTTATAAGCTTGAAGTTGCCCATCTTAAGGAGAAACATGCTAGAGCCATTAAGGCCAAGACTTGTGAATCATGTGTTAACTTTGGAAAAGAAAATACTTACCTTAAGGACACATTAGAGAAATTCTCTAAAGGTAAGAAACAGCTAAACATGATTCTAGACACATCTAAAACTCTTTATAAGAAGCAAGGTTTAGGATACAACTCTGCCCAGGACACATCCAAGTGTAATGTCATTCAGGTCTTGGAAAATGGCTTAGTTGAATTCAAAATCCAACCTGCAAAAACTGTTTTTAAATCTGCAGGGTTTGTTCAACCTTCTTTTGAGCCAAAAGGTGCTTCTCCCAGTGGTACCAAATACCACTGCACCTATCGCAAGAACATTGGATATTTGGTAGAGTTCTGTTGGCGCAGGTTGAAAAATGTTAGGAGAAATATTGCTAGAATTTCATCTCATCAACCTAGAGCTTTTATGGGACATGGTCACTTAGAAAATAAGAAACCTGGACTAGGATTTGTTTCGCATGCTCATCATGTTCCTAGACATGATGCTTCTCATGTTAAAGTAACCATTGCTCATAATAGAACTCCTAATAAAATCAAGGATATCACTTCTGCTTTGCATACTACTTGCAGACGTGTGTCTCAGTACTGGGTTCCCAAGTCGCTTTTAACTAACCCCAGTATTGAGACACATCGTTCTTTTGTGCCTTGATTTTTCAGGATCACAGCGGAAGGAGGAAGAACACGTGGTTAAATCGACTCACTGTTCACGCCACATGACCGGAGACTCAAGATGGTTCACTTCCTTCACGAGGTCGAAGGGTGATGACTTCATCACCTTCGGAGATGATACACAAGGGCGGATCGAAGGAACTAGATCGATCAGGGTGAACGACAAGTTCATTCTCAAGGACGTCGCTCTTGTAGACAAGCTAAGGTACAACTTGCTTTCTGTTTCGCAGCTTCTTGATGATGGTTACGAAACTCGTTTTAGGAAAAATTCCTATCGTGTGCTTGATTCTGTCGGTGAGCTTGTTTTTGGGATCTCTAGAGTTGGTAGAATCTTTGGAGCTGATTTTTCTGAATCTCTTGCTGGATTTCTCAAATGTTTAATTGCATCTTCTTCTGATATCTGGCTTTGGCACCGATGTTTGGGGCACATTGGTTTTGACCATCTGACGCGAGTTAGCGGCCTTGATCTCATGAGAGGTTTGCCTAGACTCAAAGCTGTCAAGGATGTTGTATGTGCGCCCTGTAGGCATGGCAAGCAAGTTGCCGCCTCACACCCTTCATTGACTATGGTCATGACTGACGGACCAGGACAGTTGCTTCATATGGATAGTGTTGGTCCTGCTAGGGTTCGGTCAGTCGGTGGCAAATGGTACATTCTTGTCACAGTCGATGATTTTTTGAGATATTCTTGGGTGTTCTTTCTTGCTTCGAAGGATGAGGCTTTTGATCATTATCATGATCTTGTTCTTCGTTTGGCTTCTGAACTTCCTGGTGCCTTTAGAGCGATCCGCAGTGACAATGACACGGGGTTCAAGAATGCTTCTTTTGCCTCTTTTTGTGCTGAGCGCGGTATTGAGCATCAGTTCTCTTCTCCACACGTCCCTCAACAAAATGACGTTGTGGAAAGGAAGAACAGGACTTTAGTCGAGATGGCTAGGACGATGCTAGATGAGTATAGCACACCGAGGAGGTTTTGGGCCGAAGCTATTGCTACAGCTTGCCATATTTCAAACCGTATCTTTTTGAAACCGTCTTTGGGCAAGACTTCTTATGAGCTTCGATTTGGCAGAAAACCCTCTGTTTCGCATTTTGGAGTCTTTGGTTTGAAGTGTTTCATTTTGAAAACAGGAAACCTAGATAAATTTGAATCAAGGACTTGTGATGGTTTATTTTTGGGTTATCCTGCTCATTCGAGGGGTTTTCGGGTTTTTAATGTTGAAACTAACCTTGTCTAGGAGACATGCAATGTCACTTTTGATGAGACTAACCCTGGAGCTAGATCCGATGTTTCAAGTGACTTACAGGTGACAGAGAGTATTTTTGTTGAAGAAGATGAGGATGAACTTGATACTGCTCCTCCACATTGTCGATGTTCTGTGTAGGTCGCCCAAGTTCCGTAACACACACGATCGCTTCACCTCCAATTGAGGCTCCTGCTGTGACTTCTTCGTCAGCAGTACCTGCGGAGGTCGAGGAGACGCTATCTCCCCCAGGCGCTCCTTTGCACATTTAGAAGCAACACCCTCCGGATCAGATGATTGGTAATCTCCATGAGCGAGTCACTCGCTCCAAGTATCATGATTCGAATTTTTCTCTCACTCTGCATTTGTAGCTTCTTTTGAACCCAAAGATATATCACATGCTTTATCTGATGCTAGTTGGGTCAATGCCATGCATGAGGAGTTATAGAATTTTGAAAGAAATAAAGTTTGGAACCTTGTAGAACTTCCTAGTGGTCATAATGTTATAGGAACCCGTTGGGTGTTCAAAATAAACAAAATGAGGATGGTTACGTGGTTAGGAACAAGGCTAGGTTGGTAGCTCGTGGTTTTAGCCAGTTGAGGGGTTAGATTTTGATGAGACCTTCGCTCCTGTTGCTAGACTAGAAGCCATTCAAGATTCGCTTGCATTTTTGCATCTAAAGGTTTTAGGTTGCATCAATTGGATGTTAAGAGTGCCTTTTTGAATGGTTTTATAGAGGAGGAAGTGTATGTTAGGCAACCCCCTGGCTTTGAGAATCCCAAGCACCCTGATCGTGTTTTTAAACTATCCAAAGCCTTGTATGGTCTTAAACAAGCCCCTAGAGCCTGGTATGATAGACTTAAGACATTTCTACTTAAGAATGATTTTGAAATGGGAAAAGTTGATAAGACTCTTTTCATTCTTAGGCATGGCAATGACTTCCTACTTGTTCAGATTTACGTTGATGATATTATCTTTGGTGGTTCCTCTCATGCTCTTCTTTCTAGTTTTTCTGAGACCATGTCTAGCGAATTTGAGATGAGTATGATGGGCGAGTTCAACTACTTTCTGGGGCTTCAAATCAAGCAGTGCAAGGAAGGGATCTTTATCCATGAAACGAAGTACACTAAGGATCTTCTCAAGCGCTTCGAGATGGGTGACTGGAAGCCGATCGCCACTCCCATGGCGACTTCGACTGCTTTGGATCCAGATGAGGAAGGAGAAGCCGTGGATCAACGCGAGTACCGCAGCATGATCGGTTCCCTCCTATACCTGATGGCCTCAAGACCGGACATCCACTTCACGGTCTGCCTCTGCACGAGGTTTTAGGCGTCCTCAAGGACTTCACATCGGCAAGCCGTTAAGCGCATCTTCAGGTATTTACACTCTACCCTCCAGTATGACATTTGGTATTCCTGTTCTTTTTTGCTGTCCATTCGAGGGTTTTCTGATTCTGATTTTGCGAGATGTCGGCTAAATAGGAAGAGCACCTCTGACACTTGTCATTGCTTAGGCACTTCTCTTGTCTCTTGGTCGTCTAGGAAGCAGTCTTCTGTTGCACAATCCATCTTGAAGTTGAATATGTAGTCAGCCGCTAGTTGTCAGTAGTCGATTTTGTGGATGGTGTCCACTCTAAGGACTTTGGGTTAAATTTTGCTAGTGTTCCTCTTTTCGTGATAACACTTCTGCTATTAATATTGCTAAAAACCCAGTGCAACATTCTAGGACCAAGCACATATACATTCGCTATCACTTCCTTAGAGACCACGTTGAGAACGGTGATATTGTGCTGCATTTTGTGGAGTCCGAGACTCAGTTAGCCGATATCCTCACCAAGCCTTTAGACCCAACAAGGTTTGCCACCTTGAGGAGTGAGTTAGGGGTAATTTATCCCTATGGGTTGGTTTGAGGGGGAGTTGGATCCTTTCTGATCTTACCTTGTTCATCTGATCTTTTCTTGATCTTCTTTTGAACTTTTTGATCATTTTTGATCTTTTTAGGCTTTTGAGCTTTTATTGCATCTCATTGTATCATATTGTATTTATATGAAAAATCACAAAAAGGTGCATTGTAATTTAAGCTTTTCTGCTTATCTTTTAAAATTGATGAAGCTTTGCTTATTACCCGTTGGAGCTTTAGTATTTTAATTCTTGCTCAATGCCATGTCTAGTTCTTTGACTTGCTAGAATTATCATGCTTTCACATGTGTAGCTAAGTCTTTGCTGTATGAGCTAGAACTTTAAGACAACTCGAACTAAAAACTGCAATTTGTGGATGTTTTAGTTAGTTGCACAATAGTGCTCCTTTTGTGACATTGGCCCTGTCAAAATTGCTGTGTTAGCTCTTGAATCTAAAATTGATCATTACTTGAGCTTTTTGTGCTTCTGAGAATCTAAAACTGCTCATGTGCAAAATGAAAAATTAAAAAAAAAATCAATTTCACGATTGTCTTATGCTTAATTTGTGCCAAACTATTCTTACGAGACTGCATGTTATAGACATGAACTTGGAGATAGTTTGATGATCTAGACGATCTCATAGGGACTGCTTGTCAAAGCTGACATGAACCTCAAGATTTGTCGCCCTGGTAGAAGCTTAGGAAGAGTTTGTGGATGGCTTCTAGTCCAGGATCTTCTTCACTAAGATATACCTTTAGTCAACTAGTGGTCGAAGCTTAGGAAGAGTTTGTGGATGGCTCCTAGTCCAGGATCTTCTTCTCTAAGTTAGACCATTAGTCAACTTCAATATTCATTGCAAATGAAAAACTGTTGAAAAATGAGCGTTTGAGAAAATTGAGCAAAATGATTCATTTTAGGATCTGTTTGTCTCTTAATGTGATCTTTGTTAGCCTTTTGATCTCACATTGATATTTTGATATGGTCATTATCATTTTAAGATCCCTGTTGATGAACTTGCTAAATTTGAAGCCTTGCTTAAATTGATAAATTTCAGTGCTTTACATTAAGCCTTCGAGCTTAGCTTTGATATATATGTCTTAATATGATCTTGCTAGTGCTTTCAGGCTTGATAGGTCTTGTGCAATATTAGAAATGCTAGCTTGTTCTTTTGGGTAATCTCCCAAGCTTCTTGTAATCAAACATTGAAAAATACAAAAAAAAATGAAGCAACTCCATTGCATTTCATGCATGCTCCTTCTTATGCTTTTTCCTTATTCTGCATTTGTTATCTCTGGACGAGAGGAAGGCGTGATTCCTTGATTACTCCATTGTCAAAGGGGGAGAAGAAGTAACAAAAATGTTAAAAGGGAGCTTTTTGGAGAAAAGGGAGGAAAATGAAATTTGTTGAAATTGGTGATCATAGTGAGGGGGAGTATCTTATTTGCATTATTTTAATCTTATTGTCTTTTCTGAACTTGAATTGCAATTCTTGGATCCTCACAATGATCAAAGGTCAATTTGAACAATTGTTCTTTCATATGGATCTTAAGTGAGATTTTTGACTCTTTTCTGGAATTTGAAGCTTTCTTGCTTTCTTTTGCTCGATCTCACTTGCCTTTGCTATTCTGAAGCCAACTTGGTCATTTCCTTTACTTTCTCTTGCATATGGACCAAGTTGTGCCTTTGCGCGAAAACGAAAGTATTTTACTTTTCAAACCTCAAAACTTACATTTTTGAAAAATTGCCAATGTGTTCATCAAGGGGGAGATTGTGGATATCACGGGGACATGCTCATGATCTTATGATGATGGTACAATTGGCAATGGCGTTGAAGGTTTTTCGAATCACACGTTTTCGGCGAAATTCAAACTGCTGTTAGGAAAGTGGCGATCTGACTGACCTAGGTGGCGGTCAGACCGGCTTTGGGAAATTGGTTAGACCGGCCATAATGAGATGTTGGATTTTGGAGCTGAGCCAAAAATAGAGGGTGTAGGCAAGAGAGTAGATTCTACTACACTTGGTCTCATAATTTTTGGAGCTTTTAAGCAAAAGTTCTATTGGTTTGAAAATTCCAGTAGGTTTCGGTTTTCCAGGAAGGAAATTTTGGCTAAGTCCCACTGGCGGTCGACCGACCAGCAGTGTGGTCGAGCCGAGCTAGAGGCGGTCGACCGCCAAAGTGGCGATCTGACCGGTTTTGGTTTGTTCATCAGCCAACTCGATGGTGATGATTGCTTGGTTAGGTCATATTCATGGGTTTCCTGGCATATATGTTGCATGATGTATGTTTTGATTAACGTGGGTCAAGTTGTGAAGAACTTGTTCCCGGAATCGATTTCTTTGTCTATTGTTGTGCAGGTTGCTTGGAGGTCAATGACGGTCAACACCGAGGATGATCGGGATTAAGCTTGGAGAGCTAAGGTCCAGAACGATCGGGGATGCCGGGTGAGGTCAATGGAGTCAAGCACGGCGCAAAAGGGACAAAGGTGACCGAACAGGCGATTGATTACACGAGTTGGATCAAGCGGCGGGTCGTGCAAGTGCCATGGTGGTTTTGGTGGGAGCCGGATGGGAGATACTTGCTGACATGATGAGAGCCGCTGGATCAACCTACACGTGGCGAAGCATGGGAGGTGCTTCACGAAGATGAAACTCGGTCTTCGAAAAAGATCAAGAAGGGGTATTTTGGTAATTTTACCAAATACCACATTGGTGACCTTTTGCCAACCCTCGGCGTAAGACGGTGCGTGGAGAAGTGGATTAGGTCAAGAGGAGATGAAGACGACGCTTTAAAATACGTGCGTGTGTGACCCGTTTGTGTTGGGCCTTAACGGGAGCCCATTAGGGTTAATGCTTCTAGAAGGTCTAAGCCTCCACTATAAATAGAGGAGGGAGGTGGCTGCACCTCCTCCAACCCTTTCATTACATTGTAAACCCTAGTTTTGCTTTTGTGCTTAGGGAAGGATAGTTGGAGGTTAGGGTTCTAGAGAGTTGGATTTGATTTCGTGCTCATGTATTGAGTCTTTGTCCTCCATTGATGGAGTGGCTGTAAACCAATACTATATCAAATCAATCCAAAGAAAGTTCTCTTAAAGATGAGTTCATTTGCTTTTTTTCTCTCTATTTGGTGATTTTGAGTCTTTCTTTGATCCGCGAGTTTTTACTTGGTTTCTTGCCTTGATCTAACTTGCTGTGACATGTGGGAACTCATCTAGGATCATCTTGATCATCAATCACCCACGAGCAAGTCTTTAGATCATATTTTGATTATGATTCGGTTTTTGTGCACTCTTCGTTCAAACTGAATAAGATAGGAACTTTGGCATGAATCTATGCGATCCTTGATTGGAATAGGTTTCCAATATCTTAGAGATGGTGTGTCTCAAATTTGGTAAGGTTTGACCTTACGAATCAAAAGTTAGATCGATTTGAGTTTTGGTTTTCGGGCTGATTTCACTGTTTATTGGCCTGGAGGTCTGACCGCCATGTATTGAGAGGTCAGACCGATTTTCAAAGGTCAGACCGCCCAACTCATTTAGGTTTTGAGTTATTATGTTTTTGGTCTATTTGGTTCGGGGTTTTGATTGGATTCAATACAAGTCTTCCGCTGTGCTTGTATATTGATCTTCATAGCTATTGGAGTGAAAATCGTATTGAATTCGATCAAGGTGAAAAAGAGATCGTGCTTTTATTCACCCCCCTCTAGTCGCCTTTTCGGTCCAACAAAAATTATCAAACATTTAAGTTCGGCCCAAGAACAGTTGGCCCAGCTTGAGGCCTGAGCCATGGCTGGCTCCGCCCCCTGGCAGTGTTAGCTGGACACGTGGATCCTAAATTTTTTTGCTGTGTCGGCACGTATCCCCATGTCGACACGCGTTGCACACCCGTCGACACCCATCAGACACACTTAGCGGTGTCACAGGTGTAGGAGGATGAGACTAAATGGGGGAAAAGCCGCGCTAGCTAGACATCCCGTGTTTGTGACCATGGCTAGGCAAATAAAAGTTGGAGGAAGACTAGAAGAAAGAAAGAATGGCTGATCGCCTTGGCTGCCATAGTATGCCATGGCTTCGGAGGAAAAAGAAGAACAGAAGAAGGGAGGTCTTCGAAGGAAAGAAATAATGGGGAGGAAGAGATGTCAGGGATGGGGACATGCCCACATGAGTTTGAAAGAGGAAAGTGTTGCCTTTGTTTTGTTTACTGTTTTTCCAACTCACATGTGATAGCAAGCAGTCATATCAAGGCAAGAGGTGGATCTTTTGTGCTGAATACAGATCTTTTGTGCATCAGATCCTCCAACTTAAGTGATGAGAGGCTATTTGAGCATTTATAAGTATTATTTACAATAGAAAATAAATATATTCATTTATTTTTAGTATTATATTAGTATATAATAGTTGAATCCACGAATCCTATTTTTCAAGTCCCTCGAACCGGACATCCCGGACATCTGAATGCGTGTTAGATTCTGATTTTTGTGTCCGTGTCGACGTAACACGGGCCCCTAGGCATGCACATGAAATGTTTGGCGCCTACTTTCAACGCTTCCGCGCTGAATAGCTATTCCGCGCTTGGGCCGCTCTACGTGAGCTCACGTGCTTCCTGCGTGTGATCGGTGGTAAAAGGCTCGGTGTCATCCAGTCTGACAGTAAAACCAAATATCAAAGCGAATATCGATGAAATTGACAGTAAAACGAAGAACACTCGTCACCTAAATCGGTAGTAAAAGACTGTTACTATCGAAATCAATGGTAAAGCCAAAGAATCACGGATACGCCGTGGGACAGGCGGTGGTAACAAACCTATCGATAGACTCACGTGTACCCAAGCCTATTTTACTATAGACTCACCTATTGTTTACTGTCCTTTCACCCCCGTTTACTGTGTTTTTTCGGCTGAATTACTGTAAGTGCTGAGTTTTACTGATTCTATTAACGAGTCTTACTTCACACCAAAATGAGTTTTACTGTAAGACAAACTTATCAATGTGACCAATCGAATCCCGCGCGTGGTGCGGGCGTTTCTGGACCGCTGACTGTAGTTGGTGGGCCGTCGTATGATGGTTGGGCGCCCGCGCGTCGTGTCTGGCCTGCGTCGCACATGGTGGACCGCCTAGGCATAGAATAACTATTCTACACTCGGCTACATAATTTATATATATGTATATGTATATGTATGCGTGTGTGTGTATACATACACACACACACGGTAGTGTTATTCATCGCTCGCACGCTGAATAGCTATTCTGCTCATGGGCCAATGCCTGGGACGCATTACGTGCGGCGCACCATCCCACGCTGCCCCCACGCTATGCGAGGCGCGCCAGCATGCACGTTTCCCGCATGGGATCGGTGCTAAAACACACACACACGCGCGTTGCAATCGGCGGTAAAACACACACGCGCGCGCATTGCAATCGGCGGTAAAAGTCTCGATTTCGTCCAATATGGTAGTAAATCCCACGTGAATCCTGGTTTTTGTACTTGAATGTGTCTTTCTCTTATTTTAGCAATATCTTTTGATTGGAAGCTCCAATTCACGAATGGTTTACATCGGTAGCTTGGTGACAACAAGGCAAACAACATGATATAAGTCTCGGAAATAAAAACATCTATGTGCGTTTACTAAAAAACATTTATTGCATTGATAAAAAAAGAGTTACTATAACCTCCACCTGATGTTACTACCATCTTAGCCAACTAGTACATGCAGGTAGACAACTAACTAGCAAACAATCAGTTTTTTGTTTTGAACATGAATGTTTTTTTCTCTTATTTTTGCAATAACTTTTAATTAGAAGCTTCGATTCACAAATGGTTTTCACTGGTAGCTTGGTGACGACGAGGATAATAGAAGTCTCGCAAATAAAAACCTCTTTGTGTGTTTACTAAAAAAGATTTACTGCATCGCTAAAAGAGAGTTACTACAACCTCAACGTGACTTTACTACCATATGAGCCAACTAATACAGACAAGTATACAACTAACTAGTAAACAATTAGTTCCATGTTTTGTACATGAATGTTTCTTTTCTTATTTTCGTAATAACTTTTGATTGGAAGCTACTATTCACGAACTGTTTTCACCGGTAGTTTGGTGACGACGAAGGTTACAAAATGATATAAGTCTCGCAAATAAAAACCTCTCTGTGTGTTTACTAAAAAAGATTTACTGCATCGCTAAAGAGATTTACTACATCATCCATATGGCTTTATTGCTCTGTTACAAAACGATTTACTGGACTTCAATTGTAGTTTACTGCTCTATTACAAAAAAGATTCACTACAACCTCCACATGAATTTACTGCTCTGTTACAAAAAAGATTTACTGCAACCTTCACGTAACTTTATTGACATCTCAGCCAACTAGTAAAGACAAGTAGACAACCAACTAGCAAACAATCGTTAGCTTGTTTTGTACATGCATGTTTCTTTGCCTGTTTTCGCAATAACTTTTGATTAGAAGCTCTGATTCACAAAAGATTTCCACCGGCGACTTGGTGATGACGAGGGTAACAGAATTATATAAGTCTCGCAAATAAAATTCTCTCTGTACGTTTACTAAAAAAGATTTACTGTATCGCTAGAAGAGAGTTACTACAATCTCCGCATGACTTTACTGCCATATTAGACAACTAGCACAGACAAGTAGACAACTAACTAGCAAACAATAAGTAATTTGTTTTGTACATGAATGTTTCTTTGCCTGTTTTCGCAATAACTTTTGATTGGAAGCTCTGATTCACGAACGGTTTTCACTGGTAGCTTGGTGACGACGAGGGTAACAGAGTGATATAAGTCTTGCAAATAAAAATACCTATGTGCATTTACTAAAGAAATTTTACTGCATCACTAAAAGAGAGTTACTATAACCTCCACATGACTTTACTACCATCTTAGCCAACTAGTACAGACAAGTAGACAACTAACTAGCAAACAATTAGCTACATGTTTTGTACATAAATGTTTCTTTTCTCATTTTCGCAATAACTTTTGATTGGAAGCTCCTATTCACGAACGATTTTCACCGGTAGGTTGGTGACAACGAGGGTAATAGAATGATATAAGTCTCGCAAGTAAAAACGTCTCTGTGTGTTTACTAAAAAAGATTTACTGCATCGCTAAAAAGAGATTTACTACAGTCTCCACGTGACTTTACTGCTCTATTACAAAAAGATTTACTGGACTCCACTTGTAGTTTACTAGTGTGTTACAAAAAAAGATTTACTATAACCTCTACATGACTTTACTGCTTTGTTACAAAAGATTTACTGCAACCTTCACATGACTTTTTTTGCCATCTTAGCCAACTAGTAAAGACAAGTAGACAACCAATTAGCAAACAATCGGTAGCTTGTTTTGTACACGAATGTTTCTTTTCTTGTTTTCGCAATAACTTCTAATTGGAAGCTCCGATTTACAAACAGTTTTCACCGATAGCTTGGTGACAACGAAGGTAACAGAATGATATAAGTCTTGGAAATAAAATCCTCTCTGTGTGTTTACTAAAAAAGATTTACTGCATCACTAAAAGATTGTTATTACAACCTCTACATAAATTTACTACTCTATTGCAAAAAAAAAAAAATCCACTTGTAGTCTACTGGCATATAGAGCCATGCACGTATGAAACAATCGTAAAAATAAATAAATAAACGCGATGATATATGCGACAGTAAACTTGCTATCACAGTTACTTTCAATCTCGTCGTAGCGCGTACTAGACGCGTGACGTCATGCGTGGGGGATTGTGTGTTAGTGGGCCAAAATGGCCTATTCAGTTAGCGAGCGCATATTAGTACACACACACACACACACACACACACACACATATATATATACTCCCTCCGTTCTTAAATACATGTGCGATCAAACTTATATAACTTTAACCATTACTTTTCATATGATTTTGTTAGTAAAATTACAAAATTATTATATTATGAAAATATTTATCATGACAAATCTAATGATATTATTCACTCATGATCAATCTAAATAGTTTTTCATATATTATTAGTCAAAGTTAGATAAGTTTGATTGCACACTTCAAACGTCATGTATTTAAGAGCGGATATATATATATATATATATATATATATATATATATATATATATATATATATATATATATATATATATATATATATATATATATATGCAGTCATATATGTCGCACGTGTGTATTACACTGATTTTTTTGGAATGGTAAGATTGAAATTGATTCTGTGTCCCGTCGAAAAAGAAAGAAAGAAGGAAAGAAAAGAATTACATCCTGTGTCTGTTAAACGTGACAGCATCTGCAAGTAGGACAGAAACTTGAGCTTATTGGTACATGAAAGTACCAACATGCTATGGCAGGAGTCGTGTCAGGTGCATGGATCTGGTTGTACATGGCATTATGGCAAAACACACGTGTGGTGGCTCTCGGGAAAAGGCTGGTAAAGTGGGCTGCCACTAGGAACGCAGTACAGTAGTAAGACTGTAAGGTCCATTCGTGTAATGGGCTGGGCCCAGACTTGGAATTACAAGTGTAGAACCCAACGAACCAATTGGCCCCATCCTTTTCATATTCGCCTTCTGATAGACATTTTAGTCTTGCACTCATCTATTTCGCAGTTCAAGCCCACCATTCGCACCAATCAGGTGGAACATCCTACAAACAACATCTTTTACCGCATTAAAATAGACATTAAAACAGCGTAGAGAGAGTAGATTCTGCAATAACTATACTCTGGATTTCCTTAGCTGCTCTCAATAGACAGTATCTTAGTGCAGTATCTTAGTATATGAGGAGTGTTAGGATACTATCTTTCCAATGCATGGTTTCTTATGGTGGAGTATCTTAGGCTGTTTCATTTAATTATATGCATGATCTTTACTAGTATTTGAGCATTGTGGCCTATTTGTGGCATGTACTAAAGCAATACATGTTTGTTGACACACACAAACGTAAATACATGAGATCGATCACAATAAATTTTATGCGTTGGATTTCGAGACCGAACCGGTATCCAGATTAGATACTAGAGTACCCTCTCTCTTCATTAACTATGGTGCCACATCATTATTTTGTCTACATGGCAGGCTTAAGATATCAGCCATGGTGGAGCACTAGGAGCAGCATTAGGGCATCTCCAGTGGCTTATTTCATTTGTTTCTAACAGATGCCATATAGATTTTTTTGATGACATGGCGGAGAGTAAAAGAGGAGAGAGAACCAAATTGTCCTCTCACGAAACGACCATCTCTTAACGCGAATCGAGGCAGAAGCGCCGAATGGTTTCTCTATTAGAGCGCGTCGTCGTTTGGTCACGCGTTTTCGTTCTTCTCGGCGGATCCAGCGTGCGCGAGCTTTTTTTCCCTCGCCGCGCCACAAGACGCTGGCTTTTCCTTCCATGGCGGCGACCACACCGTTCCGCCCATCCCTAATGTGCTACTCCTCACCAATGGTCAGATGGTGCAGATTCCTCCTCTTCTTGCTCTTCTTGTGTTGCTGCTTCTTGCATTACCCTGAGTTGAATTCGATTCTAGGCTGTGAATCTTGCAGGTTGACAACATCCCGTCGGAGCAGCACACGCTGGTGCCTTTATACGTGGACGGCGGCGGCGGTGGGGGAAAAAGGATCCACCCGCTCCCGTTCGCAGATCCAAGCCTTCCGGGTGGGTTATTTGGATCGGAATCTGGTAGTGTTGAATTACTTGTGCTGGTGATATGTGTGCTGATGGTAGTCTTGGTGCTACAATGCAACCGAGATCTATGGACCCGTCCGAGGATCTGGCCGCCTACGGGTACATGTAGAGGAGCGTGGCCTGGAAAGAGAGGATGGAGGGATAGAAGCAGAAGCAGGAGAGGCTTCGTCAGCTCAAGAGTGAGGGCGGTGGTGATTGGGACGGCGACAGTGATGCAGATCTGCCACTAAAGGTTTCATACTCTTCTGCCCGCGCCTCCCTCCGCTTCCCCTCCCCTGGCCACTACCACCACCCATGCTGCATCCTCTTGCCGCCTCCGGAGCTAGTGCTACCTCTTTACTCCCCTTCCCTTTCCTCCTCTTCCTCGTCATCGTCTGACGGGGATGACGATGACTACGGTGACATCGAGAACGGGGATCGCATCCACCCTCACATCGATCGAGGTATGCGGCTGCTCACTGACCGTTGTCGATTTCATATCCGATTGCTCATCACATAGTAAATTAGCTTGGCCTAGCTTTGTGATCCTAGTGTGTGGAAATGGATTTTGCACTGTCTTAACTCTGGATCATCTGTAGGATGTAGCTCCCTTAGCAATGAACATAAATTCAGGACCAGCAGTCTGATTCTGATTACTCTAACCCGACGGATTTTCATAGGTGGTCCACTTGAATTGAATCACATAAAATTATTCCTTATTGTTTTGTAGGGATCGCTGTTCAAGTGTGATATGAATCTGATGACTCAATTTTGGGTATGTGGTCATTAAACAGTGTAACTTGTAAGCCGCTGAAATTAGATAATGTTAATCAGAGGACCGAAATGCGACTAGAGGGGGTGAATAGACGCTTTCTCTATTTTTCACCTCGATCAAACTCAACACTACTTTCACTCCAATAGCTATAAAAGCTATGAAGATCAGATCTGAGCACGGCGGATGACTGCGTTGAATCCGATCAAACCCGAAGCAAAGGACCAAAACACCTCACTGGCGCAAGCACAAAATCCAAAGCAAATAGTATCTCTTTGAGTTGCACAATAATCAACAAGAACCAGCGTATATAAGGTGTGTGTGCACTAGTACTCAATAAGTGAAAGCTGGCAAAGCAAAGGCACAATTAAGGCCGTAAATCACCTCATGAGAACAGCAGCTAGCACACTGATGGGAGTTAGAACCAGTGCCTCGCACACATCAAGATGGCTGCCAAATAAACAAACATAAAACAGAGACCAACAATAATCGGCAAATCAGATTAAGCAGCCTGTCGACCACACAGAGCCGAGCACACAAGCACGCATCAATGGACTGCCATAATAATTAACAGATCCAAACAGCGGCTCACAGGGAAATGAGATCAACTCAGTCGAGTCATAATTTTTCAAGCATCGCTACTAGTGAACCGCTGCCGCCAGGGTCAATCACAATCTAAACTTCCGACACAGCAAAACGCAGGCAGTAAAAACTAAAACAGCACTCAGATTTCTGCGGGCACAGCAAGCAAACAGATCTACAGCCGCCGTGGTCAATCACAAAAGAAAAATTGCGATCATTAGTGCTGCACCCAAAGAAGCCAAGCCGACAGCAAACTGGCATCAAATCGTCATACACTTCAGATCAAACAGTGTAGCACATCTCACGCACAGCAAAGAAAGTGCCGAGCCGACCAACACCTTTGATGGCAGTCAAGCAAAAAGATCTCAAACAAGATTAACTTGATGCACATCAAATCAACAAATTGTGAAACTCGTACACACAAGAGGCAAAAAGCCTACAATCAACTAGCTGCTGCACGCACAAACTTCAGCTAAGGAATAATAAAAAATTCCAAATCAAGAAATGCAGGAATCAAATCAAGGCATCTCTCGCACTTTGATGGCGGCTCAATAAAAGAGTTTGTGTACACAAACCGATAAAGCGACTTCGAGCTATGGTTTTCTGCGAGGGACAAAACAAAGGCGGCGTCAAGCTCGCTCTCCTACCTAGGGCTCTACAAGCGCTGCAATTTTTCTCTAAGCGGCAGCGCCACAGAGACCACATTTTTCTCGAGGAAGACACTACGCCGCCAAGAGGAATGATTTCACACAGAAACACACAGGAACCCTCATCCGCCTATACAACAACTCACCAACTAAAGCCTCTTTTACCCTAGCAAACCCTAACTATCTCAAAAAAAAAACCCTTTATATAGCCTTGGCTAACGGGTCTCCTCCCGTTCGCCCGCTTAAGTCCAACGGAGCCCGCTCCGCTTTGTGCGACCTTTGCGAAATTCCCGTTTAGCCCTCCCGCACCTTCCGGAAGCTTCAGCTCCTTGTCTCGCCGCCTCGCAACCACCTCGAGTCCACGTCGTCTTGACACATCCCGACCGTTCGACCTTAGCGCCACTCGCACCTAGTCCGGTCCACCGTGTCTCGCCACGACTCCACCCGATGTCCCGCAATACACGAGACAAGAAACACATCAAATAGCACCGCCGATACATGAAAGCGTCAATACCATCAACTTACCAAGACAAAATCCAAACTTGTCGAAACGAAGAATATGCATCCTAATCCCATACGACCAAGTTTGACCAAGTCCGACAGAGCTGGATTAAGCCATGCAACGGCTCGACCAACCACTCAACCCAAACTCGACTATCCTAAACTTTGTCAATTACTCATCACTCACAAGCGGGCGACCTCCACATGGTCTCTCAATCTCCCCTTGATGAGTATATTGACAAACTCAAAAACATAAAGTTGAGTTTGAGTTTGAAGAAACCAACATGGTCCAAAGAAGAAGAGAGAAACAAATGACCATGTCGATGTATGAACACTAGAGCAACAACTGAAAGAGCAAATTGATCTCCAAAGCTCTAAACTTTCCCAACAGACTTTTCTTCTCTATTCTCCCCTTTTGGCAATAAACGCATCAAGATGCAATAGAGAGAATATGACATGTCAATGGATGAAATGGTGAAGTTTGATTATTCTTAGCGATTAGAGCCATGAGAATTATCAATATGACCATAATGTAATACACCAAGCCATAACTCAATAAAAAGGCTAGCTAGATCATGACAAGATATGTATAAGCTAGCTAGAACACATAGATGACAATCTGAAAATGAGGTACATTATGTGAGCAAGTCAAGTCATCAATGAGCAAAGTCTCGCTAGAGATATCCAAGGATGATGCAGGCCATGTCAATAAGCTAAGCGTAGCTAAGAAGCTTAAATTGAGACCAAATAGAGTGCTATGCTCAAGAATGAAACATTGGTTAAAGTACTTGATACTTTTTGTAGCTTTAAGCACATTGAGCACATAAAATATATTTTCTTTTGAAATTCATGGTGGTTTCCAACCAGATTTTTGTTTTATCATGTGCTAGGTCTCAAGCCTTATCGACTACTCCAAGCGAGAAGCTTAAGAAGATAGTCTAGGTCACCCAAAACTCCCCCTAAGTTCATGCCAAGTGCAATGGCAAGCCGTCTCATAGGAGAGAATTGGTGAGATCAGTTTTTTCGCACAAAAGAGATCTTTTTGCCTTTTAACAAGTTGTACTAACTCATGCATCATCAAGAGACTAAAACAGCTCTTTCTAAGGCTCAATATAGATTCATCACTCTACCCAGCCTATTTGACATGACATGAATCATAAAAGGATAGCTCAAGAAAGACTAATCTCGAGTGCTAACATGACAAGTTTTAGTTTAAGTTGAGCAATTTTAATTAACTTATCATGGCAAAAGCTAGGCTACACATATGAAGTCATGATAAATCTAGCAAATAAGCACAAGTCATGGCAAGGTGTAAAGCATTGTAAACATGTCATAGCGAGGATAATAATCAAGGCTCAATGTAGTTATATTACAATGCGAGAATGCTAGAAATGCGAAGATCCGGCTCCCCTCAACATTAGATGCAACTTTTAGTTCAAGTTGAGTTAACTCAATATTAAGCTCGAAGCTCCCAAATGAACTCCTTGAACCAAAACAATAAATCGAGAAGGCAAAGAAAACATAAAACAGATCCTTAAAGCATAGATAAGATATAGAGAATACTATGGCTCGATGACTCTCATCTACCCCATATGACTCTAGGACTATCAAGCGCCCACTTAACACACCTAGGAGCAAACACGTGCCTGTCTGCAGGGTGGCCCAACCCTCGCTAGAACCTACAAGAAGTGAGTGAGCTCAACCTAGTGAGATAAGTGCTGACTAATAAGCGACATCCTAGAATCACAAGATAAGAGCGTAAATCTAAACAACTAGACAAAAGAAGCACTCTAATCTATGCTAGGAGGACTAATCCCAAATGCACCCAAAATGCAATGCAATAGTAAGGAGCTAGAGCATAAATAAGATAGTAAAGCATAAAACCCAAAGCTCCCTCACTACAGGTCCATAAGGACAACCCACCCCAAGCTCTCCCAGAGTGAAAACCTCGAACTATCCAATGGCTTGGTGAAAATGTCGACCAACCGGTGGTCACTCTCCAAACCGAAGCACTATATCGCCCTTCTCTACATGGTCTCTAAGGAAGTGGAAGCGGATATCGATGTGCTTGGTCCGGAATCTTGCCTTTGGGTTCTTGGCAATGTTAATCATGAAGTGTTATCACAAAAGAGTGGAACAACATGCCGATAACTAACCCAAAGTCCCGCAGGTCGAAGTCATCGAGAGCACTTGGCTCTGACAATCGGCTGCTGAGAACGCATTTCGACCTCTGCGGTGGGTATGCAACACCGATCGCTTCCTTGAAGACCAGAAACAAGAGAAGTGCCAAGAAATTGGCAGTGCGAAGTGCTCTTCCTATCTATCCTCTGACCCGTGAAGTCGCATCCGAGAAGGCTCTCAAGGAAAGACAGGATGAGGAAGAGTACGGATACCATAGTCAATGGTAGCTCGCAGGTCCGAAAGATGCGCTTCACCGCTTTGGCGGTGAAAGCGAGGAGAAGCTCGAAACGAGCGCACAAACACACGAAAAATGTATGTACGGTCTCGAGGCGTTGAGGTACAAGAGGAGCCAATCATCTGCGAAACTCCTTTTGATCAAGCTGGCTCGCCATCCTCATCTCAGGTCAAGATAAATTTGTAGAAGCCATGGGAGTCGACACGAAGCTTACCATCACTCATATCGAAGCGTCTCAGAGATCACGAGTGTACTTGCCTCGATGAAGAAAAGTACCCTCGAGTGCGCTTGATTTGGAAGCCAAGAAAGAATGTCAACTCACCCATCATGCTCATCTCAAACTCGGTGCTCATGACATCAGAAGCGTGAAACGAGCATGAGAAGAGCCGCCAAAGATGATGTCATCGACATAGATTTGGACGAGCAGAAAGTCACTACCAAGCCTACGGATAAACAAGGTCTTGTCTACTTTACCCATTTCAAACCCATGACTCAACAAGTAGGACTTAAGCCTCTCATACCAAGCTCTGGGAGCCTGCTTAAGTCCATACAACGCTTTTGAAAGCTTGAAGACATGGTTTGGGTATTTGGGGTTCTCGAAACCTGGAGGCTGTCGGACGTAGACTTCCTCCTCAATAAGGCCATTGAGAAAGGCACTCTTCACGTCCATCTGGTAAAGCTTGAAACCCTTAGAAGCTGCAAAAGCAAGCAGGATTCTAATGGCTTCAAGTCGAGCTACAGGGGCAAAGGTCTCCTCGAAGTCTAGACCCTCAACCTGGGAAAACCCCTGAGCTACCAATCTAGCCTTGTTTCTGATGATTACCCCATCCTCACTCTGCTTGTTCTTGAACACCCACTTGGTTCCAATGATATTGTGGCCTCGTGGGGGCTCAACAAGCGACCAGACCTTGTTTCTCTCAAAGTTTTCTAGCTCCTCATGCATGGCATTGACCCAAGACTCATCAGAAAGGGCGTGACAAACATCCTTGGGCTCAAAGGAGGCAACAAAGGCGAATGGAGCAGAAATGAGAAAAGCCAGACTTAGGCGTGTGACACGCTCAAAAAGGTCTCCAATAATCTGCTCTGAAGGATGCCTTTTCTGGATATGTCGGGGAGGTCCTGGATGAGAAGAAGAAGTGGCCTCTACCTCGTGTGCAGACGAGGCAGGGACAGAGCCACTAGCTCCGGAAGGCAAGGGCTGATCATCTTGAGGTGCCGTGGAAGAAGGCATCTCAAGGGAAGGAAGAGGAGCTGGATCAGGTAAACAACCATCGTCTCCCTCATCCTCATCATCCACAAAGATGGTCTCGGACTGCTCTAAAGAACCTGAGATATCTGGCCTAGTCCCCGGACTGGCCTCGTCAAAAGTCACCTCACAGGTTTCTACCATTCTACTAGACTCGCAGTTCCAGACCCTATAAGCCCGCGAAGAAGTCGAGTAGCCTAGAAAGATACCGTCACAGGAACGTGACTCGAACTTATCTAGGTTCCCAGACTTCAAAATAAAGCACTTGCAACCAAACACACGAAAATGAGAGACACTGGGCTTTCGCCCGTATCTCAGCTCATAAGAAGTGCGGTGTAGGAGTGCCCGAAGAAAAACTCGATTCGAAACATGGCACGCGGTCGCAATGGCCTCAGCCCAAAACTTCCTCGGTGTAGAGTACTCATCAAGCATCGTCCTGGCCATCTCGACCAAGGTACGGTTCTTCCTCTCCTAGCGCCATTTCTTTGAGGGGCGTATGGAGAAGAGAAGCGGTGCTCTACACTGTCTCACCACGAAACTCTCAAAGTAGGAATTCTTGAACTCCGTGCCATTGTCCTTCTGCGGATCGCTCGTAAGGCACCGGGAAGCTCAACAGAAAGCCTACTAAAAGACCTCGGAAAAGTGAAAGCGTCTCATCCTTTGGCGCTAAGAAAAACACCCAAGAATACCTCGAGAAGTCATCGACCACAACAAGAACATACCACTTCCCTCCTGTGTTGCCGATCTTTTCGAGTGGTCCAAGCTGTGTCCATGTGGAGCGGTTGTCGATGCATCGGTCATAATAAGCTGTGTGGGAGGATGAGAAGCGGCAACCATCTTGCCGTCTTAGGCATGGAGTGCAAACAAGATCTTTGACCATCTTGAGTTTGGCGGACCACGAATGAGATCATGGCGCTAACTTTCGGGTCAAATGGTCAAATCAATATGACCAAGTCTCCTATGCGAGAAAAGAGATCGCGGGACTCGAAGCAACCAAACACGGAGAGGATCACGGAAGAATCGGAAAAATCAGCACGAAAGATCCTCCCATAACGAGAAATCCATAAACCGGACTACAGAAGAATCAAGAATTTTGCAATTGTTTTTCTTAAAGCTCACCTCGAAACCGTCATCAATAAGTGAGAAGCCGAAAGCAAATTGTCTGCAGACTTACTAACCAAGGCAACATCCTTAAGAATAAAAGAAGCATTCATACGCGACAGTACCTTTGGCGATGGCGCCCAGACGAAGCGTCTCGAAAGTGATCGTCTCATCACCGGGAGCGCGGGCTAGGGAGAGAACCAGCAGGAGTCTCCGGTCATATAGCGAGAACAACCGAGTCTACAAGCCAAACCTTCTCCTTCCCTACCGTGAACTGAGTCAAGCAGAGTAAAGTCTCGATCTTGGGATAAATCAACGATGATTTTGGCACCCAATCTTGAGTAACACGTCGGCGGATGAAGTAGTCAAGCCCGATCGACCTCTATCTACCCTCGCTCTCTGTCACTCAGCGAGAAGGTCTAAGCGGACCGAAGGCATTCTTTGAGTCCGATCTCTGAAGCGAGCGAGTCGAGCACACCAATAGATCGAACACGCCGGGTAGCTATCTCGATGGGAAAGCGAGATCTACCCTCGGGGACGGCGGAAGTCACGACGAAAGCGACATGAGCGAAAACCGAAAACTTCGGAAAAACCAAGTCCTCGATCTTTGCACAAACCCATCGGAAGAACCAAGCCTAGACCTCGTGTTGGTCTTAGGTGCACTCAAGGTCTGGGGCCGACCACAGAATGCGCCTAAGAGACTCAACATGGTCTCTACGCGATCTTGGGCGCTGAAGCATCGATCATTGTGTGTCCATCCTTCCGGCGAAGGTGCGGTGATACTTCACCTTACGAGAGGTAGAAGCGACATGTGAAATTACCTTCTTGTCGAAATCCCGACATAGCCCGCCGACTTGAAATGGACTTTCTCGGTCTGGGCTCGGTCTCGATCACACAGGTGCTATGGAGTGCGAGCACGGCGGTGGATGCTTCCTCATGTCCTCAAAGAAGTCATATCCTAGACCACGATTAAATCTGCAAATCTTAGATTGGTCTAGAATAAGATTGAGCTTCTTCTTACCTCCTACAAATCTCGAGAGTGTTCATAAAGTCTTGACACTCCCGAAGAGAGAGTGCAAGAAGAAGCGGGGAAGAAGAGCAGCGAGAAGGTAAGGGAGCAAAAGAAGAACCGGCGAGAGGGAAGAATGGCTTGTGCAAGCACGGCCGACTCTGAAGGGACGATCCCTCTGCTAGCGGTTGGTTCACGTTGCTAAGCGTCTCATCCTTACCACGAGGCTTCTCCCCTTCTCCACAATCATATTGCAAGCACAATGTGGCTTCTCTAGAAGGTCCTTAGTTAGCTTCACATTTCTCATCCAAAGCAATCAAGTCGATTTTAGTTTGTTACACTTAATGCATGGTGAGCTAACGGGGTCCTTAGAAGCAAACCGAGCCAACTTCCTTTCATGATCAATCATATCTTGAAAGCTGTTTGGAGACGACCTCAAGTTAATGATTAACTTAGGGCAGTTCAAGCATGAAACAATCGGCTCAAGTAAAGAAGCTTGTAGTTGACAATTTTATGATCTGCCGTTTTAAGTTCATCTTCAAGTTATTACAATTTTCACAAGACTCGGGCAGATCAAGAAGCATGGCATAAGATCCTCTAGCAGCAATGTCCTTACCCTCACATGAGGTGGGAGAAGTAGTCTCATCAGTAATAAGTAGGGTAACAGCCATCCTACTCAACTCTAACTCAGCAAGCAGACTAACATTCTCCACCTTAACACTATCAAGTTCGGAGGACACACTATCATGTGAGGTCCTTAACTTCTCCATATCAACTTGACAAAGCGAGCATGTATCACAATCATCACTAGAAGGCGGATGTAAGAGCAATAATCTCTAGTGACGGTCTATCTATTTCCTTCTCTAACTTCAAGCACACCTAGCCTTAGCTTTAGCATGAAAACCTCCTAGCTTAAGAAAAGCATGATTGAGCTGCTCAGGTGGGATCTACCTCGTCAGGAGTCGGATCTGTTCATTGTCATTGAGTTCGCCCTCGAGGGCCATGAAGCACATCTTGGGAGAAGTCGTCGCCGCCATCCTTGGGCTCTTGGTCACCCGTCCGTCATCGTCGCTCCATCCCTCCACCTCGCCGAGGTCGAGGTCGTCAGCGGTGAGGACGCGGTGGAAGAGCTTCTTGGCTTTGCCAAAGTTGCGGAACTTCTTCTTCTTTGGGCGTCTGAGCTAGAGGCTTCTTGTTGCGGTTCTTGTCGGTGTAGTCGTTCTGCCCGAACCGCCAGTAGTCGTTCTTGCCCTTCTCGGCTTAGGGCGGTTTGCGGGATGTGGTTGGGGCCACCACACTCGAAGCAAATCACGGGTCCTCCCTCTTTCATCCCTCCTCCTCTTGTAAGCATGAGAAAACTTCCGAGCTAGGAGGGCCATTGCTCATCCTCGAGTGCTCTAGCGATCATCGATTCGTCCACGAGAGAAGCGACAAGGGAGAAACCACACAACGAATCGGCAAGAGAACGGAAGCGGCGGGATTGGTGACTAGGGCCATCGGTGTGACCGACTTTCGAGACAATGTCAATCTCGTGAGTCTTGAGACGCAGTCTGCCGCATCAAGAGTCAAGGTCGAGAGGTCCGTGGTGTCCTTGATGGTAGTCACTTTCATTTCCCAAACACGAAGATCAAGTGCCGTGAGCATCGGCGAGCGTTGTCCGAGTCGGGGTATGTGAGACCGACCGCTCGGAGGTTGCTCAAGATCTTGTGAAAGCGTCGAAGCACTCATCTAGAGACTCACCGGACAAGCATCTCAAATTTGTTGTATTCTCGTTTGAAGCCCGGTCTGTCGTCACCGTCTTGATCTGGGTGGTGCCCTCATGGTATCGTCGAGGTCACCCGGATGTCGAGGGCGACGGACAAGTGAGATATCTTGGTCAAACTCGCTCGACTCAAACCACGGATGATGATGTTCCTTGCCTTTGCATTTGCCTCAACATCAGCCATGTTCCCGACATTGATGTTCTCATCGGCGAGAACAATGAATCGAACCTTGACCTTTCGCGGATGGCATACCCCGGGCTGGATGTATGTCTCCATTCGGCTCTTCGAGAAGGTATGTCGATGCCATCGAAAACAGGCGGCTTGGTCGAGTACTTGTCCATCGCCACGGCTCTTGAGACCGGTTAAGATCTATTGAAAAGAGCTAACCGGCTCTGATACCAATTGTAGGACCGGAAAGGCGACTAGAGGGGGGGTGAATAGACGCTTTCTCTATTTTTCACCTCGATCAAACTCAACACTACTTTCACTCCAATAGCTATAAAAGCTATGAAGATCTGTATACAGGCACAGCGGATGACCTGCGTTGAATCCGATCAAACCCCGAAGCAAAGGACCAAAAACACCTCACAACTGCAAGCACAAAATCCAAAGCAAATAGTATCTCTTTGAATTGCACAATAATCAACAAGAACCAGCGTATATAAGGTGTGTGTGCACTAGTACTCAATAAGTGAAAGCTGGCAAAGCAAAGGCACAATTAAGGCCGTAAATCACCTCATGAGAACAGCAGCTAGCACACTGATGGGAGTTAGAACCAGTGCCTCGCACACATCAAGATGGCTGCCAAATAAACAAACATAAAACAGAGACCAACAATAATCGGCAAATCAGATTAAGCGACACATCGACCACGAGCCGAGCACACAAGCACGCATCAATGGACTGCCATAATAATTAACAGATCCAAACAGCGGCTCACAGGGAAATGAGATCAACTCAGTCGAGTCATAATTTTTCAAGCATCGCTACTAGTGAACCGCTGCCGCCAGGGTCAATCACAATCTAAACTTCCGACACAAAGAAAACGCAGCAAGAAAACTAAAAAAAGACTCAGTTTGCGGGCACGGCAAACAAACAGATCTCTGACCGCCGTGGTCAATCACAAAAGAAAAATTGCGATCATTAGTGCTGCACCCAAAGAAACCAAGCCGACAGCAAACTGGCATCAAATCGTCATACACTTCAGATCAAACAGTGTAGCACATCTCACGCACAGCAAAGAAGGTGCCGAGCCGACCAACACCTTTGGTGGCAGTCAAGCAAAAAGATCTCAAACAAGATTAACTTGATGCACATCAAATCAACAAATTGTGAAACTCGTACACACAAGAGGCAAAAAGCCTACAATCAACTAGCTGCTGCACGCACAAACTTCAGCTAAGGAATAATAAAAAATTCCAAATCAGCAAATGCAGGGAATCAAATCAAGGCATCTCTCGCACTTTGATGGCAGCTCAATAAAAGAGTTTGTGTACACAAACCGATAAAGCAGCCCGAGCTATGGTTTCTGCGGAGGGACAAAACAAGGCGGCGTCAAGCTCTGCTCTCCTACCTAGGGCTCTACAAGCGCTGCAATTTTTCTCTAGGCGAGCGCGCCGCCACAGGAGACCACATTTTTCTGGAGGAAGACACGGCCGCCGCCAAGAGGAATGATTTCACACAGGAAACACACAGGGAACCCTCATCTGCCTATACAACAACTCACCAACTAAAGCCTCTTTTTACCCTAGCAAACCCTAACTATCTCAAAAAAAAACCCTTTATATAGCCTTGGCTAACGGGTCTCCTCCCCGTTACGCCCGCTAAGTCCAACGGAGCCCGCTCCCGCCTGTGCAGCCTTGCGAAATTCCCGTTTCGCCCCTCCTGCACCTTCCGGGAAGCTTCCGCGCTCCTTGTCTCGCACGCCTCGCAACCACCTCGAGTCCACGTCGTCTTCGACACATCCCGACCGTTCTGACCTTAGCGCCACCTGCACCTAGTCCGGTCCACCGTGTCTCGCCACGACTCCACCCGATGTCCTGCAGTCACACAGACAAGAAACACATCAAATAGCACCGCTCGATACATGAAAGCGTCAATACCATCAACTTACCAAGACAAAATCCAAACTTGTCGAAACGAAGAATATGCATCCTAATCCCATACGACCAAGTTTGACCAAGTCCGACAGAGCCCGATTGCGCCATGCAACGGCTCGACTCCGAACCACTCAACCCAAACTCGACTATCCTAAACTTTGTCAATTACTCATCACTCACAAACGGGACGACCTCCACATGGTCTCTCATAATCGTTAGTATATATGGAGGGGACGGATAATGTAGAGCATCATATGTTGGCATTCCGGTGATACTTGCTTGGCTTAGAAAATCCTTGTATTTTAATATTATTGTCCATTTTCAATGTTCTACCTGCATTGATCATATTTCAGAGTTGAACGTGGGTGTAATTGAGTTGCACACCTGTTTTAGTCAGTTTATATGATCAAAAGGTGCCATTGACACCCATGAAACGAACCTGGTAGTTTAGTTGCCCATTTTGGAGTTGAATTTGTGAGTAGGTTTCCAACCAAACCTTGTACTCTGAGGGCAGAAGGTGATTCTGTAGTCTATAACACACTCAGTTGATTGTAGCTTAGCGTGTTGACTTATCAGTGATCATAAGCTTAATGCCGTGAGATTGTCGATCTTGAGAGAACTCATGCATACGATGCATGCTATGTTTTGTGCTTTCGTGATTCCCTTCTCTACAGCTTCTTGCTATGTGGTTATTAGAGCTATGTTTGTATCTATAGATATTAGTGCATATCATGCTTTTGATGCTTCAGATCCTTTGCATATCCTAAATTTCTGACGCAAAGAAAAAAAAACAACACTGACGGAATCGAAGGATTAGCCTGATAATGATATTCAAATGCTGGTTGGGGTTTTGACTTCTGAGTTCTAACAGAGCAACTTGCTGACAATGATAGATGGAGGAATGAGTTTGTTAACACTTAACCGAGATGAGGAAGGTGATGATGAGAAGGACAATAGTTCTAAAACTATTGTACACATCTGCATAATTGATTGTTTCTGCCACCTGCCTTGATGATGATAAGTGGTGTTTTGCGTGCTCAATCTGCTGGAACTTTTACATGCAGTATCCTCAATCTGCCTTGATGATGTTTCTGGAGTACCATGTGGCCAAAAGAACATGCTTTCTTTTGATGAGAGTAGTCAAGCACTTGGACTATAGCTGCAAGATGTGAATCAAGCTTAACATTAATCTTTGGACACTCATGAAGAAAATGCAACATAAGTTCTTACAATTTAACTGGAAGCAGAATTTGTTTGATGCTTTCAGAAAATAGGATGGGTTACCCTATTGACCGGTTGATATCATGTGATGGGAACGACTTTTCTAACTTCTAAATGATAGATAGTGGTGACATATAAGGCCTTCTGTGCCATTGATCCTAGATTTGTTGGCCGTTTATGTTATTTTCATGTCTCAAGGAGATATTTTGAGGGAGTGTTCTGTTCATCTTTAAAGTTAACCTGTAGTCCCAATAAGCTACTATCCTTTATTAGTGAAACTAACCTACTAAAACACGCAAAAGAATACTAAAAGGAAGAGTGACAATTTCTCTATGCCAGTCGATCATTTTCCACTGACCTTTCGATTAATTTTCCTTCACCTTGGCATTGGTGGCATGCATGCCTGATGCTCAAGAATTGTATTGCATTTCTTAGGATAAGCACCTCAGGATTGAAAAATCTTAAGCTTGTAGGTTCCTCCGTCCATCTCTGATTCTTGTCTGTTTCAGGTTGCTTAGGAATAAGGCTCTGGAAGAGAGAGCACTTGGGCCTTCAGGTGCAAAAGATTGAACACTTGCCTGTGGTACTTCATGCAGAGCCACTCGCCCTTTAATCTCGTAGTTCTCAGGAGCTAGCATTCTGAGGATGATCAATGCTAATGACCCATGGGTCGGAGGCTCTATAAAAAGGATATCTGATAGATGAAAATTTGGTTGAAATTGTCGATATTGATGATTGCATTGTATCATATGGTGATGAAATGCATTGTATTGTATTATATGATTCTCGTAGTTCTCAGGAACTCATCACCAAGTAGTGGTGATGAAATGGATATCTGAGGATGATTGCATTGTATTATATGATTCTCGTAGTTCTCAGGAACTCATCACCAAGCAGTGGTGATGAAATACCACCTTTGTACATGAAAGTTGAAATGCAATTCCATATTTGAATTGAAGACGGTTGTCTTCCTATATGGAAACAATAAGGTCTCACTATATGTAGATGTAACCAAAAAACATATATATGTCACAAAGATTGAAGTTAGTGTTGATCAGTATGGTTATTTGATTTATGCAAAGCTTAAATACTTGTGAAGATATTAGAGACAACCTAAGAGACAAACTATTGGAATAGTTGTCTTTAATATTGTCTTAAGATGACATATAAGGTATTAGAGACAAACTATTGGAGATGCCCTTAATAAACTTACACTTCCCCCCCAAAAAATAGTAGCGAAATGATGTAGTGCTCCTTCTGGTTTACAAATTGTTTTGGAATACGCGCAGTCAAACTTTAGAAATTTGATCATCGATATCTTTTTTAAATATTTAGATTAAATACGTGAAGATTATATTAGTGGATTTATCTTCAAAAGTACTTTCATAATATCATAATATTATTAGGTTTTACAAATATATTATAATAGTAATTAATGATCAAAGTTGTATTTTAGAGGCCGCATAGATGTCCAAAATAACTTGTTTTTTATGAACAGGAGGAAGTACATGACAAAACAACCTGGCCCAAATAATCGACTTTACTTCCGAAACTGTGTAAGAACAGTAAATTCGTGCACATTTGCTTTTCAAAAAACAGAAACACAGAAGGGTGGAACATCACCATGCATCTACCATACTAGCTACCTAATCCTCGACTGGCTCGTTTCCTCGTCTATTCCATGAACTCGGCAAGTGACCCACACGTTTGCGTTGCTAGCCCTACCATACTTATATTTATATGTCTATTATTACTTCGTTGGTTCACAAATTATTATCTTTGTGGGAAGTGTACAATATTTTCCCTTTATTTTTGACAAATAATATATTTTTGAATATTTATGTTAGTCCTATGAAAATAATATGCATATATTAGTGATAACTAATATTTCCATATATATTATTATTTTTTGTAAATATTTCCATGGTCAAAACTAATATGTTAAACTTGTGTCTTAGTCAATCTCACATTGGCTATGGAGAAAAAACATTATGTCACTCCAAATGTGTTTTTATCTTTTTTTAAAATATTTAGACTTAAATGCAATTGCTAGCCTGTAACCTGAACATGAGATTGCAACTTCATAGTCCATGCGTGTATTCTTTGATATGGTATCTAATGGCTCGGCTCCCTGTTTTGCTGCGAGTGTACGTAGAGACAACAGGTAAATTCTTCTCGGACTTCAGCATTAAGATGTTGATCTGCGTCTTGTTGGAACCGAATTTGAGTCGTGCTTTGTAACACTAATTCATGCTTACTTTCGTTAGTAGTAGAGGAGTGATATTTGTAATAACAGTGTGGTGTCTTATGTAGCCCATGTAGAGTTGTAGTAGCATATAATATTTATTGGATCCAAACTTAGTACCTCTGGGTGTCGATGATCGAAAAACAGGGTTTCCTATCGAGCTTTATCCAGAAAAATAATATGAGAGCACAATCTAAACGAAGACCATTTTATTGCTGTGGACACAATAAATGTATAAGAATACAGTGAAGATGTTACAGGATTATAAGAATACAGTGGTGATGTTACAGGATTAAATGCTTTTAAAAGAGACTATGACTTTAACCGAAAATGTTGATCAGTAGAATCCTCGTCACCGGGTGAACCCTTTTCATGCTGACAGTGGACATCATCTTGCGTGGCATGCTCTCTATAATCAATGTGTACACGCACCTCCTAGCTTCATCAGCTCTTAATTTGTTGTTACACACCATTGGTCCGTTGCGTCGAAGCCCCATAGACGTGTTCTTGCTGTATGTCTTTCCTTTCCATGCCATCTAGAGCACTTGCCTTAGATCTCTAGCTAAATAGAGATTGCACAATAACTCTATCTATGTCGATATATATACAATAAGGTCGCACCAATTCCCCTTTTCTCTCAATTAATGAGATAATTTATGTGAACATTTTTCGTTTCTTTTTATTATTATGGGAATTTTTAGCCCTATAAGTTAAGGAAATATCTTAAATCTTACTGGTTCAATCATAGAACTTAAGTCGTTGATAATTTTGTATGGCTTGATTTACAAAATCCATATGACATCCTGAAACACCTATTGAAAAAAGTAGTTCGAAGTTACAGGGGAAAAAGAAGAAAGAAAACGGACCTACACAAAATTACGAAAGCCTTAGCTAGCATGTCTGTCCACGAGTGGAAGTCAGCGTGTGTACATCTCACTAGGAACGCTCGCGCTTGGCTGAGCCCATGTGGCTAATGTCTAAATGACGTACAGGGTGAGACGAGGTAGGACAGTAAAACGGTTGTACATAAAAATACATAAATAAGAGGGCTAACTCTGTGTGAGAAAGATTCGAAGGCGTTACGGCAAATAAATAGTTCGGTTGGGACAAGAATTGGCTTAGGAAAAAAATATGTTGTTGTGAACCTTATAGTACAAAGGAATAGAACAGCGTAACATACCTTCGAAAAATAAAGACACGCAGATGGTAGCTACTTATTGGATGAATAAGACTATACATACGTATACAGACAATATATGTACGTGTAGAGTTGCCATGGTGGGACCAGAATAACACCATGATGGCATGCCTAGGGAGACATGCATATCCACGACCAGCATAGGAAACAGTACGAACAGTACGACTTTTACATGCTTTGTGAGTAGCGGTAAGAGTAATCTCGTGTACACACATATGTTTGCAGTGACTGTTTTATTTGCGAGAGAGAACACCAAAGATCGACAGGGAAGATAGATTAGGATATGTTGCCCTTGCTGTAGATTCTTGCAGTATTTCTGTGGGAACAATAAAAGAAGTGAATTGCACGTATCGTAAGCGAATAGCGGAAAAAAAGAAGGGAAGACATGAGAAAATACAAAGTTGTTACCGGTTAGTTAACCCCTTGCGTAGCTCATCATGTAGTTCAGGCCTCTAATGACAACATCAACCTACAACTCCACTGGAAAAAGAGAGGAAAACTTGTGAAAGGGTGGTAGAACATGAAAAGTCTTCTTAAATATTTCGGCATACAGAGCAAAACATAATAACAGTAAGACGAGTAGAAGGGTATCTTAATAACGGCAATAAATATAGACATGACGTCCTTCAAGAAGGGCAGATCGTTATATCAATGCATCATCTTCTAGATTGCTCATTATTACGCTATACTTGATGGCATAACTAAAAGAATACAAAGTAAGACAGAACTAAAGACAAAATCAGGTGAAACAATAGAACCAAAAGATAAAGGTTTTGGCCCTGAATAGGTTTGAATTTTCATGTAAAACTGATTTGAAGGCGGATTTTTTATGTAGATACCTTACTAAAAACAAGGCATGAAATCCGCACAGCAAGAAAGCTTACTAAAAACGTTAAACTAATGGGAGCACATTCCAAGAGATGTGCTCACAGGAACAAGATTACATTTTATTTTGCAGAAAATAGAGGGAGCTAAGACAAAAGCAATTTCAGTAACAATAACAAAGAAGGCAAATTGGAACGGCTAAAAAAGAGAATTTTTTTAATAATCTATTTTTTATTCGGAATTACAGAAATAATACTATTTTTTTTTGTCAGAAATAATCACGTATCGTTCCACGGTTGGACGACTTGGGCCAGTCGCCGAACGGGTGAGCGACACATGTCCAAGTCGCTCACCCATTCGGCGACTGTACCTCTCGCCTTCAAGTCACCATACGGTCGAGCGACTGGATCCTAGTCGCCGAACGGTGGAGCGACTAGGACACCTGTCGCTCAACCATTGGGTGACTAGGGGCAATTTTATATCCGCGTGCGCGGCCGGGCGTGAACAGTCAGCATTTCTCAAACCAGATAGCGACCGCCCGAGAAGAGAAGAGAGGAGAGAAAGAGAGGAGAGGAAGAGGGAGGGGAAAAGAAAGTGTCTTCGCATCAACGACGACGATGGTGAGTCTCTAGCATTATTTTGTATGCGTGTATTTTCGAAACCATGGTAGGTTAGCAAGCAACATCATGTGTATTGACATATTGTTAGCAAATGAAATAATGGTAGGATAATTAGAAAAATCTTTAGATGTGTACTGTGTAGTGCCATATTATCAGCGGTGAAGCTAGAAAATTTGTGTAGGGGGTGTAGCAGTGACGGTAAAGATTATGCTATTAAGCAATTATCGGCTGAACGAATGTTAGAGTTGGGTAAACGAGGCATTGTAAATATTGTATTCAGATGATACTTAATGTTTATATATAATTACTTGCGCTTTTTCCCCAATCGGGCGACTGCTTCACACATTTAGTTGGGAAAACAACCTAATTTTATGGAGTGTTGATCGGTAAATAAGTTTTAAATATGTGTGAACATATTATTAAAAACTTTGTAGTCATTACATAATATTTTGTTAGAAAATGGTGGTGCCCGTGCATACCGGGCAACCCACTTGGATAGGGTCCATGCATATTGTTAATAGTTGTAAATAGTGTAGCCGTAGGTTTGCATATAAAATAATGGTAGGTTACTTTCGAAATCATGGTAGGTTATGATAAAAAATTCACAACTGGAGCTACACTATAAGTAATTGAACCCACTAATTGTATCATAATTGCTAACTGGAAATTGATTTGCAGGTACGGCTCACAACCCCGTGGTTGGATGGCATTTAAATCTCTTTGGACCACCGGTCGACGCTACAAAGATCACAGGAGCCGTCGTGTCCCGTATCTGGTTCACGTGGATGATGCGACTGACTTGGGGGTGGTTCGTACGCGGACACCCTGACGTGCTTGGAGATTGGACCCACACTGGGTAGACAAGTTTGTCCGCAAGCTATGCCACTTCTTTGTGTCATATGTCCTATATGTAGTTACTTCTTCGTGCTTTGTAGGCTGAACCATGCCGGTCTTCTACCTCTCGCGCGGATGGTGGAGGCCACCGAAGAGGACGGTGCTCAGGTCGATGACGATGGGGAGGTCCAGGCCGGTCCGGAGCGGTCACGACGGTTCCCATTTGATCGGTCACTCCTGACAGCCCTGGTGGACCAGTGGCGGCCCGAGATGCACACCTTCCACCTCCCATTCGGGGAGATGGCCCCCACTCTGCAGATGTCGCTACGCTACTCACCGCCGATCGCGAGACCCCGCCTTCCCTAACGGACGCTACTGTCGATCGGCGCAATGCCTCCGGGCAGTGTTTTAGGGGTTCTTACAATGAGGCCGCGCCACCGTACTACGACTTCTAGGAGCGACAACGGCATGGTCCGCCCCTGTGGTGGCTTTTGCAGTTTTGGGTACGTATGCTACCTATTTTCCATGTTTAGCGATGCACTATCCTAGCCATATGACGGGCTTACTAATTATTCGTTTGTGCATAGGTTGAGCGGATGGTCCTAGAGCCCACCGACAACCAGGTGTCGCAACACCTCAAAGCGTACCTGCTGTGGCTCTTCAGCTAGGTACTATTTACCAGCAACCACGGTGACTCCGTTGACGCCCGCCTCGTGGGGTACGCAAGGGCCATCGCCGACGGCGAGGAGCTGCAGATCATCTGGGGATCAGCCATACTTGCCACGACGTATCGTGGCATGTGCGATGCGTGCTGTAGGACGAAGTTGGTATCTATCCTCATAGGCTACCCCCTCCTGCTGCAGCTGTGGTCGTTCGAGCGCTTCTCCCTCGGACGGCCCATGCTGGTAGACTCTAGTCCGTACGACGCAGACATGTACCATGGGGATGCGGTGGACTGACCGACCGTATGGTCCCTTTGGTGCCGTAGACGGGTATGTACTTCCCTCTATCTTTACTTTAGTCATATTACGGGTCATCCTTTATAACCACTGTTCTGGCTCGCAGGCACAGTATGCACACATGTAGGTCACACATGTGTACGAGCACTTCGTGGAGCAGCCGGGCCGCCTCCCTGCTGATGACGTGCGCTAGGAGCCATACTCTGATCAGGAGACGGAGGACCATGCTCCTGGGGGATGTCCTCACTGTGCTGGCGCGACCGGGCCTACTAGCGGACGCAGAAGAAGCTCGTATTCGACGTGTTTGTCGAGGACTACGCAGTGCACAGGGTGATGCGCCAATTCGGCCTCCGCCAGGTGGTTCCAGTTCCCGTCGGGACGAGGGTGCATGACTTGACCCACGTGTGAGTTACACACACACACAACACATGTTCGTATATTGTTTTTGCCAGTTCTATTACAACGGCTTCTAATTGCAGTGGTACATTTCGCAGGCATAGTAAGAGGGGTGGCACCAGGACGCAGTGGCTAGCCAAGATGGAGCCGTGGGTGGCATAGTGTAACATCCCAATTTTCTGAGCCTTTTTGAAAATTTTCAAAATAAAAAGAACCATTTGGTTTTGTTGAAGTTCTAAAGCTTAACTTGAGATTTTGGAATTAAAAGCGTTTAAAATGACTAAATCAAACTTCAATTAATTCAAGTTTGGTTTGTTTTGAGTTTGTTGGTGTTCTTTGGAGTTCTCTGGTGTTTTTTGTTCCCTTTTCTCTGTCCGTTCCGTTTTCTCCTTGGCCATGCTCTCCTCCCTTCAGTATAGACCTCTCTGTTGGTTTAGACCTCCCTTCGTTTGGATCTGAGGGTCCAGACTTCCCTTCGTTTGGATCTGAGGGTCCAGATCTCCCTTCGTTTGGATCTGAGGGTCCCGACCTCCCTTCTGTTTGGACCTCCCTTCCGTTTGGACTTCCCTTGTGCTCCAGACATCCCTTCCGTTTGGACCTCCCTTCCGTTTGGACTTCCCTTGTGTCCAAACCTCCTTTGTGTTTGGACCCCTGTAATATCCCGGCCTACTTGTAGTGCGGCCCATGTGGCCCATGAGGAGTCATGTGGTGGGATTAGTCCCATATTGCTTATCTAAAGTGAGTTGTAGTAGTATATAATACCTGTTGGGTCCAAACTTAGCACCTCCGGGTTAACCCTTTTACACGAAGCGAGGACAAAAGTGTAAGTGGGGTGCTATGTGTGCGCGGGTCCACCCCACGGTGAGCTGGGCATTGAGCGAATTTTAGGCCAAAGTGTTACAGATGGTATTAGAGCATCAACCTTCGCTGCACGGGCGCGTGCGGGACAGGGGCGCGAGCATATGGCACATGGCGCGTGTGGTCCCAGAGGACACACAAAGATGGCATATGTCAAGACTGGATGCACCTGGACGTGTACCGAGAGGTGGTTCAGGCATTTTCACAGTATGTGTGTCTTGCCGAGGGGTCAGCCCTTGAGGGGGGGGGAGTGAATTTAATATCCCGGCCTACTCGTAGTGCGGCCCATGTGGCCCATGAGGAGTCATGTGGTGGGATTAGTCCCATATTACTTTTCTAAAGTGAGTTGTAGTAGTATCTAATGCTTGTTGGGTCCAAACTTAGCACCTCTGGGTTAACCCTTTTACACGAAGCGAGTACGAAAGTGTAAGTGGGGTGCTATGTGTGTGCGGGTCAGCCCCACGGTGGGCTGGGCATTGAGTGGATTTTGGGTTAGGGTGTTACAACCCCTCCCTCTGTCCAGACCTGCTTCTCGCCTGGACCTCCCTCTCAGTCTAAGACCTTCCGGGTTGTCCTGGCGACCTCCGGGTGGTCCTAGAGACCTGCCACGATCATCCTCCTGATCTTTTTGCAAAGACCACCCTCCTGGTCCGCGACCACCCCTTGGGCCGCGACCCCCCTCTGTGGCTGTGACCTCCTCCTTTTGTCATTTTGCCGCGACCTCTCTCTGCGGCGGCGACCTCCTCCTTTTGTCGTTTTGCCACGACCTCCCTATGTGGCCGCGACCTCATCCTTTTGTCGTTTTGCCACGAGCTCCCCTTGGGCCGCGACCTCCTTCTTTTGTCATCTTGCCACGACCACCCCTCGTGTCAAGACCACCATCTCAGTCTTTTTGCAAAGACCACCCCTTAGACCACGACCTCCCATTGGGTCACGACCTCCTCTTTGGTCACGACCTCCCCCTTTGTTTTGACGACCCCCTTTTGAGTGTTGATCGGCCCCACCTGTCAGTCTTGCTCACCTCTCTCTTTCCTCCCGTTGTGTTATTTCTGACGCAAAGGACCTTGTGCATTTAATACCGTTGTGTCGCATTAAATGTTGTCACATTTTTGCAGTACCCGTTCCTTCTCTCATCTACTCCTCGACCTGCTCCCATCATCTCCTTCACCTACCTTTGAACACGTGTGTTTTTGTATCCCAGTGGCTCCCCTTGTTTCTCTAGGCTATAAAAGCCTAAGCAGCCCCCTTTTATCTCATTTAGCCTTCCTGAACTTTCTTGCTCTGCTCAGGACCTCCTTCAAACTCTCCCTCTCAGTTGGACCTCCTCCCGAGAGCTCATTTCTGTTTCTGTGCCTTTCTTTTGGTCCTTGTTTGGCAGTTTTAGTTTTTATTTGAATTCGTTGTATTTATTTGGTTCTTTTCACTCGTGTAGATTATGGCGTCTCTGAAGAGTTCTTGGACCTAACGACCTCCACCAAAGGATCTCAGCTCTTCATTGAAGGCAAGTCGTAGACCTTTGATCATATTGAACCCAGTTTATAAAATTATTTTGTTTTATATCAACATGCATAGCTATTTGTATAAAAATAGTTTGGGACTTAGCTAAACACCTACTTGACATTATGACTCCTTGAATCATTGTGTCTGACATGTTGTCATGTACCTTTAGACCACCATAGGTTGGGTGATCTTAGTTGGACCTCTTTGAGATACCAACATGGGTGCGTATTATTGCTTAGACCCGCTCTAGTTATGCGATGTCTCTCGATCATCATGACTCATGATAATAAACTTGATTTAATGATATATGGAATTGTGGTGCGATACCTCCGATGTGCAACGGTGGTACAAAATCACAGTTGTGTCATTTGTGGTGTGATACTGCTTTGAATAAAAATTTGTTGTGCGAAGACCAGGGTGGTCATTTGGCCAGGTTGAACCCTAAAATGCTATTCGCTCGGGCGAGTGGTCGGTGGCAAAGGCGGGATGCGCGAAGCACAGTACGGGAAAACAAACAAATTTTCTTTTAAAAATTATTCCATCGAAAATCCGGCGATGACGTCATCGTGATGCATTTATCTGGTTTTCCTTTACAAAAATAATTCCAAAATCCAAGAAATTCCCATTTCATCATTTCATGTGATTTTGAAACTTCCCGGGGTTCATTCTCCTTCATACGAACTCCGATTTCATCGATTCAAATTCCTAAATTATTATAAATTCATGATCTAGCTAATTAAACTAAAATTATTTAATTTGGAGTTCATTTGAATCTTCATTTGAATTTTGTTTGAATTTGGCTTATTTTCACGTATAGATTTCAACGACTTTGGAAAGTTAGATTTCGACACCGTTTGAGAGCAACTAATCAAGTAAGGCAAGTTACATCTTTGATAATATTGATCCCATTATTTAAAATTATTTAAATTCTGTTTTAAATTATTACTGCATGCTTATTTTTATTCAGTAATTTAAATACCTATTTTAAATTATAGTTATGCCTAAATCCTTTGTACTGCCAATCTTGATATTGAAATAATTCATACCTTGTCACCTTAGATGAAAATCTAGTTTATGCAATAGTATGAACTATAACTTTTTGGGAAAACTTGTGCTTAGTCATGCTTAGACCAAAACTGTTTGAGTTGGGAAATTTTTAGCCAAAAATCAAATATTGTTTAAAAATATATCCATAGCATCGATGTGCCATGGAAGTTTACAAATGATTTTGGAAAATAAAATCAAATGGAAAAACTGGTTTGGATTTGGGCGAACCGGATAGTTGGTGGGTGCAAGTTTATGCACGGGCTCAATGTAGTGAATGGTTGAGGCCTAGGGATTGTTTTGGAAGTCGTCCAGTCAATTAAGGACCGATCTGTGAGCTGCGGATTGTTAAGCCAAAATCATACTACCACATGTCCTGAGTATGGGGAGGGGACCTGGTTGACTAATTTGCAACGTCTCATCATGGTTGTTCCATTCGGTTGAGTGGGTGGTCTTTTATGACGTACGTACATGTATTCCCACTGGCGCAAGAGGGGGTTATCGTTTAACGTGAAGCTTATGATAACGAAACCTTAGCGAGTTATAACTATGGTGGGATGAAGCATTGTAAAGGCCTTGACATGTGCTCTAGACTGCTTACCTAAGGTAGTGAGTAGTGGTATCGACGGATGCCGGACAAACTAGAAAATTCATGTCATGTGGGTAAAGCTGTACAACCTCTATAGAGTGTCAATCTATTCAAATAGCCCTGTCCACGGTCATGGACATGCTGAGCAAAGTCTTTCGCGGATTAGACTATTATTTTGTTTTAAAAATGGTTTGACAAAAATGATTTCATGGATGTTTATTCCATGTGGGAAAGTTGGGCAGAAAGCCTAGTGCAAGGGGGGTAGTCCTTCACTACTTGTGTACGGAGATTTATCCTACACTTGAGAAATAATGATTAAAAATGAAATTTGATTTTAAATAAAGTATAATTGCTTTTGAACTTAGTATTGTATTTAAAATGTCAAATATTGCTTTTGCGCAAATAACCCTATAAGCAATCCTTTGTTATATCCTTGCATGCATTAACTCTGTTATTGGGTGTAACTTGCGAGCACGGTAGTTGTGCTCATCCTTACTTTATGCAAATAAATTTCAAAGGAGAAGGACTTCGCTACCGGTGTGGATCTTGACGACTAGGCCGCTACCCCAGTCGATTGCCTGTGGTAGATCAGCTAGACTCCACTACTTATTCTTCGTCTTTCGCTGTGTTCTTTATTGTTGGCTTGTAAGCCTCTTCTGCAATAAACTCTATTGATTATTAATAAAGTATTGCGATTTATGGATGTTACCATATCTGTTTACTGTGTGAACTAGCTACTGATCATGGGACTAGTTCAGAAATGCACAGAGGATTTGTGGTGTTAATCCCGGGTCTGATAGTCAGGAGGCTCGGGAGGGCCACGTGCACGTGCCCCGCCTGCGCCTTGGTAGGCCGGAGGGTCCGAGTGGGCACGTGGGTACGCACTGCCACTGCAGTATCCTTTCTTCCCCGACCTGTATGGACAGTATGGCGGGTATGACCCTTTCGCTCGCACCATGGCCCCCCCGAAGAAGGTACGTTTTCTCTCTTCATGTTTTTGATCGTCGAGATATTGTAGGGATTAACATTATTTGTCCTGCAGGTTACTGGCTCCAGCCGGCAGTTGAGCTCTCCCTGCACGACGACGCCCATGAGGCCGTGGATGCCTTCTTCACGGATTACCCCGGGGAGATCAGGGGAGCAGCTGAGCCCGTACCCATCGAGGTTCTTTCTGGGTAGCAGCTTAGCGGGCCCTCAGTGGGCACACAGGCATAGGTGAAGTCGACCCCCCAGACCTTGGGAGCACAGGTCAGCAAGGCTCTGGAGCGTCTTTCCCTGTCTGGGCCCCGGCCTTGGCACCTCGCGCTTCGGAAGCCCAAGTGGGGACATACTGGTGGGCGTGTACTGGGTGTGGGACATGACAACGATGGAGGAGGTGCTGCGGGTGGCATAGCGGGTGGCCAGTAGGGGGTCTTCGTTATGCTATGTGTACTTGTATTATGTGTTTACGTATTCTACTTCGTAGTTACTATGACATGGTTGTCTACGCATTCCCTCTTGCATTGTACTATAACTTATTCATAGATTACTTACCAATCGTTCGTGTCCTAGTCGTTGAACTGTTGGACGACTAGGCAGTAAAAAGTGGCCCACTACTAGCTGCCAAGTCGTCCAACGGTTGAGTGACTAGTCGACGTGTTGCTCAACCGTTGGCCCACTACTTACTACCAAGTCGTCCAACGGTTGAGCGACTAGACGGTTGTATAGAAAGCTAGACCCGGTCTCGTCACTGTTTCTTTTACCATTTCTCTCGGTAGACAACGAGAGCAAATCGAGAGAGGAGAAAAGGGGAGGGATAGAAGGATAGGGGGGAGAAGGTAGGGAGAGGGAGAAGCAGAGGAGCTCGAGAGAGGGAGGGAAGGGGAGGAGAGGAGCTCGGGAGAGGGGGATAAGGGAGGAGAGGAGCTCGAGGTGTGAATGAGAAAGACGAATGAAGCTCGTTGATAAGAAGAGAATGTCTTCGCGTGAAGGTAATAGTCTTGTTTGTTCTTATTCTCAGTCGAATGTAGGCGTGTAGCTACTTGTTGGTTTAGCACGTATTTGGGGAATGTCTGTTGAGAAATCACTGGTTGCAATGTTTGAAATATTTGCGATGATAAATCAGTTATGTCGGAACCGACAAGATTGAAAGTGCATTACGGTGTTGGTACGGTTCGTGAAGGTCCATACGGTGTTGACCTAGGTGATTTTCAGCAAATTAGTATGGTACACCCGGACGTAGAGAATGCCCGAATCGGAAATGTCCTATGATGGCTCACCGGAAGCTTCTCCTTGGACCCCGAGGTGTGCAGTGTCGTCGTACATGGCCTTTGGAGTCGGTTTGCCACGCACCTTCAGTGGGAGTTGATAAGAGTGATGCACATGGTTGCATGGAAGGGATTTTTGGAAGGTTGCAGGCGCCGTGGCTATGAGTGCATGCTACTCATGCAAGCATGTCCGAAGGGAGTCATCGGAGGCCCAACCGACGGCTATCGTTAGGTTGGTGGGAGCAGCTCGGGCGTGCAGCGCGTGGTTCATGAAGAAGACGCGGTGGCCGATGTTGCGGAGGTAGAAGAGGAGGCGGTGACCGATGTTGCGGAGGCAGAAGAGGAGGCAGTGACTCATGTTGCTGAGGTAGAAGAGGAATATCGACAACAAGACGCCGCGCTTCAAAGGCACGTGCAGATGCAGGGGAGCATGTCGACAGCATAGTGCGTCAGATGGAGATCGATGACTTGGTAGCTCGGGCGGAGGAGGAAGCTTTAGAAGAGGATGGCGATGACTCATCTGAGGAGGACGAAGGTCCCATCCTGCAGGAATGGAATATGATGGACGTTGAGGGTCTTGCTATGCACGACGAGCACGAATCACCATGGGAGTACCATGGGACAGAGGTTCGGCTTCGTGCAATGTTTGCTGACAAGGGATCACTACAGGATGCCATTAAGCTGTGGGCCTTGTCCATGCAAATGCCGCTTGCTTACTCAAATCTAGCCAGAGCGGTACATCGTGGTTCCGCGAAAGGTGCCGGGTGTCCTTGGCGTGTGCATGCATAGAGACCCAAGAACGAGACTCACTGGATTGTCTCTAAGGTGGAGGCGCACTCCTGCTTGCTCAGTAGTGTTTTACCGAGGCATCGAAATCTAACGTCCACCTTCATAGCCAATGTGAAGTACAGAGAGATAATGAAGAAGACGGACCTGGAGGTCAAGCACATCATGGTGGCTATCGAGCAGAAATTCAAGTACAAGATTAGCTACACGAAGGCATGGCAAGCTAAGCAGAAGGCTTTGGAAAGGGGGTTCGGTTCTTTCGAGGCATCTTACGACAACCTTCCTCGTATGCTCCAGGTGCTGCAGGACAGGAACCCGGGCACATACATTGCTGTGAAGAACAAGCCATCCAAAAGACCGTCGCTAGGTTTTATGGTATTGCAGAGGGCCTTCTTAGCATTCGGTCCCTGCATCGATGCATCTAGACACATGTTGCCTGTGATATCAGTGGACGAGATGTTTCTAACTGGGAAATACAAGGGCATGATCCTGACAGCAATTGGTATTGATGGCAATAATCATATTCTGCCCTTAGCCATCACTTTCATCGAAAGTGAGAATTTCAACAGCTAGATGTGGTTCCTTCGATATCTGAAGGAGGGAGTAGTTATGGCACGTCCTGATGTCTACATAATCCATAATTTTTAGCCCGGGATGATGAAGGCTATCCTAAAACTTCAGCAAGACCCCGATAAGCCGTTCCCTTGGCCAGACATGAGGAACAGATGGTGTATTTGCCATCTGGGGGCTAACTTCTTCAAACAGTTCAGGCAACAACCATTGATGAAGGTATTCAAGAGGATTGCTATGCTGAATCAGCAGCGTAAATTTGATGTGTTGTGGGAGATATTGGAGGAGCACACCAGGAAGCACGTCGTCAAGAGGAACAAGCATCCGCTCATTCCTGGGGCGGCGCAACCCGAATGCCTCACACCACTACGGGAGCTCGACCCTCCCCATTTGATGCGGAGGACGTCGAGGGACATCGGGTGCTTCTCTCATTGGATTGAGGCCGAGCCATTGGAGAAGTGGTCCTTGCTGCACGACACGAACGGTGCAAGGTACGATATAATGACCACTAACCTTGCCGAGGTGTACAACTGGGTTATTAGGGACCTCCGTTCTCAGCCCGGTGTTGCCATCGTGGAAGGTGTTATGCACAGTACAATCAGATATTTCAGGGAAAGGCTTGCAATGCAAAGATTTCATGCGACCAACCCACATACACCGATCGCTCAAGATTACAGCAGTACATGCAAAGCCAAGACCGAGAAGGGTCAGTCGCACATGGTCTTCGTAATGGGGAATACGGAGCATCGTTTCGACGTGGTCCTTCGAGACAGAGACGGATTTGGGACGGTTCGGTCTCTTGTTACCCACGAGGTATGCCTTAGAGACTATGTGAATGAACCTAGCTGCACATGCAACAAACCAAAGCTCCTTCACAAGCCATGCTGTCATGTCCTCGCCGCGTGTGGGACCATTCACATGGACCATCAAACTTCATATCAGAGTACTTCATGAAGGAGAGGGTGCAGCAGGCGTGGTGCGGCGAGCTAAGAGGCTTTAGGGTTGAGGGCAACTCCGTCACGTTAGATATTGCACAGAAGACTTGGATTCCAGATCTTGACTTGTTGAAGGGGGGAAAGGCCGTCGGTAGAGTCGTCGCATTAGGAATGATATGGACGAAGGGGAAGCTAGAGCAGCGAGTAGACGTTGCGGCCGTTACCGCCAGGAAGGCCACACTGTGAGAACTTGCAAGGCGTCTACTGACACGTAGGAACACCGGCATGAAGTGCAGCACCACTTCTTGTTGGGTGCGTAGTGGTACTAAGATTAGCACTGCTAGCATGTTGTAACTTGTACTTCAGTAGTAGTTTGCTTGTTGTAGCCTGTAGGCACTGTGAAACTAATTGTATCGTAATTACAAATTTTAATTTATTTGAGTGTCAATCTCTCGTCTTAATTGAAATGCACGATGTGACCTCGCTCGGCAGCGCACCACTCTCTGTAAAATAGGACGTGACCACTCTCTGCAAAGCAAGACGTGACCCGACGAGTCGGTTTTTCCAGGATGAAGTGACCCGATGAGGCTTTTCAGGACGACGTGACCTGACGAGTCGACTTTTCAGGATGACGTGACCCGACGAGTCGGCTTAGGGCCTCTGCCTCGTGGACGTGAATTTCTTTTAATTGAATTACAATTCAGTCGCATACGCAGTGCCGGCTCAGCATATAAGTACTACCCCTTCCACGCTGGGTTCTCCTGCATCCATACTTCAACACAATCTCGCTCAGATGGACAAGCACTGGGAGGAGATTTGCGAAATGCAAAGGAAGTATGTGGCCCAGGAGGAACAAAGGGGGCGTTCCAGGAGGCCACCTCCCTGCAATGACGCCGCCCCCGGTAGCAGCAACCCCTACCACAATATCCCAATTGAGCATTCGCCGCAACACCCACCCGAGGGGGAGACGCCGCCCCTTTGTTGGTGTAGGGACATATGGAAGTTCTTCAAGTCCAAGCACCGGCTAAGCCTGGGCATGCGTTACTGGGGTTGCACGAACTACTCCTGCGACTATCTTGACCGCTGTTGGGACACGAGGCGCTATCGGCAGCCGGCAAGGACAGGTAACAGTATGTTCCCCTACTATTTCTCTTTCAAAGTCCACACTAACAACCTCTCTCGTCTACCAGTAGTCTTCGGATCCGCTATGTGGCTATCGCAAGTGGATCGACCTAGAGATTCACCCACACGACCAGTGGACTCTCAGCTGCGAGGAGTGGGATGCCAATAGGGACCGCGAGAGGAGGGAGGAGGAGCACCGCACCGAAGAGCACAACCAACGTATCCGGTGAGAGACGCAGGCCCATCTCGAGGCGTGCAGGCACAGGGAGCGCGAGGCTCGCGAGAGGGAGCGCGAGAAAAAGGGGAAAATGACGGCCGAGGCCAAGGCGGCCGGCGAGGAGTACAACGCCGAGCTCGCAAGGAAGGGCAAATGGACCCGGTCCATGCAGTAGTCCAACCCTCTTCGTCTATATGTCCCATGTATTTCTAATTCCCTAAATGCATGCCTGTACTGTCCTTGGTTCGTTAGCCTGCTTGCCATGTAACCCCTTGTCGGATCAACTGTCGTGTTGTTATCGTTGCACTATTTCTCCAAAATTCTCCACTGTGTATGAATTTCCTAGTGCATCGCAATATCACTTACCTTCGTACTTATGAATCATTGCTACCTCTTTCGTCCTCGCAAAATTCTTCAGAAATTTAGCGCACTACAACAACATACGACGATCACAAAATGTTATTGTGAGTCTACCAAATTTCGTACCCTTGAGATTCTACGAAAATAACAAACAGACTAACCAACATTGTCACCACCCTTTTATTTCCAAAAAAACATCATACAACAGAATTTGCTAAATGTATTACGTAAAAAAATGTAACATTTATTCCCACACAATTATTCCAATTGGATTTATTAAATAGTACAGCTGCTACTTAAAATCGCCCAGTGTTTGGGTGACTTGATCTAAGTCGCTCAACCATAGGGCGACTTAGTCAAGTTGCTCAACTACCGGGGGACTCGAACGCTTGTCGCTCTATCGTTGGGCGTCTATAGCCAGTCGCCCAATGAATGGGCGACTAGGTATAAGTCGCCCAATGGTACGGCGACTGATGATTATTTCTGACAAAAAAAAATTAAGTTAGTATTATTTCTTTAATTCTGAATGAAAAATAGATTATTACAAAAAAAAAATCTACAAAAAGATGCTCACATGGTAGCATCTTTCCTAACTCAAGACAGGCATTTGTAGTATAGCATCGCTTAATAGCTAGGCTAATCTCTGAAAATTTGCCCAGAATTTGGAAAAAAGGGTGGGTGGTACGTTATGTATGCCAGTAGTCCAATAATAATATTCTTAAACTGGACGTACGTAGACTGGGGATTCCAGCCAGCAAGCTAGCCAGTTAGTGTTGTGATCTGCATATATACCCGGAGGGAATCAGTAGCTTAATTGGATGTGTACATTTGTCTAGAGGAAGCAACAAAGGGGCGAATGAGTCACGGAGGGACAGATAGTAAGAAGAAAACAAGGAAGCAAATACGCAGTACAAATTTATTCACAATTTTTGTTTGCTTACTACAACAGCCATGCAAAAGGCTAGAGAATTAAGAAGTCAAATGATTCAGTGTCTAATCAAGGTAACAAATAGAACAGTAAGTCTATGTGGTCAGGATGCATAAAAAAACTGAGGGGTTCTTTTAGGTATGATGGTTTATAATGTTCAAGTTTGCACATGTAGACTATAAATTTTTATCATATATGAATATATACATATACATATGAAAGATTCATAAATGGTAGAACAATAAATCTAAATACTGAAGACTAAAAAGAACCAGAGCATAGCATGTGATCAGGTACGCTAATCCAATCTCATAAGCAATAGAGAAAAACATAAGTAATCACACGAGAAAATCTCAAGTCTCACAAGAGTAGTATATATACTACATGCATCTTGTAAAGCTGGTCGAAAGTAGGTAAACAAAAGGAATATTAAGGAGTGCACTATTCATTATGTAAAACACCAGTGAGTCTGAAGTTCTCAGAGTAATGATGTTAGAACCATAGCTATCATGAGCACACTCTGCAAAAAATACTTTAATCACCTACTAATTATTATGTGGCGCGGATTGGTTGTGACGGTTATTTTTCCACACAAACGAAGCATAGACATGAAAATATAAAATATAAGACATTGGCTATCAAACTATAATGACGTGAATCGTTATTGACCACAAAAATGCAACACAATCATTTTTTAATGTTTATCTTACCTACCCAAAGGGGTTCCCCCCCCCCAAAGTTTTAATAATTGTTTCACAACTTTAACTATACTTGTCTAACCAACCTTGGGAGAAGAAAGCGAGGTTGTAAAGATCATCGAACTAAGATTATTTGATAAGGCGATTCATGCAAGAAAGAATTGGAGAAATGAACCCAATCTTCACTGCTCACAGTTTTCTCCATGCATGTCATTCTGTACACTCTGAAATATCGGCTTCGATGCTACTCCATGCATGTCATTTTGTACACTCTGAAATATCGGCTTCGATGCTAACACTGTATGTTTGGTCCAAAAGGAAAAAAAAAGACAAGGGGTAGCAATAATCCTCGTAGCACAGCAGGCATATCTTGTTCAAACAATCAGGCAGCACATCCTGCCTCAAGCTAAAAAAAATTCGATAACCTCAACTCCAAAGAACTCTCATTATTATTCAGAAATTCCTTCACACACACATCCTGTTCAACAGGAAAAATGTAATGACATACATATGAGGAAGATATCTAAAACAATGAATACGAGCAAGATGGCTGCAGCAGTCAACAAAGATAGGAAGAACTATTATCTATTTAAAAAAACCACATATGTATACAAAATCTAAAAGGAATGAGCATTTTATTCGAAATGTAGCATAGAGATATTAGAACTTGTAATGTAGAGAATGTTGGGTTACGGGTAAGCTACGATAGGACAAAACAAAAATTTTACCGCGCAACCAAGGAACCTCCGCTAGTAATAGATCACGGGATTAACACTAGACGCGCCGACTTGTAGTGGAAATTGAGTCAATGTAGCGAGTTGATGTAGTCATAGTCGTACTTGTCGCACGTCTTCTCCTCCTGCTCCTATGATTGTCACGAGTTGCAGATCGTCCTAGTGCTGATGCTTCGCAACAACACCTCCAAGGTATCCACATGTACGGGGCAGGGACACCACGCACTGGAGTGCTAGCACTGGCGGCATGGTTGAGGAAGGCGTGGCTATTAGGGTTTCGAGAATTCCTTCTCAAGGATCATAATACCCCATGCCACTGCCCCTCTATATATAGGCATCCATGATGGGTCTCGAACTTGAGGTCCATTAGGAACTCATGGCCTACAAGAATTCGGATCACCATCCAAATCAAATCTTAGCCCTTTAAGTGTGTGGCCCTATAGGTTAATGTGTAATCGGTCGTGACTCGAAAACTTTTTTTCGACCACGAGTCGTTAGCGGTACCTAGCAGCACATAACGATTCCCGAATACACATAGAATATATCGGATGAACCTTAATGCAATATGATCTAAGACCAGGTCTTTATCACTTACGACCAGCTCGTACTTAGTCACGACCAGTCCATATTTAGATATGACCAGTTCGTAACTCCTTACGACCAGTTTGTAACTCCTTACGACCAGTTTGTAACTCCTTACGACCAGTTGGTGATTATGTTCGACTAGTCTACGACTAGCTTCGACCAGTCTACAACCAGCTCATATCTCCATACGACCAATTTTTGACCGCTTCGACCAGTCTACGACCAGCTCGTATCTCTATATGACCAGTTTACGACCAGTGCAAGACGATGTTCGACCAGTCTATATCTCTATACGACCAGCTTGTATCTGGTCGAACCGAACGACTTGCTTGTGTATTCTCCCTTTGCCTCACGATATCTGGTTGAACTCCAGGTGAGATAATTTGTTATCCATGGACTGTTCAATTACTTTCTCGATCAAGTGTCGAATAACTTCTTGTGATCGACACTTCGACCACTAGTGGCATGGCCATGCACTTTTTTTATCTGACCACAACGAGAGGCCCAGATACATCCCTCCTATTATGTTAGGAGGGGCAAATCCCATATCCGACCAGTCACATCCCTCCGCATGTTTCATAGCATACCAGAAAGCTACCTTTATAACTACCTAGTTACGAGTAGCGTTTGGCAACACCTAAGAGTGCTATTACACATGTAGGAAACCATGCTGATATCAGATCTAAGGATTATACATCATCATTGCTTGAGACCAACTGATGACACATGAAATCATAACAATCTCAACAGTGTCTCAAGGTGGGTGAAACCAACACCATGTTCTCTAACATGTGTCCATATTATTGGTTTGATATCTTCATATCTATGACATGTGAAACATAGTTATCAACCAATGCATATGCTAGTCTATTCATATGTGTTCTCATATGTTTCCGACTAGGGAACATTTATGAATAATTATCGCAGAAATATAGAGTTTCACAATCAAGTCACATACTTGATAATAAATATTAACAATATTATTCTAGGAACGAAATAACATATTATCCAATGTTATGAACATAATGAAATATAATCGTCTCTATGATTGTCTCTAGGGCATATTTCCAACAGAGAAAACCAAGAAAACAACTACCTTGTTGTCCTAGGAAAATATATCTAACTTCTTGTCTGGTTAGGACATTTAGTCGAGCAGCAGATAATAGACGCATGAACCATCAGATAATATACCCATGAACCTATCCACAAAACACGAATACAAGATAATGTCAGCAAAATCAAGCAATTCGCATATGCTTAATACTTCTGTGGTAGCTAACTTGCAACATACCGAGGCTGAAGCAGTTTATCAGCGAAGACACATACCCAGTTATATCATTTTTCTGTAGTTTTCTGCAAGAGCGATCGATAGGCAGCTGAACTAAAAGTCAACCGAAGATTACCTTTTGAACCTTATCCCAAGCTGATGATTTTTAAAAGTGTGACGAAAAGATATAGCCCACAACAATTTAAGATTGTGCAGCATTCATTTGTTTGGCATGTTTCGACCATCATGTTTTAAATGGACGGCGAATCTGCAAGAGCGGATGGTAGATAGATGAATTAAAAGCCAACTGAAGATTACCTCTTGAACCTTCAACCAAGTTTATGACTTAAGAAAAGTTTGACAAAAAGATACAACCCACAGCAATATCAGACTGTGCAGCCTTCCTTTTGTCGACATGTTTGGAGCATCATGTGTGTAAATGTCCGACGAATCGGCAGCAACGGTTCGGCGATGGGCCTAAGAAGCAGGAGAAGGCAGATGAATCAATAGTAAATCGAAGATCACCTTTTGAACATTCAACGAAGCTTTTGAATTTTAAAAAGTGTGACAGAAAGATACAACCCACATCAATTTTAGTTTGCGCAATATTCTTTTTTTGGCATGTTTCGACCATCATGTGCTAAATGGACGGCAAATCTGCAAGAGCGAATGATAGACAAACGAATTAAAAGCCAACCGAAGATTACCTCTTGAACCTGCAATGAAGCTTATGAATTAAGAAAAGTGTGACAAAAAGATACAACCCACAACAATATCAGACTGTGCAGCCTTCCTTTTTTTCGGCATGTTGCAAGCATCGTGTGTGTAAATGTCTGGCGAACCGGTAGCGACGGTTCGGCAATGGACCTAAGAAGCAGGAGAAGGCAAATGAATCAAAAGTAAATCGAAGATGACCTTTTGAATATTCAATGAAGCTTATGAATTTTAAAAAGTGTGACATAGAGATAGAACTCACAGCAGTATCAGATTGTGCAGCATCCTAACTTGTGGGCATGTTTCGAGCATCATGTGTTAAATGGACGGTGAAGCGGCAGTAGCGGTGCGGCGAGGGGGCAGAAAAGAGAGGAGTCCAGGAGGAGGAGAGCGCGGCGTGGGGGCTCGAGATGCTAAACGAATGACGGATCGGCAGCACCGATGCGGCGATGGGCCTAAGAAGCAGGAGGAGGAAGGAGGGGCGCGTCGGCAGTAGCGGTGAGGAGGAGAGTGGAGCATGGGGGCACACGCCTTGCTAGGGTTGCTACGACGGTATTGCTAAGAAGCAGGAGGAGGAAGAAGGGGCATTTTGGCAGCAACGGTGAGGGAGGAGATGGGGATGAGGCAAGCACGAGCGAGAAGCAGCAACGGCGAGGGAGGAGATGGGGATGAGGCAAGTGCGAGCGAGAAAAACAAGGAGACCGGGAGGAGGAGGATAGCGCAACGTGGGGGTTCGCGATCGGGTAGGGTTGTGGATCTGTGGTGGACCAAACACGGGGAGGAAACTCGATCGTAGCCATCCATCTTGAAGCGTACGGATACGCAAGTGACTTAGAAGCAGGCCGACATGACCGGCCCATCGGCAGCGCCCACCAGCTGGAAAACGCGGGAATGACTAACCCACGATCGCCATGCACCGGCCAACCGGCCAGCATCCCCGTTCATGGCGTTTGTGGCAAAAAGCGTCGCATAGGAGCCACGTGGCGCGATAAAACTCGAGGACTAAATGTACGACATCAACCTGAGGCCTCCAATTCTTCTGGCTTAATAATAGGTAAGATCTATCGATCTTCAAGCTTGATGACATGGACATATCTTGTTAGTACTGCATTGCATGCTTTGACTTCTGTGGTGGCACAACAATATTGTTCTCTAGTAGGGGAGGTTGACTTTGATGTGTGGACATGAGACTGGATCTATCCATTGCATGCATTGGGCATAGGCCATGCATGCAGCTGCATGGTCAACAAGCTTTCTCAATTCATCACCAAAACTTCAACAGAAATAGTTGTGCCGATCTGGTGGCATCCAATTGGTCTATGTGTTAAGGAATCATTACTGGCGAGTCCAGTCTGATCGATCATCTCGTAGACGAAGTGGAATCACACATACAGAGTACAGAAAATAAATAAACACACAGAGATATCGGGGCTCTTTCTCTTCTTTATTACTTCTTTTCAGCATCTCTTTACAATGATTAGCACCCTCTATTTATAGACTAAAAGACTCTGCTAGGGTTTTGGATAGGGCGCCTACCCTATGGGGCGGCTGCTGGGCTAAGCCCATGGTTTCCCAATACTCCCCCTTGGGCATCCATCCTCACATGTTCATGTCTCATCAAAACTTCACAAAAACCCAGTGAGAAAAATTTAGAGAAAGAGTACATGATACACGATCTGCTGCGTTGCATGAATTACCTCGTTAAAAACCTTAGCTAAGAAACTTCAAGAAAACTCACCAAGAGAAAAATAGTACAATCCACCCAATTTCATTTAATCTCCAGGATTTACTCTTTGGGCACTCGATCTCCGTGATCAAGTTTTAATAATGAGTTCATGAAGATTCCACCCTGAATTTAGCACTTCTCTAAGTCACATCATTCCAATTCCACGTATGCATCTTTCAAAGCTAGAAGCTGGAAGTGACTTAGTGAATAAATCAACAAGATTTTCACATGACTTAGTATGTAGTGCTTTAATTTCGTCCATCTTTTGCAATTCATAAGCATAGAAGAACTTAGGGTCGATATGCTTTGTGAGATGACTCTTCATATAACCCATCTGCACTTGTGTAACACAAGCTGCATTATCTTCATAGATAATAGTGGGAGTTGGTGTGGTATTCAATCCACATAACTGCTGGATGTGGTGAATCATTCGTCGAAGCCAAACACATTCTCGTGAGACATCATACAATGCTATGATTTCTGAGTGGTTCGTCGATGTCGATACAAGACTTTGCTTAGACGATTTTCATGAAATTGCAGTTCCACCACATAGGAATACATAGCTTGTTTGCGACTTGGTTGTATGCGGGTCCGATAGGTACCCGACATCTGCATAGCTAATCATAGTCAGGTCTTAGTTCTTTTTGTAGAACAGACCAATGTCTTTGCTTCCTTGGAGGTATCGACAGATATCCTTTATTCCCTGCTAATGCCTTTTGGTAGGTTCTGCACTATACCTTGCTAATAGGTTCACGACAAACGCAATGTCCAGTCTAGTACACTTGGCCAAATACATTTGCACTCCTATTGCACTTAAGTATGTGAATTTCGGTCCCAGGACTTCCTCTCCCTCTTCTTTAGGCCTGTATGGATCCTTGTCCTGCTGCAAAGATCTCCCAACCATCGGCACTTTTGAAGGGCATACCTTTTCAAAGCTGAACCTTTCTAACACCTTTTGAGTATAGGGTGACTGATGCATTAATATCCCTTCAGGGGCATGTTCAAGCTGCAAGCCTAGGCAATATTTGGTTTTACCCAAGTCTTTCATTTTGAACTCTGACTCCAGGTAAGAGCTTGCTTCCTTAATATCTTTCAAGGTTCCGATGATATTTAGATTATCTACATATACTGAGATTATACAAAATCCATCCTAGGATCATTGTATAAATATACAGGGGCAATCCTCAGTGTTCATGTAGCCTTTCTTGCATAGAAAGTCGATCAAGCGATTATATCACATCATGTCTGATTGCTTAAGTCCGTATAGTGACTTTCTGAGTTTCACACTGTACATATTTGTATTTGCTCTATCTTGGTTCGGGATAGGGATACGTTCAGCTACCTTCATATAAATATCTGAATCCAAGTTTTCATAAAGGTATGCAGTTACCACATCCATCAATTTTATTTCTAAATTCAAGTTTACTGTCATTGAGATTAAATATCTAAAGGTAGTTCCACCCATGATCGGGGAATAGGTTTCTACATAATCAACTCCTAGACGTTAAGTGAAATCTGTGCAACGTGTCTTGTTTTATATCTTACAACTTCATTATTTTTATTTATCTTTCGAACAAATACCCACTTATGCCCTACAGGGTGCACATGGGGGCGTACGGCTTATAGGCCCAAACACCACTATTTTATTCAGAGGTAATAATTTAGTTTCTATTGTCTTCTTCTAATCTTCCTAATGTGATCTTTTCTTACATTCAACGAGCGATGCAGGTTCTGGATTGAAATTGATGATTGTGGCAATTTTCTTTGCAAAATTGACATTGGCTGTTGTCCTATTCATAGGTTCTCCCGTGGTCACATAGTTTATAGCTATTTCTTTATAGGGCGATTCTTCTAATGCTTCTACTTGCTTACCGCTACTTCCAATTACGAGGGCAAGTCCCTTTAGTTTTTCAGCTCCGATGTGTGCGCACACACCCATGCTGGTATCTCCCTCCGTTGGAATGTTCAAATCCAGTATGCCTTTTTCTGAAGGTTCCATACTAGTGCTAGGTCTCAACTGGCTCTCCTTCTAGTTCTAGGGAACTTCGGTGATCGGTTGTGTCAAATCTTTCTTATCCTTTTTCACTAGGCGTCCCCGGTTACTTGGGATTCGAGGAGCCAAAGTTCTCATCCTTTTCTGAGGCCTCTGGATGCGATTAGGGATACCTTCAACTTTCTTCAGTATTTCAACCCTCCCCGGTGCATTGCGTACAGGCACATGCGACTTGGTCATGCTCTTCAAATCACTAAAGTGTTCAGGAAGTTGATTCGCTACTGCTTGCAAATTAATTATCTTCTGGACTTCTCTATTTGCTTCACTAGTGTGTGGGTCATGTGCATGGATTCCCGTGGCTTGCCATGTTATTTCCCAATATTTTTATCAAGGGGTTGATTTTCTCCCCCCAATGATGGGAAACTATCCTCATCAAATAGGGTCATAGGGTCAAAATACCTGATTATGGATGTTGTCTCACAACCAACGTATATCCCAGACTTTCAAAGAGGGCCCATTGCAGTTCGCTGTGGTGGTGGTACAGGTACATAAACCTTGCAACCAAATTTGTGAAGATGAGAAATTTTCGGTGCTGACCATTGCGCTAGTTGCATAGGTGAATACATGTTATATGCTTATGGTCTAAAGATGATGAGAGTTGTTGCGTGCAGGACTCCGTGTCCCCAACATGTAGTTGATAAATTATAATTACACAAAAACGGTCAGGCAATAAATTTAATCCTTTTAATTAATACCTCTGCTAATCCATTCTGGGTGTGAACATGTCGGACCCGGGAACGAAAGATCCCGAATCCTCTGTGTTCATACACCAGTCCAGGATTTCCGGTGTACACAGTTACAAAAATGATAACATAACCAAATCTCGCATTTCATTAATAGTAAATCAGAGTTCGATACAAATGGGGCATGAAGCCAAATAAATAAGTAAATAACACAGCGGAAATGAAAAGATAGTAGTAGGCCAGTACGATCCGCCACAGGCAATCGTCTGGGGGCGTAGCCTAGGCATCGGTGTCCTCACCGTCCTGATAGTAGTCTTCTCCTGAAATTTTGTTGCATAAAGCAAGTATGAGCACAACTACCGTGCTCGCAAGTTACACCCAATATGGAATTGTAATGCATGCATAAGGTAAACAAAGGACATTGGCGTGGTTATTTTATGTAAGCAATGAGCTTTAATTTAAATAATCGTAATAGATTGCAAGGCCATTTTCATACATTAATTAAAATCATATTTTAAATGACAATAGAATAATGTGGATAACCTCCACGAAAGGTGATGGATATCCTCCAATCACAATGGCTAACCGCCTAATTTTCCCCACAAGACTATCCATCCCGAAAACATCGGTTGAAACCATTTTAAAACCAAAAACAAGTCTAACTCAAAGTGGCTTTGCTAGCATGTCCATGATCATGACGCGCTATTCAATAGTTTTCTACTCTGCAGAGTTTGTACAATTTTACCCACAAGACACGAATTCTCTAGCTTATCCCAAGATATATCTATGCCACCGCCACTACCTAAGGTGAGCGGTCTAGAGCACGTGACAAGGCCTTTACAATGATCTACCTCAAAGTACTCATGCCCGCTAAGGTTTCGCTTCCATTGACTAACCATCCTCAGGAGCCCCTCTTGCGCCATGTGGGACTACTTGTCTAACCAACACCCACTCATACAACATGGCACTAATATCTATGAGGTATCCCAAATTAATAAGCCGAGTCCCGCCCATACGGGACGTGTGGTGGTACTGATAAGGCATAGCAAAGGAACGCCAAAGGCCGGTCCTTAATCGACTTAGGCGTCTTTCAAATTAAACCACGGCTTTAATCCTAACCAGATTAAACCGTGCATAAACTCGCACCCACCTTTCATCCGTTACACCCAAGTCCAAACCATCTTTATTTTATTTAGTAAAACCACCTTTTCAACAAATCTATGGTAAGACAATACCATAGGTTCAAGTTAAAACAAGTTTGTAAAGATTTGGCTAAATCCTCCCCAAAATCAAATCATGGTCTAAGTATTTGCTAAGCATTTCCAAACATTTTATCTATGGGGACAAGGGATGACATTTCAATATTCAATATTGGTCATACAAGGACAGTTGGAATATCTAATCATTTAAACAGGAATTTAAAATACTTGAATAAAAGTATGCATGCACTTAGTAATTTGAAAACTGAATTTAAATAACTTTAAAATAGTAGGTGCAAGATGATCAAAGTATAACTTGCCTTCGCTGAAGTCTTGAAATTCTAATTCTTGGAAGAATCAAATTCCTAATCGTCAGTAATCTAAACGTGAAAATCGACAATCAATTGCAATTCAAATAAGGACAAGACACTAGTTCAAACTAACTCCAAATAAAATAATTATATTTTATTTAGCTAGATAATAATCTTATAAGATCTTATAAGTTTGAAACATTCAATTTAAAAATAGGAAATGAAAGATATAACCTTTACGAAGTTTAAATCCTAAATTGGCAAATTAAATAGTTTAATTTAAAATGACAGTTTAAACAAATTCCAAATAGATCAATTCTAATTTATTAAGCCAAATAATCTTTTTATAAAATTTTAGAAATTTTAATTCACCAAATTTGGAATTGGAATTAGATGATATGAATTTTACACATTTTAATCTAAATTTGGAATTTAAATGAATTCCTAAACTCTAAAACAGAACTAAACTAAGCTCCAATTTGAATGAATATATTTTATTTAGTTAGATAATAATTTTCTAAGATTTTAGCAATTTGAATCATCTAATTTGGAGTTATGGTTCAAAAGGTATGAATTTTACAAGTTTAATTCCCAAATTGGTGGTTTGGATTATTTCAAATTCAAACAGACAGTTTAAACCTACTCCAATTCAAATTTTTATATTTTATTTAGCTAGATGTTAATTTTATAAAATTTTAGAAATTGGAATCACCTAATTTGGAATTAGAATGCAAAAGTTATGAATTTTACAAATTTGAACCTAAATCTGTTATTTAAACCATTTTCTCGAATTATTCTCCTAAAGGAAATTCTAATTATTGCGCCAGATGACATCAGCGATGAGTTAAATCGGAAATTAAATAACATCGACAGGTGGGACCCTCGTGTCAGAGACACGGTCCATATGGACTTGGTCCACGGGCTTGGCTCACGGGTGGGGTGGCGTCAAGATCGACGTGGTCGCCACGAGGCGCCACGCAGGGGATCGATCTTTGGCGTGGCGCCGAGGTGGCGGCACGTGGCACGCCACGTCGGCCTGAACGGCGGTGGTGCTCGGTGACGGCCTCGCCGGGCGTTCTATGCGCGGAGGGCGCGGTGGCATCAACAGAGAGAGGGAGTTTGCGATCCTAGTGGCTACCTTAGGTGCGAAGCGGGCGTGGCGGAGTGTCGCCGACGGCGAGGTTCGGCGGCGAGGAGCTTCGATGCCGCCGTCGAAGTAGTTGATCCCGAGGTCCTCCGGCGGCGTGGACGGGTGCTACGGCTTCGCAACGATGCGGCGGTGCCGAAGATGCGGTCGGCGGGGTCGAAGCGTGGACGACGGCGCCGGAATCGGAGAAGAACGGAGTTCGGCCGCCGTTGAGGAACCTCAAAATTCCGGCGCTACGGAGGAGGAGGAGAGCAATGGATGGTGGGGTTGAGTTGCATGAGGAGGCGCACTGGGGTGCCTTTTATAGGGCCCGGGAGCTCGAGGCGGCGTGGGGTCGGGGATCAGACGCGACCGTGCGGGCGAGTGGCGACGCGGGCGAGAAGAAAGGGAGAGAGGCGAGAGGTGGGGCGGTTCGTGCGGGCGGTTCGTCTTGCACGCACGCGCAAGGATCGGGGTGGTTGGGGCGCCAATGTGAAGCTCGGTAGCAAGGCAATGGCGGCCAAACGGCTTGCCCCGCGAGAACGAAGGTGAGGAGAAGAAAGCGGCGGCGGTAGGATTAGCATCCGACGGCTAGGATGAGGCGGGGGCGTGGCGCGATGCGGGCCGCCGGATGCGCGTTCAACGGTGGGAAGAGAGGGAGGCGCGGGTGAAGAGGAGGTGGGCCGGCTTGGGTTTCGGCCCACACACTGTTTGCGATTTTCTTTTGTTTTTCTATTTTAAATATTTAGTTTAATTCATTTAGGCTCTAGAAAATGGCAAATAAATCCTAAAAATTCTAGGAAAATTTCTGGATGATTCTAGAATTCTTCTGGACTTAAATAAAATAACTCTCACTTAAAGTTGATAATAGATTTTGAATTAGAATTTCTATTTAGCTTTCCACTATTTAAAGAATAGTTTTTAAATTGCGTAAAATTCACAAATTCAAATAAATTTTCAACTTAAATAAAATTTGAAATTTTGGGTGTTACAAACCTCCCCTTAAGGGAATCTCGATTCGAGATTGAGACATGTCCAAAGAAGGAGATGGGGATATCTGCCTTAATATCTTCCTCTCGCTCCCAAGTGGCTTCACTTTCGGGTGGTGACTCCAATCGAACTTTGTATGAACGGATGATCTTGTTCCGTGTGACACGCTCTGCGACATCCGAATCTTGATCGGTTGCTCCACATAAGTGAGGTCCTCTTGAAGATCAATGCTTTCTAGAGGGTCGATCCTCGTGCACTCAAGGCACTTCTTTAACTCGTGAAACATGGAAGACATTGTGTACAAATGACAGAGATCTTTGGTAACTCAAGTTGATATGCGACTTCACCTCTTCTTGCCAAAATCTTGTAAGGTCCCACAAATCTGGGTGCAAGTTTTCCTTTGGTTCGAACCTTCTTACTCCTGAGTGGAGTAACTCTAAGATAAACAAAATCTCCTTCAAAGAAAGGTCAACTCTCGCCGACGATTATCAAGATAACTCTTACATCGGGTTTGAGCTACTTTCAGATGTTCTCTTATTGCCTTAACCTTGCTTTCACTTCTTTGATCAACTCGCCCAAAGAACTCGATGCTCTCCTACTTCATCCCATAGAAGCGGAGTTCGCATTTCGCCATACAAAGCCTCAAATGGGGACATCTCAAGACCGGCTTGGTAGCTATTGTTATACGAGAATTCGCATAGGGTAGATTCTTGTCCCAACCTTGTCCGTACTCTAAGGCGCAGCTCAAGCATGTCTTCAAGAATCTGGTTGACTCGTTTCGCTCATCCATCCGTCTGCGGATGATATGCGATCTTGAAGTTGAGTCTGGTTCCCAAGGCTTCATGCGCATCGCCAAAATCTTGACGTAAAGCGTGATCCTCTGTCGACCACGATCTTCTTGGGTACTCCATGCGCATGCACTATCTTGGCCATATACAATTTCGCCACCATCGCTCGGGTAGGTGGTCTTGACTGGAAGGAAATGAGCCACTTTCGTTAACCGATCAATTATCACCCAGATGGAATCACATCCTGACTGAGTCCTAGGAAGTCCGGTGATGAAATCCATACCTACTTCTTCCCACTTCCACTCGGGGATCGGTAACGGTTGTAACAAACCGGCGGGTCTTTGATGTTCGCCTTGACTCACCGACAAACATCACAAGGCTCTTAACTCAGCAATTTCCGCTTCATGTCGACTCCACCAATATCTTTCCTTAAGATCTGGTACATCTTGGTGCCGCCAGGTGAATGGAATAAGGCGACTCATGGGCTTCCTTGAGAATCGATCGCTTTAGATCCCGCCGATCCAAGACGCAGATGCGGTTCCCGAACCACACTGTTCCTTCCTCATCTTCGTGAATCTCAAGCTTTGCCTCTTCTCATATTCTTCTTGATCTCCTTGATGTCTTCATCTACTAATTGCTTTTCTTTGATCCGACTCAAGTGTTGGTTGAACTTCCAACGATTCACACATCCTTGTTCAACAATCTCCAAGTTCGGATGCTTCAATTCTTCATATAACTCTGCCGATTCTCCGAACCAAAATGGTATTGCAACACGCTTCTGCTTTCGGGGCATCTGCAACCACATTTGCTTTGCGGGTGATAATGAATTCCAAGGTCGTAATCCTTTATTAATTCCAGCCATCTTCTCGACGGAGGTTAAGGTCGACCGGGTAAAGATGTACTTCAAACTCTTATGATCCGTGAAAACCTCACAGCTGTTACCGATGAGGTAATGTCGCCAGATCTTCAAGGCATGTATAATCGCTGCTAACTCCAGGTCGTGAGTTGGATAATTCCCTTCATGTGGCCGCAACTGACGGGATGCATAAGCGACGACTTTGTCTTCTTGCATCAAGACACGTACCGAAGTCCTTGACGAGATGCGCCGCAGAAAATCACAAAATCCTTGTGTATATTCGGTAGGACCAAGACAGTCTTTGAAACTAATCTCGCCTTTCGTTCTTGGAAACTTTCCTCACAAGCATCCGTCCATTCAAATTTCTTTTCCTTCTTTAAAAGTTGAGTCATGGGTCTTGCTATCTTGGAGAAACCTTCAATGAATCTGCGATAATACCCACCAATCCAAGAAAGCTTCTCACATCGGTGTGAGACTTGGGTTGTTTCCAATCCATTATCGCTCGACTTTAGTTGGATCTATCGCCACCCTCCCGATGACACAATATGTCCAAGGAATGCCACGACTTAGCCAAAATTCGCACTTCTGAATTTGGCATAAAGTCGGTGCTCTCGAAGTTTTCCCAAAATTATCCCGAGATGGTCCTCATGTTCTTCTTCATTCTTTGAATAGATAAGAATGTCATCGATGAAAACAACCACAAACTTATCCAAGAATTCCATGAACACTTTGTTCATCATATTCATGAAATAAGCGGGGCATTCGTCAAACCGAAAGACATTATCAGAACTCGTATAACCCATATCCGTGGTGAAAGCCGTCTTCGAATATCTTACGTCCGATCTTCAATTGGTGATAGCCGATCTCAAATCAATCTTCGAGAATACACTTGCTCTTTCGGTTGATCGAACAGATCGTCGATCCTAGGTAGCGGGTACTTGTTCTTGATCGTCACTTCATTGAGTGACCTATAATCCACACACATCCTCATACTGTTGTCTTTCTTCTTAACAAACAGTACAGGTGCTCCCCAAGGTGATGAACTGGGTCGAATATATCCCTTGCTCCGCAATTCTTCAACTGTTTCTTCATCTCTCGCCAATTCATTGGCGGCATTCTCAGAAGGTCGCCGAGATTGAGCGGTCCTCGACTAAGTCAATTAAGAACATGACGTCCCTATCCGGTGGCATGCCGGGTAGTTCATCAGGAAAAACATCCGGGAATTCTTGCACTATTGGTATTTCTTCAAGCTTTAACTCCTTCAAGTTGTTCAGAATGGAACTTCCACCGGTGCAGGTCTTGGGCTTAAATTCAACTGTGACTCCTTCCTCATTAGTGAGAGTAATAGACCTATTGGCACAATCTATCCGTCCTTGATTCCTGGCTAGCCAGTCCATCCCAAGTATTACATCCAGACCTTGAGAATGCAAGACTATCAAGTCTGCCATGAAGGAAACTCCGGATATCTCCAGGGTAAGATTCGGGCATAGAGAACTGGTTCTCATTTCTGAGCCCGGGGAATGGATTATCATAGGATTACTTAATGGAGAAATAGGTAACCCATTTTTGCCCACAAACTTATTGGATACAAAAGAATGCGAAGCTCGGAATCAAAAGTAATCGATGCGGTATCATATTAACGAAACGTACCAGGCGCGACATCTGGTGCCGCCGAGCTTCCTCTCTTTGTGACGTGATTCACACATCCCTTCGTGAATCGCCCGCCCGGCTTTGGGGTGCCGCCGGTGGGCTGGTACTCCCGATCTGGCTCGATTGATGTTGCGATCGCCGCTTCTTCGCACTTGTTGGCATAATGTCGATCTCGTTGTAATGGAAGCATGTCACTCCGCCGCCGATGAAGCCGGGTTCTTCTAAACCGCCTCGCAGATGCGTTGTTGCGAAGCCGGAAGAGTTGGAGCGCCGTGCGTCATCGAGCTCGGGTGTAGAGGATCGAACCTTCCACTCGAGGTGGCCGAGGCCGAGCAAAGCGAGGCTTGGGTTGCCCTCCGAGTTGAACTTCGAGCGCCATCCTCCGCTGCAGTTCTCCATCCGCAGATGTTTGGCCTCTGGCGAAAAGCTTTATTCACTAACCGCTTTGGAAGTCGCAGTAGTCGTTGGAGACCACCGATCGAGATCTCATCGTTCAAACCATCCATGAACCTTTCTCGCCTTTCTTCATCACTAGCCACATCTCGCTGGGGCATAGCGAGCAAGTTGGTTGAACTTGTGCAGTATTCACCCACCGTCGGTTGCCTTGTTTGAGCGTGGAACTCTTTCTTCTTTAGGGTCATTATCCTGCGGGATATGTGCATGGCGGAAAGCTCGCACAAACTCCGCCCAAGAGATAGTCTGCGTCGGCCAAGATGGGAGATGTTATAGTTATCCCACCATTCCGATGCGGGACCGGTGAGTGGTGAGAGGCAAACAGACTCTCTCACGATCAAGACATCGAGTGATATCCGCTTCTTTCGATAGCACGAATCCGGCCATCGGCATCCATCGGCTCTGTCTTTCTTTGGAGAATGTCGGTGGGCGATGCGCATGAAATCGCCATGGTCAATCTCTGCTGGTGGAGGTGGTGGTGCGATCCGAGTTGTTGCTTGCACATTCGCATCTTGTTGAGGGATCGAGCCAGAGGTTAATCGATGATTACGGTTTTCCATCATCCGACGCTAATCTGGTCCTTGGTGGTGGCGGTGGTGGTTCTTTGACGGATCCTCGATAATCTGCGCTGCTGTTGCCCGACCTGGACACCGCCATTCTTGCAGACGGTGGTCACCATCTGCTAGAACTCCAAAGATTAGGAGAAGTAGACAGATAGGGAAAGGTGACTTCTAATAGCCCAAGAACACAAAGAGCATACAAGACAAAAAGCAAATTTTCAAGAAATTCTTTCATTAATTTATTTTATTCAAGATTATGGCTACCACAAGTGATTAGTAGCTCATAATTCGCAACTAAAGATCGAACTAAAGGAAAGATAATAACTATGGGGTACTAGGGGTATAATCTGGTGCACTGGGGCTAGCCCGGCCAGCCTTGTAGCTAGCTAGCTCATGATCCACGATCTTGACTTCTCTTGACTTCTTGTAGTGCATTTCGAAGCGGTGAACAAGTCATTCAAGGTGTTTAGAGGCGTAATCCAAAGCCTTAGCCGATCCACGGTGTGTCATTCGGGGAATCTTCGTCTCTAGCGGAGTTGAAAATCTTGCTGCCGAGTTGGAATGTGCATCGGGTAATAATGGAACCCGGTGCCATGAAGGCGATGATTGTAGGTGTGGCGAAGGTGGCGAATCGCCTCCTGGCGCATCATGCATGCCATCATCAAAGGTGTCGCTACGGATCGGGCGCCAAAGACGTGGAAGACGGTGTCGGTGCAAGGTTGGAGTAGATGAGCACCTCTACTCTCCACAATTGTTGTTCTTCCACAGTACTTAAATCCTTGAAAAGTTGGCCTCTTTCGGTAACCTGTGTCGCATCATTTCCCAAAGTATCTCGCCCGATTTCAAAGAAAGGCTCAAGTGGGAAGTAGCGTCCAGATTTCAGCCATCTAAAATTTTGAGAAAGAGATAAGTTAGTAAACATTTTAAAGAGAAAGGTTGAGAATGACTCTAGACAGACTCAAAATAGTTTTTGTTTTTGAAAATAAGTCCTTAGGACAATTCTAGGGCCACGCCCTACAGACGACATGGCTCTGATACCACTTTTGTCGGACCCGGGAACGAAAGATCCCGAATCCTCTGTGTTCATACACCAGTCCAGGATTTCCGGTGTACACAGTTACAAAAATGATAACATAACCAAATCTCGCATTTCATTAATAGTAAATCAGAGTTCGATACAAATGGGGCATGAAGCCAAATAAATAAGTAAATAACACAGCGGAAATGAAAAGATAGTAGTAGGCCAGTACGATCCGCCACAGGCAATCGTCTGGGGGCGTAGCCTAGGCATCGGTGTCCTCACCGTCCTGATAGTAGTCTTCTCCTGAAATTTTGTTGCATAAAGCAAGTATGAGCACAACTACCGTGCTCGCAAGTTACACCCAATATGGAATTGTAATGCATGCATAAGGTAAACAAAGGACATTGGCAGGGTTATTTTATGTAAACAAGTAGCTTTAATTTAAATAATCGTAATAGATTGCAAGGCCATTTTCATACATTAATTAAAATCATATTTTAAATGACAATAGAATAATGTGGATAACCTCCACGAAAGGTGATGGATATCCTCCAATCACAATGGCTAACCGCCCAATTTTCCCCACAAGATTATCCATCCCGAAAACATCTGTTGAAACCATTTTAAAACCAAAAACAAGTCTAACTCAAAGTGGCTTTGCTAGCATGTCCATGATCATGACGCGCTATTCAATAGTTTTCTACTCGCAGAGTTTGTACAATTTTACCCACAAGACACGAATTCTCTAGCTTATCCCAAGATATATCTATGCCACCGCCACTACCTAAGGTGAGCAGTCTAGAGCACGTGACAAGGCCTTTACAATGATCTACCTCAAAGTACTCATGCCCGCTAAGGTTTCGCTTCCATTGGACTAACCATCCTCCGGAGCCCCTCTTGCGCCATGTGGGACTACTGTCTAACCAACACCCACTCATACAACATGGCACGAATATCTATGAGGTATCCCAAATTAATAAGCCAGTCCCGCCCATACAGACGTGTGGTGGTCTGATAAGGCATAGCAAAGGAACGCCAAAGGCGGTCCTTAATCGACTTAGGCGTCTTTCAAATTAAACCACGGCTTTAATCCTAACCAGATTAAACCGTGCATAAACCGCACCCACCTTTCATCCGTTACACCCAAGTCCAAACCATCTTTATTTTATTTAGTAAAACCACCTTTTCAACAAATCTATGGTAAGACAATACCATAGGTTCAAGTTAAAACAAGTTTGTAAAGATTTGGCTAAATCCTCCCCAAAATCAAATCATGGTCTAAGTATTTGCTAAGCATTTCCAAACATTTTATCTATGGGGACAAGGGATGACATTTCAATATTCAATATTGGTCATACAAGGACAGCTTGGAATATCTAATCATTTAAACAGAATTTAAAATACTTGAATAAAAGTATGCATGCACTTAGTAATTTGAAAACTGAATTTAAATAACTTTAAAATAGTAGGTGCAAGATGATCAAAGTATAACTTGCCTTCGCTGAAGTCTTGAAATTCTAATTCTTGGAAGAATCAAATTCCCTAATCGTAAGTAATCTAAACGTGAAAATACGACAATCAATTGCAATTCAAATAAGGACAAGACACTAGTTCAAACTAACTCCAAATAAAATAATTATATTTTATTTAGCTAGATAATAATCTTATAAGATCTTATAAGTTTGAAACATTCAATTTAAAAATAGGAAATGAAAGATATAACCTTTACGTGTTTAAATCCTAAATTGGCAAATTAAATAGTTTAATTTAAAATGACAGTTTAAACAAATTCCAAATAGATCAATTCTAATTTATTAAGCCAAATAATCTTTTTATAAAATTTTAGAAATTTTAATTCACCAAATTTGGAATTGGAATTCAGATGATATGAATTTTACACATTTTAATCTAAATTTGGAATTTAAATGAATTCCTAAACTCTAAAACAGAACTAAACTAAGCTCCAATTTGAATGAATATATTTTATTTAGTTAGATAATAATTTTCTAAGATTTTAGCAATTTGAATCATCTAATTTGGAGTTATGGTTCAAAAGGTACGAATTTTACAAGTTTAATTCCCAAATTGGTGGTTTGGATTATTTCAAATTCAAACAGACAGTTTAAACCTACTCCAATTCAAATTTTTATATTTTATTTAGCTAGATGTTAATTTTATAAAATTTTAGAAATTGGAATCACCTAATTTGGAATTAGAATGCAAAAGTTATGAATTTTACAAATTTGAACCTAAATCATTATTTAAACCATTTTCTCGAATTATTCTCCTAAAGGAAATTCTAATTATTGCGCCAGATGACATCAGCGATGAGTTAAATCGAAATTAAATAAATCATCGACAGTGGGACCCTCGTGTCGAGACACGGTCCATATGGACTTGGTCCACGGGCTTGGCTCACGGGTGGGGTGGCGGCGCAAGATCGACGTGGGTCGCCACGTGGAGGCGCCACGCGGGATCGATGTTGGCGTGGCGCCGAGGTGGCGTGCGTGGCACGGCCACGCCGTCGAACTGGCGGTGGTGCTCGTGGCGGCTCGCCGGCGTTCTATCTTGCATGGCGAGGCGCGCGGTGGCATCAACAGAGAGAGGGGGAGTTCGCGATCCTAGTGGCTACCTTAGGTGCGAGCGGGCGTGGCCGGAGTGTCGTCGACGGCGAGGTTCGGCGGCGAGGAGCTTCGGTCGTCGTCGAAGTAGTTGATCCCGAGGTCCTCCGGCGACGTGGGCGGGTGCTACGGCCAAGAACGATGCGGCGGTGCCGAAGATGCGTCGGCGGGTCAAGCGTGGACGACGGCGCCGAATCGGAGAAGAACGGAGTTCGCCGCCGCTGAGGAACCTCAAAATTCCGGCGCTACGGAGGAGGAGGAGAGCAATGGATGGTGGGGTTGAGTTGCCGAGGAGGAGGCGCACCCGGGGGTGCCTTTTATAGGGCCTCGGGAGCTCCAGGGCGGCGTGGGGGTCGTGGGGATCGACGCGACCGGCGGGCGAGGTGGCGACGTGGCGAGAAGAAAGGGAGAGAGGGCGAGAGGGTGGGGGCGGTTCGTGCGGGCGGTTCGCGCGACGCACGCGCAAGGATCGGGTGGTTGGGGCGCCGAATGTGAAGCTTCGGTATGCAAGGCAATGGCGGCAAACGGCTTGCCTCATGAGAACGAAGGTGAGGAGAAGAAAGCGGCGGTAGGATTAGCATCCCACGGCTAGGATGAGGCGGGCGTGGCGCGATGCGGCACGGATGCTGCTCAACTGGGAAGAGAGGGAGGCGGGTGAAGAGGAGGTGGGTGGCTTGGGTTTCGCCCACACACTGCTTATGATTTTCTTTTGTTTTTCTATTTTAAATATTTAGTTTAATTCATTTAGGCTCTAGAAAATGGCAAATAAATCCTAAAAATTCTAGAAAAATTTCTGGATGATTCTAGAATTCTTCTGGACTTAAATAAAATAACTCTCTCTTAAAGTTGATAATAGATTTTGAATTAGAATTTCTATTTAGCTTTCCACTATTTAAAGAATAGTTTTTAAATTGCAGAAAATTCACAAATTCAAATAAATTTTCAACTTAAATAAAATTTGAAATTTTGGGCTGTTACAGAACATGTGGTATAGAATGCTCAACGTTAATTCTCATTGCCATGCAATAATCATCAAATGCATTCGAAGTAAATTCTCCGGTGTTGTCCATTCTGATGGACTTTACATGATGATCAGGGAAATTATTTTTAATTTCAATTATTTGCGAGAATAGCTTTGCAAAAGCGTGGTTTCTCGTAGACAATAAACATATGTGTGACCATTTCAAAGAAGCATCGATGAGCGTCATAAAATATCTAAATGACCCTGACAGGGGCTGTATAGGACCGCAAATGTTTCCCTGGATACGGTCCAGGAATGCAAGGTTTTCATCCTTCACTTTCAGAGTAGAAGGTCTAGTAATTAATTTCCTAGTGGCACATGCGAGGTGCACAAAATCTTCTTGATTCAGGAAATTCTTTACATCAATATTATATCCCTATGAATTGTTAATTATATTTCCCATCATCCTAAGACCTAGGTGGCCTAATCTATCTTGCTAGAGACAGAAATGTTCAGAGCCTCTAAATATGATTTTCAGGACAGTATATGTTGCGGGTGCCTTAATATTAGCGTAGTATAGGTCAGTTTCATATGAAGAAAGTCATTCTAATACCACTTTTCACTTTCTTCATGCTTTGTAATGAGCAGGTATTCCTTACCATACTCTTCTTGAGTCTCTACATGGAAACCGTTAGCGCAAATATCCTTGAAACTTAGGAAAGTTCTAGTCGATTCTGAATACAACAAGGCTTCTTTAATGACCAAAGTTGTGCACATCGGGAGTATAATTGTAGACCTTCCTGAGCCTATTATGCAAGTATCATTGCCCGCAATTGTCGTAAGACTACCAGCATTCTTCCTGATCGACTAAAAGAATTTCATCTCTATCAAGATGGTATTTGTTATGCCGCTATCCACTAAGCACACTTCCTCCATAGGGTGCCACACGTGTTTTGATACAAAGTATTTTATTAATATGTAGTAGGAAGCAATCAACACGTAAATAAAATACTTCAAAATTAAAACATAACTTGCTATTATAAATACGAGAAGAAAATATAAGCCTTGCAGGACTTATCACAAGAATTTAATGCTTTTGCTCTCTTAGAGCTTACAACTATTATTCAAATAATAAAATAATTCAATGTTCCATCACAACCACAAACTGCAAGTGACTATTAAAAGATCTAAGTGCAATATGTGTACTAGATTGAATCAGCGAAGTACTAAGAAACTTCTATCTGAATCTGATCCATGGCGATCTTCTCCTCTTGGGCAACTACGGCTGCGGCCACTGCGATGTCCAAAGGAGGGATGATGGGGGCTGCTACTGGGCTGTCCACATCCATGAGTGCAACTAATGGCTGTGGATCCTCCATGCTTGCAATGGCGAGGTGTGCCTCATGTTGTCCTTTGCCCTTCTTGGCTTGATCATTTGGCTTGACCTTGCAACCCACGACCTTACCCTTCTTGTCCATCTCCTTTTGTGAGAGGCTTCCTCACCTTGTAGCTGCTAGCATTGGCTTCATGGCCAACATCGCTACTAGGCGGCTGTGAGATGTAGTTCTTTCTTAGAACATCATCTTGAGCTTCCACAACTTGCATGATGTCAATCAATTTGGCATACTCCTTGTAGCCGTCTTGACGATACTTGCGTGTGGATTGCACCTCATTCGGGTGAAAGGTAGAGAGAGTTTTCTCAATCTTCTGATCATCCATGATTACCTTACCACAGAGTTGAAGACTGGTGCAAATTCTATGCAAGGCAGAATTGTACTCTCCCACAGTCTTGAAGTCAGCAAAACGCAATCGGGTCCATTCCTGCTCTACCCAAGGAAGAGTGGTGTACTTCAGCTTCTCGAACCGCTTCTTCAGTGCAGTCCACAAAGCTAAAGCGTTCTTCTTCGCCATATACTCATTCTTGAGCATTAGACAGAGATGGTGTTTGAGGAAGTGAAGTGCCTGATCATTTTCCTCAGCAATGGGATTGACATCCTTTGTTGTGCCAGACCTGATAGTAGCATGGAGCTTCTTGGCCCTACGTACAATCTCGATGCCAGAGGCCCATGTCAAGTAATTCTGGCCATACTGGGCCAGCTCTTCGAACTCTCGGTTCGTGATGCCAGTCATCTTCATATTTATGCAAAGAGTTCAAAGGATTACTGCTGGTAATTTGTATAAAATAGTTGCAAAATTCTCATAATGTTCCCGTATTTTTCTATGTATCTTCATGATTTACTGCTATTTTCAGTGATTAAAAGTAATATAAACAATCACATATAATGAAAACAGTAAATACAATATATAAATTGCATAGAAATAATAATAACAGAGTTAAACATGCTTCAAATGCTCAAAATGATGCAAAAATTGAATTCCCGATGCCCTTTTTTGCTGGAAAATGAATTTTCAGTGAATTCTGCAATTTTCAGGGGCTAAACCGCTAAATTTCAATTCTGAGAAATTCTCCGTGCAATTTTCAGATAATCCGAGGTGTTTTTTTGTTGCAAAATTCAGGATTTCCTTTTCCCTTCCCCTTTTTTACTTTTCCCCGAATTTCGTTGGGCCAGGCCCATTTGGCCCATTCGGCCTATGCGACCGGGTCAAAAGGGTGAGTGGCAGGGGAACCCTGCCCCTGTTCACATGGCGGCGGCGGTGCGCTACGCGCGCGGGCTTTGTGGAGGCACGCGCGCGTGGCGTGGCGTCTGCGGCGGGTGGCGGCGTGTTAAATGGCGCAAAAGCGGTCAGAGGTCGGGAAGGTAGGCGCGTGCGAGGGCTATCGGGCGTGCGGCGTGTGGGCGAACTGCGAGGGTCGGTGGCGCAACAAGATGCGAAGCGAAGCGTCGGCGGGCCATGGCGACGCCTTGTGTGGGAAAATCGAAGCGAGGCGGCGGCGCTCATGCGCGGAGGACGACGTGTTTCACGAGGACGACTTAGCGGTGCCGTGCGGGAGGATCGGCGGCGGCGCGTGCCGTCGGCAGGTCGGCGGCACGCGTGCGGTGGTGGTGGCGTGGGCTATGCGGGTCGGGCGGCGCGCTGGCGGCTGCAGCGGTGGACGTGGTGGCACGGCCGCATGCAAACGGTGTGGGACATGGCCGCGTGCGGGCGCTAGCGCCGTTTTTTCTTTTTCTGTGTTCATGCAATCTACCATCTACAGTGCAATCGACATTTACTCCTTCATGCAACCTACCGATCGGCTTGGCCGGCGACTTCAAGTCGGCTCGCGGTAGATTAGAGCGGATTTGCACCGTATGAAATAATCTAGAAAGCCAAATTTGCGGAATTGAAAGCGATCTAGAAAATACAATTCAATCTACGAGTGTCGTGCTTCGACGATTACCTTTCGATCTGAGCAAAGGAGGCCTAGAGGTAGGCCAGAGTCGATCGTGTTGATAACGTATTGAGGAACCGTCGCTGACGAGTCTAGTCCAATCAATTACCTCATAGACGAAGTAGAATCGCTAAATGAACACATAGATGTATAGAGAGCTATTTCTCTTCATTATTACTACTTTTCAGCAGCTCTTTACAATCCCCCCACCCCTCTTCTGGATTCTCCGGATGGGTAGTTGTGGGCTTGTGGCGCTCACAATTTCTTAACACTTAACCCACCTGTCATAGAGATATACCTCTTGTGGTTTACGTGAATCGTGGCAACCAAGCTGACCGCCGTACTAATCGACTTGCCATGCTTTTGTTAAAAAAAATCGGTTTGGCAAGCACTAGTACTGATATACTGCTCCCTCCGGCTAAAAAAAAAGTCTTCTTAGATACTGACACGGTCTCTAAAATACAATTTTGATCACTAATTAATATTATGAAAGTATTTTTTGAGACAAATATACATATATAATTTTCATGTATATAATTTAAATATTTAAAAAGATATTGATGACCAAAGTTTTCAAAATTTGACTGCACACATTCAAAAACAACTTGTTTCGGTGAACTAGAGGGAGATTTAAAAAGATATTGATGACCATATTTTTTAAAATTCAACTGCACATATTTAAAAACAACTTGTTTCCGTGAATTATAGGGAGTATTTGAGTAGGGAGTATTTGCTACTCATTACAATGCCTTGTTTTTCTTTTCTGTAAAAAAAGGTGGGACACCCATGGAGTGACACAGTGACCCCACAAAGCGGTTTAGCCACCCAATAAGCTAATTAGTCAGCTACCTGTTTCCTGGCCAGCACTACTCGAGCTGCGCACGGCCCTACAACACTTTTGCTTAAAGGAGTGGCTTGTCCTAATCTACGCCGCTTGGTCTCGCTGCTTTGAGCGGCCATCGACGATCAGAGGGCGTAGGCTCTTCGGGATGACGTGGCCCGCGCGAGGAGCGGCCCTCTGTTAAGTTTAGTGAGAGAGAGAGAGAGAGAGAGAGAGAGAGAGAGAGAGAGTGCTTTGCTTTGGTTAGCAAGCAACGATGGCCACTGCTTTTGCGACAACTCTTTTTCATTAGCTCCTACCATTGGGTCAGAATTCGCTCAACTACTTACGATTTAATTTAGAGCCCGCTCAGCGTATCTCGGGATGCAAGTGGGGGCAAGTTGTGGAAAAGTTGCAGTTGTCCACACCAGCCGTCTAGTGTTACGCGAGCAAATACGGCAGCCCGCCGAGCATTACGTAGATATAAGCGGCGGCCAGTAACATGCTAGCTCCACGCTAATGGCGAACGGCGATGATGTCTGCAACTGCATGCATATATGACACGGCTGCTGCGTGCATGCTCGCAGCCGTCGGACACGGCGGAAGCTTGGAGACGCCGTCGCGGAGAAGGGGTGGCTGGCGCACGAGAACACGGTGTACGCCAGGGAGAACCGGTTTCTGCGGGAGATCGTCGAGTTCCACCAGCTCAACATGCAGGACGTGGTCAACCTCGACGAGGCCATCGAGGAAGAAGATGAGGAGGACGTCGACACCGATCGGCCGTACAATGATCTCCGGACGCTCTTGTTGTCCTCCGGCCAGGTGCAGGAAGCGGCGGAGCACACGCCGGCCTCCCCGGGCAGTGCCCCCCACTCACCCTCTCGTTACGCTAGCAAGGAAGGGATGTCGAGGACAAACAACGGCGGCATCCACACCAAGTCATCGCCCATGCGCCGGAGCTTCAAGGGTGACGATGGTTCACCAGAGACGATATCGATGCGCCGGAGCTTCAGGATGATAATGGTTTACCAAAGACGACTCCCATGCACCAGAGCTTCAATGATGACAATGGTCCACCACGTGCATTACCCATGTGTCGGAGCTTCAAGGATGATAACGGTTCACCAGAGGTGTCGCCCATGTGCTGAAGCTTCAAGGACGACGATGGTTCACCAGGGACAACGAATGATGATTGACTAAAGGCCTCTAGTGTTTGCTGAAACAATGGTGTATACATGTAGAGAATAATACCTTCTATCTTTGTTGTTATGTCCAATGTAATTCCTAGTTCCTCTAATCATATATGGTGAGAATAAAACAACTCTTGATTTGAGCAACACATCCATGGACTCTGTCCCCAATAAAAGTCTCATTGTTTAGGTGAGCCTACAACCACTGATAGTGTCCATTGATTCAACATTTTTAGACGGAAACAACTACCAAAAGCATACTTGATGCTTCAACTTTGGAATTTTGCAATTTTATCGTCAGGTTGTTCCATTTAGAGTCAAATCATCCTTAAGTACAAGCTATTGCTACTCTTATTTTGAGCAGAGCATCATGACGGCGCGACCGCACGCACGAGTCAATGCTTCTCTAGTTCCGGCTAAGCCTTGCTCGCGTTTGGGTTTGGGCTCTCGCGGTGCAATTCATAGAGCCATCGTTTGGTAGCCAACTGATGTTGAGAAGAAGAAATGCGATCTATCATGCTGTGAGATGGGATGAGCCAAACGGGAACACATGTTAATTGCGCACACGTCCTTCTTGCGTGTCTGCATAGTAGCACATCAACGAGAGAAGCTAGCCCGCGGGAGTTAAGAGGTGGGCTACATGGGCTAAATGGGGGATTTCATAATTTACCATTATGAGATAGATGTATTTCAGGATTTGCCCCCCATGTGTCTATAACATATGGGTCCAGGGGGCCAAATCTTGAAATCCATCTATTCACTGTGGCAAATTCTGAATTATTCCAAGCTAAATTGTGGGCTATGTGGACTGCCACTTAAGTCCACTTAAAAGAGAAGTTAGCCTGCAGGAGTCTACTTACTGTTTATTGTAGGAGCGGATTTAGTGGGCTTGCGAACAGCCCACATCCACTTGCACCCCTAGGCGTATCTAGAATCAGCTAAAATGCTAAAAAGGCAGCATAAAAGATGGCTTCTGCATTTCCGTGATAACTACTTCATATGTTTAAGAATATACGACGTTTTGGACATCGACGCGGTCTCCGATACGTAACTTTAATCGTTACTTTTTATATAATATGTTCATAAAATATTAGAAAAGTATTATATTAAAAAATATTTTTCATAACTAACTTTTATATTATAAAAAATATTTTTCATAACTAATCTAATGACACTATTTCCACCCTAATACAAGTAGTTGGAAGTTTGATCGTACGCTTTCCACGACATGGTATATTCGTGAACGGACAGAGTATACATAAAGGGGAAAACAAAGGGTCACGAGATACTCGAACTTATTGGCGTACTGCTGGTAGACAGCTGCGGAAGCTTTTTGCTCGTCTTAATTTCGAGATGCGAGGCCTCGGCGAGGTAGTGACAAGAAAATAGCGAGGATCTAGTCATCGACTGTTCGGTAAGGTCGCGGACATCATCAGGTATATATTTCCTTGGTGATAGCATTATTAATGTATTTGTAATGGTATAAAGATGAAATGTAAAAGAGAAAAAGAAAAACCCAGAGATGTTCCCCTGTTCAGCTTCGCTGCCACCAGCCATCAGAAACTCAGAATTGCACAGACGGCAGAGAGAGAGAGAAGAGAAGAGAGAGAGAAGAGAAGGAGGCTTCCTTACACCACAACGAAGGCTTTTTCTGCAATAAAACAAAAGTAAAAAAAAATACAGGAAAGAACAACAACAGCTAACAACGTCGGCGCCGGCCGGGCAGCGCCACTACGCAACCATGACCAATCACGAGCTCTTGTCGTCCCCACGCCGCGAGCCAGACGCGGCCGACGGCTGCGGCGACGCGGCGGGCTCCTCGGCGACGGCGGCGAGCTTCTGGAGGTTGAGCTTGACGACGGTGTCGGTGAACATCCTGGTGTCGTCCTCGGTGTTGCCGTCGGGCACGTCGACGGCGTAGGACTCGACGACGACGCAGTACGGGCCCGGCTGGAACTCGGTGACGGAGGTGACGGAGCGGTAGTTGCGGAGGCGGTGCTCCCCGCCGACGACGCGGAAGCTGAGGATGTGGCGGTCGTCGTCGAGGATCTCGAGGCGCTCGGTGCTGGTGGAGGCCGGGAGGCCGGAGACGACGGTGAGCTCGCGGACGCTGCCGACGCTGGCGCCGTCCCCCGCCGCGAGCGCGCAGGTGCGGACGAAGTGCTTGTACCGTTGCGGGTTGCCGAAGCTGCGCACGATGGGCCACACCGCCCGCAGCGGCGCCACCACGCGCTGCGCCACCAGCGACGTGCACGTCGCCCCCAGCGCGCGCGCCGGGAACGTGTGGTGCGCCCGCACCACCCCCTCCAGCGCCGCCCGCTCCGCCTCCGTCAGCCCCTCCCTCAGCGCCCGCTCCGCGTGCGCCTCCATCTCTCTCTCTATCTAAAACTCTTCTCTGTCTCTGTTAATTTCTCGATGAGGTTGCCAGGTTGGTTGGGATGGCTATATATCCATAGCTTTGCGAGGGGTGTGTGCGCGGAGGTGATGGATTGGCGCGTGCGTGCGTGCCGCATGCGTTCGCGTTTGGGGAACAGAGTGACCGTACTCATGGTTATGGGGGTGGGTGTGTGTCAGGAGACCACACCTTTCTTGAATGAAATGAAAGTAGAGCCAAAGCCGTGGAAAGAAGCGGTGTTTCACGTCATAAAAGGGTATCTCCAACGGTCCTCGAACGCGAGGACGATAGTAGGAGCTCGTGAGTCGGAGTGCCAACCTAAACACGGTATGTTTGCATCGCGAATCATGCCGGGCTGGTTCGGGTCTGATGGGTTGTGTTCGGTCGTTTGTTTTTTGTTTGATTTTTTAAGATTTTATAAAAAAAATTCAGAAAAATGTAGAATTTAAAAATACATATGAAAATTATAATAAATTAGGAAAACATATTGAAAATGTAATAAAACGGTTGGTATTTTTCAAAAATCAGACAGTAAACCAAACCAAATGGGCTACTTAGGCTGTAATCGGGTCGACGTGCCCTGCTGGGCACGGCACACCGTGTCGACACAGGACCAACAGCCATAATCGTGTCGGCATAGTGCCGTGCCGCCCCAGGACCGTCTTTAGCCTTCACTTATTCCCCGCCACGCACCGTGCCCGCGCCTTGCCGTCGCCGTGCTTTGCCGGCCCGTTGGGCTGGGATACGGACCCAAACACTGCACGAACACTCGGGCCGTGTTGGCCCGGCCTAGCACAGCTACAATATGAGTCGTGCCATGTCTAGACTGGGCCAACAATATCATGCTTCGTTCTGTTGGGAAGTACGACCCATCTTACCACCTCTAGAATACATCATTGTGGATTCGGGCCAATGGACTATCCCGAGACCTGAGAGCCTTAGGCTTAGCAGCCAAGAAATGTGCCACTGAATTACAAAACACGGGCAATAATCCACCCGAGCTGATTGAAACCCCAAAATCAAGTTTCCTTTTTGCTTCTCCCACTAGAACTCCAAAAGTTGCAAAATCATACTCCGAACCAGTCATGGCCTGGTATTTTGATTAGTTATCGTATGATTCTTTTTTATACTAGGATGATTAATTAAGAGTTTTTCTTTCTTTTGTTGCGAATCAATTAAGATTTATTTTCCTCCCCTTTAGTTGATGGAACTTCGCTGTTTGTTGTCCTATAGCCTATAGGACTCGCAGCTTGAGGCTACTGGTATTATTTTATCACTATTTAGTGTTGAAAGAAGACAGTATTTTGAGTTAAACATGGCCATTATACGTTGCATCTGGCACAGATCCCTCCGCGCACATGATTAGATGGTACTGTGTGAGTAAAGACACTGTCCTATTTCATGCATGACATCAATCTTTCGTAAGCAACAATATGTATATATATATACGCATAAATAAGTTTGTACACGTAGGGAATATTCAGTCTAACCTCTTCTTAAAATATATACTAGAAGAATGCGAACTCATGGTTTGAAACATTCAAACACCGTGGAGACATGCACGCGCCGCGGCCAGCCGTGGCCGCCGCCGAGAAGCCTGTTTCCAAAGCTCCCCGCGCCCACATCTATCAAGTTCTATTAACACACATGCACAGCTCCCTGATTCTTTGTGTTTCTTGCTTCTGTTAAAGCACCTCTGATGCATACACAGCTACCTGATTCTTTGTGTTTCTTGCTTCTGTTAAAGCTCCTCTGATGCACGTGGGTGGGGACGCGGATCCTCTGCCTAGCTATGTCAGAGAGGTACACAGTAATATTGACAGCGAATGGTCTAGATCGATAGATTGCGCTACAACAATTGATGGTAACCACTATAGCATTTCACGTGTGCAGTTTTTTGCACAGCATTATTGTAGAAAATACTATAGACACAGTGATCCTCTACAGTACTATAGATACCCGGATCCATGTGGGTGGATGACGTGGTTTGTTACCAACAATTAAGCGAGAAGAGATATAATTTGTTTTCCTCCCCCGTTTCGCTATATTTTTCAACAGTCTCCGGAATATCCGTTTCAATATATTTGTCTATTTAGAGAATCTAGAGTAGAGTTATTGTAATTTTCTTGCTCACTACCCCTACTTAAATGCTTTGGAAGATATTATGTGGTTGTGTTATGTCATTTAATAGGAGTATGTATGTTCATTTCTCGTTAATTATTTTTTAAATTTAGTGCTTCCTTCATCCATACACATAGTGAGCTATAGATAAATATAGTAAAACGGAGGGATCAATTAGTTAGAGGAATCGGATTTCCTTGATTTTTGGGAGGAAGTTTGACGAGGATATAATAATCCTTATTTAATTATTTATCTGTAATTCTTATTATAGATAATATTACCATCATACGGTTCTTGAGTATACCCCTTAACATTTATAAGGGAGAATGTAACGTCCCGTTTCTCTTAAGTTTCTTGCCTGGTTTTCAAAATAAAAGTAACCATTTGGCTTTATTGAGAATTCAAAGTTTAACCTGACGTTTTGAAATCTGGAGAGTTCAATTGGAATTAATTAAACCTTAACTAAGTTCTTTGTTGGTGTTCCTTGCTGTTTGAGCCTCTCTGTGTGTCCCTGGGTTTGTCTCTTCTCTCTTAACTTCCTTTGTTGGGTGAATCTCTTTGAGATCCGGACCTCTCTTATCTCCCCTCTGTTGAACCTCTCCCTTGCTTGGGGTTTTCTGTCAGGAAGGGCTCGGGTTTGTGTTTCAAAACCTCTTTGGTTCCCCCAAGCCACGCTTGGTTTTGCTTCTTTGGACCTCCCGTGGACCTCTCCACGCTCTCTTGGAACCCCGAGTTCTCTTGGGTGCTCAGAGCCTCTCTGGACCTCCAGGCGCCCTTTGGGACCCTCCTAGACCTCCTCGTGGCTATTTGGACCTCCCTTGTGTCCAAATAGACCTCCCTCTGTCCCTGCGGACTTTTCTGTGTCCTTCGGACCTTCTTCGCGTCCTTTAAGACCTCCCCTTGTTGAGATCTAGCCGTTCAGACCTCCCCTTATTAGAATCTGGCCATTAGGACCTCCTCTCGGGAGATCTTAGCCGTCCAGGTCCTCCCTTAGTTGGATCCAAAAGTTCCGACCTCCTTAGGTCCAAGACCTCCTTAGCGCTTGGACCCATCCTTGACTCTCGTGGCTGTATCGCTTGAGGCCTTGCCTTCTTAACCTTAGGACCATCCGATGTGGTTTGGATGGCCCGATCCTAAGAGCACGTTAGTTTGGTCCGAACGTTCCTATCCTTTTGGGCCGCTCGATTTCAATCGAACGGCTCTGCTTTCTTCTTGCGTTTGCCTTTGTTTCGGACCTCCTCTGGTTGTTTTGCAAAGACCACCTCCCGGTCCTTCTTTGGTCTTTTATAAGACCACCTCCTAAATCGGGATATTCTGTTGGTCGGGACCTCCCTGCACCCTTTGATCTGGACCGTCGAGGTCCTCCCTTTGAGATCTTGACCGTAGATCTCCTCTTTTGGAGATCTACTCGTCGGGACCTCCCTGCACCCTTTGATCTGGGACCGTCGAGGTCCTCCCTTGAGATCTTGACCGTAGATCTCCCCTTTTTGGAGATCTACTCGTCAGGACCTCCCCTGCACCCTTTGATCTGGACCGTCGAGGTCCTCCCCTTTGAGATCTTGACCGTAGATCTCCCCTTTTTGGAGATCTACTCGTCAGGACCTCCCCTGCACCCTTTGATCTAGACCGTTGAGGTCCTTCCCTTGAAATCTTTACCCCTAGACCTCCCTTGTGCAGGTCTGAGCGTCAGGACCTCTTCGTTTTGAGCTTTGAGGACCTCTTGTCCGGGACCTCCCCTCTGAGTGTCTTGGACCTCTTGCCCAGACCTCACTTGTGGCCTTTGGCGGGGTGACCCTTGCGGTGGGGCCACCTCTTTGACTTGTGGTGCACCCTTTTGGTGGCCCCACTTGCGGCCCCTCTTCACCTTGTAATTATTGCTCTTGCCTCAGAACTCTGGCGCATTTAATAGGTGTCGGGTCACATTAAATGCAATACATCCGAGAACTTTATTCAATTCTTTTAGGGCAAGCCTTGCCCTAGTTGTCCCGATTGCCTACACCTCATCGAGTTTTTCCTTGTGGTGCACACTACCCTCTCGGCTATATAAAGCACAGGCGGGCCGACCTTTGTAACTTTGTTGCTCATTTCTTCCTTCCTGCCTCACCTTTCGGTCCTTCCTTGCGCAAGACCTTCCTCAGAGATCTTTGAGGTGTGTTAAGCCTCTTGGTTTCCTTTTGGTGAGTTGGTTTGAGTTCTTTCGGTTCTTTTGAAGTTCCTTGGCTTAGTGTGGTTTTGCTTAATTGGTTTTCTTGCGACGTGTAGATCACGAGATTGAGGAGATCTTGGACCCGGCTCTCTCTCTCGACGGCTCTCATTTGCTTGACCAAGGCAAGCCATGCAGACCCCCTTTGATCATCTTGAACCAAGTTTAAGTAAATGTATTTCGGTTTTACTTTATCATGCATGGCTATGTTTATATGAAAATGGTTGGGCATTTGTAGTTACTTGCCTACTTGTCTTTGTTATGTGTGAGGACCCGGTTTATTAGGCTTGTAATACTTAGTCATCCCTTGACCCTAGCATCACAAACATAATAACCCGTGTCTTGAGATATGTATACTTCTTAAATGCACGGTATACACACCTCTTTACAAAATCATGCATCAAGTTCATACAAGACATAGAACCAAGCACGAACTAGAATAAGCGACATACATAATATAGAGAGTTATTACAAGAGGAGAGGCCAACAGGCCAAACAACAAATACAAAACTAAAATAAACAGCGGAAGCAAAAGTGCCATAAAGATGGCTATAACACAAAGCCAATCAGTGTGCCTTAACCCCAAGGCATCTGACCGGACCGCCAAGCTAGTCGTCGAAGAAGCTGCAACACATAGCACAAAAGTGAGGCTCTTGGAGCTTACCTCCTTCCTCTGCAACAAAAGCCACAAAAATGCCACAACCACGGGCAGATGAGTACATAAAGTACTCCGCAAGACTTACGTGTGAGATAACAGAACTATAAATAGCTACATGCAAGCTTTATTTAAGTGGATGAGGCTTTGGACTCATTTTAGCATAAAGCAAGTTTTCCTTTGCAATAATGTAATAGATTCAAAGCAGTTTTGCAATTCATTTTTAATTTGCAAGAACCACGAGACAAGTAACAAAATAAAGACAACAACAATCACGGAAGTGACTAACCCAATAGCCACCACAACAATAGCATGAACATCCATTCATACCAACCCATCAAGTTTTAATTAAATGGTTGAGTCTAGTTCTTCTGAGGCGTTTCGGCGTGTCCATAACCTGGGGCGAGGCTATTGAATAGTTTTAACCTGCGCAGGGTGTACCAATGTACCCACACGCCGACCGCCTTTCCTTTAAGCACACTACCTTTGGTATGCTTGCCGCACGGCTAAGTCCTCTGAGACATTTCCAATGGGCGATGCTAATTAAGAGCCGCCTCCCACGGGATAAGGATACATTAGGCAGACCCTAACCGGTCTCATTAATGCTCCCTCCCAACACCACACACACACATTTTATTAAAATATACCCACCGACCAGCTCATAATTAACACCTTCCAAAGTACTTAGTCAAGAGAGGTCCCATATCCCCTCGTGTGGTTAGCACATAAAATTGCTTTCGAGAATGGTGGCGCAAGTAACTCGGTCCTTAATGACTCAGGTATACTACCACATTCCAAAACCACACCATCCATCCAATATGCCCAAGTCCAAATAGTTTTCACTTTTATTTGTTTACAAATCATACAAGGGGACATAATGGAATGATAGTTTTGTGTGATCAAGGTTATCGACATAATGTCGATAACCGCCCATTTCTACTGTTATCTAAGCATTGCTAAGCATGACACCGTAAAAGCAATAAAGAGCATAATTAAATCACGGGCTCTAATTCACCAGCGATATTAGTAACTTATGGTTTGTGGCAGGGGTAACAATTTAGGGCAACTATGCAATAGGAATAGCTACCTCTAAGCGATAAAATACTTTGACACAAAAGCATGCATACATACAAGTTAACCAAAATATTAGACTTTAAAGTAATGGGATTAAGCGGGATATGATCAAACTGCTTGCCTTGCTGTTGCTGGTCACTATGCTGCAGAGAAACACTCACGGGATCAACCCACTCGTCGGCACCTAATCGAAAAGACGAAAAGAAAGCGATAAAACGATTTAAAACGACAAAGACAGCACAGCAAACAAACTCCAAATACTCTGAAATTTCTACAGCAGCAAGAGGATGATTGTTAGGGAATTTAGCAACAAGAACCAATGGATTTGGATTCTCAATGCAAAAGATATGAGCAAAACAATTCTGCTCAGCCCTAAAAATACCAAACTGCTACTATTCACTAATTTAATTAATAGGCAACATTTTCTAGAAGGGTGGTGATACTGAGATTTTTACTGTAAAACCAGCACCTCATGAGATGAATAACACAATTGAGTTCATCTCATTTGGAGCTATTATGCATTTTCTATAATTTTCCAAAAACAAGAACTTGAACAAAATTATAATGCACAAGAAAGTTTTGTGAAAATAGTGACAAGTCTAAATCTTATTCTAACATTTAGTTTACTAATAGAGGAAGCCAACAAAGTTGGATTCACTCAAAAAGGAGCTCTAGAGAATTACTTATGCATTTTACAAGTTAATTTGAATTTTTATTGCAACATTTAAAGTTAGTTTTGAAAACCATTTGCAAATGCATGTTCTGGAGCTGAACTGAGCCCATAGCCATTTTTAGATTAGAGCTTAGTTCAAACCAGAGCTACAGAAATTTGAATCACCCTATTTGGATTTAAATTGAATTAGTTATGAAATTTTAAAGTTCATACCTTTTTGACTTACAAATAAGTGCTCCTTTGGAATTTCTAAACTTTCAAAAGCAGAGGGAGGACATGAACCGTTGATCTAAATCAAACGGCCCAAGACCTCCAGAGGAAACGCCAAGACGCGCTGTGCAGTCCAGAGAACATGGGCCGTTGATCTTGGATCCAACGGTCCATGTCCTCTACCAGCAGCAAGAAGAGAGGAGGTCGTGGCGTTGATACGCATCCAACGAACCACAACACATGAGGAGGACCGGGGCGGTCCAGATCAAACGAGGAGGTCTGAGCGGTGAGATCTTCCAAAGGAAGATCTAAACTATCAAGATCTCCCCAAGGAAGATCTACATCGTCAAGACCTCTCGAGGAGGTCTGGGACGGTCCAGATTTTTCAAGGAGGACCTTAATGGTCTAGATTGTCCCGAGGAGGACCTTAGCGGTCAAGACAACAACACAGAGATCTGGGCGGTTCAGATCCACTTGGGGTGGTCTGAACGGCCAAGATCTAACAAAGGGAGGTCCTAAACGGCTCGATTTCCCTTTGGGAGGTGCAGGCGGCTAAGATTTACCCGAGGAGGTCCACAAGGTTAAGAGGACCTCGGGGAGGTCCTACGGTGGAGATCAACACAGGGAGGACCTCAACAGCCTAAGATCTCCCACAAGGAGGTCTTAGCGGTCAAGATCGCCGGAGGAGGTCTGGGCGTTCCAGATCTCCTCGGAGGAGGTCATGGGCGTCCCGAGCTCGCGACCATGTGCTCTTGCGCACGCTGCGTGCTCGGACAAAGGATTATCTGCGCGGGACACAAGGAGGTCCACGCGGAGGTCTTTAATGCGCAACACGGGAGGATTAAAGACATTAAGACACGCCATTGATTACAATGATTTGAGCAATGATGAGCGCGTGCTTGGCGGATCTTTGTCCTAAAAGCGACAATGGCGCCGTGCACGTCCGACAAAACCCGAGGTTGAAGAGATGGTTCTCGCCCGGCGGTGTAGGCCTCGCGGCGACATCAATGGTACCATTGGGTCCGCAATAACCATGCGCACGCAATGGACCTCCTCTCAACGGCGGCGGCGGCTTGGAACGCCGGCGAGTGGAGAGGACAAAATGACCAAAGACGGCCAAAATCCGAAATGCAAAAAAAGCTCGCGACATCAGCGTGTGCTCAATAAAAGCTCATAACAAGCATACATGCGGTGCCGGCATCTGGGACTACCGGAGGATTACTTGGAGGTCGCGGAGGTGCCGAGGAGGTTGGGGGCGTGGAGGACCGGAGTTGGGAAGAAGGGTTGCTCCACGGCCAACTCCAAGCTCAAGCTCCAAGTCAGGCCTCTTAAAAATGTCAACCCAAATGAGGTTAGGGTTAACTCCGGGAGGTGCAGGGAGCACAAAGTGAACAAGAGGTTGAAGAGGAGCCTTTGGAACCTTTGTGCCACCGAGGGCTCCAAGCTTCAACAATGGCGGCCAAAAGGGAGGTCGGTGGAGGGATGCTCACTAAGCACAAGCAAGGCCAAGCTCAATGGTGTGTAAAAGAAGCCAAGAACAGGTGGGGGTTTTATAGCTAGGGCAAAAGAGGTCTGTACCACGGGTTAAGCTCATGGTGAGCTTAGCCCAAGGGAGAATCCACAGGAGGTCCATGGAGTTGGACAAGATGGATGGGACAGAGTAGGTCGGGACGGGGCATGGGCTAGGCGGAAAAGCACCGACACGCAATAAATGCAACTGAGCCTGAGCCGTTGGATGTGACAAGGCTCGACTTTGCCCATCGCCATGGCTCGCCTTGGCATCCAAGGTAGGAGAAAACAGGACCTCACATCCACCGTTGGATTACGTGGATGGGGAGGTCCTGGCCCTCGAATTTTAAGTTTGAACCGCTATGTTTTAAGTGACTAGGAGGAGGTCCCAGCCACACGATTTGGAAAGGAGGTCGTGGCCCCGATTTCCATAATCTTGAATCTTGCGTGGAAAAAGGGACAGAGGTCCACGGCGTTGGATCTCAATCCAACGGTGCGGACCTCCTGGGAGGACTTAACCGCACACGACCTTAAGAAAAATGAGGGGGAGGTCATGGCCTTTGGATTTAAATCCAAGGGCACACAATGACCGGGGAGGTCTTAGCACTACGCGTAGCGCACAAGAGGTTATGGCCATCAGATTAAGATCTAATGGTGATGAGAGGGCGAGGGAGGTCTGAGACGTTGCGCAAAAGGCAAGGGAGGTCAGGACCTTTGGATTTTTGATTCAACGGTTCTGATCAAAAGAGGGGGAGGTCCTAAGCTTGCGCAACGCACCAAGGAGATCATGGCCAAAGCGCACAACAGAGAAGGAGGTTATGGCGGTTAGATTAAAATCTAACGGCTACAAGATGATAAAGGAGGTCGTGGCGGTTGGATTTTAATCCAACGGGCACGCATTTAATCTTGGGAGGTCTTGGCCTGGGCAAGACTTTGGAAGCAGGATGGGGAGGTCCAGCGCGAGATTTTCATCTAACGGCGATGAGGAGGTGGGGAGGTTGTGGCGTTGGATCGATCCAACGATTCACGACCTCGACTAGGTGAGAGGTTTGATCGCTAAGCGAGGAGGTCGTGGGCCTTGGATTTTAATCAGCGGCGCACAACAATCGAAGCGGGAGGTGCAGTGCGCTAGATATCAAGGGAGGTCTGGCTGCGATGAATTGCGGCGGAGGTCGTGGCCTTTGGATCTACATCCAGCGGCCTCGACCTCAACAAATGGAGAGGAGGTGCGAGTGGGTTGATAGCGAGTGGAGGTCATGGTGTGTTAGATATGAATCCAGCGACTCGACCTCAAGTGGTTTAAGGAGGTCCGGTGGTGAGAGTGGGTTGGGTTCAACCCAGATAGGAAAATGGCTCGGCCAAGGAGCAGTGTAAAATTTTGAATTCAATTTTAATTTGAGACTTTAGGGATTCATTTGAGATAGCAATTCAACTCCAAAATTTATAAAATTTTAACTAGAGCTTGCTAACATCATGATTAAACTTACATAAAATTTACAGAGGTTATTATGCTATGCATTTTTCTCAGGAAATTCATTAAGGCTATTCAAGGAATTGTTTTACCTCCAAAAATTATCAAACAAGTTTTACAACTTGCGATATTTTTCAGAGGGGTCCCACATCAACTTTAGGACCAAGGAAAATTATTATCCAAATGTTTGGCACAGGAGTGGTGACAAATGGAAAAAGGACTTGACTTTTGGTCAACAAGGACTTTGTGTTTTTGGATTACACAAATCTTGGACAATAATTACATGTGAGAAAAAGTTTTAATTTCTACACATTTAATTACATTTGAAACAAACCCTGATTATACATTTGGGATGTTACATTATGCCTCCTTCATACCTTGTCTCCATCATGTTGTCATGTTCACCTTGTGAGCCTTAGGGTGGATATTTAGTTGGTGTTCTTTGTTATTTGCCAACATGGGGGACCGTAGGTCTTTATAGCCTTGCTTAGAATACTTGGTTGAGCGTATCATGCTTCATCTCTAATAATCTTGACTAATAAATATGAAATGTGTGGTGGTGCCATTGTTGAGCAGACTATGGCGGGGCGCCTAAGTTGTGTTGGCTGTGGTGTGAGATCACTTGGTTAAAATGTTGTGCCAAGGCTGGGTGGTCTTTTGGCATGGGTTAATACAAATGGTTTCTTTGAGGCAAGAAGGTAGGGAGTGAGTAGTGGGTGCTATGCACGGTGGGTTTGTGGAAGTCTTGCCTTAGCACGATTAAGGACTTCACTTTGTGTCTCATTGGTGGGCCAAGCAGTGCAACCACAAGATCATTTTATGGGAATAGTGCAGGCTGAATAATTAGCAATGGGTTGGCTTGGGACTGTTGTGGTTGGCGTGTGATTAGTTGGCGTAGAGGGGCACCCCATAACCTGCGGACTTCTAGACCACGAGGAGGGATTCGAAACCTTAGCGGGCGGCGAGTCAGTTCAAAGCTTTGTAAAGGCCTTGCCACGCTCTCTAGGCGCTCACCTTAGGAAGTGAGCAAGGGTGGCTGGAACCCGTCCGCTAGAGAGATCGTGGATTGTGGGTAAAGTTGTACACCTCTGCGAGTGTAAAGATCTATTCGAATAGCCAAGTCCTTGGTCATGGACATGCTTTCGGTGAAATGGTGCAAGGGGTAGTGTTTCAAAAGCTTGTGCCCTTGGACACTTCAGCGAGATGCCTTGGCTTTGCCTCGAAGAGACCTTGGCGGCTCAGAGGGGTCAAGGTTGGCTCGGGTAGTGGTCGGGGTTGGTTTGGACCTCTGGAGTGGGTGCTCTGGAGTGGGTTTGGGTAAGGACTTGGTCACGGGTGTGGCCAGGAACTCCTTCATTTTGGTTGTGGTACGTGAGTTGGTGCTCACCCCACCTTTTAAACATCAAAAGTATTATGTACTATGGTTTTACCTTCTTTGCTTTTCAATCTATTACTATTTTTATTGTTCAAATTTGGCTTTATGCAAACTAACTATCTGACTCTCCATTGGTAAGTCCTTGCATGAATATTATTGCATCTTTGCTCTCTGTGACTTCTTGAGTACATTCCAAGTACTCATGGCTTAAGCCCCTGTGTCAAAGCAGATTATGAAGATGACCAAATGCTGAGGCGGTCTGAGACCTCTTCGAGGAGGAGTTCTTGACGACTAAGTCGCCTAGGGCGTCCTCCACCCGGCGACTGTGGTGCTTGTTGGATGGCTTTTGCGTGTTACAGTGTTTGAGCCCTAAAGCTCCTTGTTGCCAGTTGTAAGTCCCGTTGGTGTTGTAAGCCCTCGATGGCAGACCTCTTGTTAACAAGCTTGGCCATAACGTCCTATTATATAAAGTTTAATTTATGCCTTCATCTCTGTTTGACCTCGTGGTTGTGGTATTGGCTTGTGTTCTTGTGCGGGCTAGCTCTGTTGTCTGGGACTAGCTCAGATGCAGGCGGGACCACCGGAGGTCGCCGGGACTTAGCTTGGGAGGTCTGCGGACCTCTCTTAGTGATGTGCTGGAGGTGCTACTGAGGCGGATGGCGGCCACGACCTCCGGGAGATCTTCAAGACCTCTGGGAGGTCAATGGCGACCAAGACCAAGACCTCTGGGAGGTCTGGGACCTCTCGGTAAGGCTCCATGCGGTGCTACCACATCTTTCCGTGGTGACTTTGACAAAAAAAAAAAAAAAAATGGTCTTCCCGGACCTCTTGCGGTACATCACGGGGTGGGTCGTCACAGCTGGTATCAGAGCCAGGTTCGGCTGTAGGGCGTGACCCTAGGTAGAAAGGTCGGTTTAGTTTTGATTCAAAATGTTATTTTCTAAAGCAAAACAACTTAAAATCGGTTTGGAGGTTCTTACCTTGTTCTGGTTCTATGCTACTCTTAACTTGTCCAAATCATTTCTTACCCTGTTCTACTTCAATTTTAACTCCCTCTTTAGTTCTGTTACCTTACCCTTGCTGGAACCTCAATTTTTAAGTCTAATTTGACCTCCTTGCCTTTATAATTTCTATAGGACCGACTATGGTAAGGTTAGGGTTAGTGGTTCTATTCTGAGTCTTGCCTAGCTTGTGTCTTTAAGACCTCTGTTTTGAAGCTTTGGTTGCCTCTTTTGGCCTCCTGGCCTTTTGGTTCTCTCTTGGGTTTAACCTAGTTACCCCTTTTAGATGCTCTATCTTTCTCTCTGATCCCTCCTATCCTCTATGCTTCTGTCTTACCTATTAAGCCTTTAGAGTTTTGTCGAGATAGTGCAGACTCGGCGATCCACAAGTCGAGGTGAGCCCCAGGCGATTGCCTCCACCTCCACCTCCTCCGATGGCGACAGAGACACAGGTTTTAGGCGATTTATGGCGGCACAAGCCCAAATGATGAGCTCCATGATGCGAATATGAACAGTTATGGCTCAACAAAGCGGACCACCAATGCTTTACTTGCCATGATGAGTCGAGTAGTCAAGCAAGCGGCCTTACCACCCTCCACCCCGGCTCACCATCAATCAAAGTGTCGAGTTCATGAAGACACGCCCACTACATTCGAGCTCCCTGAGCCATTAGATCGAGATGATTGGTGAGATCAGCAGAAAAAGTTGGATATTGCTCATTTGTGAAGGCAGGGAGAAGGTTTTGTTGCCTCACATCAAGCTGGAAGGACTGCGGTGAGTGGTGGGACACATTTTGTGCCTCACATCTTGACCCCGGAGGATCACTTAGGCGGAAGAATTGTTGCTTTTCGTCACTCGCATGTCCCGATGGGAAGGTAGAGATGAAAAAGGAAGAGTTTAGAGAGCTCAAGCAAGGCGGCATGTCGGTGAGCAAGTATCTCACAAAGTTCACCCAATTGTCACGTTATGCTCGTGAAGATGTGGCTCGGATGATGCCTGTGAAGCGCTTCAGCGAGGCCTCCATCCCGGTTTAAAAGTTCAAGTTGTGGGCAGCGATTATCCCGATTTCCGGCATATGGTGAACAAGGCAATGCTCATTGAGGAGTCAAGAGAACTTTCTGAGTCTTTCAAGAGGAAGGTGCCACCTTCGATGCTCAACAAAGACCTCCCAGCCACAAAGCTTTTGTGCAAGATACAACCAAGCGCCAAGGACCTCCTGGACCTCCCGGGACCTCTGTCAAGACCTCCTTGCCCAGTTGCTGACCAGCGCCGCCTCCTTGGCGGCACCAAGTCAACCCAGCTGACCCCCACGGCGTGGGATCACTGTTCAAGTGTCATCAAGTGGGGCATTTTGCCAATCAATGCCCATCAAGGCGAGCCGACCACAAAGACCTCTACTTGGGACCTCCTCGGCCAAGACCTCTCGGTAGAGGACCTCCTCAAGCCAGGACCTCCCGGACTTTTGGAAGGGGCGTGTGAACCATGTGGCGATGGAAGAAGCTCAGACCTCCTCGAGATGTGGTACTAGGTATGTTCCTAGTAAATTGATCTTGCATTGCAGTTTTGTTTGACTCTGGAGCTTCCCATTCGTTTATTTCTCGGAGTTTTCTTGCAAAGCACCGATTTGAGTTGTTGCTCTTAAGTCTACCTTGTTGGTTCAATCCCGGCTCGAAATAAGTCTGAACCGGGGTTGTCCACAAGTGAAAATGGTCATAGAAGGAGTAGAATTTCTAGCCAACCTTATCCTTTTGGACACGAGGTCCCTAGATGTGATCTTGGGCATGGGTGGTGGTGACCACCATGCCATGTTGGATTGTAGTGGCAAATGCATCTCTTTGACCAGCCCTAATGGTGCCCTTTGTGAAGTTTTGGCCACCTCGGGCTCAAGGAGCCCTATCTTGCAGCGCTCAAGTTCAAGTTTTGGAGGATGTCCTGTTGTTAAAGAGTTTGTGGATGTGTTCCTGATGAGCTCCTGGGAATGCCCCAGACAGAGACCTTGAGTTTGTCATTAACCTTGTCGAGGACCTCCCCATCTCCAAAAGGCCCTCTGATTGCATGTTGGTGATCGGTGGAGTTGAAGAAGCGGTTGGAAGACTTGCGGGGCAAGGGTTTTATTAGACCTAGCTCCTCACCTTGGGGAGCCCAGTGATTTTGTGCCTAAAAGGATGGCACTCAAAGGATGTGTGTGGACTATGGGGCTCTCAATGATGTCACCATCAAGAACAAATATCCTTTGCCCAGAATTGATGATTTATTTGATCAATTAAAGGGAGCGGCTGTGTTTTCAAAGATAGACTTGAGAACAGGATATCACCAACTCAAGATTCGCAAGGAAGACATCCCTAAGACAGCTTTTTCAACTAGGTATGGGTTATTTGAATTCACTGTCATGTCTTTTGGGCTGACCAATGCCCCTGCCTATTTCATGAATTTGATGAACCGAGTGTTCATGGAGTACCTAGACAAGTTTGTCATTGTCTTCATTGATGACATTCTTGTATATTCCAAGAGTGAAGAGGAGCATGCAAGCCATCTCTTTTCGGTTTTGGGGAAGCTGAGGGCTCATCAGCTTTTTGTCAAATTTAGTAAGTGTGAGTTTTGGCTAAAAGTGGTCTTTTTGGGGCATGTTTTGTCAAAAGAAGGAGTGTCTGTCAACCCTAGTAAGGTTCAAGATGTGCTCAATTGGGAACCCCTAGGGACAGTGCCTCAAGTCGGGGAGTTTTCTTGGCATGGCGGTTACTCTGAAGGTTTATTGAAGGCTTCTCCGGATTGCAAGACCTCTCACTCGGTTGTTGAAGAAAGAAAAAAGTTCCTTTGGACCTCGGTTTGTGAACAAAGCTTCCAAGAGCTCAAGAAGAAGTTGACCTCTGCTCGCTTTTGGTTCTTCGGATGTCGGGAAAGATTTTGAGGTCTTTTGTGATGCATCAAGCAAGGACTTGGGCGTGTTCTTATGCAAGATGAAAAGTGGTAGCTTATGCTTCAAGGCAGTTGAAGCCTCATGAAGCAAACTACCCTACTCATGACCTTGAGTTGGCTCATTGTGGTTCATGCCTTGAAAATTTGGCGCCATTACCTTATTGGTAATAGGTGTGAAATCTACTTGACCACAAAAGCCTAAAGTACATCTTTACACAAGCAGATTTGAATTTGAGGTAGAGAAGGTGGCTTGAGCTTATTAAGGACTACAATGTGGGAATTCATTACCACCGAGCAAAACCAACGTGGTGGCGAGATGCCTTGAGCGAGAAAGTTTATGCTAATACTTTGATGATCAAGGAGAGCCGACCTACTTTGTATGAAGAATTCTTGAAGCTTAGAATTGAGTTAGTTGAAGAGGATTCTTAGCAACACTTGAAGTGCAACCCACATTGCAAAAACAGATCAAGGCGGCCCAAGAGGAGATGCTAACATCCAAGAAATCAAGGCCAACATAAAGAAGGGAAGGCGCAAGGTTTTCTATAGAGGCGACCTAGGTGCTGATGCGGTTTGATAAGAGGCTCTGTGTGCCCAATAACACAGAGATCAAGGGAGTAATACTTAAAAAGCACATGAGACATTGTATTCTATACACCCGGGAACTACAAAAATGTACCAAGATATCAAGGAATTGTCTTGGTGGCGAAAATGAAGAGAGAAATAGCGATTTTGTGGCCAAATGTGACACTTGCCAAAAGGTTAAGGCGGTGCACCAAAGACACGGAGGACTTTTAGTGCCTTTACCCATGCGAGTGGAAATGGAAAGAGGTCGGGATGGACTTCATAACTGGTTTACCTCGTACCCAAGCTGGTTTGATTCTATTTGGGTCATTGTGGATAGATTGACAAAAATGGCTCACTTTATTCTGTGAAGACTACCTATTGCGGAGACAAACTGGCCGAGATCTACATGGCAAGGTTGTGTGCCTTCATGGTGTTCCAAAGAAGATAGTCTCATCTGAGAGGATCCCAATTCACCTCCAAATTTTGGCAAAAGCTACATGATGCCTTGGGCACTGAGACCTTAATTTCGATGCTGGCGTACCACCCACAAGCAGATGGCCAAACCGAGAGAGTTAATCAAGTCCTTGAGGACATGCTAAGAGCTTGCGCTCTGGAAAGGCAATCTAGTTGGGACAAGATGTTGCCATATCGAGAATTTTCCTACAATAACTTGACTACCAAGTGAGCCTTCAAATGTCCCTTTTGAAGCTATTTATGGGAGAAATGTAGGACTCCTTATCTTGGACAGAATCGGGTGAAGGTCAAGTTCTTGGCAGGACCTACTAAAAGAAGTCAAGATCAAGTAAGGTCAATAAGGGAGAAGCTAAGGGCTGCTCAAACACGGCAAAAGAGCTACGCAGATGTTAGGCGTCGAGACCTAGCTTTTGTTCCAGAGACCAAGTCTACCTCAAAGTCTCACCTCTCAAGGGTATCTGGCGGTTCGAGTTAGTGGGAAACTTGCTCCAAGATTTATTGGACCCTTTCGATCCTTGCAGAAGGGAGTGAAGTAGCCTACAAGTTGGACCTCCCTCCTCATTTCATTTGGAGTCCACAATGTGTTCCATGTCTCCCGATTGAAGAAATGCTTGCGAGTGCCAGAGGACCAGATGCCTTTAGAAGCTGTGGACCTCCAAGAAGACCTCACTTATAGAGAGCACCCCATCAAGATTTTGGACGTGTCAGAGAGAGTTACAAGGAACAAGACCACCAAGCTGTGCAAGGTGCAATGGAGCAACCACTCTGAAGCCGAGGCAACTTGGGAACGTGAAGAGGACCTCAAGAAGGAGTTTCCCCACTTGTTCCCAAGCTCAGCTTGAATCTCGGGGTCGAGATTCCCTTAAGGGGTGAAGGTTTGTAACGTCCCGTTTCTCTTAAGTTTCTTGCCTGGTTTTCAAAATAAAAGTAACCATTTGGCTTTATTGAGAATCCAAAGCTTAACCTGATGTTTTGAAATCTGGAGAGTTCAATTGGAATTAATTAAACCTTAACTAAGTTCTTTGTTGGTGTTCCTAGCTGTTTGAGCCTCTCTGTGTGTCCTCGGTTTGTCTCTTCTCTCTTAACTTCCTTTGTTGGGTTTGAATCTCTTTGAGATGAGACCTCTCTCTATCTCCCTCTGCTCAACCTCTCCTTGCTTGGGGTTTTCTTGTCAAGGACCCGGCTCGGGTTTGTGTTTCAAAACCTCTTTGGTTCCCCCCCAAGCCACGCTTGGTTTTGCTTCTTTTGGACCTCCCTGTGGACCTCTCCACGCTCTCTTGGAACCCCTGAGTTCTCTTGGGCGCTCCAGAGCCTCTCTGGACCTCCCAGCGCCCCTTTTGGGACCCTCCTAGACCTCCTCGTGGCTATTTGGACCTCCCTTGTGTCCAAATAGACCTCCTCTGTCCTGCGGACTTTTCTGTGTCCTTGGACCTTCTTGGCGTCCTTTAAGACCTCCCTTGTTGAGATCTAGCTGCTTTCAGACCTCCCTTGTTGAGATCTAGCCGTTCAGACCTCCCTTGTTGAGATCTAGCCGCTCGAGACCTCCTTGTTGAGATCTAGCCGTTCGGACCTCCCCTTATTAGAATCGGCCATTAGGACCTCCTCTCGGAGATCTTAGCCGTCGTGTCCTCCCTTAGTTGGATCCAAAGTTCCGACCTCCTTAGGTCCAAGACCTCCTTAGCGCTTGGACCCATCCTTGACTCTCGTGGTCAGACGCTTGAGGCCTTGCCTTCTTAACCTTAGGACCATCCGATGTGGTTTGGATGGCCCGATCCTAAGGGCACGTTAGTTTGGTCCGAACGTTCCTTATCCTTTTGGGCCGCCCGATTTCAATCGAGCGGCTCGCTTTCTTCTTGGCGTTTGCCTTTGTTTCGTGACCTCCTCTCTGGTTGTTTTGCAAAGACCACCTCCCGGTCCTTCTTTGGTCTTTTGTAAGGACCACCCTCCTAAATCGGGATATTCTGTTGGTCGGGACCTCCCTTCACCTTTGATCTGGACCGCCGAGGTCCTCCCTTGAGATCTTGGACCGTAGATCTCCCTTTTGGAGATCTACTCGTCGGGACCTCCCTGCACCCTTTGATCTGGACCGCCGAGGTCCTCCCTTGAGATCTTGACCGTAGATCTCCCTTTTTGGAGATCTACTCGTCAGGACCTCCCCTGCACCATTTGATCTGGACCGTCGAGGTCCTCCCCTTTGAGATCTTGACCGTAGATCTCCCTTTTGGAGATCTACTCGTCGGGACCTCCCCTACACCCTTTGATCTGGACCGTTGAGGTCCTCCCCTTGAAATCTTTACCCCTAGACCTCCCTTGTGCAGGTCTGAGTGTCAGGACCTCTTCGTTTTGAGCTTTGAGGACCTCTTGTCTAGGACCTCCCCTCTCGAGTGTCTTGGACCTCTTGCCCAGACCTCTTGTGGCCTTTGGCGGGGTGACCCTTGCGGTGGGGCCACCTCTTTGACTTGTGGTGCACCCTTTTGATCGGCCCCACTTGCAGCCCCTCTTCACCTTGTAATTATTGCTCTTGCCTCAGAACTCATGCGCATTTAATAGGTGTCGGGTCACATTAAATGCACCATCATCTCGAGGAACTTTATTTCAATTCTTTTAGGGCAAGCCTTGCCCTAGTTGTCCCGATTGCCTACACCTCACTGAGTTTTTCCTTGTGGTGCACACTACCCACTCCGGCTATATAAAGCTCAGGCGGGCGACCTTTGTAACTTTGTTGCTCATTTCTTCCTTCCCTGCCTCACCTGTTCGGTCCTTCCTTGTGCAAGACCTTCCCTCAGAGATCTTTGAGGTCTGTGTTAAGCCTCTTGGTTTCCTTTTGGCTGAGTTGGTTTGAGTTCTTTCTGGTTCTTTTGAAGTTTCTTGGCTTAGTGTGGTTTTGCTTAATTGGTTTTCTTCTTGAACGTGTAGATCACGAGATTGAGGAGATCTTGGACCCAGCTCTCTCTACTGACGGCTCTCCGCTGCTTGACCAAGGCAAGCCACAGACCCCCTTTTGATCATCTTGAACCAAGTTTCAGTAAATGTATTTCGGTTTTACTTTATCATGCATGGCTATGTTTATATGAAAATGGTTTGGGCTGTAGTTACTTGCCTACTTCTGTTATGCCTCCTTCATACCTTGTCTCCATCATGTTGTCATGTTCACCTTGTGAGCCTTAGGGTGGATATTTAGTTGGTGTTCTTTGTTATTTGCCAACATGGGGGACCGAGAGGTCTTTATAGCCTTGCTTAGAATACGTGGTTGAACGTATCATGCTTCATCTCTAATAATCTTGACTAATAAATATGAAATGTGGTGGTGCCATTGTTGAGCGACTATGGCGGGGACGCCTAAGCTGTGTTGACTGTGGTGTGAGATCACTTGGTTAAAAACTGTTGTGCCAAGACTGGGTGGTCTTTTGGCATGGGTTAATACAAATGGTTTTGCCGAGGCAAGAAGGTAGGGAGTGAGTAGTGGGTGCTATGCACAGCTGGGTTTGTGGAAGTCTTGCCTTAGCACGATTAAGGACTTCACTTTGTGTCTTGTTGAACTGGGCCAAATGGTGCAACCACAAGATCATTTTATGGGAATGGTGCAGGCTGAATAATTAGCAATGGGTTGGCTTGGGGCTGTTGTGGTTGAGCGTGTGATTAGTTGGCGCAGAGAGGGCACCCATAACCTGCGGACTTCTAGACCACGGAGGGGATTATGAAACCTTAGCGGGCGGCCCGAGTCGGTTCAAAGCTTTGTAAAGGCCTTGCGCTCTCTAGACTGCTCACCTTAGGAAGTGAGCAAGGGTGACTGGAACCCGCCCCGCTAGAGAGATCGTGGATTGTGGGTAAAGTTGTACACCTCTGCGAGTGTAAAGATCTATTCGAATAGCCAAGTCCTTGGTCATGGACATGCTCGATGAAATGGTGCAAGGGTAGCTGTTTCAAAAGCTTGTGCCATTGGACACTTCGCGAGATGCCTTGGCTTTGCCTCAAGAGACCTTGGCGGCTCCAGAGGGGTCAAGGTTGGCTCGGGTAGTGGTCCATGGGTTGGTTTGGACCTCTGGAGTGGGTGCTCTGGAGTGGGTTTTGGGTAAGGTCACGGTCACGGGTGTGACCGAACTCCTTCATTTTGGTTGTGGTGTGAGTTGGTGCTCACCCCACCTTTTTAAACATCAAAAGTATTATGTACTATGATTTTACCTTCTTTGCTTTTCAATCTATTACTATTTTTATTGTTCAAATTTGGCTTTGCAAACTAACCATACTGACTCTCCATTGGTAAGTCTTTGCATGAATATTATTGCATCTTTGCTCTCTGTGACTTCTTGAGTACATTCCAAGTACTCATGGCTTAAGCCTGTGTCAAAGCATGATTATGAAGATGACCAAATGCGAGGCGGTGTAGACCTCTTCGAGGAGGAGTTCTTCGACGACTAAGTCGCCTTAGGACGCCCTCCACCCGACAAACTGTGGTGCTTGTTGGATGGCTTTTGCGTGTTCCGTGTTTGAGCCCTAGAAGCTCCTTGTTGCAGTTGTAAGTCCCGTTGGTGTTGTAAGCCCTCACCGCGCACCTCTTGTTAACAAGCTTGGCCATAAGGTCCTATTATATAAAGTTTAATTTGTGCCTTCATCTCTGTTTGACCTCGTGGTTGTGGTATTGGCTTGTGTTCTTGTGCGGGCTAGCTCTGTTGTCCCGGGACTAGCTCAGATGCACAGGCGGGACCACCAGGAGGTCCTTGGGATTTCTTTGGGAGGTCCCGCGGACCTCTCTTAGTGAGGTGCTGGAGGTGCTACCGAAGCGGATGGCGGCCACGACCTCGGGGAGGTCTTCAAGACCTCTGGGAGGTCGATGGCGGACCAAGACCTCCGGGGAGGTCCATAAGACCTCTGGGAGGTCCTGGCAGACCTCCTCGGTAAGGCTCCATACGGTGCTACCACATCTTTCCGTGGTGACTTCGCAGCAAAAAAAAAGAGGAAAAAAAATGGTCTTCCCGGACGTCTTGCGGTACATCACGGGGTGGGTCGTCACAGAGAAGCTGGAGGTCGTAAGTTCTTCTGCGATCACCCTATAGTCGTAAGTCCTTCTACGACTATCCTATAGTCGTAAGTCTTTCTACGACTATCCCCTGATCATAATTCATCCTACGTTCGGTCTGTGGTCGCAAGCTTTGCTACGACCACCACCTGGTCGTAAGTTATTTTACGACCAGTCTCTAGTCGATAGGGCTCACAGACATATGAGCCTAATCGACCAGGGAATCTTCTGTACCATATCTAAGGATATGAGCAGTCAATTACGATATTATTCTATGGAATAATGGCATGATTTACCTCTCTATCATGGTGATAACTGCCTAGCAACGTGGGAACGTTACTACTCCCACAATAATCTCCAGTAACAGCTCCATCACCTGAAGTATTAAGACGCCATTTGGACTGGAGAAACGGCAACCCGCTCCGAGTACTATATAAAAGGCAGAATTACCAGGAGGAGGGGAGAGAGGAATCAGGAGCACAAGACGTCCCACTCTAGTCTTTCTCTTGATCTTGTAATCCAGCATTTTCAATACATACACACAGGAGTAGGGTTGTTATTCTCCCCGGAGAAGACCCGAACCTGTATAAAAATCCCCGTGTCGCCTCTCTCTGCATGATTTGAGTCTTGGAGACCTCCCCGAATCAAACAATCTTTACGTTAGTTCGGTTCTAAAACACCGATAGTTGGCGTCGACCGTGGGGATCTTCGAGTCATCAGTTTTTCTTCCTTTTTTCCAACTCTAATGCTCTCATGGCAGGAGAGTGGAACGAGGAGAACTGGTTCGACTTGGTCGATTATGCAGATATCGACATGGATGTCGGTTTCGACTACGAGTCGAGTATCGCATCATTTGATGGTGATGTCGCCTCCGGAGATCATTCTCCAGGAGACAATACCATCGATGGAGTTGAGGAGGGATCTTCAACGCTCCTCGAACGCGAGGACGATAGTAGGAGCTAGACTAGTGGTCAAATGGGCTGGCCGGGCCGTTTGATTGTACGGTTCGTGCCGTGCCGGCTCGTGAGTCGGAGTGCCGACCTAAACACGGTACCTTGCATCTTGGATCGTGCCGGGCTGGTCTGGATGTGGTTAGCCTGATGGGTCATGCTCGGTCCACGTAGTTTGTTTTGGTTTGAATTTTTTTAAATTTTTTTAAAAAATTCAAAAATGTAGAATTCAAAAATACATATGAAAATTGTAATAAATTAGAAAAACATATTGAAAATGTAATAAAACAGTTGGATTTTTCAAAAATAAGATAGTAAACCGGACCAAAGGGGCTACTTAGGCTGCAATTGGGCCGACGTGCCCTACCGGGCATGGCACGTCGTGTCGACACAGGACCAATAGCCATAATCGTGCCGGCATAGTGCCGTGCTACCCCAGGACCGCCTCTGGCCTCCACTTATTCCCCGCCACGCGTCGTGCTCGCGCCTTGCCGCCGCTGTGCTTTGCCAGCCCGCTAGGCTGGGATGTGGACCCAAGCACGGCACGAACACTCGGGCCATGTCGGCCCGGCCCAGCCCAGCTACGATATGAGTCGTGCCATGCCACTACTACAGAAAAGGCTTTCCGCAGAGCGGTTCGTAACGCCATCACGAGCGGTTTCGTGAGCCGTCTCGAGTTTATGGGTCGATGATGACATGAGGTCATCACGAGCGGTTTTGAACCGTCTTTGATGTATACTTTCACGCAGCGGTTTGTGGTTCAAATCGCTCTGCGATAAGTAATATCACGACGGTTTCATCCACAAACCGCTGCGTGATAAGCACATATCACGAGCGGTTTCATCCACAAACCGCTGCGTGATAAGCACATATCATAGAGCCGGTTTCAGCCACAAACCGTTTGTGATAAGCACATATCACTGAGCTTGGTTTCAGTGATCTCTCGACCACTTTGGGGATCGTCCACATGACATGAGAAGGATGAGGCAGTACCACGGGCAACCTCATTGAGCCCTTGCAAGCAGTATATGCACGTTAGGACGCAATTACAGGATTGGCGTCGCTATGGAACTGCGTTGATCTTGTACTCGGAGAAGTGGCATCATGTATTAGCAACTATCCATTCTTGAGTAGTAATCGTTTTAAACCCAACAAGAACACTAAGCAACCATTCTCATATTTCAAAAGAATTCTCAACTTGTTGCTTGGTGTTCTTGTTGGCTTTAAAGACAATTACATGCTCAAGAATTGTTGGTTGCTAATATATGATGCCACTTCCCACGGAGAAGTTAAGATCAACGCCACTTTTCAACATAGCGACGCCCAATCTGTAATTGGATGTCCCACCGCCTCTTTGCATCCATACTTTTTAAACTTACAAGGGCTCAATGAGATTGCCCGTGGATACCGCCTCATTCTTCTCATGTCATGTGGACTAATTTCCTAAAGTGGCCGAGGATCATTTAATAATATATATATAATATATATATGATGCCGTTTTAATGGCACAAGCAGCCACCGCTGAGACTTTATAGAGAAGAGATTATGAATGGAATGGTAGGACGACTGCACGCAAGAGGTAGGAGAACTTGACCAAAGATGAACAAGGGGACTATTAATATGAACTAATTATCAATTCAATTTCAGCATAAGACTATTGACACCATTACATCACAGAGCAAGGGACTATTAATATGAACTAATTATCAATTCAATTTCAGCATAAGACTATTGACATCATTACATCACACAAGAAGAGGACTATTAATATGAACTAATTATCAATTCAATTTCAGCATAAGACTATTTACATCATTACATCACAGAGCAAGGGACTATTAATATGAACTAATTATCAATTCAATTTCAGCATAAGACTATTGACATCATTACATCACACAAAGAAGAGGACTATTAATATGAACTAATTATCAATTCAATTTCAAAGATAAGACTATTTACATCATTACATCACAGAGCAAGAGGACTATTAATATGAACTAATTATCAATTCAATTTCAGCATAAGACTATTAACATCATTGAGCGGTTCATCAAGAAGAGAACAAGACCAAGGGTGTCCAAACCCACCACACAAGTAGTAGCCCTCAAAGATCCATCGCAGAAAGCACTAGCTAGCCATTTTCATCACAGAGCAAGGGGTAGAGACAGAGAGGGACCTTAGTACAACAAGAACTACGGTGGCGATTCCCACCACCAAAGACAACCCTCATCCATTTCCTTTACCTTGCATAAATCACACAAACATCGTGACACAACTTAAGGTTCATGCATAAAAATCAAACTCAACAAAAGACATTAAGCTAACAGATCTAGAGGAGAATAGAGGAGGATGGGGAAAGCAAAGTTCGGCCAGGCTCTAGCAGGCGAACGGGTCAAGCGCGCGGCGACGAGGTCGAGCGGCGGCCGAGGTGGGAGGGGAACGGAGTTAGGGCGGGCGCAAACCCTAGCAGAGCCGGGAGGACGAAGCGTTTGACGCCACCGTAGTTGTGGCACAACGGTGACGCCGCAAAAGACACTCTTATCGCACGAGTGTCTTTTGCGGCACAACAGAGGCTACAACCGCCGGCGACGGAAGAATGGCGGCGCCAAGAGCGACGGGAGGGAACGAACGAGAGTAAGGCGGGGAGTGGCGAGTTAGAGCGCAAACCCTAGCGGCAAGCTGGGCTAGCTCCTACTTATAAAGAGACTTATCAGAGACGGTTCTATTATGGAACCGTCAGTGATAATTATCACAGACGGTTCCATAATGGAACTGTCTGTGAAATGGTTTTTTCTCAAGTATATATATACAATTACATGACATGAAGAAATTACATGTTTATATTAAAAAAGCAGAAACCTATAATTAAACAAGGTTTTTCTAGTGGCGAAGGTAGGCTGCTATCTCCATCTGCAATACTTCATAGGCGGCGGTGTCTCAAGATCGGACGGTTCTCGATCATCGTGAACGAAGCTCAAATGCGCCCACCGTTGACGCCATTGCTCGAAAGTGTCTCCCAAGACCTCAGATCGTTGAACCAAGAAGAATTGAGCCCATAGGCTCTCTTCTCTGCTTGAGGGTCTCGGCCTGGTCGACTTCGGTCGTCCGCCGCCGACGATTACACCAGTCAAGTGACGGCAAGCCTCACGAGACGCAACGCCGTTTTGGAGGACTACGACGATGACGTAAACTCGCCGAAAGTGCGAGATCACCCTAAGACACGGCGGAGGAGGATATCAAGACGACGGAAGGTGGTTGCCACCGCCGGCAAATTCTCCGCCCGGCAGAGGAGTGAAGACACTGCTGATCAAGCAGTTGTTCTTCCGCAAAGACGGTTCAACTTATACCGAGAGAGGTGCTCAGACAAGGCGCCAGAAGGCCATCGCTGCGGCGACAAGGAAGAGGCAGCCATTTTGTTTTTTTATAAGTATGTGGGATGATCATCTTGATGGCGGATGATCCTTTTATAAAAAGGAATAAATTCGAGCGTGAGATTTAAGAGACGCGCCGGGAGCCAAGCGGATCGATGCGATGAAGAGACGACGGGAGCCGGGCGGATGGCGGCGAACACGACGCATCGATTTATGAAGAAATTAACTCACACCGAGCGATATTATCACGAGCGGTTATTTTTAAGAACCGCTCGTGATACTAATTAATATCACGACGGTTGTGTTTTAAAACCGCTCAGGATATCGATTAATATCACAGACGGTTCTTTGAAGAACCGCTCGTGATACTTCATGACGGTCTTCAACATGAACCGTCGTGATATTGCCTCTTCACGACGGTTTTTAGCGCGGCGAAAAGAGAGACGTCTCTAAACCAAAACCGTCTGTGATTGAATGTAATACCGATGGTTTCGGTCAACCGTCTGTGATGAGGCGTCCAGTATTAGCTTTTTTGTAGTAGTGTGCCCGGCCGGGCCAGCAATATCGTGCTTCGTTCTATTGGGAAGCACGACCCATCTTACCACCTCTAGAATACATCATTGTGGATTTGGGCCAACGGATTATCCCGAGACCTGAGAGCACCCTTAGGCTTAGGCAGCCAAGAAATGTGCTGCTGAATTACAAGAACGCGGGCAATAATCCACCCGAGCCGATTGAAACCCCCAAATCAAGTTACCTTTTTGCTTCTCCCACTAGAACTCTAAAAGTTGCAAAATCATACTCGGAACCAGTCATGGCCTGGTATTTTGATTAGTTATCGTATGATTCTTTTTTATACTAGGATGATTAATTAAGAGTTTTTCTTTCTTTTGTGGCGAATCAATTAAGAGATATTTTCCTCCCCTTTAGTTGATGGAACTTCGCTGTTTGTTGTCCTATAGCCTATAGGACTTGCAGCTTGAGGCTACTGGTATTATTTTATCACTATTTAGTGTTGAAAGAAGACAGTATTTTGAGTTAAACATGGCCATTATACGTTGCATCTGGCACAGATCCCTCCGCGACGGCGCCGCGGCCGGCCGTGGCGGCCGCCGAGAAGCCTGTTTCCAAAGCTCCCCGCGACGGCGCCAGTTGTTCCGCGGCCACACGGCCGACGTTCGCAGCTAGCGACGCCCCCAATGCATGCATAAGCTCTGTGGAACGTAGAGTAGCTTAGCCTATCTTCTCCTCTGTCACTAGATGTCTCGGAGTGGTAGCTGTGCATGCATGCCCTGCAGCGGCATGCGGCGGACGAGGAAACGGACAAGATGGTCCAGCTCGGCGCCACCTGAACAGAACTTGGCCTTGTCGATCGGTCGATCTCTCTTCCTTTCCCGGCGCGCCGTTGCCGAGTTTGGCGCCATCTGAGATTCTGAGTCGTCAGCCTCCTTTGCTTCTCTGTGCACAGGGGTGATACGCGCTAGCCCATCTGAGCCATCTAGTCTCAGGCGCGCGCCTTCACCGTCTGAGTGTTCGGAACTTTCAAAATATAAAATTTTGGAACTTTTGGTCCGGATTTGAAATTTTCCAATCCATCTTCGATCTGTTTTTAACTTTTAACTGCAATTTTTAAGAACTTCGTATTGGGGCTTCGAAACAATTTTGAACTTACAGTTTCAGTTCAAACCCAATAATTTGACAATTTCAACTAAAAAGATGGGATTTTGAACTTTAAAATCAAATTTGCAAACTTTTAACTTGAATTTAAATGAAGCACTTCAAAAGCTCCTCTTTTGCGAGAGGGTGAGCTGTCGAAGGTATTGCCTTTGCCACTTGCAAGGCACAGAGAGCACCGCGCGGATGGGTGACGGCAGCGTTGATGCTAGTCAGTATATGGGGGTGGTTAAGGTACATACTTTAAGCTTCTAAGAGAAATATTTTCAACTTATATGTGAGGAAGCCTTCTTTGTTTATTTAAAATAGGTTTTTTTTAACTAGTTGAATGCCCATACGTTGCTACGGATGATTTACCCTAAGATGAGTCATCCTCACCGGGTTCAGCCTGTGCCATGCCCTCAGCTCCGCTGTGATGCCATGCCGAACTCCGCCCCAGCACACTTCACACCTGTTTGGCCTACACCGCGTTTTCAGCTCCATCACGTCCAAGCTCCACTCCGGACTGCATTTTGTGCCTCCCGCGCTGTGCTCAACCTGCGCTGTTCCCTCTTTTCCATCGTAATGCCATACTGAGCTTTGCTTCGGCACACTTCACGCCATCGTGGTCAGCCTACACAGCGCAGTGGCACCGGTGATAGGGCAACTGGCGACACGATTGCGTGACTGAGCCGCGTCGCCCGTTCAGCAGAGGAGTCGCATCGCTCACACGAGTGCACGACAGAGGGGGTGGTGACTTAGCTGAGAGCTTCATTGTCCGTGCGTGTCAGGTCATGTTGGTGCATTCTAGCTACCTCTCGCGATTCTCCTCTTGCATGGCAAAAGAAGACGGCCGTGGAAGGGAAAGGGCAACTGTATTGGGGGAGGGAGGGAGGGTGGTGTTAAGCGTGCATATCTGATCACTCAAATAATGTAAGGGTACATATACTCATGGTACGGCGCCCACATCTATCAAGTTCTATTAACACACATGCACAGCTCCCTGGTTCTTTGTGTTTGTTGCTTCTGTTAAAGCACCTCTGATGCACGTGGGTGGGGACGCAGATCCTCTGCCCAACTATGCCAGAGGAGCACAGTAATATTGACAACGAATGATCTAGATCTATATATTGTGCTATAGCAATTGATGGTAAACCACTGTAGCATTTCACGTGCGAAGCTTTTGCACAACATTATTGCAGAAAATACTATAGACACAGTGATCCTCTGTAGTACTATAAATGCCTGGATCTATGTGGAAGGAAATCCTATGGGATGGGGCCTCACGTGAGGCCCTGCTCCCGAGCCGTTGGATCAGGGGGGGGGGGGGGCGTGAGATGGACGGTGATGGGGCGGGGCCTCACGGTGAGGCCCCGTCCCATAGCATTTTCTTCCGATCTATGTGGGTGGACGACGTGGTTTGTTGCCAACAATTAAGCGAGAAGAGATATAATTTGTTTTCCCCTGCTCCGCTATATTTGTCAACAGCTCCGGGGGTATCCGTTCCAATATATTTATCTATTTAGAGAATCTAGAATAGAGTTATTATATTTTTCCTGCTCACTACCCCTACTTAAATGCTTTGGAAGATATTATGTGGTTGTGTTATGTCATTTAATAGGAGTATGTATGTTCATTTCTCGTTAATTATTTTTAAAATTTAGTGCTTCCTTCATCCATACGCATAGTGAGCTATAGATAAATATAGTAAAACGGAGGGATCAGTTAGTTAGAGGAATCGGCTTTCCTTGATTTTTGGGAGGAAGTTTGACGAGGATATAATAATCCTCATTTAATTATTTATCAGTAATTCTTATTATAGATAAAATTACCGTCATACGGTTCTTGAGTATACCCCTTAACATTTATAAGGGAGAAGCTAGAGGTCGTAAGTTCTTCTACAACCACCCTATAGTCGTAAGTCCTTCTACGACTATCCCATAGTCGTAAGTCTTTCTACGACTATCCCTTGATCGTAAGTCATCTTACAATCGGTCTGTGGTCGTAAGCTTTGCTACAACTACCACCTAGTCATAAGTTATTCTACGACCAGTCTCTAGTCGATAAGGCTCACAGACATATGGGCCTAATCGATCAGGGTATATTCTGTACCATATCTAAGGATATGAGCAGTCAATTACGCTGTTATTATCTGAAATAATGGCGTGATTTAACTCTCTATCATGGTGATAATTGCCTAGCGACATGGGAACATTACTACTCCCATAATAATCTCTAGTAACGGCTCGACCATCTGAAGTATTAAGGCACCATTTGGACTAGAGAAACGGCAACCCGCTCCGAGTACTATATAAAAGGCAGAATTACCAGGAGGAAGGGAGAGAGGAATCAGGAGCACAAGATGTCCCACTCTAATCTTTCTCCTGATCTTGTAATCTAGCATACTCAATACATACACACAGGAATAGGGTTGCTATTCTGCCCGGAGAAGACCCGAACCTGTATAAAAATACCCGTGTCTACTCTCGCTGCGTGATTTGAGTCTTGGTGACCCCCCGAATCAAACAATCTTTACGTAAGTTCGGTTCTAAAATACCGATAGTTGGCGCCAACCGTGGGGATCTTCGAGTCATCAATTTTTCTTCGTTTTTTTTTCCTAACTCTAATGCTCTCATGGCAGGAGAGTGGAACGAGAAAAACTGGTTCGACTTGGCCGATTACGCAGGTATCGATATGGATGCCGGTTTTGATTACAAGCCAAGTATTGCATCATCCGATGGTGATGTCGCCTCCAGAGATCATTCTCCAGGAGACAATACCACCAATGGAGTTGAGGAGGGATCCTTATCATCCATAGTGCTACATTCGAATGAGGAACTAGCTTCCTCAGAGGGCAAGCGTCAATCCGACCACAATCAGGATTGCACCAAGACAGGCTCAGAGCATGATGAGGGTTCCCCCTCTAAGTATTCCAGTCCGTCTGAGACTGTCCGACCTAGCACGACAAGTCCTAGAGGCAATCATTCTGCAGCTTCATCAACACCTGGTGATCGTCTTTCTCAGGTTAGCCCCACAAAGAATAGGGTCGAACATGCTTTTCCTGCGAGTTCGACCATCCCATCGCAGGACTCACTTGCGGACGGAGACGGTTATAACCCGGAATTACCCTTCCTGTAGGGGTTTGCTCCAAGTCGCCAGACGGTGTCTCTCGACTACTCCTCAAGCGAGGAGGCCTCGAGCGAAGGTGGAGATCATCAACGGGAGGTCTTCATCCTTCCCTCAGGTGATGATCACTCTCCCAGAGACAGGGCTGAGGATGCTCCCCAACGATCACACGCTGCGACCCTTTGTGGCAATGACGAGTACATCTCCGATGATGAACAGAGTCAACACTCTGATGAACATGAAGGAGATTCTCGACATACTCGCATTCTCTGAGGCAAACTCGAGGCTCAGGTATGGACGTACCTGAGACAACCCAACAGAGAAGGATCGTGGCTTAGAGAAATTTGCCTGGGCGCATCCACTATCAGTTGGATGAAGCTCAAGAACTCTAGTGCATCCATGATCTTTTCGAGAACCAATCTCGAGAACTTGCTCGAACGCCCGGCTACGACCCCTTCGCTGAAGAGATCGCACAAAGGCTTCAAAGCACGATGGCCAAAAGCGGGCACCCTCGCCGCCATCAACCCAGAAGTCATGGCGGTACGACTTTATCAGCTTCCAGCCGCTCGAATAACTCACCGCGAGGAGATCACCGTGACAACCGATCATGACGCTCTCCTAAACTTCACTCTAGTCGAAGGAGAGTTCTTCGAATGACTGATGATCAACAAGCTCCCAGGAGAGGTGATCGTTCGCTACTTCAAACCAGAAATCTACGACAGCGGATGGAATACGAGGAGTATTTCCCTCGTAAGGTTGAGATCTACCACAGGTTAGGTCCACCTACGACTAGGTATCATCGCGTACGATCACCTGGTGACGTCAATCCTTCTTTTCTACAATGAAGGCGTCAAGAAGTTATTACCAGGTGTCGGGCTTTCTCACTCGATCTCCGAGCAGTTCGCTGGCTGCCTTGGTTTCAACCAGTGAACATGAAGAAGTTCGATGGATCTCAAAACTCCATTGAATTGCTCCAGATCTACACGACTGCTATCCAAGCAGCAGGAGGAGGAGAGCATGTAATGGCAAATTACCTTCCTACTGTGCTCGAGGGATATGCTTGATCGTGGTTGTTAAATCAGCCACTCGAGTCGATTTATTCATGGCAGCATCTCTGCGATCTCCTACTGGCCAATTTCTAGGGTACCTACCATCATCCTGGAAAGAAGGACAACTCTCACAGGATGAGACAAAATGACCACAAAACTCTGCGCTAGTTCATTCGACGCTTCAGTCAGGTTCAAAATTCCATTCCTGAGGTTTTTGACTCTTCCGTCATTAGAGCGTTCCAGCAGGGAGTTCGTAGTAGAAGGATCACAGAGGATATCTCCTTAAATCCTCCTGCCACTGTCGCCAAGCTCTTTGAGATGGCCGATCGATATGCTACCGCTTCTGAAGCAGTCGAGTGGAACAATACTATTGATCGAGACGATAAAGTTCCTCAAGAGATGGGCGAAAGTGGTAAGAAGAAGGATAAGAAGGCTAGGAAATCCAAGAACAAGGCAAAGAGCCAAAAGATTCAAGCCAACAGTTCCAAGGAAGTCTCGGTCGTAAGCGATAAAAATCCTCAAGGCTCTAAGCCATACTCTAATCGAGGCAAAGGTAAGCACCCCGAGCGGGCGAACGACAAGCCTAGGTGGTATTTTTTCCATAAAAAGGAAGACCATGACCTTCGCAACTGCCTAGTTTTCCTACAAAAACTTGAAGACTACTACAACGGCAAAGGACCACTTCCTACCCTCGAAGAGGTAGGGCAAGCCAGTGGTCGTACACAGTCAGACGACGAGGAGATGTCATTTCAAGATCCCGAGCACACCATTGAGCATATCTATGGGGGATCATCGGTATACGAGTCAAAACAACAGCTTAAGGTTGTCGAGCGTGAGGTAAACTCCATTGACCTTCCTCTTGTCAATAAATTGCTGAAGTAGTCGGAAGTCACCATCTCCTTCGAGAAGGGTGACTGCCCGATCCCTTCCAATTGACCAGGTCGTTTTCCGATCGTGGTCGAGCCCACCATCAACAACTATCGAGTAAATGGAGTATTGATTGATGGTGGTAGCTCGTTAAACATTCTGTTTATGAGTACCCTGGACGAGATGGAGGTACCCAGGACTAAGGTAAGACTGTTACGATATTCTTTTCATGTTATTGTACTGGGGTCTTGGGCCAAACCTATTGGCCAAGTTTCTCTTCCTTTACCATTTGGATATCCAAGTAATTTCAAGACAGAGAAGATCTCCTTTGATGTGGTCGATTTCAATACGGCATATAAGGCCATACTCAGACGACCAAGTTTGGCAAAATTCTTAATCGCTACTCATTATGAGTATCAATGTCTTAAGATGCCAGGTCCCAAAGGAGTGATCACAATTCATTGTGATAAAAAGATGGCGCACACGTGTGACTGTCGGTCCCTCGAGTTGGTTGGCCAGATACCACCTTGAGAAGAAAACAAAGGGCAGCCTTTGATCATACAGTCGAAGCCTAAAGCTGCACCTAAGCCAAACGACCAAGTCAAGAAGGTTTCTTTGGATCCAGAGGAGCTCTCGAAGACTGTTCGCATCGGGGATACTTCTGACTCAAATAGGAAGATGCCCTCATCGCTTTCCTCCGGGCAAACACAGATGTCTTCGCGTGGCAAGCATCTTACATGTCTAGAGTTCCCAGGGAAGTGATCGAGCACGAGCTAGCTCTACGGCCTGACAAAGTACCCGTAAAACAAAAATTATAGAGATTTGCCCCTGATCGACGAGATGCTATAAGGTCAGAATTGGACAAGTTGCTTAAAGCAGACTTTATAAGAGAAGTCAACCATCAGAGTGGTTGACCAACCCTATAATGGTTAGGAAGTCTAATGGCAAGTGGCGAATATGTGTAGACTTCACTAATCTTAATAAAGTTTGTCCAAAAGATGTTTTCCCTTTACCTCGTATCGATTTTACTGCTGGTTGCGAAAGATTAAGTTTTCTAGATACATATTCTGGCTACCATCAGATTAATATGTGTCTAGAAGATGAAGAAAAGATCGCGTTTATTACTCTATTTGGTACATTTTGTTATGTCAAAATGCCATTTGGTCTAAAAAATGCTGGCGTTTTTTTCAACGCTTGATGCAATCGACTTTTTCACCTCAACTAGGCCAAAACTTGGAGGCCTATGTTGACGATCTAGTCATAAAAAGTATCAAGCGGCTTAATCATGTTTTCGAATTGCAGGAGACATTCGATAACCTCAGAAAACACCGCCTAAAACTCAATCCTGAAAAGTGTATGTTTGGAGTCTCTTTAGGAAAATTGCTTGGATTCCTTGTCTCTGTACAAGGAATCGAAGAAAATCCCGAAAAGATAAAGGCCATCGTGCAAATGTGCCCTCCAACCACGAAGAAAGAAGTCCAAAAACTCACAGGATGCATGCCAGCTTCAAGTTGTTTCATCGCACGACTGGGAGAAAAAGGACAGTCTTTCTTCAAACTTTTAAGGAAGCACGAGGGTTTCAAGTGGTTGGAAGAGGCAAACGCTGCCTTTGAGGATGTCAAGAGGTATCTTACGAGTGCTCCTGTTTTGGTTTCTCCGAAACCAGAAGAGACACTCTTAATTTATCTAGTTGCCACGCGACCGACAGTGAGCGTAGTACTGGTCGTAGAGCGTGAAAATGTTCAACGACCAGTTTACTACGTAAGTGAAGTTTTACACGGGCCTAAGGAGCTTTACCCTCAGGTCCAAAAACTTCTATATGCCCTCCTCATGTCTTCGAGAAAACTGCGGCATTATTTTCAAGCGCACAAGATAATTGTGCTGTCTACTCGTGAGAGGAGACTCTCAACTAGTCGTGAATCAGGTCGGAAAAGAGTACCAGTGCTCTAATCTGACCATGTTTCGGTACTTATCGGAGGTTCAGAAGCTTGAAAAGCATTTTTTTGATTTCGAGGTACAATTTATCTCACGAAAGGATAATTTCCTCGCAGACCAGTTTGCTCGTATAGCTTCTTCTCGATCACAAGTACCAAAGGGAATCTTCTTAAAGCAGCTCCAAAAGCCGTCTCTGGTCGAAACACCAGAGACAACTCCTATTGAGACAACCTCTCTAGAATAAGAGGATACCTGGATAAATCCCATCTACGAGTATCTTCAGACAGGTACCATACCCGACAATGATCTCGAGGCAGATCGCTTATCCCGAAAGGCCAAAATTTATAATTTGGTTGAAGGAGTCCTATATAAACGAGGCACTCATGGGGTACTCATGCGATGCATATCGCAGAGAGAAGGACTAAACCTCCTTCACGACATACATGGGGGCATTTGTGAAACTCATGCTTCCCACAAAATGCTAGTCGGAAAAGGCTTTCGACAAGGCTTTTACTGGCCAATAGCTCTCTACGATGCCAAAGAGTTGGTTAAGAAATGTGCACAATACCAATTTCATAGCAGGCAAATATACCAACCGGCTCAGGCATTACAGACAATTCCTCTATCTTGGCCTTTTGCGACCTGGGGTCTCGATATCCTAGGACCGTTCCCAAAAGCTCCAGGAAGTTTCGAGTTCCTTTTTGTGGCTATTGATATGTTCACAAAGTGGATCGAAGCCGAACATATGACAGGATAACAACGGAAACAACAAAATGGTTCATGATGAGAAGCGTGATCACTCGGTTTGGGGTCCCAAGTCGAATAATCACAGATAATGATAAAAAAAATTTGAGCGCAAAATTTCAGGAATATTGCTGCAAGTTGGGTACCAAGCGGTGTTACGCCTCTGTTGCCCATCCTCAAAGCAATGGGGCAGTTGAAAGAGTGAACGGACAAATAATACAGGGAATCAAAACCCGAGTTTTTGACCAGCTTGTCAAGCGCTCGGGGGCTTGGGTACAAGAATTACCCTCAAGATATGGGCAATTCAGACGATCGTTAGTCTGCCACAAACAAAAACAACTTTTTCCCTAGTTTTTGGTGCCGGCCATGCTTCCACCGTAACTAAAGATCAGTCAAGAAGGGTCAAAACTTTCAATGAAGTCAATCCAGAACAACTTCGAGCGTATGACATTAACCTGCTTGAAGAGAAGAGAAATCAAGGCTTAATCCGCTCAAATAGCCTACCAACAAGCCCTCACAAGAAATCGTTGGAAATATGCCCTAGAGGCAATCATAGAGATGATTATATTTCATTATGTTCATAATATTTGATAATATGTTATCTTGTTCCTTGAATGAATCATCACCATGAAGATTAACGAGTATGTGACTTGTTGGTGAAGCTCTTTTTAACTTATGATGATGTCGTTCTAAAAGTATCCCCGGTCGAAAGTCATCGGGTTGGAACACTAGTGACTTCTACGACCAAAGACATGTATTGATTGATGACCATGTTTCACCGGTCATGGATATAGGATATCGAATCAATAATGTGGACACGTGTTAGAGAACATAGTGTTGGATAAGACCCACCTTGAGACACTATTGAGATTGTTATGATTCTATGTGTCGTTAGTTGGTCTCAAGCAATGATGATGTATAATCCTTAGACCCGAGATCAAGATGGTTTCCTACATGTATAATAGCACTCTTAGGGGTTGCCAAACGCTACTGTGAATCGGGTGGTTATAAAGGTAGCTTTGTATGCTATGAAACATGCAGAGGATGATTTGGTCTGATATGGATTTGCCCTCCTAACATAACATGAGAGATATCTCGCCCTCAAGTGGTCGGATAAAGAGAGTGCATGGCCATAGCATCGGTGGTCAAGAGTTCACCACATAAGGTTATCCGATACTCGATCGAGAAAGCATTGAACAGTCCATGGATGACACAACATCTCACCCGAGTTCAACCAGATATCGTGAGGCAAAGGGAGAATACATGAGTAGGTCGCTTAGTTCGACTACCACGACCGGTCGATGGAGATACAAGCAAGTCGAGGCTGGTCGAACGTAATCATAGAGTGGTCGAAACCAAGTCGTAAGGAGTTACGAGTTGGTCGTGGTCAAATACTAACTGTTCAGATAGAGATAGGACCTAGTCGTAAGTGATGAGGACTGGTCGAGATCATATTGCATTAAGGTTCGTCTGATATAATTTGTGTGTATTCGGGAATCGTTATGTCTTGCTAGGAACCGCTTCATTTACTCGTGGGCGGAAAGGGTTTCGAGTCACAACCGAACACACATGAACCTAACGGGTCACACACTTAACGGGTTGAATAAACCAAGATTTAATCTGATTCAGAAGCGTGTTTGGATAGGATCCGCCCGCACTATATAAGGAGATGCATGAGGTCATGGAAGTGTAGAGTCGACGTGAGTTGCCCTCATCAAACCCTAGCCGCCATCTTCTTGAGAGCCTCTCCCGCGATTTGGTGCTAGCACTCCACAACAGACGGTTGTTCCTTCCTCGACGTGTGGATACCATAGAGGTGCTTCTACGTTGTCGCGCTTAAGGACGATCCGCGATCTTCGCAAGGAACCGCAGAGGTGTCAAGGAGACGATCAACTCACGAGGACGCCTGGACGATCGACTACGACCACTACATCGACGCTTCTTCGCCGCACCAGCCGCCCGACGCTTCTTCCGCCGCTCTGCTGGCCTAGTGGTAACGATATGTGATCATCTACTTGCTTGGCTTCCTGGTTTGCGTGGTAGAAATTTTGTTTATAGCTATCGTAGCCTACCCCGCGACCCAACAAATACTACGATTGTAAGGTCTAACCTCGCAGTCTTGCTGTAGGTGACTTGGTATTGATGAAAATTCAATCCTAGTCTAATCGGAACAAGCTTTCCCCCAAGTGAGAAGGTCCTTACACCATGGTCGAAGTCATGCAATCAAGTTCGGTATGACTAGCAATAGAAGATGGCCAAATTCTCTCCAATTCCTGGAACATCGACCAGTTACACAAATTTTATGTGTAACCGACCAACCCTACAATAAAACATCAAGTTCTTTCAATCTTTATTGTCTTACTTTGAGTAGCGCTTTGACAATTTCTCGACTATTCCCTGGTCGTAGGTCTCCCTACGACCAGACCCTAGTCGTAAATTTTTCTGCGACAAGACCCTGGTCGTATGCCTACTACGACCAGCGCTCATTTCTCTATTACACTGGTCGAAAGGATGGTAACATCACCTAGTCAAAATTTTTCCTTTCTGCACATGGTTCCGCCTACTAGAAGGAACTTTCTAGTGTCGACTCGTTCCCCCCTTTTGCTGCCAACACATAGGACTTGGGTTCAACTCACATGATCGAAATATTTTTAAGCCAACTCTTAGTATCTTAGATTATTTCTTCATTAATTTTTGAAAAATAAACTAAGCAGAGTACACTTTTCTAATTTGCTCGACTACTTTCGGTAAGAAAAAGAAAAGAAGGTTGCAAGTGGTCTTAAATTTAGCACTTACCGTTTATTAGTCCCTACAACTTTTCAATTGCAGAATGTGCCTCCTGAAGCTTCTTCAGAAGGCCTTCGTTCTTCTCACTAATCTTTTTCGTCTCGGCTTTCTCAAAATCGAACGAATCAGCTAAGGTCTTCTCGTCGCTCTTGAACCTATAGAAGAAAAGAGTAGACATGAGCATAGAACAAGTGGTCACAAGTTTTTCTGCGACGAGCCTCTAGTCGTAAATTTTTCTACGACCAGTACCTAGTCATAAGATCTCTTATGACAATCCCTATAAGCACTGTGCGAGTGGTTGAAACATAAACGACTACAAGCAATAGTTGCTTACCATCTCTCTGCCTGCTCGCAGAGCATCGCCTTCTCCTATCGCAGTTGGACAAGTTGCCTGTTGTATCCAGCAACAGTGACAATTTGTTCCAAAGCTTTCCGCACAAAGAAAGACAGTAAGAAGCGAGAAAAGACACGTATGCGAGTACTGAATGATAGATACTTACATTCATAGTTGTTTGAGTAAACGAAGAAAATACCCTCGTGGGGTTCTTCAGTTCGTCGATCTCTTGAACTCGGTCCCACCACACCTTTTCGAGACGTTTGTCATCAAAAATATCCCCTCTGTTGGGAATGTCCTTAGGGTGAGGGATGCGAGCACGAGATCTGAACGCACGAGATCCCACAATGGTAGCAGGGCCGAAGAACTCAAAGGAATGGTTGAAGAAATCAGACCCTTTCTCTTCCTCGGTGGTAGCATCCTCAGTAGCTTGATGAAGGACCGGAAAGGCGACTAGAGGGGGGTGAATAGGAGCACCTAATCTTTTTCGCAAAGAATGGATTCAACTTGTAAATCACTCCAATAGCTATGAGAGCTATGAAGATCAAAGATTAAGCACAGAGGAAGTCTTATGTTGAATCCACCTCACCCCACATTTCAAAGAAACAAAATCAGGAAGTTCTGAAGAAACTCAGGGAAATCGGAACAACCGCAGGCAAACGGCCGGTCGTTCCGCAGTGCGGTACAACCGTAGTGTTACGGCCGGTCGTTCCGATTGTCCTGGAGCAGGTAAAATCAGCTCGGGTTTCAAAACGAAAATCGATCAAACTTTTGATCTACGCGGCCAAACTTGACCAAAATTGAACCACACCTTCCTGAAGATATTAGGAACCTATTCCAAGCAACGATTTCAGAGATCCATGCCAAGGTTCCTATCCTTTTGCATTTGAACGAAGGTGGGTTCAAAACCGCAAAAACAAAACTTGATCTAACGACTTGCTCGTGGGTGGATGATGATCTAGATGACCTTAGATAGGTTCCCACATGTCCCAAGCAAGCAAGATCAAGAGGAAGAACCAAGCAAAACTCCCGAATTGAAGAAAGCCCCAAAAATCACAAAAAGGAGAACGAAGAACAGAGAGCACGAATAGAAGAAAACTTCAGATTTCCATTCATTGAATCAAGAGCGAAATACAAAGAGATACATCCCCATACGCATGGACATTAGAACAAGAGGAATGATTACAAGTTCATCAATCCATCCTCTCCTCTCCCTAAGCCAAGAACTCACATTGGAGAGCTACGAAGGGACAAGCAGGAGCACCACCGCCTACACCTCCACTCTCAACAACTAAAGAGCAAAAGAGAAACAACCTCACAAAGCCTCTTTTGACTCTAAAACCCTAATTCCACCCAAGTGCTCAAGAGGGCATGCAGCCCTCCAATCCTTTATATAGCCTTGGCTAACGGGTCTCCTCCCTGCTACGCCCGCTTAAGTCCAACGGAGCTCCGCCTGTGCAGCAATTTTGCGACTTCCGATTCGCCCCTTCGCACCTTCCGAAGCTTCACGCCCTTGTCTCGACGCCGCGCAACCACCTCGAGTCCACGCTGCCTTCGACACATCCCGACTGTTTCGACCTCGGCGCCACTGCGCTTAGTCCATCCACCGTGTCTCGCCACGACTCCACTCGACGCCCCGCAGCCACACGCATAAGAAACACGAAACCGGGAACAAGTTCTTCACAACTTGACCCAACGTTAGCTCAAACATGCAATATGCAACACATATGCATGAACACACTTGGATATGACCTATCCCAAAACTCAAATCACCAAAATGGCCGAACCTCACAATACAATCGGTACAACCGCCATGTTACCAGCGGATCAACCGTGACCGGCCAGATCGCCCAATACTCGCGGTCGTTCCGATTTCCAATGAAGACCGTAACTCGAAAAACAACTTCTCTCGAATTCTTCAACCGCCATTTACCAATCGGTATAACCGCCTCATGGTCGCATCGCCCATAACACGCCGGTCGTCCGATTATCCCGACAAATTTCGATTGACTTCACTAAAACGCGCGGAACTGCGCAGAACGACATGGTCCGACCACACAAACCAAACTCGATCGACCTAAAACCTTTGTCAATTACTCATCACTTTCATGGAGACACGACCACATGGTCTCTCAATCTCCCCTTGATGAGAATATTGACAAACTCGTAAAAAGCTTTTAAGAAGAGTTTGAGTTTGAAGAAACCAACATGGTCCAAGAAATGAAATGAAACAAATGACCATGTCGATGTATGAACACTAGAGCAACAACCGAAAGAGCAAATTGATCTCCAAAGCTCTAAACTGCTCCCAACAGATTTTTTCTTCTCTATTCTCCCCTTTGGCAATAAACGATCAAGATGCAATAGAGAGAATATGACATGTTAATGGATGAAAATGGTCAAGTTTGTTTATTTAAGCATTTTGAGCCATGAGAATTATCCATAATGACCAACATGTAATACACCAAGCCATAACTTAATAAAAAGGCTATCTAGATCATGACAAGATATGTATAAGCTAGCTAGAACACATAGATGACAATCTGAAAATGAGGTACATTATGTGAGCAAGTCAAGTCATCAATGAGCAAAGTCTCGCTAGAGATATCCAAGGATGATGCAGCCATGTCAATAAGCTAAGCGGAACTAAGAAGCTTAAATTGAGACCAAATAGAGTGCTATGCTCAAGATTGAAACATTGGTTAAAGTACATGATACTTTTGTGGCTTTAAGCACATTGAACACATGAAACATATTTTCTTTTGAAATTCATGGTGGTTTCCAACCAGATTTTTGTTTTATCATGTGCTAGGTCTCAAGCCTTATGCGACTACTCCAAGCGAGAAGCTTAAGAAGATAGTCTAGGTCACCCAAAACTCCCCTAAGTTCATGCCAAGTGCAATGGCAAGCCGCCTCATAGGAGAGAATTGGTGAGATCAGTTTTTTCAAGACAAAAGAGATCTTTTTGCCTTTTAACAAGTTGTACTAACTCATGCATCATCAAGAGACTAAAACAGCTCTTTCTAAGGCTCAATATAGATTCATCACTCTACCCAAATTTATTTGACATGGCATGAATCATAAAAGGATAGCTCAAGAAAGACTAATCTCGAAAGCTAACATGACAAGTTTTAGTTTGTTGAGCAATTTTAATTAACTTATCATGGCAAAAGCTAGGCTACACATATGAAGTCATGATAAATCTAGCAAATAAGCACAAGTCATGGCAAGGTGTAAAGCATTGTAAACATGTCATAGCAGGATAATAATCAAGGCTCAATGTAGTTATATTACAATGCGTAATGCTAGAAATGCGTAAGATCCAGCCCCTCAACATTAGATGCAACTTTTAGTTCAAGTTGAGTTAACTCAATATTAAGCCCGTAAGCTCCCAAATGAACTCCCTTGAACCAAAACAATAAATCGAGAAGTCGGCAAAGAAAACATAAAACAGCAAATCCTTAAAGCATAGATAAGATATAGAGAATACTATGGCTCGATCGACTCTCATCTACCCCATATGACTCTAGGACTATCAACCGCCTGCTAACACACTAAGGAGCAAACACGTTCTCTGCCTACCCAAGGGTGGCCCAACCCTTGCTAGAACCTATAAGAAGTGAGTAAGCTCAACCTAGTGAGAAGAGACGACTAATAAGCAAGATCCTAGAATCACAAGATAAGAGCAGTAAATCTAAACAACTAGACAAAAGAAGCACTCTAATCTATGCTAGGAGGACTAATCCCAAATGCACCCAAAATGCAATGCAATAGTAAGGAGCAAGAGCATAAATAATATAGTAAAGCAAGAAACCCAAAGCTCCCTCACTACAAATCCATAAGGACAAACCACCCCAAGCTCTCCTCGCAGAGTGAAAACCTCGAACTATCCAATGGCTTGGTGAAAATGTCACCAACCGGTGGTCACTTCCACAAACCGAGCACTATATCGCCTTCTCTACATGGTCTCTAAGGAAGTGGAAACGAATATCGATGTGCTTGGTCCGAATGTCGTGACCGGTTCTTGGCAATGTTAATCGCAGAAGTGTTATCACAAAAAGTGGAACACTGCCGATAACTAACCCAAAGTCCCGCAGGTCGGCCATCCAGAGCACTTGACTACAAAGAATCGGTCAGCAAAGAACATACTCGCCTCTGCGGTGGATCAGGTAACACTGCATCGCTTCCTTGAAGACCAGAAACAAGAGAAGTGCCAAGAAATTGGCAGTGCTGAAGTGCTCTTCCTATCTATCCTACTACCAAATAAGTTCGTGATCCGAAAAGGCTCTCAAGGAAAGACAGATGAGGAAGAGTACCAGATACCATAGTCAATGGTAGCTCGCAGTACGAAGATGCGCTTCATCGCTGGCGGTGAGAAACGCGAGGAGAAGCTCAAAACGAGCGCACAAACACACGTAAAAATGTATGTCCGGTCTCGAGGCGTTGAGGTACAAGAGGGAGCCAATCATGCCGCGAAACTCCTTTTGATCAACTCGCTCGCCATCCTCATCTGGATCAAGATAGGTCAGAGAAGCCATGGAGTCGACACAGCTTCCCATCACTCATGTCAAGCGCCAGAGGTCACGAGTGTACTTTCCTTGATGAAGAAATGTACCTCCCGAGTCCGCTTGATTTGGAAACCAAGGAAGAAGGTCAACTCACCCATCATACTCATCTCAAACTCGGTGCTCATGACATCCGAGAACCGGGAAACCAGAGTATGGGAAGAGCCGCCAAAGATAATGTCATCGACATAGATCCGACGAAAGCAGAAGGTCAATGCCATGCCGCATGATGAACAAGGTCTTGTCAACTTTACCCATCTCAAAACCATGACTTATCAAGTAGGACTTAAGCCTCTCATACCAAGCTCGGGAGCCTCGCTAAGTCCATACAACATGGAAAGCTTGAAGACATGGTTAGGTATTTGGGGTTCTCAAACTCGAGGTCGCTTGACGAGACTTCTCCTCAATAAGGCCATTGAGGAAGGCACTCTTCACGCCCATCTGGTAAAGCTTGAAACCCTTAGAAGCTGCAAAGGCAAGCAGATTCTAATGGCTTCAAGTCGAGCTACAGGCAAAGGTCTCTCAAAGTCTAGACCTCAACTCAGGAAAACCCCGAGCTACTAATCTCGCCTTTGTTTGGGATGATTACCCCATCCTCACTGCTTGTTCTTGAACACCCACTTGGTTCCAATGATATTGTGGCCTCGTGGGGCTCAACAAGCTTACTGCACCTTGTTCCTCTCAAATTTTCTAGCTCCTCATGCATGGCATTGACCCATGACTCATCGATAAAGCATGAGAAACATCTTTGGGCTCAAAAGAGGCAATGAAGGCGAATGGAGACAGAATTGAGATAAGCGATTTTGAGCGGGTAACACGCCAAAAAGATCTCCAATGATCTCGCTCAAGGATGAACTTTCTCGATGTGTCTAGGAGGTCCCGGAGAGATGAAGAAGTGGCCTCTACCTCATGAGCCGACGAGGTAGGAACAGAGCCACTAGCTCCAGAGGAAGCGAAGGCAGGGTCGATCACCTCGAGGTGCGGTGGAAGACGGCACCTCAAGGAGTGGATGAGGACGGGATCGTAGACAACCGTCATCTCCATCGCCCTCATCATCCACAAAGATGGTCTCTGATCGCTCTAAAGAACTCGAGATATCTCGCCTAGTCCCTGACCGCCTCACAAAAGTCACCTCGCAGTCTCTACCATTTTGCTAGACTCGCAGCCTGCACTTATAAGCCCGCCAAGAAGTCGAGTAGCCTAGAAAGATACCGCCACAGAACGTGACTCGAACTTATCTAGGTTCCTGACTTCAAAATAAAGCACTTGCAACCAAACACACGAAAATGAGAGACGCTGGCTTTCGCTCAGATCTCGACTCATAAGAAGTGCGATGTAGGAGTGCCCAAGAAAAACTCGATTCAAACATGGCACGCGGTCGCAATGGCTCTCATTTCAAAACTTCCTGTAGAGTACTCATCAAGCATCGCCCGCCATCTCGACTAAGGTACGGTTCTTCCTTCCACAACGCCATTTTGCCGAGGAACGATGGAGAAGAGAACCGGTGCTCTACACTGCCTCACCGCAGAAACTCTCAAAGTAGGAATTTTGAACTCCGTACATTGTCATCGCGGATCGCTCAGAAGGCACCCGGAGCTCAACAGACATGACCTACTAAAAAGACCTCGAAATGTGTAAATGTCTCATCCTTCGAGGCTAAGAAAACACCCAAGAGTACCTCGAGAAGTCATCGACCACAACAAGAACATACCACTTCCCTCCCGCCGATCAAGACTCGAGTGGTCCAATCGGTCCATGTGGAGCAATTGTCCTGCATCGGTCATAGTAATCGTGGACCGAGGATGAGAAGCGGCAACCATCTTGCCGTCTTAAGATGGAGTGCAAACAAGATCTTTGACCATCTTGAGTTTCGCAGACCACTTAATGAGATCATGGTCGCTAACTCGGTCAAATGGTCAAATCCAATATGACCAAGTCTCCTATGCCGTAAAGAGAGATCGCGGGACTCGTATAACTAAACACCGAGAGGATCACGGAAGACTCAGAGAAATCAGCACGAAAGATCCTCCCATAACGAGAAATCCCGCAAACCGGACTACCCAAGAATCAAGAATTTTGCAATTGTTTTTCTTAAAGCTCACCTCAAACCGCCATCGAAGTCGAGAAACGGAAAGCAAATTGTACCGCAGCCTTACTAACCAAGGCAACATCCTTAAGAATAAAAGAAGCATTAATACGACAAGACCTTTGGCGATGACGCGCCTGCATTTAAGCGTCTCCGAAGGTGATCGCCTCATCACCGAGCGCGGGCTAGGAGGAGAACCAACGGAGTCTCCTATCATATGACGAGAACAACCGAGTCTACAAGCCAAACCTTCTCCTTCCCTACCCGCGAACCCGAGTCAAACAGAGTAAAGTCTCAAGATCGATAAATCAACAATGATTTTGGCACCTAATATTGAATAACACGCCGAAAGCGAGATGAAGTAGTCAAGCACGATCGACCTCTATCTACCCTACGCCTCAGAACTCAAAGCGTAAGGTCTAAGAGTAGACCAAGTCGTTGTCGGGTCCGATCGCTACGGCGAGCGAGTCGAGCACCGCAACATGTCGAACACGCCATGGTAGCTATCTCGATGGGGAAAACGAGATCTACCCTCGGCGAAGTCACGATCGAAAGCAAAGATGAGGACGAAAACCGAAAACTCGAAAACCAAGTCCTCGATGTCGCACAAACCCATCGAAGAAACAAGCCTAGACCTCGTGTTGGTCTTAGGTGCACTCAAGGTCCGGGGCCGACTCAATGCGCCTAAGAGACTCAACATGGTCTCTACGCGATCTTGGCGCTACCAAGCATCGACGATCGGTGTCCATCCTTCCGATGAAGGCAAAGTGATACTTCACCTTCCGAGAGGTAGAAGCAAGATGTGAAATTACCTCATCGTCGAATCCTCGACATAGCCCGCCGACTTGAAATGGACTTTCTCGGTCCTGGCTCGGCCTCGATCACACCAGTGCTATGGGTCCGAGCACGGCAGTGGATGCTTCCTCATGTCCTCAAAGAAGTCATATCCTAGACCCCGATTAAATCTGCAGATCTTAGATTGGTCTAGAATAAGATTGAGCTTCTTCTTGCCTCCTACAAATCTCTCGAGAGTGTTCATAAGGTAACCGACACTCCTAAAGAGAGAGGTGCAAGAAGAGCAGGGGAAGAAGAGACAGCAGAAGGTAAGGGAGCAAAAGAAGAACCAAAGAAGAGAGGGAAGAATGGCTTGTGCAAGCACACCGACTCAAGGGACAGATCCCATCGCTAGCCGCTTGGTTCACGCTGCTAAGCTGCCTCATCCTTACCCCGGGCTTCTCCCCTTCTCCACAATCATATTGCAAGCACAATGTGACTTCTCTAGAAGGTCCTTAGTTAGCTTCACACATTTCTCATCCAAAGCAATCAAGTCGATTTTAGTTTGTTACACTTAATGCATGGTGAGCTAACAGGTCCTTAGAAGCAAACCGAGCCAACTTCCTTTCATGATCAATCATATCTTGAAACTGTTTGGAGACAAACCTCAAGTTCAAGAAGATTAACTTAGGACAGTTCAAGCATGAAACAATCGGCTCAAGTAAAGAAGCTTGTAGTTCAAGAATTTTATGATCCGCCTGCTTTAAGTTCATCTTCAAGTTATTGCAATTTTCACAAGACTCAGCAGATCAAGAAGCATGGCATAAGATCCTCTAGCAAAGAATGTCCTTACCCTCACATGAGGTGGGAGAAGTAGTCTCATCAAGAATAAGTAGGGTAATGACCATCCTACTCAACTCTAACTCAAAGAAGTAGACTAACATTCTCCACCTTAACACTATCAAGTTTGGAGGACACACTATCATGTGAGGTCCTTAACTTCTCCATATCAACCAAAGAAAGCGAGCATGTATCACAATCATCACTAGAAGGAGCAGATGTAAGAGCAATAATCTCTAGTGACGGTCTATCTATTTCCTTCTCTAACTCAAAGACACCTAGCCTTAGCTTTAGCATGAAAACCTCCTAGCTTAAGAAAAGCATGATTGAGCTGTTCAGAGGTGGGATCTACCTCGTCCGAGTCGGAGTACAACTCATTGTCGCCGAAGTTCGCCCTCGAGGGCCATGAAGCACATGCCGAGAAGTCGTCGCCGCCATCCTTGGGCTCTTGGTCACCCGTCCCGTCATCGTCGCTCCATCCCTCCACCTCGCCGAGGTCGAGGTCGTCAAGGCGTGAGGACTTGTGGAAGAGCTTCTTGGCTTTGCCAAAGTTGCGGAACTTCTTCTTCTTCGGGCGCCCGAGCTGGAGGCTTTTGTTGCAGTTCTTGTCGGTGTAGTCGTTTTGCCCGAACCGCCGAGTCGTTTTTGCCCTTCTCGGCTTGGGGCGGTTTGTTCGGATGTGGTTGGGGCCACCACACTCAAGCAAATCACGGTCCTCTCTCTTTCTGTCCCTCCTCCCTTTGTAAGCGTGGGAGAATCTTCGAGCAAGGAGGGCAAGTCGCTCATCCGAAGTTGCTCTAACCGATCATCGCTATGTCACGAGAGCGAAGAAGGAGAAACCGCAAGAAGAATCAAGAAAGCCTTAAGAAGAAACGGATTGGTGACTAAGGCCATCGATCGTGACTTCGACCGACGAGACAACGCAATCTCGTGAGTCTTGAGGCGCGAGTACAGCAGCATCAAGAGTCAAGGTCGAGAGGTCTGTCGTGTCTTTGATGGTGGTCACTTTCATCTCCCAAACACGCAGATCGAGTGCCGTGAGCATCCGACGAGCATTGTCCGAAGTCGGGTATGTGAGACCGACCGCCGGAGGTTGCTCAAGATCTTGTGAAAACGCGAAGCACTCATCTAGGGACTCACCAAAGAAGCATCTCAAATTTGTTGTATTCTCGTTTGAACCGGTCTGCCGAACCGCCTTGATCCGGTGGTGCCTCATGGTATGCGCCGAGGGTCACCCAGATATCGAGGCGACGACAGGTGAGATATGCGGTCAAACTCACTACGACTCAAACCCCGGATGATGATGTTCCTTGTTTTGCATTCGCCTCAACATCAACCATGTTCCGGCAGATTGATGTTCTCATCGGCAGAACAAATAATCGAACCTTGACCTTTCGCCAGATGGCATACCCCGGCCTCGATGTATGTCTCCATTCGCTCTTCCGAAGGGTAATCGATGCCATCGAAAACAAAGTGCTTGGTCGAGTACTTGTCCATCGCCACGCTCTTGAGACCGTTAAGATCTATTGAAAAGAGCTAACCGCTCGATACCAATTGAAGGACCGGAAAGGCGACTAGAGGGGGTGAATAGGAGCACCTAATCTTTTTCGCAAAGAATGGATTCAACTTGTAAATCACTCCAATAGCTATGAGAGCTATGAAGATCAAAGATTAAGCACGAGGAAGTCTTATGTTGAATCCACCTCACCCCCACATTTCAAACAAACAAAATCAGAAGTTCAAGAAGAAATCGGAAATCGGAACAACCGCAGTAAACGGCCGGTCGTTCAAGAAGGCGGTACAACCGTAGTGTTACGGCCGGTCGTTCCGATTGTCCCGAGCAGTAAAATCAGCTCGGTTTCAAAACGAAAATCGATCAAACTTTTGATCTACGCGCCAAACTTGACCAAAATTGAACCACACCTTCCTGAAGATATTAGGAACCTATTCCAAGCAACGATTTCAGAGATCCATGCCAAGGTTCCTATCCTTTTGCATTTGAACGAAGGTGGGTTCAAAACCGCAAAAACAAAACTTGATCTAACGACTTGCTCGTGGGTGGATGATGATCTAGATGACCTTAGATAGGTTCCCACATGTCCCAGCAAGCAAGATCAAGAGGAAGAACCAAGCAAAAACTCCCGAATTGAAGAAAGCCCCAAAAATCACAAAAAGGAGAACGAAGAACAGAGAGCACGAATAGAAGAAAACTTCAGATTTCCATTCATTGAATCAAGAGCTAAATACAAAGAGATACATCCCCATACGCATGGACATTAGAACAAGAGGAATGATTACAAGTTCATCAATCCATCCTCTCCTCTCCCTAAGCCAAGAACTCACATTGGAGAGCTACGAAGGGGACAAGCAGGAGCACCACCGCCTACACCTCCACTCTCAACAACTAAAGAGCAAAAGAGAAACAACCTCACAAAGCCTCTTTTGACTCTAAAACCCTAATTCCACCCAAGTGCTCAAGAGGGCATGCAGCCCTCCAATCCTTTATATAGCCTTGGCTAACGGGTCTCCTCCCTACGCCCGCTAAGTCCAACGGAGCCCGCCCCGCTTGTGCAATTTTTTGCGACTTCCGATTCGCCCCTTCGCACCTTCCGGAAGCTTCAGCGCTCCTTGTCTCAAGACGCCGCAACCACCTCGAGTCCACGCGCCTTCGACACATCCCGACTGTTCGACCTCGGCGCCACTCGCGCTTAGTCCGATCCACCGTGTCTCGCCACGACTCCACTCGACGCCCCGCAGCCCACACGCATAAGAAACACTAAACCGGAACAAGTTCTTCACAACTTGACCTAACGTTAGCTCAAACATGCAATATGCAACACATATGCATGAACACACTTGGATATGACCTATCCCAAAACTCAAATCACCAAAATGGCCGAACCTCACAATACAATCCAGACAACCGCTTATGTTACCGGCGGATCAACCGCACTCCGGCCGTCATCGCTCCAATACCTGCGGTCGTTCCGATTTCCAATGAAGACCAGAACTCGAAAAACAACTTCTCTGGAATTCTTCAACCGCCATTTACCAATCGGTACAACCGCCCTGCGGTCGTACCGCCCATAACACGCCGGTCGATCCGATTATCCTGACAGCCCTGATTGACTTCACTAAAACGCGTGAACCGCGCAACGACATGGTCCGACCACACAAACCAAACTCGACTGACCTAAAACCTTTGTCAATTACTCATCACTTTCATGGAGACACGACCACATGGTCTCTCACTTGACCTTGGGGGCTGTGAGGAACATCTACAATGATTTCCTTCTCGGCGTAGCAACTAAATGTTTCACCCCCATGGTCGGACGCTTTCGCCGCTACCACTACCATCTTCACCTCTGGCTCCACGACTATCTCATTGGTCGTAGATACTTCAGCAAAAACGGCACCTTCCACCACTCGGATTGTGGACGACCCTTCGACCACCGCCACTACCATCCCTCCGACCGTCGGAGAAACAACAGTGGAGTCCTCGTCAGGAACGTCCTTGATGGTTAAAGGGGTCGGGCTAAGATCATAAAAAGGAAACACGTCAAATGGTAAAAAGCAAAAGGTAAATGTTGTTCTTACACTTTTGTCTTTCTACATACCTTCGTGTGCCAAACTTGATCTTGAATTTGGAAGAAACCTTCCCTAAGGAAGGTTTCTTTGACTTCTTCTTAACCACGTCTGATCGAGACTCGAGTTGAGGAACAGAAATAGCCACGACCACGTCTGGTCGTGGGTCTTGAACGAGCGCCACCGCTCCTTGAGCCTCCAGGCTCTCCGGATGGCCGAGACCTGTCTCGACCACCTCAAGAGCAGCATTGCCCTCGACCACAGTTAATACTGGTGCAGCAGTTTCCTTCACAAAAGACATAAAACTGTTTCAGTTCTCCTTTTCTAGTCGCTTGACAAAGCCACGGGAGGCAGAAACTGTGAAAGTCTTATTGTCGTAGTAGAATGGTACCTTGATCTTGGGGGCTTTGCGCTTGAGAGCATTGATGCTCGCTTCGATCACCCTTGCCTCTTCCGCGGCAACCATGTCCGCAGCAAATTTTGCAAAGGGTGTGGTCGAAGTAGCAGAGCTTGAACCTGCGCCTCCTTTGTCGGCGACTTTCACGAGCTAGCGCTTCATGACCGGACGAGCATTTGTTTGCATCACCAACGCGCCGACGACCATCTGTTCGATTTCTCCGTCGTTCTGATGGTCTTCCATGCCTACTTTCTACAGAAATCAGAAAAACAAATATAACTAAGTAGTCGTAAGTTTTTCTACGACGATCCTCTGGTCATAAGTCCTTCCATGACCAGTACCTAGTCGTAAGTTTTTCTACGACAACACCCTAGTCGTAAGTTCTTGGAGAAATTGGCTACAGGGCACTGTAGTTTGTCACCTTTTGATATTGGACATTCAAAAATCGTGCCTTCGCTAAAAGACACTGAACATTTGTGGCTCTTTGCCAAAAGACACTGAAACCAATATAATAATATATCTAGGCTAAAGAGGAGAGAGACGGCCAGTGAAAATATCATTTTGCCCTTCCGGCCACCTTCCTCTGGCTTCCTTCTTCCCTTTCCTCCTGTCGTGTGCCGCTCGCCTGCCTCGCCGCCGCACTGCATCGAGCCGCGTTGCCACTCAGTGAGCTCTAGCCATCCTTGATGTATGCACTAGCACCTCCTCGGCACATGCCTCCACGCAGTCGCCTCCTTCTTCCCGGGTCAACCGAGCCGTACCTACTCCCTTTCCCTATCCTCGACGCCCCCACCTCGCGTCCTTCCGTGAGGCTGCACTCACCATGTCCTTGCGCTTACTCATTGTAGCCGCACAACGCCGCGCCACGCCGTCCTTGCACCAACTACTGTTGCTCGGAGCTCCTGTGCCCATGCCGAGCCGACACCGCCTGTCCCGCCTGCCTCCATCGCCACCGACCCCCTCCTCGCCTCCCCAAACCTATGAAAGGCAGCCCCGAACGCCCCACTGCCTCTCCCCGCCACTCTTTTCCTCCCACTCCATCTCACCGTGAGAAACCGCAAGCAAGCTCAAGCTTAGCTCCTAGCCGCTAGATGCACCGACACCGCCCTCGTCGCGCCACCATCTTGGGGTGCTCCTCCCGTCTCTGTGTGCGTAATATCGTGTTCCGGGACACGAGGTTTCAATCCCCTCAATCAATTTCTCCATTCGTTCGCAGGTGCTTGCCAGCGACATTGTCTCCCCCATCCCTGGCCAAAACCACTCACCACACCATCGCACCCCACTTGATGAGTCTCTCCACGATTCCCTACGCTTGGAGCACCTCCTTGCCCTCCCCTTTCTCCCCCCACCACCCTCTCCGGCTCCTCCTCTCCTAGTCACCGCCGCCATGACACCCTCGTTGCACCGCCTCATGGCACCGTCGCCAGCCCGCCTCGGCTACCCTCCCCTACTAGCGATTGCTCTGGTGAGCTCCTACCATTTCCCTATCACTAATGCTCACCTGCATTCATCTCCTCTCCCTCCCCAGCACCGCCACACCTTTTACTCTTTACTGCCGGCCACCGCATGTTGTCTCTCGGCCGCCACCGACTGCCTCAAGTGATGCCACCACCACCCTTGGACCACCTCCCCTTCCTAGTTCCGTTTTCGCCATCCATGGCCACCGCCGTCCACTCTGCCATCGCCGTCTAGCACCACCCGAGCCACCTCCGGCCCTCCTCTATTCTCCTCTGCTCTCTCTTCCTCTGTGTGCTTCTCTGTGTGGGTGTGGTGGCTCTATGACAGTAGGCCCCACCAAAGGGGTTGGTTAAGTAATGAGAAGATTAGCTAGAAATCACTAATATAATTTGGTTAGCCATTTGCACTGCTAGTGGTACTAATCAACTAGGGTCACCCTCCCCTGTCTTCTTTCACTGATCGCGGGCCCCACCCGTCATAGAGGGAAGGGTATAAAGGTCATTTGGTAGTGTTTCTCTCTCCGAAACAACGAATAATAATATTATAATCGCCTTAGTGTCCTACGGCCAAAATCCACGAAATTTGAGTGTCTTCTGGCAAAGCCATGTTTTTTGGATGTCCGCCGGCAAAGGATGCAAAAGTTCAGTGCCCTGTAGCCAATTTCCCCTAAGTTCTTCTACGACCAGTACCCTGTTGTAAGTTTTTCTACGACCACGAGATCATAAAGATGAAATCAATTCTCGATTACTTTTAGGCGCTCCGTCTTGTCCTTTGCGGACAGGACTGCCAGGATTTGAGGAGCCACCACATTCGGTGGCGAGGATTTCTCACAAATAAGCTTGACTCAAACATCAACTTTATCTTGTGAGAGGTCTGTAGTAGCAAGTAAACTTTCAACAAGCCAAATCCAAAATTAACAGAAAGAAAGCTAAAACTGGAAGTCTACTTACCCTCCTCGTAATATCCGGTCAGGTCTTGCAGCCCCGAATACCTCCACATGGGATGAGCCCTCTTGTTCAGAGGGCTAATACGGCGCGTGATGAAATCCTTCACCACGTGCCATCTAGTAAGCTGTAACAGCCCAAAGTTCTGTTACCAATTTAAAAATTAATTAAAGTTATTATTTTGTTAGATTTCCTGAATTTGAAAGAATTTGATTGCTTTATTTGAATTTCTGAAGTTTTAAAAGTCAAAAATAAAATTTATTAAAGTTTTTGAAGTTTTATTTGAGTTTAAGTTGAAAAAAATAAAAATGTAATTATTTTCTGAAATTTTAAAAGCTTTTATTTAAATTGTTTAAAGCCGGAAAAATTTAATTTCAAAATCTATTACCAACTTTAAGTTGGAATTATTTTATTTAAGTCCAAAACAATTCTAGAGACTTCTGTGAATTTTTCTAGAATTTTTGGAATTTATTTTCTAAAGCCTATTTGAATTAATCTGATTTTTTGAATTAAGAAATCAATTTAAAACTCTAAAACAGCTTTGGGTCGAAACACGAATTATGCAAATTGACCCTTTTCCTTCTTAAGCCCAACCCCCAATTTGACCCTCGGCAAGATCGCGATCGTCGGATTGAATCCGACGGCGGCAATGCCAGCTCTTTCTCTCTCTCTATCTCACCGTGACCCACACCAAGCCCTCTCCTCTCTCTGCGCGTGGGCCACGCTGCTTCATCCGTCGCTGTTTTCGCTCCAGCGCTGGCGCTGCGCCAAAACCGCCATGGGCGGTCAACGCCGAGCTCGCCAACGGGCCGCCTCCAACCGCCCCGCTTCTCCCGCGCGGTCGCACACGACCCGCGCCCACCTCCGCACGACCCCCACCTCCTTTCCCCCTTCTCCGCGCGCGTGTGCCACGATCCTGCAACTGCCGCCACCACGTCCCCCACATCGCCACGCCGCCTCGGACACCCTCAGCCCCTATAAAAGGCAGCCCCGGGCGCCCCTCTCTTCACCCATCCCAACGACGCCACTCATTCCCTTTCTCTCGCCTTGTGCTCGCCGGAATCGAAGATCTCGTCGCCGCCAGTTGTGAGCACGCTGCCGCCCTAGCACCGCCATTGTCGACGCCGCGTCCTCTCCGCCGCCACCACTCGCATCGCCGTGACACCGCGAAGCCGGTACGCACCTCGCCTTCGCTGGAGGACCCTCGGAGCCGCTACTTCGTCGTCGCCCGAACCTCGCCACCACTTCTTCCTTGCCGCTGGCTGCCTCCGTCCTCGTCTCGTTGAGTGGGTGAGAGCATCGAGTTCGCCGTCCCCTCCTCTCTCTATTGCGTACATCGCCGCCCGCCGCCGCCAACAGAGTGCCGGGCGACCATCGATCCCTCACGCCGGTTGCCGCTGTCGCCAGAGCTCCGACCACGTGGCGCCACTCACGCCACGTGGGAGCCACGTCACCAACCCTGCCGACGTGGCATCAGACCCGTGCCACATCAAACCCCCTCCTAAACCAAAACCCCGTGGGCCTAGTCCATATGGACTGTGTTTATGACACGTGGGGCCCACCTGTCAGAATTTAGTTTATTTTCTTTAAATCTCGAAAAACCTCGTGCTGATGTCAGCATTGCGCAATAAATAGATTTTCCTTTAGAAAAATAAATCTGGAAATTGTTTAAATGGCAGATTTAGGATTAAAACTTGTATAATTCATATCTTTTGCATCCAAACTCCAAATTGGGTATTTCAAATTGCTAAAATCTTAGAAAATTATTATCTAGCTAAATAAAATAAAATAAAATTATTTCATTTGGAGTTAGTTTAAATTGTCTTTTTGAATTTATTTTAATTTCAATTGGTTTGTCGTATTTTCACGTTTAGACTTCGACGATTCCGGGGAATTTGATTCTTCCGAAGACTTAGAATTTCAAGACTTTAGCGAAGGCAAGTTATACCCTTGACCATATTGCTCCCAGTATTTTAAAGCTATTTAATTCAGTTTTTAAAATTATTAAATGCATGCTTACTTTTATTCAATTATTTCAAGTCCCTGTTTAAATAATTAGATATTCCAATTGCTATTGTATGGCCAATTTTGAATATTGAAATGTCATTTCTTTGTCTCCAATAGATAAATTAGTATGAAAATTTATTCACATGCTTAGCAAATGCTTAGACCCTGATTATGAAATTTGGGAGGATTTAGCCAAATCATTTCAAATTGGTTAAAACTTGAACCTATGGTATTGTTTTACCATAGGGAGTTTGTAAAGGTGGTTTTTCACTAAAATAAAATCAAAAATGGTTTGGACTTGGGCAAAACGGATGAATGGTGGTGCAGGTTCATGCACGGGTTTAATCTGGTTAGGATTCAAACCTAGGGTTTGATATTGAAAGACGCCCAAGTCATTAAGGACTAGCCTTAGAGCGTTCCTTTACTATGCCTTACCGTACCACCACATGGCCTATATGGGCAGGACCTGGCTTAATAATTTGGGATACCTCATAGATATTTGTGCCATGTTGTATGTGTGGGTGTTGGTTAGACAGTAGTCCCACCTGGCGCAAGAGGGGGCTCCCGGAGGATGGTCAGTCCAATGGAAGCAAAACCTTAGCGGGCATGAGTACTTTGAGGTAGAATATTGTAACGGCCTTGTGATAATTGCTTTGTCACACGCCTTAGGAAGCGTGGATTGGCCGACTCAAAGAGCAAATTATCTTGTGTGGGTAAAGCTATACAAACTCTGCAGAGTAGAAAACTATTGAATACAGAGCGCATCATGATCATGGACATGCTAGCAAAGCCACTTTGAGTTAGATTTGTTTTTGGTTTTTAAAAGTGTTTTCAACAGATGTTTTCAGGATGGTTAGTCCTGTGGGAAAATTGGATGGTTAGCTATTGTGACAGGAGAGTATCCTTCACCATTCAAATATGGAGGTTATCCACACTATAAAATTGTCATTTAAAATCTGATGTTAGATATAGTATAAAAATGGCCTTGGAAATTAATATGATTATTTAAACTTCAAAATGTTGCTTTATGCAAATAAACCCTGCCAATACCCCTTGTTTACTTTATACATGCATTCAATCTGTTACTTGACGGGTGTAACTTGCGAGCACGGTAGTAGTGCTCACTCTTCTTGAATATTATTATTCAGAGAAGACTTCTACCAGATGGTGAGGATCCAGACGCTTAGGCTACGCCCCTAGACGATTGCCTGTGGCAAGTCGTGTGGCCTACTACTACTGCTTTGCTTCCGCTGTGTTTTACTTTATTTGGCCTCAGGCCCTTTGTAATAAACTCTGGATCATTATTAATAAAATGCGTGATATGTTTGTGTTATCACTTTTGTTTGACTGTGTACACTAGAAATCCTGGACTAGTGTATGAACACAGAGAATTCGGGATCCTTCGTTCCCGGCTTCGACAAAAGCCTTTCTTCCTTCAAGTCTTTGATGGCTTGAATGTAGGGGCCGATCCGGCCGAGATTGTTGGGAGTCGAATCGCAGGAAGGATTCTTCTCGGCTGAATTTCCGGCGAAGGAGAGGCTGTTCTCCCTGGTCGTCTCCTAGTAGAACCACCTCTTCTTCCATCCTGACCACGACGACCGGGTAAACATCTGAATATACTCCTTCGACCTCCCGTCGTGGAGCTTCAGACTACAGCTACCGGCGACTCCAGTTAACCTGGTCATTCCATAAAAGTACTGGAACAACTCCAAGTCGACCGGAATCCCCAGGTTGGCCTCGCACAAGTAAACAAACACGCCTAACATCGTGATGGAATTGGGAACACGGTTCATCAACTCCACCCCGAAGTGTTCGAGTACAAAGGTGAGGAAAGGGTGAGCAGGCAACCGAAGGCCAAACTCACAGAACGCTTGGAAGACGGGAATTTGCCTAATCTCCCCCGACGGCCAATGCTGCCCGGCAGCCTCGATCCACTTCACGAACTAACCCTTCAGAATCTTCTCGGCAGCGAGGAACTTGGCCGGCGGCCAAAATGGACGGCTAGGTCCCCGAGGAGGTCATGCGAGGTGGCGGTGCAATGAGCAAAGATGGTGGCTTGCAGTGGCCGAGGCAACAAGCAGGCGGCGCTTGGTCATGTGGTGTCGCCAGCGGCTCGACGGTGATGCGAGGACGCTTGCGCACGCACAGGCACCGGTGGGGTGTGGGGAACTCACCCCAGGGGATGAAGGGGGCCAAGGGCGGCTGTGGTGGCCGGGCGTCGAGAGCCCGCGGCGGCACGAGGGGATGTCACCGCGGCGGTGTTGCGGTGGAAGGAAGCTCCAAAGGACGACAATGAGAGGTTAGGAGAGGTCCCAGGATGCTCTCAGTGTGGTGAATCGGGCCAGAGCTTCATGAGTGGGGCACGGTGGCTCGGGCGGCGATTTCAGCCGAACTTGATGAAGACTGCGACATGCGGCTCTCCTGTGGATGGACCTTGCAATTGAAGGAGGAGAAAGCTTCCTCGTGGGTCGGAGCACGGCATGACGTGGATGGCAGGCGGCGGAGCTCACTGACGGGGCCGGAGCGTTGATGTGCGCCCGTGGCGGCTTGGAGCTCTACGCTGCGGCTGTCTTTGGTGAAGACACGAGGGAAGGGGGAGAGGATGGCCAGCAGAGGCGGGGAGAGCTGTGGCACTGACCATTTGTATGAAGGGGCGTAGAGGGCGAGATGGCCGTCGGTATGGGTGAGCTGGGAGGCGTGGCGGCCATGCAAGGGGTGGCGTGGCGTGCGCTGAAGGAAGGAGATGAGCAGAGAGAGAGGATGGCCGGGAGGTGGCGTAGGTCGGGTGCTGAGGCAGGGCTGGGCAAGTTGGGCCGTGCGAACGAAAAGGGAACCGTGTCGATAGAAAGATTTGGCCCAAAGCCAGAAAGAGAATTAAAAAGGAATTTTCGAATAAATAAATACTAGAAAACGAAAAGACTTTTTAGAAAATAATTAATACAGCCCAAAAATTCTAGAAAAATGCACATAAATTTCTTGAACTATTTGGAACTTAATAAAAAATACTTTAAACTTAACTTTATCATATAATTTTGCAAAAAAATTATTTTTAATTTCGGGACAAAAAAGGAAAACCTTTTTAAAATCCAATAAAATACTTAATTTATTACTTTTTTTGACTTTAAATTCAAGTAAAATATTTAAGTTTTATTTTTAACCAAAATTGAAACTTTGGGATGTTACATTATCCCCCATAATGCTACGTCCGACTGAATAACCAGCTTCCTCAGAGGGCAAGGGTCAATCCGACCACAATCAGGATTGTACCAAGAAAGGCTCAGAGCATGACGAGTGTTCCCCCTCCAAGTCTTCAAGTCCGTCTGAGATAGTCTGACCTGGCACGACAAGTCCTAGAGGCAATCATGCTGGAGCTTCATCAGCACCTAGTGATCGTCTCTCTCAGGTTAGCCCCACAAAGAATGGGGTCGAACATGTTTTTCCTGCGAGTTCAACCATCCCATCACAGGACTCACTTGCGGACGGAGATAGTTATAACCCGGAATTCCCCTTCCTGCAGGGGTTTGCTCCAAGTCGCCAGACGGTATCACTCGACTACTCCTCAAGTTAGGAGGCCTCAAACGTAGGTGGAGATCATCAACGGGAGGTCTTCGTTCTTCCCTCAGGTGATGATCACTCTCCTAGAGGCAGGGCTGAGGGTGCTGCCCAATGATCACACGCTGCGACCCTTCGTGGCAATGACAAGTACATCTCTGACGATGAACAGAGTCAACACTCTAATGAACGTGAAGGAGATTCTCGATATACTCGCACTTCACGTCATGTTAACACGGGACCAACAGCCATAATCGTGCCGGCATAGTGTCGTGCTGCCCTAGGACCGCCTCCGGCCTCCACTTATTCCCCGCCACACGCCGATCCTGGGCCTTGCCACCGTCGTGCTTTGCCGACCCGCTTAGGTCGATGGCACTGAAGCACCAAGCATTTAACAATCGGGCCGTGTCGACCCGACCCAGCCCAGCTACAATATGAGTCGTGCCATGTCTAGGCTGGGTCAACAATATCGTGCTTCGTTCTGTTGGGAAGCACGACCCATCTTACCACCTATAGAATACATCATTGTAAATTCGGGTTAATAGACTATCCTGAGACCTGAGAGCACCCTTAGCAGCCAAGAAATGTGCTACTGAATTACAAGAACGCGGGCAATAATCCACCCGAGCCAATTGAAACCCCAAAATCAAGTTACCTTTTTGCTTCTCCCACTAGAACTCCAAAAGTTACAAAATCGTACTCCGAACCAATCATGGCCTGGTATTTTGATTAGTTATCGTATGATTCTTTTTTATACGCCGAACCAGTCGCCCGTTCAGCAGAGGAGTCGCATCGTTCACACGAGTGTTTGTTGCTTCTGTTAAAGCACCTCTGATGCATGTGGGTGGGGACGTGGATCCTCTACCTAGCTATGCCAGAGGTGCACAGTACGATTGATAACGAATGATCTAGATCGATAGAGTATGGTATTGTGCTACAGCAATTGACGACAAACCACTATAGCATTTCACGTGTATGGTAAAAGCAGCACTGCTTCTACATTTTTTGCCAAACATTATTGCAGAAAATACTGTAGACCCAGTGATCCTCTGCAGTACTATAGATGCCCGGATCCATGTGGGTGGACGACGTGGTTTGTTGCCAACAATTAAGCGAGAAGAGATATAATTTGTTTTACTCCCTCATTTCGCTATATTTGTCAACAGCCCTGGGAGTATCCGTTTGAATATATTTGTCTATTTAGAGAATCTAGAGTAGAGTTATTATAGTTTACCAGCTCACTACCCCTACTTAAATGCTTTGGAAGATATTATGTGGTTGTGTTATGTCATTTAATAGGAGTATTTATGTTCATTTCTCGTTAATTATTGTTTAAATTTAGTGCTTCCTTCATCCATACGCATAGTGAGCTATAGATAAATATAGTAAAACAGAGGGATCAGTAAGTTAGAGGAATCGGTTTTCCTTGATTTTCGAGAGGAAGTTTGACGAGGGTATAATAATTCTCATTTAATTATTTATCTGTAATTCTTATTATAGATAATATTACCGTCATACGATTCTTGAGTATACCCCTTAACATGTATAAGGGAGAAGCTGGAGGTCGTAAGTTCTTCTACGACCACCCCATAGTCGTAAGTCCTTATACGACTATCCCATAGTCGTAAGTCTTTCTACGATTGTCCCCTAATTGTAAGTCATCCTACGATTGGTCTGTGGTCGTAAGCTTTGCTACGACTACCACCTGGTCGTAAGTTATTCTACGACCAGTCTCTAGTCGATAGGGCTCACAAACATATGGGCCTAATCGATCAGGAAATTTTTTGTACCATATCTAAGGATATGAGCAGTCAATCACGCTGTTATTCTCTGTAATAATGGTATGATTTAACTCTCTATCATGGTGATAACTGCCTAGCGATGTGGGAACGTTACTACTCCCATAATAATCTCTAGTAACGGCTTCATCATCTGAAGTATTAAGGCGCCATTTGGATTGGAGAAATGGCAACCCGCTCCGAATACTATATCAAAGGCAGAATTACCAGGAGGAGGGGAGAGTGGAATCAGGAGCACAAGACGTCTCACTCTAGTCTTTCTCTTGATCTTGTAATGCAGCATACTCAATACATACACACAAGAGTAGGGTTGTTATTCTCCCCGGAGAAGGCCCGAACCTGTATAAAAATCCCCGTGTCGCCTCTCTCGGTGTGATTTGAGTCTTGGAGACCCCCCCGAATCAAACAATCTTTACATAAGTTCGGTTCTAAAATACCGACAGTTGGCGTCGACCGTGGGGATCTTTGAGTCATCAGTTTTCCTTCGTTTTTTCCCCAACTCTAATGCCCTCATGGCAAGAGAGTGGAACGAGGAGAACTGGTCCGACTTGGCCGATTACGCAGATATCGACATGGATGCCGGTTTTGACTACGAGCTGAGTATTGCATCATCCGATGGTGATGTCGCCTCCGGAGATCATTTTCCAGGAGACAATACCACCGATGGTGTTGAGAAGGGATCCTTATCCCCCATAATGCTATGTCTGAATGAGGAACCAGCTTCCTCAGAGGGCAAGGGTCAATCCGACCACAATCAGGATTGCACCAAGACAGGCTCAGAGCATGACGATGGTTCCCCTTCCAAGTGTTCAAGTCCGTCTGAGACAATCCGACCTGGCACGACAAGTCCTGAAGGCAATCATTTCGGAGCTTCATCAGCACCTAGTGATCGTCTCTACCAGGTTAGCCCCATAAAGAATGGAGTCGAACATGCTTTTCCTGCGAGTTTGACCATCCCATCGCAGGACTCACCTGCGGACGGAGATGGTTATAACCTAGAATTACCCTTCCTGGAGAGGTTTGCTCCAAGTCGCCAGACGGTGTCTCTTAACTACTCCTCAAGTGAGGAGGCCTCAAGCGAAGGTGGAGATCATCAACAAGAGGTTTTTGTCCTTCCCTCAGGTGACGATCACTCTCCCAGAGACAGGGCTGAGGATGCTCCCCAACGATCACACGCTGCAACCCTTCATGGCAATGACGAGTACATCTCTGACGATGAACAGAGTCAACGCTCTGATGAACATGAAGGAGATTCTCGACGTACTCGCAGTTCACATCGTGTCGACACGGGACCAACAACCATAATCGTGCTGGCATAGTGCCGTGCCGTCCCAGGACCGCCTCCAGCCTCCACTTATTCCCCGCCACACGCCGTGCCCACGCCTTGCTTTGCCGGCCCGCTGGGCTGGGATGCAGACCCAAACAAGGCATGAACACTCGGGCCGTGTCGGCTCGGCCAAACCCAGCTACAATATGAGTTGTGCCATGTCCGGGCCGGGCCAACAATATCGTGCTTCGTTCTGTTGGGAAGCACGACCTATCTTACCACCTCTAGAATACATCATTGTGGATTCGGGCCAATGGACTGTCCCGAGACCTGAGAGCACCCTTAGCAGCTAAGAAATGCGCCACTGAATTACAAGAACACGGGCAATAATCCACCCGAGCCGATTGAAACCCCAAAATCAAGTTACCTTTTTGCTTCTCCCACTAGAAATCCAAAATTTGCAAAATTGTACATCGAACGAGTCATGGCCTGGTATTTTGATTATTTATCATATGATTCTTTTTTATACTCCGAACCAGTCGCCCGTTCAGCAGAGGAGTCGCATCGTTCACACGAGTTCACATGAGTTTTTGTTGCTTCTCTTAAAGCACCTCTGATGCATGTGGGTGGGGACGTGGATCCTCTACCTAGCTAGGCCAGAGATGCATAGTACGATTGATAACGAATGATCTAGATCAATAGAGTACGGTATTGTGCTACAGCAATTGACGGCAAACCACTATAGCATTTCACGTGTATGGTAAAAAGCAGCACTACTTCTTTAGTTTTTGCCAAGCATTATTGCAGAAAATACTGTAGACATAGTGATCCATTGTAGTACTATAGATGCCCGGATCCATGTGGGCGGACGACATGGTTTGTTGCCGACAAGTCCTGGAGGTAATCATTCTGGAGCTTTATCAGCACCTGGTGATCGTCTCTCTCAGGTTAGCCCCACAAAGAATGGGGTCGAACATGCTTTTCCTGCGAGTTCGACCATCCCATCGCAGGACTCACCTGCGGACAGAGACAATTATAACCCGGAATTCCTCTTTCAAGAGGAGTTTGCTCCAAGTCGCCAGTGTTGGGCCACGGGTAGGCTACGATAGCAACAAACAAAATTTTTCTACCACGCACTCCAGGAAGCCAAGCAAGTAGATCATCATAGATCGTTACCACCAGACGCACAGAGCAGCGGAAGAAGGGTTAGAGTAGCCTGGTCCAACATAGAACGCGTCGATGTAGTGGTCGTAGTCGACTGTCCAACGTCCTCACGTGTCGATCGTCTCCTCCAGCAACGTCTGCAGTTCCTTATGAAGATCGCGATCGCCCTCAAAGCGCCTTGATCGCGAGAGCGCCTCTACGGTATCCACACGTCCAGGGAAGGAACAATCATACGTTGGTGTACTAACACCAAGTTGCACGGCAGAGCTCTCAAGAAGGTGGCGGCTAGGGTTTCGGTGGTTTAAAAAACTTGTAACACCCAACAGCCTCATGCATCTCCTTATATAGTGCTCGTGACGGATCCAATCCGAACACATTTGATGAATCATATCCGTACTGGTTTGTTTCAACCCGTTAAGTGTGTGACCCTGTAGGTTCATGCGTAATTGGTTGTGACTCGGAAACCCTTTCCGACCACGAGTCGTAGCGGTTCCTAGCAGAACATAGTGATTCCCGAATACACATAAATTATATCGGACGAACCTTGATGACCTACTCGTGTATACTCCCTTTGCCTCACGATGTCTAATTGAACTCCAGGTGAGATGTTGTGTCATCCATGGACTGTTCAATACTTTCTCGATCGAGTGTTAGATAACTTTACATGATCGAACACTTCGACCACTAGTGGCATGGCCATGCACTTTCTTTATCTGACCACAACGAGGGGCCCAGAGACATCTCTCCTGTTATGTTAGGAGGGGCAAATCCCATATCCCACTCAAATCACATTCCTCTGCATGTTTCATAGCATACCCGAAAGCTACCTTTATAACTACCCGCCATTCACGGTGTAGCTTTGGCAACCCCTAAGAGTGCTATTACACATGTAGGAAACCATGCTGATCTCAGGTCTAAGGATTATACATCATCATTGCTTGAGACCAACTAACGACACATAGAATCATAACAATCTCAATAGTGTCTCAAGGTGGGTCTAATCCAACATCATGTTCTCTAACATGTGTCCATATTATTGGTTTGATCTCTCCATATCCATGACCCGTGAAACATAGTCATCAACCAATACATATGCTAGTCTAATCATATGTGTCCTCATATGTTTTCGACCAGGGATTGTATAAGAATAATTATCGCAGAAATATAGAGTTTCACAATCAAGTCACATACTTGATAATAAATATTAACAATATTATTCTAGGAACAAGATATAATATTATCCAATATTATGAACATAATGAAATATAATAATCTCTATGATTGCCTCTAGGGCATATTTCCAACAGCCAGACAGTGTCTCTCGACTACTCCTCAAGCGAGCAGGCCTCAAGTGTAGGTGGAGATCATCAACGGGAAGTCTTCGTCCTTCCCTCACGTGACGATCACTCTCTCAAAGACAGGGCTGAGGATGCTTCCCAACGATCACACGCTACGCCCTTTCGTGGCAATGACGATACATCTCCGACGATGAACAGAGTCAACACTCTGATGAACGTGAAGGAGATTCTCAACATACTCGCACTTCACTAAGGCAAACTCGAGGCTCAGGTATAGACGTTCCTGAGACAACCCAACAGAGAAGGATCGCAGCTCAGAGAAATCTGCCTGGGCGCATCCACTATCAGTTGGATGAAACTCAAGAACTCCAGCGCATCCATGAACTTCTCGAGAACCAATCTCGAGAACTTGCTCGAATGCCCGGCTACACCCTCTTCGCTGAAGAGATCGCACAAAGGTTTCGAAGCACGATGGCCAAAAGCAAGCACCCTTGCCGCCATCAACCCAGAAGTCATGGCAGTACGACTTCATTAGCTTCCAGCCGCTCGAATAACTCACCGCGAGGAGATCGCCGTGACAACCGATCACGACGCTCTCCTAACCTTCACTCTATTCGAAGGAGAGTTCTTCGAATGACTGATGATCAACAAGCTCCCAAGAGAGGTGATCGTTCACCACTTCAAACCAGAAATCTACGATGACAGATGGAATACGAGGAGTATTTCCCTCGTAAGGTTGAGACCTACCATAGCTCAGGACCACCTACGACTGGGTATCATCGCGTACGATCACCTGGTGACGTCAATCCTTCTTTTTTACAAAGAAGGAATCAAGAACTCATTACTGGGTGTCGGGCTTTCTCACCCGACCTCCAAGCAGTTTGCTGGCCACCTCAGTTTCGATCAGTGAACATGGAGAAGTTCAATGGATCTCAAAATCCCATTGAATTCCTCCAGATCTACACGACTGCTGTCCGAGCAGCAGGAGGAGGGGAGCATGTAACGGCAAATTATCTTCCTACTGTGTTAGAGCGATCTGCTTGATCGTGGTTGTTAAATTAGCCACTCGAGTCGATTTATTCATAGTAGCATCTCTGCGATCTCTTACTGGCCAATTTCAAGGGAACCTACCATTGTCCTGCAAAGGAGGATGACTTGCACAGGATGAGACAGAACAACCACGAGATTCTGCACTAGTTCATTCGACGCTTCAGTCAGGTTCAAAAATCCACTCCTAAGGTTTCTAACTCTTCTGTCATCAGAGCGTTCAAGCAGGTAGTCCGTAGTAGAAGGATCACGGAGGATATCACCTTAAATCCTCGTGCCACTGTCGTCGAGCTCTTCGAGATGGCCGATCGATATGCTACCGTTGCTAAAGCAGTCGAGTGGAACGACACTATTGATCGAGATGATAATGTTTCGCAAGAGGTGGGCGAAAGTGGTAAGAAGAAGGATAATAAGGCCAAAAATCGAAGAACAAGGCAAAGGGCCGAAAGCTTCAAGCCAACAGTTCCAAGGAAGTCTTGGCCGTGAGCGATAAAAATCCTCAAGGCTCTAAGCCATACTCTGATCGAAGCAAAGGTAAGCGCCTCGAGCGAAAGAACGACAAGCCTAGGTGGTGTCATTTCCATAAAAAGGAAGGCCGCAACCTTCACAACTGCCGAGTTTCCTACGAAAACTTGAAGAATACTACAATGGCAAAGGACCACTTCCTGCCCTCCAAGAGGTAGGGCAAGCCAGTGGTTGTACACAGTTAGACGAAGATGAGATGTCATTTCAAGATCCCGAGCATACCATTGAGCACATCTATAGGGGATCATCGGCATACGAGTCCAAACGATGGCTTAAGGCTGTCGAGCAAGAGGTAAACTCTGTTGACCCTCCTCTTGTCAATAAATTACCGAAGTGGTTGGAAATCACCATGTCTTTCGAGAAGGGTGACTGCTTGATCCCTTCCACTCGACCAGGTCATTTTTCGATCGTGGTCGAGCCCACCATCAACAACTGTCGAGTAAATCGAGTATTGATTGATGGTGGTAGCTCGTTAAACATTTTGTTTTTGAGAACTCTGGACGAGATGCAGGTACTCAGGACTAAGGTAAGACCGGTACGATATTATTTTCATGGTATTGTACCGGGATCTTTTGTCAAACCTATTAGCCAAGTTTCTCTTCCTTTAGCATTTGGTTCTCTAAGTTATTTCAGGACAGAGAAGATCTCCTTTGATGTGGTCGATTTCGATACAGCATATAACGCCATACTCGTATGACCAACTTTGGCAAAATTCTTAATCGCTACTCATTATGGGTATCAATGTCTTAAGATGCCAGGTCCCAAAGGAGTGATCACAATTCATTGTGATAAAAAGATGGCACACATATGTGACCGCCGGTCCCTCAAGATGGTTGGCCAAATACCACCTCGAGAAGAAAACAAAGGGCAACCTTCGACCAAGCAATCGAAGCCTAAAGCTGTACCTAAGCCGAACGACCAAGTCAAGGAGGTTCCTTTGGATCTAGAGGAGCCCTCCCTCATCGCTTTCCTCCGAGCAAACGCAAATGTCTTCGCGTGGCAAGCATCCGACATGCCCGGAGTCTCCAGGGAAGTGATCGAGCACAAGCTAGCTCTACGGCCAGACAAAGTACCCGTAAAATAAAAATTATGGAGATTTGCCCCTGATCGACGAGATGCTATAAGGTCAGAATTGGACAAGTTACTTAAAGCAGGCTTTATAAGAGAAGTCGACCGCCCAGACTGGTTGGCTAACCCTGTAATGGTTAGAAAGTCTAATGGCAAGTGACGAATGTGTGTAGACTTCAATGATCTTAATAAAGCTTGTCTAAAAGATGTTTTCCCTTTACCTCGTATCGATCAGCTGGTTGATTCTACTGCTGGTTGTGAAAGATTAAGTTTTGTAGATGCATATTCTGGCTACCATCAGATTAATATGTGTCTAGAAGATAAAGAAAGGACCGTGTTTATTACTCCATTTGGTCTAAAAAATGCTAGCACTTCTTTTCAACGCTTGATGCAATCGACTTTTTCACCTCAACTAGGCCGAAACTTGGAGGCCTATGTTGACGATCTAGTCGGAAAAAGCATCAAGTGGCTTAATCATATTTTTGACTTGTAGGAGACATTCGGCAATCTCAGAAAACACCGCCTAAAACTCAATCCTGAAAAATGTGTGTTTGGAGTCTCTTCAGGAAAATTGCTTGGATTCCTTGTCTCTGTACAAGGAATCGAAGCAAATCCTGAAAAGATAAAGGCCATCATGCAAATGCGCCCACCAACCCCGTAGAAATAAGTCTAGAAACTCACAGGATGGTTGGCAGCTTTAAGTCGTTTCATCGCACGACTGGGAGAAAAAGGACTGCCTTTTTTCAAACTTCTTAGGAAGCACGAGGGTTTCGAGTGGTCAGAAGTGGAAAACTCTACCTTTGAGGATGCAAGAGGTATCTTACGAGTGCTCCTCTTTTGGTTTCTCCAAAACCAGAAGAGACGCTCTTAATTTATCTAGCTGTCACGCCACAGGCAGTGAGCGTAGTACTGGTCATAGAGCGTGAAAGCGTTCAATGACCAATTTACTACGTAAGTGAAGTTTTACACGGGCCTAAGGAGCATTACCCTTAGGTCCAAAAACTTCTATATGTCCTCCTCATGTCTTCGAGGAAACTGCAGCATTATTTTCAGGCGCACAAGATAATTGTGCCGTCTGAGTTTCCCTCAGGAGTGATCCTCCAGAACAGGAAAGCAGCGGGACGCATGGCAAAATAATCAGTAGAACTTGGGGAGTTCGACCTCCATTTTGTGTCCCAAACGGCCTTTAAATCCCAGATCTTGGCAGACTTTGTCGCCGAATGGACAAATCCTAAACCTGTTCAAGATCCCCAGTACGATACCCACAACTAGTGAACGATGTACTTTGATGGGTCACTTACTTTATGTGGCTCGGGGGCTGGGGTGGTCCTGGAATCTCCTAACAGAGAGACCTTAAAGTATGCCATTCAATTAAACTTTCAGGCCACTAACAACGTGGCAGAATACAAAGGTTTGCTGGTTGGCATACGAGCTGCGAAAGCGCTCGCATTTCGATGACTACTCGTGAGAGGAGTCTCTCAACTAGTCGTGAATTAGGTCGAAAAAGAGTACCAGTGCTCTATTCTGACCATGTCTCGGTACTTATCGAAGGTTCGAAAGCTTGAAAAAGCATTTTTTCGGTTTCGAGGTACAATTTATCCCTCGAAAGGATAATTTCCTCGCAGACCAGCTTGCTCGTGTAGCTTCTTCCCGATCACAAGTACCAAAAGGAGTCTTCTTGGAGCAGCTCCAGAAGCCGTCTCTGGTCGAAACACCAGAGATAACTCTTATTGAGACAGCCTCTCCAGAATACGAGGATACCTGGATGAATCCCATTTACGAGTGTCTTCAGACGGGTACCATACCCGACAATGATCTCGATGCAGATCGCTTATCCCAAAAGGCCAAAATGTATATTTTGGTCGAAGGAGTCCTCTATAATCGAGGCACTCAAGGGGTACTCATGCGATGCATATCGCAAAGAGAAGGACTAAACCTCCTTCACGACATACATGGGGGCATCTGTGGAACTCATCCTTCGCATAGAACGTTGGTCGGAAAAGCCTTTCGACAAGGCTTCTACTGGCCAATGGCTCTCTACGATGCCAAAGAGTTGGTTAAGAAATGTGTAGAATACCAGTTTCATAGCAGGCAAATACACCAACCGGCTCAGGCATTACAGACAATTCCTCTATCTTGGCCTTTTGCGACCTGTTGCCCATCCTCAAAGCAATGGGGTAGTCGAAAGAGCGAATGGCCAAATAATACAGGGAATCAAAACACGGGTCTTCGAGCAGCTTGTCAAGCGCTCGGGGGTTTCGGTACAAGAACTACCCTCAGTATTATGGGTAGTTCGTACGACTGTTAGTCAGGCTATAGGTGAAATACCTTTTTTCCTAGTTTTCGGTGCCGAAGCTATGCTTCCACCAGAACTAAAGGTCAGGTCAGTAAGGGTCGAAACTTTCATCGTGTCAATCCAGGAACAACTTCGAGCAGATGGCATTAACTTGCTCAAAGACAAGAGAAATCAAGCCTTAATTCGTTCAGCAGTCTACCAACAAGCCTTGCATAAATACTACGATCGTAAGGTCCAACCTCGCAGCCTTGCTGTAGGTGACTTGGTATTGAGGAAAATTTAATCTCAGTCTAATCGGAATAAGCTTTCCCCCAAGTGGGAAGGTCCATACACCGTGGTCGAAGTCATGCGACCAGATTCGGTACGACTATCAATGGAAGACGGCCGAATTATCTCTAATTCCTGGAATATCGACCAGTTACGCGAATTTTATGTGTAACCGACCAACCTTACAATAAAGCATCAGGTTCTTTCTATCTTTATTATCTTATTTTGAGTAGCGCTTTAACAATTTCTTGACCATTCCCTGGTCATAGGTCTCCCTACGACCAGACCCTAGTCGTAAGTTTTTCTGCGACAAGACCTTGGTCATATATCCTACTACGACCAGCGCTCATTTCTCCTTTACACTGGTCGAAAGAATGGTAGCATCACCTAGTCGAAGTCTTTCCTTTCTACACGCGGTTCCGTCCACTAGAAGGAACTTCCTAGTGTCAACTCGTTCCTCCCTTTTGCTACCAACACAAAGGACCTGGGTTCAACTCACATGGTCGAAATATTTTTAAGCCAACTCTTAGTATCTTAGATTATTTCTTCATTAATTTTTTAAAAATAAACTAAGCAGAGTACACTTTTCTAATTTGCTCGACTACTTTTGGTAAACTCGTTTCGTTTCAACTGGTCGGAGAAAGACACAACATCTAGTCGAAGCCTTTTCTCTCTGCACGTGGTCCTGCCCACTAGAAGGAACTTCCTAGTGTCGTCCTGTTTCTAACTCTTGCTACTAGAGCGAACCTACCGAGTGCACTGGAATAAGTTGAACGAATTTTTAAGTTACTCCAGACGTTTGTCTAACTCAAGTTGACCGTTCTTGATTTAATTAATCTGGTCGGAGAAGGTAACATCACCTAGTCGAAGCCTTTCCTCTCTGCACGTGGTCTTGCCCACTAGAAGGAACTTCCTAGTGTCGACTCATTCCTACACTCACGACCAGTGCAAGAAAATCGTGATTGAAAAACTACAAGTTAGATAAACCTGTCTCTTTTTAAGAAAACTCATTTCACACTATTTACTTGGTGTATCTAAATAAACCAAGCAAATAGTTGGGGGCTAGGATAAAGTTATTAACATGATTTCAATTCTTAGTCTTAATCACTTTTTCCATTCATTATCTTATGAGTTACTAACTACTCGACAAGATGATTTGTAGGAAGAAGAAATGATTATATATACCAACAACAAAAACTTGTCTTTACAGGTTTCAAGTACAGACTACTCTGATGAGAGAGATCCCTTTTGCATCTCCTCTGTGCCTTCCTCGCCGATCGACTGCATTTCCTCTATCAACTACTCCGCTTCTGCTTTAGAGCAGTCGAAGTCAGTTTTGATTGGTTGCAGATTAAGATTGGGGTCATGAGCCTTAAGTTTTGCCGAAACAAAACTCATTGCACCCTTGACCGCCTCTTTGATTGAATCGGCTTGGTTGGTCTTCATAGTGGTCACCAACTCCTGCAAAGCTCCAACTTGTTCACCAATGGCACTCGAGTGAGTGAGCATCGTGTCTTCACGGGGAGTGATCCCCTCAGCATGAAGCCCGCCGAGTACATTGTTCAGAAGATAAATATTGCCCTGAAGGTTGACCTTCATTGACTTCATCTCCTCCTGATTACGAGTCGAAGCCTCACGAAGTCGTTTTGTTTCGACTGCTTGCTCTCAAAAGAATAAGACCAATAAGATAAAATGACCTCGAAAGGAAAACAAAACTAATAACAGGCAAAGACTTGCTTACCTGCTAGTTGAGAATCTAACTTCTGAACTTCCTTGTGGTGAGAGGCAGTGTTGTTTATATAGCGCTCCTCCCACGATCGGACCTCTCGATCTTTTTCTTTGCCGATGCGGGTCACCTCGTGAAGAACCAAGGACTTTTCTTTAACCTCGGTTACGAGCTTCCTCACTTTGACCTCTTTTTTTGAAAAGGAATAAGAGTTAGAAAAGGAAAAGAAGGTCGTAAGAGATCTTAAGTTCAGCACTTACCATTTATTAGTCCTTGTAATTTTTCAATTGCAGAGTGTGCCTCCTGAAGCTTCTTCAGAAGGCCTTCGTTCTTCTCACTTAGCTTTTTCGTCTCAGCTTTCTCAAAGTCAAGCGAATCAGCTAAGGTCTTCTCATCGCTCTTGAATCTACAGAAGAAAAGAGTAGACATGAGCATAGAACAAGCGGTCGTAAGTTTTTTCTACGACCGATACCTAGTCACAAGTATTTTTGCGACGAGCCTCTAGTCGTAAGTTTTTCTACGACCATTACCTAGTCGTAAGATCTCCTACGACAATCCCCATAAGCATTGTGCGAGTGGTTGAAACATAAATGACTACAAGCAACAGTTGCTTACCATCTCTCTGCCTGCTTGCAGAGCATCGCCTTCTCCTGTCGCAGCTGGACAAGTTGCTTGTTGTATTTAGCAATAGTGATAATTTGTTCCAAAACTTTCTTCATAAAGAAAGACAGTAAGAAGCGAGAAAAGACACGTATGCGAGTACTGAATGACAGATACTTACATTCATAGTTGTCGAGCAAACGAAGATAATGTTGGAAATATGCCCTAGAGGCAATCATAGAGATTATTATATTTCATTATGTTCATAACATTGGGTAATATGTTATCCTGTTCCTTGAATGAATCATTGGTTATGAAGACTAACAAGTATGAGACTTGTTGGTGAAACTCTTTTAACTTATATGATGTCGTTCTAAATGAATCCTTGGTCGCATGTCAATGGTCAGAACACCAGTGACTCTATCGACCACCACATGTATTGATTGATGACCATGTTTCACCGGTCATGGATATAGGGATATCGAATCAATAGTGTGAACACATGTTAGAGAACATGGGGTTGGATTGACCCACCTTGAGACACTATTGAGGTTGTTATGATTCTATGTGTCATTAGTTAGTCTCAAGAAATGATGATGTATAATCCTTAGACCTGAGATCAATATGGTTTCCTACATGTGTAATAGCACTCTTAGGGGTTGCAAATCACTACTCGTAACTTGGTAGTTATAAAGGTAGCTTTCGAGCATGCTATGAAACATGCGGAGGAATATGACTGGTCAGATATGGGATTTGCCCCTCCTCACATAATAGGAGAGATGTCTCTGGGCCCCTCGTTGTGGTCAGATAAAGTAAGTGAATGGCCATTGTTGGAAATTTGCCCTAGAGGCAATCATAGAGATGATTATATTTCATTATGTTCACAATATTTGATAATATGTTATCTTGTTCCTTGAATGAATCATCAGTCATGAAGATTAACGAGTATGTGACTTGTTGGTGAAGCTCTTTTTAACTTATGATGATGTCGTTCTAAAAGTATCCCTGGTCGAAAGTCACTGGTCGGAACACTAGTGACTCTACGACCAGCACATGTATTGATTGATGACCATGTTTCACCGGTCATGAATATAGGGATATTGAATCGATAATGTGGACACATGTTAGAGAACATGGTGTTGGATAAGACCCACCTTGAGACACTATTGAGATTGTTATGATTCTATGTGTCGTTAGTTGGTCTCAAGCAATGATGATGTATAAATCCTTAGACCTGAGATCAGCATGGTTTCCTACATGTGTAATAGCACTCTTAGGGGTTGCCAAACGCTACTCGTAACTGGGTAGTTATAAAGGTAGCTTTCGGGTATGCTATGAAACATGCAGAGGGATGTGTTGGTCGGATATGGATTTGCCCTCCTAACATAACAGAGAGATATCTCCGCCCTCAAGTGGTTGGATAAAGAAAGTGCATGGCCATGCCATCGGTGGTCAAGAGTTTGACCACATAAGGCTATCCGATACTCGATCGAGAAAGCATTGAAAAGTCCATGGATGACACAACATCTCACCCGAGTTCAACCAGATATTATGAGGCAAAGGAGAATACATGAGAAAGGTTAGTTCGACGACCACGGACGGTCGTATGGAGATACAAGCATGTCGAGACGGTCGAACGTAATCACAGAGTGGTCGAAACCAAGTCGTAAGGAGTTACGAAGTTGGTCGTGATCAAATACGAATCGTCAGATAGAGATAGGACACGGTCGTAAGTGATGAGGACCTGGTCGAGATCATATTGCATTAAGGTTCGTCCGATATAATTTGTGTGTATTCGGAATCGTTATGTCCTGCTAGGAACCGCCATTTACTCGTGGGCGGAAAGGGTTTCCAGTCACAACCGAACTACACATGAACCTAACGGGTCACACACTTAACAGGTTGGAACAAACCCAGACGTAATACGATTAAAGAAGCGTGTTTGGATAGGATCCGTCACGGGCACTATATAAGGAGATGCGTGAGGCTGTTGGGAGGTAGAGTTGACGTGAGTTGCCCTACCGAAACCCTAGCCGCCATCTTCTTGAGTGCCTCCCCGTGCGATTTGGTGCTAGCACACCAGCGTACGGTTGTTCCTTCCCTGGACGTGTGGATACCATAGAGGCGCTTCTACGTTGTTGCGCTTAAGGACGATCCGCGACCTTCGCAAGGAACTGCAGAGGTGCTGGAGGAGACGATCAACTCACGAGGACGCTGAACGATCGACTATGACCAGTACATCGACGCGCTCTTTGTCGGACCAGGCTGCTTCGACGCTTCTTCCGCTGCTCTGCGCGTCTAGTGGTAACGATCTGTGATCATCTTCTTTCTTGGCTTCCTAGTTTACATGGTAGAAATTTTGAATTGTTGCAATCGTAGCCTACCCGTATCGCTTCAGCCATGCCACTAGTGGTCGAAGTGTTCGACCACGTGAAGTTATCCGACACTCGATCGAGAAAGTATTGAACAGTCCATGGATGAAACAACATCTCACCTAGAGTTCAACCAGATATCGTGAGGCAAAGGGAGAATACACGAGTAGGTCGCTTAGTTCGATCAGTTACGGACTGGTCGTATGGAGATACGACCGGTCGAACGTAATCATAGAGTAGTCGTAACCTGGTCGTGAGGAGTTACGAACTGGTAGTATAGATATAGGACCTGGTCGTAAGTGATGAGGACCTGATCGTAGATCATATTGCATTAAAGTTTGTCCGATATAATTTGTGTGTATTTGGAAATCGTTATATCCTGCTAGGAACCGCTAATGACTCATGGTCGTAAAGGGTTTTCGAGTCACAACCGATTATGTATGATCCTACAGGGTCACACACTTAACGGGTTGAAACAAAACATATTCGGATAGGATCCATCATGGGCACTATATAAGGAGGTGCATGAGGCTGTTGGAAATAAGGGGGGGGGGTGAACGTAATAGACAAGACACACGAAAGTTGTGAGTTGAGTTGTTCCACCGAAACCCTAGCCGCTATCTTCCTTAGAGCTCTCCCGTGTGACTTGGTGCTAGCACACCGGCGTACGATTGTCCCTTCCCTGGACGTGTGGATACCGTAGAGACGCTACTGCAGTTGCTGTTGCGCTTGAGGACGATCCACGATCTTTATAAGGAACTACAGAGGTTGCTGGAGGAGACGATTGAATCGCGAGGACGCTGGATGATCGACTACGACCACTACATTGATGCGCTCTGCGTTAGACCAGGTTACTCCAACTCTTCTTCCACTACTCTATGCGTCCAGTGGTAACGATTTGTGATCATCTACTTGCTTGGCTTCCTAGTTTACGTGGTAGAAATTTTCATTTGTTGCTATCGTAGCCTACCCGTATTCCAACAGATAATACCCTCGTGGGGTTCTTCAGTTTGTCGATCTCTTAAACTCGGTCCCACCACACCTTTTCGAGACGTTCGTTAACGAAAACATCCCCTCTGTTGGGAATTTCCTTAGGGTGAGGGACGCGCGCAGGAGATCCCACAACGGTAACAGGGCCAAAGAACCCGAAGGAATAGTTGAAGAAATCAGACCTTTCCTCTTCCTCGGCGGGAGCGGCCTTAGTAACTTGACCTTGGGGGCTGGGAGGAACATCTACAATGATTTCCTTCCCGGCGCGGTGACTGATTGTTTCACCCCCAAGGGCGGATGCTTCCGCTGCTACCTCTGCCGTCTTCACCTCTGGCTCCACGACCATCTCATTGGCCGTAGATGCTTCAGCAAAAACGACACCTTCCACCACTCGGATGGTGGATGACCCTTTGACCACCGCCATTGCCATCCCTCCGATTGCCGAAGAAACAACAGTGGAGTCCTCAACAGGAACGTCCTTGATGGTTAAAGGGGTCGGGCTAAGATCATAAAAAGGGAACACGTCAAATGGTAAAAAGCAAAAGGTAAATGTTGTTTTTACACTTTTGTCTCTCTACATACCTTCGTGTGCCAAACTTGATCTTGAATTTGGAAGAAACCTTCCCTAAGGAAGATTTCTTTGACTTCTTCTTAACCACGTCTGGTCGAGACTCGAGTTGAGGAATAGAAATAGCCAGGACCATGTCTGGTCGTGGGTCTTGAACGAGCGCCATCGCTCCTTGAGCCTCTAGGTTCTACGGATGGCCGAGACCTGTCTCAACCACCTCAAGGGCAGCACTACCCTCAACCACAGGCACTACTGGTGCAGCAGTTTCCTTCACAAAAGACATAAAACTGTTTCAGTTCTCCTTTTCTAGTCGCTTGACAAAGCCACGAGAGGCAGAAACTGCGTGTAACGTCCCGTTTTCCTTAAAGTTTCTTGCCTGGTTTTCAAAATAAAAGTAACCATTTGGCTTTATTGAGAATCCAAAGCTTAACCTGACGTTTTGAAATCTGGAGAGTTCAATTGGAATTAATTAAACCTTAACTAAGTTCTTTGTTGGTGTTCCTTCTTTCGCTTGAGGCTCTCGTGGTGTCTTTGTCGCCCTCGGGCCGTTGGTTCTCCAAGCCTCTATGTGTCCCTCGGTTTGTCTCTTCTCTCTTAACTTCCTTTGTTGGTTTGAATCTCTTTGAGATCCGGACCTCTCTCTTATCTCCCCTCTGTTCGGACCTCTCCCGTGCTTCGGGTTTTCCTGTTAAAGACCCAGCTCAGGTTTGTGTTTCAAAACCTCTTTGGTCCCTCCAAGCCACGCTTGGTTTTGTTTCTTTTGGACCTCCCGTGGACCTCTCCACGCTCTCTCGGAACCCCTGAGTTCTCTTGGGCGCTCCAGAGTCTCTCTCGACCTCCCAAATACCTTTTGGGACCCTCCTAGACCTCCTCGTGGCTTTTTGGACCTCCCTTGTGTTCAGACCTCCCCTTGCTGAGATCTAGCCACTCAGACCTCCCCTTGCTGAGATCTAGCCGCTCAGACCTCCCCTTGCTGAGATCTAGCCGCAGACCTCCCCTTGCTGAGATCTAGCCGCCAGACCTCCCTTGCCGAGATCTAGCCGCCAGACCTCCCTTGTCGAGATCTAGCCGCTCGACCTCCCTTGTTAGGATCTGGCCATTAGGACCTCCTCTCGGGAGATCTTAGCCGTCCAGGTCCTCCCTTAGTTGGATCCAAAGGTTCCGACTTCCTTAGGTCCAAGACCTCCTTAGCGCTTGGACCCATCTTTGATTCTCGTGGTCAGACGCTTGAGGCTTTGCCTTCATAACCTTAGGACCATCCGATATGGTTTGGATGGCCCGATCCTAAGGGCACGCGTTTGGATGGTCCGAACGCCCTTTCTTTTTGGGCACTCGATTCCAATCGAGCGGCTCGCTTTTTCTGCGTTTTCCTTGTTTCCGTGACCTCCTCCTGGTTGTTTTGCAAAGACCACCTCCCGGTCCTTGCCGGTCTTTTATAAAGACCACCCTCCTAACCTTGAATATTCTCGTTGGTCGACCTCCTCGCACCTTTGATCTCGACCGCTGAGGTCCTCCCTTTGAGATCTTGACCGAGATCTCCCTTTTTGGAGATCTACTCGTCAGACCTCCCTCGCACCCTTTGATCTCGGACCGCTGAGGTCCTCCCTTGAAATCTTGACCCTTAGACCTCCCTTGTGCAGATCTAAGTGTCGACCTCCTCACAGAGCTTTGAGGACCTCTTGCCCAGACCTCACAAAGTGGTCTTTTTGGGAGCTGCCCTTGCGGTGGGACCATACCCTTGACCAATCAGACACCCTTTTGATCGCCCCACTTGCCGGCCCCTCTCCACCTTGCAATTATTGTTTTGCCTCGTAACTCAGGCGCATTTAATAGGTGTCGAGTCGCATTAAATGCAATCACATCCGAGGTACTTTCAATTCTTTTTGGGCAATCCGCCTAAGTGGTCCTGATTGCCAACACGCCACTAGGTTTTCCTTGTGGTGCACACTACCAACTTTGGCTATATATAGCCTGGGTGGGCAAACCCTTGTAACCTTTTTGCTCCTTTGCCCACCTTGCTCCCGCCTTTGTTCGCTCTGGTGGTGCTCGTGAGTTTCACCAAGAGTGAGCCGCAAGTGTTGGCATCTTCCTTGGAAAAACCTCCTCGCAGTTTTTGCTGGTCTTTTGCTTAGAGACCACCCTCCCTTGCTGTGGACCTCCCTTGTTGTCCCGAGCCGTCTGTTTATCTGGTTTTGGTGGAGTTTTGTTTAAGTTCTTTTAGAAGCTCTTTTGAAGTTCTTGGCCCAAAGGCTTGGTTTTGCTTATTTGGTTTTCTTAATGCGTGTAGATCACGAGATTGAGGAGATCTTGGACCCAAATCTCTCTCATCAAGGCTCTCCGCCTTGACCAAGGCAAGCCATGCACCTCTTTTGATCATCTTGAACCAAGTTTCAGAAATGTATTTCGGTTTTACTTTATCATGCATGGCTATGTTTATATGAAAATGGTTTGGGCTGTAGTTACTTGCCTACTTGTCTGTTATACCTCCTTTATACCTTGTCTCCATCATGTTGTCATGTTCACCTTGTGAGCCTTAGGGTGGATAATTTAGTTGGTGTTCTTTGTTAATTGCCAACATGGGGGCCGAGGGTCTTATATAGCCTTGCTTAGAAAACGTGGTTCAACGTATCATGCTTCATCTCTAATAATCTTGACTAATAAGTTATGAAATGTGTGGTCGGTGCCATTGTTGAGCGACTATGGCGGGATGCCTAAGTCAGTGTTGACTATGGTGTGAGACCACTTGGTTAAAATTTGTGTGCCAGACTGGGTGGTCTTTTGGCATGGGCTAATACAAATTGTTTCACGAGGCAAGAAGGCAGGAGTGAGTAGTGGGTGTCAAGGACACTTGGTTGTGGAAGTCTTGCCTTAGCACCATTAAGGACTTCACTTTGTGTCTGTTGAATGGGCCAAATAGTGCAACCACAAGATCATTTTATGGGAATGGTCTGGCTGAATAATTAGCAATGAGATGGCTTGGGGCTGTTGTGGTTGAGCGTGTGATTCGTTGGCGCAAGAGGGGCACCCCATACCCCTGTGGGATTTCTAGACCACTTTGGAGGGGATTATAAACCTTAGCGGGCAGCCCTAGTCGGGCTCAAAGCTTTGTAAAGGCCTTGCAGGCTCTCTAGACCGCTCACCTTAGGAAGTGAGCAAGGGTGACTGAACCCGCCCCGCTAGAGAGACCGTGGATTGTGGGTAAAGTTGTACACCTCTCAGAGTGAAAGATCTATTCAATAGCAAAGTCCTTGGTCATGGACATGCTCAAGTGAAATGGTGCAAGGGTAGTTGTTTTGAAAATTTGGTGTCGCTGGGCACTACAATGAGATGCCTTGGCTTTGCTCAAGAGACCCCTGACCGGCTCTAGAGGGGTCGTGGTTGGCTTCTGTAGTGGTCCAGTGGACCTGCTCTGACCTCTTGAGTGGGTGCTTTGAGTGGTTGATGGGTGAGGACTGCCCTTGGTGTGACCAGCACCTCCCCATGTACGGTTGCCAGGATGTGAGCCGGTGCTCCCTCCACTTTTTCAACTTCAACCTATTATGTATTATGGTTTTACCTTGTCGCCTTTCAATCTATTACTATTATTATTGTTCAAATCGGCTTTGCTAAACTAACCATACACTCTCCATTGGTAAGTCCTTGCATGAATATTATTGCATCTTTGCTCTCTCGTGACTTGGCCGAGTACATTCCAAGTACTCATGGCTTAAGCCCCGTGTCAAAGCAGATTATGAGGATGATCAAGTGCGTAAAGGCAGACCTCTTCGAGGAGGAGTTCTTCGATGACTAAGTCGCTTAGGACGCCCTCCACCCGACTGCACTGTGGTGCTTGTTGGATGGCTTTTACGTGTTTTGGTGTTTGAGCCCTAGAAGCTCCTTGTTGCCGCTTGTAAGTTCTCGTTGGTTTTGTAAGCCCTCGTTGGCGCACCTCTTGTTAACAAGCTTGACCATAAGGTCCTATTATATAAAGTTTAATTTGTCTACTTCATCTTTGTTTGACCTCGTGGTTGTGGTATTGGTTTGTCTTCTTGTGCGAGCTAGCTCTGTTGTCCTAGGACTAGCTCAGATGCACAGGCGTGACCACCAGAGGTCCCACGGACTTAGCTTCGGGAGGTCCCGCCGACCTCTCTTAGTGATGTGCTGGAGGTGCTACTGAGCGGGTGGCGGCCACGACCTCCAGAGGTCCTCAAGACCTCCCGGGAGGTCGATGGCATGACCAAGACCTCCAGAGGTCCGCGAAGACCTCCCGGAGGTCCCGCACCTCCTCAGTAAAGCTCCACGCGGTGCTACCACATCTTCCGTAGTGACTTCGCAGCGCAAAAAAAAAATGGTCCTCCCGGACCTCTTGCGGTACATCACGGGGTGGGTCGTCACACTGCGAAAGTCTTATTGTCGTAGTAGAAGGGTACCTTGATCTTGGGGGCTTTGCACTTGAGAGCATTGATGCTCACTTCGATCGCCCTTGCCTCTTCTGCGGCAGCCATGTCCACAGCAAATTTCATGAAGGGCGCGGTCGAAGTAGCAGAGCTTGAACCTGCACCTCCCTTGTCGGTGAATTTCACGAGCCGATGCTTCTTGACCGGAGGAGCGTCTGTTTGCTTCGCCAACGCGCTGATGACCATCCGTTCGACTTCTTCGTCGTTCTAACTGTCTTCCATGCCTACTTTCTGCAGAAATCAGAAAAAGAAATATAACTAAGTAGTCGTAAGTTTTTCTATGATGATCCTTTGGTCACAAGTCCTTCCATGACCAACACCTAGTCGTAAGTTTTTCTATGACAACTCCCTAGTCGTAAGTTTCCTACGACCAGTACCCAGTCGTAAGTTTTTCTATGACTACAAGATCCTAAAGATGAAATCAATTGTTGATTACCTTTAGGGGCTTTATGTGGATATCATGGGGATATGTGTATGATCTTAGGATGATAAAACAATTGGCAATGGCTTTGATGGTTTGTCGATTCACGTATTTTCGGTGAAGTTAAAAGAGCTGCCAGGCAGAGACGGTCAGACCAACGGTCAATGACCGGTCAGACCGGCCTGGTGCGGTTTGACCGGCAGTTGAACTGCGGTCCGACCGGCTTAATCCTGTTCATCGTCCAAATGTTTGCGATGATTTTTGGTGAGCTCGTATTCATGGTTATTAGTGCATATGTGTTGCATGTTGCATGTTTTCACTAACGTGGGTCAAGTTGTGAAGAACTTGTTCCCGGATTCGATTTCTTTGTTTGTTGTTGTGCAGGACGCTTGGAGGTCAACGACGGTCAACAGCGAGAATGATCGGGACTAAGCTTGGAGAGTTGAGGTCCAGAACGATCAAGGACGCCGGGCGAGGACAATGGACTCAAGCATGGCGCAGAATGGACAAAGATGACCGAACGGGCACTACTACAGAAAAGGCTTTCACAGACGGTTCAAAAACGTCATCACAGACGGTTTCGTGAGCCGTCTGAGTTTATGGGTCAGTGATGACATGAGGTCATCACAGACGGTTTTGAACCGCTCTGTGATGTATACTTTCACGCACGGTTTGTGGTTCAAACCGTCATGAGATAGCATATATCACGCACGGTTTCATCCACAAACCGCTCAGGATATACAGATAGTTTTAGCCACAAACCGTTTCAGCGTGATATCTGTGATATCATGCACGGTTTTAGCCACAAACCGCTCTGTGATATGTGATTATCATGCACGGTTTTAGCCACAAACCGCTCGTGATATGTGATATTTTATAGGTTTGACATTGACGTCGCCATGTATGAGCATCAATTGTTTTAGCAAGTAAATTTTAAATCAAGAACACCAAGCAACCATTCTCATATTTCAAAAGAATTCTCAACTTGTTGCTTGGTGTTCTTGTTGGCTTTAAAGACAATTACATGCTCAAGAATTGTTGGTTGCTAATACATGATGCCACTTCCCAACCAGAGTAGTTAAGATCAACGCCACTTTCAACATAGCGACGCCCAATCTGTAATTGATGTCCGACCGCTTCTTTTGCATCCATACTTTATACTTGCAAGGGCTCAATGAGATTGCCCGTGGATACTATCTCATTCTTCTCATGTCAAGGCCGATTTAATTCCTAAAGTGGTCGAGGATCATTTAATAATATATATATAATATATATATGATGCCGTTTTAATGGCACAAGCAGCCACCGCTGGAGACTTTATAGAGAAGAGATTATGAATGGAATGGTAGGACGACTGCACGCAAGAGGTAGGAGAACTTGACCGCATGAACAAGGGGACTATTAATATGAACTAATTATCAATTCAATTTCAGCATAAGACTATTGACACCATTACATCACAGAGCAAGGGACTATTAATATGAACTAATTATCAATTCAATTTCAGCATAAGACTATTGACATCATTACATCACACAAAGAAGAGGACTATTAATATGAACTAATTATCAATTCAATTTCAGATAGGACTATTTACATCATTACATCACAGAGCAAGGGACTATTAATATGAACTAATTATCAATTCAATTTCAGCATAGGACTATTTACATCATTACATCACGAGCAAGGGACTATTAATATGAACTAATTATCAATTCAATTTCGCATAAGACTATTAACATCATTGAGCGCTTCATCGAGAAGAGAACAAGACCAAGGGTGTCCAAACCCACCACACCAAGAGTAGCCCTCAAGATCCATCGCAGAGCACTAGCTAGCCATTTTCATCACAGAGCAAGGAGGGTAGAGACAGAGAGGGACCTTAGTACAACAAGAACCATGGTGGCGACCCCACCACCAAAGACAACCCTCATCCATTTCCTTTACCTTGCATAAATCACACAAACATCGAGGACACAACTTAAGGCTCATGCATAAAAATCAAACTCAACAAAAGACATTAATCTAACAGATCTAGAGGAGAATAGAGGGATGATGGGAAAGCAAAGTCGGCCAAGGCCCTAGCGGGCGCAAAGGGTCGGGCGGACGGCGACGAGGTCGAGCGGCGGCCGAGGTGGGGAGGGGAACGGAGTTAGGGGGCGCAAACCCTAGCGGCCGAGCTGGGGAGTGACGAGTTTAGGCGTCATCAGAAGTTAGAGTATTACTCGGTGACGCCGCAAAAGACACTCTTATCGCACGAGTGTCTTTTGCAAAGGTCACCAGATGCTACAACCGTCGGCGACGGAAGAATGGCGCGCGGCCGCGACGAGGAGGGAACGGACGAGAGTAAGGTCGGCTGGGAGTGACGAGTTAGAGCGCAAACCCTAGCGGCAAGCTATGCTAGCTCCTACTTATAAAGACTTATCGAGACGGTTCTATTATGGAACGTCGGTGATATCATCACGAGCAGTTCCATTATGGAACCGTCTGTGAAATGTTTTTTCTCAAGTATATACACTTACATGACATGTGAAGAAATTACATGTTTATATTAAAAAGCGTAAACCTATAATTAAACAAGGTTTTTCTAGTGGCGAAGGTAGGTCGCTATCTCCATCTCGCAATACTTCATAGGCGGCGGTGTCGGCATCGGACGATTCTCGATCGATGAACGAAGCTCAAATGCGCCCACCCGCCCGCTGACGCCTGCTCGATATAATTAATATTAATTGTAACTTCACCTCCAAACTAGATTTTGTTTTTCCACAAAACCGTCTCGATATATATATATATATATATAGAGAGAGAGAGAGCGTAATAATTCAACATATAATTAAATATAGTAACTTCACCTCCAAACTTTTTTTTCATTTTGGAATTTTCATATATATGGCCAAACAGGCGTGGCGTTAAACATAAAAAGATTTAAAAAGTAAAAACCTATAAATAAAACAAAGTTTTTCTAGTGGCGGAGGTAGGCTGCTATCTCCATCTTCAATACTTCATAGGCGACGGCGTCGGCATTGGACGGTTCTCGATCATCGCCGAATGAAGCTCGAAATCGCCCACTCACGACGCCATTGCTCAAGTGTCTCCAAGACCCTCAGATCGTTGAACCAAGAAGAATTGAGCCCATAGGCTCTCTTCCCTTGCTTGAGGGGTATCGGCCTGGTCGTGTCGGCCGCCGCCGCCGATTTCACAGCCCAAGTGATGGCAAGCCTCACGAGACGCGTAACGCCGCTTTTGGAGGACTACGCCGATGACGCCAGAACGCGCCGAAAGTGGGAGATCACCCGGAAGACACGGCGGAGGAGGATGTCAAGACGGCGGAAGGTGGCGCCACCGCTCCGCAAATTCTCCGCCGGCAGAGGAGTGAAGACACCGTTGATCAAACGGTGTTCTTCCGCAAAGACGGTTCAACCTACACCGAGAGAGGTGCTCGTGCAGTGAGGCCAGAAGGCCATCGGTCTTGGCGACGAGGAAGAGGCAGCCATTTCGTTTTTAATTTTATAAGTATGTGGGGATGATCATCTTGATGGCGGATGATCCTTTTATATCAAACAAGGAATAAATTCGAGCGTGAGGAGATTTAAGAGACGATCGGGAGCCGAAGCGGATTGGCGATTTAACGACGCACGATCGGCGATGAAGAGACGATTGGGGAGCCGGGCGATGGCGGCGACCGTGGAGTCAGAGCGATATTATCACTGAGCGGTTATTGTTAAGAACCGCTCAGGATATTAATTAATATCACGAGCGGTTCTTGTTGAACCGCTCGTGATACTTCCTGACGGTTGTGTTTAAAAACCGCTCGTGATATCGATTAATATCACGATGGTTCGTGTTGTAACCGCCTCGTGATACTTCACAAACGGTTTTCAAAATGAACCGCTCGTGATATTGCCTCTTCACGACGGTTTTTAGCGTTAGCTTAAGAGTACGCAGCGGCCTCTAAACCAAAACCGTCTGTGATTGAATGTAATACCGACGGTTTTGGTCAACCGTCTGTGATGAGGCGTCCAGTATTAGCCTTTCTGTAGTAGTGGGGTAGTTCGGTGCGACGGGTTGGATCAAGCGGCGCAGGGGTCGGTGCAAGTGCCATGGTGGTTTTGGCGGGAGCTAGACGGGAGAGACTTGCAGACACGATGAGAGCCGTTGATCAATCTACACGTGGCGAAGCAGGCGAATGCTTCACCAAGATTGGACTTGGTCTTCAGAGAAAGATCAAGAAGGGGTATTTTGGTAATTTCACCAAATACCACCTTTATGACCTTGGGCTAAACCGCGGCGCAAGACGGTGCGTGGAGAAGCGGTTTAGGTCAAGAGGAGATGAAGACGATGCTTTAAGATGCGTACGTGCATCCCGTTTGTGTTGGGCCTTAATGGGAGCCCAGTAGGGTTAACTCTTCTAGAAACTAGGCCTCACTATAAATAGGAGGGGGTGCTATCAAACAGCACCCAAGCACTTCATTTGCAAAACCCTAGTTTGTCTTAGAGCTTAGAGAGGAAAGGAGAGGCTTAGGGTTTTAGAGAGTTGAATTGATTTGAGTGCTCATGGATTGAGCTCTTGTCCTCCTTGAGGGAGTGGCTGTAACCAGCAACAATCGCGAATCAATCTATGGATGATTATTCAAAGATGGGTCTTCTTGTGTTCTTCCTTCTCATTTTGTGATTTTGGGTGTTTCTTTGATCCAATGGGTTTCTAGTGGTTGCTTGCCCCCATCTACCTTGCTGTGACATGTGGGAATATATCTAGGATCATCTTGATCATCAATCTCCCACGAGCAAGTTTTGGATCAAGTTTTTCGTTTTTGCTCGGTTTTGAACCCTCTTTCGATAAATTGGAAAAAGGTCAAAACTTTGGCATGGATCTCTGCAATGTTTGATTGGAATAGGTTCCTAATATCTTAGAGAAGGTGTGTCTCAAATTTCATGGAGTTTGGCATTACGGATCAAAAGTTAGACCAATTTTTGTTTTGGTTTTCGGGTTGATTCTGCTGTTCATCATGCCTGAGGTCTGACCGCACCTTTGCCTGTGGTTAGTCCAGCCTAAGAGGTTAGTCCGCAGTTTTGCCTAAGGTTAGTTCGGCCTGAGAGGTTAATCTACACTTTTGCCTAAGGTTAGTCCGGCCTGAGAGGTTAGTTAGCACTTTTGCCTAAGGTCAGTCCGGCCCACCAGTTTAGATTTTGGTTTTTGGTCTTTTGCTTGGGGTTTTGATTTGGGTAAAACACAAATCCTCTGCAGTACTTGTATATTGATCTTCATAGCTTCCATAGCTAATGGAGTGATATAGATGTTGAATCTAATCAAGGTGAAAAATAGCAAAATCGTCTATTCACCCCCCCTCTAGTCGCCTTTTTCGGTCTTACAAGTGGTATCAGAGCTCGGTTAGCTCTTCTCATAGATCTTAACTGGTCTGAGGAGCCATGGCGTCTGACAAGTATTCCACCAAACCACCTGTGTTTGATGGAGTCGATTTTGCTTACTAGAAGGCTCGCATGCATGCCTACATCGAGGCTCAAGGGCACGCAATTTGGTTTAAAGTCAAAAATCCTTAAGTTGTGCCAGCCAATGACGATGTGATCACTCCATATGTTGAGGATAATAGCAAGGCTCAAAACTTCTTGATTCAAGGACTTAGTCGATCTGAGTTTGAGCGTGTCGCTCATTTGAGGTCTGCTCACGAGATCTAGAAGACTCTCTGTGATTACCACGAGGGATCTACTGCGATCAAGGAAGTGAGACAGAACCAGCTTAAGAAAGAATACTCAAAGATCGAACAAAGGCCTGGTGAATCTTTGGATGAATTGTGGGGAAGGTTTTCCAAGATCCTTCATGATCTTCGTGCTGTAGATCTTGTGTTCACTGAGTCTGAGAATGCACGTCAGCTTTTGGGTGCTCTTGATGTGAAGGTCTGGGGGATGAAAATCACTTCCATCAATGACAACACTGTCATTGATGTGAAGGTCTGGGGGATGAAAATCACTTCCATCAATGACAACACTGTCATGAGTGAGCTTACCATGGATAATCTCTACTTGAGGTTGAAGACGCATGACATTGACTTCATCTCGCGTCTTCCTAAGACAGAGTCGATGGCTTTAGTGGCTGACCCATCTAAGGGTAGTTCTTTTGATTCTTTGGATTTTGGCTCATCTAGGTTTTCATTGTCCTCTTTACACTCTTTGAGCGATGAGCAGTTAGAGAAGCTACCTGAGGATGATTTAGCCCTCCTATCCACAAAATTCTTGCAAGTCTACAACAAGGTGAGGAACAGAAGGAGAGGTGGCCCTGTCACTTGCTTTGAGTGTGGTGAGCCAAACCACATTCGCTCCAAGTGCCCCAAGCTCAAGGGCAAGGTGGAGAAGGACTCTCGGAGGCGTCCTCAAGCTAAGGATGTGAAAGCCAAGAAGCCCAACTGTCTCAAGTTCGTCAGCCGGGTCCTTGCCGCTCTTGAGAGTGCTGATATGAGCGATGTGGACTCAGGAACGGAGGACGACGACGATGATTCTCATGGCAAGAAGAAGGCCCAGGATTTCACTGGCATGTGCTTCATGGCCAAGGACTTGCACGACGTCGACTCCTCCAACGACGACGACCCTTTCAGCGTTCCCGATGAGGTATGTCCTTCACTCAATGATATAAAACGTGCTTTGGTCGTTGCTAAACAAAAACTGAAGAAGCAAGCTAAAATGATTAAGAGACAGGATACCATGATTGATAATTTGAACCTAGAAGTTGTTAGGCTCAAATCCATTAATCCTGTTGATGTTTGTGATTCTTGCTCTAGTTTGCATAATGAATTGACCAATCTGAAATCTGCTCATTCCTCTGTTGTGAATCAACTTAAAGATGCTCTTGATTAACTAGAATCTCTCAAGTCTAGTCCTGTGTGCATGAGTGCTATTGCTCTAGATGTGACTGATGTAGATGCTATTCCTTTATCTTGCTCAAATTGTGTTTTGCTTGAATTAAAATTGGATAGCGCTACAAAAGAATTGCTGAAATTTGATCCTAGTCACACTTGCTCTCATTGTGAGGATAAGAAAATTATAATGAAGGAAATGTCTGAAATGATTCTTTATTTTAAGACTGTTTCATATGAAAATTGTCTTAAACTCACAATTGAGAATGATGCTCTAAACAAGACGCTAGAGGAGAAATCTAAAATTGAACAATCCATCTCCATGAATGCTTCCAAGAAAGTTGTTGATTCTGCCTCTTGTGCTTTTTGTACTGAAGTTGGGACAAATTTAGATGAGATACAAGAGGCGTTTAGAGTCAAATTCAAAGAGAAAGTGGGTAGGATCGAGAATGCTTCTTGTGTGTCTTGTGAGGCTTTAAGGGTTGAGGTAGCTCTTGTTAAAGAAAAGATTGCTAGGACAATCAAGTCATATAGGTGTGTCACCTGTAAGGACCTAGCCAAAGAAAATAATTACATCAAAAAGACCCTTGAGAAATTTCTAGTGGGAAGAAGAACCTCAACATGATCGTCTACCAATTTAAGGTGAGTGTGAAGAAAAGTGGCCTAGGATTTAATTCCCTAGAGCATTCCAAGAACCATCCACCTAAGATTGTGAGAGCTGTTCAGAGTGGTATGTTTGAGGTAGAATCTTCTAAGCCATCTAAGGTAGTTTTTAGATCTGCAGGTTTTGCCCAAACTCTTCTAGCAAGACAGGTGTTTCTACTTCAACAGGTCAGACCCCTCAAAAGGTCAAGTACCATTGCACCTTCTACAAGAAGGATGGCCACATTGTTGAGTTCTGCTTCCGTAGAGCCAAGATTGAGAGGAAGGAGAGGATGAGTACTTTGAGGTCCATTAGAGGAGTTCCTTCACCTGCTATAGTATCTAGAGCCAGGCAGCCTGTCATTCATGCTAGACATAAGCCTAGGTTTGTAGATGACTTCTTTGACTCTTTTGGTGGCTCTAGGAAGCATTTTGGTTTAGGGTATTGTGAGGAGAGATCACGGGTAGCACCTAGACAGGGGGAATACCGATCTTTTGGTAGATCGATTCGGAGAGGTCTAGGTGTTTCACGTGTGCATTCTTATGATTTTTCTCCTAACCATTTTATTGCTGCTTCTACTGCTTTGCCTAAGCATCGTGTGACTCAGTATTGGATTTCCAAGTCTTTTATCACTAACCCCAAGATCGAGGCACGATGTTTCTGCTCGTGTTTCAGAGGTCCGTCGTGCGAGGAAGGAGGACATATGGCTTGTTGACTCCGGGTGTTCTCGACACATGACTGGAGATTCTAGATGGTTCTCCTCCCTCACACGTGCATCCGACAATGAATTGATCATATTTGGGGATGCTTCTATTTGGGACCGTGATGACCTAAGGGCACAAAGTCTTGGCGTCAACAACAAGTTCATGCTTAAGGGCGCCGCTTTGGTAAGTAAGCTGAGGTATAATCTGCTATCTGTTTCTCAGCTTCTTGATGAGGGTCTGGAGGTGAGGTTTAAGAGTGGTGAGTGTAGAGTTCTAGACTACTCGGGTGAGCATGTTTTTGGGATCTCCGTGTTTGAGAGGATCTTTGTGCCGATTTGATGTCTCTTTCGCTTCCAAATCCTAGATGTCTTGTGGCTTCTATCTCTCATGATCTAGTTTTGTGGCATCGTAGGCTTGGACATATAGGCTTTGATCATTTGACCAAGATCAGTAGCAAGGACTTGATTAGAGGGTTGCCTAGACTTAAGCCTGTTAGAGACCTTGTGTGCACTCCCTGTAGACATGGTAAGATGGTTTCAGCTTCTCATCTACCTCTTACTTTAGTGATGACTAATGGACCAGGTTAGCTCTTGCACTTAGACACTGTTGGCCCTTCTAGAGTTCAGTCTGCAGGTGGAAAATGGTATGTGCTTGTGATAGTGGATGATTTCTCTAGGTATTCATGGGTTTATTTTCTGGTTTCTAAGGACGAGGCTTTTGGCTATTTTAGAGAATTGGTCCTTAGACTAGCTGTTGATCTTCCTGGAGCTTTAAGAGCCACTAGGAGTGACAATGGGACATAATTCAAGAACTCTTCCTTTACCACTTTCTGCACTGATAGGGGACTTGAGCACCAATTCTCTTCACCTAGAGTTCCCTAGCAGAATGGTGTTGTAGAGAGGAAGAACAGAACCCTTGTGGAGATGGCCAGGACCATGCTGATGAGCATAGTACACCTCGGAGGTTTTGGGCTCAAGCGATCTCTACTGCTTGTTATGTGTCAAATAAGGTTTTCTTGAGATCTGTGATTGGCAAGACTTTTTTTGAGCTTAGATTTGGTCATAGGCCTAAAGTCTCTTATTTCAAGATTTTTGGTTGCAAGTGCTGCATTCTTAAACATGGCTATTTGGATAAATTTGAATCAATATGTTTTGATGGCATTTTTCTTGGATATCTTGCTCATTCTCGTGGCTATCGTGTGTTTAATTTGGATACTAACAAAATTGTTGAGACTTGCGAAGTCACTTTTAATGAGGCTAGTCCTGGTACTGGACCCGAGGGTGCAGGTACACAGCTTTCTGAAAGCATCTTCGTCGACGACGACTTTGAGGATGAGGACCCAATCCATCCTCCAGTCACTTCTGAGGTGGTTGGAGAGCCTGCTTCTACTTCTCTAGCTTTTAATGAGCAGCCTCTGCCCACCTTCACTGACGATCTGAGTGGCTCTGCTCCTACCTCCACAGTCCATGAGGTAGAGGCCACTTCTGCACCAAGACCTCCTCTTCACATTCAGCGACAACATCCATCTGAGCAGATGATTGGGGATCTTCATGAGCGAGTCACTCGCTCCAGGTTTATCTCTCCAGATTCTCATGCACATTCTGCTTTTGTCACGTCTTTTGAACCCTGAGATGTCACCCATGCTTTATCTGATTCCTCTTAGGTCAATGCCATGCATGAAGAGCTTAAATTTTTTGAAAAAAACAAAGTATGGACCTTAGTTGAACCTCCACCTAATCATAATGTAATTGGAACAAAATGGGTTTTCAAAAATAAGCAAAGTGAGGATGGATTGGTAGTTCGCAATAAGGCTAAGCTTTTAGCTCAAGGTTATTCCCAGGTAGAAGGCTTAGACTTTGAGGAGACATTTGCTTTTGTAGCTAGATTAGAAGCCAATCGCATTTTGATAGCATTCGCGGCATCTAAGGGCTTTAAGCTTTTTCAAATGGATGCCAAGAGTGCTTTTCTTAATGGTTTTATAGAAGAAGAGGTCTTTGTCAAGCAACCCCCTGGTTTTGAAAATCCCAAATTCCCAAACCATGTGTTTAAACTCTCCAAAGCCTTGTATGGATTGAAGCAAGCCCCTAGAGCTTGGTATGATAGGCTTAAGTGTTTCTTGCTTAAAAATGATTTCAAAATGGGAATGGTTGATAAAACCTTGTTCACTCTCAAGCATGGCAGTGACTTTTTATTGGTTCAGATTTATGTGGATGACATTATATTCGGTGGTTCTTCTCATGCTTTGGTGTCCAGTTTTTCAGATTCTATGAGTAGGGAGTTCGAGATGAGCATGATGGGCGAATTAACTTTCTTCCTTGGTCTTCAAGTCAAGCAACTGAAAGAAGGCTGTGGATATTATGGGGCTATGCCCATGATCTTAGGATGATGAGACAATTGGCAATGGCGTTGAGGCTTTGCGGAATCACCCGTTTTCGGCGTTGCTCCAGTTCTGTCAGGCCTCTGGCGGTCTGACCGGCCATGGTGGCGGTCAGACCGGCCATGCCTTGTGTGGTTTTTCTGGTTTGGTGGCTGGCAGTCAGACCGACCAGGGTGGCGGTCAGACCGGCCAGTGGAGCGGTCTGACCGGCTTTGACTGAGCGGTCAGACCGGCCTCTTTAATGACTTTGGATTTTAGAGCTGGGCCAAAAATAGAGGGTGTAGGCAAGTGAGAGGATTCTTCTGCACTTGGTCCCATAATTTTTGGAGCCTCCAGGCAAAAGTTCTATTTCATTGAAAATTCCAGGGAGTTTCGGATTTCCAGGGATGAAATTTGGTTAAGTCCTGGACTGGCGGTCAGACTGATTTTTGGTTGGCGTTCAGACCGTTTTGGGAGCGGTCAGACCGGCCATGGTGGCGGTTTGACCGGTTTTGGTTTGTTTCGTCGTCTCGCGTGGCGGTGTTTTGTGGTTGTTAGGTCAAGTTCATGGTTGTCATTGCATATGTGTTGCATGATACATGTTTTGGCTAACGTGGGTCAAGTTGTGAAGAACTTGTTCCTAAAACGTTTGTTGGTCTATTGTTGTGCGGTGGCTTGCAGGTCTATGACGGTCGTGGCGAGGTGGATCGACTAAGCTTGGAGAGTTGAGGTCCGAATGATCAAGGATGCCGTAAGGTCGAGGACTCAAGCGGGCATGAATGGACATGGATGACCGAACAGGCGATTCGGTGCGCGATCGTTGATCAAGCGGCGCGAGTCGCCGCAAGTGCTTAGTGGTGCGGTGGGATCCGGACGGAGAGACTTGACGACATGGAGCCGTTGATCAACCTACACGTGGCGAAGCATGGGATTGCTTCACGATCTGTGGACTCGGTCTTTTGGAGAAAGATCGGGAAGGGGTATTTTGGTAATTTCACCAAATACCGCCCTGGTGAACTTTTGGCTAAACCGCGGCGCGGGTCGACGCATGGTGAAGCGGTTTAGGTCAATCGATGATGAAGACGACACTTTGAGATGCGTGCGTGTGTTAACCCATTTGTGTGTGGGGTCTAATGGGTGCCCTAATGGAATATTCTCTAGAATATAGCCTCCACTATATAAGGGCTAAGTGCTAGTTGCACTTAGAACCCTTTGGTCATTTGTAACCCTAATTTTGTGTTTTAGGGTTTGGGATGAAAGGAGGAGAGCTAGGGTTCTAGAGAGGGATTGAGAGTGAGTGCTCTTGGAGAGAGCTTTGTCCTCCTTATAGGAGTGGCTGTAAACAACAATCATCCATCTATCCAAATCAATCCAACCAGATTTTGCAAGATGAGTCTCTATTTCGTTCTTGTGTTCATCCTCTCTATTTGATGATTTTGGGCTTTTCTTGATCCGGGTGTTTTTACTTGGTTTTTTCTCTTGATCTTGCTTGCTGGGATGTGTGGGGTATGATCTAAGACCATCTTGACAATCATCCACCCATGAGCAAGCTTTTCGATCAAAGTTTAGGTTTTGCCCAGTTTTGGTGAAGAAAGGGTGATTTTCGGGGGTTTTGCTCTTGAGAGCTTTTTGGCTTGATTCTTCCAGTGATTGAGAGTGCTAAGATGTATGGAAGACCATCCTTAGCCATCTTGGATTGATTCCTCCCACGAAATCATCTCAATCACTGTTTTCGCATTTGGCTCGGTTTTGAAGCACCCTTCGTTCAAACTGAAAAAGATAGGAACTTTGGCATGGATCTCTGCAATCTTTAATTGGAATAGGTTCCTAATATCTTTAAGAAGGTGTGTCTCAATTTTTGTGGAGTTTGGCCTTATGGATCAAAAGTTAGACCGATTTTAGTTTCGGTTTGGGCCGTCTCATTGCTCATCGTCAGCCGAGGTCGACCGCCGTTCTTGGAGGTCAGACCGCCCCATGTAGCGGTCAGACCGCCCATTTGAGAGGTCTGACCGCTAGGCAAAAAATCAACCCGCCAATTTGAGAGGTCTGACTGCCCAACTCTTTGTGATTTGAGTTTTTGGGTGTTTTGCTTAGGGTTTTGATTTGGATTCAATACAAGTCTTCCACTGTGCTTGTATATTGATCTCCATAGCTTTTATAGCTATTGGAGTGATATTGTGTTGAATCTAATCAAGGTGAAAAATTAGGCGTGCTCCTATTCACCCCCCTCTAGTCGACTTTCCGGTCCTACAAGCGGTATCAGAGCCAAGTTTGCTCTTTTGTGATCTTAACTGATCTTTGAGCATGGCGACTAGTGTGCCGACTTGTGAGCGCTTCTTTGCATCTTATCGAAGTTCTTTTGCCATTGATGTCCGTCGTGACAAGAGGCTTGAACATACGATTTTTATGTGGTCAATGAAGGAGGATTTCTTCTGTGATATTTGTAGCAAATTCTTTTGTTTTGATTATCCTAGTTTCAGAGATGAGATTTGCTTGGAGCCTGAAGAGTCCATTGGCACATGCACTGTAGCTTGTGAGGTTGAGCATAATGAAGAGCTTTTTGAGGATGATAGTGATGATTCTTCCGAGGACGATCCCCTACTCAAGCTAAGCAAGGTGAGCAAAGAAAAACTCATTGATGGCTTGATTTCATATGAATATAAATTGCATGCTCTTAGGAAGAAAATGAAATTGCTAGAAAAACAAAAGGATGATTTGTCTCATGAGCTCTCCGAATTAAAAACATCCATGAATGCTTATGATTCATTGCTTGTAGACATGGAGGACTTGAATAATTCTCTTGCATGCTTAAAATCTGAAAATGAATTATTGAGATCAAATGCTTCTATGACATGTGATTCTTGTGTTGCCTTACATATTGAGCTTGATAATGCTAAGTTAGAAATAGGCAATCTTAGATCTATGGCTAGAAATGATTGTGATTCTTGTGTAGGCATGCTTGCTGAAATTGAAAAGTTGAAATTGACTAATTCCATGCACCTTGAGCAATTAGAAAATGCTAGGGCTGAGATTATTGAAATTGAAGCTAGGCCTTGTAGCATGTGCTTAGAACATGAAAAATTGCTTAAGGATGGTTTAGTCTCTTGCAAGAATTGTGCTTGTTTAGAAACTGAAATTGATGCTTTGAACTGCATGCTTAGTTCGAAAGCATCATTAATTTCTTGCACATCTTGCATTTCATTGAAGGGCGAGGTTGAGTCTTTGCGTGATGATATGAGCGCCAAATCATGTGACTCTTTTATTTGCCTTCACTCTGAAATTGATGTTCTCAAGATTTCTCTTGCTTCTTTGTATTCGGAGTTGAAGTCTTTTTGTGCTAAACGTGAGTCACTTGATGTTGGTTTTTGTGGCATCGCTTTGGATAGCTCTTCTTTGGTGAGTTCGACTCTTTCGAACTCCTATTGTGTTGTCCAAGGGATTTCAAAAGACAAAGGTGCTTCTTTCTTAAATGGTACTAAATCTTCAAAAGAGAAGTACCATTGCACATTTTGTAAGAAGAATGGACACACTCTTGGGTTTTGCTTTCGCCGTTTGAAACATGAGCGTCGAGGCGTCAGTATTTTCTAGGAACACACATAGCCTTTCTCATGGCATGTGTGGGTCTAGTGTCGATACGAGGACGAGTCATGATGCTAGTTCTTCCAGGACTTCTTCTTTGAGCCATAATGGTGCATTGTCCTCTCGGACCGTGTCTCCTTGGAGATCTTTACACCATTGCTCATTTTGTGGGAAGAATGGACATCGTGTGGATTTCTGTTTTCAGCGTGCAAAACATTTGCGTCGAGCTCATGCTTCTAAGTCTCCTAGTGGGCATAGTCTTTCTTATGACATGCACACTAAAGAGCCAAGCACGAGGACTCGATTTGTTGATGGCTTCTTTGACACCTTTTCTAGTGGTGTCGGACAGCACCGTGGACATGGTTTGCATAGTTTTGGTTTTGGTCCACGAGCTGTCCCGAGGCAGGATTTCCGCCGTTTTCCAAGAGGTGGACCTCGTTTTGTTCATCGAGATACACACCCACGACATGATTGTGTGAGTTCTTTTGATGCTTCTGTTGGTTCTTATCTTGGTGCTTTCAAGCAAGGCCATCGTCGCTTTTCTAGAGATGGACCTTGTTTTCCTCATCGAGCTGTCCACTCGCGGCGTGCCTCCAAGGATGAGATTGGATCTTCTTGCATGGACCATCATTTGCATAACGCTAACTCACATAATGGTTCGACTGCCTCTGGTGGTGGTGTGTCCAAGGTTTGGGTTCCCAAGCATTCGCTCTCTAACCCTTCGGGACCCAAGACTCGGACACCTTGCCTTTCTCATGTGTAGGTACCAAGAACGCGGGTTGGAGAACATGAACTTAAAGATTCTGATCTTTTGCTTCATCATATGATTGGGACACTTGTTGGTTCTCCACCTCAACGATGGCCTCCAAGAGGCATGTGCTTTCATGATTGGTGCTTTCACATGTTTGGTGAGCTATCTTATACTTTCATGCATTTACTTTCGTGATTATTCAATCTTGGCATGTTGTGCTTATCTTTGTGCTCACTTGTACCTTTTTGGCATGTGTTACTTCTTTGATATCCTTCATCATGCTTTTACCTTGCTTATGTATCCATGGGCTAGATTGTTATTCATTATTTTCATGGGTGTATAAGCTTGGTTTGTCAACATGAGCTTGTGCTGTCTTGTTCCTTTATTATCTTGCTCCTGTTGATTCTTGCTTATATATCCATGTACTATATTGTTGTTCATTATTTTCATGGTTATGTGAGCTGTTTTGTCATCATGAGCTTGTGCTGTTGTGTACTTGATTTATCTTGCTCGTGTTGATGTTTGCTGTATGTATCCACATGTTCACTTGATATCCATGTTAGCATTCTTTATCCATGTCTTGTTCTATAACATGCTTTATGCTTACATAGTTATTGTGCCTTACTATTAATTGTGGATGCATGAGTCTTGCCATAGCTTTCACTAGCATGCTTTATCTTTGACTGTACATATGATGTATGATTTGCTATGTGCTTATTTGCTTGCTCCTATGCTTTATTGTGGATTAAGGATAGGTTGAGCTTTATCATATCTTGGATAGCATGTGCTGAAATTGTCTTGACTATCTCCATGCTCATGTCTTAAATTATTGATTATATGCTTTCATGAGCTTTGGATCATTTGCTGCTATTCTTGCTAGTCATGTGTCTTGGTACTGTTTCTCTAGATATTGTCTCACTAACCTAGTACCAAGGCATAGACTTTTCTGTCTCTTTGGTGTAGTCTTTTCAGTTGAGAAGAAGAACATGTGATTCATGATTTCAAACTGTTGGTTCTTCTTCATTTGTGCCTTCAATGGTGACTATCACTTCTTGGAGACAAAGGAATTTGAGATGAGGATGATGGGTGAGCGCAACTACCTTCTGGAGCTTTAAGAATGGATCTTCATCCATCATGACTACATCTCACTGCCAAGTAGTGTGACTCAGGTTCGAGCTTCTATACCCTACATTTGTGTATGGTATCCCTAGTCTACCTTGCATTGCATCTGGTTCGTGTCAGGTGTTGGGTTTGTTGGGTTCAGGGTACATAGGAGGCTCTGTCTTAGCACGTGTCCCTTCTAGGCACTCTTCTTATCCCTTGGTTTTCTAGGTTGAAATCTTCTCACAGCCTAGGTCGAACTTGTCTCCCAGTCACTAGTCCTTAGCAGGTTTTTGAGCTACCTGTAGGTCTTTTTAGTGGTGGTGTTTCGCTCCCTAGCTTTTCGAGTTGCTTTCCCTAGAGATCTTGTGGTGTTTGAAGTCTCTGTGCTAGTCTTTGTGGAGTCGAAAGCTCTTTTGGCAGTTCTCCTCATCAAACCTTTTAGACCCAACAAGGTTTGCCACCTTGAGAAGCGAGTTAGGGATAATTTATCCCTATGGGTTGGTTTGAGGGGGAGTTGGTTCGGTTCTGAACTTTCCTTGTTCATCTGAACTTTCCTTGTTCGTGTGAACTTTTGTGGATCTTTTCTGATACCTTCTTCAAGTGGTATCTTCTTCGGATCCTTTTGATCTTCTTGATCTTTTTAGGATTTTAAGTCTTTTGTGCATCTCATTGTATCATATTGCATACATATGAAAAATGATACAATGAGATGCATTGTAATATAAGCTTTACTGCTCATCTTTTAAATTGATGAAGCTTTGCTTATTGCCCTGTTGAGTTTTAGTATTTCAACTCTTGCTCAAGAACGTGTCTAGTTCTTTGATTTGCTAGAATTATCATGCTTTTACATGTGCAGCAATGTCTTTGCTAAATGAGCTAGAACTTTTGAAACAACTTGAACTGAAAATAGGAATTTGTGGATCTTTTAGCTAGTTGCACAATTAGTGATCCTTTTGTGACATTGGCCCTGTCAAAATTGCTTTGTTAGCTCTGGAATCTAGTATTGAACATCTTTGAGCCTTTTGTTCCTTTAAAGAATCTAAAACAGCCTTTGTGCAAAATGAAAAATGATCTCTTTTGTGCGAAAAAACTGATCTCACCAATTCTTTCTCATGAGACTGCTTGCCATTGTATTAGGCATGAACTCAGGGGGAGTTTTGGATGACCTAGACCACTCTTTTAAGCTTTTTGTGCTTGGGATGGTCGCGACAAGGCTTGAGATCTAGCACACGGCTAAGAAAATGAATTGGTTGAAGCTTAGGAAGAGATTGTGGATGGCTGCTAGTCCAGGATCTTCTTTACTAAGATAGACCTTTTATCAACTTGAACATTCATTGCAAATGAAAAACAGTTGAAAATTGGGCTTTTGAAATAATTTGAGCAAAATGATTCAATTTAGGACTTGTTGTCTCTAAGATGGTCTTTGCTAGCTTCTTGATCTCACATTGAGATTCTGATATGGCCATTATCACTTTAGGATACCTATTGTTGAACTTGCTAATTTTGAAGCGATTGCTTAATTTAATCCAACAACATGTGATATATTGAGCTCATTAGCCTAGATTTGCTATATATGTCTTAACATGATCTTGCTAGCTTTATTAGGCTTGTTGTATTTTGAGTAATGGTAGAAATGCTAGCCTGTTCAATTGAGTAATCTCCAAAGCTTCTTTTATCTTAAAAATTGACAAATCAAAACAAAAATGAAGCCACCCCATTGCACTTCATGCATGCTCTTTCTTTTGCTTCTTCCTTGCTTGTGCATTTGTCTTCTCTGGATGAGAGGAAGGTATGATTCCTTGATGAATCCATTGTCAAAGGGGGAGAAGATATAGCAAAAATGTAATGTTAATAAAGAGCTTGTTGGTTATGGGGGAGAAGTTTTGTAAGGGGGAGAAGTTAGGAGCTTTTTGGAGAGATTTGGAGAGATTGAAAATTTAAAACTCTCTCTTGAAAAATGTTGATCATAGTGAGGGGGAGCATTCATGCATTCATATTGCATTCTTTTGGTCTTATTGCCTTTTCTGAACTTGAATTGCAAATCTTAAAGCCTCACAATGATCTAAGGTCAAATAGAACAATTGTTCTTTCATATGGACCTTAAGTGAGAATTTTGTCGATTCTCTGGAATTGGAAGCTTTCTTGCTTTCTTTTGCTGTATCTCACTTGCCCATGCTATTTTGAAGCCAGCTTGGTCATTTCCATTGCTTTCTCTTGCTAATGGACCAAGTTGTGCCTTTGCACGAAAACGTTGAGTATTTTAATTTTCAAACCTCAAAATTACATTTTCTAAGAGATTGCCAATGTGTTCATCAAGGGGGAGATTGTGGATATCATGGGGATATACCCATGATCTTAGGATGATGAGACAATTGGCAATGGCATTGAGGGTTTGCGGAATCACCCGTTTTCGCCGCTGCTCCAGTTCTGTCAGGCCTCTGGCGGTCTGACCGGCCATGGTGGCGGTCAGACCGGCCATGCCTTGTGTGGTTTTTCTGGTTTGGTGGCTGGCGGTCAGACCGGCCAGTGGAGCGGTCTGACCGGTTTTGACTGAGCGGTCTGACCGGCCTCTTTAATGACTTTGGATTTTAGAGCTGGGCCAAAAATAGAGGGTGTAGGTAAGTGAGAGGGTTCTTCTGCACTTGGTCCCATAATTTTTGGAGCCTCCAGGCAAAAGTTCTATTTGATTGAAAATTCCAGGGAGTTTCGGATTTCCAGGGAGGAAATTTGGTTAAGTCCTGGAGTGGCGGTCAGACCAGTTTTTGGTTGGCGGTCAGACCGTTTTGGGAGCGGTCAGACCGACCATGGTGGCGGTTTGACCGGTTTTCGTTTGTTTCGTCGTCTCGCGTGGCGGCGTTTTGTGGTTGTTAGGTGAAGTTCATGGTTGTCATTGCATATGTGTTGCATGATACATGTTTTGGCTAATGTGGGTCAAGTTGTGAAGAACTTGTTCCCGGAAACGGTTTGTTGGTCTATTGCTGTGCAGGTGGCTTGCAGGTCTATGACGGTCAGCGACGAGGTGGATCGGGACTAAGCTTGGAGAGCTGAGGTCCAGAACGATCAAGGATGCCGGGTGAGGTCAGAGGACTCAAGCGGGGCGCAGAATGGACATGGATGACCGAACGGGCAGTTCGGTGCGACTGGTTGGATCAAGCGGCGCGAGAGTAGCTGCAAGTGCTCAGTGGTGCCGGTGGGATCCAGACGGGAGAGACTTGACGACATGGAGCCGGTGATCAACCTACACGTGGCGAAGTATGGGATTGCTTCACGATCTGTGGACTCGGTCTTTTGGAGAAAGATCGGGAAGGGGTATTTTCGTAATTTCACCAAATACCGCCTTGGTGACCTTTTGGCTAAGTGCTGGTTGCACTTAGAACCCTTTGGCCATTTGTAACCCTAATTTTGTGTTTTAGGGTTTGGGATGAAAGGAGGAGAGCTTGGGTTCTAGAGAGGGATTGAGAGTGAGTGCTCTTGGAGAGAGCTTTGTCCTCCTTGTAGGAGTGGCTGTAAACAACAATCATCCATCTATCCAAATCAATCCAACCAGATTTTGCAAGATGAGTCTCTATTTCGTTCTTGTGTTCATCCTCTCTATTTGATGATTTTGGGCTTTTCTTGATCCGGGTATTTTTACTTGGTTTTTTCTCTTGATCTTGCTTGCTGGGATGTGTGGGGGTATGATCTAAGACCATCTTGATAATCATCCACCCACGAGTAAGGTTTTGGATCAAAGTTTAGGTTTTGCCCGGTTTTGGTGAAGAAAGGGTGATTTTCGGGGGTTTTGCTCTTGAAAGCTTTTTGGCTTGATTCTTCCAGTGATTGAGAGTGCTAAGATGTATGGGAGACCATCCTTAGCCATCTTGGATTGATTCCTCCCACGAAATCATCTCAATCACCGTTTTCGCATTTGGCTCAGTTTTGAAGCACCCTTCGTTCAAACTGAAAAAGATAGGAACTTTGGCTTGGATCTCTGCAATCTTTGATTGGAATAGGTTCCTAATATCTTTAAGAAGGTGTGTCTCAATTTTCGTGGAGTTTGGCCTTACGGATCAAAAGTTAGACCGATTTTAGTTTCGGTTTTCGAGTTTGTCATTGCTTATCGTCATTTGGAGGTCGACCGCCGTTCTTGGAGGTCGATCGCCCTATGTAGTGATCGACCGCCCATTTGAGAGGTCGACCGCTAGGCAAAAAATCAACACCGCCAATTTGAGAGGTCGACCGCCCAACTCTTTGTGATTTGAGTTTTTCGGTGTTTTGCTTGGGGTTTTGATTTGGATTCAATACAAGTCTTCCACTGTGCTTGTATATTGATCTTCATAGCTTTTATAGCTATTGGAGTGATATTGTGTTGAATCTAATCAAGGTGAAAAATTAGGTATGCTCCTATTCACCCCCCCTCTAGTCGCCTTTCCGGTCCTACAAAGGCACCTTCATTCATCAAAGCAAGTACACAAAGGACCTTCTTCGGTGCTTCGACATGGGAAGCAGTAGGCCAATGTCTACTCCCATTGCTATATCCACCATGTTGGACCTTGATGAGGATGGAGAGCCCATGGACTAGAAGGAGTACCACAGCATGATTGGCTCTCTTCTCTACCTCACGGCGTCGAGGCCGGACATACAGTTTGTTGTGTGTTTGTGCGCTCGATTTCAGGCTTCCCCTTGTACCTCTCATCGTCAAGCAGTGCGTCGCATTTTTAGGTACCTCTAGGACACTCTTGACTTTGGGCTTTGGTATTCTTCTGATTCTGCTATATCCATTCGGGCTTTTTCTGATGCTGATTTTGTGGGGTGTAGAGTGGATAGGAAGAGTACTTCTGGCACTTGTCATTTCTTAGGCACATCTCTTATCTCTTGGTCATCTAGGAAACAGTCCTCTGTTGCACAGTCCACTGCTGACGCCGAGTATGTAGCTGCAGCCAGTAGTTGCTCTCAGGTTCTCTGGATCTTGTCTACTCTGCAGGACTATGGGTTATCTCTAGGTAGTGTTCCTCTTTTCTGTGACAACACTTCTGCAATTAACATTGGCAAAAACCCAGTGCAACACTCCAGGACCAAGCATATTGACATTCGATATCATTTCCTTAGAGACCATGTAGAGAAGGGTGATGTTGTGCTTCACTTTGTAGAGTCTGAGCAGCAAATTGCGGATATTTTCACTAAGGCTCTTGATTCTTCTCGTTTTGGATGACCTAGACCACTCTCTTACGCTTCTTGCTTGAGATGGTCGTGGCAAGGCTTGAAATCTAGCACAATGCTAAGAAAACAAATTGTCAATTGGTTGAAGCTTAGGAGACAGTTGTGGATGGCTCCTAGTCCAGGACTTGTTTTACTAAGATAAAACCAAAAAATTTCAGCAAAATGCTCAATATGCTAACTTCCAAATGCTTGAACAAATTTATTCATAATTGAACACATAGTGCTCAAAATTGACTCATTTTCTAGTTTCTGGGCTCTATTTTGCTTATAGACATGGCTTGACTCATTTTTGGATACCTTTAGTTAAACTATGATCTTGAGCACCTTGCCATGCTACCAATTCATTTAATTTCAGATTATTGTTATTTTGGCCTTAGCTTTGCTGTACATATTTTGCTATGATAGAAAGTAGCTTCTTCACATAATATGGCTTAGTGTAATACTTGTACAGTCCTCATGGATAATTTTCATGGCTCCCTATGCTAAAAATTGAATAAATTACAACCATTCCATGTCATTCATGCTCTATCTTCCTTTATGCACCTTGATCAATCCATTGTCAAAGGGGGAGAAATGGTAAAAATGGACAAATAGGGAGAAAATGAAATTTTTACCAAATTTGATGATTATAGTAAGGGGGAGCATCTCATGTGCATTTTTGCGATCTTATTACCTTTGCTGAATTTGAATTGCAATTCTTGTTTTCTCACAATGATCAAAGGTCAAATTGAACAATTGTTCTTTCATATGGACCTTAAGTGAGATTTTGCAAATTTCTGGAAATTGAAGCTTTCTTACTTTCTTTTGCCTTATCTCACTTGCCTATGCTTTTCTGGAGTCAGCTTGGTCATTTCCCTTGCCTTTTATTGCATTTGGACCAAGTTGTGCCTTTGTGCGAAAATATCGAGTTTATTTCTTTTCAAACCTCAAACTTTGCATTTTTGGGAAATTGCCAATGTGTTCATCAAGGGGGAGATTGTGGATATCATGGGGATATGTGCATGATCTTAGGATGATGAAACAATTGGCAATGGCTTTGATAGTTTGTCGATTCACGCGTTTTCGACAAAGTTAAAAGAGCTGTCAGTAGAGGCGGTCGAGCCGTGGTCAATGACCGGTCGAGGCCGGCTGGTCTCGATCGGACAGCTTGAGCTGCGGTCCGATCATTTTAATCTGTTCATCGTCCAAATGTTTGCGATGATTTTTGGTGAGGTCGTATTCATGGTTATTAGTGCATATGTGTTGCATGATGCATGTTTTGACTAACGTGGGTCAAGTTGTGAAGAACTTGTTCCTGGAATCGATTTCTTTTTCTATTGTTGTGTTGGACGCTTGGAGGTCAACGACGGTCAACGGCGAGAATGATCGGGACTAAGCTTGGAGAGCTGAGGTCCAAAACGATCAAGGATGCCGTGTGAGGTCAATAGACTCAAGCATGGCGCAGAATGGACACAGGTGACCAAACGGGCATTTCGGTGCGACGGGTTGGATCAAGCGGCGCGAGGGTTGGTGCAAGTGCCATGGTGGTTTTGGCGGGAGCCAGATGGGAGAGACTTGCCGACACGATGAGAGCCTGTGAGGACCCCGGTTTATTAGGCTTGTAATACTTAGTCATCCATTGACCCTAGCATCACAAACATAATAACCCGTGTCTTCGAGATATGTATACTTCCCAGAAATGCAGTATACACACCTCTTTACAAAATCATGCATCAAGTTCACACAAGACATAGAACCAAGCACGAACTAGAATGAAAGACATACATAATATAGAGAGTTATTACAAAAGGAGAGGCCAACAGGCCAAACAACAAATACAAAACTAAAATAAGCAATGAAGCAAAAGTGCCATAAGATGGCCATAAACAAAAGCCAATTAGTGTGCCTTTACCCACAAGGCAACCAACCGGACCGCCAAGCTAGACGTCAAACCCGAAGCACATCTCACAAGAGTGAAGCCCTTGGGGCTCACCTTCTTTCTCTGTAACAAAGTTATTAAGCAAAGCAAATGAGTACAAAAATGTACTCGCAAGACTGACGTGTAATATAACAGAACTATAGTTTAACTACATGCAAGCTTTATTTAGTGGATGAGGCTTTGGACTTATTTTAGCATAAAGCAAGTTTTCATTTGCAATAATGTAATAGATTGAAAGCAATTTGGACAAAGCATTTTTAATTGTTGAAGTAACAACGATACAATAATAATAACAACAACAAAAACAACCTGGAAGTGACTAACCCAATAGTCACCACAACAATAGTATGAACATCCATTCATACCAACCCATCAAGTTTTAATTAAATGTTGTAGTCTAGTTCTCACGGGGCGTTTCCGAGCGTGTCCATATGTGACGACCCACCCCGTGATGTACCGCAAGAGGTCCGGGAAGACCATTTTTTTTGCGCTGCGAAGTCACCACGGAAAGATGTGGTAGCACCGCATGGAGCCTTACCGAGGAGGTCTGCCAGGACCTCCCAGGAGGTCTTGCGGACCTCTTGGAGGTCTTGGTCCGCCACTAACCTCCCAGGAGGTCTTGAAGACCTCCTGGAGGTCGTGGCCGCCATCCGCTCGATAGCACCTCCAGGCACATCACTAAGAGAGGTCCGGCAGGACCTCCCAGGCTAAGTCCCGTAGGACCTCCTGGTGGTCCTGCCCCTGTGCATCTGAGCTAGTCCCAGGACAACAAAGCTAGCCCGCACAAGAACACAAGCCAATACCACAACCACGAGGTCAAACAGAGATGAAGCAGACAAATTAAACTTATATAATAGGACCTTATGGCCAAGCTTGTTAACAAGAGGTCTGCCACTGAGGGCTTACAACACCAACGGGGACTTACAACTGGCAACAAGGAGCTTCTAGGGCTCAAACACCAGAACACGCAAAAGCCATCCAACAAGCACCACAGGCTGTCGGGTGGAGGACGTCCTAGGCAGTTTAGTCGTCGAAGAAGTCCTCCTCGAAGAGGTCTGCACTGCCCTGCATTTGGTCATCTTCATAATCTGCTTTGACACAGGGCTTAAGCCATGAGTACTTGGAATGTACTCAGCAAGTCACAAAGAGCAAAGATGCAATAACATTCATGCAAGGACTTACCAATGGAGAGCTGTATGGTTAGTTTGCGCAAAGCCAAATTTGAACAATGAAAATAGTAATAGATTGAAAAGCAGCAAGGTAAAACCATAGTACATAATACTTTTGATGTTTAAAAAGGTGGGGTGAGCACCAACTCACAGCCACAACCAAAATGAAGGAGTTAGGTCACACCGTGACTGTGTCCTTACCCAAAACCCACTCCAGAGCACCCACTCCAGAGGTCCAAACCAACCCCTGGACCACTACCCGAGCCAACCTTGACCCCTCTGGAGCCGGCCAAGGTCTCTTCGAGGCAAAGCCAAGGCATCTCGCAGAAGTGTCCAGTGGCACAAGCTTTTGAAACAGCTACCCCTTGCGCCATTTCACTGAGCATGTCCATGACCAAGGACTTGGCTATTCGAATAGATCTTTACACTCTGCAGAGGTGTACAACTTTACCCACAATCCACGATCTCTCTAGCGGGACGGGTTCCAATCACCCTTGCTCACTTCCTAAGGTGAGCAGTCTAGAGAGCGCGGCAAGGCCTTTACAAAGCTTTGAACTGACTCGGGCTGCCCTCTAAGGTTTCAGAATCCCTCCCGTGGTCTAGAAGTCCGCAGGTTATGGGTGCCCCTCTTGCGCCAACGAATCACACGCCAACCACAACAGCCCCAAGCCAACCCATTGCTAATTATTCAGCCAGACTATTCCCATAAAATGATCTTGTGGTTGCACTGTTTGGCCCAGTTCAACAGACACAAAGTGAAGTCCTTAATCGTGCTAAGGCAAGACTTCCACAAACCCAGCTGTGCATAGCACCCACTACTCACTCCCTACCTTCTTGCCTCAGCAAAACCATTTGTATTAACACATGCCAAAAGACCACCCAATCTTGGCACAACAGTTTTTAACCAAGTGATCTCACACCACAGTCAACCTGACTTAGGCGTCACGCCGCCATAGCTCAACAATGGCACCACCACACCATATTTATTAGTCAAGATTATTAGAGATGAAGCATGATACGCTTGAACCACGTTTTCTAAGCAAGGCTATATAAGACCCACGGCCCCCATGTAATACATTCGCCACGACCTCACGACCACGCTCAACAATGGCACCACCACACACATTTCATATTTATTAGTCAAGATTATTAGAGATGAAGCATGATACGCTCAACCACGTTTTCTAAGCAAGGCTATATAAGACCTAGAAAAACAATTCGGGAAAATTGTTAAATAACGGCCCCCATGTTGGCAATTAACAAAGAACACCAACTAAATATCCACCCTAAGGCTCACAAGGTGAACATGACAACATGATGGAGACAAGGTATGAAGGAGGCATAACAAGTATTTATTTAAATGTTTTGGGTGTAGTAGTTAATTCCAAATTGTTACAAGTAGGCAAGTAACTACATGTGTTGCACTTAAAACCCCAAACCATTTTCATATAAACATAGCCAAGCATGAAGTGGTATCGAGCCATCTTGTTGTAAGTCTAGACCTTAGTTAGATTGGCCGTTCAGTGTCCAAATTATTTTTAAGAGAAAATTAACTTACAAGACTAAATGAATTGCTTAACTCCTCTTATATCTCTCTTGACTCATCTATTGCTACAATTTCTTTCCTCTCCATTTGTTTTAACGTGGTTCTTACCTCTTATCTGTCTTGGAGATGCCTTACCTTGAGACATGATGTCTGAGAAGCGGTGAGTACATAGTCAATGGGCGGGATCGTGGTATAGTCTGCCGCTTGACGGTCTTTCGCCAAAAGGGAGAACACTAGAGTAGCTTGACCTTTGGACATCTCGGTCGGGAGGATCACCTTCACACAAGGAATCCGAGTCATCACGCTTGGCCATACTCGAGTCGCCACATGCGAACACCGTCTTCGCTACCATCGAGGCGCCGGGGAGCTATCCGCGCACTTTCCGTCTACAAGCGGGGAGGGCAATCGAAACTTGGTTCAAGATGATCTAATTAAGACACCCAAACCATAGATGTCATCCTTGGCATGGATTGGTTAACCAAGCACAAAGCCGTGCTAGATTGTGGCGAAGAGCCGTTACAATCGAGGATTGAAACAAAGTGGAGTTCCTAGCTACCTCGGTGCGTAATGGGCATTTGTTAGTCAATAGCACGAAGACCGTCCGTTGGAAGATGTGCGGTCGTCAAGGAGTATCGGATGTATTCCCGGAAGAGTTACGGGGATGCCACGGATCGTGACATCGAGTTTGTCATCGATCTAGTGCGAGAACAGCTCCCATCTCAAAGAGACCCTATCGGATGCCGGTAGATGAGTTAGTAGAGATGAAGAAAGCAGATAGAAGAACTTTTGGAGAAAGGTTTTGTGAGGCCTAGTTAAATGCGCCTTGGGGAGCACCGGTCTTGTTTGTCAAGAAGAAGGATGGAAGCATGAGGATGTGCATCGACTCTAGGGCTCTCAATGAAGTCACTATCAAGAATAAGTACCCATTGCCGGGATAGATGATCTGTTTGATCAAATGAAGGGGCGGAGTGTTCTCGAAGATCGACTTGCGATCGAGGTTACCATCGATTGAAGATCTGTCCCAAGGATATACCTAAGACCGCTTTCTCAGCGGTATGGACATTATGAGTTCCTAGTCATGTCCTTTGGTCGACCAACCTGCCTATTTCATGAACATGATGAATAAGGTATTCATGGAGTATCTGGACAAGTTTGTAGTCGTATTCATTGATGACATTTTGGTTTACTCCAAATCGAAGAAGAACAACATCTTGAACACACGAGATTAATCCTAGAAGCTCGGGGAGCATCGATTGTATGCTAAGTTTAGCAAGTGTGATTTACGGAAGAAGGAAGTGGACTTCCTTGGTCATGTAATGGCAATTTGCGAGAATGTGATTGACTGATGAGTAAAAGGCGTATTACATTGGGAACTGACCCAAGGCATCACTCAGTTCGCGATTTCTTGGGATTAGCGAGGATATTATCGTCGTTTCATTGAAGGATTCTCATCAATTGCTAAACCTCTTACGCAATTGTTGAAGAAAGAAAAAAGTTTACTGGACTGACTTGTGAGAAAGTTTTCAAGAATTGAAGAAGCGTTTGACTTGATTGATCTTGATTTTCTTGGGATATCCGTAAGGATTTTGATATCTATTGTGATGCTTGGCGTCAAGGATTAGGATGTGTCTGATGCAAGAAGGAAGAGCGTAAACTTACGCGTCAAAGCGATTAAGACCGCATGAAGAAAATTACCCTACCCATGATCTAGAATTAGCCGTGGTACATGCTTTGAAGATTTGGCGTCATTACCTCATCGATGTCGGCTGTGAGGTATACACAGATCATAAGAGCTTGAAATATATTTTCACTCGGTCGGACTGAATATGAGGCGAGAGGAGATGGCTAGAGTTGATAAAGGATTATAATCTTGGAATCCATTACCACCTGGTAAAGCCAATGTCGTTCTGAGATGCTTTGGTAGTAGAGTCTTTGCAATGCTCGGAAGTGAAAGAGCCTTGTTGAGAACTACAAGAAGAATTCGAGTGAAGCTAAGTAGTGTCACGAAGGATTAAGTAGCAAACTTGGAAGTCGATCTACTTTGGAGAAGCGATTCACGAAGCTCGGTAGAAAGACTCGAGTTCTCAGAGCATTAAGAAGAAGATGACGAAGGAAGTTCAAGGACTTCACGGTGGATGACCGAGGACATCTTGTGGATCAATGGGCGTATCTGCGTTCGGATATTGATGGATTGAGGCGGTGATTTTGAAGGAGGCCCATGACTCAAAGTATTCGATTCACCTGGTAGTACTAAGATGTATCGGGATGTTAGAATAGGTTTTGGTGGCGAATCTGAAGCGAGGCGTCGCGAGTTAAATCGCCTTGTGCGGCGTGTGTCAAAAGTTAAGCGAGCATCGAGGCCAGCGGTCTGTTGCAACCCTTGAAGATTCGAGAATGGAAGTGGGAAGAAATCGGAATGGATTTCATTACGGTTTACCCAAGACTCACTCGGGTTCGATTCGATTTGGGTAATAGTAGATCGTTTGACTAAAGTTGCCCATTTCTTACAGTCAAAACCATTACTCGGAGATCGTCTAGCGGTTTGTACATGTCAAAGATTTTCGGTTTGCATGGTGTACCTAAGAAGATAGTGTCGGATCGAGGATCTCGGTTCACCTCCGATTTTGGCGAGTTTGCCTGAAGCTTTAGGGACTCACCTAAATTTCGATCTGCGTATCATCCCAGACGGATGGAGCGGTGAAAGGGTTAACGAGATATTGGAAGATATGTTGAGAGCACGTGCCCTAGCAAATGCTACCGTTGGGATAAGAGTTTACCATATCACGAAATTCTCGTACAACAACGGTTATCAAGCGGTTTACAAATGTCACCGTTTGAAGCTTTGTATGGTCGTGCTTGCGAGAACCCGTTGAAGCTGGTGAAACACCGCTGAGCGTCTGATCTTTGGTCGGATATTATTCAAGAAGCGAAGAGCAAGTGTCCATGATCGAGAGAGGCTAAAGATAGCTCAATCGAGACAAAAGAGTTATCTTAGATAATCGTCGTCGTGATCTCGATTTGAGCGAGAAGATTTTGTGTATCTCAGAGTTCGCCCCTCGAGGTGTGAAAAGGTTCCACGCCAAAGGAAGCTTGCCCCTCGGTATGTTGGTCCGTTCAAGATTTTGGATCGCCGTGAGAAGTAGCTTATCGGTTGGGCTGCGCGATCGCTAGCGAGAGTCCATGATGTCTTTCATGTCTCTCGATTGAAGAAGTGTCTTCGTGTTGGGAAGAACAAGCAGATTAGAGTCAATTGAACTAAAAAGACCTCACCTACAAGAACAACGGTCAAGATTTTGGATGTCATGAGCGTCGGACCGAAGCAAGGCGATTCGTTTTGCAAGGTGCGATGGAGCCACCACTCGGAAGGTGAAACAACGTGGGAGCGTGAAGAAGAGTTGAAAGCCGAGTTCCCTGACCTTTTCTCCGGCTAGCTTTGAATCTAGGGTCGAGATTCCTTTAAGGGGGAGGTTTGTAACATCCCAATTTTTTGAGCTTTAAAAATCATTTGAATAGTTGGTAGGAGAGAGAGTCCACCATTTGGATTTATTTGAATTTAAATTAAAAGCTTAATATTGGACCTTTAGTAACAAAACAATTTAATATGAATAATTCCAACATGAACATTAGTCAAAACTATTTTATTTGGATTCTATGAGCTTGGATATATTTTCTAGAATTTTTTGGAATTTTTCCAAGGTCTTTTGCTATTTTCCATTGCTTATTTGAATTTACGGTATTTTATTAAAAGGAAAAGCTATTTAAATCTCCAAATGGAATTGGGCGAATTCCTTGGCCCATCCTGTTCATCTCATTAAACCCTCCTCCCGTTGGATCAGCAGAGCGGTTAGATCTCCACCTGCCTTGCCTGAGCCTCTCTCTCTCTCTCGGCGTGTGGACCCCACCACCTTCGTCTCGCCGCGTTCTTCTCCGTCTTGGCTGCTTGCTTAACCGCCATTAGCGGTCGCGCCGAGCTTCACGCTGGCGCCTCAACCTCCCGTTCCTCATGAGTGCGCACGACCTCCACGACCACGCCGCCACCCCCCCTCATCCTCATCCCGGGTTGCGCCACGTTCATAGCTGCCGCCACGACGACCTCCTGCTGCCCGCCTCGGGCTCCCGGCCCCTATAAAGGCACCCGGGATCGCACCGCCCTCCTTTTCCCAAACCCCAACCCGCCTCCTCCCGAGCCCAGCCTTGCAATTTGAGTTTTAGAGCTCCTCGCCGTGGGGTGGAATTTCTTGATTCTTGCGCCGCCGTAGCCCTTGCGTCGTCGGGAACACGCCACCGAGTTCGCCATCGCCTCCTCTACCTCCGGACCCCTCGCCGTCGCCTAGGCCTCACCGGGCCTTTGTCAAACAAAACCAGTACGCGCCGCTCCGACCTCGCCGCCGGCCACCAATCCACCTCAACCACCGGAGTACCTCTTCGTGTTACGCAATAGCGTGCTTCTACGCGGTACCACCCATTCTCGCCGGCGAGCCGCCGTTCATGGGACCCTTGGTTCCGTCTTGCCGCCGCCCGCCGCCGTCCACGTCGGCGTCGGCTCGGCCCGTGCTGCGTGTCGCCCAGTGGCGCGCGTCGGCGCCGCGTGTGCGCCGCGTGAGTGCCGCGTGGTCGTCGGTAGACCCAGATCGATGGCTCGGTGGACTTGGTCGCGTGGCGGTCAGCGACATGTGGGTCCCACATGTCGATTAATTCTTTAATTCTTTTAAATTTCCGGAAATCCTTCGGTAGCGTCACCTTGCGCAATAATTAGAATTTCCTTTAGAAAAACAATTAGGGAAAATTGTTAAATAACGATTTAGGTTTAAATTTGTAAAATTCATAACTTTTGCATCAAACTCCAAATTGGGTGTTTCAAATTTCTAAATTCATATAAAATTAAGATCTAGCTCATCAAACCAAAATTTTTTTAAATTTGATTTTGTTTAAATTTAGAAATTCATTTAAATTTCGAGTTAAGTTAAAACTTGTAAAATTCATATCTTTTGAATCCTAACTCCAAATCCATCCATTCAAATTCCTAAATTTGTCTAAAATCCAGATCTATCTATTGGAGCTTTTTATTTATTTTATTGGAGTTATTTGCTTCTGGTTTTATTTAGTTTGTTTGTTTGTGTGGTTTTGCGAGTAGACTTGATTATTTCTTTGGAAGAGTTGAAGAAGAAGGACCTTTCCAAGACCAAGATCAATTCCTAGATCCTTTTCAAGGCAAGCTATGCCCTTGACCATCTTGCTTCCAGTTTTATAAAAGTATCTTGATTCAAATTCTGCATCTTAATTCAAGTATTTATTTAAATGTTTTGGGTGTAGTAGTTAATTCCAAATTGTTATGTCTTCCTTGTGTAATTGTTATGCCATGATCCTTTGTCACCCTAGTTGATATTTAGTTGGTAATTATTGTAGCACCAACGTGGGTTGGTTAATCTGAGTAGATTGCTTAGCCATGCCACGAATCTTTTGTCATGTAGATTGCTATATAAATTTGACTAAGTGAATATGCAACTATGTGATAAAAGCGTGTGTACTATGTGTCTTTGTGACATGTGTTGCACTTAAAACCAATGGGGTGGTAAAAGGATTGGGCCGAGGCAAGTGGTGGAAGCGTGTGAAAGGGTGGACTGTGTGAGCTGTGTGGACTATGTGAATATTAATCTGTGTGTACGTGTGATGGCATGTGGAAGTCTTGCCTTGGTCAATTAAGGACCTCACCATGTGCTCTAAAGAATGAGCTTCTCTGCGACCACATATACATTTTGAGGCAGACCTAGCATAGTAAGATAAGGTATCTGAAATGCTTTGTTATGATTAGTGTTAGCTACACTAATTGTATCTTGTGGGTAAAGTGTACAAACCTCTGCGAGTGTAACTTAATCTATTGAATAGCGCGTCATGATCATGGACAATGCTCGGGGATTTGACACTAGGGGTAGATTTTCATAAAACTGTGTGGGAAGGGAGCTATGTGAATAAATCATCTAGCTATGTGAATAACCTGTTAGGCTGTGTGTGTCTTTGTGAAATAACTTGTTAAAATTATTATTGTCTATTTGTTTTACCTGTCTTTAATCTATTGAATTGTATTCAATTGCAAAAGTTGCATTTATGCAAAAGAGCCCTGAAAGCCTTTCTCTTGTAATAAGCTTTGCATGTAAATATTGCATCTCGTGGTGTGTGGCTTGATGCAGTGTGTACTCACGCTTGTTTTAACGAATCAAGCGGAGGAGGAGTCTTCACCGATACGAGGGCGAGTTCATCGAAGGTGCTGATCGTGAGGTCTTGATCGATCGGTTGCTGTGGCGAATCGATGGGGTGCCACTACCGTTTATGTTCCGCTCATTGTTTATTTCCTATGTTAGCCTGCGTGGCTCAATATTTGTAAACTTCGACCTTAAGGTCAAAACCATTATTTGATTATCAAAGTTAACCGTTTATGTTATTATTAAGCTTGTATGGGCGATTGCCATCTTTGTTGACCTTGTGTGCACTAGCATGATCTGGGCTAGTCGTTAAACCTGAAGGGTCCCGAACAAGTAGTTTTGGGTCCAAGATCTCCTCAATCTCGTGATCTACACGTTCAAGAAGAAAACCAATTAAGCAAAACCACACTAAGCCAAGGAACTTCAAAAGAACCAGAAAGAACTCAAACCAACTCGGCCAAAAGGAAACCAAGAGGCTTAACACACCTCAAAGATCTCTGGGAAGGTCTTGCGCAAGGAAGGACCAAGCGGTGAGGCAGGAAGGAAGAAATGAGCAACAAAGTTACAAAAGGTGCCCGCCCAGCTTTTATATAGCGGAGTTGGTAGTGTGCACCACAAGGAAAAACTTCGGTGAGGTGTAGGCAATCGGGACAACTAGAGCAAGGCTTGCCCTAAAAGAATTGAAATAAAGTACCTCAGATGTATTTGCATTTAATGTGACCGACACCTATTAAATGCGCCTGAGTTTTGAGGCAAGAGCAATAATTACAAGGTGAAGAGGGGGTGGCAAGTGGGGCCGATCAAAAGGTGCACCACAAGTCAAAGAGGTGGCCCCACCGCAAGGGTCACCCCGCCAAAGGCCACAAAGTGAGGTCTCTGGGCAAGAGGTCCAAGACACTCGAGGGGGAGGTCTGGACAAGAGGTCCTCAAAGCTCAAAGCGAAGAGGTCTGGACGCCTGAGACTGCACAAGGGAGGTCTAAGGGTAAAGATTTCAAGGGAGGACCTCAGCGGTCGAGATCAAAGGGTGCGGGGAGGTCTGACGAGTAGATCTCCAAAAGGGAGATCTCGGTCAAGATCTCAAAGGGAGGACCTCGGCGGTCGAGATCAAAGGGTGCGAGGGAGGTCTGACGAGTAGATCTCCAAAAGGGAGATCTACGGTCAAGATCTCAAGGGAGGACCTCGGCGGTCGAGATCAAAGGGTGCAGGGAGGTCGACCAACAGAATATCTGATTTAGGAGGTGGTCCTTACAAAAGACCAAAGAAGGACCGGGAGGTGGTCTTTGCAAAACAACGGAGGAGGTCCGGAAACAAAGGCAAACGCTAAGAAGAAAGCAGAGCTGTTCGATTGAAATCGGCGGCCCAAAAAGGATAAGAACGTTCGGACCAAACTAACGTGCCCTTAGGATCGGGCCATCCAAACCACATCGGATGGTCCTAAGGTTAAGAAGGCAAGGCCTCAAGCGTCTGACCACGAGAGTCAAAGATGGGTCCAAGCGCTAAGGAGGTCTTGGACCTAAGGAGGTCGGAACTTTGGATCCAACTAAGGGAGGACACGGACGGCTAAGATCTCCGAGAGGAGGTCCTAATGGCGAGATCCTAACAAGGGAGGTCCGAGCGGCTAGATCTCAACAAGGGAGGTCTGAGCGGCTAGATCTCAACAAGGGAGGTCTCGAGCGGCTAGATCTCAACAAGGGAGGTCTCGAGCGGCTAGATCTCAACAAGGGAGGTCTGAGCGGCTAGATCTCAACAAGGGAGGTTTGAGCGGCTAGATCTCAACAAAGGGAGGTCTCGAGCGGCTAGATCTCAACAAGGGAGGTGCGGCGGTTAGATCTCAACAAGGGAGGTCTGAGCGGCTAGATCTCAACAAGAGGAGGTCTCGAGCGGCTAGATCTCAACAAGGGAGGTCTGAGCGGCTAGATCTCAACAAGGGAGGTCAGGAGGCTAGATCTCAACAAGGGAGGTCTGGCGGCTAGATCTCAACAAGGGAGGTATTAAGGGCGCGAAGAAGGTCCGAAGGACATAGAAAAGTCCTTGAGGACGAGAGGAGGTCTATTTGGACACAAGGAGGTCCAAATAGCCACGAGGAGGTCTAGGAGGGTCCCAAAAGGGCGCTGGGAGGTCGAGAGAGGCTGGGCGCCCAAGAGAACTCGGGGTTCAAGAGGCGTGGAGAGGTCCACGGGAGGTCCAAAGAAGCAAAACCAAGCGTGGCTTGGGGGAACCAAAGAGGTTTTGAGACACAAACCCAGCCGGGTCCTTGATAGGAAAACCCCAAGCAAGGGAGAGGTTGAGCAGAGGGAGATAAGAGAGAGGCGGATCTCAAAGAGATTGACCCAACAAAGGAAGTTAGAGAGAAGAGACAAACCGAGGGACACACAGAGAGGCTCAAAGCGACAAGGAACACCAACAAAGAACTTAGTTAAGGTTTAATTAATTCCAATTGAACTCTCAGATTTCAAAAGCGTCGAGGTTAAGCTTTGGATTCTCAATAAAGCCAAATGGTTACTTTTATTTTGAAAACCAGGTAAGAAACTTAAGAGAAACGGGACGTTACACCATAACCTAGGACGAGGCTATTCGAATAGTTTTAACCCTCTGAGGGTGTACCAATGTACCCACACGCCTGCCGCCTTTTCGTCACATGATTTAGCACACTTCCTTTGGTATGCCAAGCACGGCTAAGTCCTCTGAGACATTTCCAATGGGCGATGCTAATTAAGAAACGCAACCCACGGGATAAGGACACATTAGACAGACCCTAACCGATGCGCTAATGCTCCCTCCCCACCACACACACATATTTTCTTGTAAAACATACCAACCGACCAGCTCATAATTAACACCCCCAAAGTACTTAGTCAAGAGGGGTCCCATATGTCCCTCGTGTGGTTAGCACATAATAATGCTCGAGCGGTGGCGCAAGTAACTCGGTCCTTAATGACCCGGGCACCATTCGATCACACCAAAAGATCACACCAACATTCCATTGTGCCCAAGTCAAACAATTTTGTTTTCATTTTTATTTCTTTACAAAGTAACAAAGCACAAGTGCTGGACATAATGGAATAATGATAAAGTTTTTGTGTGATCAAGGTCATCGACATCGTCGACAACCGCCCATTTCTACCGTTATCTAAGCATTGCTAAGCATGACACCGTAAAAACAATAAAAGAGCATAATTAAATCACGGGCTCTAATTCACCAGCGATATTAGTAACTTATGGTTTGTGGCAGGGGGTAACAATTTAGAGGCAACAATGCAATAGGAATAGCTACCTCTAATCGATAAAATTACTTTGACACAAAAGCATGCATACATACAAGTTAAACAAAGTATTAGACTTTAAAGTAATGGGACAATAATGGGGTATGATCAAACTGCTTGCCTTGCTGTGTCTGGTCACTATGCTGCAGAGAAACACTCACGGGATCAACCCACTCGTCGGCACCTAATCGAAAAAGCGAAAAGAATCGATAAGAACGACAAAAACCACAAGGACAGCACAGCAAACAAACTCCAAATGCTCTGAAATTTCTACAGAAGCAAGAGGATGATTTTTAGGGAATTTAGCAACAAGAACCAATGGATTAGGATTCTCAATGCAGAAGATATGAGCAAAACAATTCTGCTCAGCCCTAAAAATACCAAACTGCCACTGAATCTAATTTAATTATTAGGCAACATTTTCTAGAAGGGTGGTGATACTGAGATTTTTACTGTAAAACCAGCACCTCATGAGATGAATAACACAATTGAGTTCATCTCATTTGGAGCTATTATGCATTTTCTATAATCTTTGAAAGACAAGAACTTGAACAAAATTAAAATGCACAAGTAAGCTTTTTGAAGATAGTGACAAGTATAAATCTTATTCTAACGTTTAGTTTACTAACAGAGGAAGCCAACAAAGTTGGATCCACTCAAAAAGGAGCTCTAGAGAATTACTTATGCATTTTACAAGTTAATTTGAATTTTTATTGCAACATTTAAAGCTAGTTTTGAAAACTATTTGCAAATGCATGTTCTGGAGCTGAACTGAGCCCATAACCATTTTTAGATTAGGGCCCAGTCCAAACCAGAGCTACAAAAATTTGAATCACCCTATTTGGATTTAAATTGAATTAGTTATGCAATTTCAAAGTTCATACCTTTTTCAGTTTATAATTAAGACCTCACGGGAGGTCCTAAGGACTAGAACGGATTGGGAGGACATGAGCCATAGATTTTGAATCTAACGGCTCAAGACCTCCCAGGCGATAATGCGCACACGCGCTCGCAAGGTCTAGAGGACATGGGCCGTGGATCTTGGATCCCATGGTCCTTGTCCTCCCAGCGGAAACGCGCACGCGTCCGCGCGAGATAGAGGTCGTGGCCGTTGATCTTGGATCCAACGGCTATGACCTCAAGATCTCAGCACTTACGCCATTCTTTGGACCTCATCGCGTGATCGAGAGGAGGTCGTGGCCGTTGATCTGCGAGATGGACGGCCCACGACCATGCACCTCACGCACGCCTGTGACGAATGTAATGCGGGACAACGAGGAGGTCCGAAGATTCTGAACAGCGATAATTGCTCCAATGATTGAGCATTCTTGAGCAAATCTATGTCCTAAACCGACAATGGCACGGTCGGGACGTCCGACAAAATTTGAGGGCGTCCTCGCTTATCGCCCGGCGATTTAGAACGCAATGGCGACTGCTTGAGGGCACCGTCGGGACCGCAATAGCGAAGCGCACCTAATGGGCCTAATCTCAGCGGCGGCCTAGAGCGCCGACGAGCCGAGAGGAGCAAGGAGACCACACGGTCAAAAGGCAAGAAGCAAAAGGAGCTCCGCAGCTGCCATTCAAGCGGGTGCCCAAGAAAAGCTCCGCGACAACATACATGTGGGTGCCAGCATCTACGGGACTACCAGGAGGGTTACCTGGAGGTCGCGGAGGTGCTGAGGATGTTGGGGATGAGGAGGACCGGCGCTGGTGAAGACAGTGGGTGCTCCACGACCAACAAGCTCCAAGCTCCAACTAGCCCTCACCTGAAAAGGTCAACCCCAAGTGAAGTTAGGGTTAAACTTCCAGGAAGTTAGAGGAGCAAAAATGGAGCCGAGGTTGAGCGAGAGAGCCACTGGAGCATTGTGCCACCGAGGGCTCCAAGCTTTTCAACAATGGCAGCCAGAAGGGGAGATCAGTGGAGGAGAAAGCTCAGAAGACACAGGTGCAAGCTAGAGCTTGAAAGTGTGCCAAAGAAGCTAAGGGAGGAACCCAATGGGGGTTTTATAACTTGGAGAAGCAGGGCACAAGAGCTAGGGTGAAGCTCATGGTGAGCTTAGCCCATGGCTCGGTCCATGGCTTGGACAAGACAAAGGAGGTGATGGGGGCAGGTCAGAGCAGACCTAGGGCATGGCCTAGGGCGGAAAGGCACTGACACGCAATAAATGCGCACAGGCACAGAGCCGTTGGACAAGACAAGCCCTCGACCTCCTCCTTGCCATGGCGGCGCGCCAGAGCTAGGAGAAGAACGAGCATGCCTCCCAACCGTTGGATGAGAAGCGCTAGGAAGGTCGCACCCTCCGATATGATTTTGAAACGATAAGTTTTAAAAAGGCGGGAGGAGGTCCTAGCCATGCGATCTCCATCGCCTGTTCTGAAACAGTCGGGGAGGTCATCTTGTGTAAAGGGTTAGGAGGTCCTAGCCTTTGGATCTACACCCAAGGGCTCAAACCGGATGGGAGGACTTATTCACGGTACAGCGCCACGATACACAACTTGTGGGAGGTCTGGCCATTGGATCTTAATCCAACGGCCAGATCAAGTGAGGGAGGTCATGGCCAAAGCGCTGTGAGAAGGAGGTCATGGCGGTTAGATTAAAATCTAACGGCTACAAGATGATAAAGGAGGTCTGATGAGTTGGTTGAGAGGAGGAGGTCGTGGCTGTTAGATATGAATCCAACGGCTACGACCTCAAGTGGTTTAAGGAGGTCCGGTGAGCTGAGGAGTGGGTTGGGTTCAACCCAGATAGGAAAATGGCTCGGCCAAGGAACAAGTGTAAAGTTTTGAATTCAATTTTAACAGCTGAGACTTTAGGGATTCATTTGAGATAGCAATTCAACTCCAAAATTTATAAAATTTTAACTGGAGCTTGCTGACATCGTGATTAACCTTACATAAAATTTCCAGAGGTTTTTATGCACTGCATTTTTCTCAGGAAATTCATTAAGGCTGTTCAAGGGTTTGTTTTACCTCCAAAAATTATCAAACAAGTTTTATAACTCATGATATTTTTCAGAGGGGTCCCCCAACATTTCTAGGACCAAGGAAAATTATTTCCAAAAGTTTGGCACAAGATTTGTGACAAGTGGAACATGAGTTTGACTTTTGGTCAACAAGAGCTTAGTGTTTTTGGATAACACAACTCTTGGACAAGAATTTAAGGTGAGTTCAAGAATTTCAAGATGTGAGAAAAAGTTTTAATTTCTACACATTTAATTACATTTGAAACAAACACCTGATTAGGTATTTGGGATGTTACAGAGCCGTTGATCAACCTACACGTGGCGAAGCAGGCGAGTGCTTTACCAAGATTGGACTTGGTGTTCGGAGAAAGATCAAGAAGGGGTATTTTGGTATTTTCACCAAATACTGCCTTTGTGACCTCGGGCTAAACCGCGGCACAAGACAGTGCGTGGAGAAGCGGTTTAGGTCAAGAGAAGATGAAGACGGCGCTTTAAGATGCGTGCGTGTGTCCCGTTTGTGTTGGGTCTTAACGGGAGCCCATTAGGGTTAACTCTTCTAGAAGCTAGGCCTCACTATAAATAAGAGAGGGTGCTGTCAAATAGCCCCGAAGCACTTCATTTGCAAAACCCTAGTTTGTCTTAGGGCTTAGAGAGGTAAGGAGAGGCTTAGGGTTTTAGAGAGTTGAATTGATTTGAGTCCTCATGGATTGAGCTCTTGTCTTCTTTGAGGGAATGACTGTAACCAGCAACAATTGCGAATCAATCTATGGATGATTATTCAAAGATGAGTCTTCTTGTGTTCTTCCTTCTCATTTTGTGATTTTGGGTGTTTCTTTGATCCAATGGGTTTCTAAAAGTTTCTTGCCCCCATCTACCTTGCTGTGACATGTGGGAATATATCTAGGATCATCTTGATCATCAATCTCCCACGAGCAAGTTTTGGATCAAGTTTTTCGTTTTTGCTCGGTTTTGAACCCTCCTTCGATAAATTGGAAAAAGGTCAAAACTTTGGCATGGATCTCTGCAATGTTTGATTGGAATAGGTTCCTAATATCTTAGTGAAGGTGTGTTTCAAATTTCGTGGAGTTTGGCCTTACGGATCAAAAGTTAGACCAGTTTTTGTTTTGGTTTTCGGGCTGATTATACTGTTCATCGTGCCTGAGGTCTGACCGCACCTTTGCCTGAGGTTAGTCTGGCTTGAGAGGTTAGTCCGCACTTTTTTCCTGAGGTTAGTCCGGCCTGAGAGGTTAGTCCGCACTTTTGCCTGAGGTTAGTCCGGCTTGAGAGGTCAGTCCGCACTTTTGCCTGAGGTCAGTCCGGCCCTCTGGTTTAGATTTTAGTTTTTGGTTTTTTGCTTGGGGTTTTGATTTGGGTTCAACACAAGTCCTCTGCAGTACTTGTATATTGATCTTCATAGCTTCCATAGCTAATGGAGTGATATAGATGTTGAATCTAATCAAAGTGAAAAATAGCGAAAGCGTCTATTCACCCCCCCTCTAGTCGCCTTTTTCGGTCCTACACTCTGTCTTGTCCTCTATGGATAGGACCGCCAGGATTTGAGGAGCCATCACATTCGGTTGCGGAGATTTCTCACAAATAAGCTTGACTCGAACGTCAACTTCCTCTTGTGAGAGGTCTGTAGGAGCAAATAAACTTTCAATAAGCGAAATCCAAAATTAACAGAAAGAAGGCTAAAACTGAAAGTTTACTTTCCCTCTTCATAATCTCTAGTCGTGTTTTGCAGCCCCGAATACCTCCACATGGGATGAGCCCTCTTCTTCAGAGGGCTAATGTGGCGCGTGATGAAATCCTTCACCACGTGCCATCCAGTAAGCCCCTCTTCCTTCAATTCTTTGATGGCTTGAATGTAGGGGCGATCCGACCGAGATCCTTGGGTGTCGAATCTCAATGGTCGGTGATTTGGATTTGGAAAGATTCTTCTCGGCCGAATTTCTGGCGAAGGAGAGGCTATCCTCACTGGTCGTCTTCTAGTTGAACCACCTCTTCTTCTATCCCGACCACGACGACCGGCTAAACATCTAAATATACTCCTTTGACTTCCTGTCGTGGAGCTTCAGACTACAGATACCGGCGACTCCAGTTAACCTGGTCATTCTATAAAAGTACTAGAACAACTCCAAGTCGGCCGGAATCCCCAGGTAGGCCTCGCACAAGTAAACGAACACGCCTAACATCGTGTTGGAATTGGGAACAAGGTTCACCAACTCCACCCCGAAGTGTTCGAGTACAAGGGTGAGGAAAGAGTGAGCAAGCAACCGAAGGCCACACTCACAGAACGTCTGGAAGACGAAAATTTGCCTAATCTCCCTCGACAGCCAATGCTGCCTGGCAGCCTCGATCCACTTCACGAACTGACCATTTGGAATCTTTTCGGTGGCGACCAAAGCCTGAATCTTGGTCGCATCCATCTCCGATTCGGCCTACTGGGAAGTGGCTCTGGCCATCTTTCTCAAGGGTCAGGGATTTGGATTTGAAAAGATTTCTGAAGGACGCTCGATTTGGTCGACGGCAGAGAGCACGAAATCTTGATGAATAGTGGGAGCGATTTGGGAAAAGGTAAAAAACCTAAGTCTCACCCACGGTACGTATTCATAACTGCACGCCTGAGTTAAAGACGTGGCGACCCACCGCTTTGGGAACCGCTCCTACAGACAGGTCTATGAGAGTCGATTGAGATTCTTTAATTTGTCTGTTCGAGAAAACCAAGTCTGTCTTTACACCTCAAGCGAAATTACCTTCTTGACCAAGTCTTTTTCTGGACAAATGGAACAACAATCAGAATTTTTTTTTTGATTACAGTACTGCGACCACCAAGTGATTGAAAGATCTTCTACAACCACCTTGGAAGTCGTAAGACTCTACAAACTTCTTGACTGCAGGTCGTAACCTAGTAGAATGGCCGTAGAGTTTCAAAACCTATTTGTATAACAAGAAAAGTAATTTGTGCTCTTCTTATCTGGGTCATCTTTCTATTTCGTACCTCTTCCCTAGTATTCTTCCTTACCTTAGTCTCTCCTCACCATTTTACAAGGTCAAATGGATCCTCTTTCCCTTGTAACCTCTGTTGGACCGAACCCTTCGTGCTCAAGCTCTAGATGCTCTGGGAAGATTGAAGCAGTTGGTTTAGCCCTGTAAGGCTCTTGGAAGCTGCCCTTGTGAGTTAACCAGTGCATTGGATGCCAAGTTAGGTAGCTTTGAAGGATTTTTACTAAGGCTGATTTTGTGAATAAAAAATCTTGAGGTGGATTTTGTAAAGTAAAGATTTTTGAGGATTTTTGATGATTATAGGAAGTCTTGTGAATTCTAGAGCATGTTGGTGGATATGCCTTGTTTGTGAATGGTGGATTGTACAGATGGTGCAAGCAAGAAGTTGATCTTGCAAGAAAGCTTTGATGGATCATGAAGGATATAGGGGTATGAAGTATTGATTCGATTAATAAGGTAAATTGGATATTCTTGAATCTAGGATAGATTGTAATGTTGGCCGGAAGCTTGGAATTAAATATGTGGGTTATATTGGATTTAGTTGGATATGATTGAATAGAGAATGTGGATCTGAAAGGAATCCCGATTGGATTATAGAGATATGTTTGGAATCAGACTTTGGAATTGTATAATTGTTGAATATTGGAAGGTATGTTTGAGGATGCCTTGCCAATATTGGTTATAGCCGAATTATCTGTTGGATAGATGGTTATAAAACGATTTGATGAATCAGTTTGAACTGGTGGATTGCTAGAAGTCTTTTGGGAGACTCTTTAATGAAGATCCGTGGATTTTAAGGTTTTTCTAGAGGATTGTGATCTTGATTGAATGATTGAATTCTTTTTATTTGGGAGATTCTAGGGTAAAGTGGATTGGTGGATCTCAATAATGCTAAGTTGTGGATCTAGCAAGGATGGGAAGTTTGCTTCTTAGCTCCTAGCTAGCACCCAGCGCATGGTTGGAACAAGTGGCTCCTGAAGAGAGAGCCGGTTGAAAGAAGAGAAGCCTTGTCATCTCTAACTTCCAAGGACAACACGCAAGGCCTCCTGAAGACTGAGGGTTGAAGATCGTCTCGTCAGCCCAACCATATGGCTTTATCTGCCTAGACTCTTTCTGTGTATTGAGTCGCCTCATAAACTGGTAAGTGCCGATCAATAGAACGCTGTTGAGTTGATAGTTTTTCTTGCAACTCTTGAGTTGGTTCTTTGCTAGGGTGTTGTTTGCTCTATTCCCTCTTGGTCTTCTTTGACTCTTACCTACCCTTGGTCTCTTCCCTAACTCTCTGGAGCACCCGACAGTTAGTAATTGAGGATGAAAGCAATGTCAGCCACAAAGCTCCTCGGAGTACCAGTGCAGAAGAAAGCCATCAGCTGACAGCAGAGATCCTCCAGAGTTTGAATCAGTTCTTGGTCACCCAAACTCAGTCTATGCAACGGATAATGCAACGGATGAATGCCAACCGTGTTTCCTCATCCAATGCCCTTTGCAAGTGTTCTTTGGCACCGCAAGCCACTTCAGCACTAGAAGACAGATCAGTAAGACCTGAGGCACCACACCAAGAGGAAATCAATTGTGCAAGTCATGAAGACATGGATTGTTTGAACACATCCTGGACCCCTGTAGTGCAGCAGCAGAGTGAAAGTTATCAAGCCACCTCTGATCAAGATAAGTCAGACAAGGCCATGGATTCATCTGTCAGGTTATCCCAAAGAGCTAAGGGACTGAGCTGAAACAGAACCAACCCCGAGGTGCCCAATTTGCAAGCTGTCTGCCATCAACAGGACAAGAGTAGCAAGAGGAAGATGGAAGATCAAGTGCAGGTCAATAAGAAGAACTCCAAGACCAGCTCTTGCACCTCCAAATCACCTGTTCAAGGCCAATCCCAGTTGAAGCACTTCCCTGCCACCCATCTTTTCTTTCTAGCCTCTCCGAATCTCGGGGTCGAGATTCCCTTAAGGGGGTAGGTTTGTAACACCCTAGTTTTTCTGAGCTTTTTGAAAGTTTTCAAAATAAAAAGAACCATTTGATTTTGTTGAGAGTTCAAAGCTTAACTTGAGATTTTCGGAACTTGAGTGTTTAAAATGACTAAACCGAACTTCAACTAATCCTAAAGCTTGGTTTATTTGGAGTTGTTCGAGCTCTGGAGTCTGGAGTAGTCTCTCCCTTTCTCTGTTAGTTCTGCTCTCCCCTTGCCCAGCTCTTGCGCCCTGACCCCTCCCTCTATCCTGTTTCGATATTCTCTTATGTCCAGACCACCCCTGCGCCTAGACCTCTCTTGTGGTATAAACCTCCTTTTGGTTTAGACCTCCTCTTTGTTGGTTTGAATCTCTTTGTGATTCAGACCTCCCCTCGTGTCTTTTGTTGGATTTCCTTCAGTCCAGACCTCTTTGTTGGTTTGAATATCTTTTCGGGTTTTAAGCCTCCTCTTAATCTAAACCACCTTCTCTGTTTAGACCTCCTTGTGGTCTAGACCTCCTTCTTCGTTTGAATCATCCCTTGGTTTTGACCTCTCCTTTGGGTCACGACCACCCCCGAGGTGTTCCAAGCTCGAGTTTGTCTTTCAAATGCCCTTTGAAATCCGAGATTCAAATTTGGGTTGAATTCCCCCTTCGTTTGAACCTCCTCTGTATTCAATTGGACCTCCCCGTGTTCATTTGGACCTCTCCGTGTCCATCTGAACCTCTTTTGAACCTCCCTCGTGTCCGTTCGGACCTCCCGCTCGTTCCAGACCTTCATCTCTTATGGACCGTTCGATCAGTATTGGACGGCCCGAAATTATTGGCACTTGTGGCTGGTCTGAACATCCTTATCGCTTTGCTCCGCCCGATCCTAATCTGGCAGCCCCGCTCCTCCGTGCCTTTCCTCTCTGTTGCTCCATGTCCCTTTGATTCTATCTTGACCATCAGGACCTCCCTTAGGTTCATCTTGGTCGTCAAGATCTCCCTTTAGTTCCATCTTGACCGTTGAGACCCTCCCTGTGTTGGTCTTGACCGTCGAGATCTCCTTTGGCTTCATCTTGACCGTTGAGACCTTCCCTGTGTCGGTCTTGACCGTTGAGATCTCCTTTGGCTTCATCTTGACTGTTGAGACCTTCCCTGTGTCGGTCTTGACCGTCAACATCTCCTTTAGCTTCATCTTGACCGTCGAGATCCTCTTTGGCTTCATCTTGATCGTTGAGACCTCCCCGTGTTGGCCTTGACCGTCGAGATCTCCCCTTGCTTTCATCTTGACCGCCAAGACCTCCTTGATCTCCTCTTAACCACTAAGATCTCCTTTGAGTTCATCTTGACCGTTGAGACCTCCTTGATCTCCTCTTGATCGTCGGGATCTCCTTTGAGTTCATCCTGATCGTTAAGACCTCCTTTGGACCACTTTCTGTGGATCTCCTCTGTTGGATCCCTCTCCCTTTGAAACCCCTCCGTCTGGACCTCCCTTCATTTGGATCTGATGGACCAGACCTCCGCGCCTTCGTTTGAAACCATCCGATCTGTATCGGACGGCCTGATCTTGGGGCACGTTCGGTTAGTCCGAACGTCCCATCCTTTTTGAGCCACTCGATCTGAATCAGACGGCTCTGTTTCACTGTGCCTTTCCCTTGCCCTTTTGACCTCCTTCTCTTCAGGACCTCGTGGTCTATTTGTAATGACCACCTTTGCAGGATTTCCTCAGGACCTCTTTGTCCTCCCGACCTCTGGTCTTTTTTTTGCAAAGACCATCCTTGTGGTCTTTTTGTGAAGACCACCCTCCTGGTCATGACCACCCCTTGTGGTCAGGACCTCCCTCTTGGCCGCGACCTCCCCTTGAGGCCGCGACCTTCTCTCGTTTGTCCTTTAGCCGCGACCTCCCCTTAAGGCCGTGACCTCCTCTCTTTTGTCCTTTAGCCGCATCCTCCCCTTGAGGCTGTGACCTCCTCCTCTTTTGTCATTTTCCATGACCTCCTTTGGTCATGACCACCCTATTGGTTTGACCACCTCACCCGTGTGGTTGACTGGTCCAACCTATCAGCTCAGCTTGTTTCCTCCTTCTCCCTACCACAAAAGTATGTGCGCATTGAATGCGGTCACTATTGTGGTACCGTGTGTTCCCCTTTCTGTCTTTTCCTTTACCTGCTCCCATCTTTTCCTCCACTTACTTTTGGGACACGCGTGTGCCTTGAAACTCACAGAAGCTCTGGCTATAAATAGCCCGAGCAGCCCTCCTTTCCTCACCTTTGGCCACTTAGCTCTCCAACTCTTTTCCATCTTGCTCAGTGCTTGAAGCTTCACCAAGGAGTCTGTTGAGGCAGTGACGTCGCCTCCTCGTCGATAAGGAGCTTGCCGGAGTTTGCACCGCCACTTCACCACCAAAGGAGTTTGCCAGAGCGCCGCGCTGTCCTCAACCATCGCCGCCGAGCCCTCGACCTCCCCCTCCTCTTCTATCTCCCTCTCGGCCTTGGTGAGTACCTCCGTATCCTTTTTGCATTCCTTCTACAACCACCTCTCATGGTCGTAGCCTTGCTAGACCTCCTCCTTTGGATCTCCTCTTTGCAAAGATGACCGTCTTGGTCTTTTTGCAAAGATGACCCTCTGAGGACCTCTTAAGGATCTCTTCCTCAAAAACCTCCTTGATCTCCTCGGGACATCCTCCTCAGAACGTCCCTTGAGCTCCTCAAGACCTCCCTTGGCAAAGACCACCCTCTCAGTCTTTGGTGTTCTTTTTGCAAAGACCAACCTCTCGGTCCTTGCAAGTCTCTTCGCAAGGACGACCCTCCTGGTCTTCTTGCAAAGACAACCCTCTTGAGTCCTCCTCTGGTCCTCCTCCTTTGAGACCTCCTTTTGCTCTCTTGGGGCCTTCTCTGGACCTCCCTTTTTGTAAAGACCACCCTCTTGGTCTTTATCCCTTTTTGGTCTTTTGCAAAGATCACCCTCTCCTGAGGACTTCCTCAACTCGTTGGACCTCCCTTCAACCTCCTGGACCTCCTCCTGAGAGCCCTTCTTAGTTCTTCTTGTTCTGTTCTTTGCTATTTGTTTGGAGTTCATTTGGATCTTATTGGTCGTTATTTGATTTTGCTTTGCTTTGTCTCGTGTAGATTGTGAATCTTCGGGGAGCCTGAGCTCTCCTAATTAGTTCCTCAAAGCTTTCAAGCCAGGCAAGTTACACTCTTGATCATGTTGCACCCAGTATCTCAAATTATTTAATTTCTGTTTCAAAATTACTGCATGCTTATTTATGCTAAGTATTTCAATACCTGTTTTAAATTCATAGCTATGCCGAGTCTTTTGTATAGCCCATGTTGACATTGACTCCAATCTGTTGACACCCTAGATAAAACCTGGTTGATGCAATAGTGTGAACCAAGACCTCTCGAAAAATGTATGCTTATACATGTTTAGACCAAAATCTTGTTTTGGGAAGTTTTACTGCCAACTGACCAATGTTGTCTAAAATATTTTAATCCATGACATTGGGTTGTCATGGTAATTTGCAAATGTTTTTGAAAAGCAAAGAGAAAGGAAAATTGGTTTGGACTTGGGCGAATTGGTTGTTCGGTTGGGTGCATGTTCATGCACAGGATCAATCCATTTCTATGGACAAGGCCCAGGTTGATGGAAGTCGCCTGTGTCGATTAAGAACCGATCTTGAGTGTATTTTGCCATCTGCACTGCAGTGCAACCACATGTCCAGGATGGGGTGGACCTGGCTAATTAATTTGCAGAGTTCCATCGCGGTTGATCTTGTTGGTACGTGGGAGGTCTTTTATGGCTGTCTTTCATGACTATGTTTTTCCATCTGGCGCAAGAGGGGGCCCTTGATCTTTGTGGAGTCGCTATCCGCAGGGTGGGGCAAAACCTTAGCGAGGGTGGGCTGCGGTGGAATGATGCATTGTAAAGGCCTTGTCATGAGCTCTAGACCACTTACCTTCGGAAGTGAGTGGTGGCATTGCCGGTCGCCAAACAAACTAGAGTAATCATGTCATGTGGGTAAAGTTGTACACCTCTGCAGAGTGAAAACTATTGAATAGCCGTGTCATGATTAAGGACATCTTGCAAATTGCTCCAAGTTAGATGTTGGTTTTGGCTTTAAAATGGTTTTGTTAAACTGGTTTTGGATCTCTATCCAAATGGGTTTTGGGCGGGGAGCCTTGTGACAGGAGGGTATCCTTCACCACTTGTTGATGAATGTTATCCAACTAAAAACTGAAATTTAAAAAATAAATTTTAATTATTGTTATTTGCCTTAGAACTTAGTACTTGTATTTGAAATAAACTTGGCTTTATGCAAATCAACCATATTAAGCCTTCCTTTGAGTTATCCATTTATGCATGTCATTGTATTATTTAACGGGTGTAACTTGCGAGCACGGTTGTTGTGCTCACTCTTGCTTAATATTCTTATTGAGCAAGAAAAGAAAGCTTGAGGAGGTCTTCGCTATGGACCTAGAGGTCCAAGACGACAAGGATGCGCCCTCTAGCCGATTGCCTGTGGTGTATCAGGTGGCCTGTTGTTGTATCTTCCGTTGTGTCTTGGTTGCCGGCTTGTAAGCCTCCCTTGTAAACAACTTTGTTGATATTAATAAAGTCCTCATTGATGTATGTTACCACTTTTGTATGTTGTGAGAGCTAGCTGTTGATCCTTAGGACTAGCTCGGTTCACACAGAGGACCATGGGGTGATCCCTGACCACCACGACCACCCTCGGGTCTAGTCGTGGGAGGTTTTTGGGGTGATCCCAGCCCTCCACGACCACCCTCGGGTCTGGTCGTGGGAGGACTTGGGTCACCTCAGGTCTCACGACCTCCTTAGGATTGGTCTCTCAACCTCTCCTAGGTTGAGTCGTGGCACTAGGGGTCATCTCGTGGCTGTCTCGGGCTCACCTTGGGGACATCCGGGTGGTCTTGAAGGACATTCCGAGAGGTCTTGAAGGACCTCTGGGTGGTCCTAAGGGACTTCCCCGGGTGACCCTGGGTCAGGCGTTACAGCTTGATGAACAGTGGGAACGATTTAGGAAAAGGTAAAAAAACCTAAGTCTTACCTACGGTAAGTATTCATAACCACACGCCTGAGTTAAAGACGTTGCGACCCAACGGTTGCCATCGCTTCAGGAATCGCTCCTACAGACAGGTCTATGAGAGTCGATTGAGATTATTTAATTTGTCTGTTCGAGAAAACCAAGTCTGTCTTTACACCTCAAGCAAAATTACCTTCTTGACCAAGTTTTTTCTAGACAAATGGAACAGCAATCAGAAAAGTTTTTTTCGATTACAGTACTACGACCACCAAGTGATCGAAAGATCTTCTACAACCACCTTGTAAGTCGTAAGACTCTCTACAAACTTCTTGACCAAGTCAATTTCTGGTCAAATGAAATACCGATCGAAGATTTTTTTTTCCTTCGACCACCTTTCTACGACCACCTATTGGTCATAAGATCATCTATTACTCCTTTTTCAAGTAAGTTGTTTTCACTTGAAGCTGGGGGGCTAGATGACGAGGATATAATAATCCTCATTTAATTATTTATCTGTAATTCTTATTATAGATAATATTACCATCATACGGTTCTTGAGTATACCCCTTAACATTTATAAGGGAGAAGCTGGAAGTCGTAAGTTCTTCTACGACCACCCCATAGTCGTATGTCCTTCTACGACTATCCCATAGTTGTAAGCCTTTCTATGACTATACCCTGATCGTAAGTCATCTTACGATCGGTCTATGGTCATAAGATTTGCTACGACCACCACCTGGTCGTAAGTTCTTCTACGACCAATCTCTAGTCGATAGGGCTCACAGACATGTGGGCATAATCGATCAGGGAATCTTCTGTACCATATCTAAGGATATGAGCAGTCAATTACACTGTTATTCTCTGGAATAATGGCATGATTTAACTTTCTGTCATGGTGATAAATATCTGGTGACGTGGGAACGTTATTACTCCCACAATAATCTCCAGTAACAGCTCCATCATCTGAAGTATTAAGGCGCCCTTTGGACTGGAGAAATGGCAACCGGCTCCGAGTACTATATAAAAGGCAGAATTACTAGGAGGAGGGGAGAGAGGAATGAAGAGCACAAGACGTCCCACTCTAGTCTTTCTCTTGATCTTGTAATCCAGCATACTCAATACATACACACAAAAGTAAGGTTGTTATTCTCCCCGAAGAAGGCCCGAACCTGTATAAAAATCTCCGTGTCGCCTCTCTCTATGTGTTTTGATTCTTGGAGACCCCCCGAATCAAACAATCTTTACGTAAGTTCGGTTCTAAAACACTGACAAAGTTGATTGTTTTTAAGTAGTAAATATTAAGCGGAGTAGATACCTTCCAAATAGGCACATGTGAAAGCCCATCCAAATCATCCAAATCAGTCGACAATGTTGAGTAACCGTCGCTAGCGAGTCTAGTCTGAGCAATTACCTCGTAGACAAACTCAGAATCGTAAAAACAATGCAAGAACAGAATAGTAGATTGAACACAGAGATATGAGGGGACTTCTGGCTTCTCTTTATTGCTCTTCTATAAAATTGTAGTACAATAGTTGGGGTCCCCCCTTTGTATAGGCTACTGGATGGATGAGAAGCCCATCGTGGACCAGGTCTGCGAGGCCTGGGCCTGATTTCTTAACACTCCCCTTGGGCACTCTTCCGTCATATTCATGTCTCACCAAAACTCCATAAAAACTCAGTGGAAAAAATTTAGAGAAAGAGTACATGAAACATGTTTTGCTATGCTACACGACTTGCCTCATTAAAACCTTAGCCGAGAAACTTCAGAAAAACTCGTCAAGGGAAAAAGAGTACAATCCACCTAATTTCATTTAATCTCTAGGATTTATTCTTTGTGTACTTGATCTTCGTGATCAAGCTTTAATAAAGAGTTCGTGGAGATTCCCCCCCTGAATTCTGCACTTCTCTAAGTCTCATCATTCCAATTCCACGTATGCACCTTTCAAAGCTGGATGCTAGAAGTGATTTAGTGAATAAATCTGCAAGATTTTCATATGACTTAGTATGCAGTACTTTAATTTTGTCTATCTTTTGCAATTCATGAGTATAGAAGAACTTGGGGTTGATATGCTTTGTGAATTGACTCTTCACATAACCCATCTACACTTGTGCAACACAAGCTGTATTATCTTCATAGATAATAGTGGAAGTCTGTGCGGTATTCAATCTACATGACTGCTGGATGTGGTGAATCATTCGCCGAAGCTAAGAATATTCTCGCGAGGCCTCGTACAGTGCAATGATTTTCGAGTGGTTCATCGAAGTTGATACAAAACCTTGCTTAGATGATTTCCATGAAATTGCAGTTCCAGCACACAGGAATACATAGCCTGTTTGTGACTTGGCTGTATGCAGGTCCGACAAGTACCCAGCATCTGTATAGTCAGTCATAGTTAGGTCTTGATTCTTTCTGTAGAATAGACCAAGGTCCTTACTTCCTTGGAGGTATCGAAAGATGTCATTTATCCCCTGCTAATGCCTTTTGGTAGGTTCTGCATTATACCTTGCTAGTAGGTTCATGGCAAATGCAATGTCCGGTCTAGTACAGTTTGCTAAATACATGTGTGCTCCTACTGCGCTCAAGTATGGGAATTCCAGTCCCAGGACTTCCTCCCCCTCTTCTCTAGGTCTATATGGGTCCTTGTCTTGCTGTAAGGATCTTCCGACCATCGGCACTTTCGAAGGTTATGCCTTTTCAAAGCCGAACCTTTCTAACACCTTCTGAGTGTAGGTTGACTGATGCACTAATATCCCTTCAAGGGTATGCTCAAGCTGTAATCCTAGGTAATATTTAGTTTTACCTAAATATTTCATTTCGAACTCTAACTCTAGGTAAAAGCTTGCTTTCTTAATATCTTCCAGGGTCCCGATGATATTAAGATCATCTACATATACTGAGATTATAAAAAAATTCATCCTGGGATCGTCGTATAAATACATAGGGACAATCTTCATTGTTCGTGTAGCCTTTGTTGCATAGAAAGTTGCTTAAGCGATTATACCACATTCTGCCTGATTGCTTAAGTCCATACAGTGACTTTCTGAGTTGCACACTATACAGATTTCTATTTGCATTGTCTTGGTTCAGGATAGGGATACCTTCATATAAATGTCCGAATCCAAGTTTCCATAAAAGTATGCAGCTAACACATCCATCAATTTCATTTCTAAATTCAAGTTTACTACCATTGAGATTAAATATCTAAAGGGTAGTTCCGCCTATGACCGGGTTATAGGTTCCTTTATAATCATCTCCTGGACATTGAGTGAAACCTTGTGCAACGAGTCTTGCTTATTTTCGTTTCTCTTTCAAACAAATACCCACTTATGCCCTACGGGGTGCACATGGAGAGGCGTGTGGCTTATAGGCCCAAACACCTCTCTTTGATCCAGAGAAAATAATTCTGCTTCTATTACCTTCTTCTAATCTTTTTAATCTGATCTTTTCTTACATTCAGCGAGCATTGCAGGCACTGTAGCACGACTACTGTAGCACGCCCCTCTCCTCCATGGTGGTGCCTCCCTTCCTCGCCGTCAGTGCTCCCTGCTGCTGATCAAGAAGAAGAGGAAGAGGAGGAAGAAGAGAGGAAGGGGAGAGATCGTAGGCGGGTGATCATCGTTGTTCTCAGCAGGCCCTTCATCGTGTCGTCAAGGGTGGGAGCGTGATCCCAGGGGCAGCGCCCTCTTCGCGTCCACCGTTCTCGAACGGTTGAAGCAAGTATTCGAGTTGTAGAATAATTATGATTGTGTGTTGAGATTGATTGTGTCTTGTTCGTAATAGCCATGTATGGATGTTAATGTGATGAATTACAATATATCTTGGTAAATGCAAGTTATGGTTAAAGCTTCCTGTGTATGTTGTTAATGCTTACATGTTATTATGTACATGTTGAATTCATATGTTTGGAAGATGATGTCATTGTACATATGCATGTAGTAAGCATGATTGAGTCTTGGTCACGTGGTGACCAAGTATGAATAGTTGAGGTCCCCGTCATGTAAATGACGGGCTTGAGGTCCCCACATTCGTAGAATGTGGGCAATGAGTAAAGAGGTCCCCATCATGATGATGATGGGCAAAGGTCCCTATACTTGTGGAGTATAGGCTCTTGGTCCCTATGCTAGAGTGCATAGGCAAGGGTATACATCGACGGATGTATACCTCGATTACCGTAAAATGCTAAAAGAGATAAAGTTTAAAAGGTGTATTGCATGGTCGCATTGCATAAGCATGAAAGCTATGTTAAGTGTAATGTTTAATTTGGAATATTGATGCAATGACGTTGATTTTTTAGCTTTAGCCTTGTTGATACTTGTTGAGTCTTTGGGCTCACCTTGCTTTGATATGTTTTAGGTACAATGGCAAGAACGGCATGCATGGGAGGGAGTAGATGTTTGGATGCACTCAATATCACTCATCCTTAAGGCGGCTGCTATATAGATTTTATTCCAATAATAAGTAAACTGCTTGTGAATCACTTACGGATGGTTTTAAATTTCAGATTAATTGTAATAAGGAGAATAGCAAGTTTTGTTTATGTTTATTAGGTTATCTTGCATACCGGAATGAACTTGAATATTGAGTTTAGTGTTAATTGCTATGATTAATTGTTGGAACCTCGGTATAGTTAAATATACAAAGGAGGTTCTCATGAAAATTTGGTAATTTGTCTTAGTTTAGTTTTGTTTAATTTAATTTTAGTAGCATTCCGTGCTCAATGTTGAAGTGGGTGTTCTGATTGGTATCGAGCGGGTCAGAGGTCCGTGGTTAATGAAACATTAATTTTGACACACTAAGCACAGTAGGTGGGTTTTGGGTTTGCATTGCATTTACGCTTCCGTTGAGTTGTATTGATGATTCCTATTATGAGATGATATGATATATCTATATTATAATACTATGGTTATATGTGTGGGGACAACCCACGTTGAGAGGTGGAGGTCGTGGTTGTGGTCCTGGGCTGTACCAGGTTACACCACCGTTCGTGGTATAGGAATAGCGAAGTGTCCACACTGGATATTGTAGTACAAGCGTTGATAGCGAGTATATTTAGAAGAGTTGTTCTCTTCCTTGAAATTTGAATTTGGTCAACTCTTATCTAGTTGTGGCTGATGAACTTCTCTTGGATTAGTACTCCATTCCAGGTGATGGGATTCTTTGAGAGACGTTGTTGTGCTCCCATTGGTTTAAGTTGCCCTGTAAAGCAATCAATATTTTCCCAACCGATGAGTTATTCTTGCGGCTGGTGAACTTGGTTAATTGTCAAGTTTGACCTTCGTATTGGAGTTTGTCTTCCTTATTGGAAAATTTTGATCCATTTATTTCGCTTGATGATTTGGATAATGAAAGTTTCCTTTTGCAAGTCCTTTAATGCATGGAAGCTTTGACTCAATGTATCTCTCTTAGGTATTTTGAGTGTTGAAGATTGATGGTTCTCTTTTATAAAAGAAGATGTTAAACCCTTTAGCGATGTTTTGTCTTGGTTAAGTGAGATGTTATAATCAAAGCAATTAATGGATATGATATGGATCATCAGGTTAGGACTGCAGTGTGTGCATGATCGATCTTAACTAAGATCCTTGAAAGAAAAGTTGATAAATTTGAAAGTGACTTGTAGTAGTTCTTGATGACCCGTGATTAAGAGTATGGCTATACCTAATTGTAATCAATAGAGTTAATAAGAGGTGTGGAACATTGATGAATTGAGTTGATCATTAGTAGTGATACATTTGGTAAACTTCTTTGGTAAATTGGATTAACGGTCTCAATGGATTAATCTAATGCTTTGGGATGGTTAGGTTCAAAAGGAGTTAGATTATTGTCTTAGTGGATATTAATCTTGGAGTAACCTTTGGTGGATACTTAGTGATTATATGTAATTGCTAGGTGCAATTATTGTCTATTAAAGTTTGGTGTCGAGCATCACTAAGAGATAAGCTGATGGGATTTAATAGATGAACAATGTTTACATGATGGTTGAACTATCGAATAATAGTTTGTCTTTGATGAAAGGGTTTTGGAATAACCTTTTAAATTGTGTAGTAGTTTCCCTCTAAAATAAAGTGGTTGTTGTAGTGAGAGTGAAAGAATTGGGTATACACTCAATTGAGGATGAGGTAACAAAGGAGTATGTAACATTTTGGTGAGTCTTTGGGGGCTTTATAAAGGAAGAGTTGACGACAGCGAATCTTGTTAAGAGTAGCTTATTCTTGATGTTAGCAAGATTGTCCACAAGGGATTCTGACTCGTTGTAGTGGTGATGATTCTTCTAGAGAGAAAGGAAGTTAATTGTCTTGCGTAATACCAGTTAAAGGAAATGTTTGGAGTTTGCATTCGTGGTCTTTTGGGAGTTCATGATTTACGTAGTAGATGGAATTAATTGAGCAAAGTGACGTATGGGAAGGTTCCGTTTGGTACCTAAGTGATTAATGTTATTTGGTTTTATAGGCATTTCTTGTTTGGATTGGCAAGTAAGGTTGTAATCAAAGAAAATTGCTTTCTTTGTTAACGGAAGATGTGTACCATAAGCATTTGAGGTTGGAGTTAAGAATTGTAATCTGTAACTTTTCTGTGGTTACAGCTTAACAGTTTCTTGAGTTTCAATAGTAATGTTTTATCTTGATTTATGGACGTTTGATATTCCTTCGGGAGTATAATTATGGCCTTTACAAGTATCACTGTCTGTGATTGTCGTAAGACTACCAGCATTCTTGCTGATCGACTGAAAGATTTTGTCTCTCTCAAGATGGTATTCATTATGCCGTTATCTACTAAGCACACTTCCTTCATAGGGCGCCACACACGTTCTAATACTCCAAATACCAGAACATAATTTGCTATTATAAATACAGGAAAAATGAGCCTTACAGGACTCATCATAAGAATTTGAATGCTTTGCTCTCCTAGAGCTTACAACCATTATTCAAAGTTCCATCACAATCACAAACTACAAGTGACTGTAAAAAGATCTAAGTGCAATGCGTGCACTAGATCGAATCAGCGAAGTATTCAAAAACTTCTGCTTCAATCTGCTCCATGGCGATCTTCTCCTCTTGGGCAACTATAGCTGCGGCTGCTGCGATGTCCAAAGGAGGGGTGATGGGGACTGCTACTGGGCTATCCACATCCATGAGTACAACTAATGGTTGTGGATACTCTATGCTTGCAATAGCGAGGTGTGCCTCATGCTGTCCTTTGGCCTTCTTCTTAGACTGGAAAGCATCAATAACGTATAACCCACGACCTTACCCTTCTTGCCCCTCTCATTTGTGAGAGGCTTCCTCACCTTGTAGCTGCTAGCATTGGCTTCATGGCTAATATTGCTACTAGGCAGCTGTGAGATATTGTTCTTCCTTAGAACATCATCTTGAGCTTTCACAACTTACATGATGTCAATCAATTTGGCATACTTCTTATAGCCGTCTTAACGATAGTTGTGTGTGGATTGCACCGCATTCGGGTGAAAGGTAGAGAGAGCATTCTCAATCTTTTGGTCATCTGTGGTTACCTTACCACAAAATTAAAAACTGGTACAAATTCTGGCCATGCTGGGTCAGTTCTTCGAACTCCTGGTTCGTGCTGCCAATCATCTTCATATTCATATAAAGAATTTGTAAGATTACTGCTGGTAATTTACATAAAATGGTTATAAAATTCTCATAATGCTCTTCGAACTCCCAGTTCGTGATCCCATATTTTTCTATGCATTTTTCATGATTTACTGCTATTTTCGGTGATTAAAAGCAATATAAACAATCACAGATAATCAAAACAGCAAATACAATATATAAATTGCATAGAATAATAATAACAAAGTTAAACATGCTTCAAATACTCAAAATAATTCAAAAATTGAATTTTTGAGGCCCTTTTCTGCTGGAATATGATTTTTCAGAGAATTCTGCATTTTTTAGGGGCTAAAACGCTAATTTTCAGTTCTGAGAAAAATTCGCGCATTTTTTCAATTTATGAGGAGTTGTAAGAATTTCTTTCCCGAAAGATTTTCTCGCAATTTTCAGAACTTCGAGGGTTTATTTGTAAAATTTTAGTTCTAAGAAATTTTTCCCGTAATTTTAGAAAAACCAAAGGACCTTTTTGCAAAAATTCTGGGATTTCTATTATTTCGTTTTCTTTCACGAACTTCATTGGCTGGGCCCATTTCGGCCCAAGGGGATGCTAGGGTTTCCCTGCCCCTATTCTTCCATGGATATGGCGGCGCTGTCGAGTCTTGGTGCATGGCGGTGGTGGCATCGGTTGCGAGCTAGTAGCGCGATGCGGTCGGGTGGTCGGGCGCAAGCTTGAGCACACATCAGCGGAAGCGGCGCTACAGCAGTTCGAGCATGGCGGCATGATCTGTCTGGTGGCGAGTGCGGCGGCAACCGATGACAGAGCCGACAGCAAGTGAGGCCATGAGGTCGCAGATGCAGACAATGGTGGCCATGGCGGCTATGGTGTCCCATGCAACTTGGTGGGCGGCAGGCGGCAGAAGCATTGCCGTCTTGGGCGACTTTTGGCCGACGGGAAGGTTGGTGTGGCTTTGGCTGGTTGGAGCCCATCGAGGGTGGTGTAGAATGGGAGCCACGGCCAGTCGGGTTAGCCGAGGCGCAAGATGCGGCTTCGAGGTATGCGCGCCGTCGCGTGTCGGCGCCACCCTCCTCTTTTTTTTCTTTCTTTGCTCGGGCACATGGCTTGGCCATGGCTTCCTATGGTGCGGTTTCAGGCGCGCTTGGTGGTTCAGCACTGGGCCCGACGACTGCGCGGTGGGTGACACGGCTCCGAGCCAGGTCGGCGCTCGGTGGCACGGCCACATGCAGGTGGCGCGGTGGCCAGCCGGCGGCGTGGCAGCTTCAAGTCAGCGGTGGTGCGTGCAATCACCGGCTGCGGTGGCGCGGCGATCGTGTACGGGCGATGCCATGCAGGATTGCGGGCAGCGCCGCGCCCAGAGTTTTTTTCGTTACTGTTACTATTCATGTAATATTGTTCATGCAATTACTGTTCATGTAATCCACCGATCGGCTTGGCCGGCGACTTCAAGTCGGCTCGCGGTAGATTAGAACAGATTTGCAATCCACAGTGCAATCATTATCTACTCTTTCATGCAATCTACCGATCGGCATTGTGCCGACGACTTCAAGTCGGCTTGCGGTAGATTAGAGCAGATTTGCACCGTAGGATAAAATAATCTAGAAAGCAACAATTGCGGAATTGAAAGCAATCTAGAAAAATGATTCGATCTACGAGCGTCGTGCTACGACGGTTACCTTTCGATCTGAGTAGAGTAGGCCTAGAGGTAGACCGGAGTCGATCGTGCTGATAACGTGTTGAGTAACTGTCGCTAGTGAGTCTAGTTCGAGCGATTACCTCGTAGACAAACTCATAATAGTAAGAACAATGCAAGAACACAAGAACATAATAGTAGATTAAACAAAGAGATATAAGAGGGTTTTTTTGCTTCTCTTTATTGCTCTTCTATAAAACTGTAGTACAATGGTTGGGGTCTTCCCTTTATATAGACTACTGGATGGATGAGGAGCCCATCGTAGACCAGGTCTACGAGGCCTGAGCCTAGTTTCTTAACAGACAAAAGTGCATGAGATATCTCTCACAGCCAGCTGAGTATAATCTCAAAAATCTCAATACACCATCAGTCAACTACTAGGAACGTCCAATAGAAATTCTTCCTAGTGCACCCATCCCTATGGGCTATAGGACCATAGATGCATCTTCAATAGTGTCGTCTCTAGTTTTGCTATATCAACACCACATCATCGAAAGATAAATTTAGAGATAACACTTCCAATAAGCTGTCTCTAATATTCATGCTAAACTTATAATAATCCTACTCCTTCACCCCTCTCTCACATGCATTGGTTACTTTGTCTTGGTTCATGTATAGAGATAGTTGTTTGAGGAAGAGACAGCTTCCCTTCTCTCTCATGCATATCTCTCTTCCACTTAGGATTTTGCTGATATGAAAAGATTAACTGACGGCTAATATGATACTCCCTCTGTTTGTCTTTAGTTGACGTCGTAACAGTTAGTTCAGTACAGCACAGCGTCATTTAATAAAAAACGAAGGTAGTACTATTGGTGATGTCCTAAGTTGAGCTAAAAGAAAACGTTGGGCCTGTCAGGTGTAAAAACCCTGTGCAGTGCAGCCATCCCAAATGGACTAGAAGAAGCCCAAAGCCAAGGTCCAACACGGGAGACTCGTCTTTCTTCTTCCAGGAAAACTTCCGGTTTGCCGCAGAGGGAAAGGAGGGAGGGAGCCAGCCTCTCCCATTCCCGCCTCCAGCGGCTGTGAGCCTGCGAGTGCGATACTGCGATGCTCTCCTCGCATCTCCAATCCCAGATCCCGCGCGGGTTCGAAGCTAATCGGTAATTTCCGAACCCCAAACTAGATTTTCCTCGTGATTTTCGTGGGAAAATTTTGGCCCTGAGATTATCCAATACATCCCTACAGACCCTACTCGCTGCAATTTGGTAGGGTTATTTTTTCCCTCACGTTTTAGGCTTTGTAATATCTGATGCCGTTGCTAATCCGTGCGATATTGTTGCGATCATCGGTTATTAGTAGCTGCATAGTGAGATGCCACCGGGATTGTGCAAGGAATCTCTTCAATTCGTTGTTGAATTGAGGAAATCAACTCGAATTGTGAACTTGACCGGTTTAAATTCTAAATTTTTTTTAGAACACACAAAAGCCTTGCGTGTCTTTGCATTAAAGGAAGAAATGATAAAGGGTACAAAAGTTCTTCTTGGACGACAAACAAGACGACACCTAAAAACAAGGATAGATTACTTAAACTCTACTTTTAGCCTAGCAACTAGCAAGGTTTATTTGTCTATTAAGTGGAAGAAATGATGTGGCAATCCGTGAACTTGTTTAATTGTGTCACTTAGGTCTGTAAAATGCTCTTACGGGATCACTTACATTACGTCCCCACCATTTTATTTTGGGAAAATTAGTTCGGTAACATCACGTTTAGCCGTATTTAGAGGAATGACACTCCGTTCGTCTCGGGCTGGAAAATAACATCGCGAACATCGTAAAATTAGACGAATGACATTCTGGCTTTTTCCAAAAATTTTTAAATATAGAAATTGAGCTCAAAAAATTATAATTTTTTTTGTGGAGTCTCCCGACACAGTTTAATTGCTTGTGTATTTTTTTCAAAACTTTATACATTCTAATTTTGTCTCTAAAATTCATTTAAATATACTATTTGTAGGAATTTTATAATATAGAAAATTAGGTCCAAATATTATGAATTTTGTTTTTGAGGTTCCTTACATAGTGTACTTGATTTTTTAATTTTTCCAGAATTTTTAAAAATTAATTAATACAATTTCATAATGTCCTTACATTATGAAATATTAGACTCCTCACAGAGTGGACATTATAAAATTGCATTACTTAATTTTGTAAAATTCCAAACAAATTACACAATTAAGCCCACTATTTAAGGAGCCTAAAAAATAAAATTCATATTGTCTGGACCTCATTTTCTATATTAGGAAATTCCTACAAACAATATACTTAAATGAATTTTAGAGACAAGATCAGAACGTATAAAGTTTTGAAAAAAATACACAAGTAATTAAACTATGTCAGGAGACTCCACAAAAAAATTGATAATTTTTTGAGCTAAGTTTCTATATTTAAAAAAAAATTGAAAAAAACCAGGATGTCATTCGTCTAATTTTGCGATGTTCACGATGTTATTTTCCAGCCCGAGACGAACGGAGTGTCATTCCTCCGATTACGCTCTAACATGATGTCACTGAGCTAATTGCCCCTTTTATTTTTGCTGTCACTTTGCTAAAACGTGAAGCTAAATACAAGTTTAGGGACCTATCAAGCTAAAACAGAAGTTTAGGGACTTAAGTGGGACAATAGAATAATTTTAACAACCTCTAATTTGGATGAAACTAAATAGAATGTCATTGTTGCACTATCTTTCTTGATCCCTGATTGAAAGGTCTCTCTCATCCACTGAATCGATGCATTGTTCTACTGCTCAAGCTACAGTATCAAGTGTATTCTGGACCCTGGAGCATTGAATGGGATGAACAAGTTAGAACTGTGGGCTTCATTTCTTCAGTTAGATTATTTCCATTTTCCGTTCAGTGGAGGTTAATCAAATTATTTTTTTAACCATGATCTCCTTTCTAGTTTGACATTTGGCTTGATTTCCTCCACTGTTACTCCTAAATTAAATTCATCGATATGGAAGTCATTCATATACCAGAGTGGAGAAAGATATAGAGTGCTCTGAAGTCTGCAATGATGACAACTATAATCAATAGCTAAAGCAGTATTGACGGATGTTATAAGTAGAGAGCGCATAGTTGATTCCCATGTTTGTTGGTAAAAAACAATTATATGATCGGAGTGCAGCCATAATGTTGTTTACTTCAATTTTAGTAATGATTCTCTTTGGAGAAACTGTGCCAAATAATTCAGCCGACCTAACCATGCAATAATCTACTAGATATGTAGTATATCTAAGTAGTACAAATACTATTTCTTTATATATATTTTTGGAACAATGGATCATGCAACTTTTTTTGAATATGTGGCAAAGGTGGGCAGCTGCCCATATGCTCAGCTGAACATTTCTGAATCATGCTATCTCTGGAACAGATTCTTATTTACTTGCCGGTGGGGTAGAACTTTTTATCCTCCGTGTAACTAAGAAATGGTTATTGTATTTGCCCGATCAAGTAATCAGAAAGAGGAAAATGGGACTTGGTCCTAATGTCCCGTTGGGCTCTTTGACATACATAGTCCTTAACACTTTAACAAGTCTTTAGCTTGCATTAACTTTGTGCAGATGGTAGTATTAAAAACTACAGTTTCTTGTGTTCCAATTTCCAAGTCACTGTTTCTGTCTAACATTTCTGTAATTCATATTCTCAGTTTTGATAAATTAGGAAAACAAATTGACTACCTTTTTTTGTTTCAGCTATTTCAAATGCACAATTTTCACTGAATGCTATAATGCTTCTTCTGAGGTTTTAAAATTCCAAACTTACAGAAACACATGCATTATTCAAGTTCTGAACATTTTGAAAGGTAAAAGGATGCTGCGGTTTACTGTCCGTCAAATTTGCTATGTTAGGCATCTCAACTGAGCTCAGCTGTCCAAAACTACTGAGACTTATTGGAGAAACCAACAAGTATGACCATAATAAGCTGGTTTGGTAGCTTAGCCTTTTGATCTTGACACATATATGGACATGATGTGGCTATGCCTGCTATGGTACTGAAAAAGTGGCTCTTAAGAATTTGAAACCCTGCACAACCTCACAAATCATGTTAGGCATGGGCAGATGGATTAGGAAAGAGGCAACCATGGATGTTAGTGATTATGATTTCTGTGACCCAATGAGATGTGCCCAGTTACCAGTATCGTTAGCAATAATAATTCTTGCTGTGCAGAATCCTGAGCACTGTTTTCAACAATTTCGAATTACTTAGCAGCATCTAAAGAAAGCATTACTTTAATGCATAAAAGCCTAAAATGTTCTTGGCATTATCCTCAATTAATCCTCATGCTTGGACACCAATGTACTTCTCACTTTGTATAGCCAACATCTTGAAATTTATCAATATTAACACAAGGGGCACAGTAATAATTGCTGTGTGGCATGCCATGGCCAATGATTCTACTGACTGACAACATGACACTTCTTTTTTTCTTCTTATTCAAATGAACATAAATCTGAAGAGCGCCATTTATCATGCTAAAAGTGGATCCTCCATTCCATTTTGCTATGAATACCTTAATTTTTATGGGCTTGCTTATTTTGGAGGAGTTGAATCAACGCAGCCAGAGCTAGCTTTCTCCATCAACCCTAACTCCAAAAATTTCTCTCACTGACCAAAATTACATTTTTGTTGATGTCTTCTTTATTTCCAGTAATGCCGCCAACCAATTAATGGTGAGGACAAGGCCAGTCTTGTTATAGATGCAATGGAAGAAGCTGGGAAATCAAGCTCTTAGTATCTTAATTGAATTTCTCATCTATTTTTATCATGCCCTCACACAGAATGGTAGAATCATGTTGAGTTTCGCTTGCAGTTAGCCCAATACTCCGCCACAAGTTTAGCAAAGGCTGATTGTTTGTCTTCCAACAACTTGGCGGGTGTGTCATATTCTAGAAGTTTCCCTGCACAATTGGAAAGTCATCAGCATGAATCATCCAAATATAATAAGTGCGGTGATTTACTTATAATTAGATGAAATTTGATGTCATTGCTAGGTTATCTCTCTACTGTTAGTCTGAAGAATGGACAGATATTCAGGGCTTTCATCAGATTGCTATATGACTGAATTGTCTCGTGTAACGTACCGTAGGAAAGTACCATGACCCTGTCACTGTCTGTCACAGTTGGGACCCTGTGAGCAATAGTTATCACCGTGCAACTTGAGAACTGCTGTCTGATGACCCTCTGCAGGATCGCATCAGTTGCGGAGTCGATGGATGCCGTTGCTTCATCTAGCACGAGAATTTTATTTCTACGGAGGAGAACTCTGCCAAGACAGAAGAGCTGGCGCTGTCCAGCACTCCAGTTATCGCCATCATCACTCACTGCCACAGGCCAAGGGAACAAATCATTTGACCCTTCTCGTAACTCAAACCGTTCTATATAGTCATTTTTTTCCTCTGGAAAGAGACTAATATTTCGTTGATGTCACTTACCTACTGTATCAAGAAGAGCAGGAGTGCTGCTAATAGCTCTCTTTAGTTGACACTTCTCCAAGGCCTGAAATGCTCATTGTAAGTTGTCTAATCAGATACATGATACCGTTAATGTCCAGATATCAATCTAGTAAAGTTCAAGATGATCAGATCTTATGATTTTTTTTTATATAAAAGAGCTTCAATGTCTTATGATAAGAGAAGGTTCATTTAACATGATTCTGTTAGGAACTGTAAAATGTAAGAATTTATATTGCCTTTCTTAAACTACTTGCTATTGTTTTGCAGGAGCAGCAAATTTTCATACCTCCCATATCTCTTCATCGGAATGCAGGCCAAGGGGATCCAAGTTATTACGCACAGTTCCTCTGAAAAGTGTAGGGTCTTGGGGGATAATACTCAATTTAGTTCTTAGATCCTTGAGACCCATAGAGCAGATATCCAGCTTGTCAATAAGTATCCTCCCACCCGCAGGATCTACGAGACGGAACAATGAGCTGATAAGTGTTGATTTCCCACTTCCTGTCCTCCCTACAACCCCAATTTTGTTTCCAGCAGCAAAGGTGCAAGTGATTCCTTTGAGAACAAGGGCGCATTTGGACGGTATTTTACCTGCTTAGAAGTGTAAGTTACTACCTTTTATTTTTTAACTTCAGTAACTCTATCTGAAAAAGAACATTCTGTTTTACCTTCAAATCTTGCAGGTCTATTCGTCCCTCCTGCGGCCATGAAGTTGGAGGCCTATTCTCTGGTATAATGGCTGGAGGCTCTGATGGAAGATGCATATACTGCTTGATTCGCTCAACTGAAATGATATAGTTTTCCAAGTAGGAATAAAACCTTGTCAGGAAAACTTGTGTTGAAGTCAGCGTCAAAGCATAGGAGAGGCAAAGACCCGCAAAACCTGAAACAGTTCATATTGGAAGTGTTCATTCATCATAAATGAAGACATCATTTAGAAGGAAGATCTTTTCAGTAATGGTTATGGAGATACCTGGTGAAATTACTCCTGGAGGAACCAAAATAAGAAACAGTGCTGATGTAAGTATCGTCAAGCTTTGCAGTGCTTCTACTCTTATAAGCACCCACTCTTGTGCAGCGACGGTGTGGAAGAACAATGTTGCGTCAGTGTCTATGAGTTGAAGGTTGTTGTGGATGAACCTTTCTGTTGCTACAAAAGCCCTGATTGTCACCACACCAAGAATTGATTCTGCTGCATAGTTCATGACAGGTGCCTTTGTTGTTCCATTGATTCTTACTAGCTCTCTGGCTGAGGCAACGTAGTACCTCTTCAAAATTTGAAAACTACACATCAGCTCGTAATTCAGTAAAATCGCAAGATACATTTGATTTATTATTGCATTTGGTTTAATTGACTAGGGTAATTGCTTGCAGCAATGTAGAGTTACCTGAACATATACCATGGTGATTGCAACTGGGATTGCTACAACTAAGACCTGCCAAGTTACGGTACCCATAACCAGTATTGTCGTAACGACCTCAATACCACCACTCACGACAAAAGCCACGGAGTAAGGTGTGTCAAAGTCCAGAATGCTTAAATCTGAAGATGCCTGCAGAGATAGAGCTCCAGTCAGGGATACATCAGTACTTGTACTGTCACTGTTCTCATTTGAGAAATTAGAATTAGCTTGTTATGATTAGCTTATTTGGAAGTAAGACAATAAAAAAACCATACCCTTGTCAAAATTCTTCCAACTGGCGTTGAGTCAAAAAATGACATGGGGGCCTTGAATACAGAATCCATAAGACCAGTAAAGAATGCTTTGGAGGCCTTGAGTCCCAGAATAGCCGCAAAATAGCATCTAAGGTAGGCAAAGCAGCAGCTGAAGATGGAGAGCCCTGAATATGCCCCAACTAGAAGGGCACTACTGATGCCGTCCATCTGAACAGCCACTGCCAGCCAATATGTGGACACGATCTGAAAGGATGTGAAAAGCACCTGGGAAGTACACATCCCAGAGAGAGGAAAAGCGCCCTTAGAGACATCTACGTAATCTTTATATGGCTTCCATCCAAGGTCGCCAATCCCCCTTTCCTCCTCTTCTGTGAGCTGTACTGCTGAAGGGCCCTTGGCGCTGACTTCGATATCGCTATCCTGCCTTGTAGCCTGCAACATGCTCAGCATTGTGTTGTCGTCAGACAACTGCTGCCACTGGACTTGGTTTTGTTGGCTGGCAATATCCAATGCTGCGATTGAAGATTGGTGAGCAGAAACCAGCTTCTCAAATGCCGTCCCGGATTCCAGTAGTTCTGCGTATTTCCCTTGTTGTCTAACTTGACCGCCATCCATTACCTGTTGAAACAATTACAGAGCGTTTGACTGAAGGATCTTTGATTTAATGTGTCATGAACAATCATGTTCAGAAGATTAACTTACCAGAATCCGATCAGTTTCAGTCAAAAATTCAACTTGGTGTGTCACAAGAACAACAGTCTTCTTTGAAAGTGCTGTCATTACACAATCCTGCAAGAACATTACTATTAGAACTTCGTGCCGCAGAAAACAGTTTGTTTGTATGGACACAGTAAGGAACACTTTTTTTAGCTTACATAGAAAAGAACTGCAGCGGTGTGCGCATCGACTGCGCTGAAAGGGTCATCTAGGAGATAGACATCTGCGTCATTGTAGACGGCTCTAGTCAGCTGAATCCTTTGCTTCTGACCTCCACTCATGTTCAGTCCTCTCTGACCGATCTCTGTCAGGTCTCCGTCATCGAAATTTTCGATATCCTTATCCAAAGCACAAGATTTGATTGCCTTGTCATACATTTCCTTGTTGAAAGGCTTTCCGAAGAGTATATTGTCGCGGACAGTCCCACTCTGTATCCAAGAGTTTTGTGAAACATATGCCACCGAGCCAAATACCTCAACCTGCAAAATACAATTTTAACATGTTTTCAGATACGAACATGATTTGGATCCTTTCATCTGCATAAAGAGCACATATTTTTCTGTCACTTACTGATCCTGATGTTCTAGGTATCTCCCCAAGTAAAGCATGAAGGAGTGAAGATTTCCCTGATCCAACTGGGCCACAAACAGCCACCTTCTCTCCTCGGCGTATGCTAAGGTTAACATTCCTCAATGCCAGGTCAGCTCCACTTGCATTCCAGCTGAAATTTCCATCTTGCACATGAATTCTGACATCGGAGTCATTTGAAGGTACCCTGTTCACATCCTCCTCTTTGATCTCATCTTCGATGAGGAACTTCTCGATACGGTCTAACGACACCTTGTACTGGATCATCATCGTCAGGACCTCGGGAAGCATCCTTACCGGCTCAGCCATGACCCTCAGGGTGGCCAAGACCGTGAACAGCGTGCTGGCATTGAGTGGCGCGCTCCGCATGATCGCTGTCGCGGTGTACATCACCGCGGAGACAACCGTTGGGGACATCCAGTACATGACCGCGCCGTAGGCCTTCTTCATCTGCGTCTCCCTCAGCCATTTGAACTCGGCGTCCCTGAGCGACTCGATGACGCGCCGGAACTTCTCCTCCCATGACTGCAGCTTGATGATCTTCATGCTGTTGAGTATCTCGGACGTCGACCGGAGCCTCTCGTCCTGCGCAACCATGAACCTCGCCTGGTACCCTTGCAAGATCTTCGCGAACGGCACGTTGAGGAAGCCAAAGATGATCAGGGGGACTAGGCCCGGAAGAGCCCCAAGCCTCAGCGCCCAGAAGAGCGTGGTCACTGAGAACGCCAGCTGAAGCGGCGAGCTCCACGCCATGTGCAGCCAGTTGATGGCGTCGCCGAGCCGGTACGCGTCCACCGCAATGTAGTTGACGATCTCGCCGGTCGAGTGGTTCCTCCTCCCCTGGCTGGACAGCTTGAGCTGCTTCTGGAAGATGACCGCCATTAGCGCGGACCGGATGCGCATCCCGGTCCTCCTCGAATCGAAGAACCAATGCCGCTGAGACAGCGACTCGACGAGCTTGATGAGCAACAGGCAGCCAACCAACGCCACGCCGACGCGGAGGTCCCTCTCTTCTTGGTCGCTGTACCATACGAACGCAAAGAGCAATGCAGGGGACACGGCTACGGCGAGCGTCCTCATGAAGGCGTAGAAGCCGGTGAGCATGATCTCATCGAGGAAGCACTTGCACAGGACGAGGGCGAGGCTGTTGGTACTCCCACTCCGCGCCTTGTCCTGCCGGTGGCGGCTCCAGGCGTCGGAGAACTTGTGCGAGCCTCGCAGCGCGCCGTCCTCGGAGGCGATGAGCGGGATGTCGGCGAGGTCCAGCGCCTTGGAGCGGCCGAGGCGGAGCAGAGGGTTCAGCCACGAGAAGGCCAGCTGGCTGAGCAGCCCGGCCCGGTACAGCTCCGAGTCGTGCACCGCGTTGTCTATCAGAGGCTCCGACAGGCCGCCGTCGTCGGGAGCGTCCCGGTGGCCGTGGCTACGCCGGAGCAGCGAGGCGAGGGCGCAGAGCAGGAGGAGGAAGTTCACCGGCCACGCGAACGCCTCCGCGACGTCGAGCCGGTGGCCGCCGGCGAGGACCTCCGCATTGTACGCGGTGATCAGCAGCGAGAAGAGCGTCCACCAGAGGACGGCGACGGTCCTCGCCGGCTTCGTCGGCTGGACGTGCAACGAAGCCGCCACGGCGACCCAGATCAGCCCCCTGACAAAGGAAGCCGCCGCCGCCGCATCCGATGCGTCCCGGAAGCCGGAGACGGCGTACGCCGCCGCGGCCGCCACGCAGCACACGGAGACCACGGCCAGCCCCCACCGGCGCCGGCGAGCGGCGCTTCCCCGGCCATCGCGCTGACCCCCGGCGCAGGCCGCTAGCAGGGCACAGGCGTAGGCTATGAAGAGCACCACATTGACGCAGTCGATCAGGCTCCTCTGCACGCACGGTGACGCGACGGTGAGCCCGCCGCCCTCCTGCACGCAAATCCAAGAAGACGCCCAACCTGCCGTACATCCACCCAAACCAATCAAGCAATGGTAGATAAGCTGACCACCAAAGCATCAAACAAACATAATGAAACAAACAGCAAGAAACAGAAAGGGTTTACGACAACAAGAATCTTCTTTGTCTCTCCGTTCTTAGTTCTTACCAGGAAAGGCCATCGCTGGGTCATTCTTGTTGGCCATTACTGCCTCTCACATGCAATGGCCGCCGAACGAAGAAGAAATTACACTTGAAAAAATGATTTTTTTTGAGAGGCCAATGTGTCGCCTATTCTTGCCAGGACGAGGAGGAGCCACTGGTTTATAGTTGTATGTATATGTACAGTGTCTGCATGCGGACTGTGGTATCGGACGGATGCTCTGCAAAACTCGGATTTCTCCTCCGTCGCTCTCAGTTTCGTAGAGAAAATTTTTGGCGCAATTTGTCAATAGTTGTATGTACAGTGTCTGCATGTGGACTGTGGTATCGGACGGATGCTCTGCAAAACTCGGATTGCTCCTCCGTCGCTCTCAGTTTCGTAGAGAAAATTTTTGGCGCAATTTGTCACTGTTGCGATTGTTTATTACGCAATTAGCGCATGTCGTGACGAAGCTGTATTTTTGGCATCTCGTTCGCACAGTGGCCGGCCGAACGTGTCCTGAACGTGACATGTGTCCTTTATCCGGCCCGTGGCCAGTCTCGGATAAGACGGACCGTCTCGTGGCCGGCTGGACCGACCTCCCCACGCGCGCCCATTCCCCTCAGCCTGTTTAATCAATCACCTCCTCATCATGTCGCTGTCTCCATATGCAAGCATGCATGCATACAAGGGTTGAGCGCGGGAGGGAATTCAATTCCCTCTCGCAGCACCCTCTCGCGCCGGCTATTTAATAGCAAGAGACGGCGATTCTAGTTCGCACTCGCGCCGCTCTCGCTTTTCCCTTTTGCCGATTTTGTTTGTGCGGACGATTAAGTATTATTTGCAATCGTCATTAGCAGTCATATCAGTAGGTATTTTTTTCCTCATACGTTATTTCTTTTTTAATTTTGTGGTTAGTAAATTAGTCGAGAAAAATATTTATAGTTAATTAATTGTACTTATCTCGCATAGTTAATTTAGTCGTTTTAATAATGTCGTAATAAAATTTTTGTGAGTTAAGCTAATTAGCCATAGTTAAATTAATCTTACGTAATTTATTAGTTCTAATTTTTATACGTTGTTACTTAGTTACCAATTAATTAGTTGTAAGTACATTGTTTTCTCAATTAATTAGTCCTAAATAGTTAGTTAGAATTAAGTCCTAATTAATTTTCCACCATTAATTAGTCATAAATAATTTAGTCATATTTTATAAGACGTGATTAATTTGTTGTTATCAATTAGTGGTAATTAATTTAGTGGCCTTAGTTAGCCGTAATAAATTTTTTGTTTTTAATCTGTGGTAATAAATTTGGCGTAATTATTTTAGTGCTATTTAGATCATCGCAATTAATTCAGTCGTGACTAATGTAGATGTCATTATGTAACACAGTTTATTTATGGTAATTAATTAGTCTTAATTATTTTGGTCACAACTATTTTAGTCGTACTTAATATGGTCGTAGTTATTTAGTGTCCATTAATTTGTTCTCCATATTTATGCGCAATTTATCGTCATCATCAATTTTTTTCACTGTCTGCCTCTTCCATATCTTGCAAGCCATGCCTTTACCGGAGCTTCTGGAACCCTTCTACGATGGGAATCACCGGTGCAAGTCATGGATCGGTGGGGACGAGAATGGCCCTCACCCCTGGTGCTTCGGGCCGAGAGGATTGCCGAGCCGACGCCGCCACGCTCCCATCCTCTCGGGACACGACCTTATTGCCCTTTGTGAGGCTGGTCTCCATCGGACGCCACTTCACCCTGGACGGCAGTCTACTATCGGCACTTGTCGACATGTGGAGGCCCGAGACGCATACCTTCCACTTTCAGTGGGGTGAGATGATGGTGACTCTGCAGAACGTCTCATTCCTGACCGGTCTCCCGATCCGGGATGAGCTACTTGTTCCAGGCTGTCTGCCGGTGGACTGGAAGGCCAGGCTAGGGAATCGGTTCGACATACCTGTGCCGGGCAATGCCTATGGCGTCCCTCAGACTTGGCTGAGGTATTTCAGTTAGTGCTTGGAGGATGCACTTGACGAGGTTGTTTGGACGCACCTCGTCGCTTACCTTCTCTATCTCTTTGGTTCGGTCATGTTTCCCACGACACAGGGAGATTGGATGTACCCCACTTCATGTAACGCCCCGTTTTCTTTTAAGTCCTTGCCAAGTTTTCAAAATAAAAGTAACCATTTGGCTTTATTGAGAATCCTGCTTAACTCGAGATTTTTGAACTGAGAGTTCAATTGGAATTAATCAAACCTTAACTAAGTCGTTGTTGGTGTTCCTTGTTGGTTGTGGCTCTCTCAGTGGTGTCTTTGCCGCCCTCGGGTTGTGGTTCTCCAAGCCTTCTGTGTGCCCCTGGTTCGCCTCTTCTCTCTCTTAACTTCCTTGTTGGTTTGAATCTCTTTGAGATCCGACCTCTCTCACATCTCCTCCTGCTCAAACCTCTCCTTGCTTGGGGTTTTCTGTCAAGGACCCACTGGGTTTGTGTTTCAAAACCTCTTTGGCCCCCAAGCCACGCTTGGTTTTGCTTCTTCAGACCTCCCTTGTTGAGATCTAGCCGCTCAGACCTCCCTTGTTGAGATCTAGCCGCCGACCTCCCTTGTTGAGATCTAGCCGCTCAGACCTCCCTTGTTGAGATCTCGCCTTTAGGACCTCTCTCTCGAGATCTCACCGCCCGTGTTCTCCTTTAGTGGGATCCAAAGATTCCGACCTCCTTAGGTCCAAGACCTCCTCCTCGGTCCTGCCGGTCTTTTGTAAAGACCACCTCCTAACCTTGAATATTCTGTTGGTCAGACCTCCTGCGCCCTTTGATCTCGGACCGCTGAGGTCCTCCTTGAGATCTTGGACCGTTAGATCTCCCTTTTGGAGATCTACTCGTCAGACCTCCTCGCACTGCTTGATCTGGACCGCTGAGGTCCTCCCTTGAGATCTTGACCGCTAGATCTCCCTTTTGAGATCTACTCGTCAGACCTCCTCGCGCTTCTTTGATCTCGGACCGCTGAGGTCCTCCCTTGAGATCTTGACCGTTAGATCTCCCTTTGGAGATCTACTCGTCAGACCTCCTCGCACCTTTGATCTGGACCGCTGAGGTCCTCCCTTGAGATCTTGGACCGTTAGATCTCCCTTTTGAGATCTACTCGTCAGACCTCCTCGCACCTTTGATCTGGACCGCTGAGGTCCTCCTTGAAATCTTGACCCTTAGACCTCCCTTGTGCAGTCCGAGTGTCGTGGCCTCCTCGTTAGAGCTTTGAGGACCTCTTGTCCAGACCTCTTCTTGAGTCCTTGGACCTCTGCTCAGACCTCCCTTTGAGTGTCTTGGACCTCTTGCCCAGACCTCGCAGGGTCTTTGGAGGAATAACCCTTTTTTGGTGGGGCCACCTCTTTGACCAAGTGGTGCACCCTTTTGATCGGCCCCACTTGCCACCCTCTTCACCTTGTAATTATTGTCTTGCCTCAGAACTCATGCGCATTTAATAGGTGTCGGGTCACATTAAATGCATCACATCCGAGGTACTTTATTTCAATTCTTTTAGGGCAAGCCTTGCCCTAGTTGTCCCGATTGCCTACACGCCATTGAACCTTTTCTTGGTGCACTCCACCAACTCCGGCTATATATAGCCCGGGAGGCGTGCCTTTGTAATCTTTTGCTCATTTCTTCCTTCCTCGCCTCCTCCGCTCGGTTCTTCCTTGCGCAAGACCCTCCCTGTGGGCTCTTTGAGGTGGTGTTAAGCCTCTTGGTTTCCTTTTGGCTGAGTTGGTTTGAGTTCCTTTTGGTTCTTTTGTTGTTCTCTGGCTTAGTGTGGTTTTGCTTATTTGGTTCTCTTGCTAACGTGTAGATCACGAGTTCGAGGAGATCTTGGACCCAGCTCTTCTTTGCAGAAGGCTCTCCACCGCTTGACCAAGGCAAGCCACGACCTCCTTTTGATCATCTTGAACCAATTTTTGCAAATGTATTTCGGTTTTACTTTATCATGCATGGCTATGTTTATAAGAAAATGGTTTGGGCAGTAGTTACTTGCCTACTTGTCGTTATGCCTCCTTTATACCTTGTCTCCATCATGTTGTCATGTTCACCTTGTGAGCCTTAGGGTGGATAATTTAGTTGGTGTTCTCTGTTATTTGCCAACATGGGGGCCGAGGTCTTATATAGCCTCGCTTAGAAAACGTGGTTTGAGCGTATCATGCTTCATCTCTACTAATCTTGACTAATAAGTTATGAAATGTGTGGTTGGTGCCATCATTGAGCAACTAGAGGCGTGATGCCTAAGCTGCGGTCGATCGTGGTGTGAGACCACTTGGTTAAAAATTTGTGTGCCAGACTGGGTGGTCTTTTGGCATGGGCTAATACAAATTGTTTTGCTAAGGCAAGAAGGCAGGAGTGAGTAGTGGTGTCAGGCACACCGGATTGTGGAAGTCTTGCCTTAGCACAATTAAGGACTTCACTTTGTGTCTGTTGAACTGGGCCAATTAGTGCAACCACAAGATCATTTTATGGGAATGGTCAGGCTGAATAATTAGTAATGAGATGGCTTGGGGCTGTTTTGGTTGAGCGTGTGATTCGTTGGCGCAAGAGGGGCACCCCATAACCCCGTGGATTTCTAGATCTTTGGAGGGATTACGAAACCTTAGCGGGCAGCCCTAGTCGGTTCAAAGCTTTGTAAAGGCCTTGCGCGCTTTCTAGGCTGCTCACCTTAGGAAGTGAGCAAGGGTGACCGAACCCATCCCGCTAGAGAGATCGTGGATTGTGGGTAAAGTTGTACACCTCTGCAGAGTAAAAGATCTATTCAATAGCCACGCCCTTGGTCATGGACATGCTCATGAAATGGTGCAAGGGTAGATGTTTCAAAAGCTTGTGCCACCGACACTTCCGTGAGATGCTTTGGCTTTGCCTCAAGAGACCTTGGCCGGCTCCAGAGGGGTCAAGGTTGGCTCTGTAGTGGTCCAGGGTTGGTTTGGACCTCTCGAATGGGTGTTCGAGTGGGTTTTGGGTGAGGACACGCCTTTGGTGTGACCAGACCTCCCCCATTTTTGGGTTGTGGCCGTGAGTGGGTGCTCACTCCACTTTTTTTTTAAAACATCAAAAGTATTATGTATTATGGTTTTACCTTGCTGCCTTTCAATCTATTATTGCTATTATTGTCAAACTTGGCTTTGCGCAAACTAACCATACAGCTCTCCATTGGTAAGTCCTTGCATAAATATTATTGCATCTTTGCTCTCTGTGACTTGCTGAGTACATTCCAAGTACTCATGGCTTAAGCCCTGTGTCAAAGCAGATTATGAGGATGACCAAGTGCGTGGCGGCAGACTCTTCGAGGAGGAGTTCTTCGACAACTAAGATGCCTAGGACGCCCTCCACCCGACACTGTGGTGCTTGTTGGATGGCTTCGTGTTTTGGTGTTTGAGCCTTAGAGCTCCTTGTCGCTAGTTGTAAGTCCTCGTTGGTTTTGTAAGCCCTCGGTGGCGCACCTCTTGTTAACAAGCTTGACCATAAGGTCCTATTATATAAGTTCTATTTGTCTGCTTCATCTTTGTTTGACCTCGTGGTTGTGGTATTGGCTTGTATTCTTGTGCGAGCTAGCTCGATTGTCCCGGGACTAGCTCAGATGCACAGGCGGGACCACCGGGAGGTCCCACGACTTAGCCTCGAGGTCCCGCGGACCTCTCTTGGTGATGTGCTCGAGGTGCTACGAGCAGTGGCGGCCACGACCTCCGGGAGGTCCTCAAGACCTCCCGGGAGGTCAATGGCATCAAGACCTCCAGAGGTCCGCGAAGACCTCCGGGAGGTCCCGCACCTCCTCAGTAAAGCTCCATGCGGTGCTACCACATCCTTCCGTGGTGACTTCGCAGCAAAAAAAAATGGTCCTCCCGGACCTCTTGCGGTACATCACGGGGTGGGTCGTCACACTTCACCCGCATCGCCGAGCTTTAAGCCCTTAATGGCCCAGGCGAAAGCCCAGGATACCTAGTCCAGTATGAAGTAGTTGGGCCCTCCATCAGCATCTTCATTTTCAAGCTTGTTTATGCACGTGCTGGGGTTTGATTTGGTAATCGGGTGAAGCATTCTTGTCACAAGGTTGTACGCCTCTTCGTATGTCCCACACATGGACCCGATGACCTTCTGCTTCGCTCTTCGGACGTTACTGTAGCTGACTAGATAACCAACCAGATTGGCGACTTCCGACATCAGCATCTTGGGGGAGACAGACATGTCCTCCGCAACTAGGTAGCTGATGAGGCTTGCCATATATGCGGAAGTCACGTTTCGATGCTGCTGCAAGGGCTCGCTAAGCTCACAAGTGTGTTCAATCAGGGCATTGACCGCGAAGACTGAGCCGAAGAACTTTGCTCGGTGAGCGCTAACCTTGCTAGGGTAGCCTTCCACTATGCTTTTCACTACGTAATGTCCTGGGTTAGACCCGTGCCCTCATTACACACGGCTGATGGACAAGGCGTACCGTGTTATATCTTGTTGCATGGCCGCCTTGCTAGGGAAGTGTTGCCCAACTAAGAGGGTGCCGGCATCAAACCCCTATTGGGACCCTTCTTCTTGCGACATTACGAGCGAATGCACCGGGATATCATCAAGTCTCTATACCACATAAGGAACCTTCGATGACACAATTCCCCCGGTTGGACCACTAGCCTGGTGTGCGTCCTTGTCGCTACCATCCGAGCTCGGGTCAACATCCTCGTCGAACTCCAACCCGAGAAGCTGGTCAATAGATACTCGTGGCAGTCGATGTGGGTTGACCACCACAATTCCACCCCCTCATTTTGCACAAAATTATGCGCGAGTCTTTCCTCTGAGACAACACATTCTGTGCTACCGTCTTCAAGCTCCGCCTGCGATTGCCCGCTTGCCAAGGCCCTGACATCATCAAGGTTTTCTGGCGCACTGCGTACGAACTTCACGTACACCATCGGCTTCCCGTATATCACCACCTCGGGTTGGGAGGCAATCTATATGTACTGGCCCCATGCTACACTTCCATTCAACTTCACCAGCTCCCATATGCCCTTCGTGCATATGATCCCCTCGATGACAAGTTTTTTTGTCATTGGCTCCATGTCGAACTCCCTCCGGATGCAGCTCCGAAGCTCGTGAATATTCATCGCATCAAGCCTCTCCGCCCGGACCACCTTGTACTGGCATCTCGATAGGTCTAATCCATTGGGTCCGGCCCGTACGAGACCATCGCCATAAAATACTACCAAATCTTGCATGTTCGAAATTACCGAAAGCCACAACAACCCGATCTGTGATACGCGATATAACAAATATGGTATGTAGTTACCACAAATTTAATATGACTGAACTAATTAATAGTATTTAATTATAAGTAATTTAATCGTCAGTAATTACCCACAGCACAAACAATGACGACAAATTGCATGCAAGTAATCGATTAAATACGAGTAATGAAATACAATTATTAATTAATTAGCAACAAATTGAATACTGTCCAAAAATTACTTACGAGTTATTCATTACTAGTGTAATTACCACTAATAAACAACGACTCAAACAAACATGATTTATTAATTACCACTGATTAATTACCACTAAATTAATTGCGATAGATTAATTATGACTATTTAATTTCCACTAAATTAATTATGCCTAAACAATTGCCACTGCACTAGCTATGGCTCATTAATTATCACTAAATTAATTACGACTACTTAATTTCCACTAAATTAATTATGCCGAGCTGATTAACACTAAACTAATTATGACTGATTAATTACTACTAAACTAATTATGACCAATTAATTACAACTATTTAATTTCCAATAATTTTTAACCACTAACTAATTCATACTCAAATAATAAAGCCTACTTAATTACGACTAATTATGATGCACTAATAAATTATCAATACATTAGTCGCAACTAAAGTATTAACAAAGAAAAACTACGACTTAATTATTAACACCTATTTAATTAAGATTACAAGTTACATTAATTGGAACAAGCTAATGAAAACTAATTAACTATGACTACGGTAATAACGACAACTGCAGCGGACAAAAAATTACCTACCCTTTGGGGGAACCGTTCAAAAGTGCTACGGTCCTAACAATTACTCTGAACTATAATCTCCAAAAAATTTAATTATATTCTATATGTCCTCAGCGATGACCACGAGAACGAGAACGAAAACGCGATTGGGATGAGCGATGAGCGAGTGCGAGAGTCTGGTATTTATTGCAGCATGGAGGGGGGAGAAGCTGTGTTGGTCGCGGAATCCAGATAGATGTTGTCAAAGCCGAGCACTCTAGGCAAGGGGGACAAAGAAGAATCGGGCGACATTTGTGCGGAGGAGCCTCATGTCAGATCGAGGAGAACGACTAGAGGGGGGTGAATAGGTGGTTTTAAAAACTACTTTGGCTAAAACTGAGTTTTATGTGGAATTATAAATCAATTCAGTTTTGCACAATTAAAGCTTAAATCAACTAGTCTTTACTAAGTGCACCAACAATATGAGACTATATAAATGATGGCAATCATACACATACAAGTAAGCAATTAAATACAAGGAATGTAAATTGCAATATAGTAAAGCACAAGAAATCAAACCATAATGACACAACGATGTTTTACCGTGGTGATCGGAGACTTGCCGGTCTCCCCTAATCCACGTTGAGGTAAGCCCAAAATCAATTGGATCGGCTCCAAGAAATGAGCCAACCACCTCCGAGATAAGTCCAACCACTTGGATTGGTTCCAAACCGAACCAACACCTCGATCCACTAGGGTTGCTCTTCCTCCACTCCGGAGATGGCGAGCACCAAGCCACTCACAAACGCCCGGGTCTTCTCACAACCTTCTTTGAGAAGATCACTGAACCATGACGCCTCCACGCCGTCTAGGTGTCGGCAAACACCAAGAGTAACAAGTTTAAAACTCTCACTTGAACTAATCAAGTGTCTAAGCTCAAGTGGATACACAATCCACTACCTAATGCAACACATGCAATTAGGGTTTGCTCTTCAAGCTCACTAAGTGCAACACACGCACAAAAGAGATGAGAGGGCTTGCTCTTAGCTCAAAGGAGTGTGTAATGGCACCAACAACTTTAGCAACGACCTCCACAACCGGCCAAGGTGGGTATTTATAGCCCACACACAAAAACTAGCCGTTGGGATAAAGTCCTGCTGAAAAATCAGTATGAGCGGTATTAACGCTAACCAAGTCGCGGTACTACTGCACATCGGCTCAACGGTCGGATCAACCACACAGAGCGCTCTGAACTAGCCGTTGGAAAATGGTGCGGTACTACTACCAACTAATGCACGGTAGTTCCATTCTTCGGTAGTTCTGCTCAAAGCACTGCGGTACTACCGCTTCCGTTGATGTCCAAAAGTGACGCTCTCTGGAAAAAAAGTACCGCTCACAATTCAGAAATACCGGTGTGCGGTCGTACTGCTCAAGGAACGCTGGTACTACCACAGCAAGGATTTGCAATCCAAACTTACTGGACGGCTCAGATCAAATGGGCCATTCGGACCGCGTGTTTTAACCGCACGATTGGGTCACTTTCGGACGGTCCGAACAGCACACGGTAGTACCGCCGAAGGGAATACGGTACAACCGCTATGCGGTAGTTCCACCATGAAGGCTCCGGTACTACCGCACTTCAACAGAGCAACTCATGCTCAAAAAGGCGTCGTTCTGTAAAAAACGTATCGCCAACAATTTTTCGGTCCGACCGGGTTGCGGTAGTTCCGCACCAAAACCCTGGTCATACCGCTGAGCGGTAGTACCGCAGACAACAAGTCGGTACTACCGTTTTTCCTGAGAAAGCAGCAGCTCGCATAAAAAACAAACTCAATTGCAAAACACATTTGACAATTGATGAGTGATGCAAACAAGGGTTCAAAAGACAAGATTCTCAACAAGTTGCAAAACACATTTGCCAACCTTTTTATAATCAATGCCATCAAGGAATAAGGTACATGGACTTAAACTATTTGCATAACACATTCGCAAACTAAAGTCACATGCTACAAGGATTATGCATGAGCTCCGACTATTTGCAAAACGCATTCGCAAATATTGGCAACATACTAACGAGAGCTAGAGCAAACACAATGAGCTATCAACACATGACTAACTCAAGCTACTAGTCAAGACCCCTCTTAATAGTACGGTAACCTATACTAGCAATCCGGTCTTCCAACCAAACACCAAGACCGGTAAAATACTAAGAACAAATTCTTAGCCCTAGCTAATCATACATTTGTCTTGCACAAACACTTGAAGCTTGATGACGCACGTTTTCACCTTAAGTCCGGGTTCTTGACTTGATATGCATCAACTCATGATGCATTCTTTACTTGACCTCCATCAACACATGATGGATCTTCTCTTGACTTGATGATCAACTCATGATCATCTCCTCTTTTTGAACATCATCAACACATGATGATTTCCTTTTCTTCGAGTTCTTGATACACATCAATACATAATACATCCTTTACTCCAAGTTCTTGAATTCAATATCATCAACACATGATGATCTTCTCCACTTCGAGATCTTGGCTTGAACATAATCAACACATGATGATTTCCTTCATCCCAAGTCTTGACTTGATGACGATCAACTCATGATGTCATCCAAAGTCTTCAACATCATGGAACATAACCTATTTCACTAACTCATGAAAAATATTAGTTCCACAATGTGATTGTCATTAATTACCACAACATACCATTAACTCATAATGGTGGGACAAGATACTTCAATCTTTCCCTCTTTGGTAATTGATGACAACCATTTCAATTACAAATAATTGAATGAGGATAAATATGAGTATGTATAAACTACACAAGTTTTGTATACTCAGATGATATGTTTCAAAGTAAAGATCCTTAATATATATGGATAAAGGAATATGGATCAATACTAATGAAACCATAAAACATAGAGTGAACTCCCCCTAGATGTGTGCATACATGAATGTATAATGAGAACATATGCACATATTCAAGTTAGACTATTTGTGGAGTTCAACTTATATTTTGGATTTGAGGAATGCAACAAGATATAAGATTATAATGTCGAATGCATACCTCTTTGATTTTCATATTTATATCCAACTGAGACTAAACAATAGATATAACAATAGAAGTGTTAGTCTCACAAGTAGGGCTGCATATCTAGTGCACAAGCACCATTTGGTGCACATATGCAAAAACTTTTAGTTTGGGTATCAAATTAGCATAAAAAATTCTGAAAAAATTCTAGATGTAATTTATGGTGTTTTGTTCCACCCTTTAAAATTTGAAGTTCAAACTCAAAGTATGTTAGAAGAAACAAAAAAGAGAAGTTTACTATGAATAGTAACATTTGCCTTTTTTTCCCTTTGCTTTTGATCTATCATATGTCAGAAATTTCTCTTTTTTGTTTCTTCTAACATACTTTGAGTTTGAACTTCAAATTTTAAAGAGTGGAACAAAACACCACAAATTACATCTAGAATTTTTTATGCTAATTTGATACCCAAACTAAAAGTTTTTGCATATGTGCACCAAATGGTGCTTGTGCACTAGATATGCTGCCCACAAGTAGATTGTCATTAATAACCAAAATACTCCATTAACTCATAATGGCGGGTCTAGATTCTTCAATCTCCCCCTTTTTGGTGATTGATGACAAATCATTTAATAATAACAACATTTGGATATAAATCAACATAAGATAAGAATTTAAGCTATTTGACTATTTGCATAGATGACACAAAGCTAACTATGCATGGAATAAGGTGAAAATACAAGAGAGAATCCAAATGTTCTTCCAAAACATTCTCCCCCTTTTGGCATTAAACACCCAAAAAAATCCAAAACAAATTCAAGCCAAAAGGAGTCTTTGCAAATATGTTTTCCCATATACTAGTTTACCCCTTTTTTTAAGTAAACCCAAAATGTTTAATATGTTTTTCACAAAGAAAAAACTCCCCCTTGCACAAAGGTTGTTGTTGACAATCTTTTCTTCTCCTTTGACACACAAAGGCTTGGTTTTCTCCATCCAATAGATATCTCCCTTTTTGTCACCTCTTTGAAATATATCCATCCAAAACTTATGATGACTTCAACTTCTCTTATTTGACCATAACTTGAAACCAAATTCTTCTTCCTTTGACATTTTAGCACCAAAAATGTCTATTTGTGTATCACACTTGAAAGGTAGACTTTAAGCCTCACTTGTAGACAGCACATGTCGACAAGACTTGAACTTCTCTCGCAAAGATCTTCAAAGAAAACATCCAAAGAGAAGAGGGAAAGAGAGAATCCGCTCGTACACGAAAAGTACTTGAGCTTGGTCAAGAGAGGTAAGATCGGCAAGGAATGAAATTAGATACCACTTAAAAGGATAAGATGATATCACGTGAAAGAATACCACTTGTAAAGACGAGGGTGAATCTCATGCCGAGGTCAAGATGATCAATAAAAGCTACCACTTGGAAATAATACCATTTTTATGATAAAAATAGCATAATGCGAACAAAATAGCATATAGAGTCAAATAGGCGCTTAAGGGTAGCTAGTGAATACAACAAAGATCAAATTTGACTAAAGGAAGCAGCCAAAATAGGTTTAGAATTGAATTGAATTGAAATGGCTATCTTGACAGAAAAATCGGTAGTACCGCAATTGAATGGCCGGTAGTACCGGAAAACGGTAGTACCGCTGGAATAACGCCGGTAGTTCCGATTTTCCTGAGACTTCAAGGATAGACATTGGAATTGAGAGATATGCAAATGATCCCTAGTTTTATACTTAAATAAATGACATCTAGGATCATTATGCATGAGATAGAAGATAGAAACTTCAATGAATATAGTTTTTATGAATTAATCTTTTGTTTTTGCAAATGAGATTCTGTAACACCCTGACTATACGGAAGCCATGATGTCACCTAAGAGACTATCATACAACAACGATATGGACTAATTTCAACAATTTTCCAAACAATAATGCTTTAACCAAATAGAACTAAGACATTTCTCTAAAATCCGGCAGAACCTCCTTTGTATAGATGGCTACACCGGGGATTCAAAGAGTTTAATATAACATCATTCAACAACCAAACCATCCAATTTAACGAATCATCAAAGGATATCCAGGGTAAGCTAAACAACTATAGCATAATCAAAAGGGCATCCATAATCTTCTAATCAACCCTATTACAAATTATTGAGGCTCTACTGAACCAATTAATTTCAACTCCTCAATAAACCAACAACCAAACATTCTAATCCATCGCAAGAATTAAATGAGCTCAATCAGCGAATGAATAAGAACATAAATGGGTCATCCATAACCACAATTAAAACATCCACCACGAAGGATGGACACCAACTGCATCTAGAGCAAATATCAAGAATACGAATTGTGGATAAAAGGACTAGGTTATTCATTGTGGTTAGTGATTATGTGACGTGCACCAAGTCTACCCCGTCCCATGCATGTCGCTGCCTCAAGAGGTACCTAGCAAGCACAACACAGCAAGAGTGAGTCTACGACTCAGCAAAGTGCAATAGTAAATCAAACATAGCAACATAAGTAGTCAAAGGGATTAAACAATCACATCCTGAACAACAGCATTATAGACCACAAATCCATCTCTTATGATAACATCATATGCAGTCAAAGGAAATAAATGATCACATCATGAACAACAGCAGTACAAAACACAAATCCATCTCTTATGATAGCACCATAAGCAGTCAAAGGAAGTAAACGATCATATCATGAACAACAGCATTAAAGTGTATGAAATAAGCACAGAACGGACACATGAATGAATGGAATGAATGATTTGGACGAAATGAAGGGACTACACACATGCAAATACCGGTATTGCTGGTGACACACCCGTCGGTGTTCACCTAAGCCCGCATTTAACAAAATGCGGGGATCCAAGCCCCGTACGAAGAACGTTTCGTACGGGTGTCCCAAACTGCCCACATTGGAATGGTGGGTCTTACTTGCCTATACTGGAATTGATGGGTCTTATATAATGATCCACTCCCGTGGATTGAAACAAGTATTATGGATGCATGGTATGACATATGAACATTAAAATTACATGCTCTCTATTCATGGAAGTAACACAAATGGATTGAATATGAACTAGTAAATATTAACATGGTACTTAGAAATACAATACCAACCACAAGCATACACATGTCATAATCATAGAAACACTAAGGTACTTTCCATGATGCAAATGCACATGTCCATTGTCATTATCATGATTCATCATTGTTATTATTAGCAAGGTAGTCTCATCACTCACCTTGGCCCATCAATATTGCCATCAATCATGAAACCATTACCATGTGAATATCATCATTTAAACATTGACATGTAAGCATCCTCATATAAACTCCACCATGTAAGCGTAATCACATAAACATTAGCATGCATCGTCATGTAAACATTTCCATGTAAGCTTCATCACATACGCATCATCATAAAACATCATCACTAAACTATGGCATTCATGCTCATCAACATTACCAAGCAGCAAGCATTATCATTAAACTATGGCATTTAGGCTCATCAATATTACCAAGCAACAATCAACATCAATCAACTATGGCATTCAACAAGAATATAATATAATAACTCATTAATAATACTTGCACTTGCCTCAACCGTAAGACGGAAGACAAAAGGCAGAACACTCTAACCCTGGAGTTCACCACCATCGAGCGGCGCGCACTGTGAAATGACCACCACCTCCTCCCGCGAGACCTCAGTGAAAGCGGACAGATTCCCCACTACCCACAGTAGCCGCGCCATCTGCCACCAAGGACGCGGCCGCCATGTACAAAGATTAGGGCACCGCCTACAACTGCAAGTGAAAACCAACCAGGAGAACGATCTCGCTTTTAGAGAGGGGACGATGAGAGCAATTACCAAACTAACGAACGAACGACAAGATCGACAACGACTGATGGAACACAACAGTCTATAACTAGACCCACATAGCTCTGGTTATCAACTGAACAATCAGCCACAGGCTGCCAATTACTACCAACAAGAAGAAGGCACAAATCACATCACCAATTATCTGAAATTTCTGGTTACTACAGATAGAATTCACAAAGACAAACATTCACTAGTCTCGGTTCATCAATCCATCAGTGTACCCTTTACCTTCAATAGAAAGTATAGCAGTTCTGGGTTGGACAAATGATCAGCAGGCTCAAGCAAGGCATTCTTCCACCTGATGTTGAAAAAGGTTGACATAGATCTTGCTTCAATTGTTGCAGAGGAAAATGATTAGATGCAACTCGGCCTATGGCGTTGAATCTCTCTCAAAATTCCCAGCAACATGTCGGTTGAAATGGATCTTTCATGAGCTTCATTCGGATTTGTTTGACCTTCTGGTAGATACTACTGGGGCTCATCCAATCCAAATTCACAAATTGTTAGCGTATCATCAGGAAGGTGCGGCTGACTACCCACGTTGATTAGCAGAAACTGATGTCCTGTAGGTTCAGCTAGTAGAGAATCATCAAGTCCTTTCACATCGGACCCTGACAATCGAAACTTCAGGATTTTCCTCTTGTCTTGCGCATTGCTCAGTAATTCCAAAACTAAGATGAACCGAGTCAGGGTGAGAATCTTACCCATCGATGAGCGCGGCCCTATCGGGCAACACGAAGGCCTGGAAGGCGGCGGCCTACCCCTGGCTGGGCACGATCATCTGCGCGGGCTGGCCCTGGAAAACGCTCTCGAGGTGCTGCTGCGCGCAGAGCTGGATCGACGCGCCTTTGGCGGCGTCCTGCGGCCTCTTCCCCCAGAACGGCAGCACACCATGGAGCTCCTTGGAGGTCGCGAGGATGACGGGGGAAGCGGAGGCGATGGCGAGGACGGACAGGTCGTCCACCATCCCAGCTCGTCTCGCCTGTGGCAGCAACACAAGAGAGAGAAGTGGAAAGGGGGGAGAAACCGAGGGAGCGCGCTGCGCGGCGGGGATGGGTAGAGTAGGGCCGAGCGGAGGGCGGCACGGGCGTAGGCACAAGCGACGCCGACGGCAGCGCCGCACCAGGTATCCAGGGGGAGAGCCAGGCAGGCCGGCGGCGGCGGCTTCAAGTAGGAGAGTGAGGTTGGGGGAGAAGGGCGGCGCCAAGTGCTGGAGGGCAACAGCAAGAAAAGTGGCGGCAAGGCACTCACCATGTGGCAAGAAGAAGAAGAGTGGCGGCGTGCACTCGACATAAAGATCAGCAGACCAACTAGGGTTTTATTTTGGGAGGGGCGCATCCCTAGCTCCACTTAAGTGGTTGGCTTTCTCTTTTGGGCCATGGATCGAAAGCCCACTCCTTTCAAATTCTCTAAATTTCAGAATCGGCTCTTGATTACTATCTCTAATTCATTAGTTACGTATTTAGTTAAGTGGGGTATTACATTCTACCCCCCTTACACAGAATTCGACCCCGAATTCTACTAAAAAAAAACACCTACAACTGAAATTAAACATCAGATTTTCATCGCAACTAAGAAACGGCAACTTTACACCAAAAAGGGGCAAACTCAAAAGCGAAGATTCATCATGAAATCCCTTTCGCTTTCCATGTCGGCAGTTTACAACTAAACACCACATAAGCCAAAAGAGCAACCACTCAAACACCAAATCAAATACTTCCTTTCTTCTTTCTGAACTGATAAGGACCACACAAGCCATCAAAAAGCCAAGCTCAACTTGCGAAAGACATTCGTCAACAACACAAAGCTCAAACGAGAATCAAGAAAACTCTTCACTACCCGTGGAAACACTCTGTTTCTCAGTTTCACTTTTAGGAGTAAAACTTCTCTCAAACCTTGGAATTCGAACTCATCGCATACCACACGAGCTCAAACCGCTTAATTTAACATCCCCAAATTATACTCAATCTAAAATATATCATTTACACATTTGTGGAAAGGCTCTATTGATCCAATCAAACACTCTCTAGACAACTCCTTCCACTAACGAAATTAATAACAGATGGCACCCAAAGCACCTCAAAACATGTTTTACGCAATCACATCACCTCAAACTTTTAAGAATAGATAATTCGGAATCCTCAATACACACGCTCATGTACTACACCAGAATGGGCCTATCAATGATCATTCCACTGCTCAGAATACTCTAAGACTTCTACAACGAACTTTCCTTATAACAGATAGTCAAAATCATCGGATTAAATCTCTAACCATTCCCACAATTCCAACATACTCACTCATTGGCATCATCAGGAATCACCCACACAATCTCGCAATACAATCCAATTGTGTTACTCTGTAAAATTGATCAAGGTTTCCATACCTTCGATAAATCCCAACATTTCAACATGAGCTGAGGTTCTACTTAGTCGTATCACTATTCCGTTTTACTTCAACGACAATCATTCTATTTGAATCAAATTTCCTCCAAGAGATACACATCGAAACCAATTCATCTTCTACTACTCCTCTAATAGCTTGGTAGCACAATCTCACCACTACAATTTCTTAACCACCACCAAACAGTTGCCAATTTACGATTTGTAAAACCTTGCAACACAAAATTGTTGATCATTTCTCAAAAGAAAGAGGGCGAGCACGGACAAATTTCGACACACCGAAAAACATTGCTCCTCACAGTGAGCACGAGACCAAAAGAAATAATCCAATAGCGTTGATCTTGGGAAACGAAAGTTGAGATCACAGTTAAGGGCACACACTCCTCAAAAAGAAATTAGCAAAAATCAACTGATGAGAATATGACATTTTGCCAACTCGAACAAGATAAGTCCTTAAGACCAAACCACAAGAACCACTTAAAAGCCAATAAAATTCTTCGACACGTCATTTTGCTCGGAACAGTTCAACTTCCACATAAATCATGAGATCCAAATAATCTCGGCCGCAAAACTCGAAATATTTTCATTTATGGGAAATCACGAAAAGCAAGCAGATCATTGTATTAATCATGTGGGTAAATACGCTGCTAAGTCTATTTGCGAATACATAACCATTTATATACATAGATTCAGTATTTCACCTTATGTTTGGAAATCAGTTCAAAACATGATTAAAGAGTTACTAATGTACTTTCTATAAAACAAGGTTTCACACATTGATACACCAACAACCATCTAATCCTTTATACATGTTTCAACAATTTTAGCATGTCAAGACTTAGGTAAACCTAGCATTTATGTAAAATCATCAAGTAGGTGTTTACGAGATTGCTTCATATTATTATTCACTCTTCTTAGAACCCTGTTGATTCTAACCAGGAATAAATATATTCTAATTCACATCTTGTCAAGTAATCATTACAAGGCAGCAATAAATTAACCGGTTACACTACCGAAGACATCAGTTAAGATTAATTATGCATCATGCCAAAAACCCAACTTGAAGTCATAAACATTATCAATTATCTTCTTTACTTACAACTTCTCACTTAACACGACAAAACTTTGCAAGGGGTTTTGACACCTTTTAGTTTCAAAGAAAAGGTTCAAAACTCCAACATCCCAACTACTCCAACCGAAACAAGTCGGCTCAAAACATTCTTCAATGAAGTTTGTAAAAGATAATTTCCATTATTCAAAATATCAAACGAATCACTGGATCACACTTTTCAACAAAAGGTAGGACTTTCATGAAAAAGAACATTCTCATAAATCAACTACGATTATAATCAGCAAAACAACTCATCATTCAGGAGACCAAAAGTTTGCTTTAAGAAAACCAATAAAGACCGATGAACACCTCTCAACTGCAATAAACCACTAATCCAAGAAGACTCATCCACCGCATCTGAAAAAGAACAACCATTCCAAACTCAAGGAAGACAAAAATCTTCCCAGAGAGACTCATACCCCGAACGGTGGTGCAACCTGGCAACCCAGGACTACAACCACGAACTGAACCTCTCGTTATCTACCATTATAACATATAGTAACCATATAGGCATAACATAAGTATTCATAATCATTTCATAACAGCAATGCTCAAAGCGACATAACGAAAACGTGAATGCAATGCTTGACCCATTCCCATCTTACTGTGCACAGTGTGTCAACTTAATATTTTAGCTACCATGGACCTAAAGCCCGCTCTGATACCAACTGTAACACCCTGACTATACGGAAGCCATGATGTCACCTAAGAGACTATCATACAACAACGATATGGACTAATTTCAACAATTTTCCAAACAATAATGCTTTAACCAAATAGAACTAAGACATTTCTCTAAAATCCGATAGAACCTCCTTTGTATAGATGGCTACACCGGGGATTCAAAGAGTTTAATATAACATCATTCAACAACCAAACCATCCAATTTAACGAATCATCAAAGGATATCCAGGGTAAGCTAAACAACTATAGCATAATCAAAAGGGCATCCATAATCTTCTAATCAACCCTATTACAAATTATTGAGGCTCTACTGAACCAATTAATTTCAACTCCTCAATAAACCAACAACCAAACATTCTAATCCATCGCAAGAATTAAATGAGCTCAATCAGCGAATGAATAAGAACATAAATGGGTCATCCATAACCACAATTAAAACATCCACCACGAAGGATGGACACCAACTGCATCTAGAGCAAATATCAAGAATACGAATTGTGGATAAAAGGACTAGGTTATTCATTGTGGTTAGTGATTATGTGACGTGCACCAAGTCTACCCCGTCCCATGCATGTCGTTGCCTCAAGAGGTACCTAGCAAGCACAACACAGCAAGAGTGAGTCTACGACTCAGCAAAGTGCAATAGTAAATCAAACATAGCAACATAAGTAGTCAAAGGGATTAAACAATCACATCCCTGAACAACAAAGATTATAGACCACAAATCCATCTCTTATGATAACATCATATGCAATCAAAGGAAATAAATGATCACATCATGAACAACAAAGAAGACAAAACACAAATCCATCTCTTATGATAGCACCATAAGCAGTCAAAGGAAGTAAACGATCACATCATGAACAGCAGCATTAAAGTGTATGAAATAAGCACAGAACGGACACATGAATGAATGGAATGAATGATTTGGACGAAATGAAGGGACTACACACATGCAAATACCGGTATTGCTGGTGACACACCCGTCGGTGTTCACCTAAGCCCGCATTTAACAAAATGCGGGGATCCAAGCCCCGTACGAAGAACGTTTCGTACGGGTGTCCCAAACTGCCCACATTGGAATGGTGGGTCTTACGTGCCTATACTGGAATTGATGGGTCTTATATAATGATCCACTCCCGTGGATTGAAACAAGTATTATGGATGCATGGTACGACATATGAACATTGAAATTACATGCTCTCTATTCATGGAAGTAACACAAATGGATTGAATACGAACTAGTAAATATGAACATGGTACCTAGAAATACAATACCAACCACAAGCATACACATGTCATAATCATAGAAACACTAAGGTACTTGCCATGATGCAAATGCACATGTCCATTGTCATTATCATGATTCATCATTGTCATTATTAGCAAGGTAGTCTCATCACTCACCTTGGCCCATCAATATTGCCATCAATCATGAAACCATTACCATGTGAATATCATCATTTAAACATTGACATGTAAGCATCCTCATATAAACTCCACCATGTAAGCGTAATCACATAAACATTAGCATGCATCGTCATGTAAACATTTCCATGTAAGCTTCATCACATACGCATCATCATAAAACATCATCATTAAACTATGGCATTCATGCTCATCAACATTACCAAGTAGCAAGCATTATCATTAAATTATGGCATTTAGGCTCATCAATATTACCAAGCAACAATCAACATCAATCAACTATGGTATTCATCAAGAATATAATATAATAACTCATTAATAATACTTGCACTTGCCTCAACCGTAAGACGGAAGACAAAAGGCAGAACACTCTAACCCTGGAGTTCACCACCATCGAGCGGCGCGCACTGTGAAATGACCACCACCTCTTCCCGCGAGACCTCAGTGAAAGCGGACAGATTCCCCACTACCCACAGTAGCCGCGCCATCTGCCACCAAGGACGCGGCCGCCATGTACAAAGATTAGGGCACCGCCTACAACTGCAAGTGAAAACCAACCAGGAGAACGATCTCGCTTTTAGAGAGGGGACGATGAGAGCAATTACCAAACTAACGAACGAACGACAAGACCGACAACGACTGATGGAACCCAACAGTCTATAACTAGACCCACATAGCTCTGGTTATCAACTGAACAATCAGCCACAGGCTGCCAATTACTACCAACAAGAAGAAGGCACAAATCACATCACCAATTATCTGAAATTTCTGGTTACTACAGATAGAATTCACAAAGACAACACAGTTCACTAGTCTCAGTTCATCAATCCACTGTGTACCCTTTACCTTCAATAGAAAGTATAGCAGGTTCTGGGTTGGACAAATGATCAGCAGGCTCAAGCAAGGCATTCTTCCACCTGATGTTGAAAAAGGTTGACATAGATCTTGCTTCAATTGTTGCAGAGGAAAATGATTAGATGCAACTCGGCCTATGGCCTTGAATCTCTCTCAAAATTCCCAGCAACATGTCGGTTGAAATGGATCTTTCATGAGCTTCATTCGGATTTGTTTGACCTTCTGGTAGATACTACTGGGGCTCATCCAATCCAAATTCACAAATTGTTAGCGTATCATCAGGAAGGTGCGGCTGACTACCCACGTTGATTAGCAGAAACTGATGTCCTGTAGGTTCAGCTAGTAGAGAATCATCAAGTCCTTTCACATCGGACCCTGACAATAGAAACTTCAGGATTTTCCTCTTGTCTTGCGCATTGCTCAGTAATTCCAAAACTAAGATGAACCGAGTCAGGGTGAGAATCTTACCCATCGATGAGCGCGGCCCTGTCGGGCAACACGAAGGCTCGAAGGCGGGCTACCGGCCGGGCACCATCATCTGCTGGCCGGCCTCGAAAACGCTCTCGAGAAGCCGCTGCACGCAGAGCTGGATCGACGCGCCTTTGGCGGCGTCCTGCGGCCTCTTCCCCTAGAACGGCAGCACACCATGGAGCTCCTTGGAGGTCGCGAGGACGACGGGGGAAGCGGAGGCGATGGCGAGGACGGACAGGTCGTCCACCATCCCAGCTCGTCTCGCCTGTGGCAGCAACACAAGAGAGAGAAGTGGAAAGGGGAGAAACTGAGGAGGCCAAGGCCAAGGGGATGGGTAGAGCAGGCCGAGCGGAGGTGGCACGGCGAGGCACAAGCGACGCGACAAGAAGCGCCGCACTGTATCCGTGGGGAGAGCTGCAAGCAAGCAAGCGCGGCGTCTTCAAGTAGGATAGTGAGGTTGGGGGAGAAGGGCGGCGCCAAGTGCTGGAGGGCAACAACAAGAAAAGTGGCGGCGGCGTGCACTCAGCCACAGGGCAGCAGCAAGAAAGAGTGGCGGCGGCGTGCACTCGGTTACAGGGCAGCAGCCAACTAGGGTTTTATTTTGGGAGGGGCGCATCCCTGGCTCCACTTAAGTGGTTGGCTTTCTCTTTTGGGCCATGGATCGAAAGCCCACTCCTTTCAAATTCTCTAAATTTCAGAATCAGCTCTTGATTACTATCTCTAATTCATTACTTACGTATTTAGTTAAGTGGGGTATTACATTCTACCCCCCTTACACAGAATTCGACCCCGAATTCTACTCGAAAAAAAAACACCTACAACTGAAATTAAACATCAGATTTTCATCGCAACTAAGAAACGGCAACTTTACACCAAAAAGGGGCAAACTCAAAAGCGAAGATTCATCATGAAATCCCTTCCGCTTTCATTAATACCATTATGGACCTATTCATGTGAATAATCTTGGCTCAAATGACAAAACTCACTTAAGTGCTAGAAAGTGATCATTTAGGTCAAACTAGGATTTTGGATGAATTTCAAAATCAAATAACTTTTTCTAGGTTGGCCTTTTGATAAACTTTTGAAAACCAAAAATGTTTAGGATAGCCAATTCTAGGGTTTTCTTTTTGGGATCATTTTCAAATTCCTTTTAGAATAGATTTTACATAAAAATCTAGTTTATGTCAAAAACAAGATACTATTATCTAGAATTTTGGTTAGAAACTCATTTTCATTCGAAATAGATTTTTCTTGGGCCAAAACCTTTGGGAAACCTTTGGAAATCATTTGTATACATTTTGCAACTAGTTTTTCAAAGGATTACTAATAGTTATGAAATTTTTGACTTTTGGCTAAAAGACTCAATTTTGAAAACATTAATAGCACTTAATTTATTTGGGCACACTTAGATATGTGATATACATGAACATGATTTAGCACTCCGCCTTAATGTGCCACTTACTATCTTTCTCAATATTTTTAATAAACAAGATTGCAAACAAGAGCAGGAACATCCTTTTTAAGATTTTCTAAGAATGCAACCTACACAAGGCATAAAGGGCTAGATACTTCAATGTAAATACTTGTTATCGAGATAGCATTGGTTTATGATATGAATTGATTTTCCTCAAGCTTGGCTCCATATTTTGCATATGATGGAATCCACCTCTTCTTGAGTGAGCCAAACTTCTAATGCTTCTCCAAGTACCTATTTATCGTTTAAGCACCTTTTGGTATCCAAACTCGGTTGGGTCCTTGAATGTTAGTCACAATAGATTTGGGCACCCAAATGGCCCTAACAATAATCTTGGGTGAGCTAACAATCCTATCAAACACATTTCTATATTTATCCTTCCTAAGCAAATAATGATCATTATAAAGAATAGGCTTAGGAGAGATACCTTTGGGATAATCCTTACTAAAATGTCTCTTTTCCCGGCAATTGTAGCAAGTTGGGTTTTTATTTCCCTCTACTTGTCTTCTTTTCTTGCTTCTTGCCGGTTTGCCTCCCTTTTGAATGTCTTGACTTGACATCTATACCGTGTCAATTGCGCTGCACGGCCACGACATCGCCCGAGAGAAAAAAAAAGGGGGGAAGGAGGAAGGGGGTGCCACTGTGGCCCTTCACAACCACCGTCGGCCTCGCCCCATCATCAAGGCCAAGGCCGCTTATGGCCTCAAGACGCCACCGCCGCCTATCCTCCGCACGGGCGACCGCATCAATGAGAAGCCACCGCCGCCTCCCAGATTGGAGCACGAGCTGTCGGAGCGCCGCGACTGCAGCCTACCTCCGATCACAGACGGATCGCCTTCCGCGACGCTGCCATTTTGAGCCGCGCCGCCACATCAGGTGGCCTCACACCGCTGGCTCAGAAGCTTGCGCGCCGCCGTCTTGTGCCTCTCCGCCGCTTGCACCTACCGCTGGCTTTGGCAAAGACCAGGTTGCCACCACACATCGTCGCCGCCGCGAATACCGCCCGCTTGTCGACGGCCGCCTCCTCATGCCGCCAGACGGCCGACTCCTCACGTCGCCAAGACGGCCGCATCCTCGTGCCGCCAAGACGCCCACCTCCTCGCACCGCCAAGATGCCGACTTTCACGCCGCCAAGACGGTCGATCCTCACGCCCAAGACGCCCACCTCCTCGCCGATGCACGACCACCTCGTGGTTGCGCCCGATCCGCCACCACTCCGCCGCCGCCGCCCTCATCGACCATTGCCTTTTGAGCGCACTCACTCGGCCCACAAGAAGGCACCGCCACATCGAATCGGGGGAAACCCTACCTGCACACTTTTGACCGGCCTCAGATGGGCGGATGGCTCGATGAAAGAAGGCCCAAGAAAAAGGGCTGGCGGGTGGGAAAGAAAAGAAAGGGATCCGGTCGGTAAAGAGAAAAAAAAGGAGAAAAAGAAATTCCAGATTTTTGCAAATAGGCCTTCGGAATTGCTAAAAATTGCGCGTAAATTTTCTCAGAATTGAAATTTCACGTCTTAACCCCTGAATATTAAGTCATATGAGTATATATATAAACTACACAAGTTTTGTATGCTCATATGATATGTTTCAAAGTAAAGATCCTTAATATATGTGGATAAGGAATATGTATCAATACTAATGAAACCACAAAACATAGAATAAACTCCCCCTAAATGTATGCATACACAAATGTGTAATAAAGAACATATGCACATATTCAAGTTAGACTTTTGGTAGAGTTCAACCTATATTTTGGATCTGAGGGATGCAACAAGATATAAGAAATGATGTCGAATGCATATCTCCATGATTTTCACCTTTTTATCCAATTGAGACTAAACAATACGTATAACAATAGAAGTGTTAGTCTCACATATAGATTTGTTATTAATCACTAAAATACTCCATTAACTCATAATGGCGGGTCTAGATTCTTTCATTACTAGCAGTAATCTTATGAACTCTTGCATGAATATGGAAATGATTGGCATCACGAACTAGAAGTTCGAAGAACTGACCCAGCATGGCCAGAATTTGTACAAGTCTTCGACTCTTTGATAATGTAATCACGGATGAGTAGAAGATTGAGAAGACTCTCTCTACCTTTCACCCAAATGTGGTGCAATCCGCACGCAACTATCGTCAAGACGGCTACAAGGAGTATGCCAAACTGATTAACATCATGCAAGTTGCGGAAGGTCAAGATGAGGTTCTAAGGAAGAACTACATCCCACAGCTACCTAGTAGCAATGTTGACCATGAAGCCAATGCTACCAGCTACAAGGTGAAGAAGCCTCTCACGAAGGAGAGGGGCAAGAAAGGCAAGGTCGTGGGTCGCATGTTATTGATGCTTTCCAGTCTAAGAAGAAAGGCATAGGATAGCATAAAGCACACCTCACCATTGCAGGTACGGAGGATCCACATCCATGAGTTGCACTCATGGATGTGGATAGCCTAGTAGCAGTCCCCATCATCCCTCCTTTGGATATCGCAGCGCCACAGCCGTAGTTGCCCAAGAGGAGAAGATCACCATGTAGCAGATTAAGATAGAAGTTTTTGAATACTTCGCTGATTCGATCTAGTGCACACATTGCACTTGGATCTTTTATAATAACTTGTAGTTTGTGGTCGAGTTGGAACATTGAATTATTGAATAATAGTTGTAAGCTCTAGGAGAGCAAAGCATTAAATTCTTATGATGAGTCCTGCAAGACTTTTTCCCGTATTTATAATAGCAAGTTATGTTCTAATATCTGAAGTATTTTATTTATATGTTGCTTGATTTCCGCTGCATATTAATAAAGTACATTATATTAGAATGCGTGTGGCGCCCTATGGAGGAAGCGTGCTTAGCAAGATAGTGGCACAATGAATACCATCTTGAGAGAGACGAAAATCTTTCAGTCGATCAGCAAGAATGCTGGTAGTCTTACGACAATCGCAGGTAGCGATACTTGTATAATAGGCTCAGGAAGGGCCACAATTATACTCCCGATGGGCACAACATTGGTCATTGAAGAAACCTTGGTGTACCCCGAATCGACTAGAACTCTAAAGGATATTCGCGCTAACGGTTTCCATGTAGAGATTGAAGAAGAGTATGGTAAGAAATACCTACTTATTACAAAGCGTAAAGAAAGTAGAAAAATGGTATTAGAACGACTTCCTTCATTTGAAATTGGGCTATACTACACTGATATTAAGGCATCTGCAGTCTATACTACCCTGAAAACTGTATTTAGAAGCTCTGAGTATTTTCTATCTTTGGCATGATAGATTATGCCGCTTAGGTCTTAGGATGATGAGAAATATAATTAACAATTCACAGGGACATAATATTGATGTAAAGAATTTTTCGAATCAGGCAGATTTTGTGTGCCCGCTTGTGCCACCGGAAAATTAATTACTAGACCTTGTACTATGAAAGCGAAGAATGAAGTCCCTGCATTTCTGGACCGTATCCAGGGAGACATGTGCGGTCCTATACAGCCCCTGTTAGGGTTATTTAGGTATTTTTTGGTGCTCATCGATGCTTCCTTGGAATGGTCGCACGTATGTTTATTGTCTATGAGAAACCACGCTTTTGCAAAGCTAATCTCGCAGATAATTAAAATTATGAATAATTTCCCTGATCATTATGTGAAGTCCATCAGAATGGACAATACCAAAGAGTTTATTTCAAAGGCATTTGATGATTATTGCATAAATGAGAATTAAAGTTGAGCACTCCGTACCGCATGTCTACACCCAGAATGGACTAGTAGAGGCATTAATTAAAAGGATTAAATTTTACCTCACAACTTTGAAGAATTGTAATTTACCAACTACATGTTGGGGACACGTAGTCCTGCTCACAGCAGCTCTCATCAATTTTAGACCGTCGGCATATAACATCCATTCACCTATGCAACTAGTGCAAGGGTCAGCACCGAAAAATTCTTATCTTGGAAGTTTTGGTTACAAGGTTTATGTACCTATACCACCACTACAGCGAACTACAATGGGCATTCTTCAAAAGTCTGGGATATACGTTGGTTATGAGACAACATCCATAATCAGGTATTTGGACCCTATGACAAGAGATTTACATACTGCCCAATTCGCTGATAGTATATTAGATGAGGATAGTTTCCCGTCATTAGGGGGAGGAAATTGTCAGACCCAGGATTAACACCCCAAATCCTCTGTGCATTTCTGAACTAGTCCCATGATCAGTAGCTAGTTTACATAGTAAACAGATATGGTAACATCCATAAATCGCACAATTATATTAATAATCAACAGAGTTTATTACAAAAGAGACTTACAAGCCAACAGTAAAAAACACAGCGGAAGACAAAGAAGTAGTGGAGTCCAGCTGATCTGCCATAGGCAATCAACTGGGGTAGCGGCCTAGTCATCAAGATCCACACAGGTAGCGAAGTCCTTCTCCTCTGAATTTTTTTTGCATAAAGCAAGTATGAGCACAACTACCGTGCTCGCAAGTTACACCAGTCAAGTAACAGATTGAATGCATGCATACAAGGGTATCTCAAAGGAAGGCTTATTGCTTGAATTTACGTAAAGCAATGTTTTCTTTAAATACTTGTACTAAGTTCCAAAGCAGTTATTCTATAACTAAAATTCATTTTATAAATTCTCAGTTTTATAGTCAGATAACATTTCACACATGAATGGTGAAGGATACCCTCCTATCACATGGCTTCCTGCCCAATTTCCATTTGGATAGAGATCCAAAAACATTTGTGGCAAAATTATTTTGAAATCAAAACCAAGGTCTAACTTTGAGTGGCTTTGCCAAGCATGTCCATGACCGTGGACATGACTACTCGAATAGTTCTTAACACTCTGTAGAGGTTGTACAGCTTTACCCACAAGAGATAATCAACTTTTACTGTCCGCTCACACACTTTCGAAGGTGTGCGACTAAGTGATTATCACAAGGCCTTTATAATGCGTCATTCCACCATAGTCCCCCCCTCGCTAAGGTTTTGCCCCCTTTGGACTGACCGTCCGCCGGGTTTGTGGCCCCCTCTTGCGCCAGGTGGGACTAACGCAGGTCATAACATGACTACCCACCGCATCTGAAGGGAACGACCACGGTGGAACATTGCAAATTAGTTAGCCAGGTCCCGCCCATTCGAGACATGTGGTGGTACGATGTGGCTTGGCTTAGCAAGATGCGGCTCGAAGATCGGTCCTTAACTGACTTGGACGACTTTCCAAACAACCCTTGAGCTTCAACCCATACCTGGATTGAGCCCGTGCATAAACTTGCACCCACCAATCAACCATTTCGCCCAAGTACAAACCATCATTTTATTTTATTTTTCAAAGTCATTTATAAACTTCCATAACACACCAATGCTATGGATTCAATTTAAACAACATTTGATTTTTGGCTGAAATTCCCCAAATCAAATATTTTTGGTCTAAGCATGACTAAGCATCAATTTTTTCAAAGTGTTCTAGTTCATACTATTGCATGAACTAGATTTTCATCTAAGGTGACAAGGTAGGTTTATTCCAATGGCAAGATTGGTAGTACAAAGGATTTAGGCATAACTATAATTTAGAATAGGGATTTAAATTAGACTGTATAGAAATAAGCATGCAATAATAATTTAAAAACAGAATTAACATAATTTGAAATAATGGGATCAAATATGATCAAAGGTATAACTTGCCTTGCTTTATTGGTTGCTCTCAAACGGTGTCGAAATCTGACTCTCCGAAGTCGTCGAAATCTATACGCGAAAATAAGCCAAATTCAAACAAAATTTAAATAAAGATTCAAATGAACTCCAAATAAAATAATTTTGGTTTAGTTAGCTAGATCTTGAATTTATATGAATTTAGAAATTTGAATCGACGAAATCGGAGTTCGTATGAAGGAGAACGAACCCCGGGAAGTTTAAAACCCTAAAGAAAACCCTAAAAAGGAATTTCTGGAATTTCTTGATTTATTTTTCTAAAGGAAATCCGCTTTATGACGTCGGCTGACATCAGCGGCTGAATTTGAGAAATTGAAATGATTATGACAGGTGGGGCCCACTTGTCATAGGAGTGGTGCACGGTGGATCTGGTCTACGAGGTTTTGGGACGGGGTTTTAATTGGGAGTGCCACACGGTTGCTGATGAGGCAGCCACGTAGGCCAAAGGGGTGATGGGGTGCCTCGGTGGCGATGGCGTGGATGCCACGTCGGCACCGAACGGCGGGGGCACGGGAGCTCAGGGCTCGTCAGCGATTGGTGGTGCGGCGGCGAACGGCGAGAGTGCATCGGGGAGAGGAGGGCGAGAGGGTCGTGATGCTTACCACGGCGGTGCTCGGGCGCGGATAAATCGCCGGCGGCGAGGACTTTGGCGGTGGCGCGTGTGGCTCTACGGCGGCGATGGCGCTCCGGTGGTCCTCGGGCCGGGTGATTGCGCGCACGGGGTCGGTGTGGTTACAGCGATGCCGAATCCGGGGTCGGTGTCGACGATGGGTCATCACCTGCGCTGGAAACGAAGGTTTTACGAGCTTCGGTGGCGCGGAGAAAATCTTGAAATCCGGCCGCTTAGGAGGGAGAGGAGATGGGGGAATCGGGGGCTTGGGATTAGTAGAATGGTGCACACCCGAGGCTCTCTTAAATAGGGCCGGGGCGGGGCGGAGACGGTGTGCGACGCAGAAGGTCCGTGCGGGACTTTCGGCGATGATTGAGAAATTCGGCGAGAAAGGAAAGGGAAGAGACAACATCGGGCGCGGGATTGAGGGACGCATTGAATGCACGCAGCCGCGTGAGGAGAGAGGGCGAGAATCACGACGTTGACGAGCTCAATGCGGCACTAATGGCGGCCGGCTTGGCTCATCCGCGCAGAGAAGAAAGGCGTAGGGGAGAAGATGACGCGGAGGGCCCACATGGCGGTGACGGGTGGGAAAAAGGAAAGGGACAGGTGTGGCGTGGGATCGTTGGATTTAGATCCAACGGTCCGCGTTGATTGCAACGTTCGGATTATCCGAACTCCACATCCAGATCTGACCGTTCAAATGAAATCGAACGGTTGGGATGTAACGGGGCGCATCGCGCGGGAGGAGCGAAAAGGAGCGGGGCAGCACTGGCCGTCGGATTTTAATCTGACAGTCGCGATTAGATGAGGGGTCAGGTGGGCCGGTTTGGCAGGTCGGAAAGCGAAAGAGAGGTCAATGCACGGTAACTTTCGCCCAAAAAGCGAGTTAGGGTTTTAAAAGATTTGTTAAATTAAATAATCGATTAATTCGCTTAAGCTTTATAAAATAGCAAATAAAATCCAAAAATTCTAGGAAAATTCATAGAAATTCCTAGAGTTATTTTGGACTTAATAAAATTATTTCCAACTTAACTGTGGTAATAGTTTTTGCAAGTAAATTTATTTTGGATTTAAAATAATTAGGAAAAAGCTTTTAAAATTCCGTAAAATTCTAGAAATTAATTAAAATTTTTATTTTTCAATTTAAATCCAACAAAACTTCAAAGACTTCAATAAATTTTATTTTTAACTTTTAAAACTTCGTAAAAGCAATGAAACTCTTTCAAATTTCAAAAATCCAATAAAATAGTAACTTTATTATTTTTAATTTGGTAACATAACTTTGGGATGTTACGTAAATCAACCCCTTGATGAAAATATCGGGAAATAGAGAAGTCCAGAAGATAATTGAAGTCCAGAAGATAATTGAAATCCATGCACATGGCCCACGCACTTGTGAAGCAAATAGAGAAGTCCAAAAGATAATTGAAGTCCAGAAGATAATTGAAGTCTATAAGACAATTGCAGTCCAGAAGATAATTGATTTGCAAGTATTAGCGAATCAACTGTTTAACCACTTTAGTGATTTGAAGAGCGTGACCAAGTCGCATATGCCTGTACGCAATGCATCGGAGATGGTTGAAATACCAATGAAGGTATCCCTAATCCCGTCCTAAGGTCTTAGAAAGGACGAGAACTCCGGCCCCTCGAATCCGAAGTAACCAGGGACACCTGGTGAAAAAGGATAAGAAGGACTTGATACAACCGATCACCAAAGTTCCCTAGAACCTGAAGGAGAGCCAGTTGAGACCTGGCACTAGTATAGAACCTTCAAAAAAGGCATACCAGATTTGAACATCCTCAGGAAGGAAGATACCAGCATGGATGTGTGCGCACACATCGGAGCTGGAAAACTAAAGGGACTTGCCCCAATAATTGAAAGCAGCGGTGAGCAAGTAGAAACATTAGAAGAATCGCCCCTTGGAGAAATAGCTATAAACTTTGTGACCTCAGGAGAATCTATGAAAAAGACAACAGCCAATGTCGACATTTATTTGCAAAAAAAATTGCTACAATCATCGATCTTGATCTAGAGCCTATATTGCTCACTGAATGTAAGAAAAGATCAAATTGGGAAGATTGAAAGAAGGCAATAGAAACTGAAATATTATCTCTGAATAAAATAGAGGTGCTTGGGCCTATAAGCCGCACGTCTCCCTATGTGCACCCTGTAGGGCATAAGTGGGTATTTGTTCGAAAGAGAAATGAAAATAAGCAATGTTGGTTGCATAAGGTTTCACTTAAACGTCCAGGAGATGATTATGAAGAAATCTATTCCCCGCTTATGGATGGAACCACCCTTTAAGTGTACATGGCATTCTTGTGCGTGTTTTGAAATAATTCAACTAATATGGTGGTTCATGAGTAATCAATAGGCTCTCTCGGCTTCCTTAAAAAAAACTAAGCAATTGCCTGTGTTTCGAACCATCCAATTAAGCAATTAATTGACGGTTTTTCGCCAGTCCGACGAGTCTAATTTGGATCCACCGGCTCCGGCATGTCCCATGGTCGCTCCGCAGCAGCAAATCCGCGTCCGCTCGATCAGATTGGGATCGATGTAAGTATACCGACTACCACGTCGATAGCCAAATCTACAGTGTCATGCTTAAACACACCGGGCGACGCATCACGTGGATGCAGACTCGATGTACTTGGCACTGGTTAAACGACAGAGAGACAGAGACAGAGAGAGAGAGAGAGAGAGAGAGAGCAGGGATTTGATTCGGCTGAAGTGGCACGCTGTTGACGCTGACAGAGGAGAGAGGCAGTGGCGACACTCACGTCGACGGTCGACAGCAGCTGGCCGACGACGACGCCGTGTCGTAATTAGGCATTAATTTGGAGGAACAACGTAGTACTAGTATTTGTCGACAGCTCGTCTTCCATGAGCTCATAAGTAAGAAGTAAAAAAAATTATTTGGGCGCTCGTCTTCCATGAGCTCATAAGTAAGAAGTAAAAAAAATTATTTGGGCCCTCGACGCCACCTGAATTGTAAAAATGATCTCTGTGATGCTGTATTTGTAAATATAGCCCTCTCCTAAGCGTAGAATGCTCCGAGCACGACACATGTCACTTTTCGCACTCGGGGGCCACGGAAGCTCGGTGGCCAACGCGGCAATTCTCTCGGCGCAGGAATTAGCGGCGACCGCGGAAGGTGGTGGGCCCCGAGCTCTTTCTGCGCCGCCGGAACGCGGGAGGTGGCGCTGCATGCTACGCCTCCCGACCGCAGGAGGCAGGATTTCACGCGATCGCGATCGCGTCCCCGCCTGCCACGCCGCCTCGCCTCGCCGCCCTGTATTTGTCTTGGCACAGTCTGCAAAGACACGCGCCGCCCTGCGTAGTGCACACTCGGTAGCGGCTGCATGCACGACTCGCTCGGTCAGAAATGCCTGCCCCGCAAAGGTTCCCTAGATGGCTTTAAAACAGACCGAGCGAAAAACTCGTTCGCATTTCTTCAGCCTGAGCGAGAGAGGCAATGAAGGTAGGAAGGGGTTGGTGGTTATCAGTTGCATTTTGGCTGGTTTCCATTTGCATTTTGGGTGGTTTTCAAGTGCATAAGTTGTTGGTCGGCTTGCGAGCATCAAGAAAAGGTAATTTTCATCTACATGCGACTATAGTTTTAGCTAGGTGATTAGCATGTAATTAGCTTAGTGGTCCCGTAATAATTACGTAAATACACATACAATGAGCGTAGTGAATTTGTTATTACCGTACTGGTTTCTTGAGTGTAGAATGTGTTAGGTTACCATAGTTAGTTGACGTAAATGTTTAGTTAATGTGGATGTCACTGTTTAATTAGTTGTGTTAATGTTGTCTTAGTCACGAAAATAATGTGCTTGATGTTATTTGATCGTTACTTTAGTGCGGTTAAGTAGTACATTTGTTAAGGTAATTAATCGAGGTACTCGGGTAGTACGTTGTACTTTCATTGTATGCATGTATCTTTGTCTATATTACGATTTGATGAATTTAGCACGTATGGATTAATATGGTAATCCTTCATGCATTAAAAATCTCCATTTTGAAACCGTATAAATGTACGAATTATTTGAACTATGGACCATGTGCATTATTTCGCTAGTACGCAGACTATTTGTCATATACATTACGAAATTAAAAAACTTAGCGTGTTAGGGAAAAAATATTACACAATGTGTAGGGTGTTAATTTATACATGTCCCCCATTAGTTAGAAAATTAGGGAATCTGAAACACTATTCGGCATGTACATTAGGAAATGCAAAACTAGCCCAAAAAGAAGATTCCCTAGAAAAATTCCTCTGTTTTGCGATTTCTAGGAATTTCCAACATTTTCTTTCCAATTAATCGATCATTCTCCATCGTCCGAACTCCGAATCCATTGATTCAAGTTTCTAAATTCATCTAAAATCGTAATCTTCGTTGCAGTATATATTATATATTTTTGTGATTTTATTTGTACTTATTTATTTATTTCTGTTTCTCGTTTTGCGCGTAGAACCCAACGCCGTCTTCCCTGAACATAACGATTGAAGACTTGTTCGTGTTCTATGGTGATGGTCTCGTACGCGACGAGCCTGACGGGCGAACTTGTCAATTGTGACCGCAGACCAGATCCGCATCGGGCCCAAGGACATTAGCCTGTGCAAGCTAAGGAGGTGCGTGCGTTCCACGTTCAATCGAGACACTAGAAGGAAAACGCTACACATCAAGGCATTGTATGCCTCGTCGACGGGTGGTGCAGGGGAGACCTTTTGGCAACTTATGAAGGTGAGCAGTGACACTTCGTGGACCAACTACATGGAGGTTGTGTGCAACCCTACCGCTGCAATATACACTAGGCCGATGGTGTATGTCCAGATTGTGGATAGGATGGAATCATCCACCATGGGTGGTTCTAGTGGAGTTGGTGGAGCTGAAGTACCTGTGTTGGCCTACGGCGCTGATGCAGATGCTGCTATTGGCGGAGATGTAGGTGAGGAAGTGGGTGATGGAGACTTGCGGAGGTGTGCGGAGGCTTTCGAGCCGAACGAAGGCATCGAGAGGTGGTGGGTTGCTCGTATTGACTGCCACAAATACCTTGTCGAGCAGGTGGATGTAGTGGAAAGCGAGGAGGAGGTTGTGGACACAGCTAGTTCTGGAGAGGAGCCTGATGGAGAAGTTGCTAAGGGGGGGGGTATTAGGTGGTGTTGTGACCACCGAAGTTGCGTATGTCTCATCTAGATTGGACGACATCGCAGCAACATCCTGGTTCTACCGCAGCCAGAGGAGGCTGGGTGGGGGTTCAACAAAGACACTCTGCTCTTAGGGCAGCACTTCCCCAACAAGAGCGCTGCCCAGCAGGCCATTGCCAGATACACTGTCAACATTAGTCGGACATATCGGGTGCACAGGTCTAACCCTGACACCTACATCGTCAAGTGTGTGGATGGATCTTGCCCTGGCAAGGTTCGTGCTCAGCGATTCAAGAGTGCTGCCACAGACTTCCGCATAACGGTGCTGAAGAATCACACATGCGAGCTTGCAGAGCCACTTCATAGGCACCGCAACCTAACATCGTCATATGTTGTGGAGCTGATGATAAGCCACCTTGTCGTAGCTAATGTATCTGTCTCGCCGAAGCTGCTTTTGGCAGATGTTGTCAATACGGTGGGCTTCCGGGTTGGCTACAACAAGGTGTGGCGGGCGAAACATAAGGTCCTAGAGCATATGTTCGGCACATACAAAGAGGCCTACGAATTTGTCCCAAGAATGCTCCATCAGATTGCATAATCGAATCCTAGGACATACATTGACAAGCTGGACCGGGTGCATCCTACGAAGGGGCCGAATTGTTTTATCCTTGATAGAGTATTCTGGGCCTTCCCCTGGGCGAGTGGAGGGTTCAAGTACTGTCGATGGACGACACCTTCCTCACTGGCAAGTACAAGGGCACCATCCTCATCGCAGTTGCAGTCGACGTGAATGACCAGTTACTCCCTGTGGCCTTCGCGATTGTTGGGAGCGAGAACACGGATAGTTGGCTGTGGTTCCTTGCAAACGTGAAGCAGGCGGTGGTTCAAGACCGCCCAAGTGTGTGTGTCATCTCGGATCACAATACTGGGTTGCTGTCCATGTTTACCATGATGCAAAATGGGACACAGCCGCCCTTCTAGTGGAACAACCTGACGAATCGATGGTGCATGAGGCATCTCGCGGCGAACTTCCACACAAGGTTCCGAAACAAGGACCTGATGAAGACCTTCAAGAAGATATGCATGCAGAACCAAAGGCGGAAGTTAGACGCCGTGTGGAGACAGTTGGACGAGGAGACTAGCAAGCATGTAAGGAATTCCCAGGACGCCGAGGTAGAGGCAGCAGCAGGAGGCTCCGCCAGTGTTGGGGAGTTCACGCAGTGGGTAAACTCACACGCACCTGACTTAGAGAAATGGTCTCTGCTGCATGACACCAGTGATGCACGGTACGGAATCATGATGACCAACATGTCAGAGGTGTACAATGGTATCCTCAAGGGTGTCTGATCCCTCCCGATCACCGCAATTGTTGAGGAGAGCTAGAACCATACCATGGGGTACTTCGTCAACAGAGCCATGATGGCGAAGAAGCATATGGACGAAGGCAAGCAATTTTCAAAGGTGGCGCAGGCCTACTTGGACAAGAAGATCCAAAAGGCTCGTTCACACACTGCTAGGACCATGGATGGCATCAGGAAGAAGTTTGAGATCCATCCAAGGCAGAAGTATGTCACAGGTCAAGCTAGGGGTGATCGCAAACAAGTCTGCTCGATCGATGGTGAAGCATCCTACACTTGCAATAAGCCGCAGCTTCTTCACAAGCCATGCTCCCATGTGTACGCGGCGTGCCCAATGTGGCGCCAGGCCTCGGCGCAATATGTCTCTAAGTTCTACGACATACACCACCTGTATGGCACTTGGAGTGCAGAGTTCAATTCGTACGGCCTGTACATGCATTACAGGGACCTCTGGTTAGGGCATGTGAAGTGGGTGCCGAATGATGCACTCAAGCAGGCTGGCCGTGGAAGACGACAGTCTCGCCGCATCCGTAACGATATGGACGATAGCCAGCGTGGGCAACAGGCTAGGCGCCCGAGATGCAGACTCTACAAGACGATTGGCCACTCGTTCGGCACCTTCCCGAATAGGCCCGGGTCAAGCAACGCACCGTAGACGTAGAACATGATAACGCCTAACGGGAGTGCGTAAGAATGCATTATAACAAACATATAGCATACATATATGGGCGATGAAGTTTCATCGCCCATATATGTATGCTATATGTTTGTTGTAATGCATTCTTATGCACTCCCGTTAGGTGTTATCGTGTTCTACGTGTTGGAATGTGTCGGACAATGGTTGTTGTCATATGTTTGTTGCCTATGTATGCTATATGTTTGTTGTAATGCATTCTTATGCACTCCCGTCAGGCGATATCGTGTTCTATATGTTGGAATGTGTCGGACAATGCTTCTTGTCATTTGTCTGTTGTGTATGTATGCTATATGTTTCGCTTTCGTTTTGCTTGTTTGTACCTCCTGTTTTATTTGCACACTAACTTGTTGTATGTACCTCAGGAGATGGCGCAGCCTGCAGACAACATCGCGTACGAGCTACTCGACCCACAGTGGGATCGGGGACAATGATGCCATGCATGGTCATCCGACGTGGGCCCTCTGAGGTTCGTCGTCAGGAGTCCAAGAGAGCACTGACATTTGGACCAGCGGTACGTCCCACTACTATGGGACATCGGGCTTTTGCCCATTGCCCGCCTGTTGGACCTGGAGCACACGTTTCAGTTTGACGTGGCACTGTTGTCCATGCTCGTGGACCGTTGGAGACAGGAGACGCACACCTTCCACTTCCGGTGGGGGAGATGACCGTTACTCTACAAGACGTCGCTATGCTTACAGATCTACCACTACGGGGTCATGCAGTAGTGCCACCTCCCAGGCGACCAGACTGGAAGGTGCGGATGGCTGAGAGGTTCAATGACTCGATCCTGGCGAACATATCCGGTGTGCCACATTCCTGGCTACAACGGTACATGGTCTGCCCAGTGCACACGACCCAGGAGGTCGTACGGACACACTTCCTTGCATACCTGTTGTTCCTGTTTGGGTGAGTCTTGTTTCCTATGACTCAGGGAGATTGGGTGCACCCTAGCTACATCCATCTTGTTGGGGTGTCGGCAGACGCCTGGCCCGACGAGGTGCCGCAGTATAGTTGGGTCTCCGTAGTGCTTTGCACCGAGCCTTGTGTGATGTCACACAGCGCAATACGGTTGGGGAGCCAGTCCTCGCAGTATGCTACATCCTCTTGTAGTTGTGGTCATGGAAGCACTTCCTGGTTGGCCGGCCGTACTTCTGCACGGCTGTGCACCCTTTCGAATGCATCCCCGAGTTTTACGGTGATGGAGATGGCGTCAACCCTGTTGAGGGGCCCACAATGGGCACTCGCTGGACACATGCTTGGCTAGGATGGGATAGGGAGAGGCCGAGGCGTGTGTACCCTGAGTTCCACAACCAATTCGAGACTCTGCATGAGGCCAAGGTCATCTGCTTCCCATCGTCTACACGGTTCATTGCGGACATGGCCCCCTACGGCTTGTCCTCTTAGTGCAGTTAGGACCACGCATATTGGATGACGACCTGCCATCTAGTGTTCTCCCATATGGTCGAGCCGTACTCACGATAGTGGGTCATGAGACAGTTTGGACTTTACCAGCAGGTGCCACCACCTCCGGGACGACCTCTTGTAGCAAAGGCCCGCAGGTATGTTGTTATTTGGTTTACTTGTTGGCTACATACCTTTTTTGACTGTCTAACGTCCAAATTCACCTGTAGGCAAACGAGGCAAGGGAGGAAGCACGACGACTGGAGGGAGACATAGCTACCGTGGACGGCGCTGTGGGCCGATAGGATGGCGATCGACATCGTGCACGTGGAACGATCGTACGACGTCGAGACCCACACTACATACTTGAGATGGTACATTCCGCACACCAGGAGCAGCCTTACTGGTGCGGCGCCACAACGTCCTATAGAGGTCGTGCACGATGCCGCTATACTAGCAGGTCCAAACACTCATCAGCGGCACGTCAAGATGAGACGATAAAATATTCTTCGCATTTTTTTTGGCACGGGAAATACGTCTAACTTATTCTCGGTTTCCTTGCAGTACGACTGCCTTCGGCGTATCAACAACAAGGCTGCCGACGGTCTACGACGTGGGAGGACTAGCACCTCCTCTCAGTTCCTAGGTATGCTGTGCACCATTTACAACGACTCAAAAGTGGCAATGAGGACCATCACTTGTGGTCGGCATAGCGACGTTGTCGTGCCACAAGGCGGACACCGAGGATAGCCTCCTTCCCCATCGCCCTCAGCACCTCCTTCCGCACCACTATATACACGTAAGTCGCACTTCGGGAGTCGACGTACCTACAGTCGCACTTCCTCCACACGCCTCGGGCAAGCGGTATATTAATTACGATTTGTTGTCCTACTTGTCTGCACGTGCCCTTATTTCTAACGTATGTCTCACTTCCATTTGGTCTTTCAGCACTTGCGAGGTGACAGCACTCTGCTACCGCCATCGTCGTCACGGAGGGAGACGTAGGACCGGACTTCGTCGTTGGGTCCACGGCGTGCGACTACAGACAGCGACCCTGACTCGCCCCAGCGCCGAGAAGAGGTGTTGCTCACGTTCGCACACGCCGTTCAGTCAAACCTGCATGAGGGCGACCCGTGGTTCGGGCAGCTGTACGGACCAATCACTGTGCACTATTTCAATGCCGATTGCCCCGGAGCATCATCGTCTGCACAGCCACATACATAGGTACACTATAACGTACTTAATGCAATCTTCCCGTTGCACGCTATAGTAAACTCACACAGCCCACCGAATTTGCAGGTCTGGAGTGACCAATTTGGACATCAAGGCCAAGAATCGCAGTCCGCACTTCCGAATCCGTAGGTACATACTTTCCAGCCTGACTACAATTGCAAGGGTCATAACCTCTGCCCTAATGCAGTAGTGCCATTCTTGCAGGATTTGCACCCCCTATATCCACCCAGTGGGTGGATGATATGCTCTAGCCTCACCCGGATACCTACAATGAGTTCTATGTGACACCGCCTCCCACGCAGCACTCCCACTATGACTTTCGAGAGGCACGCCACTCCCCTGACGGGTTCACATTCCTTGAGGAGCAGCTACAATGTCGGGGCAGGCGGCGGAGGTAGGGACCATGAGTTTTAGTGTCTTCTCTAGAGTACCTCTGCGTTTTTTGCAAAGTCGAAGTTTAGTTGTAATGAGATTGTAATGTCCACTCTTTATCTATGCATCGTAGTCCTTCATGATGTATGCCTTTGCGACGTTGTTGTACTCCTCTGTATCATGTATGCCTCTGTCTAATTCTGTTATGAATACTTTTTGTGGGAATTCATGAAACCCTAATTTCTGAAACCTAAAATCCAAATTTTGGAGACCGAAACCTGTAATGTTCGAGACAATTCCAGAACACTTAGTTTTCACAACGACAAGAGCACACGACTTGTCTCTGTAAAGCACGACGTTACCACTCTACTTTCTGTAAAGTAAGACGTGACAACACACTGCTTCGTCAGCTTTTCAGACCGAAAATACAACATTCTCTAAAGCAGGACATGACTTCTCTCTACAAAGCAGGACGCGACCACTCTACTATCCAGAAAGTAAGACGTGACAACACTCTACCTCGCCAGCTTTTCTGACCGAAAAGACAGCACTCTACAAAGCAGGACATGACTTCTCTCTGCAAAGTAGGACGTGAGGCTCCTCAAATAATAGAAAAATTATAGAAGCAACAAAATTGTGTCGGGAGGCTCCACAAAAAAGTTTTGTAATTTTCTGAACTCATTTGCTATATTTTGAAATTACTACAAGCAGCACTGAAACCGCGACAAAACTCTGATTTCGGAGAAAAGGAAACCCTAATTTACTAACCTCGGTGCCCATATTTCTTAATGAATGTTTTTTTTTTATAAATCTCAGTGCCGATATTTCTCCCTGATCGCTGAAACCCTAATTGGAATGGCTAAAAAAAATTTGTAATCAGAAAAACTCTAACCGGGCCGAATGAAACCCTAACCGGGCGAGAAACCCTAACTGGGCGAGCACGTGGCGCGTGAGATGTGGCAGTTCCTCAGATTAGCCACCGGAAGTGGCAGCCTCCGCGCTTCGTAGCCGCGAAACAGGCCACATACCACGCCCGCCATCATGCAAGTTGTCGGGAGCCCGCCTCCTGCACCAGTGGCATTGGTCCCACGCTCGACCACGTGCCCGCGCAAGCCCCTCACCTACCACGCTCACCGACAATAGAATTAGACACGTGTCACCATCCCGTTCTCCCGCGCTCAGGAGGGGGCTACATTTGCAAATACAGCGGCACGGGGGCCATTTTTGCAATTCACGTGGTGTTAGGGGGGCCAAAATAAAAAAATCTAATAAGTAAACTCGACGAGCAATAGTAGCTGCTGCCATCGGTAGAGTACCAACAAAAAACAAACGCAACAAAGCACAGTGGCTGAGGTTTTCCCCTCGATTTTTAATTTTGGGTGAGGGCCTTCAGAAAACGTGCTTTTGGAACTTGTATTTTAAGACCTTGAACACTAAGGATCTTCGACTAACCAAAAATTGATCATACACCATCTCTTACATTGGTAGTCTAGAATTTTTCACTCCTCCCGCTGCAATTGATCATGTAACACCCCAGCCCAACACTGAGCCCGGAATGCCACCAACTACCCTAACTACTAATTTTATCAATAAATAACAATGAATTTCAGCAAGCAATTCAATACTAACACCCGTCCATGGGTCACAATAACGTATAAAAAACGACATGGCAAGCACAAATATGAAACCTTAGACTGTAAGCAGGATAAATGATCAAGAATCAAGCAATACCAATCAAACGAAGGCTATTGAATGAATAAATGAGTTTCAACTAATCATCTAGAATTATTCAATGTCTATCATGTTCTAAAGGAATAAACCATCACGCTAAAGCAAAGTTTTCTCATGGCAAGTGAGTGTATGCAGTGTACCCTTCCCAAGTGAAGCGTCATCAACGATCACCTAAAAACAACATTAGAGCAAGCGTGAGTCCACGACTCAGCAAGTACAGTAATAAACAATAAACATTGGTTAAACAGTAGTACACAATATCATCATTAACATCAATTGTTCACTTTTCTTTATTCTCATGCTCAATCATTCAATTCTCTTTCTTTATTCACATACACAATCATCAACTACCTTTCATTCTATGCATCTCTATACTACATGTCCACATGCACTTCTTTTGCGTATACCGGTATAGCATGAGTGTTCACCCGTCGATGACACACTGTCAAGCCCGTCCTCCTCAAGGATCGGGGACCTCATCCACTCCCGTGGAGTTGTGATCAATATGATCACCTTTCATATGCAATGATGCTTATGAATGCACAATTATTCATAGTTTCCTCAACATTACCATTGTCCAACAGTATCATATCCAAACATAAGGAATAAATAATGACCATTATCATTACTTGCAATTAAATAAGTAAAAGCACAGCAATTTAATGATAATAAATGGTAAAGCATACAGTGCTCAACCAATGAACACTCTCTACCATGCACTTGCCTCTTAGCCATTCGAAGACGGATGACCAAATTGTGGCACGACGCATGAGGCCGCAGTCCCACGTGATGGATGCCAAAACTGCAATCAAATCCTCGCTTTTCCATTCCCTTCTCCCTCCTAATCTTTTCTTGCTCTTTTTCTTGTGAGCACAGAAAATCAGTAGCACACAAAGCAATCCCTCTCCATCCCATCAATTGCATGCAGATCATGGCAGCACATGTAAATGTTGCTTCATGTTTTCCTCTCTCTCGGTGGGATAGGAAAAAAAAAAGGACAGCAGCACTACATGCAGCATGCATCCCAACACACAAACGTGCTGTGGCAGCACAGTGCACACGCATGCTAGCGGCAGCAGTGCGCATACAGGAAAACGGGCAGGGAGTCGGCGCGGGCATGCGGCTACGCGCGGGCAGCAGCGCTGGATTTTGCGGGCAAGCGGCTGCCCCAGCCTACACGCGCACGCCGCAAGCATGCACTGGCCGAAACGGTTTCTTCTTTCTCCGGTGTCCACGCGGTAGCGATCGGCTGGCTGGGAAAATCCACGCACGCGCACGGCTAGGCAAAATCAAATGCGCGGCAGAGAACGCCTGGTGGTAGCGTGATCATGCGGCAAGAGATGCGCGCAATTGCACGCGGCAGCAAGAGCAAGGCGCTGGCGGTTGAAGAGAAATTATGAAGCGGCTACTGGAGGCGGCGCACGGTGAAGGAAATAGAAATAGTAGGCTGGCTAGGGTTTTCTTCTCTCCCCACGTCCATACTTAACTCGATAGTTTTAAATCACCCCGTACGACTATTCTTGAAAAAACTCCTCTCTAAAATTCCAAAATATCTTGTTTTCACGTAACCTCTTTTATCTATTTACGCACGGGTCCTCAAGAGGGTTATTTTTCAGAATACCTCACTAATGCCTTTCGTTCACTCCCTCTCAAGCGTTTTGGGGTATTACAGATCATATGTCATCCAATTTGTTTATCTCTTGGGATTTCCACTTTGAGCTTTGTCGTAGGGGCAGCCCACAGGCCCCCATGACCAGGCGACCACCACAAGCGCCCCCACACCTCCGAAGGCAGCCGAAGGGACCCGAAGGGTCCGGAGGTCCGACGGGGCCCAAATGCCCAGAGGGGCCCGAAGGGGTCCAGAGCACTACAACTTCCAGGGTGGTCAAGGCCCTTCGGACTGGGCGCATCTCGTACCCTTTGGAGAGCTGTAGGACTGCTGGATTGGGCGCACCAGTTAGATGGACCAGGACTAGGAGGGTCCACCATGAGCCGAAGGCTACGCATAGGGGTAGAAAAAGCCCCTGCAGCCCCTACCAGTATAGGGTCCTGTACGGGGTAGATCGGTAATCCCATGTACCTATTAGAAATGCTATAAATAGCCACCTCCCCCCATGTAACATCCCAAATGTATAATTGGGGTTATTCAAGTATAATTATATGTGTACAAATTAAAACTTTTTCTCACATCTTGAAAACCCCTAATCTCTTATGTAATTCTTGTCCAAGAGTTGTGTAATCCAAAAACACAAAGCTCTTGTTGACCCAAAAGTCGAATTCATTTTTCCAATTGTCAAAATCTTGTGCCAAACATTTGGAATATATTTTCCTTGGTCCCAAAACTGATGTGGGACCCCTCTGAAAAATATCACAAGTTGTAAAACTAGTTTGATAAATTTTGGAGGTAAAACAATCCTTTAAACAACCTTAATGAATTTCCTGAGAAAAATGCATTGCATAATAACCTCTGGAAATTTTATGCAAGGTTAATCTCATTGTCAGCAAGCTCCAGTTAAAATTTCATCAAATTTGGAGTTCATTTGCTATCTCAAATAATTCTGCTAAGTTTCAATTGTTAAAGACTAAATTTAAAAGCCTACATTAGTTGGGCTAGCCACTTTGCAAAGTGGTCCAGCCCAACCCCATCTCGACCTCCTTCCTCACCTTGATGAGGTCGAGCCGTTGGATCCAATCCAAAGGCCACGACCTCCCCTCAACCAACGCACCCAGACCTTCCTTCAAGTCCTCCGACCGCGTGGACCTCCTCGTCAACGTGGGCGCCAGACCTCCTCGCGGTCAACACCGCAAAGGCTTTCCCACCTCATCAGTCGTAACCGTTGGATCAAAGATCCACGGTCATGACCTCCTGTGTGTTAAATCCCAAAGACCTCCTCATTTTGTCCAGTCATAGCCCTTGGATTAAGATCCAACCGCCCCGACCTCCCTTGTTATCAAACCTCAAAACCACCTTCCACCTTGGCGAGGTCATAGTGTTGGATTTACATCCAACCGCCTCCGACCTCCTCCTCTTAATCTAACTATCGACCTCCTTTGCACTCACTTGAGGTCGCGGTGCTTGATTTACATCCAAAGGCCACGACCTCCTCTGAAAAACATCACGCCTAGGTCCTTCACAAGACGTGAGGTCGTTGTTCTTAGATCTAAATCTAATGGCCATGACCTCCCTTGTGTGTTGCGCAAGCTCAAGACCTACTTTTGCGCCACGCGCAGGCTCAGACCTCCTGTCTTGATCAACACCGTTGGATCAAAATCCAAAGGTCTTGACCCCTCGCACTTCACGCAAAGCCTCGAGACCTCCTTTGGTTGTGTGCCCTTGATTTTAATCCAAAGGCCATGACCTCCCCTCATGTCTTATGTTCGCGTGCAGTTAAGACCTCACAGAGGTCGCGCCGCTGGATGGAGATCCAACGCTTTGGACCTCTGTCCTATTTTCCCACGCGGCGCTTACACATTAAGGAAATCGGAGGGCCACGACCTCCCCATCCTTGATCGTGTGGTGGGACCTCCTCCCGACCATTTGAGCGTAACGGTTCAAAATTGTCATCCGATGGTTAGGACCTCCCCTGGTCTTATCCAACGGTCATAAGGACCTCCCTGTTCTTCTCCTTCCTCAGCGCTACCGCAAGCTCTGGCAAAGGAGTTAATGCACGCCGCCATCGTGTACTTTTCATGACTCTTTCTTGACCGCATTTAATGCAGTGACTTTTCCGCTCTCGGGTCACTCAGCTGCACCTTGTCAACCTCATGTCCTTGCCACCCCATGGACCAACCGTGGGCTAAGCTCACCATGGAGCTTAGCCCCACTCATAACCTTCACCACAGGCTATAAGTTACCCCTTGAATCCTCCCTTGGCTTCCTTTGCACACAATTGCTCTCAGCCTTGCACTTTGTGCGTGGCTGAGCTCCTCCTCCACAACTAACCTCCTCACTGGCGGCTGCCATTGTCAAGGTCTTTGGAGCTTCTCAGTGGTTCAGGAGTTCCAGTGGCTCCCTTTTCAAACCCTCGCTCACTTTTGCTCCCAAAACCTCTTGGAAGTTAACCCTAACTTAATTTATTTGGGCATTTTTCAGAGGTGGACAAAGTTGAGCTTGGAGTGGTGCCTTGGGTCGTGAAGCTTCATTGTTTTCCCCAACTCAGGTCATCACCTCCACAACCTCCCAAAGACCTTAGGACCTCCGTGTATTCCTCCTGTTAGTCCTTTAGTCGGCGGCACCCGCTGAATGCATGTCGCGGAGCTTTTAATTTGGGCGACGCTGAATGTCGCATGAGCTTCCTTTTGCGTTTTGGATTTTGGCCGTGTGGTGCCTTCGTTGTCCTCTCCGGCTCATGGCGTTTAAAACGCCGCCGCCGGAGAGTAGGCCCATGAGTTGCGCTGGCTATTGCGTCCCGACGGTGCCCTCGGTCAGCGCCGCCGTGTTCTAAATCGCCCGGCGATAAGCCGTGGGACGTCCTCAAATCTTTTTGGACGTCCGACCATGCCATTGTCGTTTAGGACAGAGATTCACCGCTTTAAATGCCTCAATCATTGCAATCATGGGGTTAGCGTTAAATGCCATTAACCCATCGCTTATGGCGCATTTAAGACCTCCGCGCCCGGACGACCTCCTCGTTGTCCCGCGCATTTATTCCATGTCCGAGCGTGGGTCGTGAGCTCGGGACGCCCATGACCTCCTCCGAGGAGATGCGAGCGCCCAAGACCTCCCTTGCGCGATCGTGGCCGCCTGACCTCCCCGGAGGTCTGTGGACGTTAGGACCTCCCTTAGGACCTCCCTAGGTTATCTCGGCCGCTCATGACCTCCCGGGTAGATCTTGACCGTCAAGGTCCTCCTCGGACGATCTCAACCATCGAGGACCTCCCTTGGAACATCTGGACCGTCCAGGACCTCCCCTGTGAGGTCTTGACGATGTAGATCTTCCTTAGGGAGATCTTGATAGTTTAGATCTTCCTTTGGAAGATCTCAACCGTTGAGGACCTCCCCCTTTAGATCTGGTCCGTCCGGACCTCCCTCATCGTTGTGGTCCGTTGGATTCACCTTCAACGGCCATGACCTCCCTCACCTCGCGCATGTGTGTTGCTAGGAGGTCCGGGGCCTCGACTCTCGCGAGCACGTGTGTGCGTTACCTCGAGGAGGTCTCGAGCCGTTAGATCTATGATCCGTGGCTCACGTCCTCCCATGCCTTTGTGATTTTTAGAAATTCCAGTGAGCTCTAGTATAAACTAAAAATGGTATGAACTTTAGAATTGCATATCTTTTTCATTCTAAACCCAAATGAGGTCATTCAAATTGTGTTAGCTCTGTCTTGAACTTGACTTTAATCCAAAAATGATTGTAAGTTGAGTTCAACTCCAGAGCACAGTTTTGCCATTAGATTTTGAAACCAACTTTAAATATACACTTAAATCAATGCTTAACTTGTAAAACACATAACTAATGCTCTGTAGATTATTTTTGAGTGAGACCAACTTTGTTGGTTTCCTCCATTAATGGTTTTACTATGAACATTAGTTTTGAGCATGTTGCTACTAGGAAAATGAGGACTTGTGCATTATAATTTTGTTCAAGTTCTTGTTTTTGAAAATTTGTAGAGAGTGCAATATAGCTCCAAATGAGATGAACTCAATTGTGTTATTCATCTCATGAGGTGCTGGTTTTACAGTAAAAATTTCAGCTTCACTTCTGTTCTAGAAAATGTTGCCTCATAATTAAATTAATGAATAGTGCAGTTTGGTATTTGAGGGCTGAGCAGAATTGTTTTGCTCATAACTTTTGCATTGAGAATCCAAATCAATTGGTTCTTGTTGCAAAATTCCTAAAATCACCCTCTTGTTGCTGTAGAAAATTCAGAGAATTTGGAGTTCGTTTGTTGTGCTGTCTTTGTTGTTTTTCGTCGTTCTTATCGGTTCTTTCTCGCCTTTCCGTTAGGTTTCGACATTTGTGGTGATCCCGAGAGTGACCCTCCGCAACAAATTGACCAGCAACAGCAAGGCAAGCAGTTTGATCATTTCCATCATTGTCCCATTACTTTAAAGCTTAATATATTGTTTTACTTCTATGTATGCATGCTACTTTGTGTTAAATGTCGCTAGCAAGCCTATAGTTGCATAATCTGTAGGAATTGTTTATCCTCTACTACCATGAGCCTAGGTTATTTGCTGTGGTGGGAGCTCGTTGGATGAGCTCCTATCACTTAGTAGTTCGATTTAAATTGCTTAGACATGCTTAGTTTTCGATAGAATGGGCGATCATCGACTTAGTCGATGGTCTTGATCACTCAAAACTGATTATTACTCCTATATGTCCAGCACTTGTGCTTTGATTAATTGTAAAATCAAAAACTGAAAATAAAAGATTGATTTAGACTTGGGCATATTGGATGGATGGCGTGGTTTTTGGATGTGGTGGTATGCCTGGGTCCCTAAGGACCGAGTACTTGGGTCACTAAGCCAAGCGATTTTGCGTGCTAACCACACGAGGGGCATATGGAACCCCTCTTGACTAAGTACTTTGGGCGGTGTTAATTGGGGTCGCCGTTGGTGTGTTTTTAAAGATAAAATGTGTGTGTGATGTGGGAGGAGCATTAGCTTCGGGTAGGTTGTGTGATGTCTCCTTCTCCCGTGGGTTGTGCGACTCAGAATTAGCATTGTCCATTGGAAATGTCTCGAGGACTTAGCCGCGTCAAGCATACCAAAGGTAGTGTGCCTAAAGGAAAGGCGGTCCGACGTGTGGGTGCAGTGGTACACCTGCAGGATAAAACTATTCAATAGCCTCGCCCTAGGTTATGGACATGCTTGGTAAGGTCGTTCAAGACTAGACTACAACCTTTAATTAAAACTTGACATGGTTGGTATGAACGGGAGTTCATGCTATTGTTTGTGGTGACTTGGGTTGGTCACTTCCGGGTTGTTCTTGTTGTTGTTACCTTGTTATTTATCTCGTTGTTATTTCAACAATTAAAAATGCTTTGTCAAATTGCTTTCAATCTACTATATTATTGCAAATGAAAACTTGCTTTGTGCTAAAATGAGTCCAAAGCCTCATCCACTTAAATAAAGCTTGCATATAGCTAAATTATAGTTCTCGTTATCTTACACGTCAGTTTTTGAGTACAATAAACAATTTATTGTACTTATTTGCTTTGCTTAACAACTTTGTTGCAGAGAGGAGGTAGAGCCCAAAGGGCTTTACTTTTGTGAGTGTCTTGGTGGTTGGGAGAGCGACTAGCTTGGCGGTCGGTCGATTGCCTTGTGGGCTAAAGGTACTTTGGTTGGCTCTTATTTTGGGCCATCTTTATGGCACTTTTGCTTCCATTGTGTATCTTTGTAGTTTTGTTGTTATTTGGCCGAAGGCCCTCTTTGTAATAACCTATTCCTTATTAATATTAACTTCGGTTTGTTGCTTATGTACTATGTGTTGTATGGAATTGATACATTCTTTTGTTGTGAGGTATGTATCTCGCATTCAGGAAGTATACATCTCTCGAGACCGGGTTTATTTGGTTGATAATACTAGGGTCAATTGGATGACTAAGTATTATGAGCCGAATAAACGTCGGGGTCTCGCACCCCATGTAATAAGGCTAGGCTAAGTTTTTTGAGCAAGCAATACACATTCACTTCCTGGCAACCAATCCCCTCTTCGAGGACCCTTCGGCCACTAGCGTGGAAACTTGAGGTCCCCTCTCTGTAATGTTTATTCTTTCTTGCTAGACAGTTGGCGCCATCCGTGTGGATCAGCAGGAAAGCTAGGAAGCCTAACCCCGAAACACCAGCATGGCCCCTCAAAAGAGGGCCAAGGCCAAGGTCTCAACAGCTGAAGTAGCCGCAGCAGCCGCGGCCCTGAGCACCCCGAGGGCCAAGCGAAACAAAATCTCCGCGGCAGTGGCACCCAACCGCCCAAGCCGCGGAGGAGGAGGCGAACAACTCCACACACAGATATATTGTTGGAAGCGACACCCAGCCTGTCGAGGCAACCTTCCCGGTGAGCCACCGAGCTAGCACATCGCTCGGGGTAGTGGGCGTAAACCAAGGGTCATACGAAGCCCTCCAGCGGGAACTAGCGGACCTTTCGTCGAGAAATGGCGGACCTCCAATGTCCACCAGAGACAGCCCTTGCGGCCCCACTCCGGCCCGTGCCAACCGCTGAAGCGGAGGCTACCCCTTCGGCTCTAGCCCCGCTGCTCCGGGGGGACCCTAACTCCCCGTTGAGCATCGGGCTGGAGACGGCCCGCTGGCCACAAGGCTTCAAAATGCCGGAGGTCACCCCCTTCGAGGGATGCATGGACCCTTTAGAATTCCTTCAGGTGTACGAGTGTAACATCCCCAAATTTCCAGGGTTTTTGAAAATTTTCAAAAATTTAGAAAGTAACAATTTGATTTTATTAATTTGCTAAAGCTTAACTTGAAATTTTAGAATTTAAAAGTGATTTAATTGAATTAATTAAACTTCAATTAATTCAAGTTGGTTTATTAAGTTTTTGAGATTTTCTTGGAGTTAAGTTAAAAAGAAAAAAAAACTAAATTAATTTCTTGATTCTCTGGATTTTAAAAATGGTTTTTCCTGTCTTTTAAAAACTAAAAATAGTTATGTGCAAAATGAAAGCCAACTTTAAGTTGGGAGTAATTTTGATTACTTCAAGTATATAAAACCTGACGGTTTTTCTATTACAAATCAACAAAAGCATTTTTAAGTGACGGTTTTGGCCCGTCAGGTTAATTTGTTTTCGCGGTATCAAAACCAACGCCAAAATGACTCAGTTCCTGTCAACAAAATTATGATTCTGGCAGCCCACTAGCAAAGATTATCAATTCACATATTCATACACAATACACATCCATGCACCATACACAAATAAGAAGTTCAAACTTATCATTTCAAGCCCAATACCATCCATAAGGTTCACTTGTAGAAAGCAATCCGCACAAAAGACATCTAAAAGTTCAGTACTAGCACAATACACCTAAAGACTAATATCACATACAAGTCACGTAAGTACATCTTAAAGTGCAGCAATACCATGTTCAACTATTCAAAAGAGCTAGCAAGACACCATCAAAGTTCATGTAGACAATTAGTTGCATCCGTCGCGGTTGATGTTGTTGGTATCATCGTTGTTGCCGCCATTAATGTCAGCATTGCAGTTGTCGCCATCACTGTTAGCATCGTTGCCATTAGTGGCATTGTCATCCGGTGCTGAGCCCACATGGGAGGATCCAGTCCCAGTCCTGGTCCTGGTCCCTTCCTGTAAGATGAATAGAGTAAGCCAACATTATAAGCCTGCCTTAGCACAATTAAAACCATTAGAAGTGCTAACAGAAGAGCTAAAACAACTAGAACCATTATAATTGGTAAAGAAGAGCCGAGCAATCGAAATCTTTGACAAGCCTGTTTTAAAAAAAAAAATTGCACTCATGGACAAAAATTCTAAACAAGCCTAATACCACCTTACCATGAATATATAACTAATTGGGATTGAGGTTAAGCACATGTGATAGAACACTCAACATGAGTCCACTCGCCTCCTTCTTTGCATTGCTTGTTGTCACTCCGATGCATCGAAAAGTATTAGTGTCTAGTCCAAACTAGTCCTCCAAATGATATAGAGATTTTGACAACCTTGTAACTTTCGTGAGATATTATTTGTAGTATTGGGAATAATTTTAGTTGCTAAGTATTCTTACATGTGATTGTGCAGATGTTTCACGGTTAGCAAAGATCTCCGTGGTGGTTCTTCACCCATCTTACGGAAAAGCATCTACATTTGAAAACTTTACAAGGTTAGGCTCGAGATTAAGTTTAATCGGTCTAAATTTTGGTTACCCAAACTTTGGCAACCATACATGTGCTTCAAACCTAACACCCGAGGTAATCTCGAATACAAGCCCGAGAAAGATTATGAGGTCGATTATTGGATCATAACAATGCATTCATTTGATATAGATACACCAAATTTACAAGATTTCACGCACCATGAACATTGTCAAAGATTACACACACCAACACCATACATGAGTAACATGATACACACGCACATAGGCATAAATACAGCTTTTTATTCTAACAAGCAAAGACCTTTGCTGCTTCTTGAGATTAAATGATATGGCCTATAGGACAGCTATGAGTGTCCCAATAGGCCACACTGCATGATGATGTCATCAAATTTAATCACCAAGAAGAAGCAGATGCACTCAAGCGAAAGGTTTCGCAGATGTCTAAGAAAGCAAACAAGCGGCAAGATTTCGTACAATACTACAAGAACAGATAACGACTCCACAATGTCTAGACAGATCATAGAGAGCTAAAAAACATAGAAACACTCGAGTTAAACCAGCCCGCACAAAAGTTGCCACAACTCTTTCCAAAATGAATTAGAACATCCATATGATTTATATTTTAGAATTTATTTTAGAATTGGCAAGTCGTGGAGCTTCCTTGTTTGACATGTAGCCTTCAGTCTTCACATTTAGTAGTTAATTCATTTCAGTATACTTCTGTTTTGGTTATTCATAGACGTTGGTTGAACTGTAGCCTTCAGTCTTCACATTTAGTAGTTAATTCATTTCAGAATTTATGTTTACATGTGCACACCTCACTACCGCATAACTTTGCAGGGCAAAACCATCTGGTTCAATCAATTACGTATAGCAATACGTAATGAACACAGTATACCACTACGTATAGCACTGAGATGATTGGAGGTAAGTTGCACTATACGTAATGAACACAGTATACCACTGGTTCTAGCTATTCCCTCCTTCCGGCTACAAAAGAGTGGTGTTTTTTACTTTTCAAAGTCAACGAGATCTCACTTTGACTAATATATATTTATAAAAGGTCATAAAATTGAAATATCATGAAAGTATTATCCATAAAAAGTTTGCTGGTATCATTTTCATAAATCCAAACTATACATTCGAAACAATATGTCTGATCAAAATTATTTTGTTTTGACGTATTCTGGAATGTCACTTTTTGTGACTGGAATAATAGCAAACTAACATGCGTCCAAGAGGGGTGTAGGTTATTTATTTGCCACCGTACATTCGGGGAAAACATTTGCTGTCGATACTTCATGTTGTTTTTCCTTTTCCCTTCTTTTGAAAGCGACTTGAAAAAAGAGAGCAAAAAATAAATGTCAAACTGGTAATGATAGATCAAAATTCACTTTGAGCGGTTGGTGTGCCCAGCCCACATCGTTGGGATTGAGCCATGAAGAGTGTCGATAGTACGTGTGAATTCCACCAAAAAGATGTAAGCCTTTTTCAAATGGTAATACTGCTACGCAGTTAAAACAATATACTATGAAACAGCTAGCAATTGCATTTCCTAACATCAAGATGATATATACTCAGCAAACAGAATACACAAGAAAAAAAACTTCAAATAATCTGATTAAACACAAAAGATAGTTGTGGAATCACCTCCTTGAGCACATAAGCGAAGGAATGAACATATGCACAAATGAACATTTCCTGTAGTAAAAGCGATTTTTGCGCAAATGGTCACCGTCCACATATTGTTTTGTGGCATTTGTACTATTCAAGAATTAAAAAAAGAGCATATATGTAGCAAATAAAATAATGATTTCATGAATGGCTAGTTAAGTCTTTACATTTTTAGACTAAATTGTATAATTTCTTCTCACAACTCAAGTACTCAACAGTATGGTTATGGTTATATATGAAGACGTAAAGAATATACTTGAAAGCATTTGTGATATGAGGTATTAACAATGTTACCACAATCATTTGGCGGTGAACTTCTTGTGTCCGGAGTAGTTCTTGATTATGTCGAAGCACATTACGATATGAGGTGGAATTGGATGGCCTGATATTTCTTGATTTAGCTGCTAGTAGAACTTCAGCCTTCTTGACAGCACCATTCCCTATTGGTACACGGCCATGGGGCAAGCCACCATTGGTGTTGTAAAGTATTGCTCCATCAAGTGGTTGCTGCTCCCACTCACCATCTGGATGTTGAGCACTGGCAGCTGCAGAGTAATCATCCTAGAACAAAAGCAACATTTCATATGATTTGCTTTCGTAGAAGTTAAGTTCACTTGAGTTGAGTACAAACATGGTAGAACTTAAAATGCGTTTCAAGATTTTTGGTCGCAAATTGGACCACTTCTTGCCAAGATCTTGTCACATTTTTCATGCCAGACTTCATTACAGCATATGTCTTCAGGCATGTAGCATTCTCTGGTCTAAACTTGTGTTCCTACAACACGGTGAAGAACACAATTAACCTAGTCAAATATGACATAGTATATGTGAATTGAAGGTAAGCAAAGTGCACCAGTTACGAGTATAATATACCAAGTATTGTTGAGTTTCTGAGTATGATCGTGACCCTGATCGGTTTTGAGCAACATCTTCAGATTTAAAGCGTGCCTCCTGACCTCTCTTTCGTTTTGTCAAGAACTGGTCACTACACCAATTACGACAAAGATGTGGCCATACTTGCTCATTGCACCACCAAATCCTACCAATCAAGTATTGCTCATACTCTAATTCCCTTGGACGTGCTAACGTGTCATCAATCTCCTCTCCTTGTTTTTGTAGTACTCCTTGACAAAGATCAACACGAGCATTATACATCATTTGCTTCACACGGTGCGAAGCATAATTTTCAAGCACTCGATCCGCTTCTTCCTCGTCGTCTTCACGACTTTGAATAAATGCTACATATAGGGATAAAATAAATGCAACGGGTTTAAATCTTTATCCGATTTGAATAGCAGCCTTAACTTATCTGAATTACACAAGTATAATGGATTTACCAAAATTTACTTACCCAAAACTCATTTTTCACTCGATCTGCAGCAGCTCATTCCAAAGATCGTCTTCATTGACAAAGTAATCATCCCATGTCAACGCAGGGCGAGCATTAAAGGTTCTACCCTGCTCATCCTTGTCCTCTACAACACCTGGGTACTCATGTCTAAGAATAACTCCAAGTTGTGCTTGATATGTGTAGTCCTTTTGGGGCATGTAATTGACATAGTTGAATTGCCTACAGTATATAAATTAAGCATGAGAATGTTTGTATGTATTGCTGGCCATGTTAATCTAATCTTTAATGCCCTTTCCATGCATGTACATGCAATCTGTAGATACATGTTCATTTTGCAACTATGCATAGCAAATTATATATTGAATGCGGTTAAATAATGAAAATGCATGCGTGTTTTTATGCACTTATATACTTACTTGTCACCATTAGGTTTCAAGGCAATCTTCCCAGAACGTGAAGGCATCTTCAATTGAGTTCGCGACTTCTTCTTCCTTCCTCTTTTTGTAGCAGCTCCATTGCCTTCACCAATGGAATGATCACTACTCCGTTGAGAGCTATCGACATTGCAGGTAGTGCCAGCAGCAGTAATCCTTTGTGAGGCATTCACATTGCTGTTGGTACCAGCGATACTGCTCCTTTGGGAGGCATTTCCTCCATCTTCACGACCTCCACGTCGTCTGCGTGGAATATGATTCATATCCTGCATAGTTACAATATGACATTAGTGCCAAGTCAATAGAACAACATAGAACATTTTAGACATACATAGCATGAAAACGAGTGTAATTAAAGGATCAGTTGTTAGAACAACATGGAACATCAAAACATTGTCATAGCATGAAACACAGGTACAAATTGCACAATGTATTATAAAGGAACACTTCAGGACAACAATACAAAAGTCGAAATCATTTCGATCATAAGTTGGAGGTCAAGCTCATCATCTAGATCCTCATGTTCATGTTCATCTTCATCTTCATCATCATCAATTTCTTGCTCATCTTCTTGAGGATTAACATTACATTGTTCTAAAAATTCCAAATCTTTTGGATTTGTTATCTCATCTAAGATCAATGGAGGAGTAATTTCGAAGTCATCCCCTAAGTCAATGACAAAGGTGCCATGCAAACCATCCTCCTGGTAGAACTCCATTTGTTGAGTTGGTCCTTCAGGAGGGGTCAAATCACCATTGCTGTTATTCAGAGGAATATATCCTTGTGGAGCTACATGATATACAACCGACCATTCCAATAGATCAAGCCTGGTCTTACACGGGTATGGCAGGTAATAGACCTGTGTAACCTGACTTGCCATGACAAATGGATCAAAATTTGAAAGCCTAGATGTGTGCTTGACCTCTACCAAGCCCAAATTTTCAGTACGCCTAACTCCATTAGGTGTTGGGTCAAACCAACGACAATCAAATAAAACCAGCTCAAGCTGCATGCTGCCTTCCCAAGTAATCTTTAAAATGTCTTCAATAACACCATAGTAGTCTAGCACATTGTTGTTGTCGTCATAAGTAGACACACACACACCACTATTGGTTGTAGTCAATCCAGATTTCTCACTCTCATACTTTGATGAACGGAATCTATATGCATTCACATCATAACATCCATAAGTGGTAACTCTACTGTGAAAACCATAAGACATTTGGCGAAGGCATTATGAATGGTAGATGACTTCATGCCTTTGCAAGTAGGCAATTACTTGTATTAGTCTCACATTACTACAAAGAAGATTTTTAGGTTTTTCAAGTTGCGGCGTTTAAGATAATTACTTGAGTTTTGAACCAATCGAAAAATTGGGTCCATGATGCATAGGACTACCGATTTCCAACCATTTAACCTCAACTCCTGAAGTTGCTTTTCAGATTGGTTTCATTCTCGCTCCTCCATTGTTCTTTACAAAATTTACTACATTAACAAGATTAGTTAGAATGATGCAAATATAATTATAGAAAAGTGAATTAGGTTGCATGACTTAAGCACATACTCAAAGAAACCATCCATCTCCGATAAGTTCCTCAAGATGTACAAGAAGGCAACCTTGTACTCTTCTATTGTGAGATCACGACAACCTCGAGGACTAATGCATCGACACAGGTATTGGAATATGTCAAGGTCGCATGAACTTTGAAATGTAGAGGCACCATCATCGCATCGAGGTGCCTTGTTTCTAATTGGTGAACTTTCGGGTTAAAATATAGTGAAAGAAAATTTGTAGCCTCCTCAACTAGGTAAGCCTCAACAATGGAACCCTCAACTCGAGCCTTATTCCGCACTTTCTTCCTAAGTTTTTGTATGTACCTACGAAGATCAAACAATTAATTACATGTATGGTTAGGCTAGAAAGAAAAAATAGCGGAAGTACTAATGTTTACCTCTCATATGGATACATCCAGCGGGCCTGAACAGGGCCACCTAGTCGAGCCTCATAAGGAAGATGTATGATTAGATGTTGCATAGGATTAAAGAAACCGGGAGGAAATATCTTCTCTAATTTGCATAGAAGCACTGCAACATTCTGTTCTAGTGATACTATGACATCCTTGCTTATCTCTTTAGCACACAACTGCCTATAGAAAAAACTAAGCTCAGCCAAGCATAGCCATATATTCTCCGGAAGGAACCCACGAAATGCAACTGGGAGCAAGCGTTCCATGAATATATGGAAGTCATGGCTTTTGAGGCCAAAAATCTTCCTTTGCATCATGTTAACACCTCGCCTAATATTGGCTGCATATCCATTGGGGAACTTCAAGTCTTGAAACCACTTAAGGATAGTGGTCTTGTCATTCTTATTGATGCAAAACGGAGCCCTAGGCTTGTGCCACTTCCCATTGTCCTTCATCTCCAAATGCAGTGAAGGACGGTGACAAATCTCTGCTAAATCTTGTCTTGCCTTAACATTATCTTTTGTCTTATCAGGTATATCGAAGCATGTGTTCCATATAGCTTCAGCTACATTTTTTTCATTGTGCATCACATCAATGTTGTGTCGGAGCTTCAATTTATTATAGTATGGAAGTTGCCAAAAGCAGCTTTTGTGTGTCCAATTGTGCAATTTGCCAAAGTTTTTTGTATCAGCCACAAATTTGTCTATTTGGGCTTCGACTTCCTCTCCCGTTAAATACCTTGGTGCCTCCTCAAGCACTGTTGTGTTCTTTCGAAATGCATAAGCTTGGGTTCTGAATTCATGGTCCCTACGTAGAAAGCGTCTGTGACAATCAAACCAACAAGCCTTGCGACCATTACGAAGTTGAAATGCTTTGCTTTCACACAAACATTCTGGACATGCAAATGAACCATGTGTGCTCCAACCGGCAAACATACCATATGCAGGAAAATCATGGACTGACCATAGATATGCTGCCTGCATTGTAAAGTTTTGCTTGAGTGAAGCATCCCATGTTTCTACCCCATCCCACAACTTAATAAGTTCGTCAACTAAAGGTTGCATTAGAATATTTAATTGCTTTCCGGATCTTTGAGGACCAGGGATAACAAGGGCAAGGAATATGTATTACGGCCTCAAGAGCTTGCTTGGGGAAGATTTAATGGAGCCACAAACACCGCCAACATGAGTAAGGAGCAAGCACCCAAACTAAATGGTGTGAAACCATCATTGCTATAGCAAGTCGCACATTTCTAGGATCGCTATGGCACAGGAAGTCCTCGTCAAATTGTTGCCAAGCTTCCCCATCACATGGATGCACCATCTTACCGGATGTGGAGCAACTATGCGATCGCATTAGCTTTGTTGTCTCCTCGTGTGCGTACAACCTTTGTAGTCTATTTGTAATGGGGAGATACCGCAATACTTTACGTGGGACTTTATTCTTGCCAACCTCGTATCGAGAGGTATTACAAAAGTTACACTTGTCTTCATGCTCATTATCTTTCCAATAAAGCATGCAATTATTATAGCATACATCAATTTTCACATATGGCATACCGAGACCCTCTAATAGCTTCTTCGAACGGTAGAAGTCTTCGGGCAACTTAGACTCCAGGGGCAAAAGTTCATGAATTATTTGTAATACATCATCATAATGTGCAATTGACATATTGTAATGTGACTTCATAGCTAGCAAACGAGCAACATATAAAAAGCCTGGGCAGAGGCATTTGGCTCCTCATCAATTGCTGGTGGATTGTCAGAATGTGTTGTGTTCTCATGGACTAGTTCATCAGCACTAGCGACCATCCTATAAAAAGCCTGGGCAGAGGCATTTGGCTCCTCATCAATTCTTTGGTGGATGGTCACCGCTAGGTCACCCAACATATTATCCATCGATCGATTCACGAAATTCATCATGCCTAATGACATGGCTCTCACCATGTGTTGTCCGTGTTTGATAATTTGCCCTAAACCCATATTTACTCAAGTGCAACTCGACAGTGTACCTGTTGTGCCTAAAGTAGTTTCGACACATTGCACACGGACACTTAATGGTGTCACCTTCGACTAAACTTGGATCGAGAATGCACGATCCAAGAATTGTGTGGTGTGATCAATCCATTCATTAGAGGGAGCTGTACACTACGCCGCCACCAATATACATCCATTCATGGATGCGCCATTAAATAGTTACGTGTTTAACAACTTGAACATGTTAATTATAAATATCATATGATGGTATGCCCAAATTAGAGAATCTGCACATAATTATTAATTTAGCAATCAACACATAACGTGGTTTATGATATAACTCCTACGTAAGACAAGAACAAATTTGGTCCAACATAACATTGCATGTATGCATGGTTTACCACAATTGGTTTACTAATTTGGAGTTTCGTTTTAATTAACTCGATTCACACGTTCGTTCTACTAAAGCAAACTGGATCGATCATGACAGCGCACGTTTTTCTCAAGGAGCTAGCTGTACCATGTGAAGTCTTATTGGGTACCAATATGGATGTACCGTCAGCTCCACCAATGGATGCCAATGCAGCTAGCTTGTCGTACTTGAAAGTCAATCGCTTTACAGCAGTCCAACTATACATGCATATATGTAATATATAACCTTTTTTGAGATCTGGAGAACTTAGATTCAAATCTTTGAGAAAAATATTTTCATGAAAAAAGTAGAAGGAGCTAGGTAGTTTTTAAATTTTGACATCTCAATATGGAAAATATCTTAAATTTTGTTTCACAAACCTCTGATGCATGGGTCAGCAATATGTCGAGAACTTGGGGCAGGGGACAATATGAACAAACACATTCACCTTAGTGTTCAATAATAATGAATCAACAAAGCTTTTGGAACTAGCTAGCTGCTATATAAGTCCCACGAATTCACATCATCACATATTCGCATGGCTAGATGCTACAATCCATAATCTAGCTAGGCCCACAACAACATATGTAAGTGGTACAAATCAGTCATTTTCTGTTCAGTTAATGTGGAAATCTATTATATAATTAAAGCAACAAGTATGAACTGTCTCGTCGTGCCACTCGATGGATTCAGTTTTTTCTTTCAACAAAAAGGTGTCTCCGAATTGTGATCTATGACAGGCTACAGATTTCAGGCGTGTATCATTAACTGGCCAGATACTATTGAACTGTTTAGAAGAGATTAATTTGTTCACCAAGTCATATAATGTGTAGAACAGATCGAATGCAAATATTAATGATATGGTAACAACAAGTCAAGATTGAGAGGATGAAACAAGATGAATACAAAGCAACAAGAGAACGTACTCAGTAATAAGCAGTAGTATGCCGGTGTAGCAAGTATCCTAATCTTTGCTATATTAACTGATTTAGTGCAAATATGCCCAGGCCCTTCATCTGAGTCGTGATCGAACTTTAATATGCTCATAGATTCTGTTTAGATGGCCAATTTTCAAATGAGGAAGTAATAGAACTGATCGTTTAGCTTCAAGATGTCTGGAACAACAATAAATATATATGCTAAGCATTAGCGGTTGAATTCAGTATAGGACAAACAAAGGTGTAAGTCAAAGTAAAACAGCTGAAGTAATCAGCTTTCGACATTCAAAATCATAGAAGCAAGCTTAAGTTGTAAGTACCTCAAGCAACTATTTTATGTATATTACAAGGATTTGAATCAAAGCTCCAATTTCTACATGCACTATATCCAATGGAAAGTTATATTATGATTAAAAATCCAGGACGCTTAACAGTAAGATCAAAACTGAAAGTACCAATGCACAATTATTTTGACCTTTAAGATCTACATCAACAAGCAAAGTGGATAAAATGTAAGTGCATAGTCATGAGGATAAGTGTACCTAAGCTTCTCAACCGAGTGCTGACCAAGATAAATTTTACATCTTTGGGTGATTCTACCTCCTCATCATTGAACTTCTCGTATGTACACTTTCGCAAACCGCATCGAATGCAAGGATTAGAGCTCAAATAATGAGCACTCAAAGATAATTTCCGTAGCAAATGAAGTCACAACACTAGACAGATTTTCCCACTACTTCTATTATTGTCTTTGTACACTAAGCTCTTGATTAGTGATAGGGTCGAGAAACATACTTGTAGAACATACCACGGAAGAAATACTTACACGGTTATCTCGTAAAAGAACAAACAATGAAATGCTACTGAAGGAACTCGAAGATACCAAAGGGACCTCAGATAGTGTAGGTAATGATTCCATCTTGACTAGGTTTCAAATCATTTCGGGATAGGATCACTCATTTCTAATTTGCCCCGAATTAGCGAGAATACATACCATTTCACAAAGTGACAAAATTATCTGAGACTCGAATTGAAGAAAAGTAGAAGCATTTCAGTCGGCGGGCGTGGGCCGGCGAGGGGCGTGGAGCCAGTAGCAAAATGGGAGGCGGCGGGCGTGGTGGAGGCAAGGGTGGGCTGGGAGGCGGCGGGAGGCGTGGAGGCGGGGGCGCGGGAGGCGGCGGGAGCGGGAGGCGGCGGGCGTGGAGGCGATGGGGCGGAGTGGCGGCAAAATGGGAGGCGGCGGGCGCGGGAGGCGGCGGGGCGTGGAGCTGGCGGCAAAATGGGAGGCGGCGGGCGGGAGGCGGCGGGAGGCGTGGAGGCGGCGCGGTGGAGGCGGCGGGGAAATGGTTGGGCTTGGAGCTTAGCTAGGGATTTGGGGAGAGGACGTGCGGGAATTTTTTCGAGCAGTATGTGAGGCCAATTTTTTTTCCATGGGCGCCATGAGGCCAATTTTTTTCCCGCGGAAGCTTTCCCACGTCGGGCCAAAACAATTAACTTGACGGTTCTAACCATCAGCAAAATTGTTTTTATTGAGAGTTATATAAAAACCGTCAGCAAAATTCGAATTTTGCTGAAGGGGTACTATTCCTGTCACAAAAATAGTGAATCTTGACGGCCAGTGCGGGCCCGTCAGCAAAATTAGTCACCGTCAGGTTTTCCTGGCTTTCTGGTAGTGCCTCCTGCTCCCATCAGCTCCCATCCCATCGGCCTGCCTCCCCCATGCCGCCCTAGCCCATGCCCTAGCCACCCTCTCCCCTCCACCATGCTGCTCCCATGTGCGTCCGCTGCTGCTGCACGTTGCCAGTGCCCAGCACCGGCTTCTCCCCCATGCTACTCTCCCTGCTCTGCCCCCTTTTGACCGGCTGCTCTCACCTAGCTCCTGCCACTCCCATGCTCTACCTCCCCCATCCCTCTCCCATTCCCTGCCACCACCACGTCGTCCACCTTGCTGCTGCATGCCGACAGCCACCTCCCCATCCCTTGCTGCTCTTCTCTTCCTTTCTCCCCCCATTCTTGCCTATAAAGCACCAGCAGCCTCCCCCTTGCTGCTTTCCCCTCCTCCATTGCTCTCCCTCCCGTTCAGCTTCCCCAAACCGAAGAACAGCAGTGAGCTCATCTCCATTTGCTTCTCCAAAACAGCAAGCAGCAGCTTCCCATGCCGCCCCACCTGCCGCCATGGCTCCCCTCTCCCCCTTGCTACCGAGCTCCCCTCCTCCACTTCTTCTTCCAAGCAGCCAGCAGCTCCCTCCTCTACTCTCTCCCTCCTCTCCACCATGCCGAGCAGCCAGCTGCTCCACCCGAGCCAGCTCCAGTGCAGCTCCCCTTGCTCCTACTCCCTTCAGCCGTCTCCCTCCCATGCCAAGCTCCCTCTCCATTCTCCTCCTGTGCATGGCCACTAACAAACGCTCACAAGACTGCATGCACACCCTTGTGCCGACTGAGCTGCATGCACCCCCTAAGACTCGGCCTTCTGGTCATACACACACACGAGCCATCAGCTGCACTACCTCCTTATCCTGTGCACGTACCACTTCATGCAATTCATGCAAATGAGCACTTCACTAGCTAATGCATGCTCATGTAGTAAGCTTTCTCACCTCCGTTCTCCCTCCTTGGTCACTCATTTCCTGAACCGACCGCGTCGCAGTGTGCTCCTCGGCTTCCTCTACCTATCCCTACAATTCGCCCCCTCTTTCTCACCACAAGCAAAATTTTTCCGAAAGCGGCCGAACCACCTTCTATCATCATTTTCGGCGCCGTCTTTGATGCCCAGACGACACCGTCCATGCCGTTGGCTTCGCCTCGCAATATTCTACGCGGTGCTTCCTCCCTTTTCTCTGAAACATCACCGGTTTACCGACGCCTCTATTCCCCTGTACACTGTTTTGCGCGCCACCGCCGCACCGGACCTCCGCCGGTGATGCGATCACCACCATTGGGTCCGTCTCGCTCTTGGGATTCTATTTTGCTAGTTCGCCGGCCTCCCCTCTCTTTCGCTCGCTTGCGCCATCATTTTTGCCCAAGCCGGCACTATTCATGCCTGATGTTATTCTATATTTCATGTGAAGGCAACTTCCGGACGTCCGTTCTCCTTCATACGAAGTCCGATTCCATCGATTCTTTTTCCTAATTTCGTCTAAAGGCGGTATCTTCCTATTAGTATTTATTTGGTATTTATTCGAATTTTATTTGGAGTTGTTTTATTTATTTAGCTTTGTTTGCGCGTATAGGTTCCGGCGTTTCAGAAGTTTTCATGAATTCATTTAACGAAGCACCGCTACTCTTCAACGAAGGCAAGTCATAGACCTTTGATCATATTGAACCCATCCTTATAAAAGTATATTGTTTTATATAAACATGCATTGCTAATTTTATAATAAATGGTTTCGGGTTTAGTTAATTACCTAATTATCATATGCCTCCTTGATAAATTGCAATCGACATGTATCCTTGAATGACATAACTCCTTGGACACCTTAGGATGGTTAATTACTAGTTGGGCACTATTGTAATACCAACAGGGGTACGCTTTATTGCTTAGTCATGCTCTAGTAGACGTTGGTCTCGATCTCATGGTTCAATAAATGTTGATTGCCCTGGCGCACATGGTTTGTGGCTTGTGTAGTAACGACCTGTGCTACTAATAATGCGAAGTGTGGTCCTGTGTGAAACCACGACATTTGTTGTCACCTTACTAAAATTTGTGTGCCATGACTAGGGTGGTCCTCTGGCTGGGTTGAACCCAACATGATGAATTTGACTAAAGGAAATTATGGAACCGTGGCGGAGCCACCACGATAAAAGATGTTGTGCCATGACTAGGGTGGTCATTTGGCCAGATTGAACGAAAATAATTTATGCTCGGACGAGTGGGTGGTGGAAAAGGTGGGTGCCGTAACGCACACTTGGAATGTGGAACCGTCTCGTCTGAGCAACCAACTAAGGACTTAACCTTGAACCATTGATCTGGGCCTCAACCGTACAACCACATGTCTAGATTGGGATAGACACTGGTGACTAATTAGCAATGTCTTGGTTCGGTTCTATTTTGGTTGGGAGCGGCGCAAGAGGGGGCGGATGGATGGAGGAAACCTTAGCTAAGTAATCGAGTCAAAAGCAGAACTTTGTAAAAGCCTTGTCACGTGCTCTAGGCGCTTACCTAAGGTAGTGGCGGTGGCATCGATATATGCCGAACAAACTAGAGAAATTCGTGTCTTGTGGGTCAATTTGTACAACCTCTGCAGAGTGTAAAACTATTCGAATAGCCGTGTCCCCGGTTATGGACATGCCTGGTGATTTCACGCAAGGGGTAGATTTTCATAAAAAGTTGAAATGGTTTGGATGGATCTGAGTAGTTGATGTTGGTTGATGGTTGGGAAGTGAACAGGGTGTTCACTAGTTGTTTCAAAGAAACTTGTCTACTTATATATTAATCTTTTAAATTATGCTTTTCAATCTAATTACTGTATTTACTGTCAATACTGCTTTCTGCAAAATAACTATAAAGCTATCCTTATCAAGCCTTGCATGAATAATATTTGCATACATTTCCCTATGACTTGCTGAGTACATTCAAAGTACTCATGGCCTTGTGCCCTCTGTTTAAATCAGCAGAGGAGGGTGAACGATGAACCCGAGTTCTCTGAAGAAGACTTCTTTGAAGACTATGCGAACTAGGATCGTTCTCCACTCGATTGCTGTGGGCATGTCGGATGGCTTCCACGAGTTTGTTTATTTTCGCTGCGAGTTTACTCTGTTATCTTTAGCCTGCGTGGCAACTTTTGTAAAACTTGACCATAAGGTCCTTTTTGCTATTAAAATATTAATTTATGCGCTTCATCTATAGTTTGGTGTACGGTTTGATTACGCCAATGTTGTAGCTGTGTGCACTAGCTCTTGATCCGAGAATAGTGCGAGATATACCTGAGGTCTGGATCCGGAGATCCGGGGTCCCGACAACGAGACTGCTATCGAGGCGGCCGAAGGAGACGACACCACGAAGGCAAAGAGTGTCACCCTTTCCCTCAAGGGCGTGGCGCTAACATGGTTCTTCACCATCCCCCTGCTCTATATATGCCAGGGAGCAGCTATGAGACCTCGTTCACAACAATTTCTAAGGAAACTACATGGAGCCGAAGGATGCGGGGCACCTATTCGCCCTAAAACAGGCCCTCGTCGAATCCCTCCGTAGCTTCTTCAAGAAGTTCGCAGAGGTAAAATGTCAAGTGAAGGGTGTTAACGAAATCACCATCATAAATGCAGCCACATGCAAGCTCCAGAAGGGCCCCCTATCAGACAAAACTGGCTCACAAACCTGCCTGCACGGTGGCAGAGCTCTTCGTCAAGATGGAAGAGTACGCCCGGGCCGAGGAAGATAGTACTCGGAGAGCCCGCTGCCCCAACATCCACCTTGAGCACACCACCCACGAAAGAAGGACCCACTGTAGCCGTGGCCGGGGCACTCGCCAAGCCACGGGCCAATGACTACCGACAAAAGGGCCGAAATGTCTATCACGTAGACGGTGGACCACCCCCCGAGGAGGGGAGGTGTGGAGGTCATGGAGGCCATGGCCGTGGCTGAGGGCGCAGGAAAAACGGCGTTCGACAGCCCGACAACCGCTCCGGTGCCAGAGGCCCCTCGCCATTTTATGATCTCCACGGCGAAGGGTCGTACACAACTAGTGAGTGTCGCACCATTGCGGCTATGCGGAACTACATGAACTGCCACCGGCAGCCGGCCAAGCATGATGACAGCGGGGTCAACAACCAACTACCTGCCCCACCACAGAGACCCCACATACAAGGAGGCCACAGGGAGCGCCAGCAATGGGTCATAAATATGATCGCCGAAGGATCTTCGCTTGGCATGCCCTCAAAAAGACAGCGTCACACGTACGCCCGACAGATTCACCACCTCGCAACAAACCCTATGTTCAGCCCACCTTGTTCTGTCGAGATACCAATCTCTTTCGGCCCTAAGGATGCCCAGTTGTATATTTCCCACATCAAGACCCCATCGTCATCTCCGCTGACATCATGGACTTCGAGGTCAGACGCGTCCTCGTCGATAGATGAAGCTCGGTGGACCTCCTATTCGCAGATGCTTTCGAGAAGATGATGATCCCCCGAGATCGCCTTTCACCCCCGGGCATACCCTGATAGGCTTCGGGGGAAGGCCCGTGATGGCCCTGGGTCAGATCGACCTGGCTAGCACATTCAACGATGACTTTGCATCGTGGACCGAGATCGTCACGTTTGACATTGTTCAAATGCCCTAACAATACAACGCCATCCTCGACCGGGCCATGCTCAACACCTTCGGCGCCATAGCCCACCACAATTACCTATGCATGAAGATCCCCGCGCCAGAAGGCATAGTCACGATGTAGGGGGACCAGGACCTCGTAAGGCACATTGAGCTAGAAGCCCTCTCGCCAGCCCGATGTGTCCACACCGTAGGGCCGGACCAAAAGGACCAAGCAAGCCCACCGTCAACGAAATGTGTGCCGAAGCCAAAGCCACAGGGACGGCTTCGGCGAGCCCCCCTAAGTTGTGACTCCCTAGAGATGACAGTGGCCCTCGGGGCGGAGCTCTCGATGGAAGCACACGACGCCATCCTCGAAGTGCTCCATAGCAACACGGATGTCTTCGCCTGGGGCCCAGAGGACACCACCGGGTTGGTGCGGGGAACAATCGAGCACCGCCTGGCCATCCGAAGCGACGCATCACTCAAGAAACATAAATTGTGGCGCATGTTGGCGGACCGGTTGGAAGCGGTGAAGAAAGAAATTTCCAAGCTGCTGGAGGCGGGGGTCATTCGTGAGATCAAACATACGGAGTGGCTGGCCAACCTCGTCCTCATACAAAAAGAAATGGGCAAATGGCATATGTGCGTCGATTTCACCGACCTCAAAAAGGCATGCCCCAAGAATGATTTTCCCCTACCCCGCATCGACCAACTGGTGGATGCTACTTCGGGCTGTGAGCTGATGAGCTTCCTAGATGCCTACTCCGGGTACCATAAAATACTCATTGCCAAAGAAGACGAACCAAAGATTGCATTTATCACCCCCATTGGCACATATTGCTACACCCGCATGCCCTTCGGCCTAAAGAATGTGGGTGCGACCTTCACCCGCCTCATCACGAAGGACCTAGCCGGCTAGCTCGGTTGCAATGTGGAAGCGTACGTGGACAATATAGTGGTCAAGAGCAAGTTCGCAGGCACGCACACGAAGGTCCTGCAAGAAACCCTCGCAAGCCTTTGGGCGGAGGGAATCAAGGTCAACCCTGATAAATGCGCCTTCAGCGTCAAGGCGGGCAAGCTCCTAGGGTTCCTCGTATCCGAGAGGGGTATCGAGGCCAGCCCCAAAAATATTTGGGCCATCCAAGAAATGAAGCCCCCTCGCAGCGCCCGCGAGGTGCAAAAGCTGATCGGATGCCTCACAGCCCTTAGCCGATTTCTATCCCACTCGGTGGAAAGGGCCCTGCCATTTTCCAAAACAATTCGAGGGATGGAGACGTTCCGATGGATGGACGACCGCCAGAAGGCATTCCAAGATCTTAAACAATATCTCACCCAACTACCAAGCCTAACCAGCCCAAAGCAAGGGGCAGGCCTCCTAGTGTACCTTGCTACCTCTTCCTCGGCGGTGAGCACAGTCCTTATCCAAGAAAGCAGTGGCCAGCACCCAGTATACTATGTCTCGGAGGCCCTCCAGGGAGCCAAAATTCGATACACAGAACTTGAAAAACAGGCGTATGCCCTACTCATGGCCTCGCGCAAGCTCTGGCATTACTTGTTGGCACACTCCATCACGGTCCCGATGTCTTACCCACTAGCACTGCTGCTGCGAAACAAAGAAGCCTTGGGCCGAATAGGAAAATGGGCGGCTGAGCTGGCGCCCTTCGACATCACCTTATTGCGCAGACAACCATCAAATCACAAGCCCTAGCAGACTTCGTGGCCGAGTGGACACCGCACGCCGAAGACCAGTAGCCAGCCAAAATCGAGGCCCCGTGGACAATGTACACCAACGGATCTTAGTGTGCTTCCAGAGCCGGCGTGGTAGCCATTTTGGTCGCCCTAGATGGACACAGTGTGTCCCACGCCGCCCGCCTTGACTTTCCGACCACAAATAATGCCTCGGAGCACAAGGCATTGTTATTAGGCCTCCGCAAAGCGAAAGCGCTGGGAGCAAAGAGGGTAATCACCAAAAGTGATTCCCGCCTTATGGCAGGCCACTTCGACAGATCGTTCACAGCAAGAGACCCTGAAATGGCTATTTACCTGGCCATAGTGCGGACAGCGTCAACACACTTCCTTGGCATCATCATTCAAGCAATACCTCAGGGAGACAACAAAGCAGCAGACAAGTTGGCCAAAATGGCCAGTTCGGGCCAATGCCCCCCACCCAACATCTTCTACGAGATACTGAGCGCACCCTCGGCTACACAAGGGGCTATGCACGAAGTGCTCCTTATTGCCGCACCCTCCAGACACCTCGCAAGGCACTCACGTCGGCTTGAAGGGCGCTACGCCTCCTCATGACCCGTCACCCGAGCCTCCAGCATGGCCAACCTCCTGGCAAGCGCATGTAACATTCCAAAGTTCTGTTACCAAAATAAAAATAAATAAAGATATTATTTTATTGGATTTTCTGGTCGTCAAAGATTTTCCTTGATTTTCTGTAATTTAAAAAGAGTTTTCTTTGTTAAAAAATCAATTATTTAATTTCTTGGTTTTAGAAGTCAAAAAGAAATTTTATTAAGTTTTCTAAGATCTTATTGGATTTAAAGTGAAAAATAAAAATTTAATTAATTTCTAGAATTTCTGGAATTTTAAAAGTTTTTCCCCGATTATTTTAAAGCCAAAATAAATTTATGTGCAAAAACTATTACCAATTATAAGTTGGAAATATTTTATTTAAGTCCAAAACAATTCTAGGAATTTTTGTGAATTTTTGTAGAATTTTTGGACTCTATTTGCTATCTTCTAAAATTGTATTTGATTTATTGCTTGTTTTGAAATTCAAAAAAAAAAAATATGTTCAGATTGGTCTGAACATTCACATTGAGCTGTTCGGACCATCCGTAACATGTGAACAGTAATTCTAAAAAATAATAATAAATATTTTTTTTTCTGCCATGATCAAGACCTTCCCATACGGCCACCCATCCCAAATTTCCCCAAGCCCAGCATGCTCAACGTCCAAAGCACTCGATGCATGCACAACGTCCAAAGTACTCGATGCATGCATAGCCAACATGCCAAGTTTGTCTCTTTATTCCTTTATTCCCTCCTCTCTCTCTCCTAATTCTTCTTCTTCCCGTATCATTTCTTCTCTGTTGAATCTTCTTCTCAACCGGGTCGTGCAATGCAATCCATGGCCGCCCATGGCCGACCCCGCCGCCTCCATGGCTGACCGCGCTGCCCCTCCCCGGCCACCACGCCACCCCTTCTCTCCCCTCTCCCGGCCACACCCTAGCCCCAACCACTACCGAGCCCGAGCTCCAACTACCATTAATGGCTGCCGGGCAATTTTTCTCTTCTTTCTCCTTACTCAATACGTTAAATTGGATTCCGTTTGAAGCGAAACATGCGCATTAACGTCACGCACATCACAACACCTTCAATTGGATGTTTCATCCGCTACATGCAATTAATTTAGTCGTTTCACTTCATTCTTCAATTGCACTCGAAACAGTCGCGCCGTTCTCCCTCCACGGCTCCCCTCCACCCCTATAAAAGGGAGCACCGGGTGCGCATCTCTCAGCTCATCCCATCCCCATCACCCACCCCTCCTCTCTCGCTCTCACCTCACTGGAATTGGTATTTCCTCAACGCCGGCCGATCTCACCTCCGCCGCCATTGGCGCCTCCGTCAGTGGAGCTCCGACCACTATGTCTACTTCCCCAACATCGCGGCTTCGCATACTACGCGTTGCTCCCCTCCCCTCATTGGCATCGTTGCCGGAGCGCCGCCCTTTCTTTCTTTTTTGTCCTCCACGGCGTTTCTGTTTAGCCGAAGCTGGAGAAGGTAAACAGTGTTTTATTTATTTATTATTATCTAGTTAATGCTTCATCTTTTATACATGTCCATGTTTATTCTTCCAAAAATTCTTGCTCTCACATGCAAACTCCAAAGCCATTGATTCTTTCTCCTAAATTCATGTAAATTCATCCTCTAATTTTTAGTATTTATTTTATAATTTTTAGATTTTATTTAATTTCTGTCATTTATTCGGTCCATTTTGCACGTCGTCGCCCCTAGCCGACCATGCACGTTCCACCACCACCCGGGTGAGCGTTGTGTTCCCCGCAGTTCCCTCTTTGTTTCGCCGCAAACCTCACCCGCTAACTCCTCTCCGTTTGCCCGGAACACCAACGTCCCCCCGCCGCCCACCGAAGGTCTTCTCCGTCGGACTGCGTCGCCATCGAAGGTCATCTGGCCGAGCCGTCTACACTGTTGAGTTTGCCTCAATGCGTTCGACGTTGTAATTCCTTGCTATGGCCATGAAAGTCTTTTCTTGTTCCCAGTCAATCCTAAACCACAATTTTTGATGAATAGTATAATTTTCGGAATTCATCATTTCATGTGATTTTCAAACTTTTGGGGTTTGTTCTCCTTCATACGAACTTCGATTTCGTCGATTCAAATTTATAAATTCATATAAATTCAAGATCTAGCTAACTAAACTAAAATTATTTAATTTGGAGTTCATTTGAATCTTTATTTGAATTTTATTTGAATTTGGCTTATTTTTGCGTATAGATTTTGACGACTTCGGAGAGTCAGATTGCGACGCCATTTGAGAACAACTAATCAAGCAAGGCAAGTTATACCTTTGATCATATTTGATCCTATTATTTCAAATTATTTAAATTCTTTTTTAATTATTATTGCATGCTTATTTCTATTCAATGTAATTTAAATACATGTCTTAAACTTTATAGTTATTACCAATTTCAATATATAGCCCTTTATTGTCAAGACAGACAGTATGAAAAATCTTTCCAATTGTGATGCATTCAGGAGTTAGAAATTGAAAAGTCTAGATTATAAGAATACATTATTGTTGGAGGAGATACCTTACTGTTGAATTATAGTAATACACGATTGATGAAAGTTTGATTATAGGAATACATGAATCTTGGATGTTGATTATAGAATGATACAATTATTAATTGTTGGATGTTAGATTTTAGATATATATGATCATTGAGTATTGGATTATAGAATAATTGTTGGATGTTAGATTTATATATATATATATATATATATATATATATATATATATATATATATATATATATATACATATACATATACATATACATATACATATACATATACATATACATATACATATACATATACATATATATATACATATACATATATATATGTATGTATATATATATGATCGTTGGGTATTGGATTGTAGAAGTAATTGTTGGTTGTTGAATTATAGGATTGTATAATTATTGGAGACTAGAATTACACGATTATTATGGTTGGATTATAGAAATAAATAATTATTGGATATCGAATTTAGAAGTAGATAATTGTTGATGTTGGATAAATTCAAGATCTAGCTAACTAAACTAAAATTATTTAATTTGGAGTTCATTTGAATCTTTATTTGAATTTTATTTGAATTTGGCTTATTTTCGCGTATAGATTTTGACGACTTCGGAGAGTCAGATTGTGACGCCATTTGAGAACAACTAATCAAGCAAGGCAAGTTATACCTTTGATCATATTTGATCCTATTATTTCAAATTATTTAAATTCTTTTTTAATTATTATTGCATGCTTATTTCTATTCAATATAATTTAAATACATGTCTTAAACTTTATAGTTATTACCAATTCCAATATATAGCCCTTTATTGTCAAGGCAGACATAAAGATGAAAAATCTTTCCAATTGTGATGCATTCAGGAGTTAGAAATTGAAAAGTCTAGATTATAAGAATACATTATTGTTGGAGGAGATACCTTCTTGTTGAATTATAGTAATAATACGATTGATGAAAGTTTGATTATAGGAATACATGAATCTTTGATGTTGATTATAGAATGATACAATTATTAATTGTTGGATGTTAGATTTTTAGATATATATGATCATTGAGTATTGGATTATAGAATAATTGTTGGATGTTAGATATATATATATATATATATATATATATATATATATATATATATATATATATATATATATATATATATATATATATATATATGTATGTATATATATATATATATATATGTATGTATATATATATATATATATATATATATATATATATATATATATATATATATATATATATATATATATATATATATATGTATATATATATATATATGTATGTATATATATATGATCGTTGGGTATTGGATTGTAGAAGTAATTGTTGGTTGTTGAATTATAGGATTGCATAATTATTGGAGACTAGATTCTAGGATTACACGATTATTATGGTTGGATTATAGAAATAAATAATTATTGGATATCGAATTTAGAAGTAGATAATTGTTGATGTTGGATTAATAAAGATTGGATGATAGATAGATGCTATAGTCAAATCTTGAATTGTTGATGTTGGAGTCTAGAAATAGATTGTTATTGGATATTAGAACTGAATTGTTGATGTTGGATTCTAGAAATAGATTGTTATTGGATATCGATTATCTAAAAATTTGATTATAGGATTACATAGTCATTTGATTGATGTTGAATTAGTAGAAATAGTTTATAAAGGAATAATGTATTGATATCAGATTATAGAATTAGAGTTTAGTTAAATGTTGGATCAATTGAAGTTGGATCATAGAAATAGACTTATATGGTGTATATTGGGCTAATTGATATTGGAGGATAGGATTTTACAATTGTTGAAGATTGGTTATCACAAAACTGATGGTTTACATACTGATCTCGTACTTGACAAGTCTTGGACATTAATCCCTCATATCTTGTCACCCTAGATAACAATCTAGTTTTTGCGATAGTATGAACTAGAACATTTTGAGAAAAATTATGCTTAGCGATGCTTAGACCCAAATTTTTTCAATTTGGGAACTTTCAGCCAAAAATCAAAGGTTGTTTAAAAGTCTATGGCATTGGTTTGTCATGGAAGATTTTGTAAATGATTTTGAAAAGCAAAAAGGAAAAGTTGGTTTGTACTTGGGTGAAATGGATAGTTGGTGGGTGCGAGTTTATGCAGGCTCAACTCGGTCGGGGTTGAGGCCTGTGGTTTTATTGGAAGTCGCCCAAGTCAGTTAAGGACCGGCCTGGAAGCCGCTTTTGCTAAACTCCACCGTACTACCACATGTCCTGAGTGGGCGGGACCTGGCTAACTAATTTGCAATGTTTCACTATGGTCGTGCCATTCGGTTGCGTGGGCGTCTATTATGACCTACCTTTATTCCCACCTGGCGCAAGAGGGGTCTTCCGGAGGATGGTCAGTCCAAAGGAAGTGAAACCTTAGCAAGACGGGGCTACGGTGGGATGAAGCATTGTAAAGGCCTTGACACGTGCTCTAGACTACTTACCTAAGGTAGTGACCGGTGGTATCGACGGATGCCAAACAAACTAAAGAATTCATGTCATGTGGGTAAAGTTGTACAACCTCTGCAGAGTGTAAAACTATTTGAATAGCCGTGTCCACGGTCATGGACATGTTTAGCATTTGTCACTCAAAGTTAGACTTTGGTTTTGATTTCAAAATGATTTGACACAAATGATTTTGGATGTTTATCCAAATGGGAATTGGGCAGGAAGCCATGTGATAGGAGGGTATCCTTCACCATTCTTGTGTGAACATTATCTGACTATAAAAATTGAGTTTTATAAAATAAATTTTAGTTATAGAATAACTGCTTTGAAACTTAGTATGGATATTTGAAAAGAAACATTGCTTTATAATCTTGCATGGGTTATATCCTTGCATGCATTATAATCTGTTACTGGGTGTAACTTACGAGCATGGAAATTGTGCTCATCCTTACTTGATGCAAATAAATTTTAGAGGAGAAGGACTTCGCTACTAGTGTGGATCTCGACAACTAGGCTACTACCCCAGTCGATTGCCTGTGGTAGATCAGCTGGACTCCACTACTTCTTCTTCGTCTTCCGCTGTGTTTGTTTATTGTTGGCTTGTAAGCCTTTCTTGTAATAAACTCTGTTGATTATTAATAAAGTTGTGCGATTTATGGATGTTACCATATCTGTTTACTATGTGAACTAGCTACTAATCCTGGGACTAGTTCAGTAATGCACAGAGGATTTGGGTGTGTTAATCCCGGGTCCGACAGCGCATCACGATCGGCGCGCACACCCTCACTCTGCCCGTGCTCCATGTCGACGTCCCCCTGCGTCTCAGCGAGGCCCCGTGACACGTCGAGGTCAATTGCCTGAGATAGCATCAGGGTCTACACACGCACCCACCCATCAAGAAAACACATACATATAGGTATAGCCACAGCAAAGCAACAGGAAAAACCTTTGCGGCGTTCGCCTCGACGCCCCTGAGCATATCCTTGAGGAGAATCTTCCGGAAGAGCTCCTGCACGAGGGGCAGAGCGCCAAATTGCGCGATGTCCTCGTAGACCTCGGCAGCACCCGGACGAATCTTAAAGTCCGCAGGACAGAGCGGGCCCACGTTCGCCGAGCCCACGACAGCCGGAGTAGCAGATGAAGGCGCCGCCTCCGAACTTGCCGATGCTGACCCACCAGCACCGTGACCATCGCCTTGGTCACTAATGATGGCCATACCAGCTAGCGTCTCCGGGGTCACAGGCACAACGTCGGTATCCTCAGCACCCATCTCATAAGCGTGCAGGGATGTATCGCCACACGAGGAAATGTCCAATGGCAACCTCGCCAAGCTAAATAGGCCCACTACACTACTAGCCTCCGTCGTTGCATGTTCTCTTGCCCTCGCCGGTGCACCAGCCTCAACCGCCTCACCCGCGCGGTGCTCAGGGGAAACTGCGCGTACGCCCGAAGAGAGGTTATTGGACTCGGCATGCTCCACCTGCTCCGAGGGCTACCGCGCAGCCCTCTTGGTTGCGGCCGCCGTCGCATCCTCTCGGCCACGGGAGGAGCCACCCACCTCACAAGGTCTAGCGGTGCGCAGCGGCACCACCACAATCAGCCTGCGGATGTCAACTTCGGACGCACGGGCGTGCTTCTTCTTCCCTTCGTCTGGATCCGGATGCTCTACAAGTCGAACCGACGCGCCATACGCCCAGTTCAACCGTGCATCCCGCACCATGAGCTTGCGCCTAGCATGCTCTTCGCCCGTGTAGGGACCCAAGAGCACCTCCGCGCCCTGGGCCGCTTCGTCGATAAACGCAACTGCCAGTAAAAAAAACAGGACAGGTCAACAAAAAAACAACAAAAACACAAACAAACAAACAAAAGACATATGACCCAATGATTCAGTACCTTCGCATGGCACGCCCTCCGAGCCCGACACAATCAGGGTCAGAAGATCAAACCGTGGAGCCCCCAGCTCAACACGCCACCCGAGGGCCAGGGGCCAAACTCGGAAGGCACAAAACTCCTCAACGAGGTCACAGGTCGAAAGGCATTTCGTCACGTTCAGCAAGAGGTGGAGGAGAGCTTCCTCCCGCGAGGACAGGGCAATCTCTGGCGAGGCAGTCAACTCAATCAGACCGCCCCTTGAATGAAGATCGGCCTCCGCTGGCGAGGTATGGTAGAACCACCGGCATGTCCAGTCAGATCCCAGCGGTTGCGTGCAGCGGGGGCAGGCACATACATCTACATCTATGCCTTCGACTGGAAGTTGAAGCTGTCGAAGTTCAGCGTCTCCCCCGAGTTCTTCTTCTTCTTCGGCTGGCAGCACCCATCATGAAGGTAAGCGAAGAGCTGTCCTTCACCGCTGGTGCCAGCAGACCGAATAATCCATTCGAAGACACCCAACTTCACACTGGAGTTGGGCGTAAGCTGTGCCAACTCCACACTGTATAATTGGAGCACTTCGGACACCAACCAATGCGCGGAAGTCGAAGCCTGATGTAAAAAAAAAACAACAAAAACCATTGCCTCATTCGGCCTCGGCGATGGTACCATCTCTAGCCTGAAGCCCTCACCATTGCGAGGTTCTCCAGCTTCCCCTCGTCAATGAGGGTCCCGAGAACCAGCTCCGTCACGGTTGATTGGCCGAGATCACTAGTGTACTGCATCTCTCCCACGCCCTCCTTGCTTTGCTTTGTCATACCAAAGCAACCCGTATCACTCTCGAACCAAAGGAACGAAGTGCAATCGGAGGTAAGGCAACGGACTTTTCACACCAAATAGCAAAAGATTGAACCGAACAAGGGGGGGACCCCTATTTATACAAGCCAAGCCACAACAAAACCGAGTAGGACAATCGAGGAGCCGCGAACCAATCACCACATGACAAGTGGTGCTGGCAAAAAGTTATGACACCTGATATCAAATCATTGCGCACGCCTCCCGAAGGGGCACCATTCAAAACAAACCGACCCAACGGCTGGGCACAGGCTCTAATGGTGGCGCGCATGAAATGACAGGTCGCGACATCAAAGCTTGCACGATAGACCCAATGGCGACGCAATAATGGGGGGAGGGGGGCACACGCTTCACCTGGCCGAAGGGGACAGTGTACCTGTACCCTCCGAGAAAAAAGGTGCGGTTTCAGCCATGGCGAAGCAAGACCTCGACCGCGAGGGACTTATCGTAGGAGCGGCCCACTGGCCCCTACGACTAGGCGAATACCACAAGCGCCCCCACGCCTCCGAAGGCAGCCAAAGGGGCCCAAAGGCCCGAAGGGGCCCGAATGACTGAAGGGGCCTAGAGGGCCCCGAAGGGGTCCGGAGCACTACAACTTCCAGGGTGGTCAAGGCCCTTCGGACTAGGCGCATCCCGTACCCTTCGGGGAGCTGCAGGACCACTAGACCGGGTGCACCATTTAGATGGACCGGGACCAAGAGGGTCCACCATGAGCCGAAGGCTACGCATAGGGGTAGGAAAAGCCCCTACAGTCCCTACCAGTATAGGGTCCTATACGGGGTAGATCTGTAATCTCATGTACCTGTTAGAAAGACTATAAATAGCCACCTCCCCCCATGTAATAAGGCTAGACTGAGCTTTTTGAGCAAGCAATACACATTCACTTCCTGGCAACCAATCCCCTCTTTGAGGACCCTTCGGCCACTAGCGTGGACACTAGGGGTCACCTCTCTCTACTGTTTAGTCTTTCTTGCTACGACAAGCTTGAATTGACCTTTTTGCTCCTCCTTCCTCATCCTCCTCCCAACCTCACGTCCTATCCCTCCCTTCCGGCCATGGCAGATCCAGCAAAGGTCTTGCACGTCACCACTAGAGCCGAGAGCAATGTGGTGGGCCTCACCGAGGTAAAGTCTGTGGAAGACAAGTCGAGCATGGACGAAGACGACGACGTTGCTCCCAACTGTTTATTGACAGCAAGGCGAAGCGAGTGATGGTTGTCCTCGACGTCTGTTATACTCTGATACCCCTTCTTATGCAAAACTGCCCCCAGATTGGATCAGAGTTGCGAGATACGGTACGAGCGTGCACGATATCAAGAACGAAGTAGATGAATCCCATAGAGAGAACCTAATAACAATGACAAAATAATCACGACAAGAGATAAAGATTTGACGAAGCTGATAGAAAATTCCTTAAGCACAACCTCAAAAATGTACAAGGGGTCGTCACTCTCTCATAATGTCTCGAACCTTTTAGGACCCATGGATCCTTACCATATAAAAGAATCTAGTGGTAAAGAATAATCTAGCCTCTAATCCTCTCGTGCGCCTGTTTCTTTGGACAATTTGGTTTGTGGCTTGTGTTCTCCATGATCATCCTGTCGATGTTTTAATATCGAACTTATGAAATAAATAATAAAAAGATGGGCCTCCTTGCTCGAGACTACACAGGGATGAGACACAGTGAATTTAGACAAGTTTGGGCCTTCTCCTGAGAGAATATCAACCCTAATTAGGTGTTCTTGTATTGATTGTGTTCACAACAAGAGAGAACTCACCGAAAGCTAAGACTAATGACTCATGTCTATTCTGTTGCTTGTGTCTTTTTTCTCTATCCACTGACGTTATCTCTTATATAGCGTTTGAGGGGGTGGCAGTTGTCTATGTCAAGAGGCACCCCAATGGTTGATGAATTGTGGACGTTGATGGCAGTTATTGTTAGAGAGACAACACCCTATGTTCACCTTGCAGTTATGCCAGAGACATAGATTAATACGTGTAGTTATATTAGAGAATAACGACACATATTAGCTACTGTGTGTAATTAGACACAGTGTATGGGGTACCTAGTTGATTGGGTCAACAGTTGGTGATATGCCCTAGAGGCAATCATAGAAATGATTATGTCACGTCTATGTTTATGAGTTATAGAATAAATATTATTATGTTCCTTGAATGAATTATCAGTTATAAAGATTAACAAGTATGCGACTTGTTGGTGAATATCTAAATCTTATATGATGTCATTCTAAATGTATTCCTGGTCGGATGTCACTGGTCGGAACAGTAGTGACTTATCGACCAGCACATGTATTGATTAATGACCATGTTTCATTGGTCATGGATATAGGGATATCGAATCAATAATGTGAACACATGTTATAGAACATGGTGTTGGATTGACCCATCTTAAGATACTATTGAGATTGTTATGATTTTATATGTCATTAGTTGAACTCAAGCAATGATGATGTATAATCGTTAGACCTGGGATCAGCATAGTTTCCTACATGTGTAATAGTACACTTAGGGGTTGCCAAACGCTACTTCGTAACTAGGTAATTATAAAGGTAGCTTTCGGGTATGCTATGAAACATGCGAAGGGATGTGACTGGTCGGATATGGGATTTGCCACTCCTAACATAACATGAGAGATATCTCTGGGGCCCTCGATGTGGTCGGATAAAGAAAGTGCATGGCCATGACACTAGTGGTCGAAGAGTTGACCACATGAAGTTATCCGTCACTTGATCGAGAAAGTATTGAACAGTGCATAGATGACAAAATATCTCACCTGAAGTTTAACCAGATATCGTGAGGCAAAGGGAGAATATACAAGCAGGTCGTTCAGTTCGACCAAATACGGACTGGTCGTATGAAGATATGAGTTGGTCATAGACTGGTCGAACATAATCACTAAGTGGTCGTAAACTAGTCATAAAGAGTTATGAACTGGTTATGACTAAATATGAACTGGTCATATAGAGATACAAGCTGATCGTAAGTGATAAGGATCTAGTCGTAGATCATAGTGCATTAAGGTTTGTTCGATATAATTTATGTGTATTCGAGAATCATTATATCCTGCTAGGAACCATTAACGACTCGTGGTCTGAAAAGAGTTTCCGAGTCACAACCGATTACGCATGAACCTACAGGGTCACACACTTAATGGGTTGGAATAATAAACGAGTTCAGATAGGACCTTAATGGACAATTTATAAGGGGATGCATGTGGCTGTTGGGATGAGTGACGATGTGAGTTGCATCACCGAAACCTTAGCCGCCATCTTCTCGAGGGCCCTACCGTGCGAGTTGGTGCTAGCACACCGGTGTACGGTGTTCCATCCCTGGACGTGTGGATACCGTAGAGGCGCGGCTGGGATTGCTGCTGTGCTTAATGAGGACAATCCATGATCTTCAGAAGGAACACAATTGGTTGCTAGAAGAGAGGATCAGATTGAGGACGCTGGGCAATCGACTATGACCACTATATCAACGCGCTCGATATTGGATCAGGCTGCTCCAACTCTTCTTCTGCTACACTACGCGTTTAGTGGTAACGATCTAAGATCTCTTGCTTGCAAGGCTTCTTGGTTTACGTGGTAGAATTTTTGAATTACCTGCAAGTGTAGCCTACCCATATCCCTCATCAACATGTTTGTTGTTCTTATCGACCATAGGGTGCTTGCGGATGACCTAGTCATAGTAAAACTTACGACCATGAGATGATCGTAGTAGAACTTACGATCATAAGGTGATCGTAGTAGGGCTTATGATCAATAGGTGATTGTAGAAGAACTTACGACCATGAAGTGGTAGTAGAATGACTTACGACCATATAGGGTGGTCGTAGAATAGCTTATGATAAATAATTTAATTAATTGGGGATTATTAGATCATCGTCTTCTAATCCTCCAACTTCAAGTGAAAATAACTTACTTGGAAAAGAGGTCATAGGATCATGGTCGAAGATTGAGTGTCTTCAAGTGGTTTTTCTTTTGACCAGAAACTGACTTGGTCAAGAAAGGTATTTTTACTTGAGTTGTAAAAATAAAACTCATTTTCCCTAACAGACAGAAAAAGAATGCCAACCGTTTCTCATAATTCTATTTATTGGGAACAGTCCCTGAAGATATTTGCAACTGTTGGGATCCCACAATCTTTTACTCATACCGGTGGCTATAAATAGCTCTCGGACGGTAGACTTAAGGTTTTTACTTTCTCCAATAGTTCCAATATCTTGAGTTCTTGCTTCCTCTATTTTCCCCAATCGTATTCTCCCTCAAATATCTTTGAATCCAAATCCAATCTTCTCAAATCCAACTCAAATCCTTGAAGAAATGGTTGGAGTTACTTCAAAGTAGGAGAGATCAGAGATGGATGTTGCGAAGATGACGATGCTCGTTGCTGCTGAGATGATTCTGCAGTACTCCCTGATGAAGTAGGCCAACGCTGAGGGCAGCATTGGCCATCGAAGGAGAAGGGGACGATTCCAGTTTTCTAGGCGTACTGCGAGTGTGGCCTTCGACTGCCTTTCCACCCATTCCGAACGAGTATGCTTGAGCATTTCGAGGTGGAATTGGTGAGCTTTGTTCCCAATTCCATCACAATACTGAGCGCATTTGTGTACTTGTGCGAGGCCTCCATGGGAATTGCTCTATATTTGGACCTCTTCAAGTACTATTATGGAATGGGTAAGGACCGTTCGATTGCCGGTAGATGCGGTTTTTGACTTCACGACGGGATGTCAAGGGAGTACATCCTCATGTTGACTTGGTCGTCGTGGCCAGGACGGAGGAAGAAGTGGTTCTGCTGGACCGTGACTAAGGATGATAGTCTCAACTTCAAGGGCAAGCCCGCAAAGAAGAAGACTTGGTACTCGGGTCTAGAGAACCTCGACCTCTTAGCCCCCTTCATTCGAGCTATCAAGGAGTTGAGAGAAAGAGGGCTAACCGAATAGCATGTGGTGAAGGATTTCATCACATGCCGCATTAACCCCCTGAAGAATCGAACACATCCCATGTGGGAGTACTCTGGGGGTTAGTGATCTGACTAGGGACTACGAGAAATGTAATATTATAATCAATACACTCTTTTCAATTTATGATTCGAGCATATCTATTAATCATATTCTTCTGCTCGTAGACTTGCCAAAGACACAGGTTGACACTCGGGTCAAGCTCATATGTGAGAAGGGCCCTACGACCATAGAGGAGGCTCCTCAGATTCTGGCGGTCGTATCTGAAGAGGAGAGGGCAAGACATCTAAAGGTAACCTATAATCCTCTCGTGGGTCTTTTGCTTTGAATGATTTGAATTGTGGCTTGTGTTCTCCATGACTACCCCTCATGGCTTTATATAGTGCACCGTAATTCTCCTCCAAAAGAAAGTAGGAATCATAATCCTAATAGGATTATGATAGGAATCCTTGTAGAACACATCTCCAAGTCCTAGTAGGTTAGGATATGAGTCACCCATACTCAACACATCGTCGTTCCCACGACGAAGGAGGATGCTGGGGGGTGCCCAACGGATGATGGCGATGAAGGACTCGAGAGAGGAGGAGGGCATGGGGAGTACGTAGAGGAACGACATAGGGCACGGGCCAAAAAACAACGTTGTTTCTCCTAGCGTAGTTCGCTGGCGGTGAGGTGGAGTGGGCGATGGCCGTCCTTGACGTTGTCCCCCGCTATGAGAGTGAGCGCACTTAGAGAGCATGTGGAGGACACAGAGGAGCTGCAAGTAGCATGGGTCGATAACGCTACTCCGAGGCTAGATGGGCTGAGGTTGATGAAGCCGTCATTGCCATGGCCGTGAGGGAGGGAGAAGAGATAGGGTTAAAATGGTCAAAGGGAGGGGTAAAATGGTCAATTCAAACCCAAAAATGGCAGATGCTAGATAATTAGCTAGATAGATTGGATGGCATATGATCAATTGGAGTGGGAGGAGTGACAAATCCTAGATGACCGGTCTATGCGATGGTATATGATCAATTTTTCCAACTAAAACAAACCTTCTTGATCATCGGGATGTGGAGCATTTAACGGGCCACGTATCAATGTGACTTTACACAATACTACAGTACACTGAAAAATACATGAAGAATGAACTCACATATAATACTAGAGTACACTGAAAATTACATGAAGAATGAAAGAAACAAGAATTCAATAGCATGTACTATATTGTCCTATATATAGGAATGAAAAAAAATTGCTCACATAATACTACAGTACACTGAAAAATACATGAAGAATGAAAGAAACAAGAATTCAATAGCATGTACTATATTGTCGTATATATAGGAATGAAAAAAAAATTGCTCACAAAAGGTTTTTGATGCTTCACGGCAATTTTAGATAGGAGTAAACGCTTTTGGTAAGGGAAAGAAAAAGAGAAATGCTAAGCTTCCAAACGCTTATAAGGTCACGTTGGAATTCCTCAAAAAAAAAAAAAAAAACTGTAGCAGATTTTTTTTTTTCATATTGTATGAGCTTTCTTTGGAGTAATACTACAATTGAAGCACACCATGTAGACATTATTTTTCCCATTGGATTGAATTCATTCGTTTTCATCCAAAATTCAGGCCTAGTTGGAACGTAGGGATATTACATGTACTTTATAGGAAAAGTATAGTTCCAACAGGACTCCTCGCGCTCCGTTGTTCCGAACACCCCCTCATTGGATTGTGTCATGTAAGGGTATTCTGACCCGACCATGTTACTGGGTATTTGTGTTGCCGCATTTTTGTCTTGTATCAATCAATCTATTATATTATTAAGACGATTAAAAACTACAAAGTTCGTTTTCAAGGTTTAAAAATTACCACGTTAATCGGAGTTCAAAGAGAAAGATCTACACCGTTATGTTTTGGTGGATCCAGATTATAACGGTTGAGATTAATCATATACAATTGTATAAGAAATCAACTCTATTTCTCAATCACAAGTATCAGAGTTGTATAACAAACACAAGTACAATTATTGTAGTATCTAACCGCACAATTGCGTGGGAATTCGGCTAGTTATAAAAAAAATAACTAACTCTACTTGTTTTAAAAGGTTATTAATTGTTTTTCTCAGTGCACTTGCAATCACTTTTATTAAAATTTGCTAGACTTAGTTTCCTTATGGAGTTATTAATCATTCAAATCAACGCTTTTCTTGGTTTGCAGCAGACCAAAAACCATGTAAATGGGTGTCCTGTCAAATTTTGACAGCCCAATCTTAAAAAATTGTAATCGACCCTCATCTTCTCCGAAAAACACTACAGAGATGGTATTAAATGTTCAGACATACAGGAAGCAAGCATTTGCACAATGGAATGATTTGCAGTGCTAGTCAAGGACTTAATATTTCTGAACAACAATGTTGTTATTATTATTTTTTAATTTGGCTAGGAGGCTCTAAAAATGCTTTGTTAGAAGGAGCGAGCATCCGGGTTCCAACCCAAGGCAGGGTGGTTGACGCCATGACTTGCCAAACAGGCGCCCTGCTCTCACAACAATGATGATTACTATTACTTCTTTCGTTCATTTTTAGAAGCTTGCAGGTCTCCTTTTTGGCTGCACAGTTAGGAGTTTTTTTTCTTTCTTATTTGGCACTGAAAAGCGTGGCAATAGCAAATCTAATCTTCTCTGAAAATCATAGCCAGTGGCAAATTCAGGATTTTTAGAGTATCTTTAGTGTATTGAACCGATGTCGATTCAAAGTCATACCACGTAAGCATTCTAGGAACTGAGTTTGTTTTTTCTCCAATGTATTGCCACGCAGGCATTCTAGGAACTGAGTTTGTTTTTCTTCAATGTATTGAACCGATTCCTAGTAATAATTGGAACCCATGTTACATTAAAAAACCACAAAATAATCACATCCTCTCTCAAACGTACTCTCTTCTATGTAGTTGTTTAATGCTCATATGAGTTGTTTAATGCTTTGAATCGATTCCTAATTAGAGTTCGGTTCCATGCATTTTTTTATTGGAATCGACCCCTCCAATGTATTGAATCGATTTAATACCTTCTCTCTCCTCATTTGAACCGGCTAAAACACAACATTGGAGATGATCTTAGGATGGGTGTTCGGACTTCGGTTCTAGATTGTCCAGATATGCTGATATCAATACGCCGATATCGTGAGATGTTATTTTCCCAAAAAAACACTGATACGACGATACGCGTATATATAACAAAATACAAAAAATATAGAAATTAATGATTTCATATGAGGAATTGGACGATATAAGGCAAACATAATGACATGAATTAAATAACAAATTATAGATATCAATGATAGTTGAAGAGGTGAAACTAGGAATAGAGCTATTTTTGCTCCAAGCTTCTTATTTTGTTGAATTATGCTGTTGTTGCAGCGTGCAGCCAAGACTTGTGCTTGGTGCTTGACCATTGTTGTTTTCTCTATTTTTCTGTTCTGGGCTGTACCAGCTATACCGTTAAATCTTATTTTCTTCCTCTAATAGTGATCGGTAGATGCCATGTCTTCTTTTTCAAAAAAAAAAACCTTGTGCTTGGTCTTGGTCGTTGTTGTTTTCTCAATTTTTTCTATTCTAGGTTCTAGCAGCTAGACTACTAAAACTTATTTTCTTCCTCTAATAGTGATCGGTAGAGCTCCTGCCTTCTTTTTCAATTTTTTTTTGATAGATGCATACCTTGCTGATCCTACTCTTTTTTGCTTTTTTTTTCCATCAGTAAGAGTCCCATCTAAGAATGTTCCTTCCATAGAGCAAAAATTAACATGTAAACATATGTAACAAGGGCCCAACTATCTGTTCATTACCTAAGGCAAAGATTATATTTTTGTACAACATCCATTGGAAAAAACCAAGAAAGCAGAGGAAGAAGCTTAGACTCTAGAAAGAACCGGAGTTGGAGTGGAGCAGAGCCAGGGAGAAGAATTGGAGTGAGCAGAATACACCTAGATGTGAAGAGAGGACGATGACGGTGAACTGGATATACTTCTCCCTTCCCGCCACCACGCTCCCTCCGGCCACCGCGTTACTCCCTTGGTGTCGTCCGCTCTCTTCCTCCCTGTTTGTCGCACTACCACCCACTTGCTCGCGTCGCATCTCGTTCGCCCGCACAGGTGTGCTGCCGCACGCTCGCCCTGTGCCGCCTCACGCCTGCTTGCCGTCGCGTCGTAGTGTCGTGTCCACCGACCATCGCTCACCTTCGTAGCACATACCTCCGCTCGTTCGCCACTTGGAGACCAGAGAGAATAGAGGTTAGGGTTTGGTGGGCTAAAGTAAGAAGGAAAATGAGCCTAATGTGTTACATGGGGAGTGCGAGCTAAATTCATTTGCAGACACAAATATATAGTTTTGACCTAACTAATAACATATACATCTAATATACCTATTATATAACAGATATTTTGAAGAAAAAAAATAGGTGCTCGGTTGAACACCCATGACCTCAGGAGGGTCCGCCCATGATCATAGCAAAAAATGGCACCGTAGACTTGCTGGCAGGCGACATGTGCCCTCGTCCACGCACGGGACACACGAAGCTCCCTCCTCCGCGCGCGAGGTGCACGAAGCTAGCTCTACCGTGGGTGGGAGGCATGGACAAGGCTCAGCCCGCAGTTAATTAGGGTGAAATGTGACATCTGACACTATTTGATATTATTTGTAAATATCATGTACAACACCTTTTCTCCCTTTAAAGAAATTCAGCCGAGAGGACTATTTTCTTTGAATTTTTTCTTCTTGTTTTTTTACCTCGTACTCGCAGCTTCAAACTTAGGTGTCAACCCTCGCTGCCCTCGGTGTCTCGGTAAGTTGATGGAGGGTGGTGGCCAGGTGCCCTTGCTGCTAGGGTTAGGTTGCCGCCTACTTGATCACATCGCCGTCGTAATCTCGGTCTCGCACATTCGGACACGAGTCGAAGGGTATGGTTATGATATTATATGATCTGAATGTTAAGCATTTCCCTCAATTGGTTTACGGACAAGCTTATCTAGCATGTGGTACAGTACAACATTAAAGAATATCATCCACATTAAACTGATAAATTAGCAAAGAATGTCTTATTTGATCATGGTACATGTGATAATACCCCCTCCCCGGCTGTGCTACGCTGTAATTTCATGTGAAAAAAATTGTGAATTTTTTTTGGTAAATCCACATCCACATGAAAAAAAATGTTATGTGGATGTACAAAAAAAATCCAAAATTTTTTCACATGAAATCACGACGCAGCACAGCCGTGGGGTATTATCACTTGTACCCCGATCAAATAGGACATTCTTTGTTAATTTGTCGGTTTAATTTGGATAACATATTTTAACGTTGTAATATACTACATGCTAGATAAGCTTGTCTATGAACCAACTGAGAAAAATATTTAGCATGTAGATCATATAATACCGTAACCATACCCTTCACCGTATGTGCGAATGTGTGAGAGTGAGACTGCGACGGTGACACAAGCAAGTAGGACAAACCGTCTGTGATACATCAGCTATCACCAACTGTTTCAAATAAGTGTGTATACCCATACTCATAGAGAATCTTATGATAATATATTCATGCATGTCAGAACTTCTATTTCTTGTGAATATGTTGTCCACTCATTCTCCGTCATCGTCACCTCATGCGTCTGATGCGCCATCCTCTAAAAAATCCAAGCGCGATGGAAGATGAATATCGAAAAGGGCCGAGGTCCGATTTACCATCATAGACACTTATGATAATGGTAGGATGCTGCTGTGCATCCGAAGCTTGGTAGGGGATACATGTCGTCTGACTAGTCTACCACGGTGTTATTCTTGTAATTTCGGACACAAGAAGGCAAAATTTGCTATTCCATTCCAAAACAAGACCAAATAAGTCAAAAACTATTACAACACCTCTTCACCTGCCTCTTGTCATTCATTTCACCTTTGTCTGTGTAACCGTGTTCATGACGGTCAATTTCTCCTCTCTTGCGTCCGAGGATCATACCATTCCATCCCTAATATCTTCTCAATAAAATCTCCAAGCAGTGGTTGTTTGTGCCTTTAAAATCAGCTATATATGTATAGTTTATAGTCCCTTATTAGCTAACTCGAGGCCTGAATTCAGCTAGCTAGCTCGCTCCTTGGGCGTTCATCCTAAACGTGCAGGTAAACCACGACCTACTCCATCGAACCTGACACACTAGAGTGTGTGAATTGCTTTATGCCACGGCAGCCTAAGTTTAGGAGGATTCTACAAGCACTTGGAGGATTGGGCTTATATTTTTTTTGAACGAAGAGGCAGGAGCGCTACCCTTTGCATTGATAGAGAAGGAGAAAACTGGTAAAATAAAAAGATACACCCCGAAAGGGAAGAAACCCCAGCGGGAGGGAAACCGCAACTGCGATGCGCCTAGCGACAACAGCACCAGAGCTAGAGACGCCCACTAGCCAACTCAAGGCCACACCCTAACCAAATCTGCCGCACAAACACATCAAAGCTAAGGGGACTACAACACCTCCCAACCAACCCACAGGAGCTTCGAATAGGTAGAACCGGACAGTGAAGAAGATCGCCCTAGCACCAACTTAAGAGAGAAGAGTAGAAGCAGGTGCAGGTTGGTCCACACGTTGACAGGGCCACCAGCGAGGAGCTTCAGATGAAATAGGTGAGGAAGCGGTTCTTCCGCTCGGCAGTAATAGAAGACGATGCGAAGCGAAGACTACAGCGACTCAGGCCCGACCCGACCCTCTCCCCTCCACCCGTGCGGCACAAACAATGGTGGATTGGGCTTATAGAATCCTCCTAAACTTAGGCTATCGTGGCATGAAGCAAATCACACACTCTAGTGTGTCAGGTTCGATGAAGTATGTTGTGGTTCACATGCACGTTTAGGATGAACGCCCAAGGAGCGAGCTAGATAGCTGAATTTAGGCATCGAGTTAGCTAATAAGGGACTACGAACTATATATATACATATACATATACATACATACATACATACATACATACATATATATATATATATATATATATATATATATATACATATATATATATATATATATATATACATATACATATATATATATATATACATATATATATATATATATATATATATATATATATATATATATATATATATATATATATATATATATATATATATACATATATATATATATATATATATATATATATATATATATATATATATATATATATATATATATATATATATATATATATATATATATATATATATATATATATATATATAAGCAGATTTTAAAGTCATAAGTAGCCCTTTGCTTGGAGATTTTATAGAGAATGGATCAAAAAGAAATGGTAGGACCACGGGGCGCAAGGAAGGAGAACTTGACTTGCATGAACACGGTTACACAGACAAATGTGAAATGAATGACGAGAGACAGATGAAGAAGTGTTGTAGTAGTTTTTGACTCATTTGGTCTTGTGACTATCATAGACGGTTTCTTAGGACAAACCGTCTGTGATACATCAGCTATCACAGACGATTTTATCTACAAACCGCTTGTGATACATCAGATATCACAGACGATTTCATCTACAAATCGTCTGTGATAGCCAACTATTATAGACGGTTCTGAGCTAATAACCGTCTGTAATAGTCTGCATCACAGGCGGTTCGAAAACCGACTGCAATGACTTCATGTCATTACTAACCCATAAACTCAAATGGCTTGTGAAACCGTTCGTAATGACGTTTTTGAACCGTCTGTGGTTACCTTTTTTGCAGTAATGTTGTTTACTGCATATGTCTGCACAATTACGGTCTGGTACAAATTGTTGAGCAAACTACTCGTACTGAAACGGCAAAAGAATTAAAAGGTGATTTGTCTAGTTGAAGTTTTTACTTGAGGATATTTGATTGCCAAGTTTATGCACATGTTGATGAGGACAAGTTGGAGAGCCACTTGGTAGCAGTCCGTGCATGCTGTAGATGTGGTCACACTGCCAAAAATCTGTGATGCACATGAAGGAAAAACCTACCAGATGGGCCAAGAAATTAGTGGCATCAAGATATACCATTTTACTAAAAGTGAAAACATGATATTGCCAATGCATTTAGATTCTAGATGGATCAAGGCCTGGAGTGGAGCTCGTGGATTTTGCGCAACCTTGTATGCAATTTCCATCTCGATATTAAAGATCTAACTCCACCAAATAAGTAACTATTTGCAGGTTCTAAATAAAATTACAGGGATAAAAAAAATCGATGGTAACCGGACGGTTATCGCTACTTACCGGTCCGAGCCGAAAAGAGGTGATTTTTGTACATATTGTAGTGAAATATTCTTGATGTAAATGCTTATAGAGGACCCAACAAACACAAACTACGAGGAAAAATATATAAAGACAAAAAAATAACAAATCGAAATCGACAGGAGAAAGACCGGTTACTGGCTACCAGCCTAGCCCTGGTAAAATATCAAAATATTGATACGCAGTTCCCGTTTTGATATTAGCTCTGCAAGGCGGAAAAATCCCAATTATTGTTATAGCAGAAGCATGCTACAGTACCTATGAGTACAATAGTGATTTGCTACATTGTTTTTTTTTAATCGATTTGCTAATTATTATAGTGTCTAAGCATTACATTGTTGCTGTTAGGAGTGGATATCGAGTCGGGTGCTAATCTTATCGAGTTTTTCATGAAATTAACATAGTTTGATTTAATATCATTTTATTTATAGTTTACAAGTATTTTTAGAACCGAGCTAACGAGCCGAGCCGAGTCAGAGCAAAATTCAATTTTATTCAAAATCGACTCATTTCAATGTTTAACCAATTAATAAATGTAATTAGAGTAATTTTGAGCCGAGTTAACGAGCTTTTTTCTACCCCCTAGTTGCTGTAGTGCCAATGTTGTAGTGCTTAGACTAGCCTTGTACTCCCATGATCAAGAATATATGACATTTTGGATATCGGCACGGTTTCTAATATGTAACTTGGATCATTACTTTTTATATGAATATGTTTATAAAATTATTATATTATGAAAATATTTTTCGTGACTAATCTAATGATACCATTTTCACATGACCAAAACAAAGCAGCTTTTTCATATATTAGTAATCAAAGTTAAAAGAATTTAACTGCATGCTTTCTAAAATCGTATATTTCTGGAGTGAGTACAGCTGTGAAATGCATTTTGATCTACTCCAATTAGTAAAGAGAAAGACACGGTACTTTTCCCTTGAAGAAATTTGATCTTTTCTGTAACAGCCCAAAATTTCAAATTTGGTTAAAGTTTAAAACTTATTTGAATTTGTGAATTTTCTGAAATTTTAAAAGCTTTTCTTAAAATTAATTAAAGCCAAAACCAATTCAAATGCAAAATCTATTACCAACTTTAAGTTGAAATTATTTTATTTAAGTCCATAATAATTCTAGAGACTTCTGTGAATTTTTCTAGAATTTTTGGATTTTATTTGCTATTTTCTAAAGCCAAATTGAATTAATCAAATTATTTTAAAAGTTAAATCAATTAAATTTCGGATTAAGGCTTGGGCCGAATCCCCCTTCGGCCCATCTCTATTTAGCGTCGTGTAGCCATTGCCCTGGCCCAGCTGGGCCCACTCTTGCCCACGCCCCTTGGCCGTCTCGGCCGTCGGATCCCGATCCTACCGCCGCCCACTTTCTTCTCCCCGCCTCCCCTTCTTCCCCACGTCTCAATCGAACTAACCATCGGCCGCCATTTTTGGGCCGCGCCCGAGCTCCACCCCGCCATGTTCCCGCTCCCTCTCCTCTCGCGGACGCACGCACGCGACCCAGCGCCCCCAACCGCCCCACTCCCCCACGTTTCCCTCTCCCCTCGTGCCCGTTTCGACCGCGCACAAAACCGCCGCCGCGCCATGGCCGTGCACGATCTCCCCCTCTCCTCCGCCCCGGCCCCTATAAAAGGGAGCACTGGGTGCGCCTTTTCCTACTCGACTCATTCCCCCTTTCACTCCTCTCGAGCTCTCTTTTCGCCGGAATCGAAGCTTCTTCCTGCCGGCCACCGCGCGCCTTCGCCGTCTCTACCGCCACCGTCGTCGGCCTTTGACCTCTCGCCGCCACCGGCGGCATCGCGGCGTCAAGGCCTACCGTCTGTAGCGCGCCCGCCGCCAGAGCGTCACCCGAGCCGCCGCGCTAGCGTGACGACGTCGCCGCCCTTTCTCGCCGCCGCCCGTTCATAGCCTGACGCGGCGAGGTAACCACCGAGGTCCACGCGATCTCCTCTTCCTCTTGCCGCCCTCGCCGGACTCCGCCGGAACGCCGTTTGCGGTGACCACAGAGACCTGTGCCGACGCCGTTGCCGCCTACCCACGTCAGCGCCACCTCAAGCCACGCGGGCGCCACGTCGCCCATTTCCACTGATGTGGCGCACGGGTGGCACAAGTCATTCCACCTCACACCCACCCCCTGTGCGCAAACCGCGTAGACCGAGTCCATGTGGACTGTGTCCATGACACGTGGGACCCACATGTCGGATTTATTTAATTTCTGATTAAACTCAGGGCTGAATTCGGTAAATCCTTTTAATTTACAGATTTAGTTTAAAACTTGTAAAATTCATATCTTTTTCATCCCAACTCCAAATTGAGTGTTTCCAAATTCTAAAATCTTATAAAATTAATATCTAGCTAAGTAAAATATAATTATTTAATTTAGAGTAAGTTTAAACTGTCTGTTTGAATTTGAAATGATTTAAACTACAAACCTAGGATTTAAATTTGTAAAATCCATATCTTTTGAACCCTAATTCCAAATTGAGTGATTCAAATTGCTGGAATCTTAGAAAATTATTATCTAGCTATATAAAATAAAATTATTTCATTTGGACTCAGTTTAATTTGTCTTGTGGAATTTATTTGAATTTCGATTGATTTGTCGTATTTTCACGTTTAGACTACGACGATTCCGGGGAATTTGATTCTTCCGAAGATTTAGAATTTCAAGACTTCAACGAAGGCAAGTTACACTTTGACCATGTTGCACCTACTATTTTAAAGTTATTTAAATTCAGTTTTCAAATTATTAAATGCATGCATATTTCTATTCAAGTATTTCAAATCCCTATTTTAACCATTAGATATTCCAACTGTCATTGTATGGCCAATTTGGATATTGACATGTCATTCCTTTGTCACCACTAGATAAACTAGTATGGTAAAAACCCAGATGCTTAGCAAATGCTTAGACCATGATTACCAATATTGGGGAATTTAGCCAAATCATTTCAAATGGATTTAAAAATCTGAATCTATGGTATTGTTTTACCATGGAAGCTTATTAAAGGTGGTTTTACTAAATAAAATTAAAAATGGTTTAGACTTGGTAAAGCGGATGAATGGTGGGTGCGAGGTTTATGCACGGGTTTAATCTGGTTAGGATTAAAACCCAGGGTTTGATTTGAAAGACGCCCAAGTCGATTAAGGACCGGTCTTGGAGCCACATCTTGCTATGCCTTACCGTACCACCACTCGTCTTGTTTGGGCAAGACCTAGCTTAATAATTTGGGATACCTCGTAGATATTTGTGCCATTTTGTATGAGTGGGTGTCAGTTAGACTATAGTCCCACCTGGCGCAGGAGGGGGCTCCCGGAGGATGGTTAGTCCAATGGGAGCGAAACCGTAGCGGGCATGAGTACTTTGAGGTAGATCATTGTAACGGCCTTGTGATAATTGCTTTGTCACACGCCTTAGGAAGCATGGATTGGCCGACTCAAAGAGCAAATTATCTCATGTGGGTAAAGCTGTACAAACTCTGCAGAGTAGAAACTATTCGAATAGCCGCGTCCGTGGTCATGGACATGCTAGCAAAGCCACTTTCAGTTAGACTTGTTTTTAGTTTTAAAATGATTTTAACAGATGTTTTCAGGATGGTTAGTCCTGTGGGAAAAATTGGGCGGTTAGCCATTGTGATTGGAGGATATCCATCACCTTTGTTGGGGGTTATCCACATTATACAATTGTCTTTTAAAATTATGATTTTAGATATTGTATGGAAATGGCCTTGCAATCTACTATGATTATTTAATCTAAAACTGCTGCTTTACACAAAATAACCCTGCCAATGTCCTTTGTCTACTTTATGCATGCATTACAATTCAATATTGGGTGTAACTTGCGAGCACGGTAGTTGTGCTCATACTTGCTTTATGCAAACAAAATTTCAGGAGAAGACTACTATCAGGACGGTGAGGACACCGACGCCTAGGCTACGCCTCCAAACGATTGTCTGTGGCGGATCGTTCTGGCCTACTACTACTATTTTTATTTTCGCTGTGTTATTTAATCTTTTATTTGGCTTCATGCCCAATTGTATCGAACTCTGATTTACTATTAATGCAATGCGAGATTTGGTTATGTTATCATTTTTGTAACTGTGTACACCAGAAATCCTAGACTGGTGTATGAACACAGAGGGTTCGGGATCTTTCGTTCCCGGGTCCGACAAAAGTGGTATCAGAGCCATATCGACTGTAGGTCGTGGCCTTAGAATTGCCTTAAGGACTTAGTTTTAAAAATGAAAACTATTTTGAGTCTATCCAGAGTCATTTCTCAACCTTTCTCTTTAAAAATGTTTACTAACTCCTCTCCTTCTCAAAATTTTAGATGGCTGAGAGACCGGACGCTACTTCCCACGAAGCCTTTGTTGGATACTGGGTCGAGATTCTTTGGGAGATGATGCAGCACCTGGGTTACCGGAAGAGGCCAACTTTTCAAGGATTCAAGTACCAGGTGGGAGAACAACAGCTGTGGAGAGTAGAGGTGCTTATCTACTCCAATCTTGCGCCGGACACCGTCTTCCACATCTTTGATGCTCTGATTCGGCGCGATACCTTTGACGACGGCATTCAGGATGTGGCGAGAGAGGTAGTCCACCATCTTCGTTACACCTACGACCATCGCCTTCATGGCACCGGGTTTCATTACTACCCGATGCATGTTCCGACCAGACTTGACAGTACTTTCAACTCCGCTAGAGACGAAGATTCCCCCGAGCTGACGCACCAGGTGGATCTGGCTAAGGCTTTGGACTACGCCTATGGGAACACCTTGAATGACTTGCTCACCGCTCGTAATGCAGACTACAGGAGGCGAGAGGAGAAGTCAAGATCAGCTCATGAGCTAGCTAGCTACAAGGCCGACGAGGCTTGCTCCAGTGAGCCAGATTATACCCCTAGTACCCCATAGTTGTTATCTTCCCTTTAGCTCGATCCTTAGTTGCGAATTATGAGCTACTATCTCATTTGTGGTAGCCATAATCTTTGAATAAAATAAAATAATAAAGGAACTTCTTGGAAAATCTGCTCTTTGTCTTGTGTGCTCTTTGTGTTATTGGGCTATTAGAATTTACCCCCTTTAGAGCTTCCTATCTGTCTATCTTTCCTAAATCTTTGGAGTTCTAGCAGATGGTGACCACCCGTACCGGTAGTGGCAGTGTCCGAGGTCGGGGCAACGAAAACGCGGATTACCAGGAGGATCCCGTGCAGCAACCACCACCGCCACTAGTGGAAAGACCGGATTGGCGTCAGATGATGGAAAACCAAAACCATCTGATTAACCTCCTACCTCAGTCCCTCAGCAGCGTGCAGAATGTGCAGGCAGCAACTCGGACTGCACCACCACCTCCACCTACGCAGAGGAATGACAATGGCAGATTTCATGCGCATGCGCCCACCGACATTCTCCAGCAGCACAGAGCCGATGGATGCCAATGACTGGATCCGTGCTATCGGAAAGAAGTTGGATATTGCACAGTGTACTGACCGTGAGAGACTCTTATTTGTCTCTCACCAGCTCAGCGGTCCCGCATCAGAATGGTGGGATAACTACAACATCTCCCATGCTGATGCGCAGACTATCACTTGGGAGGAGTTTGTGCGGGCTTTCCGCCATGCACATATCCCCGCGGGGATAATGACCTTAAAGAAGAAAGAGTTTCACGCGCTCCGACAAGGCAACTGCACAGTGGGTGAGTACCTGCACAGGTTCAACCAGCTTGCTCGCTACGCCCCAGCAGATGTGGCTATGGATGAAGAAAGACATGAAAGGTTCATGGAAGGTCTGAATGATGAGATCTCAGTCCAGCTGATCTCCCATGACTACACTGACTTCCAGCAGTTAGTGAATAAAGCTTTTCGCCAGGAGGCCAAACATCTGGAGATGGAGAACCGCAAGCGGAGGATGGCCACTCAGAAGTTTAACTCTGGAGGGCAACCCAAGCCTCGCCTTGCTCAGCCTCAGCCGCCCCAGCGTGGTAGATTCGATCTTCTCGCCCGAGCTCGACGCAAACCTGGCCTTGATTCTTCCGGCTTCGCAAACAATGCACCGGAGGCGGCCAGCAGAAGAACCCAACTCTATCAGCATCAGGTGTGACATGCTTCCATTGCAACGAGACTGGGCATTATGCCAACAAATGCCCGAAGAGGCAGCAGTCTGCGACACCAGCCAGGCCAACATCAGGAGTACCAGCCACCGGCGGCACCCCAAAGCCGGTGGTCAAGTTCACGAAGGGACGTGTGAACCACGTCACAGCAGAGGAGGCTCAGGCAGCACCAAATGTCGTTCTTGGTACGTTTCTCATTAATTCGATACCAGCATCAGTTCTGTTTAATTCCAAAGCTTCGCATTCTTTTGTATCCAATAAGTTTGTGGGCAAAAATGGGTTACCTATTTCTCCATTAAATAATTCTATGATAATCCATTCTCCGGGCTCGGAAATGAGAACTAGTTCTCTATGCCCGAATCTTACCCTGGAGATATCCGGAGTTTCTTTCATGGCAGACTTGATAGTTCTGCATTCTAAAGGTCTGGATATAATACTTGGAATGGACTGGCTAGCCAAGAATCAAGGACGGATAGACTGTGCCAATAGGTCTATCACTCTCACCAGTGAGGAAGGAGTCACAGTTGAATTCAAGCCCAAGACCTGCACCGGAGGAAGTTTCATACTGACTAGCTTGAAGGAGTTAAAGCTTGAAGATATACCAGTGGTGCAAGAATTCCCGGATGTTTTTCCTGATGATTTACCCGGCATGCCACCAGACAGGGACATAATGTTCTTAATTGACTTAGTCCCAAGGACCGCTCCAATCTCGAAGCGACCCTACCGAATGCCGGCTAATGAATTGGCAGAGATGAAGAAACATATTGAAGAGTTGCGGAGCAAGGGATATATTCGGCCAAGTTCATCACCTTGGGGGGCACCGGTACTGTTTGTCAAAAAGAAAGACAATAGTATGAGGATGTGTGTGGATTATAGATCACTCAATGAGGTGATAATCAAGAACAAGTACCCGCTACCTAGGATTGATGATCGGTTCGATCAAGCTGAAAGAACAAGTGTATTCTCGAAGATTGATTTGAGATCGGCTATCACCAGCGAAGATCGGACGGAAGATATTTGAAGACTACCTTCACCACGGATATGGGTATGCGAGTTCTGATAATGTCTTTCGGTTTGTGACGCCCTACTTATTTCATGAATATGATGAACAAAGTGTTCATGGAATTCTTGGATAAGTTTGTGGTTGTTTTCATCGATGACATCCTTGTCTATTCAAAGAATGAAGAAGAACATGAGAACCACCTCAGACTAATTTTGGGAAAACTCGGGAGAACCGACTTTATGCCAAATTCAGCAAGTCACGAGTTTTGGCTAAGTCGAATGGCATTCCTCGGACATATCGTGTCGGCAGGAGGAGTTGCGATAGATCCGACCAAAGTCGGCGATAATGGATTGAAACAACCCAAGTCATCACAGAGGTGAGAAGTTTCCTCGGATTGGCGGGTATTACATGATTCATTGAAGGTTTCTCCAAGATAGCAAGACCAATGACTCAACCGAAGAAAGAGAAGAAATTTGAATGGACAAAAGCTTGTGAGGAAAGTTTCCAGGAGCTGAAGACGAGATTAGTTTCAGCACCTGTATTAGTCCTACCAGACATCCACAAGGATTTTGTGATTTTCTGCGACGCATCCCGACAAGGACTCGGCTGTGTACTGATGCAAGAGGACAAAGTTGTCGCTTATGCATCTCGTCAGTTGAGGCCACATGAAGGGAATTATCCAACTCACGACCTGGAGTTAGCAGCGATTGTACATGCATTGAAGATATGGCGGCATTATCTCATCGGTAACCGCTGTGAGGTTTTCACGGATCATAAGAGTCTGAAGTACATCTTCACCTAGTCTGACCTTAATCTCCAACAGAGAAGATGGCTGGAATTAATAAAGGATTATGACCTTGGAATTCATTATCATCTGGGCAAGGCAAATGTGGTTGCAGATGCCCTGAGCAGAAAGGCGTATTGCAATACCATCTTAGTTCAGAAGAATCAGCCAGAGTTGTACGAAGAATTGAAGCATCTGAACTTGGAGATTGTTGATCAAGGATGTGTGAATGCTTTGGAAGTTCAATCAACACTTCAGAGTCAGATCAGAGAAAAGCAGATAGAGGATGAAGACATCAAGGAGATCAAGAAGAATATGAGAAGAGGCAAAGCCCCAGGATTCACTGAAGATGAGCAAGGAACAGTGTGGTTCGGGAATCGCATCTGCGTACCGGATCAGCAGGATCTAAAGCAGTCGATTCTGAGGGAAGCTCATGAGTCGCCTTATTCCATTCATCCTGGCAGTACCAAGATGTACCAGGATCTAAAGGAAAGATATTGGTGGGTCAGCATGAAGCGAGAAATTGCTGAGTTTGTAGCCCGTTGTGATGTGTGTCGATGAGTCAAAGCGAGCATCAAAGACCCATTGGTTTCTTTGCAACGTTGCCGATTCGAGTGGAAGTGGGAAGAAGTTGGTATGGACTTCATCACGGACTTCCTAGGACCCAATCAGGATGTGATTCCATCTGGGTGATAATTGACCGATTGCGAAAGTAGCTCACTTTATTCGGTCAAGACCACCTACAAATCTGACAAGTTAGCGAGCGTATATGACCAAGATAAATCTGTCTACATGGGTACCCAAGAAGATGGGTGGTCGATAGAGGTTCACGATTCACGTCAAGATTTTGGCGATGCGCATGAAGCTTTGGGAACCGGACTCAATTTCAAGACCGCATATCATCCATGCAGACGGATGGCGAGACGAGCGAGTCAAGCAGATTCTTGAAGACATGCTTGAACTGCGCCTTAGAGTATGGAAAAAGTTGGGACAAGGATCTGCCCTATGCAGAATTTTCGTACAACAATAGCTACCAAGCCAGTCTTCAGATGTCCCCATTTGAGGCTTTGTATGGCAGAAAATGCAGAACTCCGCTTCTTTGGGATGAAGTAGGAGAGCATCAGTTCTTTGGACCGGAGTTGATCAAAGAAGCTGAAAGCAAGGTTAAAGCAATAAGGGAACATCTAAAAGTAGCTCAAACCCGACAGAAGAGTTATGCTGATAACCGTCGGCGAGAGTTGACCTTTGCAGAAGGAGATTTTGTCTATCTCCGAGTTACTCCACTTCGAGGAGTAAGAAGGTTCCGGACCAAAGGAAAACTTGCACCCAGATTTGTGGGACCGTACAAGATTTTGGCAAGAAGAGGTGAAGTTGCATATCAGCTTGGGCTACCAGCATCTTTATCCGCCGTCCACAATGTCTTCCATGTCTCTCAACTGAAGAAGTGCCTCAGAGTGCCAACCGAAGAAACACCGATTGAAAGCATCGATCTTCAGGAAGATCTCACCTATATGGAACAACCGATCAAGATCCTCGATGTGGCAGAACGAATTACCCGAAGCAAAGTTATCCGTTCATGCAAGGTCCAGTGGAGCAATCACTCTGAAGAAGAAGCCACCTAGGAGCGAGAAGAAGATTTGAAGGCCGAATATCCCCACCATTTTGCTGACCAAGTCTGAATCTCGGGGACGAGATTCCCTTTAAGGGGGTAGATTTGTAACAGCCCAAAATTTCAAATTTGGTTAAAGTTTAAAACTTATTTGAATTTTTGAATTTTCTGAAATTTTAAAAGCTTTTCTTAAAATTAATTAAAGCCAAAACCAATTCAAATGCAAAATCTATTACAAACTTTAAGTTGGAATTATTTTATTTAAGTCCATAATAATTCTAGAGACTTCTGTGAATTTTTCTAGAATTTTTGGATTTTATTTGCTATTTTCTAAAGCCAAATTGAATTAATCAAATTATTTTAAAAGTTAAATCAATTAAATTTCGGATTAAGGCTTGGGCGAATCCTTGACCCATCTCATTTAGCGCCGTGCGGCCATTGCCCGCCGGTGGCCCACTTCATTGAGCCAACAGCTCAAAACAGCCTCCCCCTCTCGGCCATCCGATTTACATCGGACGGCCCACTCTTGCCCACGCCCCTTGGCCGTCTCGGCCGTCGGATCCCGATCCTACCGCCGCCCACTTTCTTCTCCCCGCCTCCCCTTCTCCCCCACGTCTCAATCAAACTAACCGCCGGCCGCCATTTTTGGGCCGCGCCCGAGCTCCACCCCGTCGTTTTCCCGCTCCCTCTCCTCTCGCGGGCCTTGCCGCGACCAGCGCCCTAACCGCCCCACTCCCCACATTTCCCTCTCCCCTCGTGCCCGTTTCGACCGCGCACAAAACCGTCGCCGCGCCGTGGCCGTGCACAATCTCCCCCTCTCCTCCGCCCCGCCCCTATAAAAGGGAGCATCGGGTGCGCCTTTTCCCGCTCGACTCATTCCCCCTTTCACTCCTCCTCTCGAGCTCTCTTTTCGCCGGAATCGAAGCTTCTTCCCGCCGGCCACCGCACACCTTCGCCGTCTCTACCGCCACCGTCGTCGACGCATCGGCCTCTCCGCCGCCACCAACGGCATCGCGGCGTCAAGGCCTACTGTGCGTCGCCAGCCGCCGGGCGTCACCGAGACGACAGCGCCACCGTGACCCGCGTCGCCGCCGCCTTCTCGCCGCGCCGCCCGTTCCTTCGCGCCCGACCGCCGGCGAGGTAACCACCGAGGTCCACGCGATCTCCTCTTCCTCTTGCCGCCCTCGCCGGACTCCGCCGGGCCGCTGTTTGCCGGCGACCATGGGGACCCGTGCCGACGCCATCGCCGCCTACCCACGTCAGCGCCACCTCATGCCACGCGGGCGCCACGTCGCCCATTTCCGCTGACGTGGCGCACGGGTGGCACAAGCCATTCCACCTCACACCCACCCCCTGTGCGCAAACCTTAGGAAGCGTGGATTGGCCGACTCAAAGAGCAAATTATCTCGTGTGGGTAAAGCTGTACAAACTCTGCAGAGTAGAAACTATTGAATAGCGCGTCATGATCATGGACATGCTAGCAAAGCCACTTTCGATTAGACTTGTTTTGGTTTTAAAATGATTTCAACAGATGTTTTCGGGATGGTTAGTCTGTGGGAAAAATTAGGCGGTTAACCATTGTGATTGGAGGATATCCATCACCTTTGTTGGAGGTTATCCACATTATACAATTGTCTTTTAAAATTATGATTTTAGATATTGTATGAAAATGGCCTTGCAATCTACTATGATTATTTAATCTAAAGCTATTTGCTTTACACAAAATATCACCTTAATGTCCTTTGTCTACTTTATGCATGCATTACAATTCAATATTGGGTGTAACTTGCGAGCACAGTAGTTGTGCTCATGCTTGCTTTATGCAAACAAAATTTCAGCAGAAGACTACTATCGGGGCGGTGAGGACACCGGCGCCTAAACTACGCCTCGCAGGCGATTACTGTGGCGGATCGTTCTGGCCTACTACTACTGTTTTTATTTCTGCTGTGTTGTTTAATCTTTTGTTTGGCTTCATGCCCAATTGTATCGAACTCTGATTTACTATTAATGCAATGCGAGATTTGGTTATGTTATCATTTTTGTAACTGTATACACCGGAAATCCTGGACTGGTGTATGAACACAGAGGGTTCGGGATCTTTCGTTCCCGGGTCCGACATTTTCCCCCGGGATCCAAATCCCCTGCACCCTGTTTTCTTTTACACCATGCGATTCTCAAACATGACTCCTCTTTACAGCTGTGAATGACAAACAAGTGTAACGGGTACAAAGAACACTAAATATAAACCATTTTGGATATTGGTGTGCACGGATACAATCGGAGTGGATATAGGTGGATATCGTTCATCTCATATCTTTTTTTTTCTCAGAATTGGAGTTGGATACGGACAGTGCCAGATGCGAATACGAATGTGGATAATCTTAGTCAAGAATACGGAGCAAATACATGCTGAACCGAATACGGATTGTCTCGGTCACGAATATTTAGTCGGATACTGTGCAAAAACATAAACCATATATATCACAAATATAAAGATCAATCAATCATACTACATGTCCAAAATGCAACTACATTCGCAATTTAACAAGCAAATTTAGCTACATCACACTATCACGACGGCTAGCTAAAGAAGTAGTAGCAAGTAACAAGTAATAGTGATAGCAGTACAAAAGATGTCCAAAATGTAACTAGCAAACTACAAAACATGACAGTTACAACATATACAAAACCTACATACCAGTAGCAAGTTTGTAGTGTCCCAATTTTTGAGTTTTTCATAATCTTTTACTTAAAATAAGGTTTTATAAAATTTTCATGATTTTTCTAGAATTGAACAAAACTTAAATAGAATTTTTAGAAAATAAAATGATTTAATATAAATAAATCAAGCATCCATTAAATTTAAAAGTATTTTATTTAAGTTCCTTATGTTCAAAAGTATTTTTATAAATTTTTGTAATTTTTTGAGTTCATTTCCTATTTTTATTGGCTTATTTGGATGGCACCGGATGAACTTACATTCATGTCATGTATTATTGAAACATAAAGTAAATCACGAGCCTTTTTTGATGCCTTACTAATTTTCAATGGAAAATTTTCACAGTGCCAAATACTATAAAGGCATGTAAATAGAAAAATAGCATTCAATGTGAGGCTAACAACTAGGTTTTGGGCCACTTGTTAGTGAGACACTAACATTATATTCCAACACGGTGTGACAAAGTCGATCTTGCCAGAGACTTGTCGGAATGGCTGGAACGAAAGGTGTCCTATGGCAGCTGTGACGGAGCAAGGTCGGAGGAATTGTGAGGAAGAAGGTCGTTTTTTGCCATGTCATCATCCATGTCGGCTACAAAGGACACGAAGTCAACCTATTCCATCAACTAACTGAGAATATGATCTGTGGTGCAAATGGGGACAAGTTTAGAGGACCAAAAAAATAAAATGCAAGTTGAGGTACTCACTACACCATGACATAGAATTAAGGGTAATTAACTGTCGAAAAAAATAGGATGAGTGGCAAAACATGTGCCGGCAATGTCCAAGAGATTACGGGTCCCGTTATCTGTCGAAAATAATTATTGTCTAGAACAACTTATCTGCCGGCAATGTTTTTATGTTAGCTACAATACATCTGCCCTTGAAAAGAGTCAACTAGGTCAACGTAACTGCTGGGGATAATAGCCAAGTCAACCAGGTCAACGTAACTGCCGGGGATAATAGCAGTTACTGTCCACTGTTTTTTAATTATTTGGTCAAAATTTGTAGAGCATTAGTGCGAACAAGGATTACATAGGTAAATAGGGAATATTATTATAAGACTAAAATGTAACATCTCCAAGTTAATTAATGATAATTAGTATGCATCTTATCAGCATACATGACATTTTGGAAATATTTGCATAAATTATTGCACTTAAAAATCTTAATCAAAGATTAAACATACACTTTCAATTTATGAACTCCAAATAAAAAGAGCAACCAAAACATTTGATTATCATCTAGAAATAATTTATTCAAATACTACTTTAATTATCTGGAATTAAAATAATTTTTACCAAATTTTTTGATTACTTTCAAACCTTAGAAAATTCAAACTCAATCCAATAACCTATTTCGGTTGTGGATTTATTTTTGTACAAAATATTTTGGGAACAGTAAGGTTTAATAATTTTTCGAGACAGTATGCCGTCCCAGGAACACCTCTGAATTATTTCAGAATTTTAGGAATTTTATTCCTATTTTTAAATCCCGGTCAAACCTTGTGAGCTTTGGTCAAAGCTGAATTCAAAACACAGGCTAGCACGTTGGCTCGACCGCACCTGGCTCGAGCCCGACGCACCACCTCACTTGACCGGACCACTTAGCGACTTCGCACGCGGACCGTTTGATCATGATCGGAGGGCTCAAATGGAGTGGGCCGTTCGGACCGTCCGAACGGCCACTCAAATCCTGACCGTCCAATTTAGATCGAATGGCCCGTAATGGCCGGGCTGTTCGGACCATCCGAAGATCCCGCGCAATCCTGACCGTCCAAATCCAATCGTGTGGTTATCGAATGCCCTAGAGCTGATTGGACCAAGCCACAGCCTGTTCCGAGCCGCACCCAACCCTTCGCCATTTCGGCCCAGTCCTGTTGGCCCCTCTCTCTGCGCGCGCGCGCTCAAATCCTGTCCCCACCGTTGGATCGTAATTCAACGGTCCGATGTTGTGTGGCTTTCGGACGGTCCGAACATCCAAAGCGTTCTGAGTCGTTCGATCAAGATTGAACGGTTGGATCTTAAAGTCCTGTTTGGCGGCCCGAACGTTCACCTTGATCTGGGCCATTCATTTAAATCTGGACGGTTGGCTCTTGTGGTCTGATCGTGCGTGTCCCTTTCTTTTCACTAACGCGTGGGCCCCACCGCCACTATCGTCTCCGACCCGGTCTCCTTCCTCGCAAAGCCAGCGCCGCTGCCGCCATTGATAGTCTCCAAGCTCCATACGATAATGGAGATTTTCCAAATAAATCGCCTCAAATTTGTTAACCAAAATTTATCTCTAACTATTCCGCAACCGTATTTGTTGGAATCTTATCTCAATTCGCATTCTATCTCTAAGATCCAACGAACCCGAGTTGATCCCGATTTGGGGATTCCTTATCCTGTACCTCTCGTGCCCTATAAATAGTATCCCCGGGTTCGCGATCGCGTCCACAACTCAAAACCGCCACCTTCTTCCACCTTGAAGCCCTAGCGCCACCGCTATTTGAGTTTTAGGGTTCTTCGCCACCGTCAGGTTTTCTTGAATTCTGCCGCCGCCGGTGACGCCCTATCTTCGTGGAGCGCACCATCGCCTTCCCCATCACTCGAGCAACCTCCAGAGCCCTTCGCCGCCGAGCTTCACGAGCCCCATCCAGAGCAAGACCGAGCTCGCTCATTGCCCGACCTCACCGCCGGCCACCTCAGTGCACCCCGACCACCCGTAGTTGGTTCATCGGGTGCGCATTAGTGAGGGCTACCTCCTGGTACCATCCACTTCCGCTGGTGAGCCGCCGTTCGCTGTTGTCGGGTAGGTCCGAGCGCCGCCGTCGTCATTCTAACGTGTCCGCTGACGTGGCTCGCCACCTCAGCTCCTTTGTGTGCGTGTCTACCCAGTTATTGTAGTATTCGCGACGGTTATTCACTTTTTCCTGACGGTTTTACACCGACGCGAAAAGTGCAGCCTGCATCATGTTTCTTTTGGTCACTGACGGGCGGGCCCCACTGGTCAGGACCGCCTTCGTCTCTCGCCGCAGTTTTGCTTTCTTCTCCAAAACCGATCCTCCTTGTTGTCGTCAATTAGTAGCGTCCGACCTCCATTGGCGACGGGACTTGGGGCGTTTTGCTCCTGGGATCGAGGCGCACCCAAGGCGTGCCTTCCTGAAGCTTCTAGGCATCTGTAGCATCCTCTCCTTGCCGTAGATAGTTGTCAGGCTGCTGAGGATCACTCTCGATAATACCCGAGTAAAGCAGCGAATAAGAACAAATAACACCAAATGTAATCAAATTCAATTTTATCAACAAAGCATACACAGTAGGCATAACATAGTTTTTAAAGAATTATGGGTGAAAGTTTCAGTCGAAGAGGATTTTATTTGAATCTTCTACGATTCAAACAAGCTAAAGGCACAATTAATCAAATTAAATAATTATCACAAATTTTTGGAACAGCAATAAGAAACAAAATTATACCAGATTAAAGTACAGGAAATATTAGAATTAACAAAATTAATTTTACTTAATTTGGAGTTCGGATGAAATACTTATGAAAATTTTGAAGTTTAAACTATTTTCTAGTACATAAACAATTCATTTTTAGCATTAATCCAAATCCAATAGTTTCTGGAACAATAACATGCTTGAAAACTAATTGAGTAAAAAGTACATTAAAAATTTAAACCAACAAAATTGGTTTGATTCAATTTGGAGCAAAATTGAATTAGTTATGAATTTTCTAAGTTTAATTAATTTTCAGTTCAAAAGTAATTTAATTCGGAAATTCTAAATGATTTTAATACTTTTCTTACTCGTGCTCAGCCAGCCACGGTCACTGACCAGTGGGACCAAGGCGAGGGCGCTCACTGGGTCAACTTTGACCTAGCCCAGGCCAACAGCGACGTTGAAGGCGATGTGAGTCGTTCGATCTACATCGTACGGTCTACGTTGAGGATATCTTCGGACGGTCCGAACGGCTCTACGATCTGGACCGTTGAAATCAAATCGGACGGCCCACACAATTGGATACGTTCGGACGGTCCGAACATCATCGCTCAAATCGGGCCGTAGAAATTGAATCAGACGGCCCAAAATCGATGGCGAAGAAATGAATTAGGATTTTGATTTTCTTTTTGACCGAAACTAGAAGTTTGACTAAGCTGTTAAAAATAGAAATAAATTTCCAAAAATTGTGAAATTTTTTTGGGTGCTCCTGGGTTCACCTAGAACTTAGGAAAAATAATTTTGACTCTTGGTCATATTTTAATTGCCAGATTTAAATTCCTTTTTAAATCTGTTTTAGAGACTTAGCTATAATTTTAATGAGATCAAAATAACTTCTAAAAATTTGGGAAAATTATTTTAATTCATGATAATTTATCTAGTATTTTAAAAAATTATTTCCAGAGACTTTAATACACACATTTTTCTAAAATTAAATAGAATCTTCATTTCAAGTCAAAAGTTTGAATTTTAGAAACAAAAATTTGAAACCAAGTACAAACTTATGAATTTTCAACAAAAGTTCTTGAAATTCACATACTTTTATACATTTGAAACACAAACCATTTTTGAGGATGTTACAGGGCCCGAGATGGCAGTGACACACACGCGGTGTGAGTCGGAGCCTGGCTCGGTCGGTGCAGCTAGATAATTAATTTAATTGTACCTTAAGGACTTTAACCGTATAAAATTCATAACAAATTCAAATGAACTCCAAATAAACGAAAATTTAGGCGGGAGAGCAAATCGGGTGCGAGAGGACACAAAACCTACCGAATCAACTCTATATATCCCCAAATCAGCCAATCCCTCTCGCCCAGCCTCCACCTGCCGCCTCCACCTCCTCCACCGGCCGCTCCCCCTTGCCTCCTCGCCCAGCTCCACCGCCGCCTCCCCCTCACCTCCTCACCCAGCTCCATTCTCTCTCCCTGGCAAAAGCTTTGGCCGGAGCTTCCTCTTGGCGCCATAGGGTCCCTCCGACCGGCTCTTTCCCCTAGGCCTGGCTTGCCCGTGTGCTAGCTCAGCCCCATTCCTGCGCCGCTCCCCGGCGCTCGCGCTGCCGCCTTCGGCCACCCCTAGCCTGGCTCGCTCGTGCCCTCCTGACTCGGCTTGGCCCGCCCTCATGGCAGCTCACCCGGCCTTCGGCCGCTCGCCTCTCCTGCTTGTTCCTCCCTGGGATTCAACCCCCCTTTTCTCCTTTCTCCCCGGCTGCCCTCCTCCCAGCACCGCCCTCCTCCCCAGCCGCCCCTACTCCCATGGCTTCAGTTTGTTAAATATCTTGCTAATTGTTGCTTGTTGAGTTGTGGTATCATTTATGCCTCAATAGATTTATTTCTCTTGTTAACAATCGCTTGTTGAATGTTTTACATGAAATGGTTGAAGGTAATGCAGGAAAAAAATCTTGTGTGCTCATCAGATTGATCCAATAAAATGTAGGCATTCTTTCTTCGTTCTCATTTATAGTCTTGAGTATACTAGACTAATGACTCACTTTTTAGATATTATGGAGAGGCTACTTAAAGATGGCTTACTTTCCTGGGCAAGCAAGGATGGTTATGCTGTTAACAAGGTCAAACTAAGCAACATTATTATTTACCGTGTGCTATATTGTTCTTCACTAAAATGATCATAGAACAATTCCAGGTTACCGATCCCGAAACTGAAGGAACCAAAAACAATAATGGTGATCTGATGTATATGAAGGTGACCTCTCTTTTACCCTTGACTTGTTTATTATGCATGTCATTTCCCCTGATATGTTATTGTTGTTACAGGCATTATACCACACACTTCCCATGGATTATGTGACAAAATGGTGCAAGATGGATATGTTAAGAATTCTGTCAACTGAAGATTAAGTAACTACTTGAACTTATCTGTAGAAGTCTGAAATGCTTTTTTAGAAGTCGGTCACTTACGTTATTTGAAGAATTGTTGAACAGCTTCCCTTGAAGAAGGATAACCGTTGCATCATGAAAAATCCTGTTTAGCAGTAATGCTTGCATGTGGATCTTTCTTGAAAAATAGACATTAGCTGGATGTCTGGATTCCTTGAAAATTATCCTGTCATATTGTTGTCCCCAGTATATTGTAATAAGCCTAACACTAATCATATAAAATTGATTAGATGATCATGCTACTATGCACCATCCCTATTATGCAAGTGCTTGTGTGTTAATACCTAATAAGTGCATTGCTTATTTAGGAATTAGAGATACAAAATGGTTGTGGTTGAGCAAATTCTCTAATGTTTTCATAGTACCTTACTCTTGCTGTGTTCCTTTGGCATGATTTCACATCATAATGGAATACCAATTGAAAGATTGTTGTATTTCTTTAGCAGACGAGTTTACGATAGAAATATTTTTGTGCCTCTTATTGTGCTTAACCAGGTCAAAGGTATTCCTTATGGAACAAAAGGTGATGTAATGATCAGCTTTGACAAGATAGAGGTATAGTGCTATCTGTTTTTCATTTGCTTTCCCGTCAAAGAAAAAAAATTCATTTACTTGTTTCTGAGCTACTTGATCCACTTCTGGGCTTGTAGGTTGTCAATCGTCTCCATAAAGAGTTTGTTTATGAAACCCTACTCAATTATGCTGTGCATTATGACAGGACATGGATATATGTCAAAATTCATCATGAGATAAACCAATTCTGCAGTGCTCACAGTTTGCAGCAAGTTTACATTGACATGTTTGATCAGGTTGGTGAATCCTTTTAGTTAATCAACCTTTTGTTCTTTCTATTATGCAGCTGTGCAATATAGGAGACCTTATACCTGCATTACTATTCTCTATGAAGCTCTTTCTAGGTGTGCCTATGATACAATTATACCATACTGATGTTTTAGAATTAGATTAGCTAAACAGAACCCTTACATTTGTACCATCACCCATCTCTCCTCCTGCACCATCTCCCTCCTCTTTTTACTATATACACACTATTTATACCATGTGTTTGTGCGGTACATCATTAAGGTAACTTTTACCATATGGCTTTCCTATTCATTAAGAGTTCTTGAAACTATTGTCATCTTAATTCCATATCATTTTAATTTTACGAACATTGTAGCAACTAGCTATTTAGAACCATTGTAGAAGAGTACAATATAATGAAATTTTGTTTCTTGAAGGAACTCCTATAGGTGAAATCTATTTTAGAAGTTAGAAGTGCTTGTCAAGCAACTTTGTGTGCCTTTCATTAAGCCGTTTAAAGTAATTTGGTAGGATAATTTACTTCTATTCTTGATCGTATGTAACTCTGCTCTTGTACTTTCGGGGCTAAGAGGTATCCTATAAAATTGGAAAGCAAGGAATCTGAGGTTTATAATGGAACCAAGATGTGCGCTCTTTATGCTGACACTTCCTGGGAGAAGGAATCATGGTGTAAAGCACTTCATCTTGCAGCTACGGTGGACAAGGATAAACTGATACCCCATCTGGTCTGCTTTATGCATCATTGGGATCTTTTCCTGTTATTGATTCCTTTAAGTAGAACTTCGTGGATATTCAGTAAAAATTAATAGACTGTCGTCATACATTCTCTGTTCTTATTCAGCTTTTCCATCTGACCATTATATCTGTAGTTCGAAAACATCTGTGGAGTTAATAATAATAGTTATTTGATGTTACCTTTCAAGCAATTGTCTGAACTTTCACTCCTGTTTGATTCCTAGTTATTAAAAGTGCATCTATTTTAAGGAGGCATATGTGCTATTAGTTCTAGCTAGTCTAATAATCTAGAGTCTAATGTCCTGATTAGTGATGCTTTTAAGTATTTGGGAAAAGAGACAATCGAGGGCAATTAACTGCCGGCAAAACTCTTAACTGTCGGAAAAACAACTAACTGCCGACGAAAACCAATTTATCTAGGGCACTTAACTACCGGGGAAAATGACGATCAAGGGCAGGTTAACTGCCGGCAATACCTCTAACTGCCGGGGAAAAACTCTAACTACCGGGAAAAAGCTAACTACCGGGGAAACGATAACTGCCGAGGAAAATCAACTTTTCTAGGGCAGTTAACTGCCGGGAATACACATATCTGCTGGGAAATGTTTTTCCTGGCAGCACTTTACCGGGCAGACCATAAGTGCTGGGAAAACTAATTGCCAGCAGATAAATTGCCTTTGAACGCAGTTTTTCCCGGCAGTTGCATTGCCCTTAATACTATGCCATGGTGTAGTGACTAAAGTGGTACAATCTCACAAGATTAGGGAGCTGTAGTGCAATTATTAACCTATTACGTCAACTAATGGAGGAAAGGAATTGCGGTACAAACGGGAACAAGTTTAGGGGGCCGAGAAAGTAAAATGCATGTTTAGGTAGTAAAGTGATACAACCTCACAAATTTAGGGAGCTACGATACAATTATCTCATATACAAATCATCAGACCCTTAGTTCGAACTATCACCAAACTAAGGGTATACCAAAAAATTCTCTAAGTACAAAATTTCATGCGAATCAAGGCACAAGGTGCACTGATTCTATGCAAGGAGTGAGATTGACAAGCTAGGATCACCGTGACGTGGTCGAGGGTTTAAATATGGGTAAGAAGAGTGTGAGATCATTGGCGAGAATTTGCGGTAGTGCGAGTATATTGTGCTAAATCCTTCGACGTCTTCGCCAGAGCAAGCATTGAGAGCCATTAAAAAAGTAGCTAGGATGGGCGGAGCCAGGCAGAGGTGACAGGGTGGTTGGGTGGCGAAAACAGTGGGCGGAGGTAAACGGTGGGTAATCCAAGTGAGCAGGCACGAAAAGGCAGTGTGAGGGCGTCTTTGGTGAGGCTAAGCGGAGAGTGGAAAAATGTGAGAGAGAGAGAGAGAGAGAGAGAGAGAGTAAGCTCTGGATTTTGAAAAGAAACGGCTAAGGGTTTTAGGGAATTTTTAGACGTAGAATTATAGCTCCAAAATTTATGAAATTTTATGGGATGCTCCTAACATAGTGTAAATTATTGTTTAATTTTTATAGGTTTTATTTATTATGAATTGTTTTTGAAAATTCTTACAATTTTATATTTTCATGTAAACACATTGTTACCCTTGATGAAAATTCACAAAACATGCTCAAATAATTTGTTTCTTATGTAAGCCTGCCCAAAATTATTCTCCCACTTATTTTCATTTTGTTTTCCCTAAAAAATTTACAAGTTCTTGGTTGTTTGAATTTCATTATCTGCTTTATACAAATATTTCAAAAATCATGCATAAGAAATTTTCCATATAGAATATGCACAAAATTTACTTTTCCAATTTATTTGGACTAAATCTACCTAAAAATGGCAATTTTTGGGATGTTACATGTTAGTGAGACACTAACATTATTTTCCAACTCGCAAGCACTTTGCAGTGTTACTAAAATTTTTTGTCTCATTTCCCATGTACTGTACCAACAAAATACAAAGAGATAATTGTATTGTAGCTCCCTAAACTTGTGAGGTTGTACCACTTTACTCCCTGAACTTGTATTTTACTTTCTCATCTCCCTAAACTTGTCACCATTTGCACCGCAGGTCCTTTCCTCCGTTAGTTGACGGAATATGCTGTCTTGTGTAGTAAATTGCACTATAGCTCCTAAACTTCTGAGGTTGTACCACTTCACCATCTGAACTTGTATTTTATTTTCTTGGCCCACCTAAACTTGTTTCCATTTGCTCCGTAGGTCCTTTCCTTCATTTGCTAACAGAAGACACTGAGCTGGCGCACGTCTTCGCAGAGGTGGCATCTGTGTCCGTCCCTCTATTAAACCCTGACGACACACGTGCCCACCGCGCTGACCGTGTTAGCTCCATCACCTCTCCACGTGGTCATCTGTGGAGGTGGCGTTGTTGGCACATGCACAGTCTCTTCCTCTCCACCCACGCCGCCTTCCCCACCGTCCCGACCCTCGTCGAGAAGTTCTTCCCCACCTCCGACAAGGCTAGCGGCTTCCTCTTCCTTTTCCACGACCCTGGGGAGAAGATGGCCAGCGGTGTCGTGCACTACTACAAAATAGGCAATAGTAGACGCCCCATCACAGACGGTTCCTTTGGAACCGTCTATGTTGGGTATTGCCGGACCTGCGGGTGGCGCGGGAAGCCTATCACTGAGCGGTATTTTTAGAAGCATGCGTGATAGTCATCTATCCTGAGCGGTTTGTGACTAGAAGCATGCGTGATATTACCTGACGGTTCTATTCACAAACCGTTTGTGATAATCCTCAAATCACGAGCGGTTCTCTCGAGAACCGTCTATAATATCCTGAGCGGTTCTCAATAAGGACCGTGCGTGATTTGAGATTATCACGAGCGTTTTTGTGAGAACCGTCGTGATGTTCTCTGACGGTTCGAATGAGAACCGTGCGTGATAACAATTATCACTGAGCGGTTTTATTAAGAACCGTCTGTGATATCCCGCCAGGTATAAATTGGCGCGACACATCCCTCTGCGCTTACCGCTGTGTCCTTTGCCGCCTTCGCATTGTGCCCTCTTGCCCTCTGCAGCTGTCAGCAGTTTGGATAATCAACCGACCCCCACTGCTTTGGGCTCCACTTAGATCTGCTAGCTAGCTTCTCCTCTCCCAAGTGCCGAGGCCACTTCACGCCCTAGCTCCTCCAACTGCGGCTCCTCCCTAATTAAGCAGATGAAATAATCTTGATTATCCTTTATCCACTCTATTGATTAGTGAATTTCCTGATTTTGCTACTCTGTACATAGACCCTAATGTTTTGTTTTCTTTGTTGTATTCTTAATCGGAAGCATAGGGTTTAAGTTTCAATTAATACTACTTGATGGGAAAAGGCAAAAGCGTCGTACATCTAGCTCTCAATTTGATGGACCCTAATTCTAGAAAATGAAAAGCAAAACATGTAGCCTTTAATTAATCTAGTGTAATTCCTTTGTGCAGCGATTAGACAAAAGCAGTAAATGCGTGCAAAGAAGTGAAAGTCTTAATCGAGAACTAATTTCATGAGTAGTTTTCTAGAATAGATTAAAAAGTAGAATTTATGACACACCAAGATAAGTCACATGTGCAATGATCTATTTTATATTTCCTCCATTTATATCCATGAAGAAACGTCATCACAGTGGTTTATTGTTTCAATTATATCAAAACGGATACCCGCGCAATCGCACGGACCAACTTGCTAATTATTAGGATCTTCCTCTTGTCTTTTGTCTCGTATCTAATCAACAATCATGCAGATAATCAATAATTATCCGTTCGCCCGACTTAGAGAGGAGAAGGTTGACCCTTGCCCTAAGCGCCTCCAACACCGCCGCCTCCTCCCCATTCGCCACCTTAGAGAGGAGAAGGAAAGGAGAGGAATTGTATTTTCTTCGTGAGCTCGAGGGTAACGATCTATAACCCTTTATATTTGCTATAAATTAATCGCTAATCAATTTTGACACTAATTTGTTACATGCGTAGTGTAGATGGATCGGCCCGGATGTACAGATGTGAATCGTGTGAGTCAAGAGTACATTAATGGCGTGGTTGCTTTTAGAAGAGCATTGGCGGGATATGTTGAAGAAGGGATAAATTTTATGTCTTGTCCATGCATTGATTGCGTAATGAAGATGTTTAACAACTTGGCGCAAATAAAGCGCACTTGATTGAAGGGTTTCAAAAAGGGTATACATGTTGGACGATCCACGAGCAGATTATTACACATGAAGTTAGTAATGACGGCATCGCCGAGAAGTCAACGATATGTCGGATGTGGTATCTTGCTTTTGATGAGGATAGGTCACACGATGACAATCTGGATCGAGATGCTCTGCGATGCGAGAGAACTTCTGATGAGAGAGTTTTGTAAATTCGAGGGCTTAAGGGAGGACTCGGTGAGACCTTTGTTCCTGGTTGCAAGCCGGCATATACAAGGTTGTCAACCGTGCTTGAGCTGCTGAAATTGAAGGCAAGCAATGGTTGGTCGATAAGAGTTTCACGGCGTTGTTAGGTCTCTAGCGGACATCCTTAGGAGAAGCGTGTTGCCCGGCACCACCTATCAAGCAAAGAAGGTTATTTGTCCATTGGGAATGGAAGTAGAAAGAATACATGCATGTCCGAGCGATTGTATCCTCTACCGTAAAGAGTATCTGGAACATGCATGTATGTCCCATGTGCAAAGCATCCCGATACAAGCGTCGAGAATCTTGCTAAGGTGAAGCAAGGACCTCTGCTAAGATGTTGTGGTATCTGCTGTGATCCCACGTTTGAAGTGTTTATTTGCGAACCCAAAGGGCCTTAAGATTGCTGCGTTAGCACTCGAGAGGCGTAAGAGATGGAAAGCTAAGACACCTGCGATTACGCCCGATGGAGAAACTTCGATCGGAGCTTCAAGAGTTCGGTGCGGAACCGAGGAACATAAGGTTAGGGTTGAGTCTGAGATGGAATGAATCCTTTCGGTAACATGAGCAACCGACATAGCACCTTTTGCCCGTGAATCTATGTATGTACAACCTTCCTCCTTGGTACGTGTATGAAGCGGAAGTACATTTTGATGTCACTACTTATCCAAGGGCGAAGCAACTGGGAATGATATTGATGTGTACCTAGCACCATTCTTTGGAAGATCTTGTGACCTTTGTGGAGCGAAGGGGTACAAGTATGGGATCGTACAAGCGAGAGAACTTCACTTTCTGGCGCCATGTTGTTACGCACCATCAATGATTTTTACGCCCTTGGTAACTGTCAGACCTCGGTACAAAAGGAGCCAAAGCTTGTCGCCTTTGCTTAGATGCTCTGAGAGTGTATGGTGAACAACTTCAAGCAAAAGCGTATATATCGTCACCGTAGGTTCCTTCGAGAGTCACCCATACCGCAAGATGAAAAAAACAATTCGATGGAAATAAGGAGAGCGATTGGCTCAAGGGCTTATAGAGGAAAGAGGTCTATGATATGGTTAAGGATATCGATGTTGTGCTTGGGAAGAGGCGTAAATTAAGAACCCGTGAGAAGAACATCTGGAAGAAGCGGTCAATTTTTGGGACTTGCCTTATTGGGAGCACTTAGAAGTTCACCTTCGCATCGATGTCATGCGTGAGAAGAATGTATGTGATAGCTTGATTGGTCTCTTCTTTGAACATTAGTGGCAAAACAAAGGCGGTGTTAGCATGCGGTGTGACTTGGTTGATATCAACATAAGGACTGAGTTAGCTTGGAAGAGACCGATCTGAGACGAACGTACCTTCCCCTGACTTGCTACACTCTATCAAGGCGAGAGAAATGAAGCGTGCGAGCTTGCATGGAGTGAAAGTCCCATCTGGTTACTCCGCTAGCATTAAGAACCTTGTTTCTATGCAAGATTTGAAATTAATTGGTATGAAGTCTCATGATTTTCATGTCTTGATAATACAAATGCTTCTGTTGCAATTAGAAGTATCTTGCGAACAAGGTCGAGTGGCAATCTTGAGGTCGTGTTATTTTTCAACTCAATTGCTCGGAAGATCATTGATCCCCAAGGACTAGATGCTCTGTAGGCGAGGTGGTGACCACTCTATGTCATCTTGAGATGTATTTCCCTCGTCATTTTTCGATATCATGGTCCATCTCATTGTTCACCTTGTGAGAGAGATAAAGATATTGACCTGTGTTCTTCGTCATATGTACCCGTTCGAGAGGTACATGGGAATTCTCAAGTCCTCGTATGGAATCGATCTCGTAGGAGGGCACATCATCGAAGGTTATGCAACCGAAGAGGTCATTGAGTTCTGCGTCAACTACATGGCTCGAGTGGAACCGATAGGTGTGCCTCTATCTCGCCATGAGGGGAGACCGGATGGTATCGGGACCATCGGAAGAAATCAATAACTCCCGATCTGGATCGTATGCTCAAGCCCATTTCATGGTCTTGCAACACATGACCCAAGTGTCCCGTACATCGGCGAGCACAAAGACATGGTGCATAGCAGAATCGAGACCGATCGGAGGTTTGGATCACGAGAGAACACAACCGTCGGTTCAACGAATGGTTAAAGGTGCGAATCGGTGGGAGGTCATCAAGTGATGATCTGTTGCTATGGTTGTACGAGGGCCACAATTTACAATTGTCGCATGGCAAGGATCGACATAAATGGGTACACATTTTATCTGGCATTCGGGATAGGAAGAGCATAGTCCGAACAGCGGTGTCGCATAGATGCATTCGAGACCGATGGGATGAGGAGCTCCTACTATGGGAAAATAGAGGAGATATGGGAGCTCGACTCGTGCTTTTCAAGATCCCCTATTTGGTGCCATTGGGTCCATCTCCCACGGTGAAGGTCGACAAATGCGGTGTCACTACCGTGGACCTCGAGCGTGCGGATACAAAGATGAACCATTACGTCTTGGCTAACCAAGTTGTTCAAGTCTTCTATGTAACCGACCGGTAAATAAGAAGCGCCACGTAGTTCTTCATGGAAAAAGGAGGATTGTCGGAGTTGAGAATGTAGTGGGCGAGGAAGAATACAATCAATTTGACAAGTTGCCTCCTTTCGGAAGCGGCATTAGGCTCGAGGAAGAACCCGGTGAGGAAGCTAGCTATATCGCGTCGATCATCACGAAGGCCTATATCTTAATTAAAATTTACTCCAATGTACTTGTCATATTTGATATTGATGTCAATGTGTGGGCGTACATTGTAATGTGGAGTATCAAAATTGGTTTCACTTGATTTGGAGTTGAGTTGAATTAGATATGGAATTTTGAAGTCAAATGTGTTATGAACTTGTCATCATACTTGTCACGGGTTAGAATTCATATGGACTTGTCATAATTGTCATCATACTTGTCTCATCGGGTTCACTATGTTTTGTCGGGATATTTATGTCTCACGGAGTTCACTATGTTTTGTCGGGATATCATAAATTGTCATCGAGGTTTTAGCGAGCTATCACGAGCGGTTTTATAATACAACCGCTCAGTGATAATAATATCTGAGCGGTTTGTAATGAGAACCGTCGTGATATTCATATCCTGAGCGGTTCTCATTACAAACCGTCTGTGATATTATTATCATAGACGGTTCTAATTACAAACCGTCTGTGATATATGTGACGACCCACCCCGTGATGTACCGCAAGGGGTCCGGGAGGACCATTTTTTTTTGCGAAGTCACCACGGAAGGATGTGGTAGCACGCGTGGAGCTTTACTGAGGAGGTGCGGGACCTCCCGGGGAGGTCTTGCGGACTCTCTGGAGGTCTTGCTCGCCATTGACCTCCGGGAGGTCTTGAGGACCTCTGGAGGTCGTGGCCGCCACCCGCTTCAGTAGCACCTCCGAGCACATCACCAAGAGAGGTCGGCGGGACCTCGAGCTAAGCCCAGAGGACCTCCTGGTGGTCGCCTGTGCATCTGAGCTAGTCCCGGGACAATCGAGCTAGCTCGCACAAGAACACAAGCCAATACCACAACCACGAGGTCAAACAAAGATGAAGCGAGACAAATTAAACTTTATATAATAGGACCTTATGGTCAAGCTTGTTAACAAGAGGGTGCCACCGAGGGCTTACAAAACCAACGAGGACTTACAAGCTGGCGACAAGGAGCTCTAGGGCTCAAACACCAAAACACGCGAAGCCATCCAACAAGCACCACAGTTGTCGGTGGAGGGCGTCCTAGGCATCTTAGTCGTCGAAGAACTCCTCCTCGAAGAGGTCTCAGACCGCCTCGCACTTGGTCATCCTCATAATCTGCTTTGACCGGGGCTTAAGCCATGAGTACTTGGAATGTACTCGACAAGTCTGAGAGAGCAAAGATGCAATAATATTCATGCAAGGACTTACCAATGGAGAGCTGTATGGTTAGTTTATGCAAAGCCAAATTTGACAATAATAGCAATAATAGATTGAAAGGCAGCAAGGTAAAACCATAATACATAATACTTTTGATGTTTTAATAAAAGGTGGTGTGAGCACCAACTCACAGCCACAACCAAAAATTGGGGAGGTCGAGTCACACGATGGCAGGTCCTCACCCAAAACCCACTCTGAACACCCATTCAGAGGTCAAACCAACCCTGGACCACTACCGAGCCAACCTTGACCCCTCTGGAGCCGGCCAAGGTCTCTTGAGGCAAAGCCAAAGCATCTCGCGGAAGTGTCGATGGCACAAGCTTTTGAAACATCTACCCCTTGCACCATTTCACTTGAGTATGTCCATGACCAAGGGCGTGGCTATTGAATAGATCTTTTACTCTGCAGAGGTGTACAACTTTACCCACAATCCACGATCTCTCTAGCGGGATGGGTTCCGGTCACCCTTGCTCACTTCCTAAGGTGAGCAGTCTAGAGAGCGGCAAGGCCTTTACAAAGCTTTGAACCCGACTAGGGCTGCCCGCTAAGGTTTGTAATCCCTCAAATGGTCTAGAAATCCACATGGTTATGGGGTGCCCTCTTGCGCCAACGAATCACACGCTCAACCAAAACAGCCCCAAGCCATCTCATTGCTAATTATTCAGCCAGACCATTCCCATAAAATGATCTTGTGGTTGCACTAATTGGCCAGTTAAACAGAACACAAAGTGAAGTCCTTAATTGTGCTAAGGCAAGACTTCCACAAACCGGTGTGCACAAGACACCACTACTCACTCCTGCCTTCTTGCCTTAGAAAAACAATTGTATTAGCCCATGCCAAAAGACCACCCAGTCCTGGCACACAAATTTTTAACCAAGTGGTCTCACACCACAGTCGACATCAGCTTAGGCATCCTGCCATAGCTGCTTAACAATGGCACCAACCACACATTTCATAACTTATTAGTCAAGATTATTAGAGATGAAGCATGATACGCTCAAACCATGTTTTCTAAGCGAGGCTATATAAGACCTACGGCCCCCATGTTGGCAAATAACAAAGAACACCAACTAAATTATCCACCCTAAGGCTCACAAGGTGAACATGACAACATGATGGAGACAAGGTATAAAGGAGGCATAACAGCAAGTAGGCAAGTAACTATGGCCCAAACCATTTTCTTATAAACCTAGCCATGCATGATAATTTAAACGAAATACATTTGCAAAACTTGGTTCAAGATGATCAAAGGAGGTCGTGGCTTGCCTTGGTCAGCGGTGGAGAGCCTTCTGCAAAGAAGAAATTTGGGTCCAAGATTTCCTCGAACTCGTGATCTACACGTTCGCAAGAGAACCAAATAAGCAAAACCACACTAAGCGGAGAACATATCGGACCGGGAGCGAAAGATCCGAACCTCTCGTGTTCATACACCATCCAGATTTCCGGTGTACACAGTTACAAAAATGGTAACATAACCAAATCTCGTATTTCATTAATAGTAAATCGAGTTCGATACAATTGGGCATGAAGCCAAATAAAGTAAATAACACAATGAAATAAAAAGATAGTAGTAGGCGAGCGATCCGCCAGTGCAATAAATGCTGGGCGTAACCTAGGCGTCGGTATCCTCACCGTCCTGATAGTAATCTTCTCCTGAAATTTTGTTGCATAAAGCAAGCATGAGCACAACTACCGTGCTCGCAAGTTACACCTAATATGAAATTGTAATGAATGCATAAGGTAAACAAAGGACATTGGCAGGGTTATTTTGCGTAAAGCAGCAGTTTAATTTAAATAATCATAATAGATTGCAAGGCCATTTTCATACATTAATTAAAATCATATTTTAAATGACAATTGAATAATGTGGATAACCTCCAAGAAAGGTGATGGATATCCTCCAATCCCAATGGCTAACCGCCCAATTTTTCCCACAGGACTAACCATCCTGAAAACATCTGTTGAAACCATTTTAAAACCAAAAACAAGTCTAACTCAAAGTGGCTTTGCTAGCATGTCCATGACCGCGGACGCGGCTATTCGAATAGTTTTCTACTCTGCGAGTTTGTGCAGCTTTACCCACACGAGATATTATACCCTTTGTGTCGGCCAATCCACGCTTCCTAAGGCGTGTGTGAACAAATATCACAAGGCCGTTACAATGATCTACCTCACAATACTCATGCCCGCTAAGGTTTCACTTCCATTGGACTAACCATCCTCAGGAAGCCCCTCTTGCGCCATGTGGGACTCTTGTCTAACCAACACCCACTCATACAACATGGCACGAATATCTATGAGGTATCCCAAATTATTAAGCCGAGTCCTTCCCATACAGGACATGTGGTGGTACGTTTGGCATAGCAAAGGAACACTCAAAGGCGGTCCTTAATTGACTTGGGCGTCTTTCAAATTAAACCCTAGGCTTTAATCCTAACAGATTAAACCAGTGCATAAACTCGCACCCACCTTTCATCCGTTCGCCCAAGTCCAAAACATCTTTATTTTATTTAGTAAAACCACCTTTACAACAATTCTATGGTAAGACAATACCATAGGTTCAAGTTAAAACAGTTTGTAAAGATTTGGCTAAATCCTCCTAAAATCAAAATCATGGTCTAAGCATTTGCTAAGCATTTCCAAACCATTTATCTATGGGGACAAGGGATGACATTTCAATATTCAATGTTGGCCATACAAGGACAATTGGAATATCTAATCATTTAAGCAGAATTTAAAATACTTGAATAAAAGTATGCATGCACTTAATAATTTGAAAACTGAATTTAAATAACTTTAAAATAGTAGGTGCAAGATGATCAAAGTATAACTTGCCTTCGCTGAAGTCTTGAAATTCTAATTCTTGGAAGAATCAAATTTTAAAATAAGTAATCTAAGCGTGAAAATCGACAATCAATTGAAACTCAAAATAAATACAAGACGACAGTTTAAACTAACTCCAAATAAAATAATTATATTTTATTTGGCTGAATAATAATTTTATAAGATTTTATAAATTTGAAACACTCAATTTGGAAGCAGAAATAAAAGCTATGAACTTTGCAAGTTTAAAATCCTAAATTTGCAATTTAAATAATTTTAACTTAAAACATGATAGTTTAAACTAATTTCAAATAAACAAATTTTTAATTTATTAAGCTAGATAATATTTTTATAAAATTTTAGAAATTTAATTCACTAAATTTGGAGTTGGAATTAGAGATGATATGAATTTTACAAATTTAAATCTAAATTTGGAATTTAAATGAATTTCTAAATTCTAAAACAGAACTAAAATGAACTCCAAATTGAATAATTATATTTTATTTAGTTAGATAATAATTTTCTAAAAATTTAGCAATTTAAATCATCTAATTTGGAACTAGGATGAATAAGTTATGAATTTTTCAATTTAAATCCTAAATCTGCCTTTTAAACAATTTCCCGAATTATTTTCTAAAGGAAATCTAATTATTGCATAATGCTGACATCAGCGAAGGAATTCGGGATTTAAAAGAAATTAAAAACAATTCGACGCGTGCGGGCCCTTATGCAGAGACCACGGCCCACGTGGACTTAGTCCACGAGCCTTGGCGCGCACGGGAGGTGGCGTGATGTGGCGCGCCCATAGAGCGTGGCTGCCACATGGGCGTGAGGTGGCGCCACATGGGGCGACTGCGTGGCCACGCCCGGGCGAGCGATGGCGGCCGGCGTTGGGACCGAGGTCACCGTGGCCGTCTTTGCACTCTGATGGCGGCGAGATCTTGTCAGACAAGGAGGAGACGGGAACCTAGGGAGCTCACCCACACGGGAAGGCGCGGACGGGATGGCGGCGGCGAAGCGAAGAGCGGCGGCTGGGTCGACGCAGTGAAGGGTGGTTCCGTGGAGCTCGGCGACGCGAGGCGGGCACCGGGCGCGACGTCAAGTCGATGGAGGTGGTGGCGATGGCGAGGACCCGGCGGCGACGGAATCGAAGCTCCACGCTTCGGGACCGGCGGCGAGGAAAATCCCAAATTCGGCGAGCACAGGGAGAGAGAGAGGGAGCGAGTGGTGGCGTTGGAGATGGTGAGGCAAGGGCTACCCGGGGCTGCCTTTTATAGGGGCCGGGGAGGAGGAGGAGTGGAGATCGTGTGCATGAACGTGGCGGCGGTGGTTTCGGGCGCGTGGGCGAGTCGGGCGCGGAGAAGAGGGGAGAGAAGAAAGAGGCGGGCCCTTGGATTTTGCATCGGACGGCTGGGGACCTTGAGCGCGTGGAGAGCTTCTTGGCCGTCCGATGCATCAGACGGTCACTAGGGGTGAGCCGCGTGGGTTGAGTTGGCTGAGTGGGCCGCGTGCGTGTGTGAGGTAAGTGGGCCGAGCTAGGGTTTCGGCCCAAACACTGCTGAGGGTTTTCTTTTAGTTTTCTAATTTAAATAATCTGGTTAATTCCTTTTAGACTTAGAAAATAGCAAAAAGAGCCTAAAAATTCTACAAAAACTCTCATAAATCCTTAGAGACATTTTAGACTTAATAAAATTATTCTCAACTTAAACTTGATAATATATTTTGTAATTAAATTATTTTAGCTTTAAAACATTTAGGAAAAAGCTTTTAAAATTTCAGAAAATTCACAAATTCAAATAAGTTTTAAACTTTAACCAAATTTGAAAATTTGGGCTGTTACAAACCTCCCCTCCTTAAGGGAATCTCGACCCCGAGATTCAGGATTGACTGGCGAGAAGGTGGGGATACCCAGCTTTAATGTCTTCTTCCCGCTCCCAAGTGGCTTCGGATGATCTTGTTCCGTGTGACACGCTCTGCGACGTCCAGAATCTTGATCGGTTGCTCCACATAGGTGAGGTCCTCTTGAAGATCAATGCTTTCCAGAAGGGTCTGATCTTCAGGCACTCGAAGGCATTTCTTTAGCTGTGAAACATGGAAGACATTGTGTCTGGCGGACAAAGATCTTTGGTAGCTCAAGGCGATATGCAACTTCACCTCTTCTTGCCAAAATTTTGTAAGGTCCTACAAATCTGGGTGCAAGTTTTCCTTTGGTTCGAACCTTCTTACTCCTGAGTGGAGTAACTCGGAGATAGACAAAATCTCCTTCCAAGCAAGGTCAACTCTCTCCGACGATTATCAAGATAGCTCTTCATCGGGTTTGAGCTACTTTCGATGCTCTCTTATTGCCTTAACCTTACTTTCACTTCTTTGATCAAATCGCCCAAAGAATCGATGCTCTCCTACTTCATCCCATAGAAGCGGAGTTCGCATTTCGCCATACAAAGCCTCAAATGGGGACATTTGAAGGCGGCTTGGTAGCTATTGTTATCTGAAATTCAGATAGGGCAAATTCTTGTCCCAACTTTTTCCAGTAATCCAAAGGCGCAGCTCAAGCATGTCTTCAAGAATCTGGTTGACTCGTTTCGTCCGGCCATCCGTCTGCGGATGATATGCGATCTTGAAATTGAGTCGGTTCCCAAAGCTTCATGCGACTCGCCAAAATCTTGACGTAAACCGTGATCCTCATGCCGGACGATCTTCTTGGGTACTCCATGCGCATGAGACTATCTTGGCCATATACAATTCCGCCAACTTCTTCGCTCGGGTAGGTGGTCTTGATGGAAGGAAGTGAGCTACTTTAGTTAACCGATCAATTATCACCCAGATGGAATCACATCTTGATCGAGTCCTAGGAAGTCCGGTGATGAAATCCATACCAACTTCTTCCCACTTCCACTCGGGGATCGATAGCAGTTGTAACAAACCGGTGGTCTTTGATGTTTCGCCTTGACTTCGACAAACATCACAAGACTCTGAACTCAAGCAATTTCCGCTTCATGTTGACCCACCAATATCTTTCCTTAAGATCTGGTACATCTTGGTACCGCCAGGGTGAATGGAATAAGGCGACTCATGGGCTTCCTTTAGAATCGACTTCTTTAAATCCTGCTGATCCGGTACGCAGATGCGGTTCCCGAACCACACTGTTCCTTTCTCATCTTCGGTGAATCCTGAAGCTTTGCCTCTTCTCATATTCTTCTTGATCTCCTTGATGTCTTCATCTACTAATTGCTTTTCTTTGATCTGACTCTGAAGTGTTGGTTGAACTTCCAAAGCATTCACACATCCTTGCTCAACAATCTCCAAGTTCAGATGCTTCAATTCTTCATACAACTCTGGTGATTCTCTGAACCAAGATGGTATTGCAATCGCCTTCTGCTCGGGGCATCCGCAACTACATTTGCCTTGCGGGATGGTAATGGATCTTAAGGTCATAATCCTTTATCAATTCTAGCCATCTTCTCTCGCTTCGGAGATTAAGGTCGGACCGAGTGAATATGTACTTCAGACTCTTATGATCCGTGAAAACTTCACAATGTTACCGGCGAGGTAATGCCGCCAGATCTTTAATGCATGCACTGTCATTTGCTAACTCAAGGTCATGAGTTGGATAATTCCCTTCATGTGGCCTCGGTGACGAGATCGTAAGATACAACCTTGCCTCCCCGCATCAATACATAACCGAGTCCTTGGAGAGGCGCCATGAAAAATCACAAAATCTTTATGAATATCTGGTAGGACCAATACATGTCTTTGAAACTAGTCTCGTCTTGACTCTTGGAAACTCTCCTCGCAAGCATCTGTCCATTCAAATTTCTTCTCCTTCTTGAAGTTGAGTCATTAGTCTTGCTAATTTGGAGAAACCTTCAATGAATCTGCGATAATACCCACCAATCCAAGGAAACTTCTCACCTCTGTGATGAGACTTGGGTTGTTTCCAATCCATTACCGCTTCGACTTTGGTGGATCTCTGGCAACTCCTCCCACGGACACAATATGTCCAAGGAATGCCACTTGACTTAGCCAAAATTCGACTTCTTTGAATTTGGCATAAAATTTCGTTCTCCCGAGTTTTCCCAAAATTAATCTAAGGTGGTTCTCATGTTCTTCTTCATTCTTGAATAGACGAGGATGTCATCGATGAAAACAACCACAAACTTATCCAAGAATTCCATGAACACTTTGTTCATCATATTCATAAAGTAAGAGGCGTGCTCATCAAACCGAAAGACATTATCAGAACTTCGTATAGTCCATATCTGGTGGTGAAAGCTGTCTTCGGGATATCTTCTGGTCTGATCTTCAGTTGATGATAGCCAGATCTCAAATCAATCTTCGAGAATACGCTTGCTCCTTTCAATTGATCGAACAGATCGTCAATCCTAGGTAGCGGGTACTTGTTCTTGATTGTCACTTCATTGAGTGACCTATAATCCACACACATCCTCATACTGTTGTCTTTCTTCTTGACAAACAGTTCTGGGGTGCCCCCAAGGTGATGAACTTGGCCGAATATATCCTTTGCTCCGCAACTCTTCAATTTGTTTCTTCATCTCTGCCAATTCATTAGCCGGCATTCTATAGGGTCGCTTCGAGATTGGAGCGGTCCCTGGGACTAAGTCAATTAAGAACATTATGTCCCTGTCCGGTGGCATGCCGGGTAAATCATCAGGAAAGACATCCGGGAATTCTTGCACCACGGGTATATCTTCAAGCTTTAACTCCTTCAAGTGGTCGAATGGAACTTCCTCCCAGAATGTATTGGGCTTGAACTCAACTTGTGACTCCTTCCTCATTGGTGAGAGTAATAGACCTATTGGCACAATCTATCCGTCCTTGATTCTTGGCTAGCCAGTCCATTCCAAGTATTACATCCAGACCTTGAGAATGCAAGACTATCAAGTCTGCCATGAAGGAAACTCCGGATATCTCCAGGGTAAGATTCGGGCATAGAGAACTGGTTCTCATTTCTGAGCCCGGGGAATGGATTATCATAGGATTACTTAATGGAGAAATAGGTAACCCATTTTGCCCACAAACTTATTGGATACAAAAGAATGCGAAGCTCGGAATCAAAAGAATCGTCACGGTATCATATTAACGAAAGCGTACCAGGGCGACATCTCCGTCTTTTGAGCTTCCTCTGTTTGTGGCGTGGTTCACACGTCCTTCGTGAATCGCCCGCCGCTTTGGGGTGCCGCCGGGTCGGTACTCCCGATCTTGCTTTGGTGGTGCCGCTTGTCGCTTGTCTCTTCGGGCATTTGTTGGCATAATGTCGATCTCGTAATGGAAGCATGTCACTCCCTGGCGATGATGTTGGGTTCTTCTGCTGAAACCGCCCTGCAGATGCATTGTTGCGAAGCCGGAAGAGTTGGGCTGTTGTCTTCGTCTTCGAGCTCGGGTGTAGAGGATCGAACCTTCCACTCGAGGTGGCCGATTTGAGCAAAGCGAGGCTTGGGTTGCCCTCGAGTTGAACTTCGAGCGGCCATCCTCCGCTTGCAGTTCTCCATCTCGCAGATGTTTGGCCTCTGGCGAAAAGCTTTATTCACTAACTGCTGGAAGTCGGTGTAGTCATTGGAGACAATTTGGTCGAGATCTCATCGTTCAAACCATCCATGAACCTTTCTCGCCTTTCTTCATCACTAGCCACATCTCTTTGGGGCATAGCGAGCAAAATTGGTTGAACTTGTGCGGTATTCACCCTTGTCGCGGTTGCCTTGTTTGAGCGTGGAACTCTTTCTTCTTTAGGGTCATTATCCTCGGGAATATGTGCATGGCGGAAAGCCCGCACAAACTCCTCCCAAGAGATAGTCTGCGCATCGGCATGGGAGATGTTGTAGTTATCCCACCATTACGATGCGGGACGGTGAGTGGTGAGAGGCAAACAGACTCTCTCACGATCATTACATCGAGTGATATCGGCTTCTTCCCGATAGCACGGATCGATCATCGGCATCCATCGGTTCTGTCCTTTGGAGAAGGTCGGTGGGCGATGCGCATGAAATCTGCCATGGTCAATCTCTCAAGGGTGGAGGTGGTGGTGCGATCAAAGCCGTTGCTCGCACATTCTCGCACTGTTGTTGAGGGATCGAGCTAGGAGGTTAATCGATGATTCGGTTTTCCATCATCGACGCCAATCTGGTCCTTCATTTGGTGGTGGTGGTGGTGGTTGCCGACGGTTCCTCCGTAATCTGCGTCTTCGTTGCCCGAGCCTCGGACATCGCCATCTGCCGATGCGGTGGTCACCATCTGCTAGAACTCCAAAGATTTAGGAGAGATAGACAGATAGGAAGTTCTATAGGGGTAAATTCTAACAGCCCAAGAACACAAAGAGCACACAAGACAAAGAGCAGATTTTTCCAAAAAGTTCCTTTATTAAGTCATTTTATTCAAAGATTACGGCTACCACAAATAAGATAGTAGCTCATAATTCGCAACTAAAGATCGAGCTAACAGGGAAGATAACTATAATGGGGTCTTGGGGTATAATCCGGCTCACTTTGGACCTAGCCTCGCATGGCCTTGTAGCTAGCTAGCTCATGATTACGGTCTTGACTTCTCTTACGCTTCTTGTAGTGCATTACGGCGGTGAGCAAGTCATTCAAGGTGTTTCCAGAGGCGTAATCCAAAGCCTTAGCGAGATCCACGGTGTGTCGATTGAGAATCTTCGTCTCTAGCGGAGTTGAAAGTACTGTCGAGTCGGGTCGGAATGTGCATCGGGTAGTAATGAAACTCGGTGCCCTGAAGGCGATGATTGTAGGTGTAGCGAAGGTGGCGGACTACCTCTCTTGCCGCATCCTGCATGCCCTCATCAAAGGTGTCGCGCCGGATCGGAGCGTCAAAGACGTGGAAGACGGTGTCCGGTGCAAGGTTGGAGTAGATGAGCACCTCTACTCTCCACAGCTGTTGTTCTTCCACGGTACTTGAATCCTTGGAAAGTTGGCCTCTTAGGTAACCTGTGTCTTTGCATCATTTCCCAAAGTATGTCACCAAATTATCGATAGAAAGGCTCGTGGGAAGTAGCATCAGGTCTTTCGACCATCTAAAATTTTGAGAAGGAGAGAGTTAGTAAACATTTTAAAGAGAAAGGTTGAGAAATGACTCTGGATAGACTCAAAATAGTTTTAGTTTTTGAAGATAAGTCCTTAAGGCAATTCTAAGGCCACGACCTCTGATCGATATGGCTCGATACCACTTTTATCGGACCCGGGAACGAAGATCCCGAACCCTCTGTGTTCATACACCACCAGATTTCCGGTGTACGCAGTTACAAAAATGGTAACATAACCAAATCTCGCATTTCATTAATAGTAAATCGAGTTCGATACAATTGGGCATGAAGCCAAATAAAGAAGTAAATAACACAATGAATAAAAAAGATAGTAGTAGGCGAACGATCCGCCACAGTAATCGTCTAGGGCGTAACCTAGGCGTCGGTGTCCTCAATCCCGATAGTAGTCTTCTCGAAATTTTGTTGCATAAAGCAAGCATGAGCACAACTACTGTGCTCGCAAGTTACACCCAATATGAAATTGTAATGCATGCATAAGGTAAACTCATAACAGCCCAAAATTTCAATTTCAGGAGAAAATTTAAAACTATTTATTTTTGTGGAAATTCAAAATTTTTAAAACTTTTTCCTAATTAGTTAAGGCTAAAATAAATTTAACTACAAAATTTATTATCAAGTTTAAGTTGGAAATAATTTTATTAAGTATAAAATGTCTCTAATAATTTATGAGAATTTTTCTAGAATTTTTGGAATTATTTTGCTATATTCTAAAATTTGAAATGAATTAAACTGAATATTTAAAATAGAAAATGAAAAGAAAATCGGGAAAACAGCAATTGGGCCAAACTTGGCTCGGCCCATTTACTCCACACGCGTCTTGTGACCAAAGACGGCCCGCTCTCCACGCTGCTTTCCTCTTCACGACCGTTGGATTTCAATCAGCGGTCCACACACCTACGCCACGTCATTTCGTGCCGTTCGATCAAGATCTAGCTGCCACACCTTTTCTTCCTTCTCGCTCTCTTCTACCTCGCGTGGGCCAGCGCCCGATGCCGCCATAGCCGCCGTTCGAGCTTCACCTTCCACGATTCCTCCCTCTTTACTCGCGTTTGTGCGCATTTAATTTATTTAACTCCTTGCCACATTCGCCCCCTCTTCACCTCCCTCGCTGCGATCTCGCCCGTAATGCCGACTACCTTAAAACGCCCGCCGCCTTGGCTGTGCCGATCCTCCTCTCTCCACCCCGACCCTTATATAAGGGAGCATCGGAAGCCCTTCTCACGCCGGTGACACCACCACTCACATCTCCTTCCTCCTCTGTGAAGCCCGATTTTAGAGTTCTTCGCGGCGAGGAAGATTTGGGTTTTCTTCAATTCGGCGAGGTCAAACCCGCTCGGCCCGTCATCCACGTCTTGAATCGCCCGTATCACGCGACACCGTCGCGCACTACCACCTTGCCAGAGACCCTCGAGAACATCCTCGTCTGTCATAAGCTCACCGCCGCCGCCGCATTTTTACTCGCCGCCGATCATTCCGTCGTCCTTGCACTACCACGGTGAGCACCGTGCTCGTCACATTCCCTCTTCCTCCTCGTGCTCTCATGGAGAATCAATTCACCGTCGTTACGCCGGCGAGCCTAGGGCCCAGATCTTGCCGTCGGTCGGCCACCACCGTGGCGCCACCTCATCTCCACGCAACCGCCACGTCACCACATGTGCCCGTGGCCGCTTATCAGGCGCGTTACGGTTCACCAATTTCCCGATCCATTGGTTGGGTAGAATTGGTCTCTGTGGACCGAGCCTATGACACCGGCCCCACTTGTCGTGAAATTATTCTAATTCATTTAAATCGAAAAATTATCGCTGAGCGTCATCATGCAATATTTAGAATTTCCTTTAGGAGAATAATTCGGGAAATTGATTTAAATAATGATTTAGGGTTAAAATTTGTAAAATTCATAACTTTTGCATTATAATTCCAAATTAGATGATTCAAGTTGCTAAAATTTTAGAAAATTATTGTCTAACTAAATAAAATATAATAATTCAATTTAGAGTTCATTTTAGTTCTGTTTTAGAATTTAGAATTCTTTTAAATATCAAATTTAGGTTAAAATTTATAAAACTCATAATAATTGAATCCTAACTCCAAATTTAGTGAAACAAATTTCTAAAATTTTATAATTTGATTATCTAGCTCAATAAAATAAAATTTTTATATTTAGACTTGGTTTATTTTGTATTTTTGAATTTTGTTTGAATTTTATTTGATTTGCCTTATTTTCACGTTTAGACTTTGACGATTAGGGAATTAGATACTTCTCAAGGCGTAGATTTTCGGTACTAACGAAGGCAAGTTATACTTTGACCATTTTGCCCTATTATTTTAAAGTTAATTAAATTCAGTTTTTAAATTATTAAATGCATGCATAATTTTATTCAAGTATTTCAAATTCTGTTTAAATAATTAGTTATTCCTATTATCCTTGTATGCCAAATTTTGGATGTTGCCTTGACATTCCTTTGTCACCTTAGATAAATTATTATGTTTAATAATCAAATGCTTCGCAAATACTTAGACCATGATTTATGTTTTTGGGAGAATTTTAGCCAACTCAATAAAATTTCTTTGAAAATTAAAACTATGGTATTGTTTTACCATAGAGAATTTGTAAAGATGGTTTTATAGAAATAAAATCAAAAGGGTTTGGACTTGGGCGAAAAGGATGAATGGTGGAGTGCAGTTTATGCAGGCTTAGTCTGGTTAAGATTAAGACCGAGGTTTAAATTGAATACGCCCAAGTCAATTGAGGACCGGTCTTTGGCGCATTTTGTTATGCCTTATCGTACAACCACATGTCTGTATGGGCGGGACTCGCTTAATAATTTGTAATACCTTTTAGTTATTTGTGCTATGTTGTATGTATGGGTGTCGGGTGAGCAGTTTTTCCATCTGGCGCAAGAGGGGTTTTAGGAGGACGGTCGGTCAATGGAAGCGAAACCTTAGCGGGCACAAGTACTTTAAGGTAGAACATTATATGACCTTGTGATGTTTGCTCTCACACGCCTTAGGAAGCGTGGATTGGCCGACACAAAGAGTATAATATCTCGTGTGGGTAAGTTGTACAAACTCTGCGAGTGTAAAACTATTGAATAGCGCGTCCACGGTCATGGACATGCTAGCAAAGCCACTCGAGTTAGTTTTGTTTTTGGTTTTAAAATGATTTCAACAGATAATTTCGGGATGGATAGTCTGTGGGAAAATTAGGCGGGTAGCCATTGTGATTGGAGGATATCCATCATCTTTTATGGAGGTTATCCACAATAAACTATTGTTATTTAAAATGGTGATTTAGATTATTGTATAAAATGGCTTTGTAATCTAATATGATTATTTAAATTAAAAGCTAACGCTTTACATAAAATAACCTTGCCGTATCCTTTGTCTACCTTATGCATGCATATCAATTCCATATTAGGTGTAACTTGCGAGCACGGTAGTAGTGCTCACTCTTCTTTGAATAATCTTTATTAGAGAAGATATCTACCGGGGCGGTGAGGATCTTGGCGCCTAGGTCTGCGCCCTGCACGATTACGTGGCGAATCGTTGGGTCTACTACTATTATTACGCTTCATTGTGTTTTACTTTATTTGGCCTCGGGCCCTTTGTAATAAACTCGAATAAATACTAATAAAATCGTGATATGTTTTGATTATCACTTTTGTTTGTTGTGTACATTAGTTATCTGGACTAATGTATGAACACAGAGAATTCGGGATCCTTCGCTCCGGGTTCGATAAAAGTGGTATCGAGCCATATCATTGTAGGTAAATGGCTTTAGAATTTTCTTAAGGATTTATTTTTCAAAAACTAAACATATTTTGAGTCTATTCAAGAGTCTTCTCAACACTTCTTTTTAAAATGGTTATCAACTTATCTTATTCTCTAAATTGTAGATGGTGAACAACCAACCCGGATTCCCATGGAATTTTCACGGGACAACGGGTGCACTTCTATGGAAGATGATGCAACACTTAGGTTACAACCAGAGACCAACTTATCAAGGGTACATGTATAAAGTGGGGAACCAAGAGCGTTGGAGACTTGAAGTAATCCTCTCGCCAACCTTCAACCAAACACAAACCACCACATCTTGGCCTTGGTGAGGCGTGATAATTTCGTTGATGGACTTGAGGATGCGGCCAGAGAGGCAACCGTCGCCTCGCCATATTTACAACAATTATTTTGAGGACTCAGGGTTTCACTACCACCCCATGCACATTCAGGCTAAATTTGGATAGCACCTTTAGTCTCGCTGAGTATGAGGACTCTCTGAGCTTACTCACCAAGTGGACTGTCTAAGGCAATGGATTATGCCTACTGGGAACACTCTGGATGAGCTACGTAATACTCGTAACGACACGCTAGATGCGAAGAAATTTGGAAAGCGGCGGAAGAAGAGTGGCTATATACAAGGCGAGGAGAGGGTAGTACTTGAGGCAGTTATACCCTCTTACACCTTAGTGTATCTCATATGATCGTTAGATCACGAATTATGAGCTATCAATGTCTCTTGTGATAGCCATAATCAAACAATAAAATAAAATAATAAAAGGACTATTTTTGGCAAAATTTGGTTCTTTTGTCTTGTGCTTGTTAGTTCTTGGGCTGTTAAAAATATTATTCCCTTAGAACTTTATTTATATACTCTATTCTGAGTCTTTAGAAGATTCCACAGATGGTTACCACCTTGCGAAGTGGTAGCGCTCAAGGCCAAGGAAATCCAAACGCTTGATTACCGGAAAACCTCGTCAAACAACCACCTCCTCCACTAAAAGAAGGGCACGATTGGCGCCAGATGATGGCCAATCAGACACATCTGATAGACCTGTTAGCTCAGTCCATTAACATCAACCAAGCAGCACCAGCTCAAGCACCACCACCACCTCCACCTGCACAAAGATTGACCATGGCAGAATTTATGCGTATGCGTCCACCGACCTTCTCCAGCAGCACAGAGCCAATGGATGCCGATGACTGGATCCGTGCTATCGGGAAGAAGCTGGATATCACTCAATGTACTGATCGTGAGAGAGTCCTGTTTGCCTCTCATCAGCTCACGGTCCCTTGTCGAGAATGGTGGGATAACTATAACATCTCCCATGCCGATGCGAGACTATCTCTTGGGAGGAGTTTGTGCGGGCTTTTCGCCATGCACATATTCATGAGGATAATGACCCTAAAGAAGAAAGAGTTCCACAGCGCTCAAACAAGGCAACCATACGGTGGGGAATACTGCACAAATTCAACGACTTGCTCGCTATGCCCCAGCAGATGTGGCTAGTGATGAAGAAAGGCGAGAAAGGTTCATGGATGGTTTAAGCGATGAGATCTCGATCGGTGGTCTCCAATGACTACTTGACTTCCAGCGGTTAGTGAATAAAGCTTTTCGCCAGAGGCCAAACATCTGCGGATGGAGAACCGCAGCGAAGGATGGCGCTCGAAGTACAATCTTTGGAGGACAACCCAAGCCTCGCGTTACGACCTCCACCACCACGGCGTGGAGGATTTGATCTTCCACCCTCGAGCTCCGGTACCAACGGCGCCCCAATACTTTAGGCTTCGTAGCAACTCAAGCTGGAGGTCGGTCTCGGCAGAAGAATCGATTTCATCGGCAAGCGGAGTGACTTGTTTCCCTTTACCAGAACGAGGCGGGGCATTATGCTAACAGATGCCCTAAGAAGCGCAAGGTGCACCACCGCTAGGCCGGCACCGGAGTTCCACCACGGTGGCAATCAAAAGCGGCGATCCGATTATCTGAAGGGCGTGTGAACCACGTTACTGCAGAGGAAGCTCAAGCAAGACGGATGTCGCCCTTGATGCGTTTCCAATCAATTGATACAAACATTAGTTCTATTTGATTAGAAGCATCGCACTCTTTTGTTTCCAATAAATTTGTGGGAAAACATGGGTTACCTATCTCTCCTTTAGATAATCCTATGATAATTCACTCCCCGGGCTCAGAAATGAGAACTAGTTATCTTTGCCCAAACCTTACCCTTGAAATATCCGGAGTAACCTTCCTAGCAGATTTGATAGTTTTGCATTCTCAAGGTTTGGATGTGATTCTTGGAATGGATTGGCTAGCCAAGAATCAAGGACAAATAAATTGTGCCAATAGGTCTATTGCTCTTACCAATAAGCAAGGAATCTCGGTGGAATTCAAGCCCAAGACTAATCTGGGAGGAAGATCATTCTAACCGACTTGAAAGAGTTAAAGCTTGAAGATATACCAGTGGTACAAGAATTTCCGGATGTTTTTCCTGATGAACTACCCGGCATGCCACCCGACAGGGACGTAGTATTTATAATTGACTTAGTCCCAGGGACCGCCCCAATCTCAAAGCGACCCTACAGAATGCCGGCCAATGAGTTGGCAGAGATGAAGAAACAGATAATGGAACTAAAACAGAAAGGTTATATACGGCCAAGCTCATCACCTTGGGGAGCACCGGTATTATTTGTCAAGAAAAAAGACAATAGTATGAGAATGTGTGTGGATTACAGATCACTTAATGAAGTGACAATCAAGAATAAGTACCCGCTACCTAGGATCGATGATCTGTTTGATCAATTAAAGGGAGCAAGTGTATTTTCGAAGATTGACTTGAGATCTGGCTATCACCAACTGAAGATCAGACCAGAAGATATCCCGAAGACTGCATTCACAACTAGATATGGACTGTATGAATTCACAGTGATGTCGTTCGGTTTGACAAACGCCCCTGCTTATTTCATGAATATGATGAACAAAGTGTTCATGGAATTCCTGGATAAGTTTGTGGTTGTGTTCATCGATGACATTCTCATTTATTCAAAGAATGAAGAAGAACACGAGGATCATCTCAGAATAATTTTGGGAAAACTCAGAGAAAATCAGCTTTATGCCAAATTTAGCAAGTGCGAATTTTGGCTAAGTCAAGTGGCATTCCTTGGACATATTGTGTCGCAGGAGGAGTTGCGATAGATCCGATCAAAGTTGAAGCCGTAATGGATTGGAAACAACCCAAGTCATCTCGGAGGTGAGAAGTTTCCTTGGATTAGCGGGTATTACATGATTTATTGAAGGGTTCTCCAAGATAGCAAGACCCATGACTCAACTTCGAAAAAGGAGAAAAAGTTTGAATGGACAGAGGCTTTGTGAAAAGAGTTTACAAGGCGAAGAAGAGATTAGTTATCTGCACCGGTGTTATCTTGCTGATATTCATAAGGATTTTGAAATCTTACGTGATGCATCCGTCAAGGACTTGGATGTGTACTTATGCAAGAAGGTAAAGTAGTGGCTTATGCATCTCGTCGATTAAGACCACACGAAGGAAATTATCCGACTCATGATCTCGAGTTAGCGACAATTGTGCATGCTCTAAAAATCTGGCGGCATTATCTTATTGGTAACATTGTGAGATTTTCACGGATCATAAGAGTTTGAAATACATTTTACTCGGTCGAACTCAACCTCGGACAACGAAGATGGCTAGAGTCGATAAAAGATTACGACCTTGGAATTCATTATCATCCGGGTAAAGCAAATGTAGTTGCAGATGCCCCGAGTAGAAAGGCGTGTGCAATACCATCACGGTTCGAGAAGAATCGGCGAATTGTATGAAGAATGAAGCATCTAAATCTGGAGATTGTCAACCAAGGATGTGTCAATGCTTTGGAAGTTCAACCCACTCTTGAGTCGATTAGAGAAAGCAGGTTAGAAGGCGAAGACATCAAAGAAATCAAAAGAATATGAGAAGAGGCAAAGCCCGAGATTCTCGAGGATGAGCAAGGAGCAGTATGGTTTGGAAATCGCATCTGTGTGCCTAATCGCGAGGAATTAAAACAATCAATTCTAAAAGAAGCTCATGAATCACCCTACTCCATTCATCCGGAAGTACCAAAATGTACCGGATCTGAAGGAGAAATATTGGTGGAGTCGACATAGCGAGAAATCGCTGAGTTAAATGCGCACATTGCGATATATGTCAACGAGTTAAGGCGAGCACCAAAGACCCATGGGTTTGTTGCAACCACTACCGATTCTGAATGGAAGTGGGAAGAAATTGGTATGGATTTCATTACGGACTTCCTAGGACCCAAAGCAGGATGTGACTCCATTTGGGTGATAATTGACCGATTGACCAAAGTGGCCCATTTCATTCCGATCAAGACCACCTATCGAGTAGCAAACTAGCGAAATATATGTGGCCAAGATTGTTTGTTTACATGGTGTACCCAAGAAGATTGTCTCGATAGAGGTTCTCAGTTCACATCCGATTTTGGAAGAGTCTTCATGAAGCTTTAGGAACCAGACTCAACTTGATAAACATATCACCCTCAGACGGATGGTCGAGGGCGAACGCGTCAACCAAGTTCTTGAGGACATGCTTGAGCACGTGCCTTAGATTATGGAAAAAATTGGGACAAGAATCGCCCTTTGCGAATTCTCGTACAACAATAGCTATCAAGCTAGCTTCGAGATGTCTCCATTTGAAGCCTTATATGGCGTAAAATGCGAACTCCGCTCCTTTGGGATGAAGTAGGAGAGCACCAATTTTCGGACGGAATTGATCAAAGACGCTGAAAGCAAGGTTAAAGCAATAAGAGAACGTCTGAAAGTAGCTCAAACCCAGTAAAAGTTATCTTGACAATCGAAGAAGAGAATTGACATTTGAAATAGGAGATTTTGTTTATCTCGAGTTACTCCACTTAGGGAGTAAGAAGGTTTGAACCAAAGGAAAACTCGCACTTGCATTTGTGGGTCCTTACAAAATTTTGGCAAGAGAGGTGAAGTCGCTTATCGGTTGGGCGCCAACCTCCTTGTCTGCGATACATAACGTCTTTCATGTGTCACAACTAAAGAAGTGCCTTGAGTGCGGAGGATCAGACTCTTATAGAGAGTATCGATCTACAAGAAGACCTCACTTATGTAGAACAACCAATCAAGATTTTAGACGTCGCAGAGCGTGTTACCAGGAGCAAGATCATCCGATCATATAAAGTTCAGTGGAGCCACCACCCAGAAAGTGAAGCCACCTGGGAGCGAGAGGAAGATCTTAAGGCAGAGTATCCCCATCTTCTTGCTGGCCAAATCTGAATCTCGGGGTCGAGATTCCTTTAAGGGGGGAAGGTTTGTAACAGCCCAAAATTTCAATTTCAGAGAAAATTTAAAACTATTTATTTTTGTGGAAATTTGAAATTTTTAAAACTTTTCCTAATTAGTTAAGGCTAAAATAAATTTAACTACAAAATTTATTATCAAGTTTAAGTTGGAAATAATTTTATTAAGTATAAAATGTCTCTAATAATTTATGAGAATTTTTCTAGAATTTTTGGAATTATTTTGCTATATTCTAAAGCTGAAATGAATTAAACTGAATATTTAAAATAGAAAATGAAAAGAAAATCGAAAAAAGACAATTGGTAGAAACTTGGCTCGGCCCATTTACTCTACACGCGTCTTGTGACCCAAGACGGCCCGCTCTCCACGGCGCTTTCCTCTTCACGGCCGTTGGATTTCAATCAACGGTCCACACACGCACTACGTCACCGTCATTTCGTGCCGTTCGATCAAGATCTAGTCGCCCACACCTTTTCTTCCTTCTCGCTCTCTTCTACCTCGCGTGACGCGCCTCGATGCCGCCATAGCCGCCGATTCGAGCTTCACCTTCTCCACGATTCCTCCTCTCTTTACTCGCGTTTGTGCGCATTTAATTTATTTAACTCCGCACCACATTCCCCACTCTTCACCTCCTCGCACACGATCTCGCCAGTAATGCCGCACTACCTTAAAACGCCGCGCCCTTGTGTGCCGATCCTCCTCTCCTCCACCCGACCCTTATATAAGGGAGCATCGAAGCCCTTCTCACGCCGGTCGACACCACCACTCACATCTCCTTCCTCCTCTGTGAAGCCCCGATTTTAGAGTTCTTCGGCCGTGGAAGATTTGGGTTTTTCTTCAATTCGGCGAGGTCAAACCCGCTCGCCCCCGTCATCCACGTCTTGAATCGCCAGATCACCGCGACACCTGCGCGACTACCACCTTGCCAGACCCCGAGCATCCTCGTCGTCGCAAGCTCACCGCCGCCGCCGCATTTTTTACTCGCCGCCGATCATTCCGTCGTCCCCTTGCACTACCACGGTGAGCACCGTGCTCGTCACATTCCCCTCTTCCTCCTCGTGCTCTCGCCGGAGATCAATTCACCGTCGTTCGCCGGCGAGCCTAGGGCCCGATCGCCGCCCGTCTCGGCCACCACCGTGGCGCCACCTCATCTCACGCAACCGCCACGTCACCACATGTGCCCACGTGGCGCTTAGTCAACAGCGTCGCGGTACTGTTCACCACCAATTTCGATCCATTGGTTGGGTAGAATTGGTCTATGTGGACCGAGCCTATGACACTGGGCCCCACTTGTCGAAATTATTCTAATTCATTTAAATCGAAAAATTATCGCTGACGTCATCATGCATAATATTTAGAATTTCCTTTAGGAGAATAATTCGGGAAATTGATTTAAATAATGATTTAGGGTTAAAATTTGTAAAATTCATAACTTTTGCATTATAATTCCAAATTAGATGATTCAAGTTGCTAAAATTTTAGAAAATTATTGTCTAACTAAATAAAATATAATAATTCAATTTAGAGTTCATTTTAGTTCTGTTTTAGAATTTAGAATTCTTTTAAATATCAAATTTAGGTTAAAATTTATAAAACTCATAATAATTGAATCCTAACTCCAAATTTAGTGAAACAAATTTCTAAAATTTTATAATTTGATTATCTAGCTCAATAAAATAAAATTTTTATATTTAGACTTGGTTTATTTTGTATTTTTGAATTTTGTTTGAATTTTATTTGATTTGCCTTATTTTCACGTTTAGACTTTGACGATTCCTGGGAATTAGATACTTCTCAAGACGAGATTTTCCAGATCGCAACGAAGGCAAGTTATACTTTGACCATTTTGCCCTATTATTTTAAAGTTAATTAAATTCAGTTTTTAAATTATTAAATGCATGCATAATTTTATTCAAGTATTTCAAATTCCTGTTTAAATAATTAGTTATTCCTATTATCCTTGTATGCCAAATTTTGGATGTTGCCTTGACATTCCTTTGTCACCTTAGATAAATTATTATGTTTAATAATCAAATGCTTCGCAAATACTTAGACCATGATTTATGTTTTTGGGAGAATTTTAGCCAACTCAATAAAATTTGCTGAAAATTAAAACTATGGTATTGTTTTACCATAGAGAATTTGTAAAGATGGTTTTATAGAAATAAAATCAAAAGGGTTTGGACTTGGGCGAAAAGGATGAATGGTGGGTGCAGGTTTATGCACGGGCTTAGTCTGGTTAAGATTAAGACCTGTGGTTTAAATTGAATGACGCCCAAGTCAATTGAGGACCGGTCTTTGGCGCATTTTGTTATGCCTTATCAGACAACCACATGTCCTGTATGGGCGGGACTGGCTTAATAATTTGTAATACCTTTTAGTTATTTGTGCTATGTTGTATGTATGGGTGTCTTGCAGACAGCTTTTCCCATCTGGCGCAAGAGGGGTTTAGGAGGACAGTCCATCCAATGGAAGCTTAAACCTTAGCGGGCACAAGTACTTTAAGGTAGAACATTGTAACGGCCTTGTGATGTTTGCTTGTCACACGCCTTTAGGAAGCGTGGATTGGCCGACACAAAGAGTATAATATCTCGTGTGGGTAAAGTTGTACAAACTCTGCAGAGTGTAAAACTATTGAATAGCCGTCCACGGTCATGGACATGCTAGCAAAGCCACTCGAGTTAGTTTTGTTTTTGGTTTTAAAATGATTTCAACAGATAATTTCGAGGATGGATAGTCCTGTGGGAAAATTAGGCGGGTAGCCATTGTGATTGGAGGATATCCATCATCTTTTATGGAGGTTATCCACAATAAACTATTGTTATTTAAAATGGTGATTTAGATTATTGTATAAAATGGCTTTGTAATCTAATATGATTATTTAAATTAAAACCGCCGCTTACATAAAATAACCTTGCCAAGATCCTTTGTCTACCTTATGCATGCATATCAATTCCATATTGGTGTAACTTGCGAGCACGGTAGTAGTGCTCACTCTTCTTGAATAATCTTTATTCAGAGAAGATATCTACCAAGGCGGTGAGGATCTTGACGCTTAGGTGCGGCCCCGCATTTATTGCTCGTGGCGAATCGTTGGGTCTACTACTATTATTTCGCTCACTGTGTTTTACTTTATTTGGCCTCGTGCCCTTTGTAATAAACTCGAATAAATACTAATAAAATGCGTGATATGTTTTGATTATCACTTTTGTTTGACTGTGTACATTAGTTATCCTGGACTAATGTATGAACACAGAGAATTCGGGATCCTTCGCTCCCGGGTTCGACATAAACAAAGGACATTAAGGTGGTTATTTTATGAAAGCAAGCAGTTTAATTTAAATAATCATAATAGATTGCAAGGCCATTTTCATACATTAATTAAAATCATATTTTAAATGACAATTGAATAATGTGGATAACCTCCAAGAAAGGTGATGGATATCCTCCAATCCCAATGGCTAACCGCCTAATTTTTTCCCACAGGACTAACCATCCTGAAAACATCTCGTTGAAACCATTTTAAAACCAAAAACAAGTCTAACTCAAAGTGGCTTTGCTAGCATGTCCATGATCATGACGCGCTATTCAATAGTTTTCTACTCGCAGAGTTTGTACACCTTTACCCACACGAGATATTATACCCTTTGTGTCCGCCAATCCACGCTTCCTAAGGCGTGTGACAGAGCAAATATCACAAGGTCGTTATAATGATCTACCTCACAATACTCATGCCCGCTAAGGTTTCGCTTCCATTGACTAACCATCCTCCTGAAGCCCCTCTTGCGCCATGTGGGACTACCGCTAACCAACACCCACTCATACAACATGGCACGAATATCTATGAGGTATCCCAAATTATTAAGCCAGTCCTTCCCATACAGACATGTGGTGGTACGTTTTGGCATAGCAAAGGAACGCCAAAGGTCGGTCCTTAATTGACTTGGGCATCTTTCAATTAAACCACGGGCTTTAATCCTAACCAGATTAAACCCTGCATAAACCCGCACCCACCTTTCATCCGTTACGCCCAAGTCCAAAACATCTTTATTTTATTTAGTAAAACCACCTTTACAACAATTCTATGGTAAGACAATACCATAGGTTCAAGTTAAAACAGTTTGTAAAGATTTGGCTAAATCCTCCCTAAAATCAAAATCATGGTCTAAGCATTTGCTAAGCATTTCCAAACCATTTATCTATGGGGACAAGGGATGACATTTCAATATTCAATGTTGGCCATACAAGGACAGTTGGAATATCTAATCATTTAAACAGGAATTTAAAATACTTGAATAAAAGTATGCATGCACTTAATAATTTGAAAACTGAATTTAAATAACTTTAAAATAGTAGGTGCAAGATGATCAAAGTATAACTTGCCTTCGCTGAAGTCTTGAAATTCTAATTCTTCGGAAGAATCAAATTCTTAATAAATCAGTAATCTAAACGTGAAAATACGACAATCAATTGAAACTCAAAATAAATACAAGACGACAGTTTAAACTAACTCCAATAAAATAATTATATTTTATTTGGCTAGATAATAATTTTATAAGATTTTATAAATTTGAAACACTCAATTTGGAAACAGAAATAAAAGCTATGAACTTTGCAAGTTTAAAATCCTAAATTTGCAATTTAAATAATTTTAACTTAAAACATGACAGTTTAAACTAATTCCAAATAAACAAATTTTAATTTATTAAGCTAGATAATATTTTTATAAAATTTTAGAAATTTAATTCACTACATTTGGAGTTGGAATTAGGATGATATGAATTTTACAAATTTAAATCTAAATTTGGAATTTAAATGAATTTCTAAATTCTAAAACAGAACTAAAATGAACTCCAAATTGAATAATTATATTTTATTTAGTTAGATAATAATTTTCTAAGAATTTAGCAATTTGAATCATCTAATTTGGAACTAGGATGAATAAGTTATGAATTTTTCAATTTAAATCCTAAATCTGCCTTTTTAAACAATTTCCCGAATTATTTTTCTAAAGGAAATCTAATTATTGCGCAATGCTGACATCAGCGAAGGAATTCCGGGATTTAAAAGAAATTAAAAACAATTCTGACGTGCGGGCCCTTTATGACAGAGACACGCCCACGTGGACTTAGTCCACGCGCCTTGGCACACGGGGAGGTGGCGTGATGTGGCGCGCCCGCCCTGACGTGGCTGCCACATGGGCGTGAGGTGGCGCCACATGGGCGCACACACGCCACGCCACGCGATGGCAAGGGCGGCGCGTTGGGACCGAGGGTCACGCCGTGGCCGTCTTTGCAGACTATGGCCGGCGAGATGCGACGGGACAAGGAGGAGACGGGAACCTAGGGAGCTCACCCACACGGAAGGCGCGGACGGGATGGCCGGGCGGCGAGCGAAGAGCGGCGGCGGCGGGTCGACGGTGAAGGGTGGTTCTGTGGAGCTCCCATGACGCGAGGCTGGCACTGGTGCGCGGCGTCAAGTCGTTGGAGGTGGTGGCGATGGCGAGGACCCAGCGGCGACGGAATCAAGCTCCACGCCGGACCGGGCGCAGGAAAATCCAAATTCGGCGAAGCACAGGAGAGAGAGAGAGAGCGAGTGGTGGCGTTGGAGCGGTGAGGCAAGGGCTACCCGTGCGCTTTTATAGGGGTAGGGAGGAGGAGGAGTGGAGATCGTGTGCATGAACGTGGCGGCGGTGGTTTCGGGCGCGTGGGCGAGTCGGGCGCGGAGAAGAGGGGAGAGAAGAAAGAGGCGGGCCCTCGGATTTTGCATCGGACGGCGCGGGGACGCGGAGTGCGTGGAGGCTTCTTGGCCGTCCGATGCACATCGGACGGTCACTAGGGGTGAGCCGTGCGGGTTGAGTTGGCTGAGTGGGCCGCGTGCGTGTGTGAGGTAAGTGGGCCGAGCTAGGGTTTCGGCCCAAACACTGCTGAGGGTTTTCTTTTAGTTTTCTAATTTAAATAATCTGGTTAATTCCTTTTAGACTTAGAAAATAGCAAAAAGAGCCTAAAAATTCTACAAAAACTCTCATAAATCCTTAGAGACATTTTAGACTTAATAAAATTATTCTCAACTTAAACTTGATAATATATTTTGTAATTAAATTATTTTAGCTTTAAAACATTTAGGAAAAAGCTTTTAAAATTTGAAAAATTCACAAATTCAAATAAGTTTTAAACTTTAACCAAATTTGAAAATTTGGGTTGTTACTGAACAACAAAAGAACCAAAAGGAACTCAAACCAACTCAACCAAAAGGAAACCAAGAGGCTTAACACCGCCTCAAAGAGCTCCCCGGGAGGGTCTTAAGCAAGAAGAACCGAAAGCAGAGGAGGCAGGAAGGAAGAAATGAGCAAAAGATTACAAAGGCTCGCCCTCCCGTGCTATATATAGCGGAGTTGGTGGAGTGTACCAAGAAAAGGTTTAATGACGTGTAGGCAATCGGGATAACTAGGCGTGGCTTGCCCAAAAGAATTGAAATAAAGTACCTCAGATGTGACTGCATTTAATGTGACCGACACCTATTAAATGCGCATGAGTTCGGAGGCAAGAGCAATAATTACAAGGTGAAGCGAGGTGGCAAGTGGGGCCGATCAAAAAGGTGCACCATCGGGTCAAAGAGGTGGCCCCACCTTAAAAGGGTCATTCCCGCCAAAGACCACCGCGAGGTCTGGGCAAGAGGTCCAAGACACTCAAAGGGGAGGTCTGGACAGGAGGTCCAAGGACTCAAGAAGAGGTCTGGACAAGAGGTCCTCAAAGCTCACAACGAGGAGGCCACGACACTCGGACCGCACAAGGGAGGTCTAAGGGTCAAGATTTCAAGGGAGGACCTCAACGGTCCAGGATCAAAGGGCGAGGAGGTCCCGACAGTAGATCTCCAAAAGGGAGATCTAACGGTCAAGATCTCAAAGGGAGGACCTCAACGGTCCGGATCAAAGGGCGCAGGAGGTCTGACGAGTAGATCTCCAAAAGGGAGATCTAACGATCAAGATCTCAAGGGAGGACCTCAACGGTCCGGATCAAAGGGCGCAGGAGGTCCCGACGAGTAGATCTCAAAAGGGAGATCTAACGGTCAAGATCTCAAAGGGAGGACCTCAACGGTCCGGATCAAAGGGCGCAGGAGGTCCCGACCAACAGAATATTCAAGGTTAGGAGGGTGGTCTTTACAAAAGACCAAAGAAGGGCCGAGGAGGAGGTCTTGGACCTAAGGAGGTCGGAACCTTGGATCCCACTAAAGGAGAACACGGACGGCTAAGATCTCAGGAGAGGAGGTCCTAAAGGCCGATCCTAACAAGGGGAGGCGAGCGGCTAGATCTCAACAAGGGAGGTGCGAGCGGCTAGATCTCAACAAGGGGAGGTCTCGGCTAGATCTCAACAAGGGAGGTCTGAGCGGCTAGATCTCAACAAGGAGGTCTGAAGAAACAAAACCAAGCGTGGCTTGGGGGGGCAAAGAGGTTTTGAAACACAAACCCGAGTGGGTCCTTGACAGAAAACCCCAAGCAAGGGAGAGGTTTCAACAGAGGGAGATGAGAGAGGTCGGGATCTCAAAGAGATTCAAACCAACAAGGGAAGTTAAGAGAGAGAGAAGAGGCGAACCAGGGGCACACAGAAAGGCTTTGAGCTCCACAACCCGAGGGCTGCAAAGACACCACAGAGAGCCACAACCAAAGAAGGAACACCAACAACGACTTAGTTAAGGTTTGATTAATTCCAATTGAACTCTCCAGATTCAAAAATCTCAGGTTAAGCTTTGGATTCTCAATAAAGCCAAATGGTTACTTTTATTTTGAAAACTTGGCAAGGACTTAAAAGAAAACGGGATGTTACAATATACTTTTTATAAGGCGGGAAATGCTAGGGTTTTCCTCTCACTTCTCACTTACTCTCCCGCACCCCTTACGCTCTCACGCACTCGTTCGCCTCCTCTAGGGTTTAGGGCTCGCCTTCACCGCCGACTACGACCTCGGCGCTGCCGCCCCCGACCTCTGCGCCACCGCCCCCGACCTCGGCGCCCCCTACCTCGGCGCCGACCTCGGTGCCGCCGCCCCGACCTCGGCGCCCGTTCACCTCCCCGCCAGAAGCCCGGCGTCGCCGCCGACCTCGGTGCCGCCGCCCCGACATTGGCGCCTCCGACCTCGACGCGCCGTCCTCCTCCCGTGTCGGCCTCCTCCCTCTGAGACTGCCTTCTCCCGCGTCGTCCTCCTCCCGTGTCGACCTCCTCCCACCTCCTCCTCCCCAGATCGGCCTCCTCCCCTGACTGGCCTCCTCCTTGCACCGTGAGTTCTTGTCGGCATCCTCTCTGTGAGTATTGCTCCTCTGTGGCGATTCGGTTGATCTTTGCATATATATATATATATATATATATATATATATATATATATATTTGATGCTAGTTGCAAATTGATCTGGGCTTTGTTGACATGCTCTGTGATGAACTCGTCTTATACTAAGATTGAATGTGATTGTTAGTTCATACTTGAGCTCTATTGTATTACTTACACCGTCAATATGATCTAATGTTAATTGGTTACTTCGGTTGAGCTCATAGTTCATTGTAAATTGATCGGTGGGCTTTGTTGACATGCTCTGTGATGAACTCATCTTATAACGAGATTGAATGTGATAGTTAGTTCATACTTGAGCTCTATTGTATTACTTGCTACCGCCAATATGTATCGTTAATTGGTTACTTTCGGTTGAGCTCATAGTTCTCATTTGCAAATTGATCGCTGGGCTTTGTTGACATGCTCGTGATGAACTCTCGTCTTATAATTGAGATTGAATGTGATAGTTAGTTCATACTTGAGCTCTATTGTATTACTTACTCTTGTCAATATGTTGTCTTGTTAATTGGTTACTTCGGTTGAGCTCATAGTTCTATTGCAAATTGATCTGCTTGTATTGACTAGTTTGTGATTCTTCTAGTAGTCTGTATGAGCTCATTCAACTTTTCATTTGCCATCTTGATCTCTATAGTCAACCTCTGCTTGTTGGAAGTTTAATATGTTTTCGTTAACAGCTGAGATCATTTGACAGCTAAGCAAAGTATTGTTTAGAGCTCATAGTTTGAATTTATATTATCATATTCATTTCATGAAGAGTATAGACAATAGGATTGAGATGGCAAAGACTTGTTCTTTAGCTACTCTCCTTACGAGAGCACATAATATCATCAATCAATATGTTGGAATAGTGTACGTGTAATCGTTAATCTCTAGACCTTTTATTGGTCGAGAGTTTAATCCGACGGTTCTTATTAAGAACCGTCTGTGATTCCTTCGCATTTCTTAGAGAAGCTGGTGGATTAAGGAGTGTTAAATTCTTTAGGAATTATGCTTTAATGCTAATTAATTTTGTTGGGATTAATTCTGAAATTTTGCTAAAATCGCATTTTTACAACAATCCAAAAAGAAAGTTTTACTTGATTCTATTTTGTTTCTATGTTGGGATTAAACCTTTGCTTAGCATTTCCTTAAATCGATCATTTTACTTGATTCTAGTTCTATGTCTTCATTAAAGGCTAGTCTTCTGTACATGAAGCATTAAACCTTTGCTTAGCATTTCCTTCGTCGATCATTTTACTTGATTCTAGTTCTATGTCTTCATTAAAGGCTAGTCTTCTGTACATGAAGCATTAAACCTTTACATGAAGCATTAAACCTTTGCTTAGCATTTTCTTCGTCGATCCTGACACACTTGAGTGTACCTTTGCTTCATGCCAATCCTCCACGGCATGAAGCAAATGGTACACTCCATTGTGTCGGGCTCGATGAAGTAGGCTCGGGCAAAGATAGGCTCGGCAAAAGATTTGTATCACTAGTTTCTATCTATACAAAGATCACAAGAGAATTTGGTGGATTAAGGAGTGTTAGAATAGGAGCGGGGAGGCGGTGAGCCCTAGAGCATTAAACCTTTGCTTAGCATTTTCTTCGTCGATCTCGACACACTTGAGTGTACCTTTGCTTCGTACCGATCCTCCACGGCACAAAGCAAATGGTACACTCCAAAGGTGTCGAGCTCGATGAAGTAGGCTCGGGCAAAGATTTGTATCACTAGTTTCTATCTATACAAAGATCACAAGAGAAGCTGGTGGATTAAGGAGTGTTAGGAGTGTTAGAATAGAAGCTCGTGGATTAAGGAGTGTTAGGAATGTTAGTAGTCTCAGATGAGCTCATTTAACTTTTCATTTGCCATCTTGATCTCTATAGTCAACCTCTGTACTTCTTCACGAGATTAATTGTTTCATATTTCTTTGGAATGTTAGTAGTCAGTATGAGCTCATTCAACTTTTCATTTGCCATCTTGATCTCTATAGTCAACCTTTGTACTTCTTCCTGAGAGCAAGTAAGCGAGATGGCAGAGGCACCGTCTTCGCCGCCGTCACCGACGCTTGAGATGGAAGAGGCGCCGACGAGGCCGCCAACACCGACCCCGCAGATGGAAGAGGCGCCGACGAGGCCGCCGTCACCGTCGACGATAATGACACGGAAGTGAGGTGGCAGAGGACAATCGAAAATGCCTACGGGCCGACTGGTCATCACGGAGGTCAGTGACTTTGGGGTCCCTCTGAGTCCCAAGAGATCAGGGGCGAGATTCCGGACCATCTGCGAGATACTTGCAAGGAACGGGTCCTCATCACCACACCAAGGTGGAAGGACTGACGAAGAAGCGAAGGCACTTGTGGACAGAACTTTCAGAGAAGTTCACTATTCCGTAGCATATGTGGCACGTGTGCGACGGACGGCGATGCTCACGATGGGTAAATCGTGGAGGACCTTCAAGAGCATTCTTGTCACGGCACGTGAACACGGTCGATGCCCTTCGCGAAGATAAATTCTTGACGGGAAGCATGGGACACCTTTGTGGCTATGAAAACGTCGGCCGAATTTAGAAGCAAAGTGCGGCGCACAAAGCTCTCAGACCGAAACACTCACCAAGACAGACTCGGCACCGCTGGGTACGCAGGTAAATACGAGGAATGGGCGCGGAGAAGGAGAACCCGTTTTCGATGTCATAGACCCGTGTCCCTAATTTGGTTAAAAGCGAGGGCACAAGTCTAAATCTTGGGCAAAGATCTCCTTCACAAACTCGCGGACTGTGAAGTGTCCCAACGTGTGGTAAATATGTCGAACTACTAAGTTGTTAATAAGTCCATAACTTCATAGTGCCTATAATAACGTGATGACCTCTTGCAGCGTGACTTGACTGCCCAAGCTTCCCAAGGCTCCTTCCATGCAGACAGGGAGAAGGATATACTATCTACGGCCTTGGGAAACAAGGAGCACCCGGGTCGCACGCGAGGCCTTGGGGTTAACGTACCTTGGAGTCATGGATTCGCGGACGACTACTGCACGTATAGGACTAGGAAGAGATCCAAGGCCGAGCACGACAACCAGTTGGTACAGATGATTACTAACCAATTTCAAGTAGAGATGGCAGCATTGCGGAGTCAAATGGATATACTCATGAGCCAGCGGTCGCAAGCCGCCCCCGCTAATTCGGGAGACAGTCCTCCTCGACGTCGGAGTAGCGTCGCGTCCGCGCATAATTGTGAACATGACGACGTCCGATTACCGATAGACGACATCAAGGTAACGTACATCTATGGAATGCACCAAAGATAGACCTATAGGACGCCTTAGCTAATTGCGTATCGTTTTGTAGGAGCCGACGCCCTGTAAGCTCCAAGTGAGGATGGATGGGTCCCTTTGTATTGAGGCTGCGCAGGGGATGGTGTATCCATACGAGGAAGGGGCAGTGCAGCACGGTGCCCAGCTGGCGCACGGTTATGCCAGGGTCCAGGTGGATATGGTACATGTCAATTTCCGAGCCGTCCCGCTGAAGATTTGCCCGAACGAAGAGATCACAACACTAGGGGATGCCGTCCTCTCTTTTATCCAGTGGCCCAAGAAGAACATCGCATCGACCCAAAGAAGGTTGCGATCCGACCGACCACCATTCTCCAACGGGACCCTCGATGACTCCACCTCATGTTTCGCCTCGAAGGCCACCTCTTCGATTCCCCGTGGAGAAGACGCCGAAGGAACAACAAAAGTGTGCCGACGTATCGGTTCCCGAGTCGTCTCACAAAAAACGCCGCCAATCGCTAAGGCCAAATCGAAATCAACGAACGTTAAGGCGCCTCCCAAGTCCGGGAAGTCCGCGATACCCGGGAAGTCCGCGATACCCGGGAAATACATCATCGGAAAACCATTGTGCTCCGATGCAATATTAATGCACGCTGGATATGCTTGTCAGGCTTTGCATGCCTGGTACTTGGACAAGACCAAAAGAAGGGTGCGATCATCGAATCACCGCCGATCACGAGGACAAGCATTTCTTCAACGGACGAGGTACTTCGTCATGGGCTTCAATGATTTATTTGAACTATTCAACCTCGTTGGCCTCGACGTCTCGCTTCTACGATGTTGGACACTATAAGTGCGTACAATCAAGTTCTACATTCATCTAATACTGATAAATATCACAACTCATTACTTATGTATAGATACATGCTACAAAATGTCCGGGAATGGAAAGAACCGGTGGGTTTCCTCGACCCACACGTGGTATCGTTGCAAACCATCCAAGAAGACTCGTCCTTCGTCGAGAAATACATAACGAGGTCATTGCTTCTACAGAGGAACATGAAGTACATAGTGGTGCCCTACAACCAGGGGTAAGTGTCACTACTTGCTATACAAATTTCATTTGTACTTTATACGCAGCACGAACTTAGGTTTAATGACTATAGTGACATACATGAGTAGGTACTATTGGATCCTTTTAGTTATTATACCCAAGAGGAACCATGTGATATACCTTGATTCCCTAAACTGCAACAAGCACGACTTCAGCACTCTAAGAGGAATACTCGAGAGGTATGCTCATTTCCTCCTTACATAACTTTATTGTTGTCTTCATTCGTTTGAAATGGCCGAGGATAACTTTTTCGAATCATGTAGGTCGTTCATCAATTATGTTGCCAACAAAGGAATATACGATGGAAAGAGCGTCCAACTAACACACAGGATGGATTTTCCAAAGACGCTGCTACAACACAATAATCCTATATCATATTTCATAATAACAGCGTCTAACCGACTATACCTATATATGTAATTCTATTTTTGCGAAAGCGCCAAAGAAAAAGATGATGAGTTATGTGCAATCTACGTCTGCTATCATATGCAGCTAATCCTTAGAGCTAGGAAGAAGGATCCTGAGGTTTGTCAATCTCGAAATAATTATTTCCTAATTATAAATTTAAATATATATATAGCTTACCACTTTACTCTTAATTGGTAGCGACAGGTCTTGGATTTACAATGTGATTCACTCGTTGCGGAAGAGATCAAGGACATTCGAGGGAAGCTCTGCACCTTTATCAACACGGAAATCATTAACGACAATGGAGAGTTTCACTCCGTCACCAACCGAGAGCATCACCCCGCCGACACCTCTCAACGTAAACAATTGTAATCCAGTTGTAACTATAGCGACAATACTTGAACAAATGCGATCTTTTGTAATTTATTTTGAGTAATGATCACTTTGAGTTGTCATGGCTTGAATCTGTTTTTGTGCATGCTTGAATCTGTTTTTGTGAATGCTTATTTTCAGAGGGCATGGCTAGCAATTCCTGAGGCTAGCCAGAAAAACAGCAAAATTGTTGGCAGGGGGTATGAGCTATCACAGACGGTTTTTCTTAAAACCATCTGTGAAGGCAAGTATCACTGCAGCGGTTTCGATCAAAACTGGCTATGCGTGATCTGAGAATATCACAGACGGTTATAAAAACAAACCGTTTGGGATAGGAGAATATGACAGACGGTTCTACATAAAAGCCGTCTGTGATATTCAGAAATCACAGACGGTTTTTATTTAGAACCGTCTGTGATATTCTCGATCCTGAGCGGTTTTCGAGAAACCCGTCAGGATATTCGCCTTCCTGACGGTTTTTAATAAAACCGCTCTGTGATATTTCGATATCCTGACGGTTTTTACCGTCTGTGATAATATCCTCGTTATCACAGACCAACAAACATAGACGGTTCGGAAACGGTTCCAACCGTCGTGATGTGGTGTGAGACTCGACGCTTATTAGGCTCATAATACTTAGTCATCCGATTGACCCTAGTATTATCAACCAAATAAACCCGGTCTCGAGAGATGTATACTTCCTGAATGCAAGATACATACCTCACAACAAAAGAATGTATCAATTCCATACAACACATAGAACATAAGCAACAAACCGAAGTTAACATTAATATGGAATAGATATTACAAAAGAGAGGCCCTTAGGCCAAATAGCAATAATTACAAAAAGATAACAATGAAGCAAAAGTGCCATAAAGATGGCTATAACACAAAGCCAATCAAGGTGCCTTAACCCCTAGGCATCGACCGACCGCCAAGCTAGTCGTCAAGAAAGCGCAACACGTAGCACAAAAGAGAGGCTCTTGGAGCTCTCCTTCTTCCTCTGCAACAAAAGCCACAAAATTGCCACAACCACAGGCGATGAGTACATAAAGTACTCCGCAAGACTTACGTGTGAGATAACAGTAACTATAAATAGCTACATGCAAGCTTTATTTAAGTGGATGAGGCTTTGGACTCATTTTAGCATAAAGCAACATTTATTTGCAATAACATAATAGATTGAAGGCAATTTGACAAAGCATTTTAAATGTTGAAGTAACAACGAGATAATAACATAATAACAACAACAAGAACAACTCGAAGTGACTAACCCAAGTCACCACAACAATAGCATGAACTCCCGCTCATACCAACCATGTCAAGTTTTAATTAAAGGTTGTAGTCTAGTCTTGAACGACCTTACCAAGCATGTCCATAACCTAGGACGAGGCTATTCAATAGTTTTATCCTGCAGGTGTACCACTGCATCCACACGCCGCATCGCCTTTCCTTTACGCACACTTCCGAAGGTGTGCCGCACGGCTAAGTCCTACGAGACCTTTCCAAAGGATGAATGCTAATTACGAGCTGCACAACCCACGGGAGAAGGAGACATCACAACCTTCCGGAAGCTAATGCTCCCTCCCACACTATACATATACATTTATTTTTGAAAACACACCAACCGAGCTCGCTCATAATTAACACCTCCTAGAGTACTTAGTCAAGAGGGTTCCATATGCCCCTCAGCGTGGTTAGTACGTGAAATCGCTGGCTTAGTGACCCAAGTACTCGGTCCTTAGGGACCCTGCATACCACCACATCCAAAAACCGCACCATCCATCCAATATGCCCAAGTCTAAATCAATCTTTTATTTTCAGTTTTTGATTTTACAAATTAATCAAAGCACAAGTGCTGGACATATAGGAGTAATAATCATTTTTGAGTGATCAAGACCATCGACTAAGTCGATGATCGCCCATTTCTACCGAAAGCTAAGCATGTCTAAGCAATTTACATCGAAACTACTAAGTGATAAGAGCTCATCCAACGAGCTCCCACCACAGCAAATAACCTAGGCTCATGGTAGTAGAGGATAAACAATTCCTACAGATCATGCAACTATAGGCTCACTAGCTTACATTTAACACAAAGTAGCATGCATACATAGAAGTAAAACAAAGTATTAAGCTTTAAAGTAATGGGACAATGATGGAAATGGTCAAACTGCTTGCCTTGTTGCTGGTGGTCACTTTGTTGCGGAGGGTCACTCTCGGGATCACCACAAATGTCGGCTTCAACGGAAAAGCGAGAAAGAACCGATAAGAACGATTTAAACACAACAAAGACAGCACAACAAACGAACTCCAAATTCTCTGAATTTTCTACAGCAGCAAGACAATGATTTATCATGAATTTAGCAACAAGAACCAATTGATTTGGATTCTCAATGCAAAAGATATGATGAAATCAATTCTGCTCAGCCTATTAATTAGAAATATGCTACTGTTCATCGCACAATTTTCTAGAATAGAAGTGAAGCTGAAATTTTTACTGTAAAACCAGCACCTCATGAGATGAATAACACAATTGAGTTCATCTCATTTGGAGCTATATTGCACTCTCTACAAATTTTCAAAAACAAGAACTTGAACAAAATTATAATGCACAAGTCCTCAATTTCCTAACAGCAACAAGCTCAAAACTAATTTTCACAGTGAGACCACTAAGAGAGGAAACCAACAAAGTTGGTCTCACCCAAAAATAGTCTATAGAGCATTAGTTATGTATTTTACAAGTTAAGCATTGATTTAAGTGCACATTTTAAAGTTGGTTTTAAAATCTAATGGCAAACTGTGCTCTGGAGCTGAACTCAACTTACAATCATTTTTGGATTAAAGTCAAGTTCAAAACAGAGCCAACACAATTTGAATGACCTCAAAAGGATTCAAAACGAAGAAGATATGAAATTCTAAAGTCTATACCTTATTTCAGTTTATACTAGAGCTCACTGGAATTTCTAAAACTCACAAGGGTATGGGAGGACGTGAGCCACAGATCATAAATCCAACGGCTCAAGACCTCCAGGAGAACATCACACACGCGCACGTGAAGGTCCAGAGGTCCTGGACCTCTTAGCAACTCACATGCGCGAGGTGAGGGGGAGGTCGTGGCCGTAGATGGGAAATCCAACGGACCACAACATGGAAAGGAGGTCGGAGCGGACCAGATCTAAAGGGAGGTCCTCAACGGTGAGATCTTCCAAAGGAAGATCTAAACTATCAAGATCTCCCCAAGGAAGATCTGCATCGTCAAGACCTCACGGGGAGGTCTGGGACGGTCCAGATGTTCCAAGGAGGTCCTCGATGGTTGGATCGTCGAGGGAGGACCTTGACGGTCAAGATCTACCCGGGAGGTCATGAACGGCCGAGATGGCTACGGAGAGGTCCTAAGCGGAGGTCTAACGTCCGCTGCACTCCAGGGAGGTCAGGACGGCCACGATTGCGCGAGGGGAGGTCTTGGACGCCCAGATCTCCTCGGAGGAGGTGCGACGCCCTGCACTCCAACGCCGCACGAGCTTTGGACATGAGATAAATCTGGCGGGACCACGAGGAGGTCCGCGCGAGGGGTTTTAATGCGCGCAAAGGGGCGGGGTTAATGGCGGTTAAGACACCAATGATTGCGATGATTGGGCATTTAAAGCGGTGAATTTATGTCCTAAAACGACAATGACACGCCGGACGTCCGACAAAATCCCGAAGCGTGAAGAAGTGATCTCGCCGGCGATGTAGAGCTCGCCGGTGAGGTCAATGATACCACCGAGTGCACAATAACGTTGCGCACCGGTGGACCTCCTCTCAACGGCGACGGCGGCTTTGAACGCCGGCGAGCCGGAGAGGGCAAAGATGACCAAAGACGCCAAACACGAAAATGCAAAAAGCGACTCAAGCAACATTCAAGCTTGTGCCAAGAAAAGCTCCATAAAATCATTCATGCGGGTGCAAGATCTAAAGGACTACAGGAGGAGTACGGAGGTCCTAAGGTGCCGGGAGGTCGTGGAGGTGATGACCGAGTTGGGGAAGACAGTGAAGCTTCACCGCCCAAGACACCAGACTCCAGCTCGACTTTGTCCTCCTCTGAAAAGTGCCCAAACAACTAAGTCAGGGATAACTTCCAAGAGGTGTTGGGAGCAAAAGCGAACAAGGGTTTGACAAGGAAGCCACTGGATCTTCTTGTGCCACTGAGGAGCTCCAAGGACTCAACAATGGCAGCCACCAGTGAGGAAGTGAGTGAGGGAGGAGCTCAGCCATGCACAAGTGCAAGCTCCATGGTGAGCTTAGCCCACGGGTTGGTCCATGGGTGGACAAGACATAAAGGTTGACAAGGGGCATGGGTGGACAAGACATGACTGATAGGCGGAAAATGACTGCATTAAATGCGGTCAAGAAAGAGTCATTGAAAGGACTGATGGGACAAGTGGACATTAACTCCACCGCTCGAGCACGCATGCGCGCCAGAGGAAGGAGAAGAACAGGGAGGTCCTTTTGACCGTTGGATAAGACACGGGAGGTCCTAACCATCGGATCTCATTTTGAACCGTTATGTTTTAAGTGGTGGGAGGAGGTCCCACCACACGATCAAGGATGGGGAGGTCGTGGCCCTCCGATTTCTTAATCGCGAAAGCGCACGTGAGGAAAAGGGACAGAGGTCCAAAGCGTTGGATCTCCATCCAACAGTGCGGACCTCCGGTGAGGACTTAACGCACGCGATCAAAAGACATGAGGGAGGTCATGGCCTTTGGATTTAAATCCAAGGGCACACAATGACCGGGAGGTCGATATGATGCGCAACAGCAAGGGAGGTCGGGACCGTTAGATTTAGATCTAAGGGTTCCGATCAAAAGAGGTGGAGGTCTGAGCTTGCATAACGCACAAGGGAGGTCATGGCCTTTAGATTTAGATCTAAGGGCTACGATCTCACGTCTTGCCTGGGAGGTCAGTGCGCATGAGACAAAGGAGGTCGTGGTAGAGATTTTAATCTAACGGTGCACAACAAAAGATGGGGAGGTTGTGAGTGCTTGATAGCGCAGGAGGTCGTGAGTCGTTGGATTTGATCCAATGGCTACGACCTAGGTTAGGTGGGAGGTTTGTTTAGTTTAGGTTGAGAGGAGGAGGTCGGGGCCATGGATCTTGGATCCAAGGGCTATGACCTCACGTGGTGGGATGACCCGACCGAGTATGTTGAGGAGGAGGTCGTGGGTGTTGGATTTGATCCAACGGCCACGACCTCAACAAATGGGATGACCTCATTGCGATGGTTTACAGCTCGAGGAGGTCTTTGAGGTTTAACACTGGGGAGGTCATGACCGTTGATCACGGATCCAACGGCAATGACCTCATGAGGTGGGAGGTCCTCGCGGTGTTGATCATGAGGAGGTCGTGGGCTGTTGGATGTAAATCCAACAGGTGCATTTGATCAAGGTGGAGATGAGGTCTGTTGAGGCAGATATGGTTGGGCTGGACCAACTTTGAATATGGCTAGCCCAAGGAACAGTGTAGGCTTTTAAATTTAGTTTTTAACAGCTGAAACTTAGCAGAATTATTTGAGATAGCAAATGAACTCCAAATTTGATGAAATTTTAACTGGAGCTTGCTGACAATGAGATCAACCTTGCATAAAATTTCCAGAGGTTATTATGCAATGCATTTTTCTCAGGAAATTCATGAAGGTTGTTTAAAGGATTGTTTTACCTCCAAAATTTATCAAACTAGTTTTACAACTTGTGATATTTTTGAGAGGGTCCCATATCAGTTTTTGGGACCAAGGAAAATATATTCCAAATGTTTGACACAAGATTTAAGATAATTGGAGAATGAGTTTGATTTTTGGTCAACAAGAGCTTTGTGTTTTTGAATTACACAACTCTTGGACAATAATTACATAAGATTTTAGGGTTTTCAAGATGTGAGAAAAGTTTTAATTTCTACACATATAATTATACTTGATTAACCCTAATTATACATTTGGGATGTTACAAAATCTCTCCCCTTACGAAATCTCGTCCCGAGATTTGGCTCACTCGATAAAGAAAGATGGATAGTCCGCACGCAGACGATCTTCTCTTTCCCAAGTAGCCTCATCCTCGTAATGGTTTGACCACTGAACTTTAAGGAACTTGATGGTCTTATTCCTTGTCCTTCGTTCGAGACTCATCGAGCACGCGAACAGGTGCTCGCGATAGGTCAAATCTTCACGGACATCGAGGGTTTCCAACGGAGCTTCCTCGGTTGGAACACGGAGGCACTTCTTAAGCGGGACACATGGAAAACATCATGTACCCCTCAAGTGCAGCCGGCAACTCCAACTTATAGGCAACAGCTCCTTCTTCTCGATAACGCGGTAGGGACCGACATATCGAGGAGCCAACTTGCCCTTGACGCCAAACGTTGATGGCCCTTCAAAGGAGAGACTTTGAGATAAACAAAGTCATTAGGCTCAAAACGTAACTCACGCCGACGGCGGTCCGCATAGCTCTTTTGCTGGATTGAGTGCGTGCGCAAACGCCACGAATAAAATTTGGACTTGGCGCTCGGCCTCATTGATTGAGTCCGCCAAAGAGAGGTCTCTCACGGTCTCTGACCAGTTCAACGGGTCCTACACTTTCTCCGTACAAGGCCTCAAATGGTGCCATGCCGAGACCGCCTAAAAGTCGTTGTTATAAGAAAACTTCGGCGAATGGCAAGCATTTCTCCCAATGCTTCCCATATGAAAGGACACAAGCACGAAGCATGTCTTTCAAAACTTGGTTGACCCTCTCGGTCTGACCATCAGTTTGAGGGTGATATGCCGTCTTTGAAAGCAAGACGAGTGCCCATAGCCTCTTGCAAGCTATGCCAAAACGAGGCGTGAAAAGGATCCACGATCCGACACGATCGTCTTCGCACACGTGCAAACTCACGATGCAGGCGATATAGAGTTCCGCCAAAAGACCTACCAAGTTCGTCTTGACGGAAGGAAATGTGCCACCTTAGTCAATCGATCGATGACGACCCAAATGGCATCATTCTTCTTCGGGGCGTGGGTAGACCGTGATAAAATCCATTCGATCGAATCCCACTTCCACTCAGAATTGGCAAAGGTCAAGCGATCACAGACGCCGATGCTTGGCCTTGACACGACGACACACGTCACACTCTCGAACGAACTTCGCGATCTCCTCTTCATTCGGGTCCACCAAAATCTCTGGCGGAGATCTTGATACATCTTTGTGGCCCCGGATGAATGGATAAAAGCGAATCATGGGCTTCAGCGGAGGATTAAATTCCGCAACTCCATGTCCTTTGGAACCACAAGGTGTTGCCCGAACCTCACGACGCCATGCTCATCCTCAGAGAAGCACTTGGTCGTTCCGTTCTTGACATTTGCCTTAATGTGGCTCACTCCCAAATCCGACTGCTGAGCGGACTTGATCCGATCCACCAAGGTTGGTTGCACAACCAAGGCAGCAAGAGAACCACGCTCAACTAAACCCAAGTTGAGACGCTGAAACTCTTCCAGAAGAGCGGGCTGAAGCTCCCTGGACAACAAGGCATGGCAATGCGCTTTGCGACTAAGCGCATCGGCAACGACATTAGCCTTGCCCGGATGGTAGTGAATACCCATATCATAATCCTTGATCAACTCCAACCATCTCCTTTGCCTGAGGTTCAGGTCAGGTTGGGTGAACAAGTACTTGAGGCTCTTGTGATCCGAATACACTTCACAACGATTACCGATTAGGTAATGTCGCCAAATCTTAAGTGCATGAATCACAGCAGCCAACTCCAAATCATGAGTAGGGTAGTTGAGTTCATGAGGTCTCAATTGCCTTGATGCATAGGCCACTACCTTGCCTTCTTGCATAAGGACACAACCGAGGCCTCGACGAGAAGCATCGCAAAAGATATCGAAGCTGCGATGGATATCAGGAAGAACAAGAATGGGAGCGGTGGTCAAACGCTTCTTGAGTATATGGAAACTTGCCATGCAAGCATCAGACCACAAGAACTTCTTGTCCTTCTTGAGCAACTCCGTCATCGGCTTCGCGATCTTGGAGAAGTTCTCGATAAAGCGGCGATAATATCCCGCTAAACCAAGAAAACTCCGCGCCGGTGACCGAAGTGGGCGGACTCCATGAAGAACATCGGTGACCTTGCTAGGATCAATACCACGCCTCCGCTGAAAGAATATGGCCTAAGAAAGCCACTTCCTTCAACCAGAACGCACACTTGCTGAACTTCGTGTACAGCTGGTGCTCACGTAGCTTGCCTAACACAAGCTTCAGATGCTCGGCATGATCCTCATCGTTCTTGGAATAGATAAGAATATCATCGATGAAGACCACGACAAACTTATCCAAATACTCCATGAATACCGAATTCATGAGGTTCATGAACAAGGCAGAGCATTGGTTAAGCGAACGACATGACAAAGGTACTCATACAAGCCGTGGCGAGTAGAGAACGCCGTCTTTGGAATATCCTCGGGCGAATCCGAACTCGATGATATCCCACTCTCAAATCAATCTTGGAGAAAACTCGAGCTCCGGTCAATTGATCAAGAGATCGTCGATGCGGGCAATGGATACTTATTCTTCATCATCACTTCATTAAGTGGGCGATAATCGGACGACATGCGTAAAGTACAAATCCTTCTTCTTTACGAAGATTGCCGGACAACCCCAAGGAGATGAGCTAGGCGGATGAAACCCTTCTCTTGCAGCTCACTTAAGCGCTTCTTCAATTCTACCAACTCGTTCGGTGGCATCCGATAAGGCCTCTTTGAGATAGGGGCGTACAGGAGCCAACTCAATGACAAATTCGAGGTCTCGAGCGGTGGCATCCCGGAAGATCTCGGGAAAGACATCAACAAAGTCACAAACTGTTGGGACTTCGCTAATATCTAGGCGGCTTCGCTTCAAGCGAAGAGATGCGGATCTAGCGACCGGTAAAAGCTTAACACCTTCGCCGAGGGACTAGATAGAGATGAGCTTCTGGCAATCGATTTGCCCCATGTCTTTGGGACAACCAATCCATGCCAAGAATCACATCAAGACTCGCTGAATGGAGAAGGATAAGGTTTGCTAAGAAACCTACCCTTCGATCTCGATAGGGACATCCCTACACTCAGATTCAGCTCTCAACTCCGAACTAGGAGAGCGAATGAGTAGCGGGACCGACAATGGAGAGAAAAGAAGCTCTCCGACAGCAAAGCAAAAGACTCAGAAACAAACGAATGAGATGCTCTGAATCAAACAAAAGCGATGGCGGGATGAGAGTTAACGAAAGTGTACCTAGCACGGCGCCGGGTGCCTCTGAGCCTCCTCTGTGGTGATGGCGTTGACGCGACCACTACCCACGCCTTGGGTAGCGGGACGATCTTACGGTCTGGTGCACCACCTCTCGCCCGCGTCCTCCATTAGGACGAGGGTCGCTCTGTCTTCTTAGGGCATTGGTTCGCATAATGCCCCTTTTGGTTGCATGAGAAACATGTGACCCGGCCGGGTTTGGGCCGCTCACGACTTCGCAGTGCACGTGATCGAGACACGGCTGCGAAGGGCGAAAGGAGGCGAGTGATCTCGGGCGCCAAGAGAGAGTGGTACCGAGAGGCGCCAAGCGGGACGGAGGAATCGCCTGGATGACTTATGGGCCTCCCACTTGCGCTATGGAGTCCATAAGCTCTCGAGCCGCATGCTCAGCGACAATGGCCTTGTCGACCAAGGTCTGAAAATCGAGAAAGTCGACAATGGATAGCTTGTCCTTGACTCCTCGGACAAGCCACGCTGAACTTGGCACGCTTAGCCATATCGGTGGCCACATCCTCGGGGAGCATAACGAGCTAGATGGTTGAACTCAGAGACATACTCCATGATGAGCTACGCCCTTGCTTGAGCGCAAGAAACTCCCCTTCTTGATCTCCATCAAGCCGGCAGGATGTGAGCCCGACGGAAGGCGACTGAAACTCCTCCCAAGAGGCGGTGTGGTCTGCGGGCTGCATGGCGAGAAAGCTCTCCCACCATGACAAAGCTGCACCCTCCGGTGGTGCGATGCGAACAGCGCCTTCTCGTGCTCCGCGCTGCGCGATCTGGCTTACGCTCCACAAGACGGCCAATCGTCCGCATCCAAAGGGTCCTCGACGGGAAAAGGTAGGGGCTGAGTACGAAGAAACTCCGCGAGTCCTCCACGCGGTGATGGGCGTTCCTTGCCCGGATCCTGAAGCTCCGGTAAGTGTGCGGTGGTGTTGCGCGATGGCGTCGAGAGAACTCTCTGTCATCCGCGGTTGCGCTTCGATCCAAGAAGAACCTCGGCCATGGTCGGAGGAGGAGGAAGCTCCTCGTCCGGACCAGCCGATCGCCTTGGCCGCTACGAAAAGGCCCGCCATCTGTTACAAGGAATTTTGGTTAGCAACTAGACCCAAAAACAAAGCCTTAAAGAAAGCAAAAGCGATCGACTAGGGGAATGGAATGTCACCCCAAACGAAAGCCAAAATCAGCGGTTATTTAAACTTTGAAAAGCTTCTAAAAGACTCTGAAAACCGCCAAGAAACACCAAACACAAGGCTCAACTTCTCAACTCAACTAACCCGTATTGAATGAACGAGTAATTGGTCGAGAAGATCAAAAATCAGATTGTAGGGTGAGAGCTAATGCTACTAAAGAGCAAGGTTAATGCAGCGAAATAAGTGTTAGATACTTAGCTAACTAGTATCACATCTTACCCTTTTATTCCCACATGTTTTAGTTGATTAACCTCTCATTATCTATCCTAATTAGAAACCTTTGAGACCGCTATCCGGAAATTTGATGCTTGCTGTCCAGGTTTCGCATCCAAGCTCCTTGTCGAATCACCGACTCCAGAACTTCAAAACCTTGTAGTGGGCAGCTCACACTTCAATTTGCCAATCTCATTGGTTCTCCCAAAAACCCAGTGTTAATCGATAACAACTATTTTGTAGAAGGAAGAGAGGAAAACAACTTTTAAAACTCAAATTAGAGTGAGATGAGAAGAGAAAGCTAAGATAGGTAAGGAATAAAATCCGAGAATTTACCTAAGCTTTCAAAACTCATTTGATGCTTTGAAAATAGGTTTTCAAAATATCCTAAGGACGACCAAGCTTGCGTTACTACGGTCAGTATGGCTCTGATACCAACTTTTGTGAGACCCCGACGTTTATTAGGCTCATAATACTTAGTCATCCGATTGACCCTAGTATTATCAACCAAATAAACCCCGGTCTCGAGAGATGTATACTTCCCAGAATGCAGTATACATACCTCACAACAAAAGAATGTATCAATTCCATACAACACATAGAACATAAGCAACAAACCAGAAGTTAACATTAATATGGAATAGATATTACAAAAGAGAGGCCCTTAGGCCAAATAGCAATAATTACAAAAGATAACAATGAAGCAAAAGTGCCATAAAGATGGCTATAACACAAAGCCAATCAGTGTGCCTTAACCCCTAGGCATCTGACCGGACCGCCAAGCTAGTCGTCGAAGAAACTGCAACACGTAGCACAAAAGAGAGGCTCTTGGAGCTCTCCTTCTTCCTCTGCAACAAAAGCCACAAAAATTGCCACAACCACGGGCAGATGAGTACATAAAGTACTCCGCAAGACTTACGTGTGAGATAACAGAACTATAAATAGCTACATGCAAGCTTTATTTAAGTGGATGAGGCTTTGGACTCATTTTAGCATAAAGCAACATTTATTTGCAATAACATAATAGATTGAAGGCAATTTGACAAAGCATTTTTAAATGTTGAAGTAACAACGAGATAATAACATAATAACAACAACAAGAACAATCCTGGAAGTGACTAACCCAAGTCACCACAACAATAGCATGAACTCCCCGTTCATACCAACCATGTCAAGTTTTAATTAAAGGTTGTAGTCTAGTCTTGAACGACCTTACCAAGCATGTCCATAACCTAGGACGAGGCTATTGAATAGTTTTATCCTGCGCAGGTGTACCACTTGTACCCACACGTCCGACCGCCTTTCCTTTACGCACACTTCCGAAGGTGTTTGTGCACGGCTAAGTCCTACGAGACCTTTCCAAAGGATGAATGCTAATTACGAGCTGCACAACCCACGGGAGAAGGAGACATCACAACCTTCCGGAAGCTAATGCTCCCTCCCACACTATACATATACATTTGTTTTTGAAAACACACCAACCGAGCTCGCTCATAATTAACACCTCCTAGAGTACTTAGTCAAGAGGGTTCCATATGCCCTCGCGTGGTTAGTACGTGAAATCGCTGGCTTAGTGACCCAAGTACTCGGTCCTTAGGGACCCGGGCATACCACCACATCCAAAAACCGCACCATCCATCCAATATGCCCAAGTCTAAATCAATCTTTTATTTTCAGTTTTGATTTTACAAATTAATCAAAGCACAAGTGCTGGACATATAGGAGTAATAATCATTTTGAGTGATCAAGACCATCGACTAAGTCGATGATCGCCCATTCTACCGAAAACTAAGCATGTCTAAGCAATTTACATCGAAACTACTAAGTGATAAGAGCTCATCCAACGAGCTCCCACCACAACAAATAACCTAGGCTCATGGTAGTAGAGGATAAACAATTCCTACAGATCATGCAACTATAGGCTCGCTAGCGACATTTAACACAAAGTAGCATGCATACATAGAAGTAAAACAAAGTATTAAGCTTTAAAGTAATGGGACAATGATGGAAATGGTCAAACTGCTTGCCTTGTTGCTGGTGGTCACTTTGTTGCGGAGGGTCACTCTCGGGATCACCACAAATGTCGAAGCCTAACGGAAAAGCGAGAAAGAACCGATAAGAACGACGAAACACAACAAAGACAGCACAACAAACGAACTCCAAATTCTCTGAATTTTCTACAGCAGCAAGACAATGATTTATCATGAATTTAGCAACAAGAACCAATTGATTTGGATTCTCAATGCAAAAGATATGATGAAATCAATTCTGCTCAGCCTATTAATTAGAAATATGCTACTGTTCATCGCACAATTTTCTAGAATAGAAGTGAAGCTGAAATTTTTACTGTAAAACCAGCACCTCATGAGATGAATAACACAATTGAGTTCATCTCATTTGGAGCTATATTGCACTCTCTACAAATTTTCAAAAACAAGAACTTGAACAAAATTATAATGCACAAGTCCTCAATTTCCTAACAGCAACAAGCTCAAAACTAATTTTCACAGTGAGTTCACTAAGAGAGAAACCAACAAAGTTGGTCTCACCCAAAAATAGTCTATAGAGCATTAGTTATGTATTTTACAAGTTAAGCATTGATTTAAGTGCACATTTTAAAGTTGGTTTTAAAATCTAATGGCAAACTGTGCTCTGGAGCTGAACTCAACTTACAATCATTTTTGGATTAAAGTCAAGTTCAAAACAGAGCCAACACAATTTGAATGACCTCAAAAGGATTCAAAACGAAGAAGATATGAAATTCTAAAGTCTATACCTTATTTCAGTTTATACTAGAGCTCACTGGAATTTCTAAAACTCACAAGGGTATGGGAGGACGTGAGCCACAGATCATAAATCCAACGGCTCAAGACCTCCAGGAGAACATCACACACGCGAGACGTGAAGGTCCAGAGGTCTGGACCTCTTAGCAACTCACATGCGCGAGGTGAGGGAGGTCGTGGCCAGAGATGGGAAATCAACGGACCACAACATGGAAAGGAGGTCAGGAGCAGACCTGATCTAAAGGGAGGTCCTCAGCGGTGAGATCTTCCAAAGGAAGATCTAAACTATCAAGATCTCCCCAAGGAAGATCTGCATCGTCAAGACCTCACGGGGGAGGTCTGGGACGGTCCAGATGTTCCAAGGAGGTCCTCGATGGTTCAGATCGTCCGAGGGAGGACCTTGACGGTCAAGATCTACCCGGGAGGTCATGAGCAGGTGAGATGGCTACGGAGAGGTCCTAGCGGAGGTCCTAACGTCCACAGCACCTCCGGGAGGTGCAGACGGCCACGATTGCGCGAGGGGAGGTCTTGGGCGCTCAGATCTCCTCGGAGGAGGTCGGGCGCCCTGCACTCCAACGCGCACGAGCTTTGGACATGAGATAAATGCGCGGGACCACGAGGAGGTCCGCGAGGGTTTTAATGCGCGCAAAGGGGCGGGGTTAATGGCGGTTAAGACACCAATGATTGCGATGATTGGGCATTTAAAGCGGTGAATTTATGTCCTAAAACGACAATGACACGCTCGGGACGTCCGACAAAATCCCGGCGTGAAGAAGTGATCTCGCCGGCGAGTAGAGCTCGCCGGTGAGGTCAATGATACCACCGAGTGCACAATAACGTTGCGCACACCAGTGGACCTCTCTCGACGGCGACGGCGGCTTTGAACGCCATGAGCCGAGAGGGCAAAGATGACCAAAGACGGCCAAACACGAAAATGCAAAAAGCGACTCACGCGCAACATTCAAGCTTGTGCCAAGAAAAGCTCCGCAAAATCATTCATGCGGGTGCCAACATCTAAAGGACTACAGGAGGAGTACAGGAGGTCCTAAGGTCTTTGCCGGGAGGTCGTGGAGGTGATGACCGGAGTTGGGGAAGACAGTGAAGCTTCACCGCCCAAGACACCAGCTCCAGCTCCAGCTTTGTCCTCCTCTGAAAAGTGCCCAAACAACTAAGTCAGGGATAACTTCCAAGAGGTGTTGGGAGCAAAAGCGAACAAGGGTTTGACAAGGAAGCCACTGGATCTTCTTGTGCCACTGAGGAGCTCCAAGGACTCAACAATGGCAGCCACCAGTGAGGAAGTGAGTGAGGGAGGAGCTCAGCCACGCACAAGTGCAAGACTGAGATCAATTGTGTGTAAAGGAAGCCAAGGGAGGCTCCCAAAGGATACTTATAGCCTGAGGTGATGGTGATGAGCTGGGGCTGAGCTCCATGGTGAGCTTAGCCCACGGGTTGGTCCATGGGTGGACAAGACATAAAGGTTGACAAGGCGGTGTCTTGACTGACTGAGTGAAAGTCGACTGCATTAAATGCTTGGTCAAGAAAGAGTCATTGAAAGGACCTGATGGACAAGTGGACATTAACTCCACCGCTCGAGCACGCACGCGCGCCAGAGGAAGGAGAAGAACAGGGAGGTCCTTTTGACCGTTGGATAAGACCCGGGAGGTCCTAACCATCGGATCTCATTTTGAACCGTTATGTTTTAAGTGGTGGGAGGAGGTCCCAGCCACACGATCAAGGATGGGGAGGTCGTGGCCCTCCGATTTAATCGCAAAAGCGCACGTGAGGAAAAGGGACAGAGGTCCAAAGCGTTGGATCTCCATCCAGCAGTGCGGACCTCGGTGAGGACTTAACTGCACGCGATCAAAAGACATGAGGGAGGTCATGGCCTTTGGATTTAAATCCAAGGGCACACAATGACCGGGAGGTCGATATGATGCGCAAGAGCAAGGGAGGTCGGGACCGTTAGATTTAGATCTAAGGGTTCCGATCAAAAGAGGTGGAGGTCTGAGCTTGCAACGCACAAGGGAGGTCATGGCCTTTAGATTTAGATCTAAGGCTACGATCTCACGTCTTGTTGGGAGGTCAGTGCGCATGAGACAAAGGAGGTCGTGGTAGTAGATTTTAATCTAACGGTGCACAACAAAAGATGGGGAGGTTGTGAGTGCTTGACAGCGCAGGAGGTCGTGAGCGGTTGGATTTGATCCAATGGCTACGACCTAGGTTAGGTGGGAGGTTTGTTTAGTTTAGGTTGAGAGGAGGAGGGGGGCCATGGATCTTGGATCCAAGGGCTATGACCTCACGAGGTGGGATGACCTGACCGAGTATGTTGAGGAGGAGGTCGTGGTGTTGGATTTGATCCAACGGCCACGACCTCAACAAATGGGATGACCTCGCATTGCGATGGTTTACAGCTCGAGGAGGTCTTTGAGGTTTAACACATGGGGAGGTCATGACCGTTGATCACGGATCCAACGGCAATGACCTCATGAGGTGGGGAGGTCCTCGCGGTGTTGATCATGGAGGAGGTCGTGGCTGTTGGATGTAAATCCAAGTGCGACCGATCAAGGTGGAGATGAGGTCTGGCGAGGTGTAGACATGGTTGGGCTAGACCAACTTTGAATATGGCTAGCCCAAGGAACAGTGTAGGCTTTTAAATTTAGTTTTTAACAGCTGAAACTTAGCAGAATTATTTGAGATAGCAAATGAGCTCCAAATTTGATGAAATTTTAACTAGAGCTTGCTGACAATGAGATCAACCTTGCATAAAATTTCCAGAGGTTATTATGCAATGCATTTTTCTCAGGAAATTCATGAATGTTGTTTAAAGGATTGTTTTACCTCCAAAATTTATCAAACTAGTTTTACAACTTGTGATATTTTTCAGAGGGGTCCCATATCAGTTTTTTGGGACCAAGGAAAATATATTCCAAATGTTTGACACAAGATTTAAGATAATTGGAGAATGAGTTTGATTTTTGGTCAACAAGAGCTTTGTGTTTTTGAATTACACAACTCTTGGACAATAATTACATAAGATTTTAGGGTTTTTCAAGATGTGAGAAAAAGTTTTAATTTCTATTGATTAACCCTAATTATACATTTGGGATGTTACATGTGGCTTCCTGTAGTAGTGGTGGGCGAAGATGCACAGCGGCAGTGCTGGGCGACGGCGGGGCAGAGGCGAACGACGGCGGCAGCTGTCCGATGAAGTTCTGGCGAGGGCGAAGGGAACACGAGGTAGAAAGCGACGACGTGAAGCTAGAGAGGTGGATAAAAAAGGGAGAGGCTCATTAGTGGCGGTGTATTTGGGTGATGAAGACTTGCAGCCGGTGTGGAGGAATATACGCACGATCTCCACAACGATTGGTGTTCGACTTCGATTGAACATGGAAGAATGCATGCGAGGTTCGAGAACACGGTGTGACAAAGTCAATCTTGGTAGAGACCCATCAGAATGGAGGGAACGGAATGTGTCCTATGGCGGCCGTGACGGAGCACGCTCGGAGGAATTGCGAGGAAGAAGGCCGTTTTTTGCCATGTCATTGTCCATGTCGACTACAAAGGACACCAAGTCAGCCTATTCCGTCAACTAACTGAGAATATGATCTGCGGTGCAAACGAGGACAAGTTTAGAGGGCCAAGAAAATAAAATGCAAGTTCATGGAGTAAAGTGGTACAACCTCACAAGTTTAGAGAGCTATAGTGCAAATATCAACCTATTATGTCAACTAATGGAGGAACAGACCTGCGGTGCAAATGGGAACAAGTTTAGGGGGCTGAGAAATTAAAATTAAAATTCAGGGAGTAAGGTGATACAACCTCACAAGTTTAGAGAGCTATAGTGCAAATATCAACCTATTATGTCAACTAATGGAGGAAAGGACCTGTAGTGCAAATGGGAACAAGTTTAGGGGGCTGAGAAAGTAAAATACAAATTCAGGGAGTAAGGTGATACGACCTCACAAGTTTATGGAGCTACAGTACAATTATCTCAGGTACAAATCATCGGACCCTTAGTTCGAACTATCATCAGACTAAGGGTGACGAGGATTAAAATCTCTATGTACTACTTTAATACATAATAAAAGACCATATGTCTTCGTGGTCGTAACCCCTAAGGCTAACGACCTCCGAGGTCGTAAGGATTCCAGATGTTACATAATAGGTACTCTCGTCGGATGAGGTCTTGTATCTAGTCCCCGACTAAGTGACTGCTCGTAGAAGCAATGAGGTGACATCTGGATTTAACTCCAAGCATATTCCTTACCGTGTGATGAATGGAGTACATGTCATATTTGCTCCATATCACGCGACGTTTTATGGTCCTAAGACACTGACAACAACCACCATACGGTTGAGTGTCTCACAGATACTCAACCGCCAAACGGTTGATACTTTACCAACTGCTGCCTCGCTCCAACCAGTCGCGACACTTCCAATAGGCGTCTCTTTAAGAAGTAACTGTCACCACTTCGTCGATTACTTAAAGGAGACTGTAAATGGCAGAAAGGATGATCAGATTCAATCACATTTCATTAGATTGAAGCATTATAATCGGTATTAAATTCAATAGCAAAGCACGTATTACGCTCAGTGTAATTATGATTAGTCCACTGTCTTGTCAAAAACACCCTCTGTAATATCTAGTTCATAGCAATAAAGAGCAATTTTATTCTCTCCCAATAACTCTTTACCATTTTTCTTTATTTATTTCGTAAAATCGACGACTCGATCGTCGACAAAGGGTATACCCAAAAATTCTATATGCAATCGAGGCCAATTCTCACTGCAATTATTATAGTTCTAGTTAGTTTAGATCACCAACTATAGATACACACAATTAATAGCTCCCTCACGTGGGATAATAGGAAGATGCAGCAGGATAGGGTTTTACTATCTTTGCCTTTGTCGGTTTGACACGCAACTCGCGAGAACTACTGAGCTCGTCTTGAATCATGCTATCAAACATTTTGAAATTTGATTTGTTAATATGTTTAAAACTATCTAGATTAATTATATAAAAAATATATCATTAGATTTGTCGTTAAACGTATTTTTATAATATTATAATTTTATTAGCATATCTTAATGTAAATATATAAAAAGTAGCTGTTAAAGTCACGTCTCGAAGACCATTGTAATACCCCGAATACCAATTAGGATAATGTTATTCGGAGTGGGAAGTTTATTTAGTTTTTGTTAGCAAATGCATTAAAGATTAGAGAGGAACAACTTATATTAGACAGGCAATTACACAAAAATTCAGGAATTTTGGAAGTGTGGGCCTTGGGCTCTCGGCCCTGTGCTTCTTGGCCCTAAGTGGGCTGGCCCACTAGGGTTAAAAGGGGGGTGCCCTATTGCCCTAGGGCTGGCTGCCTCCTCTTCATCCCCATGGAGCAGCCGCCGCCTCCCCACCTTTCTCCTCCTAGCACCGCCACACAAGGCCCCGGTCGCCTCCCCTGCCGCCGGCGCCCCTCGGTCGTCACCCCTACCACCGGTGCCCCCAGGTTGCCTCCCCTGTCGCCGGCGCCCCTCGGTCATCTCCCCTACCACCGGTGCCCCCAGGTCGCCTCCCCTGCCACCGGCGCCCCTGGTTGCTCCCGCTTCCCCTTGGCGCCTCCCCTCTGCACCACGGCACCATGCCTCCTCCCGGCCGCCGCCTTCCCCAGTGTCGTCGCCGCCGTCCCTGAGTGTCGCCGCCGCCGCGGACACGGTCTCGCGCCCGCCGCCACTAGCTCCTCCCGCCTATGGAGCCGCGCCGCCTTCCCCTACCGCTGCCGTCGTGGTTCGACGCCACCAGCCAGCGCCGTCGCGCGCCCTCGTCTCCCCCCACGCGATCGGCCCGGCCCGGTCTTTGCCGCCGCCACTCTACGCCGCCTCGGCCTGGGTCGACTGTCTCGCGATACCACCGCCATCGTCGTCATTCGTTGTCAAAATGGCAGGATGCCAAGCATCCTAGCACCTCTGATGGTGGCTCACTACTCACCGGTAAGACACCTCTACCTTCCTCCCTACTAGGGTTGATTCTGCTCTGTGTTCTGTTGTGATTGGATGAATGGATGGATGGTTTATGCATAGATTATGAATGTGTAACATGAACCTGGGACAGAGGTGACTAGATGTATGCCAAGTGCGGGCACCTTACGGGCGCCCGCCACTGTTTGATGAAATGCGGAGAGGAATGTTGTCTCTGGTCGCGCTCATCGGTGGGCATGCCACCGCCGATCTTTGGGATGCATCTGTAGTGCGGGGATCTTCCGCCGCTTTTCGAGGAGGTTGTGCAGACATCAAGAAGCAACAAAATTTACACTATGCTGGAGAAAGTTGGTGAGAAGTTATGTGGTCGACATTAGTGCAGTGGTTAAGGTCGTGGACAGGGATGAGAAGTGGGACAGTGAGGTATCACAGCGAAAGGCTAGCATTGGCGTTGCTAGGCCGGATGTTCCATTTCGTTAGTAGATTTTATTCTATTATGATATGGACTGGTTCTTGTGAGTACCGTAGAGCCTAATTTACTTAATTGTAGGATAGTGAAGATTTATGCTTGAGAGAACATAAATTATCTCATGAATATTCAGGGCTTCTAAATGCAGATCTTATCATGTCATAAACCCACTTATTGCAACTACCCTTTAATGGTATATCATCTCACGATTTAGTACCCAAAGAAGCGCTACAGCCTACAAGTATCATTATTTTTGCATGTGGACAGAAATGACATTTTGTGGGTTTCCTGGCTCAATGTGTCTTTTGCATAGTTATATATATCATTATTGTAGAAGGTTTGCTCAATGGTTCACGAAGCCTTCCAACATGATTCATTTGTGTCATAACATTAATTGTGACTGATTATTTGTGCACAAAGGAAGCAATGGATGGGATTAGTTCTATAACATGGGTTATGGGAAATCTTTGTAGAACGTTATTGGAAGCGTCTTGTTATATGTTGTTCTTATTTCGAGTATATATTGTGTAGACGGAGAGCCTTCAGGTTTAGGAGCACCGCCATTGCCTACTAACGCGTCGCATCGCGGAAGGCAAGTACCTTAATGTTATTATAATTATAACATGTTGAATGCCTGTTGTTGGTATTGTGTTTCTAAGTACCATGTTAATATTTAAATGTTCGTATTCAATCCATATGTGTTACCTCCATGATAGAGAGCATGTCTTTTCAATATTCATATGTCATACCCTGCATCCACAATTCATATTTCATCCACGGGAGTGGATCAATATATAAGACACATCAATTCCAGTATGGGCACGTAAGACCCACCATTCCAATGTGGGCAGTTTGGGACACCCGTATGAAACGTTCTTCATACGGGGCTTGGATCCCCGCATTTTGTTAAATGCGGGCTTAGGTGAACACCGACGGGTGTGTCACCAGCAATACCGGTATATGCATGTGTGTAGTCCCTTCATTTCATCCAATTCATTCATTCCATTCATTCACATATTCGTTCTGTACTTTATTCACATTCTTCAATGAAGTTGTCATGATCATGGTTCTTGTATGTATCATTTATTTACTGTACTTGCTGAGTCTCGGACCCACTCTTGCGTTGTTTGTTTATTTTATATGATCATTGAGGTTGGCTCTATTGGGAGGGAGTAGGCACGCACTACTCATTCACTTCACCTTAATCAAGACCATGATTACGTTTTAGTTCTATTTTTCATTCGTTAATTGATAAAATGTAATAAATAAAGTTGGCTGTGGTTGATAACCTCTTCCACGTAATGATTGAATTAGTACTGCGTGTGATCTTGATCATCCTTTTGTTAATTGCGTGAATTCAGACTACACTCCTGTCATGGTACTGTCAATTATTGATTCCTTTATTGTCTTGATTTATATGACTGCTGGAACCTCCGGTATAGTTAACTATACAGGGGAGGTTCTGCCGAAATTTAGAATTTTGTCTTACATTTTGATTCTGTCTGATGTTAGTTTTTCTTTTAGTGACACCTTGGCTTCCGAATAGCTAGGGTGTTACAACCATGAAAAAACGTAAGTAAAAAAAGAGCAGAGGGAGTATATGGCAACATGCTTACTTAAATAAACATTTGTTTTATAACAAGTTAGCGTGCTTAACTAACCGGCTAACCTCCGGGATTATACATAGGATATGGCCACGAGCGGTGTACTATTATAGCAAGACCAAGACCATTTCATTTTCCGACTGAATGCTCTCACAGTCACACTAACGATGATCCATCTAGCTAGCGCATTGTGAACTAACTGCAATGGATCCAAACCCATATAGATAGGGAGAAACTAAGGCTCGGACGTACGGTGAAAAGCCTCCCACCGTACGGTCCATTGCAACATATAGGAAAACGTAGTGCAACAAATTTTTTTGCTTGTTACAACATATCAAATATTCATATGCAACAATGTCTCAAAATCTCAAGATCAAACAAACAAACATCATCATAATTAAAACAACACAAAATTATCAGAATCAAACACACCCCAAACCCAACATATCAAAAAAAAAAAGGATGAACATCTCAGAAAAATCATATGCAACATTTTCCCCCCTTGTGTGCAACATTTGTTTTTCTCGGTTGCAACATTTTTTTACAAAGACGCAACATCAACAAAAATTTACAAAAATCAACACACACAACAGAGCTGCCATCACCTGGTTGCTCATCCTTGCGCACAGAGGCGTCGTGGTTGCTCATCCTTGCGCGCAGAGGTGTCGCGGATCCACACGACGACCGGAAGGGATGATGCTGGCGGCGGGGGGAGGCAGAGGGGAGTAGCCGGGGGAGAACGGGAACACTCCACTGTGGGTCGGCACGGTCCTGGAAAGGCGAATCCGTGTTAGGGGGTGGCGAGAGGCTGAAGGGGAGCAACCGGCGTTGGCGACAAGGCGGGAGGGAGGCGACAGGGCGGCGGGCAGAGGGGTAGTGCGCGAAGCAGCCGACGCCTGTGGTGTAGAGGCGGGAGAAGGCGACCGGGCAGGAGGGATGCAACAGGGCGAAGGGAGGCGGGGGCAGGCAGAGGGGAGCAACCGGTGTCGGCGTCGGCGACCGGGTGGGAGCCCCCCGGCTGGAGGGGGAGGTGGGCAGATCTGGTGGCGGGAGCAGGCAGAGGGGAGCAACCGGCGTCGGCGTTGGCGACTGGGTGGGAGTGACCCAGTGGGAGGGGGAGGCGGGCAGATCTGGCAGTGGGAGCAGGCAGAGGGGAGCAACCGGCGTCGGCACCGGCGACCTGGCAGGAGCGACCGGGCAGGAGGGGGTAGCATGTGAGGATGTGGGGAGAAAGGGAATTGGGAGAGCGAGGATAAGAACGGGGAGGGGCGGCGTGTGAGGATGAACGTGTGTGACGGTGAGAGCGCCCCGTGGGGGCAAGTGAGTGATGTAGCGTCTGTTCCATCGGACGCATGCACTGTAGCATTTTCCATATAGATATCGTTAGAAATAGAGTTTTATTCCCGGAGAATACTCCGGCTGGATTGCTTTCCGTTCAAGTCACGTGTAGATAGCAAGAGGGATAGGCATTGTTACCTGTCAACAAACTTGCTTTGCAAGTCTCCAATTGTCAAACGCTCGCATACATCAATCGGCGACATGAAAAACACGTACGTGAGGCCGACAGTTTTAGGATTCCCTTAGGAACAGCATCTCGTGTCACTGACAGGTGCATGCACATGTTATTATGTGACCCATGTTCAAGTCTCATACTTGTCATCGGTGTCCACCGAATTTATGAGTACACACAGGCATGCACATTCGTGAGAAAGTATGTGTCTGCGCTCCGTTAGACCATCTCCAATGTTGTATTTTAGCCGATTCAAATGAGAAGAGAGAAGACATTAAATCGATTCAATACATTGGAGGGGTCGTTTCCAACAAAAAAATACATAGAACCGAACTCTACTTAGGAATCGATTCAAAGCATTAAACAACTCATATGAGTATTAAATAACTACGTAGAAGAGAGTGCGTTTGAGAGAGGATATTATTATTTTGTGGTTTTTTTAATATAACGTGGGTCCCAGTTATTAGTAGAAATCGGTTCAATACATTAGAGAAAAACAAGCTCAGTTTCTAGAATACTTACGTGGCATGACTTTGAATCGACGTCGGTTCAATACACTAAAGATGCTCTTAGGCCTTGGATGCATTCGATAAATTCCTACCGTGTGTAGGGAGACGTGCACGCGTGTGTAGGTGGTGTGAGCAGATGTGCGGCCACCTTGTACTAAAAAACAAGACCATTTAATTTTATTTTCTGATTGAATGCCCCCACACTGACGTGATCCCTCTAGCGCATTTTGAACTTACGGAAGAGGATCCAAATCCATGTAGGTATCTGAAGGCAATTGTAATATTGCGCTTGACTTTGTCATTAACAGATCAAAAGCACAGCATACAGGATCCTCACGCAAGGAAGGTAACCAATTAGCCTGATCCTCTTTCCTAACAATAAGGCTCTTTCCTAACAATAAGGGACTACATGCAAATCATACCAAACTCGTAAGAATCTGGCTGGCGTGCATGCGTGCCATGCACGTATAGTCTAACCTGTGAGGCCGACCGTTTTAGGATTCCCTCGCGAATAGGGCATCTCGCGTCACTGACGGGTGGGCCAGGTGATGCGTTTGAGTTGTCGCGGACCACCGGAGGACGGCATCTATTTATATATCCTAATGAGAGAAGGCTTGTGGGTACTGGCCGTGGAAATTTTGCTCATTATGAAAGTCATCGATCGAAAGAACCCAACAGCTTTGCTCGGATGACTGCCATTGCCGGAGAGCAAGCAGCTCACCCAGGATTGATATCTGAGATCGAATCCGATGTACCTCACCAAATAATTTAGTGAAAAAACATGTGCTCGTGTTCTCTGTGAGGTCCTAGTACCTCTGTAAAATTCCTAGCATATGTAATAGAGGATACGCGCATATATATATATATATATATATATATATATATATATATATATGTGTGTGTGTGTGTGTTGCGATGTGAGGAAGGTGTACGTTAAATCTGTACGTCTAGCTTGTACCTAAAAAAACTTACACAGAGAACCTCCCATGTGATGTAACAGTTGAGCATGTATGTTTTAATGGAGGGTGACAAAACAGTCACTCTCCTTATGATCGACCAAACGTTCACCAAGAAAGCTATTCTTTTTGGACGATTCCAGCTTGCCTGAAATCTTTGGTCGTTGAATTCCCAAGAGAAACAATTATTGGTTGGTGTAAATTAACAGACGGGTTGGGTGGTTGTGGAAAGGACAAGATCCAGCGTGCCCATTGAACATTGGAAGGAAGAAAAGCCTGAGTTGTTCTCTCCTTCCCCTGCTCCACAGCAAGCTGCCAGGTAAAAAGTTGTTATTTTGTTGTCCCATTGAACAGGTCGAGGAGTAAAACAACGAGAAGATAAGCACGAGATCACAGACGCATTGGGTTAAAAGTCCTGACTACCTGGAAGACAATAAATTAATTTTGTTCTCAGGTAAAGTTGAGTGAGACGACAAACTCTGATAAGCACATTGGATGATTGAAGGTAACAGTGCCGAGGAGAGAATGGGGATCCGGCAGCACAACAGTGTTTTCGCGATGGAGTGAACGGTGACCTGACATAGTACTGTAGCAACGGTGGAAAAATGGTCTGACCAGGCCGTTTGATTGTACGGTTCGTGCCGTGCCAGCTCGTGAGTCGGAGTGCCAACCTAAATACGGCACCTTGCATCTTGGATCGTGCCAGGCTGGTCTAGATGTGGTTAGCCTGATGGTTTATGCTCGGTCCATGTAGCTTGTTTTGGTTTGAATTTTTAAAAAAAATTAAAGAATTAAAAAATATAGAATTAAAAAAATACATATGAACATTGTAATAAATTAGAAAAACATGTTGAAAATGTAATAAAACAGTTGGATTTTTCGAAAATAAGATAGTAAACCGGACCAAATGGGCTACTTAGACTGTAATCGGGCCGACGTGCCTTGCCGGGCACGGCACGTCATGTCGACACAGGACCAATAGCCATAATCATGTCGGCATAGTGCCGTGCCGCTCCAGGACCGCCTCCGGCCTCCACTTATTCCCTGCCACACGTCGTGTCCGCGCCTTGCCGCCGCCGTGCTTTGCCGGCCCGCTAGGCTGGGATGCGGACCCAAGTACAGCACGAACACTCGGGCCGTGTCGACCCGGCCCAGCCCAGCTACGATATGAGTCGTGCCATGCCTAGGTCAGGTCAACAATATCGTGCTTCGTTCTGTTGGGAAGCACGACCCATCTTACCACCTCTAGAATACATCATTGTGGATTCGGGCCAATGGACTATCCCGTGACCTGAGAGCACCCTTAGGCTTAGGCAGCCAAGAATTGTGCTGCTGAATTACAAAAATGAGGGCAATAATCCACCCAAGCCGATAGAAACTCCCAAATCAAGTAACCTTTTTGCTTCTCCCACTAGAACTCCAAAAGTTGCAAAATCATACTCCGAACCAGTCATGGCCTGGTATTTTGATTAGTTATCGTATGATTCTTTTTTATACTAGGATGATTAATTAAGAGTTTTTCTTTCTTTTGTTGCGAATCAATTAAGAGTTTTTTCCCTCCCCTTTAGTTGATGGAACTTCGCTGTTTGTTGTCCTATAGCCTATAGGACTTGCAGCTTGAGGCTACTGGTATTATTTTATCACTATTTAGTGTTGAAAGAAGACAGTATTTTGAGTTAAACATGGCCATTATACGTTGCATCTGGCACAGATCCCTCCGCGACGGCGCCGCGGCCGGCCGTAGCGGCCGCCGAGAGGCCTGTTTCTAAAGCTCCCCGCGACGGCGCCAGTTGTTCCGCGGCCACACGGCCGACGTTCGCAGCTAGCGACGCCCCCAATGCATGCATAAGCTCTTTGGAACGTAGAGTAGCTTAGCCTATCTTCTCCTCTGTCACTAGATGTCTCGGAGTGGTAGCTGTGCATGCATGCCCTGCAGCGGCATGCGGCGGACGAGGAAACGGACAAGATGGTCCAGCTCGGCGCCACCTGAACAGAACTTGGCCTTGTCGATCGGTCGATCTCTCTTCCTTTCCCGGCGCGCCGTTGCCGAGTTTGGCGCCATCTGAGATTCTGAGTCGTCAGCCTCCTTTGCTTCTCTGTGCACAGGGGTGATACGCGCTAGCCCATCTGAGCCATCTCGTCTCAAGCGCGCGCCTTCACCGTCTCAGTGTTCGGAACTTTCAAAATATAAAATTTTGGAACTTTTGGTTCGGATTTGAAATTTTCCAATCCATCTTCGATCTGTTTTTAACTTTTAACCGCAATTTTTAAGAACTTCGTATTGGGGCTTCGAAACAATTTTGAACGTACAGTTTCAATTCAAACCCAATAATTTGACAATTTCAACTAAAAAGATGGGATTTTGAACTTTAAAATCAAATTTGCAAACTTTTAACTTGAATTTAAATGAAGCACTTCAAAAGCTCCTCTTTTGCGAGAGGGTGAGCTGTCGAAGGTACTGCCTTTGCCACTAGCAAGGCACAGAGAGCACCGCGCGGGTGGGTGACGGCAGCGTTGATGCTAGTCAGTATATGGGGGTGGTTAAGGTACATACTTTAAGCTTCTAAGAGAAATATTTTCAACTTACATGTGAGGAAGCCTTCTTTGTTTATTTAAAATAGGTTTTGTTTAACTAGTTGAATGTCCGTACGTTGCTACGAATGATTTACCCTAAGATGAGTCGTCTTCACCGGGTTCAGCCTGTGCCATGCCCTCAACTCCGCTGTGATGCCATGCCGAGCTCCGCCCCACACTACTACAAAAAGGCTAATACTAGACGCCTCATCACAGACGGTTGACCAAAACCGTTGGTATTATATTCAATCACAGACGGTTTTGGTTTAGAGACCGTCTGTGAAGAGGTAATATCACAGACGGTTCATGTTAAAAACCGTCGTGAAGTATCCTGAGCGGTTCTAAACAAGAACCGCTCGTGATATTATTAATATCCTGAGCGGTTCTTAACAATAACCGCCTGTGATCCTGATGAGTTTCTTCATCGCCATGCGCTCGTTCGCCGCCATCCGCCGGCTCCCGATCGTCTCTTCATCGCATCGATCCGCCCGGCTTCGATCGTCTCTTAAATCTCACGCCCGAATTTATTCCTTGTTTTATAAAAGGATCATCCGCCATCCAAGATGATCATCCCCACATACTTATAAAAAAAGAAATGGCTGCCTCTTCCTTGTCGCCGGCATTGATGGCCTTTCGACCGCCTTTGTCTGAGCACCTCTCTCGGTGTAAGTTGAGCCGTCTTGCGGAAGAACACTTGCTTGATCAACAGTGTCTTCACTCCTCTGCCGCGGAGAATTTGCGGAGCGGTGGCGCCACCTTCCGTCGTCTTGACATCCTCCTCCGCCGTGTCTTCGGGTGATCTCCCACTTCGGCGAGTTTACGCGTCATTGGCGTAGTCCTCCAAAACGGCGTTGCACGTCTCTGGGAGGCTTGCCGTCACTTGGACCATGTAATCGAGGCGGCGGCATCGAAGTCGACGGCCGAGACCCTCAAGCAATGGAAGAGAGCCTATGGGCTCAATTCTTCTTAGTTCAACGATCGAGGGTCTTGGAGACACTCAAGCGAGTGCATCAGCGGTGGGCGCATTTGAGCTTCGTTCACGATGATCGAGAACCGTCCGATCTTGCGACACCGTCGCCTATGAAGTATTGCGAGATGGAGATAGCGACCTACCTCGCCATTAGAAAAACCTTGTTTAATTATAGTTTTCTGCTTTTTTAATATAAACATGTAATTTCTTCATGTTATGTAAGTGTATATACAAGATAAATATACTTGAGAAAAAACCATTTCACAGACAGTTCCATAATGGAACCGTCTGTGATATGTCCCATATCACAGACGGTTCTATTATGGAACCGTCTGTGATAATTATCACTGACGGTTCCATAATAGAACCATCTGTGATAAGTCTCTTTATAAGTAGGAGCTACCCAGCCGGCCGCTAGGGTTTGCGCTCTAACTCGTCACTCCCAATGACCTTACTCGTCGTCTGCTCCTCCCGTTCTTCGCCGCGCCGCCATTCTTCCCATCATCGCCGCCGCGCCGCCATTCTTCCCGTCGCCGACGGTTGTGGCATACGGTGACACTGCAAAAGACACTCGTACGATAAGAGTGTCTTTTGCAGCGTCACCGTTGTGCCACAACTACGGTGACGCCCAAACTCTCGTCACTCCCCAGCTCCGCTAGGGTTTGCGCCCGCCCTAACTCCGTTCCCCTCCCCACCTCGACGCCGCCGCTCGACCTCGTCGCCGTCGCCGCCCGACCCCTTTGCGCCCCGCTAGGGCCCTGGCCGGGCTTTGCTTTCCCCATCCTCCCTCTATTCTCCTCTAGATCTGTTAGCTTAATGTCTTTTGTTGAGTTTGATTTTTATGCATGAGCCTTAAGTTGTGTCCTGATGTTTGTGTGATTTATGCAAGGTAAAGGAAATGGATGAGGGTTGTCTTTGGTGGTGGGGTCGCCACCGTGGTTCTTGTTGTACTAAGGTCCTCTCTGTCTCTACCCCTTTGCTCTGTGATGAAAATGGCTAGCTAGTGCTCTGCGATGGATCCGAGGGCTACTCTTGGTGTGGTGGGTTTGGACACTCTTGGTCTTGTTCTCTTCTTCGATGAAGTGCTCAATGATGTTAATAGTCTTATCTTGATATTGAATTGATAATTAGTTCATATTAATAGTCCCTTTTGTGTGATGTAATGATGTCAATAGTCTTATCTGAAATTGAATTGATAATTAGTTCATATTAATAGTCCTCTTGTTGTGTGATGTAATGATGTCAATAGTCTTATGCTGAAATTGAATTGATAATTAGTTCATATTAATAGTCCCTTGCTCTGTGATGTAATGGTGTCAATAGTCTTATGCTGAAATTGAATTGATAATTAGTTCATATTAATAGTCCCTTGTTCATACGGTCAAGTTCTCCTACCTCTTGCGTGCAGTCGTCCTACCATTCCATTCATAATCTCTTCTCTATAAAGTCTCCAAGCGTTGGTTGCTTGTGCCATTAAAACGGCATATATATATATATATATATATATATATATATATATATATATATATATATATATATATATCGTATCCTCGACCACTTTAGGGGTCGCCCACTTGACATGAGAAGAATGAGGCGGTATCCACGGGCAACCTCATTGAGCCCTGTAAGTTTAAAAAGTATGGATGCAAGGAGAGCGTTGTAACATCCCAAATGTATAATTAGGGTTATTCAAGTATAATTATATGTGTAGAAATTAAAACTTTTTCTCACATCTTGAAAACCCCTAATCTCTCATGTAATTCTTGTCCAAGAGTTGTGTAATCCAAAAACACAAAGCTCTTGTTGACCAAAAGTCAAATTCATTTTCCAATTGTCTAAATCTTGTGCCAAACATTTGGAATATATTTTCCTTGGTCCCAAAACTAATGTGGGACCCCTCTGAAAAATATCACAAGTTGTAAAACTTATTTGATAATTTTTGGAGGCAAAACAAATCATGGAACAACCTTCATGAATTTCCTGAGAAAAATGCATTGCATAATAACCTTTGGAAATTTTATGTCAGGTTAATCTCATTGTCAGCAAGCTCCTGTAAAAATTTCATGAATTTTGGAGTTGAATTGCTATCCCAAACAATTTTGCAAAGTCTCAGCTGTTAGAAACTAAACTTAAAACTTGGCACTATTCCTTGGGCTGAGCCGTATTCAAACCTGGTCAAGCCCAACCCCATCTGACCTCCTCTCCACCTTGATCAGGTCGTATCCGTTGGATTTACATCCAACCGCCACGACCTCCTCCGCGGTCAACACCGCAAAGACCTCCTCACCTCACCAGGTCATAACCGTTGGATCAAAGATCCACGGTCATGACCTCCCCTGTGTGTTAAATCTCAAAGACCTCCCTTCGATATCTATCACCTTGTCCAGGTCATAGCCCTTGGATCCAAGATCCATGGCCATGACCTCTCCTCACTGTTAAACTAAGCCAACCCCCCCACCTAAACGAGGTCGTAGCCGTTGGATCAGATCCAACAGCCCACGACCTCCCTGCGTTATCAAGCGCTCACAACCTTCCCTATCTCGTGTTGTGCACCGTTGGATTAAAAATCCACGGTCACGACCTCCTCCTTGTCTTATGCGCATCAGATCTCCCCGCGCACGTGAGGTCGTTGCCTTTAGATCTAAATCTAAAGGCCATGACCTCCCTTGTGTGTTGCGCAAGCTCAAGACCTCCTTTGCACCACGCGCGAGGCTCAGGACCTCCCCTGTTTTGATCACCACCGTTGGATCAAAATCCAAAGGTCTTGACCTCCCTCGCGCTTCACGCAAAGCCTCAGACCTCCCTTTGGTTGTGTGCCCTTGGATTTAAATCCAAAGGCCATGACCTCCCCCTCATGTTCTTAAGCTCATGTGCGGTTAAGACCTCACAGAGGTCCGCACTGTTGGATGGAAATCAACGCTTTGGACCTCTGTCCCATTTTCCCACGCGGCGCTTACACATTAAGGAAATCGGAGGGCCACGACCTCCCATCTTGATCGTGTGGCTGGGACCTCCTCCCAGCCACTTAAAACATAACGGTTCAAAATTGTCATCCGATGGCCAGGACCTCTCCCAGGTTTTATCCAACGGTCATAAGGACCTCCCCTGTTCTTCTCCTTCCTCGGGCGCGCCTGCGAGCTCTGAGCAGTGGAGTTAATGCACGCCTGCCACTAGGTACCTTTAACAGCTCTTTGCTGACCCGCATTTAATGCAGGTCAGCCTTCCGCCTCTCTGGTCAGCTCAGGTCTGCACCTTGTCAATCTCATGTCCTTGCCACCCCATGGACCAACCCGTGGGCTAAGCTCACCATGGAGCTTAGCCCCAGCTCATAACCTTCACCCCAGGCTATAAGTTATCCCTTGGAATCCTCCCTTGGCTTCCTTTGCACACAATTGATCTCAGCCTTGCACTTTGTGCGTGGCTGAGCTCCTCATCCACAGACTCTCCAATTCTCCCACAGCCATTGTCGAGCTTGGAGCTCCTCGGTGGCAAAAAGGGTTCCAGTGGCCTCTTCCTCCCTCTCTCTTGTTTCTATCTGGGCCTTTCTCCTCTGCGACCTCAACCCTAACTTCACTTTGGTTGGGGCACTTGCAGAGGTGGCCTAGTGGAGCTTGAAGCTTGGAGTTGAAGGTTGGACTTGAGCGGTGGAGCTCCCGTCTTCTCCAACTCAGCCGCCACCGTCATCGACCTCATCGGCATCTTTAGGACCTCCGGGTAACTCCTGGTAATCCCTTAGATCTTTGGGCACCCGCTGAATGCATGTTGCGGAGCTTTTCTAGGCACACGCTTGAATGTCGACGGAGCTGCTTTTGCATTTTCAGATTTTGGCCGTCGGGTCATCTCTGTCCTCTCGGGCTCATGGGTGATTAAGGCCGTCGTCGCCGTCGAGTGAGTGAGCCCATGGTGTGCGCAACACTATTGCGCACAGGGATGTCTTTTGTTGTCGCCATGAGGTCCGCATCGCCGCAACAACCACTTCTTTGAGCTCGGGATTTTGTCGGACGCCCCGAGCGTGTCATTGTCGTTTTAGGACAGAGATTCACCGTTTTATTGCCCAATCATTGCAATCATGGGGTTAGCGTTAAATGCCATTAACCCTGTCTTTTGCGCGCACTTAAAACCTCCCGCGCGTGGACCTTCTTGTGTCCCGCGCGCAATAACTCCATGTCTGCTTGTCCGTGCTGGCTTGCGAAGTTAGGGCACTGGTGCTCGACATCTGACCTCCTCGAGGAGATCTGGAGCGTCCAAGACCTCCCCTTGCGCGATCGTGGCCGTCCAGACCTCCTTGGAGGTCTGTGACGTTTAGATCTCTGCGTAGGACCTCCTCGAGGTCATCTCACCATTGAGGACCTCCCCCTTTAGATCTGGTCCGTTCGGACCTCCCTCCCATGTTGTGGTTCGTTGGATTCACCATCAACGGCCACGACCTCCCTCGCCTCGCGATGTGCGTTGCTAGGAGGTCCGGGACCTCTGGACCTCACGTCAAGATGTGTGTTGTTCTCTGGGAGGTCTTGAGCCGTCGATCCGAGATCTGTGGCTCACGCCCTCCCGCCTGTGTTTTTTTTTTTTTAAGAAATTCCATTGAAGTCTTAATTATAAAATGAATAAGGTATAAACTTTAGAATTCCATATATTTTTCATTTTAAATCCAATTGGGGTCATTCAAATTGGGTTAGCTCTGTCTTGAACTTGACTTTAATCCAAAAATGATTGTAAGTTGAGTTCAACTCCAGAGCACAGTTTTGCCATTAGATTTTGAAACCAACTTTAAATATACACTTAAATCAATGCTTAACTTGTAAAATACATAACTAATGCTCTGTAGGTTATTTTTTAGTGAACCCAACTTCGTTAGTTTCCTCTATTAGTGAACTCACTGTGAAAATTAGTTTTGAGCATGTTGCTGTTATAGAAATGAGGACTTGTGCATTATAATTTTGTTCAAGTTCTTGTTTTGAAAAATTGTAGAAAGTGCATAATAGCTCCAAATGAGGTGAACTCAATTGTGTTATTCATCTCATGAGGTGCTGGTTTTACAGTAAAAATTTCAGCTTCACTTCTGTTCTAGAAAATGTTGCCTCATAATTAAATTAATGAATAGTGCAGTTTGGTATTTTAGGGCTGAGCAGAATTGTTTTGCTCATAACTTTTGCATTGAGAATCCAAATCAATTGGTTCTTGTTGCAAAATTCCTAAAAATCACCCTCTTGTTGCTGTAGAAAATTCAGAGAATTTGGAGTTCGTTTGTTGTGCTGTCTTTGTTGTTTTTAAATCGTTCTTATCGGTTCTTTATCGCTTTTCCGTTAGGGCCGACATTTGTGGTGATCCCGAGAGTGACCCTCTGCCACAACTTGGCCAGCAACAGCAAGGCAAGCAGTTTGATCATATCCCCTCTAACGCCCCATTACTTTAAAGGTTAATATGTTGTTTTACTTCTATGTATGCATGCTACTTTGTGTTAAATGTCGCTAGTAATCCTATAGTTGCATAATCTGTAGGAGTGTTTATCCTCTACTACCTATGAGCCTAGGTTACTTGCTGTGGTTTGAGCTCGTTGGATGAGCTCTTATCACTTAGTAGTTACGTTTTCTCGCTTAGACATGCTTAGTAACGGTAGTAATGGGCGATCATCGACTTAGTCGATGGTCTTGATCACACAAGTATAATTATTCCTCCTATATGTCCAGCACTTGTGCTTTGATTAATTTGTAAAATCAAAACTGAAAATAAAATGTTGATTTAGACTTGGGCATATTGGATGGATGGTGCGGTTTTGGAATGTGGTAGTATGCTGAGTCATTAAGGACCGAGTTACTTGCGCCACTGTTCGAGCAATTTTGTGTGCTAACCACACGAGGGGGATATGGGACCTCTCTTGACTAAGTACTTTGGGAGGTGTTAATTATGAGCTGGTCGGTTGGTATGTTTTACAAAAAATGTGTGTGTGTGGTGTGGGAGGGAGCATTAGCAGACCGGTTAGGCTGTCTAATGTGTCCTCGTCCCCGTGGGTTGCGGCTCGTAATTAGCATCGTCCATTGGAAATGTCTCGTAGGACTTAGCCGTGCCGGCATACCAAAGGTAGTGTGCCTAAAAGAAAGGCGGTCTGACGTGTGGGTACATTGGTACACCCCTGCAGGGTTAAAACTATTCGAATAGCCTCGTCCTAGGTTATGGACACGCTCGGATACGCCCCGTGAGAACTAGACTACAACCTTTAATTAAGACTTGATGGGTTGGTATGAATGGATGTTCATACTATTGTTGTGGTGACTTGGGTTAGTCACTTCCAGGATGTTCTTGTTGTTGTTACTATGTTATTATCTCGTTGTTATTTCAACAATTAAAATGCTTTGCCAAATTGCTTTCAATCTATTATGTTATTGCAAATGAAACTTGCTTTATGCTAAAATGAGTCCAAAGCCTCATCCACTTAAATAAAGCTTGCATGTAGCTATTTATAGTTCTGTTATCTCACATGTAAGTCTTGCGAGTACTTTATGTACTCATCGCGCGTGGTTGTGGCATTTTTTGTGACTTTTGTTGCAGAGGAAGAAGGTGAGCTCCAAGAGCCTCTCTTACGTGCTACGTGTTGCGACTTCTTGACGACTAGCTTGGCGGTCGGTCGGATGCCTAGGGGTTAAGGCACACCGATTGGCTTTGTGTTATAGCCATCTTTATGGCACTTTTGTTTCATTGTTATTCTTAGTAGTTCTTGTTGTTATTTGGCCGAAGGCCCTCTTTTGTAATAACCTATTCCTTAGTAATATTAACTTCGGTTTGTTGCTTATGTACTATGTGTTGTATGGAATTGATACACTCTTTTGTTGTGAGGTATGTATCTTGCATTCGGGAGTATACATCTCTCGAGACTGGTTTATTTGGTTGATAATACTAGGGTCAATTGGATGACTAAGTATTATGAGCTTAGTAAATCCGGTGCTCTAAGCGTTAGGACATCAATTACGGATTGGACGTCGATATGTTCAGAAAGTGACGTTGATGCTAACTACTCGATCGAGAAGTGGCATCATCTATCAGCAACCAACAATTCTTGAGCATGTAATTGTCTTTAAAGCCAACAAGAACACCAAGCAACAATTAAAGACGATTACATGCTCAAGAATGGTTGGTTGCTAATACATGATGCCACTTCCCAGTCGGAGTATGTGCGCATCAACGACACTTTCTGAACATAGCCACGTCCAATCCAGGTAATTGGATGTCCTAACGCTCTCTTTGCATCCATACTTCTTAAACCTGCAGGGGCTCAATAAGGTTGCCCGTGGCTACTGTCTCATCCTTCTCATGCTGCGTGGACGATCCCCCCAAAGTGGCTGAGAGACTACGAACAATATATATATGATGCCGGATTTAATGGTACAAGCAGCCACTGCTTGGGGCTTTATAGAGAAAAGTCATCACATACGGTTCCAGCCACAAGCCGTCTGTGATATGTACTTATCACAGATGGTTTGTGGCTGAAACCGTCTGTGATATGTACTTATCACAGACGGTTTATGGATGAAACCGTCTGTGATATTACTTATCGCAGACGGTTTGAACCACAAACCATCTGTGAAAGTATACATCACAGACGGTTCAAAACCGTCTGTGATGACCTCATGTCATCATCGACCCATAAACTCGCAGACGGCTCACGAAACCGTCGTGATGACGTTGAACCGCGTCTGTGAAAGCCTTTTACGTAGTAGTGCGGCACACTTCACACTGTTTGGCCTACACGCGCTTTCGGCTCCATCACGCCCAAGCTCCACTCGGCATCGCATTTTGTGCCTCCGTGCAGTGCTCAACCTGCGTTGTTCCCTCTTTTCCATCGTAATGCCATACTGAGCTTTGCTTCGGCACACTTCACGCCATTGTGGTCGGCCTACACAGTGCAGTGGCACCGGTGATAGGGCAACTGGCGACACAATTGCGTGACTGAGCCGCGTCGCCCGTTCAGCAGAGGAGTCGCATTGTTCACACGAGTGCACGACAGAGGGGGTGGTGACTTAGCTGAGAGCCGCATTGTCCGTGCGCGTCAGGTCATGTTGGTGCATTCTAGCTACCTCTCGCGATTCTCCTCTTGCATGGCAAAAGAAGACGGCCGTGGAAGGGAAAGGGCAACTATATTGGGGGAGGGAGGGAGGGTGGTGTTAAGCGTGCATATCTGATCACTCAAATAATGTGAGGGTACATATACTCATGGTACGGCGCCCACATCTATCAAGTTCTATTAACACACTTGCATAGCTCCCTGGTTCTTTGTGTTTGTTGCTTCTGTTAAAGCACCTCTGATGCACGTGGGTGGGGACGCGGATCCTCTGCCCAGCTATGCCAGAGGAGCATAGTAATATTGACAGCGAATGGTCTAGATCTATACATTGTGCTATAGGAATTGACGGTAAACCACTATAGCATTTCACGTGTGAAGTTTTTTGCACAGCATTATTGCAGAAAATACTATAGATACAGTGATCCTCTGCAGTACTATAAATGCCTAGATCTATGTGGGTGGACGACGTGGTTTGTTGCCAACAATTAAGCGAGAAGAGATATAATTTGTTTTCCCCTGCTTCACTATATTTGTCAACAGCTCCGGGAGTATCCGTTCCAATATATTTATCTATTTAGAGAATCTAGAGTAGGGTTATTATATTTTTCCTGCTCACTACCCCTACTTAAATGCTTTGGAAGATATTATGTGGTTGTGTTATGTCATTTAATAGGAGTATGTATGTTCATTTATCGTTAATTATTTTTTAAATTTAGTGCTTCCTTCATCCATACGCATAGTGAGCTATAGATAAATATAGTAAAACGGAGGGATCAGTTAGTTAGAGGAATAAGTTTTCCTTGATTTTCGGGAGGAAGTTTGACGAGGATATAATAATCCTCATTTAATTATTTATCAGTAATTCTTATTATAGATAATATTACCGTCATACGGTTCTTGAGTATACCCCTTAACATTTATAAGGGAGAAGCTGGAGGTCGTAAGTTCTTCTACGACCACCCCATAGTCGAAGTCCTTCTACGACTATCCCATAGTCGTAAGTCTTTCTATGACTATCCCCTGATCGTAAGTCATCCTACGATCAGTCTGTGGTCGTAAGCTTTGCTACGACCACCACCTGGTCGTAAGTTCTTCTACGACTAGTCTCTAGTCGATAGGGCTCACAGACATATGGGCCTAATCGATCAGGAAATCTTCTGTACCGTATCTAAGGATATGAGCAGTCAATTACACTGTTATTCTCTGGAATAATGGCATGATTTAACTCTCTATCATGGTGATAACTACCTAGCGACGTGAAAACGTTACTACTCCCACAATAATCTCTAGTAATGGCTCCATCATCTGAAATATTAAGGCACCCTTTGGACTGAAGAAATGGCAACCCACTCTGAGTACTATATAAAAAGCAGAATTACCAGGAAGAGGGGAGAGATGAATCAGGAGCACAAGACGTCCCACTCTAGCCTTTCTCTTGATCTTGTAATCCAGCATACACAATATATACACACAGGAGTAGGGTTGTTATTCTCCCCGGAGAAGGCCCGAACCTGTATAAAAATCCCCATGTCGCCTCTCTCTCCGTGATTTGAGTCTTGGAGACCCCTGAATCAAACAATCTTTATGTAAGTTTGGTTCTGAAACACCGACAGTTGGCGCCGACCGTGGGGATCTTCGAGTCATTAGTTTTTCTTCGTTTTTTTCCTAACTCTAATGCTCTCATGGCAGGAGAGTGGAACGAGGAGAACTGGATCGACTTGGCCGATTACGCAGATATCGACATGGATGCCGATTTCGACTACAAGCCGAGTATTGTATCATCCGATGGTCATGTCGCATCTGGAGATCATTCTCCAGGAGACAATACCACCAATGGAGTTGAGGAGGGATCCTTATCACCTATAATGCTACGTTCGAATGAGGAACTAGCTTTCTCAGAGGGCAAGGGTCAATCCGACCACAATCAAGATTGCACCAAGACAGGCTCAGAGCATGGCGAGGGTTCCCTCTCCAAGTGTTCAAGTCCGTCTGAGACAGTCCGACCTGGCACGACAAGTCCTGCAGGCAATCATTATGCAGCTTCATCAGCACCTGGTGATCGTCTCTCTCAGGTTAGCCCCACAAAGAATGGGGTCGAACATGCTTTTCCTCCGAGTTCGACCATCCCATCGCAGGACTCACTTGCGGACAGAGATGGTTATAACTCGGAATTACCCTTCCTGGAGGGGTTTGCTCCAAGTCATCAGATGGTGTCTCTCGACTACTCCTCAAGCAAAGGTGGAGATCATCAACGGGAGGTCTTCATCCTTCCCTCAAGGATGATCACTCTCCCAGAGACAGGGCTGAGGATGCTCCCCAATGATCACACGCTGCGACCCTTCGTGGCAATGACGAGTACATCTCCGACGATGAACAGAGTCAACTCTCTGATGAACGTGAAGGAGATTCTCGACATACTCGCACTTCTCTGAGGCAAACTCGAGGCTCAGGTATGGATGTTCCTGAGACAACCCAACAGAGAAGGATCGCAGCTCAGAGAAATCTGCCTGGGCGCATCCACTATCAGTTGGATGAAGCTCGAGAACTCCAACGCATCCATGAACTTCTCGAGAACCAATCTCGAGAACTTGCTCGAACTCCTGGCTACGACCCCTTCACTGAAGAGATCACACAAAGGCTTCAAAACTCGATGGCCAAAAGCGAGCACCCTCGTCGCCATCAACCCAGAAGTCATGGCGGTATGACTTCATCAGCTTCCAGCCACTCGAATAACTCACCGTGAGGAGATCGCCGTGACAACCGATCACGACGCTCTCCTGACCTTCACTCTAGTCGAAGGAGAGTTCTTCGAATGTCTGATGATCAACAAGCTTCCAGGAGAAGTCATCGTTCACTACTTCAAACTAGAAATCTACGACAGCAGATGAAATACGAGGAGTATTTCCCTCGTAAGGTTGAGATCTACCACAGGTTAGGTCCACCTACGACTAGGTATTGTCGCGTACGATCACCTGGTGATGTCAATCCTTCTTTTCTACAATGAAGGCGTAAATAAGTCATTACCAGGTGTCAGGCTTTCTCACCCGACCTCCGAGCAGTTCGCTGGCTGCCTCGATTTCGACCAATGAACATGAAGAGGTTCGATGGATCTCAAAACTCCATTGAATTCCTCCAGATCTACACGACTGCTATTCGAGCAGCCGGAGGAGGAGAGCATGTAATGGCAAATTACCTTCCTACTGTGCTCGAGGGATCTGCTCGATTGTGGTTGTTAAATCAGCCACTTGAGTTGATTTATTCATGGCAGCATCTTTGCGATCTCCTACTGGCCAATTTCCAGGGTACCTACCATCGTCCTGGAAAGAAGGATGACTTGCACAGGATGAGACAGAATGACCACAAGACTCTGCGCTAGTTCATTCGACGCTTCAGTTAGGTTCGAAATTCCATTCCTGAGGTTTCTGACTCTTCCGTCATTAGAGCGTTCTAGCAGGGAGTCCGTAGTAGAAGGATCACAGAGGATATCACCTTAAATCCACCTGCCACTGTCGCCGAGCTCTTCGAGATGGCCGATCGATATGCTACTGCTTTTGAAGCAGTCGAGTGGAACAACACTATTGATCGAGACGATAAAGTTCCTCAAGAGGTGGGCGAAAGTGGTAAGAAGAAGGATAAGAAGGCTAGGAAATCTAAGAACAAGGCAAAGAGACAAAAGATTCAAGCCAATAGTTCCAAGGAAGTCTCGGCCGTAAGCGATAAAAATCGTCAAGGCTCTAAGCCATACTCTAATCGAGGCAAAGGTAAGCGTCCCAAGCGGGCAAACGACAAGCCTAGGTGGTGTCCTTTCCATAAAAAAAGAAGACCATGACCTTCGCAACTGCTGAGTTTTCCTACGAAAACTCGAAGACTATTACAACGACAAAGGACCACTTCCTACCCTCGAAGAGGTAGGGCAAGCTAGTGGTCGTACATAGTCAGACGACGAGGAGATGCGATTTCAAGATCCCGAGCACACCATTGAGCACATCTATGGAGGATCATCGGCATACGAGTCAAAACAACAGCTTAAGACTGTCGAGCGCGAGGTAAACTCCATTGACCTTCCTCTTGTCAATAAATTGCCGAAGTGGTCGGAAGTCACCATCTCCTTCGAGAAGGGTGACTGCTCGATCCCTTTCACTCGATCAGGTCGTTTTTTGATCGTGGTCGAGCGCACCATCAACAACTGTTGAGTACATTGAGTATTGATTGATGGTGGTAGCTCATTAAACATTCTGTTTATGAGTACCGAGATGGAGGTACCCAGGACTAAGTTAAGACCGGTACGATATTCTTTTCATGTTATGTACTGGGGTCTTCGGCCAAACCTATTGGCCAAGTTTCTCTTCCTTTACCATTTGATTATCCAAGTAATTTCAGGACAGAGAAAATCTCCTTTGATGTGGTCGATTTCGGTACGGCATATAATGCCATACTCAGATGACCAACTTTGGTAAAATTCTTAATCGCTACTCATTATGGGTATCAATGTCTTAAGATGCCAGGTCCCAAAGGAGTGATCACAATTCATTGTGATAAAAAGATGGCACACACGTGTGACCGCCGATCCCTCGAGTTGGTTGTCCAAATACCACCTCGAGAACAAAACAAAGGGCAGCCTTCGACCAAGCAGTCGAAGCCTAAAGCTGCACCTAAGCCGAACGACCAAGTCAAGGAGATTCCTTTGGATCCAGAGGAGCCCTCGAAGACTGTTCGCATCGGGGATACTTCCGACCCAAATAGGAAGATGCCCTCGTCGCTTTCCTCGGGCAAACACAGATGTCTTTGCGTGGCAAGCATCTGACATGCCCGGAGTCCCAGAGAAGTTATCGAGCACAGGCTAGCTCTACAGCCTGACAAAGTACCCGTAAAACAAAAATTACAGAGATTTGCCCCTGATCGACGAGATGCTATAAGGTCAGAATTGGACAAGTTGCTTAAAGCAGGCTTTATAAGAGAAGTCAACCACCCAAAGTGGTTGACCAACCCTGTAATGGTTAGGAAGTCTAATGGCAAGTGGCGAATGTGTGTAGACTTCATTGATCTTAATAAAGCTTGTCCAAAAGATGATTTCCCTTTACCTCATATCGATCAACTGGTTGATTCTACTGCTGGTTGTGAAAGATTAAGTTTTCTAGATGCATATTCTGGCTACCATCAGATTAATATGTGTCTAGAAGATGAAGGAAATATCGCGTTTATTACTTTATTTGGTACATTTTGTTATGTCAAAATGCCATTTGGTCTAAAAAATGCTGGCGCTATTTTTCAATGCGATGCAATCGACTTTTTCACCTCAACTAGGCCGAAACTTGGAGGCCTATGTTGACGATCTAGTCGTAAAAAGCATCAAGCGACTTAATCATGTTTCCGACTTGCAGGAGACGTTCGACAACCTCAGAAAACACTGCCTGAAACTCAATCTTGAAAAGTGTATGTTTAGAGTCTCTTTAGGAAAATTGCTTGGATTCCATGTCTCTGTATGAGGAATCGAAGCAAATCCTGAAAAGATAAAGGCCATTGTGCAAATGCGCCCTCCAACCACAAAGAAAGAAGTCCAAAAACTCACAGGATGCATGGCAGCTTTAAGTCATTTCATCGCACGACTAGGATAAAAAGGATTGTCTTTCTTCAAACTTCTAAGGAAGCACGAGGGTTTCGAGTGGTCGGAAGAGGCAAACGCTGCCTTTGAAGATGTCAAGAGGTATCTTACGAGTGCTCCTATTTTGGTTTCTCTGAAACTAGAAGAGTCACTATTAATTTATCTAGTTGCCACGCGACAGGCAGTGAGCGCAATACTGGTCGTAGAGCGTGAAAATGTTCAATGACCAGTTTACTAAGTAAGTGAAGTTTTACACGCCTATGGAGCGTTACCCTCAGGTCCAAAAACTTCTATATGTCCTCTCATGTCTTTGAGGAAATTGCGACATTATTTTTAGGCGCACAAGATAATTGTGCCGTCTACTCGTGAGAGGAGACTCTCAACTAGTCGTGAATCAGGTCGGAAAAGAGTACCAGTGCTCTAATCCGACCATGTCTCGGAACTTATCGGAGATTCGAAAGCTTGAAAAGCATTTTTTTTTTAATTTTGAGGTACAATTTATCCCACGAAAGGATAATTTCCTCGCAGACCACCTTGCTCGTATAGCTTCTTCCTGATCACAATTACCAAAAGGAGTCTTCTTAGAGCAGCTCCAGAAGCCGTCTCTGGTCGAAACACCAGAGACAACTCCTATTGAGATAGCCTCTCTAGAATAAGAGGATACCTGGATAAATCCCATCTACGAGTATCTTCAGACGGGTACCATACCCGACAATGATCTCGAGGCAGATCGCTTACCTCAAAAGGCCAAAATTTATAATTTGGTTGAAGGAGTCCTCTATAAACGAGGCACTCAAGGGGTACTCATGCGATACATATCGCAGAGAGAAGGACTAAACCTCCTTCACGACATACATGGGGGCATCTGTGAAACTCAAGCTTCCCACAGAACGCTGGTCAGAAATGAAGGGATACGGGTAGGCTACGATGGCAACAAATCAAAATTTCTACCGCATAAACCAGAAAGCCAAGCAAGAAGATGATCACAGATCGTTACCACTAGAAGCGCAGAGCAGCGAAAGAAGCGTCGGAGCAGCCTGGTCCGACGAAGAGCGCATCGATGTACTGGTCGTAGTCGATCGTCCAACGTCAAGCACATTGATGCAATGGTCGTAGTCGATCATCCAGCGTCCTCGCGAGTCGATCGTCTCCTCCAGCACCTATGCAGTTTCTTGCGAAGATCGCGGATCGTCCTCAAGCATAACAACGTAGAAGCGCCTCTATGGTATCCACACGTCCAAGGAAGGAACAACCGTACGCCGGTGTGCTAGCACCAAGTCGCACGGCAAGGCTCTCAAGAAGATGGCGGCTAGGGTTTCGGGAGAGCAACTCACGTCAACACTTTTGCTTCCCAACAGCCTCATGCATCTCCTTATATAGTGTCCGTGACGGATCCTATCCGAACACGCTTTACGAATCGTATCCGTACTGATTTGTTCTAACCCGTTAAGTGTGTGACCCGTTAGGTTCATGCGTAGTTCGGTTGTGACTCGGAAACCCTTTCCAACCACGAGTCGTAGCGGTTCCTAGCAGAACATAACGATTCCCGAATACACACAAATTATATCGGACGAACCTTAATGCAATATGATCTACGACCAGGTCCTCATCACTTACGACCAGGTCCTATCTCTATATGACCAGTTTGTATTTGGTCACGACCAACTCGTAACTCCTTACCACTTGGTTTCGACTACTCTGTGATTACGTTCGACCAGTCTACGACCAGCTCGTATCCCCAAACGACCAATCCGTAACTGGTCGAACTAAGCGACCTACTCATGTATTCTCCCTTTGCCTCACGATATCTGGTTGAACTCCAGGTGAGATGTTGTGTCATTCGTGGACTGTTCAATACTTTCTCGATTGAGTATCGGATAACCTTATGTGGTCGAACTCTTGGACCACCAGTGGCATGGCCATGTACTTTCTTTATCCGACCACTTCGAGGGGCCCAGAGATATCTCTCCTGTTATGTTAGGAGGGGCAAATCCCATATCCGACCAGTCACATTCCTCTGCATGTTTTATAGCATACCCGAAAGCTACCTTTATAACTACCAGTTACGAGTAGCGTTTGGCAACCCCTAAGAGTGCTATTACACATGTAGGAAACCATGCTAATCTCAGGTCTAAGGATTATACATCATTATTGCTTGAGACCAACTAATGACACATAGAATCATAACAATCTCAATAGTGTCTCAAGGTGGGTCTTATCCAACACCATGTTCTCTAACATGTGTCCACATTACCGATTCGATATCTCTATATCTATGACTGGTGAAACATGGTCATCAATTAATACATGTGTGATGGTTAGAGTCACTAGTGTTCCACCCGGTGACTTTTCGACGAGGATATCTTTTAGAACGACATCATCATAAGTTAAAAGAGCTTCACCAACAAGTCACATACTCGTTAATCTTCATAACTGATGATTCATTCAAGGAACAAGATAACATATTATCAAATATTGTGAACATATGAAATATAATCATCTCTATGATTGCCTCTAGGGCATATTCCAAACAGTCTCCCACTTGCACTAGAGTCGATCATTTAAGTATCTAATACCGATAGCTCTTGTGTGCGCCTCATGCTTTGGCTGTGTGAGAGGCTTTGTCAACGGATCAGCAACATTTAAATCCGTATGAACTTTGCATATCTTAACATCTCCTCTATCCACCAATTCGCGAATGAGATGATAACGCCTGAGTATGTGCTTGGACTTCTGATGGGATCTAGCACCTTAGCCTGCGCAATGGCTCCATTGTTGTCACAATAGAGATCCATTGGGCTTGAGGCACTCGGAACCACACCCAACTCAGCAATAAAATTCCTTATCCAAACACCTTCTTTTGCAGCTTCCGAAGCCGCAATGTACTCGGACTCCATCGTAGAATCAGCAACCGTCTCTTGTTTGGAACTTTTTCAGCTCTTCTTTGTCGGTTTGGAAGCTTGCATCAGTGTAACCATTTACAACCAGCTCTTCATCATCGCCATAAACTAGGAACGCATCCTTAGTCCTTCTCAAGTACTTAAGAATGTTTTTCACAAATTGTCAAATGACCTTCACCGGATCGACTTGGTATCTACTAAGTAACACTTAGAGCATATGATACATCGGTCGAGTACATATCATGGCGTACATGATAGATCCAATAGCTGAAGCATATGGAATACCATTCATGTGGTCTCGCTCATCAGTAGTCGAAGGACACTGACTCTTGCTAAGACTTATGCCATGTGACATAGGCAAAAACCCTTTCTTGGCATTTTGCATGTTGAACCGAATCAACACCTTGTCAATATAAGTACTTTGGCTTAATCCAATTAGCCTTCTCGATCTATCTCTATAGATCTTTATTCCCAAGTTTTATGCTGCCTTTCCTAGGTCCTTCATAGAAAAACTATTTTTCAATGATGCCTTAATGGATTCCAGCATAGGAATGTCATTCCCAATCAATAATATGTTATCCACATATAAGATTAGAATTACAAGTGCGCTCCCACTAACCTTCATGTAAACACAAGGTTCTTCTTTGTTTTTGACGAAAACAAACCTTTTGATCTCATCATCAAAACGTATATTCCAACTTCGAGATGCTTACTTCAATCCATAAATGGACTTCTGAAGTTTGCACACTTTACTAGCATTCTTTAGATCGACAAAACCTTCAGGTTGTGTCATGTACACATCTTCACTTAGGTTTCCATTAAGGAAAGCCGTTTTGACATCCATTTGCCATATCTCATAGTCGAAATATGCAGCAATAGCTAGAATGATCCGTACAGATTTAAGCATCGCTACCGATGAGAAGGTCTCATCGTAGTCAACTCCTTGAACTTGTCGAAAACCTTTTGCGACTAGTCGAGCTTTATGAATGTGAACATTTCCATCCATATCAATCTTTTTCTTATAGATCCATTTGCACTCAATGGTTTTAACACCATCAAATGGATCGACCAAGTTCCAAACTTGGTTGTCTCTCAAGGAGTCTATCTCGAATTTCATGGCTCCAAGCCATTTCTTAGAGTCTGGGTCCATCATCGCTTCCTTATAAGTGTTAGGCTCATCATTATTCAATAATAATACGTCATGACTAGGATAATAACGGAAACAGCAAAACGGTTCATGATGAGAAGCGTGATCACTCGGTTTGGGGTCCCAAGTCGAATAATCACAGATAATGGTAAAAAAATTTGAGCGCAAAATTTCAGGAATTTTGCGACAAGTTGGGTACCAAGCGGCGTTACACCTCTGTTGCCCATCCTCAAATCAATGGGGCAGTCGAAAGAGTGAATGGACAAATAATACAGGGAATCAAAACCCAAGTTTTCGACCAGCTTGTCAAGCGCTCGAGGGCCTGGGCACAAGAATTACCCTCAATATTATGGGCAATTCGTACGACTGTTAGTCGGGCTACAGGTGAAACAACTTTTTTCCTAGTTTTCGGTGTCAAAGCCATGCTTCCACCAGAACTAAAGATCAGGTCAGCAAGAGTCAAACCTTTCAACGAGTCAATCCAGGAACAACTTCAAGGATATGACATTAACCTGCTCGAAGAGAAGAGAAATTAAGCCTTAATCCGTTCAACAGTCTACCAACAAGCCCTGCATAAATACTTCGATCGTAAGGTCCAACCTCGCAGCCTTGCTGTAGGTGACTTGGTATTGAGGAAAATTCAATCTCAGTCTAATCGGAACAAGCTTTCCCCCAAGTGAGAAGGTCCTTACACCGTGGTCGAAGTCATGCGACCAGGTTCGGTACGACTAGCAATGCAAGATGGCCGAATTCTCTCCAATTCCTGGAACATCGACCAGTTACACAAATTTTATGTGTAACCGACCAACTCTACAATAAAACATCAGGTTCTTTCTATCTTTATTGTCTTACTTTGAGTAGCGCTTTGACAATTTCTCGACCATTCCCTGGTCGTAGGTCTCCCTACGACCAGACCCTAGTCGTAAGTTTTTCTACGACAAGACCTTGGTCGTACGTCCTACTACGACCAACGCTCATTTCTCCATTACACTGGTCAAAAGGATGGTAACATCACCTAGTCGAAGTCTTTCCTTTCTGCATATGGTTCCACCTACTAGAAGGAACTTTCTAGTGTCGACTCGTTCCTCCCTTTTGCTGCCAACACAAAGGACATGGGTTCAACTCACATGGTTGAAATATTTTTAAGCCAACTCTTAGTATCTTAGATTATTTCTTCATTAATTTTTGAAAAATAAACTAAGCAGAGTACACTTTTCTAATTTGCTCGACTACTTTTGGTAAGAAAAAGAAAAGAAGGTCGTAAGTGGTCTTAAGTTTAGCACTTATCGTTTATTAGTCCCTACAATCTTTCAATTGCAGAGTGTGCCTCTGGAAGCTTCTTCAGAAGGCCTTCGTTCTTCTCACTTAGTTTTTTCGCCTCGGCTTTCTCAAAATCGAGCGAATCAGCTAAGGTCTTCTCGTCGCTCTTGAACCTACAGAAGAAAAGAGTAGACATGAGTATAGAACAAGCGGTCGTAAGTTTTTCTGCGACGAGCCTTTAGTCGTAAATTTTTCTATGACCAGTACCTAGTCATAAGATCTCTTATGACAATCCCCATAAGCACTGTGCGAGTGGTTGAAATATAAACGACTACAAGGAACAATTGCTTACCATCTCTCTGCCTGCTCGCAGAGCATCGCCTTCTCCTGTCGCAGCTGGACAAGTTGCCTGTTGTATCCAGCAACAGTGACAATTTGTTCCAAAGCTTTCTGCATAAAGAAAGACAGTAAGAAGAAAGAAAAGACACGTATGCGAGTACCGAATGACAGATACTTACATTCATAGTTGTTCGAGCAAATAAAGATAATACCCTCGTGGGGTTCTTCAGTTCTTCGATCTCTTGAACTCAGTCCCGCTACACCTTTTCGAGACGTTCGTCATCGAAAACATCCCCTCTGTTGGTAATGTCCTTAGGGTGAGGGACGCGAGCACGAGATCTGAATGCACGAGATCCCACAACGGTAGCAGGTCTGAAGAACCCGAAGGAATGGTTGAAGAAATCAGACCCTTCCTCTTCCTCGGTGGTAGCGGCCTTAGTAGCTTGACCTTGGGGGCTGTGAGGAACATCTACAATGATTTCCTTCCCAGCGCAGTGACTAAATGTTTCACCCCCATGGCCGGACGCTTCCACCACTACCTCTGCCGTCTTCACCTCTGGCTCCACGACCATCTCATTGGTCGTAGATGCTTCAGCAAAAATGGCACCTTCCACCACTCGGATGGTGGACGACCCTTCGACCACCACTGCTGCCATCCCTCCGACTGCTAGAGAAACAATAGTGGAGTCCTCGATAGGAACGTCCTGGATGGTTAAAGCGGTCGGGCTAAGATCATAAAAAGGGAACACGCCAAATGGTAAAAAGCAAAAGGTAAATGTTGTTCTTACACTTTTATCTTTCTACATACCTTCGTGTGCCAAACTTGATCTTGAGTTTGGAAGAAACCTTCCCTAAGAAAGATTTCTTTGACTTCTTCTCAACCACGTCTGGTCGAGACTTGAGTTGAGGAACAGAAACAGCCACGACCACGTCTGGTCTTGGGTCTTGAACGAGCGCCACTGCTCCTTGAGCCTCCAGGCTCTCCGGATGGTCGAGACCTGTCTCGACCACCTCAAGGGCAGCACTACCCTCGACCATAGGCACTGCTGGTGCAGCAGTTTCCTTCACAAAAGACATAAAACTGTTTCATTTCTCCTTTTCTAGTCGCTTGACAAAGCCATGGGAGGCAGAAACTACGAAAGTCTTATTGTCGTAGAAGAATGGTACCTTGATCTTGGGGGCTTTGCACTTGAGAGCATTGATATGCTCGCTTCGATCACCCTTGCCTCTTCTGCGGCAGCCATGTCCGCAGCAAATTTTGCAAAGGGTGCGGTCGAAGTAGCAGAGCTTGAACCCGCGCCTCCCTTGTCGGCGACTTTCACAAGCTGACGCTTCATGACCGGAGGAGCGTCTGTTTGCTTCGCCAACACGCTGACGGCCATTAGTTTGATTTCTTCTTCGTCCTGATGGTCTTCCATGCCTACTTTCTATAGAAATCAGAAAAACAAATATAACTAAGTAGTCATTAGTTTTTCTACAACGATCCTCTGGTTATAAGTCCTTCCATGACCAGTACCTAGTCGTACGTTTTTCTACGACAACACCCTGGTCGTAAGTTCTTGGGGAAATTGGCTACAGGGCACTGCAGTTTGTCACCTTTTGATATTGGACACTCAAAAATCGTGCCTTCGCTAAAAGACACTGAACATTTGTGGCTCTTTGCCAAAAGACACTGAAACCAATATAATAATATATCTGGGCTAAAGAGGAGAGAGACGGCCAGTGAAAATACCATTTTTCCCTTTCGGCCACCTTCCACTGGCTTCCTTCTTCCCTTTCCTCCTATCGCGTGCTGCTCGCCTACCTCACCGCCGCACTGCATCGAGCCGCGCTGCCACTCAGTGAGCTCTAGCCATCCCCGACGTACGCATTAGCACCTCCTTGGCACATGCTCCACACGGTCGCCTCCTTCCTGGGTCAACCGAGCCGTACCTGCTCCCCTGCCCTATCCTTGCTACCCCCACCTCGCATCCTTCTGTGAAGTCGTACTCACCATGTCCTTGCGCCTACTCACTGCAGCCACACAACGCCGCGCCACACCGTCCTTGCACCAACTACTGTCGCTCGGAGCTCATGTGCCCACGTCGAGCCGACACCGCTTGTCCCACCTGCCTCCATCGCCACCGACCCCCTCCTCGCCTCCCCAGGCCTATGAAAGGTAGCCCCGAACACCCCACTGCCTCTCCCCACCACTCTTTGCCTCCCCCTCCATCTCACCGTGAAAACCGCAAGCAAGCTCAAGCTTAGCTCCCAGCCGCTAGATGTACCGACGTCGCCCTCGTCGCGCCACCATCTTGGGGTGCTCCTCCCATCTCCGTGCACGTAATATCATGTTCTGGGACACGAGGTTCCAATCCCCTCAATCAATTTCTCCATTCGTTCGCAGGTGCTCGCCAGTGACATCATCTCCCCCATCCCCGGCCAAAACCACTCACCACACCGTCGCACCCCACTTGATGAGTCTCTCCACGATTCCCTGCGCCTAGAGCACCTCCTTGCCCTCCCCTTTCTCCCCCACCACCCTCTCCGGCTCCTCCTCTCCTAGTCGCTGCCACCATGACACCCCTGTCGTGCCGCCTCATGGCACCGCCGCCAGCCCGCCTCGGCTACCCTGCCCTACTGGCGATTGCTCCGGTGAGCTCCTACCATTTCCCTATCACTAATGCTCGCTCGCATTCATCTCCTCTCCCTCCCCAGCACCACCGCACCTTTCACTCTCTACGGCCGGCCGCCGCATGTTGTCTCTCGGCCACCACCGACTGCCTCAAGTCACGCCACCACCACCCTTGGACCACCTCCCCTTCCCAGTTCCATTTTTGCCATCCATGGCCGCCGCCGTCCTCTCTGCCGCCACCGTCTAGCACCACCCGAGCCACCTCCGGCCCTCCTCTATTCTCCTCTGCTCTCTCTTCCTCTATGTGCTTCTCTGTGTGGGTGTGGTGGCTCTATGACAGTAGGCCCCACCAAAGGGATTGGTTAAGTAATGAGAAGATTAGCTAGAAATCACTTGTATAATTTGGTTAGCCATTTGCACTGTTAGTGGTACTAATCGACTCGGGTTACCCTCCCCTATCTTCTTTCACTGACCATGGGCCCCACCCATCATAGAGGGAAGGGTATAAAGGTCATTTGGTAGTGTCTCTCTCTCCAAAACAACAAATAATAATATAATAATCGCCTTAGTGTCCTACGGCCAAAATCCACGAAATTTGAGTGTCTTCTGGCGAAGCCATGTTTTTTGGATGTCCGCCGGCAAGGGATGCGAAAGTTCAGTGCCCTGTAGCCAATTTTCCCTAAGTTCTTCTACGACCAGTACCCTGTCATAGGTTTTTCTACGACCACAAGATCCTAAAGATGAAATCAATTCTCGATTACCTTTAGGCACTCCGTCTTGTCCTCTGCGAACAGGACCGCCAGGATTTAAGGAGCCACCACATTCGGTGGCGGGGATTTCTCACAAATAAGCTTGACTTGAACGTTAACTTTATCTTGTGAGAGGTCTATAATAGCAAGGAAACTTTCAACAAGCCAAATCCAAAATTAACAGAAAGAAAGCTAAAATGGAAGTTTACTCACCCTCCTCGTAATATCTGGTCAGGTCTTGCAGCCCCGAATACCTCCACATGGGATGAGCCCTCTTCTTCAGAGGGCTAATGTAGCGTGTGATGAAATCCTTCACCACATGCCATCCGGTAAGCCCCCTTTTCCTTCAAGTCTTTGATGGCTTGAATGTAGGGGGCGATTCAGCTGAGATCGTTGGGAGTCGAATCCCAGGAAGGATTCTTCTTGGCTCAATTTTTGGCGAAGGAGAGGCTGTTCTCAGTGGTCGTCTCCCAGTAGAACCACCTCTTCTTACATCCCGACCACGACGACCGGGTAAACATCTGAATATACTCCTTCGACCTCCCATCGTGGAGCTTCAAACTACAACTACTGGTGACTCCAATTAACCTGGTCATTCCATAAAAGTACTGGAACAACTCCAAGTCGGCCGGAATCCTCAAGTAGGCCTCGCACAAGTAAACGAACATGTCTAACATCGTGATGGAATTGGGAACAAGGTTTACCAACTCCACCCCGAAGTGTTCGAGTACAAGGGTGAGGAAAGGGTGAGCAGGCAACCGAATGCCACACTCACAAAATGTTTGGAAGACGGGAATTTGCCAAATCTCCCCCGACGGCCAATGCTGCCCGGCAGCCTCGATCGACTTCACAAACTAACCCTTCGAAATCTTCTCGGCAGCGAGGAACTTGGCCGGTGGCCAAAATGGGCGGCTGGGTCCCTGAGGAGGTCATGCGAGGTGGTGGTGCCGGCGGAGTAACACGGTGGCGGCGCAGGTGGCCGAGGCGGCGCACGGGCGGCGCGGTCGTGTGGTGTTGCCGGCGACTCGACGATGATGTGAGGACACTTTCGCGTGCATGGGCACTGGTGGGGTGTGGGGAATTCACAACAGCGGATGAAGGGGGCCAAGGGTGGCTGTGGCGGCCGGGCGTCGAGAGCCCGCGGTGGCGCGAGGGGGATGTCACCGCGGCGGCGTTGCGGTGGGAGGAAGCTCCAAAGGATGACAGGGAGAGGTTAGGAGAGGTCCCAGGATGCTCTCGGTGCGGTGAATCGGGCCAGAGCTTTGTGAGTAGGGCACGGTGGCTCAGGCAGCGATTTTGGCCTGACTTGATGAAGACGGCGACGTGCGGCTCTCCGGTGGATGGAGCTTGCAATTGAAGGAGGAGAAAGCTTCCTCGTGGGCTGGAGCACGGTGTGACGTGGACGGCAGGTGGCGGAGCTCACCGACGGGGACGGAGCGGTGATGTGCGCCCGCGGTGGCTTGGAGCTCTAAGCTGCAGCTGTCTTTGGTGAAGACACGAGGGAAGGGGGAGAGGATGGCTAGCAGAGGCAGGGAGAGCTGCGGCACTGACCATTTGTAGGAAGGGGCGGAGAGGGCGAGATGGCCGGCGGTATGGGCGAGCTGGGAGGTGTGGCGGCCATGCAAGGGGTGGCGTGGCGCGCGCTGAAGGAAGGAGATGAGCAGAGAGAGAGGATGGCCGAGAGGTGGCATAGGTAGGTCTTTGGCGGTCGAACAAGTTAGGCGTCTTGAGCGAAAAGGAACCGGCCGATAGAAAGATTCGGCCCAAAGCCAGAAAGAGAATTAAAAAGGAATTTTCGAATAAATAAATACCAGAAAACGAAAAGTCTTTTTAGAAAATAGTTCATACATCCCAAAAATTCTAGAAAAATGCACATAAATTTCTTGAACTATTTGGAACTTAATAAAAATACTTTAAACTTAACTTTATCATTTAACTTTGCAAACAAATTATTTTTAATTTCGGGACAAAAAGGAAAACCTTTTTAAAATCCAATAAAATACTTAATTTATTACTTATTTGACTTTAAATTCAAGTAAAATATTTAAGTTTTATTTTTAACCAAAATTGAAATTTTGGGATGTTACATTATCCCCCATAATGCTACGTCCGAATGAGGAACCAGCTTCCTCAGAGGGCAAGGGTCAATCTGACCACAATCAGGATTGCACCAAGACAGGCTCAGAGCATGACGAGTGTTCCCCCTCCAAGTGTTCAAGTCCGTCTGAGTCAGTCCGACCTGGCACGACAAGTCCTAGAGGCAACCATTCCGGAGCTTCATCAGCACCTGGTGATCGTCTCTCTCAGGTTAGCCCCACAAAGAATGGGGTCGAACATGCTTTTCCTGCGAGTTCAACCATCCCATCGCAGGACTCACCTATGCACGGAGACAGTTATAACCCGGAATTCCCCTTCCTGCAGGGGTTTGCTCCAAGTCGCCAGACGGTGTCACTCAACTACTCCTCAAGCTAGGAGGCCTCAAACGTAGGTGGAGATCATCAATGGGAGGTCTTCGTTCTTCCCTCAAGTGATGATCACTCTCCCTGAGACAGGACTGGGGATGCTCCCCAACGATCACACACTGCGACCCTTCGTGGCAATGACGAGTACATCTCCGACGATGAACAGAGTCAACGCTCTAATGAACGTGAAGGAGATTCTCGACATACTCGCACTTCACGTCATGTCGACATGGGACCAACAGCCATAATCGTGCTGGGATAGAGCCGTGCCATCCCAGGACTACCTCCAGCCTCCACTTATTCCTGCCATCGCAGGTGCCCGCGCTTGCCACCTTGCCAGTGCTTTTCTTGGCCCGGCTGGGTTGCGAGACCAAGCATGGCACGAATACTTGGGCCGTGTCAGCCCGGCCCAGCCCAGCTAGAATATGAGTCGTGCCATGTCCGGGCTGGGCCAACAATATCGTGCTTCATTCTGTTGGGAAGCACGACCCATCTTACCACCTCTAGAATACATCATTGTGGATTCGGGCCAATGGACTATCCTGAGACCTGAGAGCTCCCTTAGCAGCCAAGAAATGCACTACTGAATTACAAGAACGCGGGCAATAATCCACCCGAGCCGATTGAAACCCCAAAATCAAGTTACCTTTTTGCTTCTCCCACTAGAACTCCAAAAGTTGCAAAATTGTAGTCCGAACCAGTCATGGCCTGGTATTTTGATTAGTTATCGTATGATTCTTTTTTATACTCTGAACGAGTCACTCGTTTAGCAGAGGAGTCGCATCATTCACATGAGTTTTTGTTGCTTCTATTAAAGCACCTCTGATGCATGTGGGTGGGGACGTGGATCCTCTGCCTAGCTAGGCCAGAGGTGCACAGTACGATTGATAACAAATGATCTAGATTGATAGAGTACGGTATTGTGCTACAGCAATTGACGATAAACCACTATAGCATTTCACGTGTATGGTAAAAAGCAGCACTGCTTCTACAGTTTTTGCCAAGCATTATTGCGTAAAATCTCAGAGACACAATGATCCACCGCTTGATACTATAGATGCCCGGATCCATGTGGGTGGATGACGTGGTTTGTTGCCGACAAGTCCTGAGGCAATCATTCCGAAGCTTCATCAGCACCTCGTTATCGTCTCTCTCAGGTTAGCCCCACAAAGAATGGGGTCGAACATGCTTTTCCTGTGAGTTCGACCATCCCATCGCAGGACTCACCTGCGGATAGAGACAGTTATAACCCGGAATTCCCCTTCAGGAGGGGTTTCCTCCAAGTCACCAGACAATATCTCTCGACTACTCCTCAAGTGAGGAGGCCTCAAGTGAAGGTGAAGATCATCAACGAGAGATCTTCGTCCTTCCCTCAGGTGAAGATCACTCTCCCAGAGACAGGGCTGAGGATGCTCCCCAACAATCACACGCTGCGACGCTTCATGGCAATGACGAGTACATCTCCGACGATGAACAGAGTCAACGCTCTGATGAACGTTAAGGAGATTCTCAACATACTCGCACTTCACGTCGTGTCGACACGAGACAAACAACCATAATCGTGCCGGCATAGTGTCGTGCCATCCCAGGACCACCTCTGGCCTCCACTTATTCCCCGCCACGCATCGTGCCCGCACCTTGCCGCCGCCGTGCTTTGCCGGCCCGCTGGGCTGGCTTGCAGACCCAAGCACGACACGAACACTCGGGCCGTGTCGGCCCGGCCTAGCCCAGCTACAATATGAGTCGTGCCATGTCTGGGCTGGGCCAACAATATCGTGCTTCGTTCTGTTGGGAAGCACGACCCATCTTACCACCTCTAGAATGCATCATTGTGGATTCGGGCCAATGGACTATCCCGAGACCTAAGAGCACCCTTAGCAGCCAAGAAATGCGCTTCTGAATTACAAGAACGTGGGCAATAATCCACCCGAGCCGATTGAAACCCCAAAATCAAGTTACCTTTTTGCTTCTCCCACTAGAACTCCAAAAGTTGCAAAATCGTACTCCGAACCAGTCATGGCCTGGTATTTTGATTAGTTATCGTATGATTCTTTTTTATACTCCGAACCAGTCGCCTGTTCAGCAGAGGAGTCACATTGTTCACACGAGTTTTTGTTGCTTCTATTAAATCACTCTGATGCATGTGGGTAGGGATGTGGATCCTCTGCCTAGCTAGGCCAGAGGTGCACAGTACGATTGATAACGAATGGTCTAGATTGATTGAGTACGGTATTGTGCTATAGCAATTGACGACAAACCACTATAGCATTTCACGTGTATGGTAAAAAGCAGCACTGCTTCTACAGTTTTTGCCAAGCATTATTTCAAAAATTCTCTGATGATCCTTTGCAAGATACTATAGATGCCCGGATCCATGTGGGTGGACGACGTGGTTTGTTGCCGACAAGTCCTGAGGCAATCATTTCGGAGCTTCATCAGCACCTGGTGATCGTCTCTCTCAGGTTAGCCCCAGAAAGAATGGGGTCGAATATGCTTTTCCTGTGAGTTCGACCATCCCATCGCGGGACTCACCTACGGACGGAGACAGTTATAACCCGGAATTCCCCTTCCAGGAGGGGTTTGCTCCAAGTCTCCAAACAGTGTCTCTCGACTACTCCTCAAGCGAGGAGGTCTCAAGCGTAGTTGGAGATCATCAACACGAGGTCTTCATCCTTCCCTCAGGTGAAGATCACTCTCCCAGAGACAGGGCTGAGGATGCTCCCCAACGATCACACGCTGCGACGCTTCATGGCAATGACGAGTACATCTCCGACGATGAACAGAGTCAACGCTCTGATGAACGTCAAGGAGATTCTCAACATACTCGCACTTCACATCGTGTCGACACGAGACAAACAACCATAATCGTGCCGGCATAGTGTCGTGCCATCCCAGGACCACCTCCGGCCTCCACTTATTCTCCGCCACGCATCGTGCCCGCACCTTGCCACCGCCGTGCTTTACCGGCCCACTGGGCTGGCTTGCAGACCCAAGCACGACACGAACACTTGGGCCATGTCGGCCCGGCCTAGCCCAGCTACAATATGAGTCGTGCCATGTCCGGGCTGGGCCAACAATATCGTGCTTCGTTCTGTTGGGAAGCATGACCCATCTTACCACCTCTAGAATACATCATTGTGGATTTGGGCCAATGGACTATCCCGAGACCTGAGAGCACCCTTAGCAGCCAAGAAATGTGCTTCTGAATTACAAGAACGCGGGCAATAATCCACCCGAGCCGATTGAAACCCCAAAATCAAGTTACCTTTTTGCTTCTCCCACTAGAACTCCAAAAGTTGCAAAATCGTACTCCGAACCAGTCATGGCCTGGTATTTTGATTAGTTATCATATGATTCTTTTTTATACTCCGAACCAATTGCCCATTCAGCAGAGGAGTCGCATCGTTCACACGAGTTTTTGTTGCTTCTATTAAAGCACCTCTGATGCATGTGGGTGGGGACGTGGATCCTCTGCCTAGCTAGGCCAGAGGTGCACAATACGATTGATAACGAATGATCTAGATTGATTGAGTACAGTATTGTGCTATAGCAATTGACGACAAACCACTATAGCATTTCACGTGTATGGTAAAAAGCAGCACTGCTTCTACAGTTTTTGCCAAGCATTATTGCAAAAAATTCTACAGTGATCCACTGCAGTACTATAGATGCCCGGATCCATGTGGGCGGACGACGTGGTTTGTTGCCGACAAGTCCTGAGGCAATCATTCTGGAGCTTCATCAGCACCTGGTGATTGTCTCTCTTAGGTTAGCCCTAGAAAGAATGGGGTCGAATATGCTTTTCCTGCGAGTTCGACCATCCCATCGTGGGACTCACCTGCGGACGGAGACAGTTATAACCCAGAATTCCCCTTCCAGGAGGGGTTTGCTCCAAGTCGCCAGACAGTGTCTCTCGACTACTCCTCAAGCGAGGAGGTCTCAAGCGTAGTTGGAGATCATCAACAGGAGGTCTTCGTCCTTCCCTCAAGTGATGATCACTCTCCCAGAGACAGGGCTGAGGATGCTCCCCAACGATCACACGCTACGACCCTTCGTGGCAATGACGAGTACATCTCCAACGATGAACAGAGTCAACACTCTAATGAACGTGAAGGAGATTCTCGACATACTCGCACTTCACTGAGGCAAACTCGAGGCTCAGGTATAGACATTCCTGAGACAACCCAACAGAGAAGGATCGCGGTTCAGAGAAATCTGCCTGGACACATCCACTATCAGTTGGATGAAGCTCAAGAACTCCAGCGCATCCATGAACTTCTCGAGAACCAATCTCGAGAACTTGCTCGAACGCCAGGCTACGCCCTCTTCGCTGAAGAGATCGCACAAAGGTTTCGAAGCACGATGGCCAAAAGCGAGCACCCTCGCCGCCATCAACCCAGAAGTCATGGCGGTACGACTTCATCAGCTTCCAGCCGCTCGAATAACTCACCGCGAGGAGATCGCCGTGACAACCGATCACGACGCTCTCCTGACCTTCACTCTAGTCGAAGGAGAGTTCTTCGAATGGCTGATAATCAACAAGCTCCCAAGAGAGGTGATCGTTCACCACTTCAAACCAGAAATCTACAACGGCGGATGGAATACGAGGAGTATTTCCCTCGTAAGGTTGAGACCTACCACAGGTCAGGTCCACCTACGACTGGGTATCATCGCGTACGATCACCTGGTGACGTCAATCCTTCTCTTCTACAAAGAAGGCGTCAAGAAGTCATTACTGGGTGTCGGGCTTTCTCACCCGACCTCCAAGCAGTTCGCTGGCCGCCTCGGTTTCGATCAGTGAACATGGAGAAGTTCAATGTATCTCAAAATCCCATTGAATTCTTCTAGATCTACACGACTGTTGTCCGAGCAGCAGGAGGAGGAGAGCATGTAATGGCAAATTACCTTTCTACTGTGTTCGAGGGATTTGCTCGATCGTAGTTCTTAAATCAGCCACTCGAGTCGATTTATTCATAGCAGCATCTCTGCAATCTCTTACTGGCCAATTTCAAGGGCACCTACCATTGTCCTAAAAAGGAGGACGACTTGCACAGGATGAGACAGAACGACCACGAGACTCTGCGCCAGTTCATTCGACGCTTCAGTCAGGTTCGAAAATCCATTCCTGAGGTTTCTGACTCTTTTGTCATCAGAGCATTCAAGCAGGTAGTCCGTAGTAGAAGGATCACGGAGGATATCACCTTAAATCCTCCTGCCACTGTCGTCGAGCTCTTCGAGATGGCCGATCGATATGCTACCATTGCTGAAGCAGTCGAGTGGAACAACACTATTGATCGAGATGATAAAATTCCGCAAGAGGTGGGCGGAAGTGGTAAAAAGAAGGATAATAAGGCCAGAAAATCTAAGAACAAGGCAAAGAGCCAAAAGCTTCAAGCTAATAGTTACAAGGAAGTCTTGGCCGTGAGCGATAAAAATCCTCAAGGCTCTAAGCTATACACTGATCGAGGCAAAGGTAAGCGCCCCGAGCGAAAGAACGACAAGCATAGGTGGTGTCATTTCCATAAAAAGGAAGGCCACGACCTTCGCAACTGCCGAGTTTCCCTACGAAAACTCGAAGACTACTACAACGGCAAAGGACCACTTCCTACCCTCGAAGAGGTAGGGCAAGCCAGTGGTCGTACATAGTTAGACAACAAGGAGATGTTATTTCAAGATCCCAAGCACACCATTGAGCACATCTATGGGGGATCATCGGCATACGAGTCTAAATGATAGCTTAAGGATGTCGAGCGCGGGGTAAACTCTGTTGACCCTCCTCTTGTCAATAAATTGCCGAAGTGGTCGAAAGTCACCATCTCCTTCGAGAAGGGTGACTGCCTGATCCCTTCCACTTGACCAGGTCATTTTTTGATCATGGTCGAGCCCACCATCAACAACTGTCGAGTAAATTGAGTATTGATTGATGGTGGTAGCTCGTTAAACATTCTGTTTACGAGAACTCTGGATGAGATGCTGGTACCCAAGACAAAGGTAAGACCAGTACGATATTCTTTTCATGGTATTGTACCGGGATCTTTGGTCAAACCTATTGGCCAAGTTTCTCTTCCTTTAGCATTTGGTTCTCCAAGTTATTTCAGGACAGAGAAGATCTCCTTTGATGTGGTCGATTTCGATACGGCAGATAACACCATACTCGAATGACCAACTTTGGCAAAATTGTTAATCACTACTCATTATGGGTATCAATGTTTTAAGATGCTAGGTCCCAAAGGAGTGATCACAATTCATTGTGATAAAAAGATGGCGCACACGTGTGACCGCCGATCCCTCAAGATGATTGGCTAGATACCACCTTGAGAAGAAAACAAAGGGCAGCCTTTGACCAAGCAGTTGAAGCCTAAAGCTGCACCTAAGCCGAACGACCAAGTCAAGGAGGTTCCTTTGGATCTAGAGGAGCCCTCAGAGACTGTTCGCATTAGGGATACTTCTGAACCTAAATAGGGAGATGCCCTCATCGCTTTCCTCCGAGCAAACGCAGATGTCTTCGTGTGGCAAGCATCCGACACACCCAGAGTCCCTAGGGAAGTGTTCGAGCATAGGCTAGCTCTACGGCCAGACAAAGTACCCGTAAAACAAAAATTACGGAGATTTGCCCCCTGATCGACGAGATGCTATAAGGTCAGAATTGGACAAGCTGTTTAAAGCAGGATTTATAAGAGAAGTCGACCATTCAAAGTGGTCGGCCAACCCTGTAATGGTTAGGAAGTCTCATGGCAAGTGGCGAATGTGTGTAGACTTCACTGATCTTAATAAAGCTTGTCCAAAAGATGATTTCCCTTTACCTCGTATCGATCAGTTGGTTGATTCTACTGCTGGTTGTGAAAGATTAAGTTTTCTAGATGCATATTCTGGCTACCGTCAGATTAATATGTGTCTAGAAGATGAAGAAAGGACCACATTTATTACTCTATTTGGTACATTCTGTTATGTCAAAATGCCATTTGGTCTAAAAAATGCTGGTGCTTCTTTTCAACGCTTGATGCAATCGACTTTTTCACCTCAACTTGGGCGAAACTTGGAGGCCTATGTTGACGATCTAGTCGAAAAAAGCATCAAGCGGCTTAATCATGTTTTCGACTTGCAGGAGACATTCGACAACCTCAGAAAACACTACCTGAAACTCAATCCTGAAAAATGTGTGTTTGGAGTCTCTTCAGGAAAATTGCTTGGATTCCTTGTCTCTGTACGAGGAATCGAAGCAAATCCCGAAAAGATAAAGGCCATCGTGCAAATGCGCCCTCCAACCCCGTAGAAACAAGTCCATAAACTCACAGGATACATGGCAGCTTTAAGTCGTTTCATCGCACGACTAGGAGAAAAAGGACTGCCTTTTTTCAAACTTCTAAGGAAGCACGAGGGTTTTGAGTGGTCGGAAGAGGCAAACGCTGCATTTGAGGATGTCAAGAGGTATCTTACAAGTGCTCCTCTTTTGGTTTCACCAAAACCAGAAGAGACGCTCTTAATTTATCTAGCTACCACGCCACAGGCAGTGAGCGCAGTACTGGTCGTAGAGCGTGAAAACGTTCAACGACCAATTTACTACGTAAGTGAAGTTTTACACGGGCCTAAGGAGCGTTACCCTTAGGTCCAAAAACTTCTATATGTCCTCCTTATGTCTTCGAGGAAACTACAACATTATTTTCAGGCGCACAAGATAATTGTGTTGTCTGAGTTTCCCTTAGGAGTGATCCTCTAGAACAGGAAAGCAGCGGGACACATGGCAAAATGATCAGTAGAACTTGGGGAGTTTGACCTCCATCTTGTGTCCCAAACGGCCTTTAAATCCTAGATCTTGGCAGACTTTGTCACTGAATGGATAAATCCTGAACCTATTCAGGATCCCCAGTACGATACCCACGACTAGTGGACGATGTACTTTGATGTGTCACTTACTTTAAGTGGCTCAGGGGCTGGGGTGGTCCTGGAATCTCCTAACAGAGAGACCTTAAAGTATGTTATTCAATTAAACTTTCAGGCCACTAACAACGTGGCAGAATACAAAGGTTTGCTGGCTGGCATACGAGCTACGAAAGCGCTCGCGGTTCGACGACTACTTGTGAGAGGAGACTCTCAACTAGTCGTCAATTAAGTCGAAAAAGAGTACCAGTGCTCTAATCCGACCATGTCTCGGTACTTATCGGAGGTTCAAAAGCTTGAAAAGCATTTTTTCGGTTTCGAGGTACAATTTATCCCTTGAAAGGATAATTTCCTCGCAGACCAGCTTGCTCGTATAGCTTCTTCCCGATCACAAGTACCAAAATGAGTCTTCTTGGAGCAGCTCCAGAAGCCGTCTCTGGTCGAAACACCAGAGACAACTCCTATTGAGACAGCCTTTGTAGAATACGAGGATACCTGGATGAATCTCATCTACGAGTGTCTTCAGACGGGTACCATACCTGATAATGATCTCGAGGTAGATCACTTACCCCGAAAGGCCAAAATGTATACTTTGGTTGAAGGAGTCCTCTATAATCGAGGCACTCAAGGGGTACTCATGCGATGCATATCGCAGAGAGAAGGACTAAACCTCCTTCATGACATACTTGGGGGCATCTGTGGAACTCATCCTTCCCACAGAACGCTGGTCAGAAAAGCCTTTCGACAAGGCTTTTACTGGCCAACAGCTCTCTACGATGCTAAAGAGTTGGTTAAGAAATGTGTACAATACCAGTTTCATAGCAGGCAAATACACCAACCGGCTTAGGCATTATAGACAATTCCTCTATCTTAGCCTTTTGCGACATGTTGCCCATCCTCAAAGCAATGGGGTATTCGAAAGAGCGAATGGCCAAATAATGCAGGGAATCAAAACCTGAGTCTTCGACCAGCTTGTCAAGCACTCGGGGGTTTGGGTACAAGAATTACTCTCAGTATTATGGGCAGTTCATCATACGAGTCGTAGACTCTGCCATTGAAACACCTTTTTTCCTAGTTTTGGTCGGCTATACTTCCACCAGAACTAAAGATCAGGTCAGTAAGGGTCGAAACTTTCATCGAGTCAATCCAGGAACAACTTCGAGCGGATGACATTAAACTGCTCGAAGACAAGAGAAATCAAGCCTTAATCCGTTCAGTAGTCTACCAACAAGCCCTGCATAAATACTACGATCGTAAGGTCCAACCTCGTAGCCTTGCTATAGGTGATTTGGTATTGAGGAAAATTCAATCTCAGTCTAATCGGAACAAGCTTTCCCCCAAGTGGGAAGATCCATACGCCGTGGTCGAAGTCATGCGACCAGGTTCGGTACGACTAGCAATGAAAGACAGCCGGATTCTCTCCAATTCCTAGAACATCGACCAGTTACGCAAATTTTATGTGTAACCGACCAATCTTACAATAAAGCATCAGGTTCTTTCTATCTTTATTGTCTTACTTTGAGTAGCGCTTTAACAATTTCTCGACCATTCCCTGGTCGTAGGTCTCCCTACGACCAGACCCTAGTCACAAGTTTTTCTGCGATAAGACCCTGGTCATACGTCCTACTACGACCAACACTCATTTCTCCTTTACACTGGTCGAAAGAATGGTAGCATCACCTAGTCGAAGTCTTTCCTTTCTGCACGTGGTTCCGCCCACTAGAAGGAACTTCCTAGTGTCGACTTGTTCCTCCCTTTTGCTACCAATACAAAGGACTTGGGTTCAACTCACATGGTCGAAATATTTTTAAACCAACTCTTAGTATCTTAGATTATTTCTTCATTAATTTTTGAAAAATAAACTAAGAAGAGTACACTTTTCTAATTTGCTTGAATACTTTTGGTAAACTCGTTTCGTTTCAATTGGTCGGAGAAAGACACAACATCTAGTCGAAGCCTTTCCTCTCTACATGTGGTCCTGCCCACTAGAAGGAACTTCCTAGTGTCGTCCAATTTCTAACTCTTACTACCAGAGCGAACCTACCGAGCGCACTGGAATAAGTTGAACGAATTTTTAAGTTACTCCAAACGTTTGTCTAACTCAAGTTGATCGTTCTTGATTTAATTAATCTGGTCGGAGAAGGTAACATCACCAAGTCGAAGTCTTTCCTCTCTGCATGTAGTCCTTCCCACTAGAAGGAACTTCCTAGTGTCGACTTGTTTCTACACTCTCGACCAGTACGAGAAAATCGTGATAAAAAAACTACAAGTTAGATAAACCTCTCTCTTTTTAGGAAAACTCATTTCGCACTATTTACTTGGTTTATCTAAATAAACCAAGCAAATAGTTGGGGACTAGGATAAATTTATTAACATGACTTCAATTCTTAGTCATAATCTCTTTTTTTCCATTCATTATCTTATGAGTTACTAACTCCTCGACAAGATGATTTGCAGCAAGAAGAAATGATTATATATACCAACAACAAAAACTTGTCTTTACAGGTTTCAAGTACAGACTACTCTGACGAGAGAGATCCTTTTTGCATCTCCTCCATGACTTCCTCACCGATCGACTGCATTTCCTCTATCAACTGCTCCGCTTCTACTTCAGAGCAGTCGAAGTCAGTTTTGATTGGTTGCAGATTAAGATTGGGGTCATGAGCCTTAAGTTTTGCCAAAACAAAACTTATTGCATCCTTGACCGCCTCTTTGATCGAATCGGCTTGGTTGGTCTTCGTAGTGGTCACCAACTCCTGCAAAGCTCCAACTTGTTCACCAATGGCACTCGAGTGAGCGAGCATCGTGTCTTCACGGGGAGTGATCCCCTCAGCATGAAGCCCACCAAGTATATTGTTCAGAAGAGAAATGTTTCCCTGAAGGTTGACTTTCATCGACTTCATCTCCTCTTGATTACGAGTCGAAGCCTCACAAAGTCGTTTTATTTCAACTGCTTGCTCTGAAAAGAATAAGACTAATCAGATAAAATGACCTCGAAAGGAAAATAAAACTAATAACAGGTAAAGACTTGCTTACCTGCTAGTCGAGAATCTAACTTCTTGACTTCCTCATGGTGAGAGGCAGTGCTGTTTATATAGCGCTCCTCCCACGATCGGACCTCTCGATCTTTTTCTTTGCTGATGCGGGTCACCTCGTGAAGAACCAAGGACTTTTCTTTGACCTCGGTTACGAGCTTCCTCACTTCGACCTCTTTTTCTGAAAAGGAATAAGAGTTAGAAAAATAAAAGAAGGTCGTAAGCGGTCTTAAGTTCAGCACTTACTATTTATTTGTCCCTACAACTTTTCAATTGCAGAGTGTGCCTCCTGAAGCTTCTTCAGAAGGCCTTCATTCTTCTCACTTAGCTTTTTCATCTCGGCTTGCTCAAAGTCAAGCGAATCAGCTAAGGTCTTTTCCTCGCTCTTGAATCTACAGAAGAAAAGAGTAGACGTGAGCATAGAACAAGCGGTCGTAAGTTTTTTCTACGACTGATACCTAGTCGCAAGTTTTTCTGCGACGAGCCTCTGGTCGTAAGTTTTTCTACGACCACTACCTAGTCATAAGATCTCCTATGACAATCCCCATAAGCATTGTGCGAGTGGTTGAAACATAAATGACCACAAGCAACAGTTGCTTACCATCTCTCTACCTGCTCGCAGAGCATCGCCTTCTCTATCGCAGCTGGACAAGTTGCCTGTTGTATTCAGCAACAATGATAATTTATTCCAAAACTTTCTGCATAAAGAAAGACAGTAAGAAGCTAGAAAATACATGTATGCGAGTACCGAATGACAGATACTTACATTCATAGTTGTTCGAGCAAACGAATATAATGTTGGAAATATGCCCTAGAGGCAATAATAGAGATGATTATATTTCATTATGTTCATAATATTGGGTAATATGTTATCCTGTTCCTTGAATGAATCATTGGTTATGAAGACTAACAAGTATGAGACTTGTGGGTGAAACTCTTTTAACTTATATGATGTCGTTCTAAATGAATCTCTGGTTGGATGTCAATGGTCGGAACACTAGTGACTCTATCGACCAACACATGTATTGATTGATGACCATGTTTCACCGGTCATGGATATAGGGATATCGAATCAATAATTTGAACCCATGTTAGAGAACATGGGGTTGGATTGACCCACCTTGAGACACTATTGAGATTGTTATGATTCTATGTGTCATTAGTTGGTCTCAGGCAATCATGATGTATAATCCTTAGACCTGGGATCAGCATGGTTTCCTACATGTGTAATAGCACTCTTAGGGGTTGCCAATCGCTACTCGTAACTGGGTAGTTATAAAGGTAGCTTTCGGGTATGCTATGAAACACGCGGAGGAATATGACTGGTCGGATATAGGATTTGCCCCTCCTAACATAACATGAGAGATATCTTTGGGCCCCTCGTCGTGGTTAGATAAAGTAAGTGCATGGCTATGCCACTAGTGGTCGAAGTGTTCGACCACGTAAAGTTATCCGACATTCGATCGAGAAAGTATTGAACAGTTCATAGATAACACAACATCTCACCTAGAGTTCAACCAGATATCGTGAGGCAAAGGTAGAATACACGAGTAGGTTGCTTAGTTCGATCAGTTACAGACTGGTCGTATGGAGATACGAGCTAGTCGTAGATCGGTCGAACGTAATCATAAAGTAGTCGTAACCTGGTCATGAGGAGTTACGAACTGGTCGTAGATCAGTCGAACGTAATCATAGAGTAGTCGTAACCTGGTCGTGAAGAGTTATGACCTGATCGTGACCAAATATGAATTGGTCGTATAGATATAGGACCTAGTCGTAAGTGATGAGGACTTGGTCGTAGATCATATTGCATTAAGGTTCGTCCGATGTAATTTATGTGTATTTAGAAATCGTTATGTCCTGCTAGGAACCACTAATGACTCATGGTCATAAAGGGTTTTTGAGTCACAACCGATAACGTATGATCCTACAGGGTCACACACTTAACGGGTTGGAACAAAACATGTTCGGATAGGATCCATCATGGGCACTATATAAGAAGGTGCATGAGGCTGTTGGAAATAAGGGGGGGGGGTGAACGTAATAGACAAGGCACACAAAAGTTGTGAGTTGAGTTGTTCCACCGAAACCCTAGCCGCCATCTTCCTTAGACCTCTCCCGTGCGACTTGGTGCTAGCACACCGGCGTACGGTTGTTCCTTCCCTGGACGTGTGGATACCGTACAGACGCTATTGCGGTTGCTGTTGCGCTCGAGGACGATCCACGATCTTTATAAGGAACTACATGAAGGGATACGGGTAGGCTACGATAGCGACAAATCAAAATTTCTACCACGTAAACCAGGAAGCCAAGCAAGAAGATGATCATAGATCGTTACCACTAGACGTGCAGAGCAGCAGAAGAAGTGTCGGAGCAGCCTGATCCGACGAAGAGCGTGTCGATGTACTCGTTGTAGTCGATCGTCCAAGCGGTTCGTTGGTTGATCGTCTCCTCCAAAGACTCTCGCAGTTCCTTGCGAAGATCGCGGATCGCCCTAAGCGCAACAACGAGAAGCGCCTCTATGGTATCCACACGCCCAGGAAGGAACAAATGCGACGGTGTGCTAGCACCAAATCGCACGGGAGGCTCTCAAGAAGATGGTGGCTAGGGTTTCAGAGGGCAACTCACGCCAACTCTATTATCCCAACAAATTTCATACATCTCCTTATATAGTGCCCGTGACGGATCCTATCCAAACACGCTTTACTTAATCGATTAGATCTTGGTTTGTTCTAACCTGCTAATGTGTGACCCGTTAGGTTCATGTGTAGTTCGGTTGTGAGACTGAAACCCTTTCCTACCACGAGTCGAAGCGGTTCCTAGCAGACATAACGATTCCTTAATACACACAAATTATATCGGACGAACCTTAATGCAATATGATCTACGCACCAGGTCCTCATCACTTACGACAGTGTCCTATCTCTATACGACCGATTCAGATTTGATCACGCACCAACTCGTAACTCCTCACGACTTGGTTTCACCACTGTGATTACGCTCGACCAGCCTACGACTTGCTTGTATCTCCATACGACCAAATCAGAGTCGGTCGAACTAAGCGACCTACTCATGTATTCTCCTTTGCCTCATGATATCTGGTTGAACTCCGGTGAGATGTTGTGTCATCCATGGGTATTCAATGCTTTCTCGATCGAGTATCGGATAACCTTATGTGGTCGAACTCTTCGACCACCAAAGGGCATGGCCATGCACTTTCTTTATCCGACCACTTCGAGGGCCCAGAGATATCTCTCCGTTATGTTAGGAGGGCAAATCCCATATCCCACCAAATCACATCCTCTCGCATGTTTCATAGCATACCCAAAGCTACCTTTATAACTACCAGCCATTTAGTAGCGTTTGGCAACCCCTAAGAGTGCTATTACACATGTAGGAAACCATGCTAATCTCAGGTCTAAGGATTATACATCATCATTGCTTGAGACCAACTAATGACACATAGAATCATAACAATCTCAATAGTGTCTCAAGGTGGGTCTTATCCAACACCATGTTTCTAACACGTGTCCACATTATTGATTCGATATCCTTATATCCATGACCGTGAAACATGGTCATCAATCAATGCATGTGTTAGTCGATAGTCACTAGTGTTCCACCAAAGGACTTTCGATTGTGGATACTTTTAGAACGACATCATCATAAGTTAAAAGAGCTTCACCAACAAGTCACATACTGCTAATCTTCATGACTCGATGATTCATTCAAGGAACATATTATCAAATATTGTGAACATAATGAAATATAATCATCTCTATGATTGCCTCTAGGGCATATTTCCAACAGTCTCTCACTTGCACTAGAGTCAATCATTTAAGTATCTAATACCGATAGCTCTTGTGTGCGCCTCATGCTTTGGTGTGTGAGAGGCTTTGTCAACGGATCACAACATTTAAATCCGTATGAACTTTGCATATCTTAACATCTCCTCTATCCACCAATTCGCGAATGAGATGATAACGCCTCGAGTATGTGCTTGATTTCGATGGGATCTAGGCTCTCTAGCTCACAGTAATGGCTCCATTTTTGTCACAATAGAGATCCATTGGGCTTGAGGCACTGGAACCATACCCAACTCAGCAATAAAATTCCTTATCCAAACACCTTCTTTTGCGACTTCCGGCCGCAATGTACTCGACCTCTGCTGTGGAATCACTATCGTTTCTTGCTTGAACTTTTCCACTCACCGCACCTCCATTCAAAATGAATACAAAACCAGATTGCGAACGATAATCATCTTTGTCGGTTTGGAAGCTTGCATCGGTGTAACCATTTACAACCAGCTCTTCATCACCGCCATAAACTAGAAACGCATCCTTAGTCCTTCTCAAGAATTTAAGAATGTTTTTCACAACCGCCCAAAGGACCTTCACCGGATCACTTGGTATCTACTCAGTAACACTTAGAGCATATGATACATCTGGTCGAGTACATATCATGGCGTACATGATAGATCCAATAGCTGAAGCATATGGAATACCATTCATGTGGTCTCACTCATTAGTAGTCGAAGGACACTGACTCTTGCTAAGACTTATACCATGTGACATAGGCAAGAACCCTTTCTTGGTATTTTGCATGTTGAACCGAATCAACACCTTGTCAATATAAGTACTTTGGCTTAATCCAATTAGCCTTCTCGATCTATCTCTATAGATCTTTATTCCCAAGATATATGCTGCCTCTCCTAGGTCCTTCATAGAAAAACTATTTTTCAATGATGCCTTAACAGATTCCAGCATAGGAATGTCATTCCCAATCAATAATATGTCATCCATATATAAGATTAGGATTACAAGTGCGCTCCCACTAACCTTCATGTAAACACAAGGTTCTTCTTTGTTTTTGATTTAAACCAAATCTTTTGATCTCCTCATCAAAACGTATATTCCAACTCCGAGATGCTTGCTTCAATCCATAAATGGACTTCAAGTTTGCACACTTTACTAGCATTATTTGGATCAACAAAACCTTCAAGTTGTGTCATGTACACATCCTCACTTAGGTTTCCATTAAGGAAAGCCGCTTTTGACGATCCATTTGCCATATCTCATAGTCGAAATATGCAGCAATAGCTAGAATGATCCGTATAGATTTAAGCATCGCTACCGGTGAGAATGTCTCATCGTAGTCAACTCCTTGAACTTGTCGAAAACCTTTTGCGACTAGTCGAGCTTTATGAATGTGAACATTTCCATCCATATCAATCTTTTTCTTATAGATCCATTTGCACTCAATGGTTTTAACGCCATCAAGTGGATCGACCAGGTTCCAAACTTGGTTGTCTCTCATGGAGTCTATCTCGGATTTCATGGCTTCAAGCCATTTCTCAGAGTCTGGGTCCATCATCGGTTCCTTATAAGTGTTAGGCTCATCATTATTCAATAATAATACGTCATGTCCATACCTTATAGGCATTTGACATGGCCTTTTAGATCTACGTGGGGCTGATGTCTCATCTACAGGTTCAACAATATTTTGTTCATCCTGTAGAGGTTCAATAGGAGTTAAAACACTTTCAGATGTTTCCCGAATTTCTTCGAGTTGCACCTTTCTCCCACTGATTGTTTTGGAAAGAAACTCTGTTTCCAAAAAGACACTATTTCGGGCAACAAACACTTTGCTCTCCTCTAGGTTGTAGAAATAATATCCTTTGGTTTCCCTAGGATATCCTATAAAGAAGCATTTTTTTGACTTAGGTGTGAGTTTATCAGACGTCAGACGCTTAACATAGACATCACATCCCCAAATCTTTAGAAAGGACAAGCTAGGACTCTTCCCATCCATATCTCATATGGTGTCTTATCTCTTGATTTAGATGGTACCCTATTTAAAGTGAAAGCGGCCGCTTTCTAGAGCGTGAACCCCAAAAATACAATGGCAGATCGATTGGCTCATCATTGATCGAACCATGTCCAACAAGGTCCTATTACGCCGCCGACACCCCATTCCATTGTGGAGTACCGGTGTATGTAAGTCAGGAACAATTCCACATTGTTTCAAATGATTGCCAAATTCTCGCTCAAAATTCACCTCCACGATCGATCGCAAAGATTTGATTGTCTTGCCAAGTTGATTCTCAGACCTCATTCTCGAACTCTTTGAACTTTTCAAAGGATTCCGACTTGTGCCTCATTAAATAGATATATCCATATCTACTATAGTCATCGGTGAAAGTAATGAAGTATTGAAAACCACCTCTAGTCGTCGTGCTCATTGGTCCACACACATCAAGATGTATGAGTGCCAACAAGTCGGATGCCCTCTCATTCCGACCGGTGAAAGGTGTCTTGGTCATTTTCTCGAGTAGGCAAGACTCGATGTTTCAAATGATTCCAAATCAAATGAGTTTAGAATTCCATCATCATGGAGCTTCTTCATGTTTTTCACTTATGTGACCCAAACGACAATGCCGGATAAAAGTGGAATTCATATTATTAGGTCAAGCCTCTTTGCATTAATATTAAAGATGGGTGCATCATCAAGATTTAAAATAAACAACCCGCTCAAAACAGGAGCATAGCCATAAAACATATCATTCAAAAATATAGAACAACCATTGTCCTCAATAATGAATTTATAACCTCTCGCCATCAAACATGAGGCCGAGATAATGTTTCTACTCATGGTCGAACGTAATAACAATTATTTAATTCCATAATAAACTCAAGGCAAAACCAATGGTAAAGTCCCGACGGCTAATGCAGAACCTTTACTTTATTTCCGATGCGAAGATCCATCTCGCCTCTTGCAACTCTCCTATTCTTTGTTAGACTCTGCATCGAATTGCAAATATGAGCAACCGACCTGGTATCAAATACCCATGAGTTAACAGAAAAATCAGCAAGTAAAACATCTATAACATTAATAACTGAAGTGGAAGGTTTAGTCCCACCATTCTTTTTCGATCGCCTGTATTTCTTGCGTTCCTCTTCCAATGGCCTAGCTCTTTGCAAGAAAAGCATTCATTCTCTTGAGTCGGGCCGGACTTAGTCTTGGGTTTAGGTTTGTTGGTTTGGATCTCATCCAAACTTTAGCCTTGCCCTTTTCTTGACCCAAGTCTTAGCCTTCTTCTTGAAGCTTGTACTCTTTTGCACCATCATCACATGATGTTGCTTTTCTTAATCTTGTCCTCTGCAGTCTTAAGCATCATATGTAGTTTGGTGAGATTCTTGTCTAAGCCATTCATATGGAAGTTCGTAATGAACTGACCATAGCTTGCGTGAAGCAAAGCAAGAATCAAATCAGAGCCAACTCTTGACTCATTGGAAAACCAAGTTTTTCCAAGCTCTGTGTGTAACCAACCATTTTGATCACATGTGGGCTCACCGGACTACCCTCAGCTAGCTTACACGCAAACAAGTTCTTTGAGATCTCAAATCTCTCGGTTCTTGTTTGTGTCTCAAACATGCCTTTGAGTGCCACGATCATATCGTAGGCCTCAATGTTCTCAAACTGTTTCTGAAGGTCTGAGTTCATCGCAGCAAGCATGAGACAGCTAACATCAAGGGATTCATCACATGCCTTTTATAGGCAGATTTAAGAGTAGTAGTAGCATTATCAGCAGGCACATCTGGAATTGGTTCCTCTAGAACATGTTCCTTTTTATCTTGCCTAAGAACAATTCTTAGGTTGCGGGACCAATCCGCAAAATTTGTTCCATTCAGTTTTTCCTTTTCAAGTATCGAACGTAAAGCAAAATTGGATGTTGGTACAGCGATTGGTGCCATGATCTACAACATAAAATATGCAAAACTAAGACATATGTTCAAGAAAAGTAACTTCTATTAAACAATTTAATAAAGATACTCCCACTAAATACCATATCCCTCTTATGACATTTAGTGATTCAAGATCCACAATCAGGTAATCTACTAGTGAGCTTTGGCATCACTGCTAGAAGATTAATGAATTCGGTAAGCAACCCTTTGCTAATCATATCTCTATATGACTCTTGTTGTTGGGCAGCATCTCTATGCTTCGGCACCCAACCCTATGCCCCAAGGTCCATAACCGTTATGATGACCTTGTCAAGTTAAACCAATGCAATGCGTAAGTGTCCGACACAAACCCATCTAGTCAAGGAAAGTTAATGGCATTCCGCTTAGCAAGACCTACCATTAAAATACAAGACTTTTGATGGTGCGACTTATTGGAGGGCATCAATTTTAACTTAACATTATGTGAGGGAATTTTAATTTTATCATGTTAAAAGCATCTAATGAAAAACATGACTTAATATCATGACAGAATAAACACAAACATTCACAGATAATCATATCTTTGTGAAATAGTATGGCCCTTAACATGACGATCTCCATCAAGATGCTTCTACGTCCTCCGACCACCATGCTTGAAGTCTCCACCGCATTCATCTACTAAGCAATTACTCCTAAGAGCTAGTAATGAATTACATAGGATAATATCAAGCATCACATGTCGGACGCATGATCAGTTATATAATAATATGTAGCTCGATGGCTATCTCACAACATGACACGCAGGTCATGAAAATCCATACATGCATCACATACACAATGGGCCATACTATTCACATCAATCCCTGCAAAAACAAGTTACGCATAGAATCCAATTCTATCGGATGACATGAACACATATTACCTATAACGCGTGGTACGATCAGCCAGCACGGCGGTACGATCATCAGATTAATCATATTAACCCTATTCCAAGCCAATCTGATTACTGCCTTGATACGACCACATAATGCGACATACTCCGATGGCGGAATTCCGATCGGTAGGAGTATTATGCAAGGTAGTCGAAAAACAAGTCGAGTGAATCATCCGGTGCTCTTAACTTGTACCTCCTCGATACCCATCTACTACTAATCAAAATCGACGATCTAATCGACGGGGCCTAGGTTTCAGATACGACCAAGAATAGATCCAATCTACTACAACCACATATCAAGTATATGCGATCGATCCGATCAAAAACTACGCAGATGGCTCGATACCATCAAGGGATACGGGTAGGCTACGATAGCGACAAATCAAAATTTCTACCACGAAACCAGAAGCCAAGCAAGAAGATGATCATAGATCGTTACCACTAGACGCCAGCAGAAAGCGGCGGAAGAAGTGTCGAGCAACTGATCCGACGAAGAGCGTCGATGTATTGGTCGTAGTCGATCGTCCGGCGTCTTCGTTGGTTGATCGTCTCCTCCAAAGACCTCTGCAGTTCCTTGCGAAGATCGCGGATCGCCCTTAAGAGCAACAACGAGAAGCGCCTCTATGGTATCCACACGCCCAGGAAGGAACAACCAGACGCCGGTGTGCTAGCACCAAATCGCACGGGAGGCTCTCAAGAAGATGGTGGCTAGGGTTTGGTGAGGGCAACTCACGCCAACTCTATTATCCCAACAGCCTCATACATCTCCTTATATAGTGCCCGTGATGGATCCTATCCAAACACGCTTATTTAATCGTATTCAGTCTTGGTTTGTTCTAACCCGTTAAGTGTGACCCGTTAGGTTCATGTGTAGTTCGGTTGTGACTCGGAAACCCTTTCCGCCATGAGTCGAAGCGGTTCCTAGCAGACATAACGATTCCCGAATACACACAAATTATATCTGACGAACCTTAATGCAATATGATCTACGACTGTGTCCTCATCACTTACTTAAGTGTCCTATCTCTATATACACCAGCCAGATTTGATCACGACCAACTCGTAACTCCTCACGACTTGGTTTCACCACTCTGTGATTACGCTCGACCGGTCACGACTTGCTTGTATCTCCATACGACCAAATCAGTAGTGGTCGAACTGCTTACCTACTCATGTATTCTCCCTTTGCCTCATGATATCCGGGTTGAACTCCTGTGAGATGTTGTGTCATCCATGGACTGCTCAATGCTTTCTCGATCGAGTATCGGATAACCTTATGTGGTCGAACTCTTCGACCACCAAAGGGCATGGCCATGCACTTTCTTTATCCGACCACTTCGAGGGCCCGAGATATCTCTCTGTTATGTTAGGAGGGCAAATCCCATATCCGACCAGTCACATCCTCTGCATGTTTCATAGCATACCCAAAGCTACCTTTATAACTACCCAGCCATTTAGTAGCGTTTGGCAACCCCTAAGAGTGCTATTACACATGTAGGAAACCATGCTAATCTCAGGTCTAAGGATTATACATCATCATTGCTTGAGACCAACTAACGACACATAGAATCATAACAATCTCAATAGTGTCTCAAGGTGGGTCTTATCCAACACCACGTTCTCTAACACGTGTCCACATTATTGATTCGATATCCTTATATCCATGACCGTGAAACATGGTCATCAATCAATGCATGTGCTAGTCGATAGTCACTAGTGTTCCACCAAAGGACTTTCGACTGAGGATACTTTTAGAACGACATCATCATAAGTTAAAAAGAGCTTCACCAACAAGTCACATACTCGTTAATCTTCATGACTGATGATTCATTCAAGGAACATATTATCAAATATTGTGAACATAATGAAATATAATCATCTCTATGATTGCCTCTAGAGCATATTTCCAACACTACAGAGGTTGCTGGAGGAGACGATTGAATCTCGAGGACGCTGGACGATCGACTACGACCATTACATTGATGCGCTTTGCGTTGGACCGGGCTGCTCCAACTCTTCTTTCGCTGCTCTGCGCGTCTAGTGGTAACGATCTGTGATCATCTACTTGCTTGGCTTCCTGGTTTACGTGGTAGAATTTTTTGATTTATTGCTATCATAGCCTACCCGTATTCCAACAGATAATATGTAACGACCTGACCCAGGGGCAACCCGAGAGGTCCTTCAGGACCTCCTGGAAAGTCCACTAAGAACTCCCAGGATGTCCCATAGAGCATCCCGGTAGGACCGCCCAGGCCACACTCCACCCGAGAGCCACCCGTGAGGTTCTCCCAGATCTCTGGAAGTCCTTCAGGACCTCCCAGGAGGTCCGGTAATACCGCCCGGGTGCTCGGTAGGACCGGGGTCCGGTAGTTCCGCTCAAGGGTCCGGTAGGACCGCTCGAGGAGAACTGGGGTCTTGACCCGAGGCGAGTCTGGGACTCGAGGCCATCCCAAGCTCCACCTGCCCGACCGGTACTACCGCACAGAGGCCAGGTAGTACCGCTTAGCACATCCTGAGAGAAGGTCCTTGCAGGGCCAACCCCAGAAGGGTGCTGGGCTTGGAAAGACCTTAAGCCCCCTACGATCTAAACTAGTCCCCAGGGATCAATGACTAGTTCTCACAGCGAAACAAGTGATAACACACACATCCACAAAAGGCTTTATTAACAACAAAAGAGAGTTGATTACAAGGGGTTGCTTACAAGCTCCAGCAACCAAGAGCAAAATACAAAGCAAAAAACCAAAAGGATAGACTCCATCTATTACACCACGATTGTGATTGGGCCGAGAGGGCGGCCTAATTGATTTGGTCCTCCTCATCATCAAAGAAGTCTTCTCCTGCTCAATTCATCAATCAAGCAAGTATGAGCACAACAACCGTGCTCGCAAGTTACACCCATCAATTAACAGAATGACATGCATAAATGGATAACTCAAAGGGAGGCTTAATATGGTTGATTTGCATAAAGCCAAGTTTATTTCAAATACAAGTACTAAGTTCCAAGGCAGATTATAATAGTTAAAATTGCTCTAAATCTCGCCAGTTTTCAGTTGGATAACATTCATCAACAAGTGGTGAAGGATACCCTCCTGTCACATGGCTCCCCGCCCATTAACCATTTGGATAGAAATCCAAAACCAATTTCATAAGTCCTTTGAAAACCAAAACCAAGAGCTAACTTTGAGTGGCTTTGCTAGCATGTCCATAACCGTGGACACGACTATTCGAATAGATTTACGCTCTGCAGAGGTGTACAGCTTTACCCACATGACATGAATTCTCTAGTTTGTTTGGCATCCGTCAATGCCACCTCAAACTTCCTTTGGTGAGAGGTCTAGAGCACATGACAAGGCCTTTACAAAGCATTACTCCAACACAGTCCACCCTCGCTAAGGTTTCACCCCTTTGGATTACCCATCTGTAGGGTTCAGGCCCCTCTTGCGCTAGGTGGGACTACAAAGGTCGTCACATGACTACCCACCGCATCAATGGGATCAACCACGATGGAGCTTTGCAAATTAATCGGCCAGATCCTGCCCATACAGGACATGTGGTTGTACAGGGGGGGCTAGCAAGATGCGGCTTGGGCGGCTATCACAAAACCCCTAGGCCTCAAACCTACCCAAGTTGAGCCCGTGCATAGACATGCACCAGCCAAACAAACCAATCTGCCCAAGACCAAACCTATTTTTCCATTTCTGTTTTTCCAAACTATTTGTCAAAACCTCCATGACAACCCAATGTCATGGCTTTAAAAACATTAGATATTTTGGGTCTGAGAGTAAAAATAGATCCCAAATCAAGATTTTGGTCTAAGCAAGTCTAAGCATGAATTTTTTAAGAGCCACTGGTTCTCATTATTGTATAAACCAGGTTTTATCTATGGTGACAATGAAGTTGGTTCAACATAGACAGTGGCCATACAATGGAATTAGGCATAGCGATGAACAGAAAGATAGGCATTGAAATAACTTAGTGAAAGTAAGCATGCATATATCTTTGAAACAGAACATAAGTATCTTGAAATAATAGGTGCAATATGGTCAAGGGTGCAACTTGCCTTACTCAAAGTCTTGAGCTTCTTCTTCTTCTTCAAGGAACTCTCGCTCCTCACGACCTTCACAATCTACACGGTGAAAAACAAAATAACTCAAATAGAGCTCCAGCAAGATCCAAAGAAACTCTAATAAAACTCCAATATAAAACCAACTGAGAGGTGCTGGGTGATCAAGAGGAAGTCCAAGAAGCTTACTGGAGGAGGTCTAAGAACTGCTCGGTTGAGCCAGAGAGGGGAAGTGAGGAAGAAAGTGAGAGAGGAAGGGCTGTCTAAGCTTATAAAGCTGGAACCAACGAGATTTCCAAGGGCATACATGTTCAAGAGTTGGTGAAAAGGGGACAATGGTAGCAGGCTAAAGATGTGACAAAAGAATAGCACGGGTGCTGCAAAATGGTAGAAGCATTTAATGTGATACAACAGGCATTAAATGTGGGGAGACTCCCATGCGCAAAGGACACGGTCAAAGGATAAAGAAAGAGGAGTGTGACTGCCAAGTGGGACCAGTCAAAGCTCAAGGGGAGGTCCTACGGATAGGAGGTCCAAAGAACACAACAAGGGGGAGGTCCTGACGGTCAGATCAAAGCAAGGGGAGGTCTGGACGGTTAAGATCTCCAGAGGGGAGGTCTTAACGGCCAGATCTAACAAGGGATATGTCTGGACGGTTAAGATCTCCAAAGGGGAGGTCTTAACGACCAGACCTCACAAGGGGGAGGTTTGAACGGTTAGGATCTCCAAAGGGGAGGTCCTAATGGTCAGATCTGCAAAGGAGGAGGTCTGAACGGTTAGGATCTCCAAAGAGGAGGTCCTAACGGTCAAATCTAACAAAGGGGGAGGTCTGAACGGCTAGGATCTCCAAAGGGGAGGTCCTAACGGTCAGATCTACAAAGGAGGAGGTCTGAACGGTTAGGATCTCCAAAGGGGAGGTCCTAATGGTCAGATCTAATAAAGGGGGAGGACTGAACGGTTAGGATCTCCAAAGAGGAGGTCCTAACGGTCAGATCTACAAAGGAAGAGGTCTGAATGGTTAGGATCTCCAAAAGGGAGGTCCTAACGGTCAGATCTAACAAAGGGGGAGGTCTGCGGAGGCAATGGTACGCAGGAAGAACTGGAGCCATCATATCTCGATCGAACGAAGCGAGGTGACTGGGACGTTCGGACCATACAAATGTGCCCTCAAGATTGAGCCGCCCAGCACCAATCGAACGGTCCTCAAGTTAAGAAGGTTAAGCTCGGGCGGTCCAGCCACAAGTGCAAGCAGTAGGTCCAATCGATAGGGAGATATGGACCCTTAGCTTTAATAGGGATGAGGTCTAGAACTTTAGCTCTAACCAAAGAGAGATCTGAATCGAGCAGAAGGCTTGGACAAACGCGAGGGAGGTCCAAATGAACAAGAAGGAGGTCCTAGAGGACACAGGGAGGTCCTGAGGGATACGGGGAGATCCAAATAAATTTTAAGATGGTTCCAAGAGCACGGGGAGGTCCAATCATAGGTTTCAAGAGGTCCTGAGAAACGGTAACACCGCAAGGTGGGGGTGGTACTACCGTTATCAGGTAGTTTCGACTGCTACAAGGTGGTAAGAAAATTCCAGAACACATGTTTCTAGACTCTCGATTTTCCCTCGGAGCGGTATTACCGCGATTTGAAGGGCGGTAGTACCGGGTTGGCACAGAAGAAAACTTCCAGAGAGAGTTTCAAGAATTAAAGCAAAGGAGGTAAGTCCAAATGGACACAGTGGGGTTCAAAAGATACAGAGAGTGAGTTCAAATGGATTTGAGAAAGGTTTAGACTTGGAGAGGTCTAAACTTGGGAAGGAACCACAAAATGAGGTTTAGACCGGGGAAGGTACAAGCATTTGGGGAGGTCTAGACCTAAGGAGGTCTGGCCCAAAGGAGAGCAAAGCAAGCACAAAAAAGGGGAAGATCACTAAAGCTCCAACAAACTCAACAAACCATCAAGAAATTTTAGTTGAAGTTTGAGTTAGTTAATTTGAAATCCATCCTGAAATTTCAAGTTAAGCTTTGAATTTTCATCAAAACAAAATGGTTCTTTTTATTTCAAAGGTTCAAAAAGGCTCCAAAAAAATCAGGGTGTTACAAAAGTTGTGAGTTGAGTTGTTCCACCGAAACCCTAGCCGCCATATTCCTTAGAGCTCTCCCGTGCGACTTGGTGCTAGCACACCGGCGTACGGTTGTTCCTTCCCTGGACGTGTGGATACTGTAGAGACGCTACTGCGGTTGCTGTTGCGCTTGAGGATGATCCACGATCTTTATAAGGAACTACAGAGGTTGCTGAAGGAGATGATTGAATCACGAGGACGCTGGACGATCGACTACGACCACTACATTGATGCGCTTTGCGTTGGACCAAGCTGCTCCAACTCTTCTTTCGCTGCTCTGCGCGTCTAGTGGTAACAATCTGTGATCATCTATTTGCTTGGCTTCTTGGTTTACGTGGTAGAATTTTTTTGATTTGTTGCTATCGTAGCCTACCCGTATTCCAACAGATAATACCTTCGTGGGGTTCTTTAGTTCGTCGATCTCTTAAACTTGGTCCCACCACACCTTTTCGAGATGTTCATCATCGAAAACATCACCTCTGTTGGGAATTTCCTGTTGGAAATATGCCCTACAGGCAATCATAGAGATTATTATATTTCCTTATGTTCACAATATTGGATAAAATGTTATCTTGTTCCAAGAATAATATTGTTAATATTGATTATCAAGTATGTGACTTGATTGTGAAACTCTATATTTCTGCGATAATTATTCTTATACGATCCCTGGTCGGAAACATATGTGGACACATATGAATAGACTAGCATATGTATTGGTTGATGACTATGTTTCACGGGTCATGGATATGGAGATATCAAACCAATAATATGGACACATGTTAGAGAACATGATGTTGGATTAGACCCACCTTGAGACACTATTGAGATTATTATGATTCTATGTGTCGTTAGTTGGTCTCAAGCAATGTTGATGTATAATCCTTAGACCTGAGATTAGCATGGTTTCCTACATATGTAATAGCACTATTGGGGGTTGCCAAACGCTACACCGTAACTGGGTAGTTATAAAGGTAGTTTTTGGGTATGCTATGAAACATGCAGAGGAATGTGGCTGGTCGGATATGGGATTTTCCCCTCCTAACATAACAGGAGAGATGTCTCTGGGCCCCTTGTTGTGATCGGATAAAGAAAGTGCATGGCCATGCCACTAGTTGTCGAAGTGTTCGACCATATGAAGTTATCCGACACCTGATCGAGAAAGTATTGAACACTCCATGGATGATACAACATCTCACCTGGAGTTCAACCAGACATCGTGAGGCAAAGGGAGTATACACGAGTAGGTTGCTTAGTTCGAACAGTTACGGACTGGTCGTATGGAGTTACGAGCTGGTCGTTGACTGGTCGAACGTAATCACAGAGTGGTCGAAACCTGGTCGTAGGGACTTACGAACTGGTCGTGACCAAATACGAACTGGTCGTAAGTGATAAGGACCTGGTCGTAGATTATATTGCATTAAGGTTCGTTCGATATAATTTGTGTGTATTCGGGAATCGTTATGTTCTGTTAGGAGCCGCTACGACTCATGATCGGAAAGGGTTTCTGAGTCACAACCGATTACGCATGAACCTACATGGTCACACACTTAACGGGTTGGAACAAACCAGTACGAATACAATTCGACAAACGTGTTCGGATAGGATCCGTCACGAGCACTATATAAGGAGATGCATGAGGCTGTTGGGACGTACGCGTGAATCACCACCGAAACCCTAGCCGCCATCTTCCTGAGAGCTCTTCCGTGCGACTTGGTGCTAGTACGCTGGCGTACGGTTGTTCCTTCCCTGGACGTGTGGGTAACGTAGAGACACTACTGCGACTGTTGCACTTGAGGACGATCCGTGATCTTCACAAGGAACGGCAGACGTTGCTGGAGGAGACGATCGACTCATGAGGACGCTGGACGATCGACTACGACCACTACATCGACGCGCTCTACGTTGGACCAGTCGCTCCAACCCTTCTTCTATCGCTCTCGGCGTCGGTGGTAACGACTGTGATCATCTACTTGCTTGGCTTCCTAGTTTGCGTGGTAGAAATTTTTGATTTGTAGCTATCGTAGCCTACCCCGTGGCCCAACAATGGTATTAGAGCCATCCTGCGTAGTTTTTCATCTGGATTGATCGCATATACTTGATATGTGGTAGCAGTAGATTGGATCTATTACTGGTCAGGTCTGATAACCTAGATCGGTTCATATAGATGGAACGATCTAGACCCTGGTCGATAAAATCGATCGGTTTCTTGGTGGTAGTAGATGGGTTTACAAGGAGGTATGAGCTATAAGGACCAGATAGTTTATTGCGCTTGTTCATGACCACTCTGCATAACACTCCTACCGGTCGGAATTCCGCCATCGGAGTTTGCCGCAGTGTGTGGTCGTATCAAAGGCAATGATCAGAGTGGTTCGGAATAGGGTCCTTCGAACCCCGCCCGCTAACCAGCTAGCGGGACCGCCGTGCTGGCTAATCATACCACATGTTTTAGGTGGTATGTGCTCATGTCGTCCGATAGAATTGGATTCTGTGCATAACTTGTTTTTGCAGGATTGATGTGAATAGTATGATCCATAATGGTTCATGTATGAGATGCATGTATGTATGTAATTTTCATGACCTGTATGTCATGCTTATTGCAGCCCAAGGCTGTCTATATTTTTGTATAACGGCCTGCGTGTCGACTTGTGATGCTTCTTTACTCCTTGTAATTCATTACTAGCGCTATTAGGAGTAATGGCTTAGTGGGAGTGCTTGGAGGAGTCGACCACTCGGAGACATGGCGAACAGGATGCATGGTGATGGGGATCACCATGGAGAAGGGTCATACTATATCACAATGCAATTTGATTGTCTGTGAATGGCTTTATATTCCTGTTCATTTATTTCTATACATGTTTTTGCTTTAAATGCTTTTAACATGGTAGAAGTAAAATTCCCTCATATAATATTAAGATAAATTGATGCCCTCCCAAATATGCTGCACCATCCAAAGTCATGTATTTTAATAGTAGGTCTTGCCAAAGCAGAGTGCCATTAACTCTACTTGACTTGATGGGTTTGTGTCAGACACTTACACGCTGAGCATTGGTTTAACTTAACAAGGTTATCATAACAGTTGTGGACCTTGGGGCATAAAGGTTGGGTGCCGAAGCATAGAGATGTTGTCCAACAACAAGAGTCATATAGAGATATGATTAGCAAAGGTTGCTTACCATTTTCACTAGTCTTCTAGCAGTGATGCCAAAGCTCACTAGTAGATTAAATGATTATGGATCTTGATTCATTAAATGTCATAAGAGGGATATGGTATTTAGTGGGAGTATCTTTGTTAAATTGTTTAATGGAAGTTACTTTGATCGAACATATGTCTTAGTTTTGCATAATTTATGTTGTAGATCATGGCACCAACTGATGTACCTACATCCAGTTTTGCTTTACGTTCGATACTTGAAAGGGAAAAACTGAATGGAACGAATTTTGCGGATTGGTCCCGCAACCTAAGAATTATTCTTAGACAAGATAAAAATGAACATGTTCTAGAGGAACCAATTCCAGATGTGCCTACAGAGAATGCTGCTGCTGCTCTTAAAACCGCCTATAAAAAGGCATGTGATGAATCCCTTGATGTTAGCTATCTCATGCTTGCTACGATGAACTCAGACCTTCAGAAGCAGTTTGAGAACATTGAGGCCTGCGATATGATCGTGGCGCTCAAAGGCATGTTTGAGACACAAGCAAGAACTGAGAGATATGAGATCTCAAAGAACTTGTTTGGATGTAGGCTAGCTGAGGGTAGTCCGGTGAGCCCTCATGTGATCAAAATGGTTGGTTACACAGAGAGCTTGGAAAAACTGGGTTTTCCACTTAGTCAAGAGTTGGCTACAGATTTGATTCTTGCTTCGCTTCCTGAAAGCTATGGGCAATTCATTTTGAACTTCCATATGAATGGCTTAGACAAGAATCTCACCGAACTACATATGATGCTTAAGACAGCATAGGGCAGCATTAAGAAAAAGCAACAGTCATGTGATGATGGTGCAAAAAAAGTACAAGCTTCAAGAAGAAGGCCAAAACTTGGGTCAAGAAAAAGGGCAAGGCTAAAGTTTCGGATGAGATCCAAACTAACAAGCCTAAGCCCAAGACTAAATCTGGTCCAACTCAAGAGAATGAATGCTTTTGCTGCAAAGAGCTAGGCCATTGGAAGAGGAACTGCAAGAAATACCTGGCTGATCAGAAAAGGAATGGTGGGATTAAAACTTCCACTACAGGTATTAATGTTATAGATGTTTTTCTTGCTGACTCTTCTGTTAACTCATGGGTATTTGATACCGGATCGGTTGCTCATATCTGCAATTCGATGCAGAGTCTAACAAAGAGTAGGAGAATTACAAAGGGCGAGATGGATCTTCGCGTCGGGAATAAAGCAAGAGTTGCTGCATTAGCCGTCGGGACTTTGCCATTACTTTTGCCTTCAGGATTTATTATGGAATTGAATAATTGTTATTACGTTCCAGCCATTAGTAGAAACATTATCTCTGCCTCATGTTTGATGGTAGAGGGTTATAAATTCATTATAGAGAACAATGGTTGTTCTATATTTTTGAATGAAGTGTTTTATGACTATGCACCTGTTTTGAATGGGTTGTTTATTTTAAATCTTGTTGATGCATCCGTCTATAATATTAATGCAAAAAGGCTTCGGTCTAATGAAATGAATTCCACTTTCATTTGGCATTGTCATTTGGGTCACATAAGTGAGAAACGCATGAAAAAGCTCCATAATGATGGAACTCTAAACTCATTTGATTTGGAATCATTTGAAACATGTGAGTCTTGCCTGGTCGGAAAGATGACCAAGACACCTTTCACTGGTCGGAGTGAAAGGGCGTCCGACCAGTTGGCACTCATACATACTGATGTGTGTGGACCAATGAGTACGACAGCTAGAGGTGGTTTTCAGTACTTCATTACTTTCACCGATGACTATAGTAGATATGGTTATATCTACTTAATGAGGCACAAGTCAGGATCCTTTGAAAAGTTCAAGGAGTTCCAAAGTAAGGTACAGAATCAACTTGGCAAGACAATCAAATCTTTACGATCTGATCGTGGAGGTGAATTTTTGAGCCATGAGTTTGGTAGTCATTTGAAACAATGTAGAATTGTTCCACAGCTTACACCACCGGGCACTCCACAATGGAATGGTGTGTCCGAGCGGTGTAATAGGACCTTGTTGGACATGGTTCGATCAATGATGAGCCAATCAGATCTACCATTGTATTTTTGGGGTTACGCTCTAGAAATTGCCGCTTTCATTTTAAATAAGGTACCATCTAAATCAGTAGATAAGACACCATATGAGATGTGGACTGGGAAGAGTCCTAGTTTGTCTTTTCTAAGGGTTTGGGGATCTGATGTCTATGTTAAACGTTTGACGTCTGATAAACTCACACCCAAATCAGATAAATGCTCCTTTATAGGATATCATAGGGAAACCAAATGATATTATTTCTACAACCAGGAAGAAGGCAAAGTTTTTGTTGCCCGAAATGGTGTCTTTTGGAGAAAGAGTTTCTTTCAAAAGGAGTTAGTGGGAGAAAGGTGCAACTCGAAAAAATTTGAGAAACATCTGAAAGTGTTTCAACTCCTACTGAACCTCTACAGGATGAACAAAATGTTGTTGAACCTGTAGATGAGGCACCAGCCCCACGTAGATCTAAAAGGCCACGTCAATTGCCTACAAGGTATGGGCATGACGTATTATTATTGAATAATGATGAGCCTAAGACTTATGAGAAAGCGATGATGGACCCAGACTCTAAGAAATAGCTTGGAGCCATGAAATCCGAGATAGACTCCATGAGAGAAAATCAGGTTTGGAACCTGGTCAATCCACTTGATAGTGTTAAAACCATTGAGTGCAAATGGATCTATAAGAAAAAGATTGATATGGATGAAAATGTTGACATTCATAAGGCTCGACTAGTCGCAAAAGGGTTTCGACAAGTTCAAGGAGTTGACTACGATGAGACTTTCTCACCAGTAGCGATGCTTAAATCTGTTCGGATCATTCTAGCTATTGCTGCATATTTCGACTATGAGATATGGCAAATGGATGTCAAAACGGCTTTCCTTAATGGAGACCTAGACGAGGATGTGTATATGACACAACCTAAAGGTTTTGTCGATCCAAAGAATGCTAGTAAAGTATGCAAACTTCAAGAGTCCATTTATGGGTTGAAGCAAGCATCACGGAGTTGGAATTTACGTTTTGATGAGGAGATCAAAAGGTTTCGTTTCATCAAGAACAAAGAAGAACCTTGTGTTTACATGAAGGTTAGTGGGAGCGCGCTTACTATTCTGATCTTGTATGTAGATGACATACTATTGGTCGGAAATGACATTCCTATGCTAGAATCCATTAAGTCATCATTGAAAAATAGTTTTTCCATGAAGGACCTAGGGGAGGCAACATATATCTTGGGAATAAAGATCTATAGAGATAGATCTAAGAGGCTAATTGGATTAAGCCAGGATAAGTACATAGATAAAGTGTTGAATTGGTTCAACATACAAGATTCCAAGAGAGGATTCTTGCCCATGGCACATGGCATTAATCTTAGCAAGAATCAGTGTCCTACGACCACTGATGAGCGAGACAAAATGAGTGATATTCCATATGCTTCGGCCATTGGATCTATCATGTATGCGATGCTATGTAGAAGACCAGATGTATCATATGCTCTAAGTGTTACGAGCAGATACCAAGCTGATCCCGGTGAAGGTCACTGGATAGCTGTGAAAAATATTCTTAAGTACTTAAGAAGGACTAAGGATGTGTTCCTAGTTTATGACGGTGATGAAGAGCTCGTTGTAAAAGGTTACACCGATGCAAGCTTTCAAACCGACAAAGATGATTATTGTTCGCAATCTGGTTTTGAATTCATTTTGAATGGAGGAGCAGTGAGCTGAAAAAGTTCCAAGCAAGAGACGGTTACTGATTCCACGACGGAGACCGAGTACATTGCGGCTTTTGAAGCTGCAAAAGAAGGTGTTTGGATAAGAAATTTCATTGTTGAGTTGGGTGTGGTTTCGAGTGCCTCGAGCCCAATGGATCTCTATTGTGACAACAATGGAGCCATTGCGCAGGCTAAGGAACCTAGATCCCATCAGAAGTCCAAGCATATACTCAGGTACTATCATCTTATTCGCGAATTGGTGAATAGAGGAGATGTTAAGATATGCAAAGTTCATACGGATTTAAAAGTTGCTGATCCGTTGACAAAGCCTCTCACACAGCCCAAGCATGAGGCACACACAAGAGCTATCGGTATTAGATACCTAAATGATTGACTCTAGTGCAAGTGGGAGACTATTGGAAATATGCCCTAGAGGCAATCATAGAGATGATTATATTTCCTTATGTTCACAATATTGGATAAAATGTTATCTTGTTCCAAGAATAATATTGTTAATATTGATTATCAAGGATGTGACTTGATTGTGAAACTCTATATTTCTGCGATAATTATTCTTATACGATCCCTGGTCGGAAACATATGAGGACACATATGAATAGACTAGTATATGTATTGGTTGATGACTATGTTTCACGGGTCATGGATATGGAGATATCAAACTAATAATATGGACATATGTTAGAGAACATGATGTTGGATTAGACCCACCTTGAGACACTATTGAGATTGTTATGATTCTATGTGTCGTTAGTTGGTCTCAAGCAATGTTCATGTATAATCCTTTGACCTGAGATCAAGATGGTTTCCTACATATGTAATAGCACTCTTAGGGGTTGCCAAACGCTACACCGTGAATCGGGTAGTTATAAAGGTAGCTGGTATGCTATGAAACATGTAGAGGAATGTATTTGGTCGGATATGGATTTGCCCTCCTAACATAACAGAGAGATGTCTCTGGGCCCTCGCAGATCGGATAAAGAAAGTGCATGGCCATGCCACTAGTTGTCGAAGTGTTCGACCACATGAAGTTATCCAACTTTTGATCGAGAAAGTCTTGAGCAGTCTATGGATGACACAACATCTCACCGAGTTCAACCAAACATCGTGAGGCAAAGGCAAGATACACGAGTAGGTTGCTTAGTTCAAACGATTCATCGATCGGTCGTATGGAGTTACGAGCTGGTCGTAGACTAGTCGAACGTAATCACAGAGTGGTCGAAACCTGGTCGTAGGGACCTATGAACTGGTCGTGACCAAATACGAACTGGTCAGATAGAGATAGGACACGGTCGTAAGTGATGAGGACTGATGGTCGAGATCATATTGCATTAAGGTTCGTCCGATATAATTTGTGTGTATTCGGAATCGTTATGTTACGCTAGGAGCCGCCATCGACTCGTGATCGGAAAGGGTTTCCGAGTCACAACCGATTACGCATGAACCTACAGGGTCATACACTTAATGGGTTGGAACAAACCAGTACGAATACGATTCGACAAACGTGTTCGGATAGGATCCGTCACGAGCACTATATAAGGAGATGCATGAGGTTGTTGGGACGTACGCGTGAATCGCCACCGAAACCCTAGCCGCCATCTTCCTGAGAGCTCTACCGTGCGACTTGGAGCTAGTACACCGGCGTACGGTTGTTCCTTCCCTGGACGTGTGGATACGTCATCAGAGGCGCCATCGCGATCAAGGCGCTTTGAGGACGATCCGTGATCTTCACAAGGAACGGCAGACGTTGCTGGAGGAGACGATCGACTCGTGAGGACGCTGGACGATCGACTACGACCACTACATCGATGCGCTCTACGTTGGACCAGGCTGCTCCAACCCTTCTTCCGCTGCTCTGCGCGTCTGGTGGTAACAATCTGTGATCATCTACTTCATTGGCTTCCTTGTTTACATGGTATAAATTTTTGATTTGTAGCTATCGTAGCCTACCCCGTGGCCCAACATTTCCTTAGGGTGAGGGACACGAGAATGAGATTTGAACGCACGAGATCCCACAACGATAGCAGGGCCGAAGAACCCGAAGGAATGGTTGAAGAAATCAGACCTTTCCTCTTCCTCGGCGGTAGCGGCTTCAGACCTTCAGTAGCTTGACCTTGGGGGCTGGGAGGAACATCTACAATGATTTCCTTCCTGGCGCGATGACTGAATGTTTCAACCCCATGGCCGGATGCTTCCGCCGCTACTCTACCGTCTTCACCTCTGGCTCCACGACAATCTCATTGGTCGTAGATGCTTCAGCAAAAACGGCACCTTCCACCACTCAGATGGTGGACGACCCTTCGACCACTACCACTGCCATCCCTCCGACTGCTGGAGAAACAACAGTGGAGTCCTCGACAGGAACGTCCTTGATGGTTAAAGGGGTCGGGCTAAGATCATAAAAAGGGAACACGTCAAATGGTAAAAAGAAAAAGGTAAATGTTGTTCTTACACTTTTGTTTGTCTACATACCTTCATGTGCCAAACTTGATCTTGAATTTGGAAGAAACCTTCCCTAAGGAAGATTTCTTTGACTTCTTCTTAACCATGTCTGGTCGAGACTCGAGTTGAGAAACAGAAACAGCCACGACCATGTCTGGTCGTGGGTCTTGAACGAGCGCCACCACTCCTTGAGCCTCCAGGCTCTCCGGATAGTCGAGACCTGTCTTAACCACCTCAAGGGCAGCACTACCCTTGACCACAGGCACTGCTGGTGCAGCAGTTTCCTTCATAAAAGACATAAAATTGTTTCAGTTCTCTTTTTCTAGTCGCTTGACAAAGCCACGGGAGGCAGAAACTGCGAAAGTCTTATTGTCGTAGTAGAAGGGTACCTTGATCTTGGGGGCTTTGCACTTGAGAGCATTGATGCTCACTTCGATTGCCCTTGCCTTGTAACATCCCCAAGTTAATTAATGATAATTAGTATGCATCTTATCAGCACGCATGACATTTTGGAAATATATGCATCATTTATTGCACTAGGAAAATCTCAAAACAAGTTAAACTTACAACTTAAATCTAAACTCCAAAAGAAATCAAAAACAAAAACTTATGATTATCTTCTGGAAATAATTTATTAAAATACTAGAGTAATTATCATGATTTAATATAATTTTTCCAAAAGTTTTGGAACTTAATTTGACTCGAAGAAAATTCAAACTCAAATCAATAACCTATTCCAAGTTTGAATTTAAAATAAGAAAATAAATCATGAACAGTAATGTTTTATAATTTTTATGGGAGCTAGGATGTCCCAGGAACACCCCTAAATTAATTCAGAATTTTTAGAATTTTATTCCTAATTTTAAAGCCTCGGTCAAACCTTCTTTTTTTTCTGGTCAAACTGATTTCAAACTCGGGCTCAGCACTGTTTGACCGACTCGCACCCGACCCGAGCCGAGCTGATCTGACCTAACCGCCTAAACGCACTCGCATCCATGCCCGTCTGATCTTGATCCGAGGGCTCAAACGGAGTGGGCTGTTCGGACCACTCCGAAGGGACACGAAATCTCAATCGTCCATTTAAGATCGTGCGGCCCTAATACCCTAAAGCCGATCGGACCGACCCGGACCCAACTTAACTGGTTCGACCGCACCACCTAATCGCACCAGGCCAAGCCACCTTCTCCTTCTGCCGCTGACACGCCGGGCCCGCATTGTCAGCCCCTTCCCTAACCTCCCGCCGGCTCGGTTAGGGCTCGAATGCCACGGGGCCGCCGCGCTCTGCCGCTCTCCGTTTGTGCGGCGCAACACCGTGAGCCACCACCACGATAGCAGATCCTCGAGCACCGCCGCCACGCCACTTCCACTCCGGCCCATTCTCACCTTTAACCCGCCTCCTTGCTCTTCCTTTTTCGCTTATTCTCCTCTCGGGCCGAGGAGAATAAGTCGTCTTACTCTCTTCTCGTAAACTCGAAGCCATGGCATCCCCTAGCTTCTACCTTGTATGCCTTATCCATTTTCGCTAATTTAAGCCTTTGCCTTTGCTTGTAGAATCCGGGGCCATCTCGTGCTCTCGGTAGCTCTGCGTGCATCAATGCCATCCCCGCACCATTTTTCCCTCCAATAAGTATTGACCTCTCGTTTGTCGCCACTTTGTGCCTCTAGGTATTAGCACCTTTTCCCTCACTCAATTTGTCGGTTGCTGCACAGGAGCTCAAGAATTTTGATTCTTCCCCTTCACGGCCGTGAGAGCTTCTTTTCTTCTCCGACGACGTCCAAAGAAGGCATTACCCAAATTGCTCCTGCTCACACCCTCCTTGGACCTTACTTAAGCTTCCTTGCCCTCATTGTCTTTCTCCTTGCACGATCGCATCCTCCTCGGTGGACTCCTCGCATTGCTGCCATTGATTGACAGCAAGCTTCCTCCGAGCTTCCCCGCCACTCCATCTCTTTGGTAAGCCTCAAGGAACCCTCTAGTAGCTTCAAATTTTGTTTGATTTGCTCAAAGACCCACCTTAGCGTTGTTGCCATTTTTGCCGTGCATGCGCTTGTACAAGAATCCATTGTCGCGCCGCTTCATGACCATTCTCCACCAAGTTCGGCCACCAGTCGGTCGGTTAGGCTATTAGCAACCCAGTGGTACCCTTGTTGCACGCTACCAGAGATCATCAAGGGCATGAGCCTCCCCATGGAAGCAAGCTCTTGGCGTTGTTGTCGGTTTTCCGACTGCCATCAGAGAGGTGTCATTAGGAGTTAATTCACTTGGTTAGTATTTAATGCAGGATCTATGTCGGAAATAAATACTTAACTGTGTTAATGATTGAGTCATTAAGTGCTGTCTCTATTACGTGTGGGACCGGGAACAGAAATTGAGAGGGTTATGAAACTTGTTATCATAATGTGTAATTGACATGTGGGCCCAAAATCCTTTAGTGCGCAGTAATTGGGGCTGTGGACCATGGACCGAGTGTATGGACTTTAGTCCATACACTGTTCTATGAACCATGTGTATGACTCGTAGGACCCACCTGTCAGCACACGGTAATTCGGAAACTAAAATGAGAAATGGTACTGTGCACTGGACCCCACTCGTCATAGGCATTGGCTAGGTTAGACCTCGGTATAAAAAGAACTAAATACTTTATAAAATCCGAAATCCATTAAATTGCACACTGGAAATTGTATTAATTTGATAATTGCATAACTAAATTATTTTAACTCCAAAAACAGTGAAACCAATTTTGTTAATTTTAATATTAAATGAACTTTGTTATAAAATTTGTTTCAAACATGCCACTATCTCAGAAAATATAGTTATTGGAGATTGATCCAAAACCTATTTATTTATACACTAGAAAATGTCTTTAACTTGAAAAATTCATTACTATTTCATATTAACTCCAAAATAGATGAAACCAGTTTTGATAATTTTAGTTTTAGTTAAATTTATTTTAAAATAGGTTTCAAATATGTCTCTGTAACAGAGATGGTAGTTTTGGAAAAATTATCCTTTAACTCTATTATTTTTACAATAGAAAAAGGCCGATAACTTTGAAAAGATATAACTAATTCATAAAAACTCCAAATGAGGTAAACTCAACTATTTTGGTCTTATATTATTATTCTCCAATTATCTATGTAATACTTTGCCTCACCACTACTCTACAAATTTTGGCCAAATAATTAATTACATGAATTAAGATATATTGGAAACTGAAATTCAAACCATCATAACTCTCACATGCTAAATCCAAATGGAATGAATCTTTCACCTAAATTCATATAAAATCATAATATACCTACTATATAAATTTCATGCATTTTTTAGTATTTTGTATTTTCAGCATTATTTGGTATTTATTGCAATATCGTCTATCATTAGGTTTTTCGACGATACCGATATATTCGTGAGACCTAAAATGAGTGTAAACTGAGAATGAACAAGTGGTACGGCAAAGGTGCGAGCACCCTCCTCTTGAACATATTGATCCTATTGATTTTAAAATGTTTTGTATGGTTTTGATATCTCAATTGCATGCTATTTTGAAAAGTATGTTCATGGGTAGAAGTAGTTAATTTCCTACTTGCTACATTGGCCCTCCTTTGAATATTGATTACCCTTTTTACCTTGTATGATTAAGGATATATGTTATATGGGATTGTTTGCTAATTTGTAGAACGATGCTTAGTCATGCTTGTAGTTGTAGTCGATAACGGTTGATGGAGCTAGTCCATCGGCCGATGGATCGAATCGAATCTTAATGAAATTTGAGGATTATATGGATTGGATTATTTTGAATTTGAGGAAAATGTCCAGATCTTCGTATCTGAATTTTATGAACTTGTTGATGGGTTGTGTTGTGTGTTGGACTTGGACGGGTGATAGGGTGATGAAGGGGTGGTCCTGGATTCATGTAGCCCCGTCTGGGTATTTGAGGACCGGTCTGTGATGTGATGAACCAAGTCTTACGTGCAACCACACGCTGGGTTTATGGGCGATGGCTTGGCTTAATAATTTGTTGTGTGTTAGCTATCAAAACACGATCAGATTGGCAATTGTGTTGTTTGGTTTTAATGGCTCTCTTGTCAATCTGGTGGGGGCATGTTACCCTTTTCTTTTCTTGCCCTTAAGGGTCTCTAGTTGATAGGGACTTACTTACACAATGAGGTTCACCAGAGTGTGTGCGCTTAGTCTGCTATGGGATTCTCGATCCTCGGGTGGTTTGATAGTTAGGACATGACATTGTAACGGCCTCGTTATGCTACCTCAGTCACACTCCAAAGGAAGAGTGCATTGGCCGACATTACGAGGAATGCATATCGTGTGGGTAAAGCTGTACAACTCTGCAGAGTCAAATAAATCTATTCGAATAGCCGTGTCCCCGGTTATGGACATCACTTGTGGGAAAGCATGCACAGTTAGCTTATGGGAAATTAAGTTTGGGGTATGGTTAAAAATGTTATGTCTTTATGTTAGTTTGTCCAGATCTGAAATATTATCTCGAACGGGATGTTCGCTTGTTAATTTGTTATGGAATGAATTGTGTCACGAATGGTATTTTCGTGTGATGATTATACTTGGAGATTATATTGTTGTTGATCATTACTTACTGTTATACCATGTTTTCTAAATATTTTTAAAATGGCAATTTGAATCTATACTGTCTATCTAATTGCAAAACTTGCTTTATGCTGAAAATTGACTAGTGTAGTAGCATTCCTTTGACACTCACATGCATCCTTATTTTTCTTGAAAAGTCTCGCGAGTACAACTTTGTACTTAAAAATTAACCATTTGTTCAGGTGAGAAGTCATTCAAATTGGGTACAGTGCTTCAGACGCTATGACTTTAACTCCAGTTGGTTGCTTGTGGGATTGTGGGCATGCCAACTCGGTTATTCCCTACTATTTTAAATTTGTCTTCCGCTGCAATTTATTCTTGATATTTATGTTTGGCCGAATGGCCCTCTTATGCAAACTTGTATATTATATTTCTATTCAATGATGTTGTATTTACGTTTCCAATTATTCTTGTATGTTGTGTATGGATGTGAATACAATGTTGTGTTTGGATATGTGCATGTTAGTCACTGATCCTTGGGAGCTAACATGAGACACCTATCCGGATACTCGGAATCGTTTTCATTTCATGTTAAGTATTATGCTCTTTCAGCGTAATTACTTAGCTTGACACGGATATGATCTCGGGGTTCCCACATGCCTCTTCTGCGGCAGCCATGTCCGCAGCAAATTTCGCGAAGGGCGCGATCGAAGTAGCAGAGCTTGATCCTGCGCCTCCCTTGTCGGCGACTTTCACGAGCCGACACTTCTTGATTGGAGGAGTGTCTATTTGCTTCTCCAACATGCCGACGACCATCCGTTCGACTTCTTTATCGTTCTAACGGTCTTCCATGCCTACTTTCTGCATAAATCAGAAAAAGAAATATAACTAAGTAGTCGTAAGTTTTTCTATGACGATCCTTTGGTCACAAGACCTTCCATGACCAACACTTAGTCGTAAGTTTTTCTACGACCACACCCTGGTCGTAAGTTTTCTACGACTAGTACCCTGTTGTAAGTTTTTCTACGACTACAAGATCCTAAAGATGAAATCAATTCTTGATTACCATTAGGGGCTCCATCTTGTCCTCTGTGGATAGGACCGCCAGGATTTGAGGAGCCATCACATTCGGTGGCGGAGATTTCTCACAAATAAGCTTGACTCGAACGTCAACTTCCTCTTGTGAGAGGTCTGCAGGAGCAAATAAAATTTCAACAAGCGAAATCCAAAATTAACAGAAAGAACGCTAAAACTGGAAGTTTACTTACCCTCCTCATAATCTTTGGTCCGGTCTTGCAGCCCCAAATACCTCCACATGGGATGAGCCATCTTCTTCAGAGGGCTAATGCGGCGCGTGATGAAATCCTTCACCACATGCCATCCGGTAAGCCCCTCTTCCTTCAAGTCTTTGATGGCTTGAATGTAGGGGCGATCCGGCCGAGATTCTTGGGAGTCGAATCCCAGGAAGGATTCTTCTCGGCCGAATTTCTGGCGAAGGAGAGGCTATCCTCACTGGTCGCCTTCTAGTAGAACCACCTCTTCTTCTATCCCGGCCACGATGACCGGGTAAACATCTGAATATACTCCTTCGACTTCCCGTCGTGGAGCTTCAGACTACAGCTACTGGCGACTCCAGTTAACCTGGTCATTCCATAAAAGTACTAGAATAACTCCAAGTTGGCCGGAATCCCTAGGTAGACCTCGCACAAGTAAACGAACATGCCTAACATCGTGTTGGAATTGGGAACAGGGTTCACCAACTCCACCCCGAAGTGTTCAAGTACAAGGGTGAGAAAAGAGTGAGCAGGCAACCGAAGGCCACACTCACAGAACGTCTCGAAGATGGGAATTTGCCCAATCTCCCTCGATGGCCAATGCTGCCTGGCAGCCTCAATCCACTTCATGAACTGACCATTTGGAATCTTTTTGGTGGCGACCAAAACCTGAATCTTGGTCGCATCAATCTCCGATTCGGCCTACTGGGAAGCGGCTCCGGCCATCTTTCTCAAGGGTCGGAGATTTGGATTTGAAAAGATTTCTGGAGGACGCTCGATTTGGTCGACATCAGAGAGCACGAAAGCTTGATGAACAGTAGGAGCGATTTGGGAAAAGGTAAAAAACCTATGTCTCACCCATGGTAAGTATTCATAACCGCACATCTGAGTTAAAGGCGTGGCGTCCCAACGGTTGCCACCGCTTCGAGAACCGCTCCTACAGACAGGTCTATGAGAGTTGATTGAGATTCTTTAATTTGTCTGTTCGAGAAAACCAAGTTTGTCTTTACACCTCAAGCGAAATTACCTTCTTGACCAAGTCTTTTTCTGGGCAAATGGAACAGAAATCAGAAAAGTTTTTTTCGATTACAGTACTGCGACCACCAAGTGATCAAAAGATCTTCTACAACCACCTTGTAAGTCGTAAGACTCTCCACAAACTTCTTGACCAAGTCAATTTCTGGTCAAATGAAATACTGATCGAAGAGTTTTTCCTTCGACCACCTTTCTACGACCACCTATTGGTCGTAAGATCATCTATGACTCCTTTTTTAAGTAAGTTATTTTCACTTGAAGCTGGAGGGCTAGATGACAAGGATATAATAAACCTTATTTAATTATTTATATGTAATTCTTATTATAGATAATATTACCGTCATACGGTTCTTGAGTATACCCCTTAATATTTATAAGGGAGAAGCTAGAGGTCGTAAGTTTTTCTACGACCACCCCATAGTCGTAAGTCCTTCTACGACTATACCCTGATCATAAGTCATCCTATGATCGGTCCGTGGTCGTAAGATTTGCTACGACCACCACTTGGTCCTAAGTTCTTCTACAACCAGTCTCTAGTCGATAGGGCTCACAAACATATGGGCATAATCGATTAGGGAATCTTCTGTACCATATATAAGGATATGAACAGTCAATTATGCTGTTATTCTCTGGAATAATGGCATGATTTAACTTTCTGTCATGGTGATAACTATCTAGCGACGTGGGAACGCTACTACTCCCACAATAATCTCCAGTAACGGCTCCATCATCTGAAGTATTAAGGCGCCCTTTGGTCTGGAGAAACGGCAACCCGCTCCGAGTACTATATAAAAGGCAGAATTACCAGGAGGAGGGGAGAGAGAAAAGAGGAGCACAAGACGTCCCACTCTAGTCTTTCTCTTGATCATGTAATCCAACATACTCAATACAAACACACAAAAGTAGGGTTGTTATTCTCCCCGGAGAAGGCCCGAACCTATATAGAAATCCCCATGTCACCTCTCTCTATGTGATTTAAGTCTTGGAGACCCCTCGAATCAAACAATCTTTACGTAAGTTCGGTTCTAAAACATCGGCAAAGTTGATTGTTTTTAAGTAGTAAATATTAAGCGGAGTAGATACCTTCCAAATAGGCAAATGTGAAAGCCCATCCAAATCATCCAAATCAGTCGACAATGTTGAGTAACCGTCGCTGGTGAATCCAGTCCGAGCGATTACCTCGTAGGCAAACTCAAAATCGTAAAAACAATGCAAGAACAGAATAGTAGATTGAACATAGAGATATGAGGGGACTTCTGACTTCTCTTTATTGCTCTTCTGTAAAACTGTACTACAATGGTTGGGGTCCCCCCTTTATATAGGCTACTGGATGGAGCCCATCGTGGGCCAGGTCTACGAGGCCTGGGCCCGATTTCTTAACACTCCCCTTGGGCACTCTTCCGTCTTGTTCATGTCTCACCAAAACTCCATAAAAACTCAGAGGAAAAAATTTAGAGAAAGAGTACATGAAACATGTTCTGCTATGCTGCACAACTTGCCTCATTAAAACCTTAGTCGAGAAACTTCAGAAAAACTCGTCAAGGGAAAAAGAGTACATTCTACCTAATTTCATTTAATCTCCAGGATTTATTCTCTGTGTACTCGATCTTCGTGTTCAAGCTTTAATAAAGAGTTCGTGGAGATTCTCCCCCTGAATTTTGCACTTCTCTAAGTCTCATCATTCCAATTCCACGTATGCACCTTTCAAAGCTAGATGCTAGAAGTGATTTAGTGAATAAATCTGCAAGATTTTCATATGACTTAGTATGCAGTACTTTAATTTCGTCCATCTTTTGCAATTCATGAGCATAGAAGAACTTGGGGTTCATATGCTTTGTGAGTTGACTCTTCACATAACCCATCTGCACTTGTGCAACGCAAGCTGTATTATCTTCATACATAATAGTGGGAGTTTGTGCGGTATTCAATCTACATGACTGCTAGATGTGGTGAATCATCTGCCGAAGCTAAGAATATTCTCGCGAGGCCTCGTACAGTGCTATGATTTTTGAGTGGTTCGTCGAAGTTGATACAAAACTTTGCTTAGACGATTTCCATGAAATTCTATTTGCGACTTGGTTGTATGCGGGTCCGACAAGTACCCGACATCTGTATAGTCAGTCATAGTTAGGTCTTGGTTCTTTCTGTAGAATAGACCAAGGTCCTTACTTCCTTGGAGGTATCGAAAGATGTCATTTATCCCCTGCCAAAGCCTTTTGGTAGGTTCTGTATTATACCTTGCTAGTAGGTTCATGGCAAATGCAATGTCTGGTCTAGTACAGTTTGCTAAATACATGAGTGCTCCTACTGCGCTCAAGTATGGGAATTCTGGTCCCAGGACTTCCTCCCCCTCTTCTCTAGGTCTGTACAGGTCCTTGTCTTGCTGCAAGTGTGAGACCCCGACATTTATTAGGCTCATAATACTTAGTCATCCAATTGACCCTAGTATTATCAACCGAATAAACTCGGTCTCGAGAGATGTATACTCCCGAATGCAGTATACATACCTCACAACAAAAGAATATATCAATTCCATACAACACATAGAACATAAGCAACAAACCGAAGTTAATATTAATATGGAATAGCTACTACAAAAGAGGGCCCTTAGGCCAAATAGCAATAAGTTACAAGAATACACAATGAAGCAAAAGTGCCATAAAGATGGCTATAACACAAAGCCAATCGGTGTGCCTTAACCCTAGGCATCGACCGACCGCCAAGCTAGTCGTCAAGAAAGCGCAACACGTGGGCATGTAAGTAAGGCTCTTGGAGCTCACCTCCGTCCTCTGCAACAAGGTTGTTAAGCAAAGCAAATGAGTACAATAACTTGTTTATTGTACTGCAAGAACGACGTGTAAGATAACAGAACTATAATTTAGCTACATGCAAGCTTTAATTAAGTGGATGGAGCTTTGGACTTACATTTAGCATAAAGCAAGTTCCATTTGCAATAACATAATAGATTTAAGACAATTTGACAAAGCATTTTTACTTGTTGAAATAACAACGCAATAATAACATAATAACAACAACAAGAACAATCACGAAGTGACTAACCCAATAGCCACCACAACAATAGTATGAATTACCCACTCATACCAACCATGTCAAGTTTTAATTAAAAGTTGTAGTCTAGTTCTTCGGGCGTTTCGAGCGTGTCCATAACCTAGGACGAGGCTATTGAATAGTTTTATCCTGCAGGGTGTACCAATGTACCCACACGCCTGCATCGCCTTTCCTTTAGGCACACTACCTTTGGTATGCCGCACGGCTAAGTCCTACGAGACATTTCCAATGGGCGATGCTAATTACGAGCCGCAACCCACGGGGACAAGGACACATTAGACAGACCTAACCGCCCGCCAATGCTCCCTCCCAACACTACACATACACATTTTATTAAAACATACCCACCAACCAGCTCATAATTAACACCCCCAAAGTACTTAGTCAAGAGAGGTCCCATATCCCCTCGTGTGGTTAGCACATAATATTGCTCGAACGGTGGCGCAAGTAACTCGGTCATAACGACTCGGGCATACTACCACATTCCAAAACCACACCATCCATCCAATATGCCCAAGTCCAAATCAATATTTTATTTTCAGTTTTTGATTTTACAATTAATCAAAGCACAAGTGCTGGACATATAGGAGGAATAATTATACTTGTGTGATCAAGACCATCGACTAAGTCGATGATCGCCCATTACTACCGATAGCTAAGCATGTCTAAGCAGTTTAAGTCGAAACTACTAAGTGATAAGAGCTCATCCAACGAGCTCCAACCACAGCGAATAACCTAGGCTCATTGGTAGTAGAGGATAAACAACTCCTACAGATTATGCAACTATAGGATTACTAGCGACAATTAACACAAAGTAGCATGCATACATAGAAGTAAAACAAAATATTAAGCTTTAAAATAATGGGACAATGATGGAAATAGTCAAACTGCTTGCCTTGCTGCTGGTCACTTTGTTGCGGAGGGTCGTTTTATGGATCACCACAAATGTCGAAACCTAACGGAAAAACGATAAAGAACCGATAAGAACGACGAAAAACAACAAGACAGCACAGCAAACGAACTCCAAATTCTCTGAAATTTCTACAGCAGTAAGAGGGTGATTTTAGGAATTTAGCAACAAGAACCAATGGATTTGGATTCTTAATGCAAAAGTTATGAGCAAAACAATTCTGCTCAGCCCTGAAAATACCAAACTGCACTATTCACTAATTTAATTATGAGGCAACATTTTCTAGAAAAGTGGTGAGGCTGAGATTTTTACTGTGAAACCAGCACCTCATGAGATGAATAACACAATTGAGTTCATCCCATTTGGAGCTATATTGCACTTTCTATAATTTTTCAAAAACAAGAACTTGAACAAAATTATAATGCACAAGTCCTTATTTCTATAACAGCAATATGCTCAAATCTAATTTTTACAGTGAGTTCATTAATAGAGGAAGCTAACAAAGTTGGTCTCATTCAAAAATAACCTACAGAACATTAGTTATGGGTTTTACAAGTTAAACCTAAATTTTGAGTGTATTATCCAAAAGGAGTACTAAAACCTATGGCAAAACTGTGCTCTGGAGCTGAACTCAACTTACAACCATTTTTGGATTAAAGTCAAGTTTAAGACAGAGCTAACACAATTTGAATGACCTCAAAAGGATTTAAAATGAAAAAGATATGAAATTCTAAAGTCTACCTCATTTCAGGTTCATACTTAAGAATTCTATGACCTTCCTAACATTCACAAAGACATGGGAGGTCGTGAGCCACAGATCTCAGATCTAACGGCTCAGACCTCCCAGAGAACAACACACATGCACATGGGAGGTCCAGAGGTCTGGACCTCCTAACCACGCATACGCGAGGTGAGGGGAGGTCATGGCCGTAGATGGAAGATCTAACGGACCACAACATGGAAGGGAGGTCCGAGCGGACCAGATTAAAAGGGAGGTCCTCAGCGGTGAGATGACCTCGAGGAGGTCCCAGAGGAGGTCCTCAGCGCCGCTGCACCTCCGTGGAGGTCTCGACGGCTAAGATTGCGCCAAGGAGGTCTTGGACGCCCAGATCTCCTTGGAGGAGGTGCGGATGTCCAGATCGGCGCTAGAATTAGCGCACGCGACACGCACGCCGCTATGGACAAGAGATTAAATTGGCGGGACCACGAGGAGGTCCGCGCGGAGGACTTAATGGCGCGCGATAAATGGTGGATTTAAGGCAGTTAAGACACACCAAATGAATTCAATGATGGGAGCAATGATAAGCGATTAACTCGGTGGATCTTTTGTCCTAAAAACGACAACGACAATGTCGTTGCGTCCGACAAAAACCCGTGTTCAAATATTTGGTTCTCGCCGGCGATGTAGACCTCGCCGGCGAGATCCAATGGTACCGCGGTTCGCAATAACCACGCGCACTCAACGGACCTTCTCTCAACGGCAATGACGGTTTTGAACGCCATGAGCGGAGAGGACAGAGGTGACCAGACGGGCAAAACCGAAAAGCAAAAATGAGCTCCGCGACAAACAAGCTTATGCCAAACTAAAGCTCGCGAAAACATTCATCGGGTGCCAAGACTAAAGGATTACCGGGGATGTACTGGAGGTCCTAAGGTGCCGAGGAGGTCGAGGAAGGGAGGACCGGTGCCGGGAGGAAGGGTGCTCCACGGCCAAAGCCAGACTCAAGCTCCACTTTGTCCACCTCAGAATCGCCCAAACCAATTCAAGTTAGGACTTGGTCCCGGAGGGAATGGCACAAAAGAAGCTTAGAGAAAAGGAGAAAAAACTCGGTGACCCTTGTCCACCGAGGAGCTTCAAGCTCCCGGCAATGGCGGCCAAGGAAGCTTTGGTGGTTTAAAGCTCACAAAGACAGGGGTGTAAGCCAAGGAACAAAGGTGTGCAAAGGAAGCCAACCAAGACAAATGGGGGAGGCTTTATACTAAGGGCACAAGAGGTTGTGGACCACCGCCAAGCTCATGGTGAGCTTGGCCCATGGGAGGTCCATGGCTTGGACAAGACACAAGGTTGACAAGGTGCAGAGCTGTGTGGGCGGGGAGGCGGAAGGTCGACTGCATTAAATGCGGTCGGCAAGAGTCGTTGAAGTGTACCTCATGTGCGCACACCATAATAAATGCACCGCCGAGCTTGCCTGGCGCCAGAGGAAGGAGAAGAACAGGAGGTCTTAGTGGCCGTTGGATAAGACACAGGAGAGGTCTGGCCATCGGATGAGAGTTTTGAACCGTTCGTTTTAAGTGGTGGGTGGAGGTCCCACCACACGATCAAGGATGGGAGGTCGTGGCCCTCCGATTTCATTAATCACAAACGCACGTGGGAAATGGGACAGAGGTCCAAGGCGTTGATCTCCTCCAGCAGTGCGGACCTCCGGTGAGGACTTAACCGCACGCGATCGAAAAGACATGAGGGGAGGTCTGGCCTTTGGATTAAAATCCAAGGGCACCGACGATGGGGAGGTCTCGACACGACAAAGCGAAGGAGGTCTTAGCCTCCGATTTGGATCCAAGGGCTATGACCTCAACAAGGTGGGAGGACCTTGTTGTGATGTTTTTCGAGAGGAGGTCGTGGCCTTTGGATGTAAATCCAACGGCCACGACCTCAAGTGAGTGCAAAGGAGGTCTCGACAGTTAGATTGGGAGGAGGAGGTCGTGACCATGGATTTTGATCCAATGGTGTGACCTCACGAGGTGGGATGTGGACTTGCTTAGTTTAACAAAGGAGGGAGGTCAGGGCGCGGATCTTGAATCCAAGGGCCAAGACCTCACATAGGTGGGATGACCTCGCTGCGATGGCTTACAAAGACGAGGAGGTCCTTTGAGGTTTAACACACGTGGGAGGTCGTGGCCGTGGATCTTTGATCCAGCGGCTATGACTGATGAGGTGGGGAGGTCTCGACGCCCACGCTGACCCGAGGAGGTCCACGAGGTCAAGAGGACCTCGAATGGGGAGGTCCCTGGGGCCTTGGTTGAGGGGAGGTCGTGGCGGTTGGATTGGATCCAACGGCCACGACCTCATCAAGGTGGGAAAGGAGGTCGATGGGGTTGAAATTTGGACCAGTTTGAGTACGGCTCGGCCCAAGGAACAAGGTCTCTGTTTTAAATTTAATTTTCTAATGACTAAGACTTGGCAAAATTGTTTGAGATAGCAAATGAACTCCAAAATTCATAAGATTTTAACTGGAGCTAGCTGACAACATGATTAACCTTACATAAATTTTCCAGAGGTTATTATGCAATGCATTTTTCTCAGGAATTTCATTAAGGTTGTTCAATGATTCATTTTACCTCCAAAAATTATCAAACTAGTTTTACAACTTGTGATATTTTTCAGAGGGGTCCCACCTCAGTTTTAGGACCAAGGAAGATACTTTCCAATTGTTTGGCACAAGATTTGAGAGAATTAGAAAATGAATTTGACTTTTGGTCAACAAGAGCTTTGGGTTCTTGGTTTACACAACTCTTGGACAAGAATTACATGAGATTGTAAGGGTTTTCAAGTTGTGAGAAAAAGTTTTAATTTCTACACATATAATTATACTTGAATAACCCTGATTATACATTTGGGATGTTACAGCAAGGATCTTCCGACCATCGGCACTTTCGAAGGTTATGCCTTTTCAAAGTCGAACCTTTTTAACACCTTCTGAGTGTAGGTTGACTGATGCACTAATATCCCTTCAGGGGTATGCTCAAGCTGTAAGCCTAGGCAATATTTAGTTTTACCTAAATCTTTCATTTTGAACTCTAACTCCAGGTAAAAGCTTGCTTTCTTAATATCTTCCAGGGTCCTGATGATATTAAGATCATCTACATATACTGAGATTATACAAAATTCATCCTGGGATTGTCGTATAAATACACAAGTACAATCTTCATCGTTCGTGTAGCCTTTTTGCATAGAAAGTTGCTTAAGCGATTATACCACATTCTGCCTGATTGCTTAAGTCCATACAGTGACTTTCTGAGTTGCACACTATACAAATTTCTATTTGCATTGTCTTGGTTCAGGACAGGGATACCTTCAGGTACCTTTATATAAATGTCCGAATCCAAGTTTCCATAAAAGTATGCAGTTAACACATCAATCAATTTCATTTCTAAATTCAAGTTTACTACCATTGAGATTAAATATCTAAAGGGTAGTTCCGCCTATGACCGGGCTATAGGTTCCTTTATAATCATCTCCTGGACATTAAGTGAAACCTTGTGCAACGAGCCTTGCTTATTTTCATTTCTCTTTGAAACAAATACCCACTTATGCCCTACGGGGTGCACATGGGGAGGCGTGCGGCTTATAGGCCCAAACACCTCTCTTTTATTCAAAGAAAATAATTCTACTTCTATTGCCTTCTTCTAATCTTTTTAATCTGATCTTTTCTTACAATCAGCGAGCGTTGCAGGCTCAGGATCAAGATCGATGATTGTGACAATTTTCTTTGCAAAATCCATGTCGACATTGGTTGTTGCCTTATTCATAGATTCTCCTGAGGTCACAAAGTTTATAGCTATTTCTTCAAGGGGCGATTCTTCTAATGCTTCTACTTGCTCACCGCTGCTTTCAATTACAAGGGCAAGTCCCTTTAGTTTTTCATCTCCGATGTGTGCGCACACATCCATGTTGATGTCTACCTTTATGGGGATATTCAATTCTGGTATGCCTTTTTCTGAAGGTTACATACTGGTTCTAGGTCTCAACTGGCTCTCCTTCTGGTTCTGGGGAACTTCGGTGATCGGCTGTGTCAAGTTATTCTTATTCTTTTTCACCAGGTGTCCCCGGTTACTTCGGATTCGAGGGGCCAGAGTTCTTATCCTTTTCCGAGGCCTTAGGATGGGATTAGAGATACCTTCATCGGTATTTCAACCCTCTCCGGTGAATTGCATGCAAATACATGCGACTTGGTCACGCTCTTCAAATCACTAAAGTGGCCAGGCAGTTGATTTGCTAATGCTTGCAAATCAATTATCTTCTGGATTTTATTTGTCTTCTAGACTTCAATTATCATCTAGACTTCTCTATTTGCTTCACTAGTGCATGGGTCATGTGCATGGATTTTCATGGCTTGCCACTTTATTTCCCGATATTTTTCATCAAGGGGTTGATGTCCTCCCCCTAATGATGGGAAATAATCCTCATCAAATATGCTATCAGCAAAGCGGGCTGTATGCAAATCTCCAGTCATGTGGTCCAAATACTTGATTATGGATGCTGTCTCATAACCAACGTATATCCCAGACTTTCGGAGAATGCCCATTGTAGTTCGCTGTGGTGGTAGTATAGGTACATAAATCTTGCAACCAAATCTTCAAAGATGAGAAATTTTCGATACTAACCTTTGCACTAGTTGCATAAGTGAATGGATGTTATATGCCGACGGTCTAAAATTGATGAGAGTTACTGCGAGCAAGACTACGTGTCCCCAACATGTAGTTGGTAAATTATAATTTTTCAAAGTGGTCAGGCAAAAATTTAATCATTTTAATTAATGCCTCTGCTTGTCCATTCTGGGTATGGACATGCGGTACGAAATATTGCTCAACTTTAATTTCCATTTCCATGCAATAATCATCAAATGCCTTCGAAATAAACTCTTCGGTGTTGTCCATTCTGATGGATTTCACATGATGATCAGGAAAATTATTCTTAATTTTAATTATCTGCGAGATTAGCTTTGCAAAATCGTGGTTTCTCGTAGACAATAAACATACATGCGACTATTTCGAAGAAGCATCGATGAGCACCATAAAATACCTAAATGGCGCTGACAGGGCTGTATAAGACCGCAAATGTCTCCCTGGATACTGTCCAGGAATGCAGGGACTTCATTCTTCGCTTTCAGAGTAGAAGGTCTAGTAATTAATGTCCTAGTGGCACATGCGGGGCACACTAAATCTTCCTGATTCGAGAAATTCTTTAGATTGATATTATGTCCCTATGAATTGTTAATTACCTTTCTCATCATCCTAAGACTTAGGCGGCACAATCTATCATGCCAGGGATAGAAAAGTTTAGAGCTTCTAAAAACGGTTTTCAGGGTAGTATAGGCGGTAGATGCCTTAATATTAGTGTAGTATAGCCCAGTTTTATATGAAGAAGTCGTTCTAATACCCTTTTTCACTTTCTTCACGCTTTATAATGAGCAGGTATTCCTTATCATACTCTTCTCCAGTCTCTACGTGGAAACCGTTAGTGCGAATGGCCTTGAGAGTTCTAGTCGATTCTGGGTACAACAAAGCTTCTTTAATGACCAAAGTTGTACCCATCGGGAGTGTAATTATGGCCCTTCCTGAGGATATTATACAAGTATCGCTGCCTGTGATTGTCGTAAGACTACCAGTATTCTTACTGATCGACTGAAAGATTTTTTCTCAAGATGGTATTCATTGTGCCGTTATCTGCTAAGAACACTTCCTCCATAGGGCGCCACACACGTTCTGATACTCCAAATACCATAACATAACATGCCATTATAAATATGGGAAAAATGAGCCTTGCAGGACTCATCATAAGAATTTGAAAGCTTTGCTCTCCTAGAGCTTATAACCATTATTCAAAGTTACATCACAATCACAAACTACAAGTGACTGTAAAAAGATCTAAGTGCAATGCGCGCACTAGATCGAATCAGCGAAGTATTCAAAAACTTCTGCTTCAATCTGCTCCATGGTGATCTTCTCCTCTTGGGCAACTGCAGCTGCGGCTGCTGCGATGTCCAAAGGAGGGGTGATAGGGACTGCTAATGGGCTGTCTACATCCATGAGTGCAACTAATGGTTGTGGATCCTCTATGCCTGCAATAGCGAGGTGTGCCTCATGCTGTCCTTTGGCCTTCTTCTTAGACTGGAAAGAATCAATAATGTACAACCCACGACCTTACCCTTCTTGCCCCTCTCATTTGTGAGAGGCTTCTTCACCTTGTAGCTGCTAGCATTGGCTTCATGGCTAATATAGCTACTAGGCGGCTGTGAGATGTTGTTCTTCCTTAGAACATCATCTTGAGCTTTCGCAACTTACATGATGTCAATCAATTTGGCATACTTCTTGTAGTCGTCTTGACGATAGTTGCGTGTGGATTACACCGCATTCGGGTGTAAGGTAGAGAGAGCCTTCTCAATCTTCTGGTCATCCGTGGTTACCTTACCAAAAAATTGAAAACTGGTACAAATTTTGTACAAATTCTGGCCATGCTGGGTCAGTTCTTCGAACTCCTGGTTCGTGTTGCCAGTCATCTTCATATTTATGCAAAGAATTTGTAAGATTACTGCTGGTAATTTACATAAAATGGTTATAAAATTCTCATAATGCTCTTCAAACTCCTGGTTCGTGATCCCATATTTTTCTATGCATTTTTCATGATTTACTGCTATTTTTGGTGATTAAAAGCAATATAAACAATCATAGATAATCAAAACAGCAAATACAATATATAAATTGTATAGAATAATAATAACAAAGTTAAACATGCTTCAAATGCTCAAAATAATTCAAAAATTGAATTTTCGAGGCCCTTTTCTGTTGGAATATGAATTGTTAGAGAATTCTGCATTTTTCAGGGGCTAAAACGCTAATTTTCAGTTCTGAGAAAATTTCGCGCAATTTTTCAATTTCTGAGGAGTTATATGAATTTCTTTCCCGAAATATTTCCTCGTAATTTTTAGAACTTCGAGGGTTTATTTGCAAAATTTTAGTTCTGAGAATTTTTTTTTCATAATTTTAGAAAAAACCGAGGACCTTTTTGCAAAAATTCTAGGATTTCTTTTATTTCATTTTCTTTTACGAACTTGATTGGCTGGGCCCATTTCGGCCTGGGGGATGCTAGGGTTCCCCTGCCCCTATTCTTCCATGGTGGCGGCGCGCTTTCATAGTCTTGCTTGGCGGTGGCAATGCAGTTGCGAGCGATGGCACTGACAGTCAGGCGGGCAGTGCGGCCGGACACGTCGGCACACATCAACAAGCAGCAATGTGATTCTGAGCCGTCTTGGGTCGGAGAGGCTTGCGTGATGGCGGCAGCAAGAGATCTTCATGAGGGGCGGAGTGCGGCCGACAGAGCCGACAACAAGTGGCGTTCGCGAGGTCAAGATGTAGAGCAATGACAACCATGGCGGTTGTGGTGTCCCGACGAGTTCGGGGCAGCGGCAGCGGCGTAAGCGTAGCCGTCTTGAGGCAACTTTGGCCGACGGGAAGGCTGGTGTGGCTTTGGCCAGCGGGAGTCGGCGGCTTCAGGCCGGGGTTAGCCGATGGCGGATGTGGCTCGAGGCTACGACGCGCCCGTGCAGTGTTGGCGCCACCCCCCCCCCCCTCTTTCTTTTCTTTCTTTGCTCGGCGCATGGCTTGGCCATGGCTTCCTATGGTGCGACTTCAGGCGCGCTTGGTGGTTCAGCACCGGGGTCGGCGACTGCGCGGTGGGTGACACGACTCCGAGCCAGGTTGGCGCTCGGTGGCACGACCACATGCAGGTGGCGCGGTGGCCAGCCGGTGGCGCGGCGGCTTCAAGCCAGCGGTGGTGCGTGCAATCACCGGCTGCGGTGGCGCGGCAGTCGCGTACGGGCGATGCCATGCGAGATTGCGGGCAGCGCCACGCCCAGAGTTTTTTTTCTTACTGTTACTGTTACTGTTCATGCAATTACTGTTCATGCAATCCACTGATCGGCTTGGCCGGCAACTTTAAGTCGGCTCGTGGTAGATTAGAACGGATTTGCAATCTACAGTGCAATCATTATCTACTCTTTATGCAATCTACCGATCGACATTGTACCGGCGACTTCAAGTCGGCTCGCGGTAGATTAGAGCAGATTTGCACCGTAGGATAAAATAATCTAGAAAGCTACAATTGCGGAATTGAAAGCAATCTAGAAAAACGATTCGATCTATGAGTGTCGTGCTACGACAGTTGCCTTTCGATCCGAGTAGAGTAGGCCTAGAGGTAGGCCGGAGTTGATCATGCTGATAACGTGTTGAGTAACTATCGCTGGCGAGTCTAGTTCGAGCGATTACCTCGTAGACAAACTCATAATAGTAAGAACAATGCAAGAACACAAGAACATAATAGTAGATTGAACACAGAGATATGAGAGGGTTTTTGGCTTCTCTTTATTGCTCTTCTATAAAACTATAGTACAATGGTTGGGGTCTCTCCTTTATATAGACTACTGGATGGATGAGGAGCCCATCGTAGGCCAGGTCTGCGAAGCCTAGACCCAGTTTCTTAACAGACAAAAGCGCATTGGACGTCTCTCATAGCCAACTGAGTATAATCTCAAAAATCTCAATACACCATCAGTCAACTACTAGGAACGTCCAATAGAAATTCTTCCTAGTGCACCCATCCCTATAGGCTATAGGACCATAAATGCATCTCCAATAGTGTCGTCTCTAATTTTGCTATATCAACTCCACATCATCGAAAGATAGATTTAGAGACAACACTCCAATAAGCTGTCTCTAACATTCATGCCAAACTTATAATAATCCTACTCCTTCACCCCTCTCTCACATGCATTGGTTGCTTTGTCTTGGTTCGTATCTAGAGATAGTTGTTTGAGGAAGAGACAGCTTCCCTTCTCTCTCATGCATATCTCTCTTCCACTTAGAATTTTGCTGATATGAAAAGGCTAACCGACGACTGATATGATACTATTGATGCCCTAAGTTGAGCTAAAAGAAAAAGTTGGACCTGTCAGGCGTAAAAACCATGCGCGGTGCAGCCATCCCAAATGGACTAGAAGAAGCCCAAAGCCAAGGTCCAACACGGGAGACTCGTCTTTCTTCTTCCAGGAAAACTTCCGGTTTGCCGCAGAGGGAAAGGAGGGAGGGAGCCAGCCTCTCCCATTCCCGCCTCCAGTGGCTGCGAGCCTGCGAGTGCGATACTACGATGCTCTCCTCGCATCTCCAATCCCAGATCCTGCATGGGTTTGTCAGAACTGCATTCCAGAGAGCAGAATCGCTGAGATAGACAGAGAGCAGCTGATCTGAATGTTGAAGATGTAGTGTTGGGGGTTAAGGAAAAGGAATGGTTTAGATTTGAAGATACCCCTTTTGAGTTCAGATCAATGGCCAAGACTTAGTTCAGTATTTACTATTCTTGTAATCAGTTTTTCCTTCAGCAGTATTGTAATGGGTTAAACCCACTCGGTTAATTGCTGAATCTTACTTTTACAACTTCTTACTTTTACTACTTGTAAGACTATATAAGCAGAGTTAATCAATGAAAACGGCATCGAATCATTATGCCAAACCCTAGTCTTACTTTAACTTAGCATTAGCATACACTTTCCCCTCCTCTGTTCGGTTCTTCAGAACCAAATCGGCAAACACACCAAGTTCCCTGAGCGGGATCTGACAAAAGGTATCAGAGCGTGGCTCATCCTTGGCGGTGATTTAGTCTAAAGCAACTAGGTTGGTGATTCTGGTCACTGTAAAATCCCTGGTATACTCAGATCCAATCGGCGGCCGAAATCGAAAACAAGGCAAGACTTTGGATCTGTTCTTCGACAAGCTGCAGCAGTCTAGTTTTGGATTTCCCAAAGGAAGATGACTAAGCTAGTGACCAGATCTAAAAGCGATGCATTCGAACTGATTGCGGTAAGGCAAGAAACCATGGAGGCCAAAAGCAAAGTAGAGTCCATGCAACAACATCTGGGCGAGTTACAAACTCAGGTCACGGGTATGCAGTCACAGATGAATAGGATCGAATCGCTATTGCAAGGTATGTATGCAACTCAGCTTCAACCTGCCGAAAGAAACTCTGGTTTCGGTGAATCTGCAATTGCAAAAGCCCCAGCAGACCCGACCAGAGAAGAAGTAAGGTTAGGAATCCAGCACACCTCAACAGCACCCAAGGGGTAAATCTCAATGGCAACCATGAAGGGAATTATTATCATACTCCCACGGGGCAGTCTGCAGCACCTCTGAACTGGGGACAGAACACCTCACCTCCTCTCACTCCAGCTTCACCCACATTGAACAACAGGAATTTTACTCAAGATGCTTTCTATGGCAGACCTTGGAATCCAGATCTAGGTACCGAAAGAGCTAATAGTTTTTACAAGTCAATTGCTAGAGGCCCCAATATAGAATTCCCTAGATTTGATGGAACTCAACCTCTGGAGTGGATTAGACAAATAGAGACTTATTTTGCAATGGCTAGTGTACCCGATGAAGAAAATTTTGAATTAGCTTAGATGTACATGGGAGGTAGGGCTGACAATTGGATCAGGAGCAATGGGCTGTTATGGAATCCACCTCCCTGGCCAATATTCTATCGGATGGTTTGTGACAGGTTTGCGTAGTGCAACTGCTATGAAGTGTTAGAAAATTTTCACTCATTGAAGCAATACAATCTCAGCATTTCAGACTATATTGACCAATTTGAGGAATTGATGGCAGCCTATAAAAGTGAGAACCCTCTACAGCCGGAAGCCTTCTTTGTTAAGTGTTTTATTAATGGACTGAGACAAGACATCAAACACTATCTGAAACCACTGAAACCCTAGGTTTTGTGCGAGGCATATTGGATGGCTAAGGACATGGAAAAGGGGGCTGGAGCCGTGGCTAGAAGGGGAATGTCCAGTTCAGTGGTGAATACTCAAAAGGGTGGATATAATGCCAACTCAGCTAAGAACAAGGTCTAGTCAGTGCAAAATTTTCAGAAGAAAGAAGTGAGTAATAAGCCTAACACTCCATTTATACCAGGAATTTGTAGATATTATGGTGACAAATGGTTCCTTGGCCACAAATGCAAGCAATTTTAGAATGTAAACCTGATGGTTTCTAAATCCGAAGAGAATATACAACCTAATATTGAATCTGGAGATGAACCGTAGGAGGCTAATGAGTGTACTGAGGAAGAAAAGGAACCTCAAGAGCAGTTGATGCACATGCAGGTTTCATCTCAAGCAATTCAAGGTTATTCTAGAACCTCTACCTATACACTGGAAGTCATAATAGGGGGAAGAAGAGGAATAGCACTTGTAGACAGTGGCAGCACTCACACTTTCATGGACTTGAGGTTTGCCTCTAAAACAAGTTGCAAGATCAGGTGTAATAACTTGATGAAAGTGATAGTGGCTGGTGGAGGTACTATATTAACCGGGTCTCATGTATCAAAAGTGGAATATAGCATCAATGGACAGGCCTTTTGCAACTCATTCCAGATCCTCAAACTGAAAAACTATGACATGGTCTTAGGATGTGACTGGATATACCAACACAGTCCAATCTGCCTCGACTTGAAGACAAGGAGATTAACAATCATGAAGGAAGGGAAATGGTCTGTAGTTCTGGATGATAAGTCCCTATCAGAACCAATGAGGATACTAAATTCCAAAGATCTGAATAAGATCACAGAAAAGGGGATCATGGGCTATGTTATTGAGCTGCGGGTTCCTAAAGAGGAAGAAAGGAACAGCAAGGTGAGTCCTCAGTTCCAGAATTTGATCCATAATTATGTAGATGTTTTTGAGGAACCACAAGGCTTACCTCCTGAGAGAGGGTGTGATCACTCTATTCCTATTAAAGATGGGTCAGTACCTCCTAATGTTAGACCTTATCGAGTTCCTCATCAGAAAAAGAATGAGATGGAGCAGCAGATCCAAAACTTATTAGAGTCATCAATCATCAAACCAAGTACAAGTCCTTATGCATCTCCTGCCATTCTGGTCAAAAAGAAGGATGGGTCGTGGAGGCTTTGTATCGATTATAGGAAATTGAATGCACAAACTATTAAGAACAAGTACCCCCATTCCAGTGATTGAGGATCTGTTAGATGAACTCTTTGATGCTAAAGTATTCAGTAAGCTGGATTTGTGATCTGGATATCACCAGATAAGGATGAACAAAGAAGACATTTGTAAAACTGCATTCAATACCTATTTAGGCCATTACGAGTATCTAGTAATGCCCTTTGGACTTACTAATGCACTTGCTACTTTCCAATGTCTTATGAACAGCATCTTTGCCCAATATTTGAGGAAGTTCATTTTAGTCTTATTTGACAATATCCTTATTTATAGCAAGAGTGATGAGGAGCACAAAGAACACTTGACTATTGTGTTGGGGTTGTTGAGGCAGCATCGGCTTTTTGTCAAGTTCAGCAAATGTGTATTTGCAGTCTCCCAAGTGACTTATCTAGGCCATGTGATTTCAGGTGATGGGGTAGCTACAGACCCTGACAAAATCAGTACCATTGTTGATTGGCCAAAACCAAAGGATATATCACAGTTGAGAAGCTTCCTAGGTATAACTGGATATTATAGAAGGTTTATCAAGAATTATGGTGTCATTTGTAGACCCTTATATGATATGTTGAAGAAAGGAGGATTTGATTGGAAGAATTCTCAGGATGAAGCTTTTGTAAAGCTGAAACTTGCTCTTACTACCACACCTGTTTTGGCACTTCCAGATTTCTCTGAAACCTTCACTCTTGAAACTGACGCAAGTGGATTGGGAATTGGTGCAGTCTTAATGCAGCGAGGGAGGCCTTTGGCTTATTTCAGTAAGACCTTAGGGGTTAGAGCTGCTGCTATGTCCACCTATGATCGAGAAGCCTTGGCAATCATAGAGTCATTAAAGAGATGGAGACACTATTTCTTGGGAACTCAATTGATAATTAAGACTGACCAGCAAAGTTTGAAATTCATGATAGAATAAAAGGTTGCTGAGGGTATTCAACACAAATTAATGTTGAGGTTATTGGAGTTTGATTATATCATAGAATATAAGAAGGGTAAGGAGAATAAAGTGGCAGATGCCTTGTCAAGGAGAGGTACTAGTGCTATGGCCATCTCAATTGCAGTACCTTCTTGGGTAGAGGCTGTAACGAGCAGTTATCAGGATGATGCACACTGCAAGGAGTTAATGGAGCAATTAACACTGGCTCCCAATACAACTTCAAAATATACCTTTAAGTTTGGAGTTTTGAGGTACAAAGGGAGAATTTATGTGGGTAAGGACCTTGAATTGAGGCTAAACATTATTAATTCACTCCACATGTCGGCAGTAGGAGGACATTCAGGGAGAGTGTCTACATATCAAAGAGTGAAACATTTGTTCTATTGGCCGGGAATGAAGTAGGAAGTACATACTGTGGTGAAAGAATGTGCGGTGTGTCAACGATCCAAGGCTAAACACTGTCATTATCCTGGTTTATTGGAACCATTACCTATTCCAGATATGGCCTGGACACACATCTCTATGGATTTCATAGAAGGCCTATCTAATTCAAAGGGAAAGGAGGTAATATTTGTTGTGGTTGATAGATTCACAAAGTATGCTCATTTTGTTCCACTCTCTCACCCTTACTCAGTACAATCAGTAGCACAGGCATTTATTGATAACATCTTTAAATTGCATGGATTCCCTATAGCTATTGTATCTGATAGAGACAGAATATTGACTAGTAAACTTTGGCAAGAGTTGTTCAAGTCCCTAAAAGTGCAACTCAGATTTAGTACTGCCTACCACCCACAAACTGATGGGCAAACAAAGAGGGTGAATCAGTGTGTTGAGTCATATTTGCGATGTATGGTAATGCAAGAACCTAAGAAATGGGCAAGTTGGTTACCTCTAGCGGAATGGTGGTATAATACAACATTTCATACGGCTCTCAAAGTGTCTCCATTCCAAGCATTATATGGTTTTCCTCCCCCATTGATTAATGAGGTGGCTGTCCCTGGCCCTGAAGATAAGGATGCTAGAGATTTCTTAGAAGAGAAGCAAGTTATGTTGAAGAGATTGAAAGAAAATCTAGCTCAGGCTCAAATGAGAATTGTGGATATCATGGGGATATGCCCACGATCTTAGGATGATGAGACAATTGGCAATGGCGTTGAGGGTTTGCGGATCACCCGTTTTCGGCATTGCTCTAGTTCTGTCAGGCCTCTGGCGGTCTGACCAGCCATGGTGGCGGTTAGACCGGTCATGCCTTGTGTGGTTTTTCTGGAATGGTGGCTGGCGGTCAGACCGGCCAGGGTGGCGGTCTGACCGGCTTTGCCTGAGTGGTCAGACCGGCCACTTTAATGACTTTGGATTTTGGAGCTGGGCCAAAAATAGAGGGTGTAGGCAAGTGAGAGGGTTCTTCTGCACTTGGTCCCATAATTTTTGGAGCCTCCAGGCAAAAGTTCTATTTGATTCAAATTTCCAGAGAGTTTCGGATTTCCTTGAGAGGAATTTTGGCTAAGTCCCAGGGGGCGGTCAGATCGGCCAGTGGGCGGTCCGACCGCCAAGGGTGGCGGTTTGACCGGTTTTGGCTTGTTCATCGGCCCACGTGGCGACGACGTGTTCTTGTTAGATCAAGTTCAGGGTTATCATTGCATATGTGTTGCATGATGCATGTTTTGACTAACGTGGGTCAAGTTGTGAAGAACTTGTTCCCGAAAATGGTTTGTTGGTCTATTGCTGTGCAGGTGGCTTGCAGGTCTATGATGGTCAACGGCGAGGAGAATCGGGACTAAGCTTGGAGAGCTGAGGTCCAGAACGATCAAGGATGCCGGGTGAGGTCAGATGACTCAAGCGGGGCGCAGAATGGACATGGATGACCGAACGGGCGGTTCAGTGCGACTGGTTAGATCAAGCGGCGCGGGAGTCGGTGCAAGTGCTATGGTGCCGGTGGGATCCGGGCGGGAGAGACTTGCCAACATGGAGCCGTTGATCAACCTACACGTGGCGAAGCATGGGATTGCTTCACGATCTGTGGACTCGATCTTTTGGAGAAGGATCGAGAAGGGGTATTTTGGTAATTTCACCAAATACCGCCTTGGTGACCTTTTGGCTAAACCGCGGCGCGGGTCGACGCATGGTGAAGCGGTTTAGGTCAATCGATGATGAAGATGATGCTTCGAGATGCGTGCGTGTGTTAACCCATTTGTGTGTGGGGTCTAATGGGTGCCCTAATGGAATATTCTCTAGGATCTATTCTCCACTATATAAGAGCTAAGTGCTGGTTGCACTTGGTAACTCTTGGCCATTTAGATAACCCCATTTTGTGTTTTAGGGTTTGGGATGAAAGGAAGAGAGCTAGGGTTCTAGAGAGGGATTGATTTGAGTGCTCAAGTGTTGAGCTTTGTCCTCCAAGTGGGAGTGGCTATAAACAACAATCATCCATCTATCCAAATCAATCCAACTAGATTTTTCAAGATGAGTCTCTATTTCGTTCTTGTGTTCATCCTCTCTATTTGATGATTTTGGGCCTTTCTTTGATCCGGGAGTTTTACTTGGTTTTTCCTCTTGATCTTGCTTGCTGGGATATATGGGAACCCATCTAGGTTCATCTTGATCATCAATCATCCACGAGCAAGCTTTTGGATCTAAGTTTTGATTTTGCCCGGTTTTGGCGAAGAAAGGGTGATTTTCGGAGGTTTTGCTCTTGAGAGCTTTTGGTTTGATTCTTCCTGTGATTGAGAGTGCTAAGATGTATGGAAGACCATCCTTAGCCATCTTGGATTGATTCCTCCCACGAAATCATCTCAATCACAGTTTTCGCATTTGGCTCGGTTTTGAAGCACCCTTCGTTCAAACTGAAAAAGATAGAAACTTTGGCATGGATCTCTACAATCTTTGATTGGAATAGGTTCCTAATATCTTTAAGAAGGTGTGTCTTAACTTTCGTGGAGTTTGGCCTTACGGATCAAAAGTTAGACCGATTTGAATTTCGGTTTTCGGGCTGTCTGTGCTGATTTTGCTGTTCATCATCAAGCTGGCGGTCAGACCGCCAATATCAGAGGTCAGACCACCCCATGGAGAGGTCAGACCGCCATTCTGAGAGGTCTGACCGCCCAACTCTTTGTGAATTGAGTTTTTGGTAATTTTAGGTGTTTTGCGTCGGGGTTTTGATTGGATTCAATACAAGTCTTCCACTGTGCTTGTATATTGATCTTCATAGCTTCATAGCTATTGGAGTGAGATTGGTGTTGAATCTATTCTTTGTGAAAAAGTGAGTGTGCTCCTATTCACCCCCCCCTCTAGTCGCCTTTCCGGTCCTACAAGAATGAAGAAGTATGCTGATTTGAATCGAAGTGAGAGACAGTTGGCAGTGGGGGATATGGTATACTTGAAAATGCAACCGTACCGGACTACTGCATTTGGTCTTAAACAAGCCTTAAAGCTTACGAGCAGATTCTATGGGCCATTTTGAGTAATGCAGCGAATAGGCAATGTGGCCTATCGATTACAACTGCTTGCAGGGGTTGGAATACACCCGGTATTCCACATTAGTCAGCTCAAACAGCACTGTGGAAAGAGTGCAGTCCCCAGTCCAGATCTGCCCTTAGTTGGAAAGGATGGTAAAATAAAAACTGAGCCGATTATGGTCCTTGAAACTCGATCTATGCCTAGAAACAACAATTTGGTCACTCAATGGTTGGTACAATGGGAAAATCTACCACCTGAAGATGCTTCTTGGGAGGATGCCAACTTCATCAAAGGTACATTCCCTGAGTTTTATTCTCAAACTGTTCGGTCCTAGTTTCCTGATAGTAACACTTGAGGACAAGTGTGCTGCTAAGGGGGAGCAACTGTCAGAACTGCATTCCAGAGAGTAGAATCGCTGAGATAGACAGAGAGCAGCCGATCTGAATGTTGAAGATGCAGTGTTGGGAGTTAAGGAAAAGGAACAGTTTAGATTTGAAGATACCCCTTTTGAGTTTAGATCAATGGCCAAGACTTAGTTCAGTATTTACTATTCCTGTAATCAGTTTTTCCTTCAGCAGTATTGTAATGGGTTAAACCCACTCGGTTAATTGCTGAATCTTACTTTTACAGCTTCTTACTTTTACTGCTTGTAAGACTATATAAGCAGAGTTAATCAATGAAAACGGTATGCCAAACCCTAGTCTTACTTTAGCTTAGCATTAGCATACACTTTCCCCTCCTCTGTTCGGTTCTTCAGAACCAAATCGGTAAACACACCAGGTTCCCTGAGCGGGATCTGACAGGTTCGAAGCTAATCGGTAATTTCCGAACCCCAAACTAGATTTTCCTCGTGATTTTTGTGGGAAAATTTTGGCCCTGAGATTATCCGATACATCCCTACAGACCCTACTCGCTGCAATTTGGTAGGGTTATTTTTTCCCTCACGTTTTTTTTTTTTTGAGAACACACAAAAGCCTTGCATGTCTTTGCATTAAAGGAAGAAATGATAAAGGGTACAAAAGTTCTTACTTGGACGACAAACAAGACGACACCTAAAAACAAGGATAGATTACTTAAACTCTACTTTTAGCCTAGCAACTAGCAAGGTTTATTTGTCTATTACGTGGAAGAAATGATGTGGCAGTCCGTGAACTTGTTTAATTGTGTCACTTAGGTCTGTAAAATGCTCTTACCGGATCACTTACATTACGTCCCCACCATTTTATTTTTGCTGTCACTTTGCTAAAACGTGAAGCTAAATACAAGTTTAGGGACCTGTCAAGCTAAAACAGAAGTTTAGGGACTTAAGTGAGACAATAGAACAAGTTTAACAACCTCTAATTTGGATGAAACTAAATAGAATGTCATTGTTGCACTATCTTTATTGATCCCTGATTGAAAGGTCTCTCTCATCCACTGAATCGATGCATTATTCTACTGCTCAAGCTACAGTAATCAAGTGTATTCTGGACCCTGGAGCATTGAATGGGATGAACAAGTTAGAACTGTGGGCTTCATTTCTTCAGTTAGATTATTTCCATTTTCCGTTCAGTGGAGGTTAATCAAATTATTTTTTTAAATATGATCTCCTTTCTAGTTTGACTTTTGGCTTGATTTCCTCCACTGTTACTCCTAAATTAAATTCATCGATATGGAAGTCATTCATATACCAGAGTGGAGAAAGATATAGAGTGCTCTGAAGTCTGCAATGATGACAGCTGGTTTGGTGCGGTGGTGGCTAGGGTGTGCGCTGTTTTTTGGTGTTGTTTAATCTGGGGTGCACAACGATGACACGGAACGCGGCGTCTTCCCCCGGGACGAGCACGCATCAGGCCTCGGGATAGAGTTCAGTGTGTAGCAGTAGCGTACAGAGTAAACATTCATTTATCTACAGTAAATTCATTTTGAATTATATCTTTAGCCAAACACTAAAATGATGAAAACTTGTTTTAATTTTTCTGATCCAAACAAAGTAATCCATAAATTCATCCTAACAGAATAACAACTTAAAACTAGTTTTGCTAAAAATTCTCCTAAAACTAGTTTTCTTAAAACCCATTTCTTATTCCTGAGATCCAAACAACCACGAAGGGGTACTAGCCAAACCTACTAATTAAAGATACCGATTCGGTTACAACTCAATTTGCCGAAGCCGGCTCTGTCTCAGACTTATCCTCCTGCGCAGCTGAATCTGTTAGTTGCTCCTTTCCTTTACGACAACGACGCGTATACGTACGTCCCCACATGACAATTTCTCATCTATTTTTATCATGCCCTAACACAGAATGGTAGAATCATGTTGAGTTTCGCTTGCAGTTAGCCCAATACTCCGCCACAAGTTTAGCAAAGGCTGATTGTTTGTCTTCCAACAACTTGGCGGGTGTGTCATATTCTAGAAGTTTCCCTGCACAATTGGAAAGTCATCAGCATGAATCATCCAAATATAATAAGTGCGGTGATTTACTTATAATTAGATGAAATTTGATGTCATTGCTAGGTTATCTCTCTACTGTTAGTCTGAAGAATGGACAGATATTCAGAGCTTTCATCAGATTGCTATATGACTGAATTGTCTCGTGTAACGTACCGTAGGAAAGTACCATGACCCTGTCACTGTCTGTCACAGTTGGGACCCTGTGAGCAATAGTTATCACCGTGCAACTTGAGAACTGCTGCCTGATGACCCTCTGCAGGATCGCATCAGTTGCGGAGTCGATGGATGCCGTTGCTTCATCTAGCACGAGAATTTTATTTCTACGGAGAACTCTGCCAAGACAGAAGAGCTGGCGCTGTCCAGCACTCCAGTTATCACCATCATCACTCACTGCCACAGGCCAAGGGAACAAATCATTTGACCCTTCTCGTAACTCAAACCGTTCTATATAGTCATTTTTTTTCCTCTGGAAAGAGACTAATATTTCGTTGATGTCACTTACCTGCTGTATCAAGAAGAGCAGGAGTGCTGCTAATAGCTCTCTTTAGTTGACACTTCTCCAAGGCCTGAAATGCTCATTGTAAGTTGTCTAATCAGATACATGATACCGTTAATGTCCAGATATCAATCTAGTAAAGTTCAAGATGATCAGATCTTATGATTTTTTTATATAAAAGAACTTCAATGTCTTATGATAAGAGAAGGTTCATTTAACATGATTCTGTTAGGAACTGTAAAATGTAAGAATTTATATTGCCTTTCTTAAACTACTTGTTATTGTTTTGCAGGAGCAGCAACTTTTTGTTAAATTATATAGCTAGCTAGTGATTGATTTGGTAGTTATGATCCTGTAATTATGATGTAATCTTCCTTAAGTTTAGGAAGTGTATTCCCAGAATCAGTATCTTGCCATGTAACCGATTACTCGATTGTAATCGATTTCGTGCTAATTGTTGTTTTGCTTCTGATCTTGCGCCCAAGACATATATATATGCAGAGGATTAGAGCAGCGCCTAAGGTGCGCAATAGCCAAAACATCAATCTATCCTTCTTCTTGTTTTCTTTCATGGTATCAGAGCCTCTCCAGATCTGAACTCTGCCATGGCTTTGTCTAACTCAAGCTCGTCGCAGATGATGACCGCCGTTCCAGCCGCAGGGCTGCCACCGACGCCCTCTGCTGGACACTTCGTCAATGTGAAGCTCACACGCGACAACTACCTCCTCTGGAGAGCGCAGTTCATGCCCTACTTGAGGAGCCAACAGCTCCTAGGGTATGCTGACGGGACAACTCCTTGCCCCGACAAACTGGTGATGCAGACCACGGACGCCGGTGAAATTCAGGCGCCGAATCCTGCATATCTCCAATGGATGCTACAGGATCAGATGGTAATGAGTGCCATCCTATCTTCATTAACCACTGATGTGTTATCTCAGGTGCTCCTCCTAACCACGTCCTATGAGGTATGGAGTACACTGGAGAGATTGTTTTCATCACAATCTCAATCAAGAGTCATGCAATTGCGCATGCAATTGACAAATCTGCAAAAGAAGGATCAGTCTGCAGCCGAATACTTCAACAAGGTGAAAGGCTTGGCTGATGTATTTGCATCCATTGGCAAACCGCTGCAAGATGAGGAGATTATTTCCTATCTCCTGTCAGGCTTAGATGCTGATTATGATCCCCTTGTGACCTCGATCACAACCCGGGACAGGCCTATGACTTTGAATGATTTTTATACACACTTTCTGAGTTTTGAACTGCGTCTAGAGTCGCGCAATAACTCCCTGCAGATCAATGGAGGCAACATGAATAGTTCGGTGAACTTCACAAAGAAAGAACGATGCCTAATCGTGGAAATCAGAACTATTCCCGTGGAGGTGGCAATGGAGGCAATAACAACAACAAGAACCGTGGGCGTGGAAGAGGTTTTGTACAGCCTCAAAGCAACAGACCTTCGCCAAATTACAATGGAGGTAATCGTCCAGTTTGTCAAGTGTGTGGAAAGATTGGACATGTAGCATTGAAATGCTATCATCGGTTCGATCATTCATATCAAGCAGAAGAAAATCATGTGGCTGCGTTTGCAAACAACAATGGCAACAACTCCTACACAGTTGATACAAACTGGTACAGTGATACAGGAGCAACATATCATATAACTAATGATCTAGAAAACCTCACAGTGAGGGAGAAGTATCAAGGCAAAGAGCAGATCCAAACAGCAAATGGATCAGGTATGTCTATTTCACATGTTGGTCATTCTCAGCTTGTTACTCCTCACAAAACTCTGAAACTTCAGAATATCTTACATGCTCCTCATGCATCTAAACAACTGCTATCTGTACATCGTTTCACCCGTGATAATGATGTTTATTTTGAGTTTCATCCTACTTTCTTTGTTGTCAAGGATCATTACAACGAAGACACCTCTTCTTCATGGCGAGATGTGAGGGTGGTTTATACCCTATTGCGCCCACTCACCGTCACCATCCAAGGAAGTTCTTCTTGCCACGACACCTTCGTGGAACAATGGCACCGGCGCCTCGGCCATCCGTCTCAAGCCATAGTTAATCAAGTCCTTCAGACTAATGATTTACCTTTTGCCCCAAATAAGAACATTGCACCTGTGTGTGATGCGTGTCAGATGGCTAAAAGCCATCAGTTACCCTTTCCAGATTTAGTTTTTGTTGCTGCATCTCCTTTGGAATTGATTCACTCTGATGTTTGGGGACCAGCAGTCTCATCTGTTGGTGATTCTAAATATTATGTAAGCTTTATTGATTCCTTTAGTAAATTCTCATGGATTTACCTCTTAAAACATAAGTCTGAAGTTGAAACTGTCTTTGTTCAGTTTCAGCAGCATGTTGAACGTCTTCTAAACAAGAAAATTGTTTCTTTCCAAAGTGATTGGGGAGGAGAATACCAGCGCCTAAACTCCTATTTCAAACAAATTGGAATCCACCACAGGGTCTCTTGTCCCCATACACATCAACAAAACGGCACTGCAGAGAGGAAGCACAGACACATAGTCGATATGGGTCTGGCCCTTCTTGCGCACGCCTCTTTACCTATCAAATTCTGGAATGAGGCCTTCCTCACAGCATGCTATTTGATCAATCGTCTTCCCAGTCGAACCATTCATGGTAGCACACCTCTTGAGCGTCTTCTCAAGATCAAACCGAATTACAAATTCCTCAAAGCTTTTGGATGTGCATGCTGGCCAAACTTAAGACCATACAATAACCATAAGCTTTCTTTTCGGTCTCAAAAGTGTGTATTTCTTGGGTATAGTGATATGCATAAAGGGTACAATTGTTTACATGTGCCTACTGGGCGTGTGTATATATCCCGAGATGTGATATTTGATGAACACACTTTCCCTTTTGCTGCTGATCCAAAGCAGTCTGTCAGTCAGACAACTATATCAGAATCCACACTACTTCCATGGCTGAACGCCTCACCAGAAAATTCTTCTCCCACCACTTCAAGCTGAGCATGAACATCATGAGAAAGAGACTAACCTGCATGCTGAACCGACTGATGTTGTTCTTGATCTTTCTGACATTGTACAGGTTGAGGAGCTGGCAGTGCGTCCAAGAACTCGAGCTCAACATAATATCAGAACTCCAAAAGAGTTTACTAATGGCACCATTCGCTATGATCCTCGAAGAGAGGATTTGCTGCTCACCTCACTATGGAAACTGAGCCTACATCACATGAAATTGCCTTGCAACATCCACATTGGAAGCAAGCCATGATCGATGAACACACAGCGCTACTTCAGAACAAGACCTGGCATCTTGTACCACCTCGGCCAGATCAAAACGTCATCGGGTGTAAATGGGTTTTCAAAATCAAACGCCGAGCAGATGGGTCTATTGACAGATACAAAGCTCGTCTTGTGGCCAAGGGTTTCAAACAACGGTATGGTATTGATTACGATGACACTTTTAGCCCTGTTGTCAAACCTGCAACAGTTCGTCTGGTTTTATCTCTTGCTGTGTCCAGAGGATGGTCTCTACGCCAAGCTGATGTCAAAAATGCTTTCTTGCATGGCGATCTTTAAGAAGAAGTTCATATGAGCCAGCCTCCTGGTTTTGAAGACTCTCAGCACCCACAGTTTGTGTGCAAACTTGATAAAGCTATTTATGGGCTAAAGCAAGCTCCCCGAGCTTGGTATTCCAAACTCAGTTCTAAACTCCAAGAACTTGGCTTTGTACCATCCAGAGCAGACACATCTTTATTTATCTACAACTCTCATGGTGTGATCACATACATTCTGATCTATGTTGATGACCTGATCATTGCAAGCTCTTCCAGTCAAGCTGCCAATATGTTACTTTGTCAGCTCCAACTTGCCTTTGCCATCAAGGATCTCGGCAACCTCCATTATTTCCTTGGCATTGAGGTTACCACAGATCCAGGGGGCATCATTCTCTCCCAGCGAAAGTATGTTCTAGAACTCTTGAAAAGAACCAACATGTGGAGCTGCAAACCAGTATCCACTCCAATGTCCTGCTCAGAGAAGATTTCTCGCTACACAGGTACTCCATTATCAACTGATGAGATCACCAAATACCGCAGCACAGTTGGGGCACTCCAATACTTAACAATTACGAGACCCGACATCTCGTATGCCGTTAACAAAGTTTGTCAGTATCTACAAGCCCCCACAGATATTCATTGGAGTGCTGTCAAGAGGATTCTCCGGTATCTCAAGCACAGTCAGCAAGATGGTTTGAGAATACATCGCTCAGCTTCCACCCTCGTGAGTGCCTTCTCAGACGCCGATTGGGCCGGGTGTGCTGATGATCGACGATCTACCGGAGGGTTCGCAGTTTTTCTGGGTGCAAATCTCATTTCGTGGAGTTCCAGAAAACAGCTTACGGTGTCACGCTCGAGCACTGAATCAGAATATAAGTCCCTTGCCAATGCCACTGCTGAACTTGTTTGGATTCAATCAATTCTTGGAGAATTGGGTGTCTTTCAATCCAAACCACCTTTGCTTTGGTGTGATAATTTGGGTGCAACATATTTATCGGCAAATCCCGTATTTCACGCCAGAACCAAACATATTGAAGTAGACTTTCATTTTGTGCGAGAACGAGTGGCTCGCAAGGCTCTGGAGATTCGGTTCATTCATTCCCATGATCAACTAGCAGATATCTTCACAAAAGCTCTACCAACAGAAGCATTCAATCGACTTCGGTTCAATCTCAACTTGATATCGGGAAGTTGTGATTGAGGGGGGCTGTTAAATTATATAGCTAGCTAGTGATTGATTTGGTAGTTATGATCCTGTAATTATGATGTAATCTTCCTTAAGTTTAGGAAGTGTATTCCCAGAATCAGTATCTTGCCATGTAACTGATTCTGTTCTGATTGTAATCCTGATTTCGTGCTAATTGCTGTTTGCGCTACAGTGCGCCCGGCACAGTATATATGCAGAGGATTAGAGCAGCGCCTAAGGTGCGCAATAGCCAAAACATCAATCTATCCTTCTTCCTGTTTTCTTTCACTTTTCATACCTCCCATATCTCTTCATCGGAATGCAGGCCAAGGGGATGCAAGTTATTACGCACAGTTCCTCTGAAAAGTGTAGGTTCTTGGGGGATAATACTCAGTTTAGTTCTTAGATCCTTGAGACCCATAGAGCAGATATCCAGCTTGTCAATAAGTATCCTCCCACCCGCAGGATCTACGAGACGGAACAATGAGCTGATAAGTGTTGATTTCCCACTTCCTGTCCTCCCTACAACCCCAATTTTGTTTCCAGCAGCAAAGGTGCAAGTGATTCCTTTGAGAACAAGGGGCGCATTTGGACGGTATTTTACCTGCTTAGAAGTGTAAGTTACTACCTTTTATTTTTTAACTTCAGTAACTCTATCTGAAAAAGAACATTCTGTTTTACCTTCAAATCTTGCAGGTCTATTCGTCCCTCCTGCGGCCATGAAGTTGGAGGCCTATTCTCTGGTATAATGGCTGGAGGCTCTGATGGAAGATGCATATACTGCTTGATTCGCTCAACTGAAATGATATAGTTTTCCAAGTAGGAATAAAACCTTGTCAGGAAAACTTGTGCTGAAGTCAGCGTCAAAGCATAGGAGAGGCAAAGACCCGCAAAACCTGAAACAGTTCATATTGGAAGTGTTCATTCATCATAAATGAAGACATCATTTAGAAGGAAGATCTTTTCAGTGATGGTTATGGAGATACCTGGTGAAATTACTCCTGGAGGAACCAAAATAAGAAACAGTGCTGATGTAAGTATCGTCAAGCTTTGCAGTGCTTCTACTCTTATAAGCACCCACTCTTGTGCAGCGACGGTGTGGAAGAACAATGTTGCGTCAGTGTCTATGAGTTGAAGGTTATTGTGGATGAACCTTTCTGTTGCTACAAAAGCCCTGATTGTCACCACACCAAGAATTGATTCTGCTGCATAGTTCATGACAGGTGCCTTTGTTGTTCCATTGATTCTTACTAGCTCTCTGGCTGAGGCAACGTAGTACCTCTTCAAAATTTGAAAACTACACATCAGCTCGTAATTCTTAAAATCGCAAGATACATTTGATTTATTATTGCATTTGGTTTAATTAACTAGGGTAATTGCTTGCAGCAATGTAGAGTTACCTGAACATATACCATGGTGATTGCAACTGGGATTGCTACAACTAAGACCAGCCAAGTTACAGTACCCATAACCAGTATTGTCGTAACGACCTCAATACCACCAGTCATGACAAAAGCCATGGAGTAAGGTGTGTCAAAGTCCAGAATGCTTAAATCTGAAGATGCCTGCAGAGATAGAGCTCCAGTCAGGGACACATCAGTATTTGTACTGTCACTGTTCTTATTTGAGAAATTAGAATTAGCTTGTTATGATTAGCTTATTTGGAAGTAAGACAATAAAAAAACCATACCCTTGTCAAAATTCTTCCAACTGGCGTTGAGTCAAAAAATGACATGGGGGCCTTGAATACAGAATCCATAAGACCAGTAAAGAATGCTTTGGAGGCCTTGAGTCCCAGAGTAGCCGCAAAATAGCTTCTAAGGTAGGCAAAGCAGCAGCTGAAGATGGAGAGCCCTGAATATGCCCCAACTAGAAGAGCACTACTGATGCCGTCCATCTGAACAGCCACTGCCAGCCAATATGTGGACATGATCTGAAAGAATGTGAAAAGCACCTGGGAAGTACACATCCCAGAGAGAGGAAAAGCGCCCTTAGAGATATCTACGTAATCTTTATATGGCTTCCATCCAAGGTCGCCAATCCCCCTTTCCTCCTCTTCTGTGAGCTGTACTGCTGAAGGGCCCTTGGCGCTGATTTCGATATCGCTATCCTGCCTTGTAGCCTGCAACATGCTCAGCATTATGTTGTCGTCCCGGATTCCAGTAGTTCTGCGTATTTCCCTTGTTGTCTAACTTGACCGCCATCCATTACCTGTTGAAACAATTACAGAGCGTTTGACTGAAGGATCTTTGATTTAATGTGTCATGAACAATCATGTTCAGATGATTAACTTACCAGAATCCGATCAGTTTCAGTCAAAAATTCAACTTGGTGTGTCACAAGAACAACAGTCTTCTTTGAAAGTGCTGTCATACACAATCCTGCAAGAACATTACTATTAGAGCCTCGTGCCGCAGAAAACAGTTTGTTTGTGTGGACACAGTAAGGAACACTTTTTTAGCTTACATAGAAAAGAACTGCAGCGGTGTGCGCATCGACTGCGCTGAAAGGGTCATCTAGGAGATAGACATCTGCGTCATTGTAGACGGCTCTAGTCAGCTGAATCCTTTGCTTCTGACCTCCACTCATGTTCAGACCTCTCTGACCGATCTCTGTCAGGTCTCCGTGATCGAAATTTTCGATATCCTTATCCAAAGCACAAGATTTGATTGCCTTGTCATACATTTCCTTGTTGAAAGGCTTTCCGAAGAGTATATTGTCGCGGACAGTCCCACTCTGTATCCAAGAGTTTTGTGAAACATATGCCACCGAGCCAAATACCTCAACCTGCAAAATACAATTTTAACATGTTTTCAGATACGAACATGATTTGGATCCTTTCATCTGCATAAAGAGCACATATTTTTCTGTCACTCACTGATCCTGATTTTCTAGGTATCTCCACAAACAGCCACCTTCTCTCCTCGGCGTATGCTAAGGTTAACATTCCTCAATGCCAGGTCAGCTCCACTTGCATTCCAGCTGAAATTTCCATCTTGCACATGAATTCTGACATCGGAGTCATTTGAAGGTACCCTGTTCACATCCTCCTCTTTGATCTCATCTTCGATGAGGAACTTCTCGATACGGTCTAACGACACCTTGTACTGGATCATCATCGTCAGGACCTCGGGAAGCATCCTCACCGGCTCAGCCATGACCCTCAGGGTGGCCAAGACCGTGAACAGCGTGCTGGCATTGAGTGGCGCGCTCCGCATGATCGCTGTCGCCGTGTACATCACCGCGGAGACAACCGTTGGGGACATCCAGTACATGACCGCGCCGTAGGCCTTCTTCATCTGCGTCTCCCTCAGCCATTTGAACTCGGCGTCCCTGAGCGACTCGATGACGCGCCGGAACTTCTCCTCCCATGACTGCAGCTTGATGATCTTCATGCTGTTGAGTATCTCGGACGTCGACCGGAGCCTCTCGTCCTGCGCAACCATGAACCTCGCCTGGTACCCTTGCAAGATCTTCGCGAACGGCACGTTGAGGAAGCCAAAGATGATGAGGGGGACTAGGCCCGGAAGAGCCCCAAGCCTCAGCGCCCAGAAGAGCGTGGTCACTGAGAACGCCAGCTGAAGCGGCGAGCTCCACGCCATGTGCAGCCAGTTGATGGCGTCGCCGAGCCGGTACGCGTCCACCGCAATGTAGTTGACGATCTCGCCGGTCGAGTGGTTCCTCCTCCCCTGGCTGGACAGCTTGAGCTGCTTCTGGAAGATGACCGCCATTAGCGCGGACCGGATGCGCATCCCGGTCCTCCTCGAATTGAAGAACCAATGCCGCTGAGACAGCGACTCGACGAGCTTGATGAGCAACAGGCAGCCGACCAACGCCACGCCGACGCGGAGGTCCCTCTCTTCTTGGTCGCTGTACCATACGAACGCAAAGAGCAATGCAGGGGACACGGCTATGGCGAGCGTCCTCATGAAGGCGTAGAAGCCGGTGAGCATGATCTCATCGAGGAAGCAGTTGCACAGGACGAGGGCGAGGCTGTTGGTGCTCCCACTCCGCGCCTTGTCCTGCCGGTGGCGGCTCCAGGCGTCGGAGAACTTGTGCGAGCCTCGCAGCGCGCCGTCCTCGGAGGCGATGAGCGGGATGTCGGCGAGGTCCAGCGCCTTGGAGCGGCCGAGGCGGAGCAGAGGGTTCAGCCACGAGAAGGCCAGCTGGCTGAGCAGCCCGGCCCGGTACAGCTCCGAGTCGTGCTCGTGCACCGCGTTGTCTATCAGAGGCTCCGACAGGCCGCCGTCGTCGGGAGCGTCCCGGTGGCCGTGGCTACGCCGGAGCAGCGAGGCGAGGGCGCAGAGCAGGAGGAGGAAGTTCACCGGCCACGCGAACGCCTCCGCGACGTCGAGCCGGTGGCCGCCGGCGAGGACCTCCGCATTGTACGCGGTGATCAGCAGCGAGAAGAGCGTCCACCAGAGGACGGCGACGGTCCTCGCCGGCTTCGTCGGCTGGACGTGCAACGAAGCCGCCACGGCGACCCAGATCAGCCCCCTGACAAAGGAAGCCGCCGCCGCCGCATCCGATGCGTCCCGGAAGCCGGAGACGGCGTACGCCGCCGCGGCCGCCACGCAGCACACGGAGACACGGCCAGCCCCCACCGGCGCCGGCGAGCGGCGCTTCCCCGGCCATCGCGCTGCCCCCTGGCGCAGGCCGCTAGCAGGGCACAGGCGTAGCCGCGTAGGCTATGAAGAGCACCACATTGACGCAGTCGATCAGGCTCCTCTGCACGCACGGTGACGCGACGGTGAGCCCGCCGCCCTCCTGCCCGCAAATCCAAGAAGACGCCCAACCTGCCGTACATCCACCCAAACTAATCAAGCAATGGTAGATAAGCTGACCACCAAAGCATCAAACAAACATAATGAAACAAACAGCAAGAAACAGAAAGGGTTTACGACAACAAGAATCTTCTTTGTCTCTCCGTTCTTAGTTCTTACCAGGAAAGGCCATCGCTGGGTCATTCTTGTTGGGCATTACTGCCTCTCACATGCAGTGGCCGCCGAACGAAGAAGAAATTACACTTGAAAAAATGATTTTTTTTTTTGAGAGGCCAATGTGTCGTCGCCTATTCTTGCCAGGACGAGGAGGAGCCACTGGTTTATAGTTGTATGTACAGTGTCTGCATGTGGACTGTGGTATCGGACGGATGCTCTGCAAAACTCGGATTTCTCATCCGTCGCTCTCAGTTTCGTAGAGAGAATTTTTGGCGCAATTTGTCACTGTTGCGATTGTTTATTAGGCAATTAGCGCATGTCGTGACGAAGCTGTATTTTTGGCACCTCGTTCGTACAGTAGTCTGCCGAACGTGCTCTGAACATGACATGTGCCCCTTGTCCGGCCCATGGCTAATCGGATGTCCCTCGTCCGTCCCGTGGCCGGCCGAACCCGACCTCCCCACGCGCGCCCATCCCCCTCAGCCTGTTTAATCAATCACCTCCTCATCATGTCGATGTCTCCATATGCAAGCATGTATGCATACAAGGGTTGAGCGCAGGAGGGAATTCGATTCCCTCTCGCAGCACCCTCTCGCGCCGGCAATTTAATAGCAAGAGACGGCGATTCTAGTTCGCACTCGCGCTGCTCTCGCTTTCCCCTTTTGCCGATTTCGTTTTTGCGGATGATTAGGTATTATTTGCGGCCGTCATTAGCAGTCATATCAGCTGGTAATTTTTTTTCCTCGTACGTTATTTCTTTTTTTAATTTTGTGGTTAGTAAATTAGTCATAGAAAAATATTTGTAGTTAATTAATTGTACTTATCTGCATAGTTAATTTAGTCGTTTTAATAACGTCGTAATAAAATTTTTGTGAGTTACTCTAATTAGCCGTAGTTAAATTAATCTTACGTAATTTATTAGTTCTAATTTTTATGCGTAGTTACTTAGTTACCAATTAATTAGTCGTAAGTACATTGTTTTCTCAATTAATTAGTCCTAAATAGTTAGTTGGAATTAAGTCCTAATTAATTATCCACTATTAATTAGTCATAAATAATTTAGTCGTATTTTATAAGGCGTGATTAATTTGTTGTCATTAATTAGTGGTAAATAATTTAGTGGCCTTAGTTAGCCGTAATAATTTTTTTGTTTTTAATCTGTGGTAATAAATTTGGCGTAATTATTTTAGTGCTATTTAGGTCATCTTAATTAATTCAGTCGTGACTAATGTAGATGTCATTATGTAACACAGTTTATTTATGGTAATTAATTAGTCTTAATTATTTTGGTCACAACTATTTTAGTCATACTTAATATGGTCGTAGTTATTTAGTGTCTATTAATTTGTTCTCCGTATTTATGCGTAACTTATCGTCATCATAAAATTTTTTCACTGTCTGTCTCTTCCATATCTTGCAAGCCATGCCTTTACCGGAGCTTCTGGAACCCTTCTACGACGAGAATCACCGGTGCAAGTCGTGGATCGGTGGGGACGAGAATGACCCTCCACCCCTGGCGCTTCGGGCCGAGAGGATTGCTGGGAGCTGGACACTCGCTACGTTCCCATCCTCTGGGACACGACCTTATTGCCCTTTGTGAGGTTGGTCTCCATCGGACGCCACTTCACCCTGGACGGCAGTCTGCTATCGGCACTTGTCGACATGTGGAGGCCTGAGACGTAGACCTTCCACTTTCGGTGGGGTGAGATGATGGTGACTCTGCAGAACGTCTCATTCCTGACCGGTCTCCCGATCCGAGATGAGCTACTTGTTCCAGGCTGTCCGCCGGTGGACTGGAAGGCCAGGCTGGGGAATCGGTTTGACATACCTGTGCTGGGCAATGCCAATGGCGTCCCTCAAACTTGGCTGAGGTATTTCAGTTAGTGATTGGAGGATGCACTTGACGAGGTTGTTTGGACGCACCTCGTCGCTAACCTTCTCTATCTCTTTGGTTCGGTCATGTTTCCCACGACACGGGGAGATTGGGTGTACCCAGCTTCACCCGCATCGCCGAGCTTTAAGCCCTTAATGGCCCAGGCGAAAGCCCAGGATACCTAGTCCAGTATGAAGCAGTTGGACCCTCCGTCAGCATCTTCATTTTTAAGCTTGTTTATGCACGTGCCGGGGTTTGATTTGGTAATCGGGTGAAGCATTCTTGGCACAAGGTTGTACGTCTCTTCGTATGTCCCACACATGGACCCGATGACCTTCTGCTTCGCTCTTCGGACGTTACTGCAGCTGACTAGATAACCAACCAGATTGGCGACTTCCGACATCAGCATCTTGGGGGAGACGCACATGTCCTCCGCAACTAGGTAGCTGATGAGGCTTGCCACATATGTGGAAGTCAAGTTTCGATGCTGCTGCAAGGGCTCGCTAAGCTCACAAGTGTGTTCGATCAGGGCATTGATCGCGAAGACTTAGCCGAAGAACTTTGCTCGGTGAGCACTAACCTTGCCAGGGTAGCCTTCCACTACGCTTTTCACTGCGTAATGTCCTGGGTTAGACCCGTGCCCTCATTACACACGGCTGATGGACAATGCGTACCGTGCTATATCTTGTTGCACGGTCGCCTTGCTAGGGAAGTGCTGCCCAACTAAGAGGGTACCGGCATCAAACCCCTACCGGGACCCTTCTTCTTGCGACATTCGAGCGAATGCACCGTGATATCATCAAGTCTCTATGCCACATAAGGCACCTTCGACGACACAATTCCCCCCGGTTGGACCACTAGCCTGGTGTGCGCCCTCGTCGCTACCATCCCAGCTCGGTTCAACATCCTCGTCGAACTCCAACCCGAGAGGCTGGTCAGTAGATACTCATGGCAGTCGATGTGAGCTGACCAACACAATTCCGCCCCCTCATTTTGCACAAAATTATGCGCGAGTCTTTCCTCTGAGACAACACATTCCGTGCTACCGTCTTCAAGCTCCGCCTGCGATTGCCCGCTTGCCAAGGCCCTGATATCATCAAGGTTTTCCGGCGCACTGCGTACGAACTTCACGTACACCATCGGCTTCCCGTATATCACCACCTCGGGTTGGGAGGCAATCTGTATGTACTGGCCCCATGCTACACTTCCATTCAACTTCACCAGCTCCCATATGCCTTTCGTGCATATGATCCCCTCGATGACAAGTTTCTTTGTCATTGGCTCTGTGTCGAACTCTCTCCGGATGCAGCTCCGAAGCTCGTGAATATTCATCGCATCAAGCCTCTCCACCCGGACCACCTTGTACTGGCATCTCGACAGGTCTAATCTATTAGGTCCGGCCCGTACGAGACTATCGCCATAAAATACTACCAAATCTTGCATGTTCGAAATTACCGAAAGCCACAACAACCCAATCTGCGATACGCGATATAACAAACATGGTATGTAGTTACCACAAATTTAATATGACTGAACTAATTAATAGTATTTAATTACAAGTAATTTAATCGTCAGTAATTACCCACAGCACAAACAATGACGACAAATTGCAAGCAAGTAATCGATTAAATACGAGTAATGAAATACGATTATTAATTAATTAGCAACAAATTGAATACTTGTCCAAAAATTACTTACGAGTTATTCATTACTAGTGTAATTACCACTAATAAACAACGACTCAAACAAACAAGATTTATTAATTACCACTGATTAATTACCACTAAATTAATTGCAATAGATTAATTACGACTATTTAATTTCCACTAAATTAATTATGCCTAAATAATTGCCACTGCACTAGCTATGGCTCATTAATTATCACTAAATTAATTACGACTAATTAATTTTCACTAAATTAATTATGCCAAACTGATTAACACTAAACTAATTATGACTGATTAATTACTACTAAACTAATTACGACTATTTAATTTCCAATAATTTTTAACCACTAACTAATTCATACTCAAATAATAAAGCCTACTTAATTACGACTAATTATGATGCACTAATAAATTATCAATACATTAGCTGCGACTAAAGTATTAACAGTAAAAACTACGACTTAATTATTAACACCTATTTAATTAAGATTACAAGTTACATGAATTGGAACAAGCTAATGAAAACTAATTAACTATGACTACGGTAATAACGACAACTGCAGCGGACAAAAAATTACCTACCCTTCGGGGGAACCGTTCAAAAGTGCTACGGTCCTAACAACTGCTCTGAACTATAATCTCCAAAAAAAATTAATTATGTTCTATATGTCCTCAGCGACGACCGCGAGAACGAGAACGAAAACGCGATTGGGATGAGCGATGAGCGAGTGCGAGAGTCTGGTATTTATTGCAGCACAGAGGGGGGAGAAGCTGTGTTGGTCGCAGGAATCCCGTATGTGCTATCGGGCCAGAGCACTCTGGGCAAGGGGGGACAGCAGCGACTGGGTGACATTTGTGCGGAGGAGCCTCGTGTCAGATCGAGGAGAACGACTAGAGGGGGGTGAATAAGCGGTTTTAAAAACTACTTTGGCTAAAACTGAGTTTTATGCGGAATTGTAAATCAATTCAGTTTTGCGCAATTAAAACCTAAATCAACTAATATTTACTAAGTGCACCAACAATATGAGACTATATAAATGATGGCAATCATACACATACAAGTAAGCAATTAAATACAAGGAATGTAAATTGCAATATAGTAAAGCACAAGAAATCAAACCACAATGACACAACGATGTTTTACCGTGGTGATCGGAGACTTGCCGGTCTCCCCTAATCCACGTTGAGGTAAGCTCAAAATCAATTGGACCGGCTCCACGAAATGAGCCAACCACCTCTGAGATAAGTCCAACCACTTGGACCGGTTCCAAACCGAACCAACACCTCGATCCACTAGGGTTTCTCTTTCTCCACTCCAGAGATAGCGAGCACCAAGCCACTCACAAACAGTCGGGTCTTCTCACAACCTTCTTTGAGAAGATCACCGAACCACGACGCCTCCACGCCGTCTAGGTGTCGGCAAACACTAAGAGTAACAAGTTTAGAACTCTCACTTGAACTAATCAAGTGTCTAAGCTCAAGTGGATACACAATCCACTACCTAATGCAACACATGCAATTAGGGTTTGCTCTTCAAGCTTACTAAGTGCAACACATGCACAAAAGAGATGAGAGGGCTTGCTCTTAGCTCAAAGGAGTGTGTAATGGCACCAACAACTTTAGTAACGACCTCCACAACTGGCCAAGATGGGTATTTATAGCCCACACACAAAAACTAGCCGTTGGGACAAAGTCCTGCTGAAAAATCAGCACGAGCGGTACTACCGCCAACCAAGTCACGGTACTACCGCACATCGGCTCAACGGTCGGATCAGCCACACAGAGCGCTCTGAACTAGCCGTTGGAAAATGGTGCGGTACTACCGCCAACTAATGCGTAGTAGTTCCATTCTTTGGTAGTTCTGCTCAAAGCACTACGGTACTACTGCTTCCGTTGAGGTCCAAAAGTGACGCTCTCTGGAAAAAAAGTACCACTCACAATTCAGAAATACCGGTGTGTGGTCGTACTGCTCAAGGAACGCCAGTACTACCACAGCAAGGATTTGCAATCCAAACTTACTGGACGGCTCAGATCAAATGGGCCGTTCGGACCGTGTGTTTTAACCGCACGATTGGGTCACTTTCGGACGGTCCGAACGGCACACGGTAGTACCGCCGAAGGGAATACGGTACAACCACTATGCGGTAGTTCCACCATGAAGGCTTCGGTACTACCGCACTTCAACAGAGCAACTCATGCTCAAAAGGCGTCGTTCTGTAAAAAATGTACCGCCAACAATTTTTCGGTCCGGTCGGGTTGCGGTAGTTCCACACCAAATCCCCGGTCATACCGCTGAGCAGTAGTACCGCAGACAACAAGTCGGTACTACCGTTTTTCCTGAGAAAGCAGCAGCTCGCATAAAAAACAAACTCAATTGCAAAACACATTTGACAATTGATGAGTGATGCAAACAAGGGTTCAAAAGACAAGATTCTCAACAAGTTGCAAAACACATTTGCCAACCTTTTTAGAATCAATGCCATCAAGGAATAAGGTACATGGACTTAAACTATTTGCATAACACATTTGCAAACTAAAGTCACATGCTACAAGGATTATGCATGAGCTCCGACTATTTGCAAAACGCATTCACAAATATTGACAACATGCTAACGAGAGCTAGAGCAAACACAATGAGCTATCAACACATGACTAACTCAAGCTACTAGTCAAGATCCCTCTTAATAGTACGGCAACCTATACTAGCAATCCGGTCTTCCAACTAAACACCAAGACCGGTAAAAGACTAAGAACAAATTCTTAGCCTTAGCTAGTCATACCTTTGTCTTGCACAAACACTTGAAACTTGATGACGCACGTCTTCACTTCAAGTTCGGGTTCTTGACTTGATATGCATCAACTCATGATGCATTCTTTACTTGACCTCCATCAACACATGATGGATCTTCTCTTGACTTGATGATCAACTCATGATCATCTCCTCTTTTTGAACATCATCAACACATGATGATTTCCTTTTCTTCGAGTTCTTGATACGCAACAATACATAATACAATCTTTACTCCAAGCTCTTGACTTCAATATCATCAACACATGATGATCTTCTCCACTTCGAGATCTTGGCTTGAACATCATCAACACATGATGATTTCCTTCATCCCAAGTCTTGACTTGATAACGATCAACTCATGATGTCATCCAAAGTCTTCAACATCATGGAACATAACCTATTTCATTAACTCATGAAAAATATTAGTTCCACAATGTGATTGTCATTAATGTCGGGACCCAAAAATACAATTATGGACCCTCTGTGTTTAATGCACTAGTCCAGGATCACGCTAGTGCACACAGTATCAACAAAGATGCATATCGATCCACACAAACGAATAGTTTGATTAATAAATAATGGTTTGACCTTACGATCGAGTTTACATTTATTAAGCCACGCAGGGCTAACAGAGAAATAAAGCAGCGGAAACAGAAACGGCAGCGGCATCCCATCGATTCACCACAGGCAACCGACTGGGATCAAGACCCCACGATCAGGCACCTTCGATAAACTCCTCCTCGAATGCTGGCGAAGACTCCTCCTCTTCTGCTTGATTTAGTTTAAAGCAAGCGTGAGTACACACCGTACTCGCAAGTCACACCACAGAAATGCAATTATACATGCAGACTTATTACAAGGGAATGGTATTTTGTGGTTCTTTTGCAGAAATGCAACATTTGCAGTTGAATACAAGTAATAGATTGAAAGCAAGTAAAACAAATAGACAATAATAATTTAACAGTTTGATTTCACAAAGACACACACACAGCCTAAACAGATTATTCACATAGCCATATGATTTAGATCACATAGCTTCCTTCCCACATAGTTTATGAAGATCTACCCCTCGTGTGAAATCCCCGACCATTGTCCATGACCGCGGACGCGGCTATTCGAATAGATTGTTTACACTATGCAGAGTTTGTACACTTTACCTATAAGATACAACCAGTGTTGCAAGCACTAATCGTAACAAAGCATTTCAGAAACTTCATCTTAACATAGATGCTCCCGATGTGCTTATGTCATACCAAACCATACACGGTGTATGGTACAACACACACCGATTAGACGAGAAGCGGCAAAGCGTCTGCGATGCGACTACATGGTAACACACACCTCCACCCTTTTCACATAGCCTAACCTACTGCCTGAGCAATCAATACCAAGAATTCGTATCTTACTATGCTAGGCCCGTCCCATAACAGCATGTGGTAAATGCAGACGGCTCGAGTTCAATGGCGCACAAAGTTCGGTCCTTAAATGACCGAGGCAAGACTTCCAAATTCTAACTAAGGCACCTGATTAATTTGACACACAGATTCATATTCCCATATCACATAGCCACCATGTCACACATTTCCCACCACTTGCCTCAGTCCAAACCTTTACAACCCGGTTGATTTAAGTGTAACATATGCCACAAAGACACATAGTACACACAGATTATTACAAAGTTACATAGTCACTTAGTCAAGTTGATAATTGCAACTTTACATGAATAAATGATTCGTGGCATGGCTAAGCAACCTAATTGCATCTAACTATCCCACGTTGGTGCTACAATATTACCAACTAAATATCAACTAGGGTGACAAAGGATCAAGGCATATCAATTATACAAGGAAGGCATAACAGATTGGATTTAATAGCTAAACCCAAAAGTATTTAAATAATTACTTGAAATAAAATGCAATACTTTGAAATAAAATAACATTTAGAAAACTGGGATTCAATCATGGTCAAAGCATGACTTGCCTTGGAACAGGTCTAGAAATTGATCTTGGTCTTGTTGTGCTCCTCCATCTTCAAATCTTCCAGAAGTGTCGAAGTCTACTCGCAAACGAAACAAACTAACTAAATAAATAAATAACAGAGTAAAAACAACTCAAAACAAATAAATAAAAATCTCCATTAAATAGACCTTGAATTTATAGGAATTTAGAAATTTGAATGGACTGATTTGGAGTTCGGATGCAAAAGTTATGGGCTTTGGAAGTTTGAATCTAAAGAAAAAACCCTAAAAATTGGATTTACTGAATTTCCCGAATTATTTCTCAATAGAAAAATCGGAATATTGCGCAAGCATGATGTTAGCATGACGTCATACAGGAATTCGAAAAAGATAAATAAAAGAAAAACTCGGCGTGTGGGACCCACACGTCGATGAATATGGCTCACGGTAGACTAGGTCTACCGAGCCTCTGGAATCTGAGAGATTGGGTCTGCCACGCACGCGCGTACGTGGCTGATGACATGGCGCCACGTAGGATGACACGTGCGCACACGGGATGAGGTGGACGCTGATGCGGGCTGCCACATCAGATCGGCGACGGCGAGGGCTCGGTTGCGCATGGCATGGCGAACGGCGGTGCTACACCGGAGGTGGGTGGTACAGGGAGGTAGAGGATGACGCGGGGGTCTCGAGGGTGTGCTCACTGGTGCTCAAGGACGATCGAGGCGGCCGACGGCGAGGTAGAAGCGGCGGTGGGGCTTCGGGCTCGACGGGAGTAGGGCTACGACGATGCTCCGGCGAAGTGAAGGCCACCAGGAGGAAGCTCTCGCTCTTGCGATGCCAGAGGTGCGGTCGGCGAGGTTCGGGCGGCTCCGGGTGCGATGGAATCGCTCGTCGGAACAAGCGGCGCGAGATCCTTCTTGAGATTCTTGTGGCGGCTAGGGTTAGGCGTTGAGGCTCTGGCGGCGGCGGAAAGGATGCGGTGGACGAGGGCTCGCGTCCCCTTTATATGCGGACGACCGGGCGTCGAGCCTGAACGCCCAAACGGCCGAGCGGCGAACTCGGACTCGAGAGTCCCGGGTGGAGACGATGAACAGTGTCTTCGGTGGGGCCAGCAGCGGTGGTGAGGCTCGGGTGGCCTGAATGGAAAAAAGCGCATCTGTGGTATTTGAGTGGGGTAAGACGACTGGGCAGCTGCGCTCACATGAAATTGGGCGTCTTGAAGGGCTGGGCAGCGGCGATTGAATGGGCCGACCGAGTTGGAAATTGGCCCGAACACTATTTAGGAGATTTTAATTGCTTTTCCATTTTAGAAAATACCAGAAATTCCAAATGGCAAAAGAAATTAGCAAATGAACTTGGAACAATTCTAGAAAAATCTAGAAAATATATCCAAGCACATAGAATCCAAATAAAATAGTTTTGGCCATTGTTCATGTTGACTTTAGTCATATTAAATTGTTTTGTTACTCAAGGTCCATATTTAAGCTTTTGAGTTAAATTCAAATAAATCCAAATGGTGAATTTTCTCACTACAACTATTCAAAGGATTTTTAAAGCTCAGAAAATTGGGATGCTACAAACCTCCCCCCTTAAAGGAATCTCGACCCGAGATTCAGGCTAGCTGGAGAAAAGGCTAGGGAACTTAGCTTTCAACTCTTCTTCACGCTCCCACGTGGCTTCACCTTCTGAGTGGTTGCTCCAATGCACTTTGCAAAATTGAACATCTTGCTACGGTCCGGCGCTCATGCGACATCCAAAATCTTGACCGGTTGTTCTTTATAGGTGAGGTCTTCTTTCAGTTCAATTGACTCCAACGGGGCATGTTCTTCTGGCACACGAAGACACTTCTTCAACTAAGAGACGTGAAAGACATCATGTACTCCTGCTAGCGACGGAGGCAGCTCCAATTGATAAGCCACTTCTCCACGGCGATCCAAAATCTTGAACGGACCAACATATCGAGGGGCAAGTTTCCCTTTGGCATGAAACCTTTTCACACCTCTGAGGGGCGTAACTCGAAGGTAAACAAAATCCTCTGGCTCGACACTGAGATCACGACGACGATTATCAGCATAGCTCTTTTGCCTTGACTGAGCTATCTTTAATCTCTCTCTGATCATGGACACTTGCTCTTCTGCTTCTTGAATAATATCTAGACCAAAGACTGTACATTCAGCAGTTTCTGACCAATTCAACGGGGTTCTGTAGGCACGACCATACAAAGCTTCAAACGGCGATATTTGCAGACTGGCTTGATAACTATTGTTGTACGAGAATTCTGTATATGGCAAACTCTTATCCCAGCAGGTAGCATTAGCTAGAGCACAGGCCCTCAACATATCTTCCAATATCTGATTAACTCTTTTAGTACGCCCATCATGCAGGGATGATATGCGATCTTGAAATTCAGATGAGTCCCTAAAGCTTCATGCAAACTCGCCAAAAGCAGGAGGTGAACCGAGATCCTCGATCGACACTATCTTCTTGGGCACACCATGCAAACCGACAATCCTTGACATATCTGACTCGCGAGACGATCTCTGAGTCGTGGTTTTGGTGGCAAGAAATGGGCAACTTTAGTCGACGGTCCACTATTACCCAAATCGAATCATAACCCGATTGAGTCTTGGGTAATCCGTAATGAAATCCATTCGATTTCTTCCCACTTCCACTCAGGAATCTTCAACGGTTGCAACAGACCTGCTGGTCTCTGATGTTCTGCTTTGACTTTCTGACACACATCGCACAAGGCAACGAACTCTGCGATGTCTCGTTTCAAATTCGGCCACCAAAACTTATTCTTAACATCCTGATACATCTTAGTACTACCAGGGTGAATCGAATACTTTGAGTCATGGGCCTCCTTTAAAATTAGCTGCTTCAATCCATCAGCATCTGTCACGCAAATACGTCCATTGATCCACAGTATGTCCTGATCATCTACAGTGAAGTCTTTGAACTTCCCTTCTACCATCTTCTTCTTGATGTCCGAAAACTCCGAATCTTTTGGCCGAGCCTCACGAATCTGCTTCTCCAAAGTAGACTGCACTTCCAAACTAGCCACGAATCCTTCGGATACCACTTCTAGTTTCAGCTTCTAGAATTCCTCTTGGAGTTCTGAACAAACCTCTTTTACTTCCATCGCATTGCAGTGGCTCTTGCAGCTCAAGGCATCTGCAACTACATTGGCTTTACCAGGATGGTAATAGATTCCAAGATTATAATCCTTTATTAATTCTAGCCATCTTCTCTGTCTCATATTCAGGTTTGACTGGGTGAAAATATATTTCAAACTTTTATGATCTGTGTATATCTCGCAGCAATTACCGATGAGGTAATGACGCCAAATCTTCAAAGCATGCACTACTGCAGCTAATTCCAGATCATGGGTAGGGTAATTCTCTTCATGCGGCTTTAACTGCCTTGATGCATAAGCTACAGCTCTTCCTTCTTGCATCAGGACACATCCTAATCCTTGACGCGAAGCATCACAATAGATATCAAAATCCTTGCGAATACCTAGCAAAATCAGTACTGGGGCTGAAGTCAAACGCTTCTTCAATTCTTGAAAACTTTTTTCATAAGCTGGGGTCCAGGTAAACTTTTTCTCTTTCTTCAACAATTGCGTAAGAGGTTTAGCAATCGATGAGAATCCTTCAATGAAATGACGATAGTATCCTGCTAATCCCAAGAAACTACGACTCTGAGTGATAGTCTTGGGTTGTTCCCAATGTAATACTGCTTTAACTTTATTGGGGTCAACTGCTACTCCTACGGCTGTCATCACATGACTAAGGAAATCAACTTCCTTTTTCCAAAAATCACACTTGCTAAACTTGGCATACAACTGATGCTCTCTGAGCTTCTCTAGGATTAATCTCAAATGCTCAGCATGTTCTTCTTCTGACTTGGAGTAAACCAAAATATCATCGATGAATACAACTACGAACTTATCCAAATATTCCATGAATACCTTATTCATCATGTTCATAAAATAGGCAGGGGCATTAGTCAGACCAAAGGACATGACCAAGAACTCATAATGTCCGTACCGTGTTGAGAAAGTGGTCTTAGGTATATCCTTGGGACAAATCTTCAACTGATGGTAACCTGATCGCAGATCGATCTTTGAGAACACTCCGGCTCCCTTCATCTGATCAAACAGATCATCTATCCGGGGCAATGGGTACTTATTCTTGATAGTGACTTCATTGAGAGATCGATAGTCGATGCACATTCTCATGCTTCCATTCTTCTTTTTGACGAACAAGACTGGTGCTCCCCATGGCGACGAACTAGGCCTTACAAAGCCTTTCTCCAAAAGTTCTTGTGTCTACTTCTTCATCTCTACTAGCTCATCAGCTGGCATCCAATAAGGTCTCTTCGAGATTGGTGCTGTTCCTGGCACTAGATCGATGACAAACTCGATGTCACGATCTAGTGGCATCCCTGGTAACTCCTCTGGAAACACATCTGGATACTCTCGAACAACGGGCACATCTTCCAAAGCAACGGTCTTCAGGCTATTGACTAGCAGATGTCCATTACGCACTGAGGTAGCTAGGAATTCTATCTTGTTTTCTTTGGTATCCTCGATTGTAACGGCTCTTCAGCCACAATCTAGCACGACTTTGTGCTTGGTTAACCAATCCATGCCAAGAATGACATCTATGGTTTGGGTGTCTAGAACAATTAAGTTAGCTAGAAACTCAACTCCAGCTATGAGTAACTTAGCTCCTAAACAACCCACTTTAGAACTTAGCTCTGCTCCAGGCGACTGGACTAGCAAAGTATGCCTAAGATGCATAACGTCCAATTTATTCTTAGTTGTAAAAACTCCGAAACAAGCGAATGTGAAGCTCCGAATCAAATGAAGGCGATGCAGTCTTGAATTTACTAGGAACTTACCCGTCTGACGTCTGGTGCTTCACAGGCTCCTTCGAGGTGGCGTGCTTAACACGAGCTCGACAATCGACCGTGGCGCTCCTCCTGGTTGGCTGGTTCCCTGAGAAGCTCCTTGGTTGTTCTGCACTGGGGTCTTGGCGGGTGTTGCTCCAAGGTTGAAGCGGACTGGAGTGATTGTTCCCTTCTAGGGGCACTGATTGGCGAAGTGACCTGGTTGACGGCAATTGTAGCACACTCTTGGTTCATTCTGCCTATTGTTACCTAGGGTAGGGTTGACTGGTGTAGGGTTGCGAGAATTCTGAACAAAAGGACGAGGTGCTGAAGGCGGTGCAGGTGTCCTAAAAGAACTCTGCGGCTAGAAGCGATTAATCTGCTGTGGTACTATCCTTGCCCTCTGCTGCTGTGGCTGGTGGCTTCCCTGCTAAGCCATTCTACGCTTGCGGTGGTCCTCCAGTTCTTTGCGTTTGTCCTCCATAACCAACGCCTTGTTAATCAACTCCTGGAAATCTGGAAAGGTGTGGGCAAGCAGATTGACCTGTAGTCCTGAGTTCAATCCCTTCAAGAAACGACTCTGACGAGCCTTGTTAGTAGCGACGTCCTCTGCAACATAGCAAGCTAGCTAAGAAAACTTATTTAGGTAATCAGTCACTAACATAGCTCCTTACTTAAGGGCACAGAACTCATCTTTCTTTAAATCAATGATCCCTTCAGGTACATGATACTGGCGGAAAGCTGCGGAGAATTCTTCCCAAGTGATATTTTGCGGTGCCTCATGCGCTGTGCAAAAATTCTCCCACCACTCAGCAGCTATGCCCTCCATCTGATGAGTGGCATACAAAACTTTCTCGTGATTGCTGCATTGAGTGATCAGTAGCTTTCTCTCAATTACGCGAAGCCAATCATCAGCTTCTATTGGCGTGACATGTCCAGAGAAAGTTGGCGGACGGGTCCTCATGAATTTAGCCAACTTGGATGGTCCCTGATGGCCATGAGCGACTGGGGCTCCTCCCTGATGATTGTTGTTGTTGTTGTTCATATCCTGCATCTGGTTCATCATTGTATACATCATCTGCGTTTGTGCTGCCATAAAGGCTTCAAAGTTCTGCAAGTCAAGAGGTGGCGCTTGGGGTGGCACTGTCCCTGCGGGGATTTGATCATTCTCCTCGGACGCTGGGGTGCCGGATCCACTTGCAGCAGTGTGACGAGTCTGAACCATCTGGTGAAGCTCCATAGGTTAGATAAGGTAGCAAGTACAAGATGAGTTAAGAACTAAACAGGGGGAATAAATTAAACCCAACAAACACAGCTCAAGAAACTCAAATGAAATAACTTTATTATTAGGGTCTTAGCATGGCTGCAACAAATGCCTAAGGGCCTTTGCAGCTCACACTTGCACACAAGGAAATAAGACGAACCTAAGCACACAAGCTACCGCCTAAAGGGCGACTCTGAAGAAGGAAAACTGGCTAAGCCCGACTGAACTGGAACTTAAACAAACTACTCGAGAAAACCTCCTGACCACGGCGGCGCTCACACTTTCTTGTAGACTCGGAAGTGGTGGCATCCTCGCGAGCTGGTTCGATGCCCAGGCTGGTGCAGTGGGGCAAGCGTCTTTGATTCTGCAGTCTGGTGGCTCCTCCGGCTCTGCAGCTTCTGCTGGCTCCTCTGGCTGTGCAGGTTCGGCTAGATCCTCTGGCTGTGCAGGTTCTGCTGGATCTTCTGGAACCTCCTCTGGATCCTCTTCTGGCTCTTCTGGTTCCTCCAGATCTTCTTCTTGATCATCTTCGGGCTCATGCTGACCGTAAAGAGCTTGCTCCAGGATGGCGATCCTTTCCTCAGCTTCTTCCCAGGCCTCATAGGCGCACTCCAGCTCGGTGGCGGCCATCTCCAGCGACTCCTCTGGCGGTATGTGGGCGAGCAAGGTGCACCACTGTGGCGTTGCCTTTCCCATTTGTAGACAGAAAGCGTGCAGATAGCTCCTCTGAATAAAATCTGGGATGGCAGCGGAAAACAGTGTTCTGCAACTCTTGCGCGTAGACATTGCAGACTCAGAGAATGGCCAGGCGTGACGACTCCTGGATTCCTTGCGTAAAGGTGATCCTCCTGACTGAGATGTCCAACGGTTGGCTGCCTCTAGTGTTCCTCCTGGCGTAGACTGTTAGACGGCAGACCACACCATAATCTCGCCCGTTGACCATGTACTCGCTGCCACGGTACATTGGGCAGTCGAAGCATCCAAGCGTCTGCGGCGGCTTCCTGACTCTGCGGCAAGTCCTCCATTGCGATCTCCGAAGGTCTGAAGGTAAGGCATCTGTCAAGATAGACAAGAGGCAGGAACCAAGTTAAAACAGCAGGGAGAGGAAAAATTCTAGCAATAGATGAGTCAAGAGAGATATGAGAGGAGTTAAGCAATTCATTTAGTCTTGCAAGTTAAATTTTCATTAGCAAATAATTTGGACACTCGAACGGCCGATCTAACTAAGGTCTAGACCTACAGTTAGTATGGCTCTGATACCACCTCTGTCGGGACCCAAAAATACAATTCTGGACCCTCTGTATTTAATGCACTAGTCCAGGATCACGCTAGTGCACACAGTATCAACAAAGATGGATATCGATCCACACAAGCGAATAGTAACATAAACGAATAGTTTGATTAATAAATAATGGTATGACCTTACGGTCGAGTTTACATTTATTAAGCCACGCAGGCTAATGAGAGAAATAAAGCAATGAAGCGAAGCGGCGGCATCCCATCGATTCACCACAGGCAACCGATTGGGATCAAGACCCCACGATCAGGCACCTTCGATAAACTCCTCCTCGAATGCTGGCGAAGACTCCTCGTCTTCTGCTTGATTTAGTTTAAAGCAAGCGTGAGTACACACCGTACTCGCAAGTCACACCACATAAATGCAATTATACATGCAGACTTATTACAAGGGAATGGTATTTTGTGGTTCTTTTGCAGAAATGCAACATTTGCAGTTGAATACAAGTAATAGATTGAAAGCAAGTAAAACAAATAGACAATAATAATTTAACAGTTTGATTTCACAAAGACACACACACAGCCTAAACAGATTATTCACATAGCCATATGATTTAGATCACATAGCTTCCTTCCCACATAGTTTATGAAGATCTACCCCTCGTGTGAAATCCCTGAGCATTGTCCATGACCGCGGACGCGGCTATTCGAATAGATTGTTTACACTCTGCAGAGTTTGTACACTTTACCTATAAGATACAACCAGTGTTGCAAGCACTAATCGTAACAAAGCATTTCAGAAACTTCATCTTAACATAGATGCTCCCGATGTGCTTATGTCATACCAAACCATACACAGTGTATGGTACAACACACACCGTTGGACAGAGAAGCGGCAAACTGTCCTGCGATGCGACTACATGGTAACACACACCTCCACCCTTTTCACATAGCCTAACCTACTGCCTGAGCAATCAATACCAAGAATTCGTATCTTACTATGCTAGGCCCGTCCCATAACAGGCATGTGGTCGTACAGGACGGCTCAGTTCAATGGCGCACAAAGTTCAGTCCTTAAATGACTGAGGCAAGACTTCCAAATTCTAACTAAGGCACACAGATTAATTTGACACACAGATTCATATTCCCATATCACATAGCCACCATGTCACACATTTCCCACCACTTGCCTCAGTCCAAACCTTTACAACCTGGTTGATTTAAGTGTAACATATGCCACAAAGACACATAGTACACACAGATTATTACAAAGTTACATAGTCACTTAGTCAAGTTGATAATTGCAACTTTACATGAATAAATGATTCGTGGCATAGCTAAGCAACCTAATCGCATCTAACTGTCCCACGTTGGTGCTACAATATTACCAACTAAATATCAACTAGGGTGACAAAGGATCAAGGCATATCAATTATACAAGGAAGGCATAACAGATTGGATTTAACAGCTAAACCCAAAAGTATTTAAATAATTACTTGAAATAAAATGCAATACTTTGAAATAAAATAACATTTAGAAAACTGGGATTCAATCATGGTCAAAGCATGACTTGCCTTGGAACAGGTCTAGAAATTGATCTTGGTCTTGTTGTGCTCCTCCATCTTCAAATCTTCCAGAAGTGTCGAAGTCTACTCGCAAACGAAACAAACAAACAAACTAAATAAACTACAGAGGAAAAACAACTCAAAAAAATAAATAAAAATCTCCATTAAATAGACCTTGAATTTATAGGAATTTAGAAATTTGAATGGACTGATTTGGAGTTCGGATGCAAAAGTTATGGGCTTTGGAAGTTTGAATCTAAAGAAAAAACCCTAAAAATTGGATTTACTGAATTTCCCGAATTATTTCTCAATAGAAAAATTGGAATATTGCGCAAGCATGATGTCAGCCTTGGGAATTCCAAAAAAGATAAATAAAAAGAAAAACCTGACGTGTGGGACCCACACGTCAGTGACATGGCTCACGGTAGACTAGGTCTACCGAGCCTCTGGAATCTGAGAGATTGGGTCTGCCACGCACACACGTACGTGGCTGATGACATGGCGCCACGTAGGACGACATGTGCGCACACGAGCTGAGGTGGACGCTGACGCGGGCTGCCACGTCAGATCGGCGATGACGAGGGCTCGGTTGCGCACGGCACGACGAACGACGGCGCTACACCGGAGGTGGGTGGTATAGGGAGGTAGAGGATGATGCAGGGGCCTCGAGGGTGTGCTCACTGGTGCTCAAGGACGATCGAGGCGTCCGACGGCGAGGTAGAAGCGGCGGCGGGGCTTCGGGCTCGACGGGAGTAGGGCTACGACGATGCTCCGGCAAAGTGAAGGCCACCAGGAGGAAGCTCTCGCTCTTGCGATGCCAGAGGTGCGGTCGGCGAGGTTCGGGCGGCTCCGAGTGCGACGGAATCGCTCGTCGGAGCAAGCGGCGGCGGAGATCCCTCTTCGGGTTACTGTGGCGGCTAGGGTTAGGCGCTGTGGCTCTGGCGGTGGCGGAAAGGATGCGGAGGACGAGGGCTCGCGTCCCTTTATATCGCAGACGACCGGGCGTCGAGAACGCAAACGCCCAAGCGGCGGCAGCGAACTTCGGACTCGAGAGTCCCGGGTGGAGACGATGAACAGTGGCTTCGGTGGGGCCCGCTTGACAACGGCTGAGGCTCGGGTGGCCTTGAGTGGAAAAAAAGCGCATCTGTGGTAGTGAGTGGTGGGGCCACGACACAGTTCGCTCTGCTGCGAAAATTGGAGCGTCTTGAGGATCGGGCGAAGCAATGACGAATGGGCCGACCGAGTTGGAAATCGGCCCGAACACTATTTAGGAGATTTTAATTGCTTTTCCATTTTATAAAATACCAGAAATTCCAAATGGCAAAAGAAATTAGCAAATGAACTTGGAAAAATTCTAGAAAAATCTAAAAAATATATCCAAGCACATAGAATCCAAATAAAATAGTTTTGGCCATTGTTCATGTTGACTTTAGTCATATTAAATTGTTTTGTTACTCAAGGTCCATATTTAAGCTTTTGAGTAAAATTCAAATAAATCCAAATGGTGAATTTTCTCACTACAACTATTCAAAGGATTTTTAAAGCTCAGAAAATTGGGATGTTACAATTAATTACCACAACATACCATTAACTCATAATGGTGGGACAAGATACTTCAATCTTTCCCTCTTTGGTAATTGATGACAACCATTTCAATTACAAATAATTGAATGAGGATAAATATGAGTATGTATAAACTACACAAGTTTTGTATACTCAGATGATATGTTTCAAAGTAAAGATCCTTAATATATATGGACAAAAGAATATGGATCAATACTAATGAAACGACAAAACATAGAGTGAACTCCCCCTAGATGTGTGCATACATGAATGTATAATGAGAACATATGCACATATTCAAGTTAGACTATTTGTGGAGTTCAACCTATATTTTGGATTTGAGGAATGCAACAAGATATAAGATTATGATGTCGAATGCATACCTCTTTGATTTTCACCTTTATATCCAACTGAGACTAAACAATAGATATAACAATAGAAGTATTAGTCTCACAAGTAGATTTGTCATTAATAACCAAAATACTCTATTAACTCATAATGGCGGGTCTAGATTCTTCAATCTCCCCCTTTTTGGTGATTGATGACAAATCCTTTAATAATAACAACATTTGGATATAAATCAACATAATATAAGAATTTAAGCTATTTGACTATTTGCATGGATAACACAAAGCTAACTATGCATGGAATAAGGTGAAAACACAAGAAAGAATCCAAATGTTCTCCCAAAACATTCTCCCCCTTTTGGCATTAAACACAAAAAAAAATCCAAAACAAATTCAAGCCAAAAGGAGTCTTTGCAAATAAGTTTTCCCATATACTAGTTTACCCGTTTTTTAAGTAAACCCAAAATGTTTAATATGGTTTTCACAAAGAAACCCCCCCCCCTTGCACAAAGGTTGTTGTTGACAATCTTTTCTTCTCCTTTGACACACAAAGGTTTGGTTTTCTCCATCCAATCGATATCTCCCTTTTTGTCACCTCTTTGAAATATATCCATCAAAAACTTATGATGACTTCAACTTCTCTTATTTGACCATAACTTGTAACCAAATTCTTCTTCCTTTGACATTTTAGCACCAAAAATGTCTATTTGTGGATCACACTTGAAAGGTAGACTTTAAGCCCCACTTGTAGATACCACATGTCGACAAGACTTGAACTTGCAAAGTGCTTGAACTTCTCTCGCAAAGATCTTCAAAGAAAACATCCAAAGAGAAGAGGGAAAGAGAGAATCTGCTCGTACACGAAAAGTACTTGAGCTTGGTCAAGAGAGGTAAGATCAGCAAGGAATGAAATTAGATACCACTTAAAAGGATAAGATGATATCACGTGAAAGAATACCACTTGTAAAGACGAGGGTGAATCTCATGCCGAGGTCAAGATGATCAATAGAAGCTACCACTTGGAAAGAATATCATTTTTATGATAAAAATATCATAATATGAACAAAATAGCATATGGAGTCAAATAGGCACTTAAGGGTAGCTAGTGGATACAACAAGGATCAAATTTGACCAAAGGAAGTAGCCAAAATAGGTTTAGAATTGAATTGAATTGAAATGGATGTCTTGACAAAAAAATCAGTAGTACCGCAATTGAATGGCCGATAGTACCAGAAAACAGTAGTACCGCTGGAATAACGCCGGTAGTTTCGATTTTCCTGAGACTTCAAGGATAGACATTGGAATTGAGAGATATGCAAATGATCCCTAGTTTTATACTTAAATAAATGACATCTAGGATCATTATGCATGAGATAGAAGATAGAAACTTCAATGAATATAGTTTTTATGAATTAATCTTTTGTTTTTGCAAATGAGATTAATTTTTAAGAACATTCTCCAAAAAATTCAACTTGAGCAATTTAAAGATATTTCAAGAAACCAGTTGCATATATGAGTCATTAATACCATTATGGACCTATTCATGTCAATAATCTTGGCTAAAATGGCAAAACTCACTTAAGTGCTAGAAAGTGATCATTTAGGTCAAACTAGGATTTTGGACGAATTTCAAAATCAAATAACTTTTTCTAGGTTGGCCTTTTGAGAAACTTTTGAAAACCAAAAATGTTTAGGATAGCCAATTCTAGGGTTTTCTTTTTGGGATCATTTTCAAATTCCTTTTAGAATAGATTTTACATAAAAATCTAGTTTATGTCAAAAACAAGATACTATTATCTAGAATTTTGGTTAGAAACTCATTTTCATTTGAAATAGATTTTTCTTGGGCCAAAACCTTTGGGAAACCTTTGGAAATTATTTGTATACATTTTGCAACTAGTTTTTCAAAGGATTACTAATAGTTATGAAATTTTTGACTTTTGGCTAAAAGGCTCAATTTTGAAAACATTAATAGCACTTAATTTATTTGGGCACACTTAGAGATGTGATATACATGAATATGATTTAGCACTCCCTCTTAATGTGCCACTTACTATCTTGCTCAATATTTTTAATAAACAAGATTGCAAACAAGAGCAGGAACATCCTTTTTAAGATTTTCTAAGAATGCAACCTACACAAGACATAAAGGGCTAGATACTTCAATGTAAATACTTGTCATCGAGATAGCATTGGTTTATGATATGAATTGATTTTCCTCAAGCTTGGCTCCATTTTTTGCATATGATGGAATCCACCTCTTCTTGAGTGATCCAAACTTCTAATGCTTTTCTAAGTACCTATTTATCGTTTAAGCACCTTTTGGTACCCAAACTCGGTTGGGTCCTTGAATGTTAGTCACAATAGATTTGGGCACCCAAATGGCCCTAACAATAATCTTGGGTGAGCTAACAATCTTAGCAAATACATTGCCATATTTATCCTTCCTAAGCAAATAATGATCATTATAAAGAATAGGCTTAGGAGAGATACCTTTGGGATAATCCTTACTAAAATGTCCCTTTTCCCGTCAATTGTAGCAATTGTAGCAAGTTGGGTTTTTATTTCCTCTACTTGTCTTTTTTTCTTGCTTCTTGCTGGTTTGCCTCCCTTTTGAATGTCTTGACTTGACATCTATACCGTGTCAATCGCACTGCACGGCCACAACATCACCCGAGAGAAAAAAAAGGGGGGGAAGGAGGAAGGGGGTGCCGCCGTGGCCCTTCACAACCACCACAGGCCTCGCCCCCACCGTGCCGCGCGCTGCTATGGCCCCGCACGGCCACCGCCGGCCTAGCCTCCGCACGGGCGCACCGCATCAATGAGAAGCCGCCGGCCAACCCTCCCACATTGGAGCACGAGTTGCCGGACCGCCGCCGCCACTGCTGCCGCCCTCCGCCGCTACGACGGACCGCCTTCCCGCGTGCGGCTTGGAGCTGCGCCGCCACCGCGTGGCCTCACACCGCCGGCTCAGTAGCTGCGCGCCGCCGTCTTCGCCTCCTCTCCGCCAGCGTTTGCACCTACCGGCGGCTTCAGCGATGCTGTCTTGCCACCACTGTCGCCGCCGCCGCGGCCGCCCACTTGTCGACGGCCGCCTCCTTGTGCCGCCGCGACGGTTGACTCCTCACGTCGCCCCGACGGCGCATCCTTGCGCCGCCGCCGCCCACCTCCTCGCACCGCCAAGACGGCCAACTCCTCGCGTCGCCCGACGGCCGCATCCTCACATCGCCGCATGCCCACCTCCTCGCGGCAAGCGACGACCGCCCTCGTGGTTGCGCCCTCGAGCCGCCACCGGTCCATTGCCGCCGCCGCGGCCTGTGGCCATTCTTGCCTTGGAGCGCACTCACTCAGCCCCACAAGAAGGCGCCACTGCCACTGGAATCGGGGTAGGGGAAACCCTACCTCGTGCACACTTTTGACCGGCCTCGTATGGGCCGGATGGCCTGATGAAAGAAGGCCCAAGAAAAAGGGCTGGTGGGTGGGAAAGAAAAAAAAGGGATCTGGTCGGTAAAGAGAAAAAAAGGAGAAAAGGAAATTCCAGATTTTTGCAAATAGGCCCTCGAAATTGCTAAAAATTGCGCGTAAATTTTCTCAGAATTGAAATTTCGCGTCTTAACCCCTGAATATTAGGTCATATGAGTATATATATAAACTACACAAGTTTTGTATGCTCATATAATATGTTTCAAAGTAAAGATCCTTAATATATGTGGATAAGGAATATATATCAATACTAATGAAACCACAAAACATAGAATAAACTCCCCCTAAATGTATGCATATACAAATGTGTAATAAAGAACGTATGCACATATTCAAGTTAGACTTTTGGTAGAGTTCAACCTATATTTTGGATCTGAGGGATGCAACAAGATATAAGAAATGATGTCGAATGTATATCTCCATAATTTTCACCTTTTTATCCAATTGAGACTAAGCAATAGGTATAACAATAGAAGTGTTAGTCTCACATATAGATTTGTTATTAATCACTAAAATACTCTATTAACTCATAATGGCAGGTCTAGATTCTTTCATTACTAGCAGTAATCTTATGAACTCTTGCATGAATATGGAAATGACTGGCATCACGAACTAGAAGTTCGAAGAACTGACCTAGCATGGCCAAAATTTATACAAGTCTTCAACTCTGTGATAATGTAATCACGGATGAGCAGAAGATTGAGAAGATTGTGAGACCCAGGGTATTTAGCTTGTAATACTTAGTCATCCAATTGACCCTAGCATCACAACCAAAATATCCCGTGCCTCGAGAAAATATGTACATCCCAGAAGATGCTGTACATACACCCTTTTACAAAATCATGCATCAATTCTGTCGGTGTTTTAGAACCGATCTTACGTAAAGATTGTTTGATTCGGGGGGTCTCCTAGAATGGAATCACGCAGAGAGATTGACACAGGTATTTTTATATAGGTTCAGGCCTTCTCCAGAGAGAATAGCAACCCTACTCCTATGTGTGTATGGTATTGAGTGTGTTTCGTACAATTGGGAGAAAAGACTAAGGCTATTACAGAAGATAGTGTCTAACTGTCTTCCTGATTGCTTGTTGTCTCCTCCGATCCGTCCCTTTTCCCTCTCTAACTGCTGCTTTTATATAGTCATGAAGGAATAGCCGTTTTCCCCTAGTGAAGAGGCGCCTTATCAAATCGATAGATGGTGCATGTTTGATAATCATCGAGTGGTAACCCTTCACGCCTTTGGTAGTTACTTATCGAGATAATGGGGTATTACATGCTATTACTTAGTATAGTAATAGCATATGCTGACTTCTTGGATTCCTTAATCAATTGGACCCACAAATGCAGAGGTTTTATTGATCATAAGGTAGTCGTGGTGACCTAGTCGTAGAAGAGCTTACGACTATGATGTAGTCGTAGAATAACTACATTTGGATAGTGATAAATGAAGAACTTACGACCATAAGGTAGTCGTAGCAAGGCTTACGACTATGGGGGTGGTCGTAGAAGAACTTACGACCACCTGGTATGCTTCTCTCTTGTAAATATAAAGGGTATACCTAGGGACCACATGACATCATATTTACCCATAATAAGAATTATAGATAAAATATAAAATGAGGATTATTAGATCCTCGTCAAATTCCATACAAGCATAGAACCAAGTATGAACTAGATTAAACAAAAGACATACATAGTAAGTTTATTACGGCAAGGGCCAACCGGCCACAAACACAGCTAAAAAGCCAAATAATAGTGGAAGCAAAATGCCATAAGATGGCAATAACAAAAGCCATACGGTTTGCCTTTAAGCCCACAAGGCAACTGATCGGGCCGCCAACCTAGTCGTCGAAATCGAAGTCTGTATCACGATAGTCAATCCCTTGGGGATCAACTTCCTCTGCAACAATTTAGCAATGCAAATGAGTACAAAAATGTACTCGCAAGACTTACAAGTAACAACCTATATATAGCTACATGCAAGCTATAATCAAAGGAGTAGGCTATAGGTTATTTTCAGCATAAAGCAATTTCCTTTGCAATAATACAATAATTTGAAGGCAGTTTTGCAATCTGTTTTTAATGTTTAAATAATAGCGAGACAACAATAATAACAATAGATAGATGACAACAACAATCCTGGAAGTGACTAACCCAATAGTCACCACAACAATAGCATGAATTACCCATTCATACCACCCACAACAAGTTTTAATTAAAAGGTTATAGTCTAACTTTCGAAAGACTTCCCCAAGCGTGTCCATAACCTAGGACGATGCTATTCAAAAAGTTTATACCCTGCAGGGGTGTACCAATGTACCCACATGCCAGACCACCTTTTTGCCACAAGATTAAGCACACTACCTTTGGTATGCCGGCACGGCTAAGTCCTATGAGACATTTCCAATGAATTGTGCTAATTAAGAGTCGCACGTATGGGGGTTATCACCTAGCGGACCGCCTTTACGGGCTCCCACTAAGGACCCACACGAACAGTAGGATGCACCGGCCCAGCCTAAGCAACTGTGGGTGCTCCCCTCCTTTCCCAACAACAAACATTTTTCTTGACAACAACCACCAAACGACTCATTAATTAACACCCCCAAAGTACTTAGCCAAGAGAGGTCCCATATCCCCCTCGTGTGGTTAGCACATAAAATTGCTTAGTTTAGTGTAACAAGATGTTCGGTCCTTGTTGACTTAGGCACCATTCCACACACCAACAGATCACACCATCATCCATTGTGCCCAAGTTCAAACAGTTTTCATTTTCAATTTTTGACTTTACAAATTAACAAAGCACAAGTGCTGGACATAATGGAATAATAATTAGATTTGTGTGATCAAGATCATCGACTAAGTCGATGACCGCCCAATACTACCGATAGCTAAGCATGACTACGCAATAATCAAAACGAAAACTACTAAGTGACAAGAGCTCATCCAACGAACTCTAATCACAGCAAGATAATCCTAGACTCAGTAGTAGAGGATAAACATTTACCTACAGATTATACAACTAGAGGATCAACTAATCAATCAATAATTTAACAACAAAATAGAGCATGCAATACATACAATTTGTAAACAAGATATTTAGACTTTGAAATAATGGGATTAGTATGATAAAATTGCTTGTCTTGATGGTAGCTCTCTTGCTACAGAGAATCGCTTTTGAACTCAACGAACTCATCGGCACCTAACAAAAAGAACCGATAAGAACGAAGATCACCGAAAGACTCAAAAAACCAACTTCCACCAAAAGCTCTGAAATTTCTACAGCAGGAAGAGCATGATTTTTAAGGAATTTAGCAATAAGAACCAATTGATTTGGATTCTCAATGCAAAAGTTATGGCCAAAACAAGTTTGGCCAGTTGAAAAATGCTGAAAAATTCACCTCAGGTACTGTTCATCCGAATTTAAATTTTTGGCATAAATTTTCAAAGAGGTGTTGCACCTGAGATTTTTATGGTAAACAAAACACCACATGAGATAAACAACACAACTTGATTCACCTCATTTGGAGCTAGGATGCATTTTCTACGATTTTTCAAAGACATGAAAAGAAGCACAAAATAAATGCAATCACAAAAATAGTAGCATGCCTAAAACCTATTTTACAAATAAGCTTACTAACAGAGGAAACCAACAAAGTTGATTTCACTCAAAAAGGAGCTACAGAGAAATACTTATGCATTTTTCAAGTTAAAAGAATTTTTAAAGCAACTAATAAAGCTAAACTGAAATTAAATCTACTAACACAAATTTCTGGAGCAAAACCAAGCTTACAACCATTTTTAGATTAAAGTTTAGTTAAAACCAGAACCAACAAAATTTGAATCAACTAAAACGGAGTTAAAACGAATTAGCTAAGCAATTTGAAGTTTAATACAATTTTTAGTTTACAAATAACTCTTATCGGGTTTTTCTTTAAAACTAACTTAAAGCGGAAAAACCTGGGCCGTTGATTTGGAATCGCACGGCCCAAGCGCCTGAGCACCTGGCGCATGCGATGCCGCGCTCAACGGCGATTATTTGGATCAGCGAGCGGCTCAGATTGAATGGACGTTCGGACGGTCCGAACAGCCCAATCAATCCGAGGCGTTGAAACAAGATCTGATGGTCCACAACGAATGGGACATCCGGACGGTCCGAACGGCCCAATCAATCCAGAGCGTTGATCTGCAAAAGGACAGCCCACAGCGAACGCAACACAGCCCACGCGAATCTCAACCGTAGATGCAGAAATGGACGGCTGAGGTTCGGTGGTCCGAACGTTCACAGCGATCTAGATCGTTGGATCTAGATCGGACAGTGAAGGTTCAGTGGTCCAAATGTTCCACGAGATCTGAGCCACAGATCAAGAAATGAACGGCCCACGATGATTTGAGAGATCTGGAGGTCCGAAAGTCACTCAGATCTGGGCCGTTGATCAAAATCCAACAGTCAAGAGCTGGGCTAGGGTTGCGCACGCGCACCGTGCGCTTTTAAAAGTGTGGGGCCCACTGTCAGTGGCTGTTAAAGCCATACACAGTGTTTTAAACACACGGGTGGTTTAAAGGGGCGCGGGCCCACGAACCAGAGAAACAAGAACTCACCCTTGACAGCTATTAAATGCTAAACCATTTATTAACAATGATTAAACAGATGATTAGCATTTAATTGAACGGGATCTTTGACTTAACAGCAACAACACAGTGCCGTGCCCGTCCGACAAAAGACCGGGAGCAGTGAGGGGCTCACCGTCGGCGACTCCGGCCACGGTGGCGCAAACCAAGGGCACCACTGGAACCGCAATAGCTTTGCGCACACACCGATGACCTTCTCGATGGTGGCGGCGGTCTAGAACGCCGGCGAGCCGGAGAGAGGCGGCAATGACCAACACGGCCAAAACCGAAAAGCAAAGAGAGCTCCGCAGCTGTTCAAGTAAGCGAGTGCCCAAGCTACTAGGGCTAACAAGAAGCTACCTGAGAACAGAGAAGCTTCAAGGAAGGAGTGAGGAGCTCCGGCGACGAGAGACCTTGCTGGCGACGAAGAAGAAGAAGCGGAGAGGACAACCTGAGCAAAAGAAAGGGACCGGGTCAAAAGGGTTAGCTCCAAAATAGCTCAAGGACAGTCCATGAGCAACGAATTGGAGAACAAGACCACTTACCGGAGATTCGGCCGAAAAGGGATGAACTCGGCTGAAAAGGGGAAAATCCAAAATTAGCTACATCCTGTTAAGGCAAACCAAAATTGGATTAGGGTTTTTGCTCCATGAGATTAGAGGAACAAGTTGGAGCAAAATATTGAGCAAGGGAGCCACTGGAACACCGAAAACGATGAAGCTTGCTTGCTGCCGTCAATGGCGGATTTAGAGCTTTTGTGAATTGAGCTCAACCAAGCACAAAGGAGCAAAGGCAAAGCTCAAGGGTGTTAAAAGAAAGCTGAGGGAGGGATCAGTGGCTACTTATAGCCGAGAGGGGCAAAGAGAGCAACGACAACACACCTCCATAGTCAAGCCTGCTGCCATGAGCCGAGGGGATGGGAGCAGGTGAAGAGCAGACTTTGAGGGCAACACTGGCAAGCATTAAGTGCTAAGAGCCGTTGCAGGACAAGGAGGAAGGGACAAGGCTTGCTTTCCCACTCTGCACACGCCATGGCTCGCTGGCGCACGAGCGCGGGACAGAGGAGGACGGTGACGAAGAACAGGATGCGACGGGGCCCACCGGTCAGAGGAAGAAGGAGCAAAGCGACTCGGGTCAAAGGGATTGAATGGGTTGAACCCAACCCAAACAGCACCGACCCAAGGCACTCCACTGCCGGATCTGATTTGGACGGCCACGATTGAACCAGGCAACTTGGAGAGCTCCAAACACTTGAATCAATCTAGGCGGTCAGATTAGATATCAAAGGCTGAGATTGGTTGAGCCACTTGGGAGGTCCGATCGGCCCAAAGGATCTTGACCGTTAGATGGCAATCCAACGGTCGACAGCCCACACCCACATAAACGCACCCGGTGCAATTAGTGGGTTGGGCTGGACCAATGGCTCGAGCCAGAATCGAGTCCGACTCAACCCAATCGGCAAGGTTTGACTAGGGTTAGACTTAAGAGCTGAAAACTTTGAGGGATTTTAGAGATAGCAAACTAACTCCAAAAATTCTGAAATTTTGACTGGAGGTTTCTAGCTCTAGGATAAACTTTGCATAAATTTTTCAGTGGTTTTTATGCACAGAATTTTTCTCCAGAAATTTAACAAAGCTTGCTCTAGGGTTTGACCAAGAGTCAAACTGGTTTGACTGCCTCTGAAACATTATCAAATAATTTCTAAAAATTATGAAATTTTTCACAGGTGTCACACAGCATCCCTAGAACCAAGAAAAAATATTTCCAAAGGTTGAACACAAGATTCTCAACAAGGAGGTCATGACTTTAGTCAATTGGGGATTTTGGTTTTTGATTTCCCATAATTCCTTTACAAGAATTACAGAAAAGTTCAAAAACTTCAGGATGCAAGAAAAGTTTTAATTTCTACTCATTTTCTTACATTTGAAACACACACCCATATTTGGGATGTTACAAAGACTCTCTCTACCTTTCACCCAAATGCGGTGCAATTCGCACACAACTATCGTCAAGACGGCTACAAGGAGTATGCCGAACTGATTGACATCATGCAAGTTACGGAAGGTCAAGATGAGGTTCTAAGAAAGAACTACATCCCACAGCTACCTAGTAGCAATGTTGACCATGAAGCCAATGCTACCAGCTACAAGGTGAAGAAGCCTCTCACGAAGGAGAGGGGCAAGAAGGGCAAGGTCGTGGGTCGCACGTTATTGATGCTTTCTAGTCTAAGAAGAAAGGCATAGGAAAACATGAAGCACACCTCACCATTGCAGGTATGAGGGATCCACATCCATTAGTTGCACTCATGGATGTGGATAGCCTAGTAGCAGTCCCCATCATCCCTCCTTTGGATATCGCAGCGGTCACAGCCGTAGTTGCCCAAGAGGAGAAGATCACCATGTAGCAGATTAAGATAGAAGTTTTTGAATACTTCGCTGATTCGATCTAGTGCACGCATTGCACTTGGATATTTTATAATAACTTGTAATTTGTGGTCGAGTTGGCACATTGAATTATTGAATAATGGTTGTAAGCTCTAGGAGAGAAAGCATTAAATTCTTATGATGAGTCCTACAAGACTTTTTCCCGTATTTATAATAGCAAGTTATGTTCTAATATCTGAAGTATTTTATTTATGTGTTGCTTGATTTCCGTTACATATTAATAAAGTACATTATATTAGAACACGTGTGGTGCCCTATGGAGGAAGCGTGCTTAGTAGGATAGCGGCACAACGAATACCATCTTGAGAGAGACGAAAATCTTTCAGTCGATCAGCAAGAATGCTGATAGTCTTACGACAATCGCAGGCAGCGATACTTGTATAATAGGCTCAGGAAGAGCCACAATTATACTCCCGATGGGCACAACATTGGTCATTGAAGAAGCCTTGTTGTACCTCGAATCGACTAGAACTCTCAAGGATATTCGCGCTAATAGTTTCCATGCAGAGATTGAAGAAGAGTATGGTAAGAAATACCTACTTATTACAAAGCGTGAAGAAAGTAGAAAAATAGTATTAGAATGACTTCCTTCATTTGAAATTAGGCTATACTACACTAATATTAAGGCATCTGCAGTCTATACTACCTTGAAAACTGTATTTAGAAGCTCTGAATATTTTCTATCTCTGGCATGATAGATTATGCCGCCTAGGTCTTAGGATGATGAGAAATATAATTAACAATTCACAGGGACATAATATCAATGTAAAGAATTTTCCAAATCAGGCAGATTTTGTGTGCCCTGCTTATGCCACCGAGAAATTAATTACTAGACCTTCTACTATGAAAGCGAAGAATGAAGTCTCTGCATTCCTAGACCGTATCCAGGGAGACATTTGCGGTCCTATACAGCCCCTGTCAGGGCTATTTAGGTATTTTTTTGGTGCTCATCGATGCTTCTTTGGAATGGTCGCACGTATGTTTATTGTCTATGAGAAACCACGCTTTTGCAAAGCTAATCTCGCAGATAATTAAAATTATGAATAATTTCCTTGATCATCATGTGAAGTCCATCAGAATGGACAATACCAGAGAGTTTATTTCAAAGGCATTTGATGATTATTGCATGAAAATGAGAATTAAAGTTGAGCACTCTGTACCGTATGTCTACACCCAGAATGGACTAGCAGAGGCATTAATTAAAAGGATTAAATTTTACCTGACCACTTTGAAGAATTGTAATTTACCAACTACATGTTGGGGACACGTAGTCCTACTCACAGTAGCTCTCATCAATTTTAGACCGTCGGCATATAACATCCATTCACCTATGCAACTAGTGCAAGGGTCAACACTAAAAAAATTTTATCTTGGAAGTTTTGGTTGCAAGGTTTATGTACCTATACCATCACCACAGCGAACTGCAATGGGTATTCTCTGAAAGTCTGGGATATACGTTGGTTATAAGACAACATCCATAATCAGGTATTTGGACCCTATGATAAGAGATTTACATACTGCCCAATTCGCTGATAGTATATTAGATGAGGATAGTTTCCCGTCATTAGGGGGAGGAAATTGTCGGACCCGGGATTAATACCCCAAATCCTCTGTGTATTTCTGAACTAGTCTCATGATCAGTAGCTAGTTTACACAGTAAACAGATATGGTAACATCCATAAATCGCACAATTATATTAATAATCAACAGAGTTTATTACAAAAGAGGCTTACAAGCCAACAGTGGAAGACAAAGAAGTAGTGGAGTCCAGCTAATCTGCCATAGGCAATCAACTAGGGTAGTGGCCTAGTCGTCAAGATCCACACCGGTAGCGAAGTCCTTCTCCTCTGAATTTTTTTTGCATAAAGCAAGTATGAGCACAACTACTGTGCTCGCAAGTTACACCCGTCAAGTAACAGATTGAATGCATGCATACAAGGATATCTCAAAGGAAGGCTTATTGGTTGAATTTGCATAAACCAATGTTTTCTTTAAATACTTGTACTAAGTTCCAAAGCAGTTATTCTATAACTAAAATTTATTTTATAAATTCTCAGTTTTATAGTCAGATAACATTCACACATGAATGGTGAAGGATACCCTCCTATCACATGGCTTCCTGCCCAATTCCCATTTGGATAGAAATCCAAAAACATTTGTGGCAAAATCATTTTGAAATCAAAACCAAGGTCTAACTTTGAGTGGCTTTGCCAAGCATGTCCATGACCGTGGACACGGCTACTCGAATAGTTCTTAACACTCTGTAGAGGTTGTACAGCTTTACCCACAAGAGATAATCAACTTTTACTGTCCGCTCACACACTTTCGAAGGTGTGCGACTAAGTGATTATCACAAGGCCTTTACAATGCGCCATTCCACCGCAGTCCCCCCTCGCTAAGGTTTCGCCCCCTTTGGACTGACCGTCCACCGGGTTTGTGGCACACTCTTGTGCCAGGTGGGACTAACGTAGGTCATAACATGACTACCCACCGCATCTGAAGGGAACGACCACGGTGGAACATTGCAAATTAGTTAGCCAGGTCCCGCCCATTCGAGACATGTGGTGGTACGATGTGGCTTAGCAAGATGCAGCTCGAAGACCGGTCCTTAACTGAGTTGGGCGACTTTCCAAACAACCCCTGAGCTTCAACCCATACCTGTATTGAGCCCGTGCATAAACTTGCACCCACCAATCAACCATTTCGCCCAAGTACAAACCATCATTTTATTTTATTTTTAAAAGTCATTTATAAACTTCCATAACACACCAATACCATGGATTCAATTTAAACAACATTTGATTTTTGGCTGAAATTCCCCAAATCAAATATTTTTGGTCTAAGCATTGCTAAGCATCAATTTTTCCAAAGTGTTCTAGTTCATACTATTGCATGAACTAGATTTTCATCTAAGGTGACAAGGTAGGTTTATTCCATTGGCAAGATTGGCAGTACAAAGGATTTAGGCACAACTATAATTTAGAATATGGATTTAAATTAGACTGTATAGAAATAAGCATGCAATAATAATTTAAAAACAGAATTAACATAATTTGAAATAATGGGATCAAATATGATCAAAGGTATAACTTGCCTTGCTTTATTGGTTGCTCTCAAACGGGGTCGAAATCTGACTCTCCGAAGTCGTTGAAATCTATACGCGAAAATAAGTCAAATTCAAAAAAAATTCAAATGAACTCCAAATTAAATAATTTTGGTTTAGTTAGCTAGATCTTGAATTTATAAATTTAAATCGACGAAATCGGAGTTCGTATGAAGGAGAACGAACCCCGGGAAGTTTAAAACCCTAAAGAAAACCCTAAAAAGGAATTTCTGGAATTTCTTGATTTATTTTTCAAAAGGAAATCCGCTTTATGACATCGGCTGACATCAGCGGCTGAATTTGAGAAATTGAAATGATTATGATAGGTAGGGCCCACTTGTCATAGGAGTGGTGCACGGTGGATCTGGTCTACCAGGTTTTGGAATGGGGTTTTAATTAGGAGTGCCACACGGCTGCTGATGGAGCAGCCACATAGGCCAAAGGGGTGATGGGGCGCCTCGGTGGCGATGGCGTGGACGAAACGTCGGCACCGAACGGCGAGGGCACGAGAGCCCAGGGCTCGCCGGCGATTGGTGGTGCGGCGGTGGACGGCGAGAGGTGCATCGGGGAGAGGAGAGTGAGAGGGCCGTGATGCTTACCATGGCGGTGCTCGGGCACAGAGAAATCGCCGGCGGCGAGGACTTTGGCGGCGGCGCGTGCGGCTCTACGGCGGCGATGGCGCTCCAGTGGTCCTCGGGCCGGGTGATTGCGCGCACGGGGTCGGCGAGGTTGCAGCGATGCTGAATCCGGGGTCGGTGTCGACGATGGGTCATCACCGGCGCTAGAAACGAAGGTTTTACAAGCTTCGGCGGCGCGGAGAAAATCTTGAAATCCGGCCGCATAGGAGGGAGAGGAGATGGGGGAATCGGGGGCTTGGGATTAGTAGAATGGTGCGCACCCGAGGCTCTCTTAAATAGGGCCGAGGCGGGGCGGAGACGGCGTACGGCCCACGAAGGTCCGTGCAGGACTTTCGGCAATGATTGAGAAATTCGGCGAGAAAGGAAAGGGAAGAGACAACATCGGGCGCGGGATTGAGGGACGCATTGAATGCACGCAGCCATGTGAGGAGAGAGGGCGAGAATCACGACGTTGACGAGCTCAACACGGCACTAATGGCGGCCGGCTTGGCTCATCCGCAGGGAGAAGAAAGGCGTAGGGGAGAAGATGAAGCGGAGGGCCCACATGGCGGTGACGGGCGGGAAAAAGGAAAGGGACAGGGGTGGCGTGGGATCGTTGGATTTAGATCCAACGGTCGCGTTGATTGCAAAGTTCGGATTATCCGAACTCCACATCCATATCTGACCGTTCAAATGAAATCGAACGGTTGGAATGTAACGGGGCGCATTGTGCGGGAGGAGCGAAAAGGAGCAGGGCAGCACTGGCCGTCGGATTTTAATCCGACGGTCGCGATTAGACGAGGGGCTGTGCGGACGGGCTGGCTTGGGTCGGAAAGGGGAAAGAGGCTGGGCTGCACAGTAACTTTCGGCCCAAAGGCAGGTTAGGGTTTTAAAAAGATTTGTTAAATTAAATAATCAGATTAATTCGTTTAAGCTTTATAAAATAGCAAATAAAATCCAAACAATTCTAGGAAAATTCATAGAAATTCCTAGAGTTATTTTGGACTTAATAAAATTATTTCCAACTTAACTGTGGTAATAGTTTTTGCAAGTAAATTTATTTTGGCTTTAAAATAATTAGGAAAAAGCTTTTGAAATTCCGAAAATTCCGAAATTAATTAATTTTTTATTTTTCAATTTAAATCCAATAAAACTTCAAAGACTTCAATAAACTTTATTTTTAACTTTTAAAACTTTAGAAAAGCAATGAAACTCTTTCAAATTTCAGAAAATTCAATAAAATAATAACTTTATTATTTTTAATTTGGTAACATAACTTTGGGATATTACAGAAATCAACCCCTTGATGAAAATTGTAACACCCTGGCTATTCGGAAGCCAAGATGCCACATAAATAATCTAACATACAACCATAATGCGGAAGAATTTGAACACTATCTCATCTAATGACATAAAGAGATCAATATTCAATAGAACCATGGCATGAATATAGTCTGAATCCAAGCAATTATATCGAAGGAATGATCAAAGATCACAAGTAATACTTAATCAACCATATCATAGCACTAAATATCATTCACCATCTAAATTTATTTATTACAGTTCATCAATAACGAATGAAAGATAGAAACTAAATCGTAAGGTTGAACTTGAATATGGTGAAGTGAATGAGTAGTGCGTGTCTACTCCCTCCTAATTGAGCCAACATCAATGATCACCTAAAATAAACAAACAAAGCAAGAATGAGTCCGAGACTCAGCAAGTACAATGAATAATTGGACATACAACAATCATGATCATGACAACATCGTTGAAGAATATGAATATAACACAGAATGAATATTTGAATGAATGAAATGAAGGGATCGCACGATGCATATCTGGGGTATAGCTAGTGACACACCCGTCGGTGCTCACCTAAGCCCGTATTTAACAAAATACGGATCCAAGTCCCGTATGAAGAACGTTTCATACGGGTGTCCCAATCTGCCCACATTGGAATGGTGGGTCTTACGTGCCCATCTTTGGAATTGATGGGTCTTTATAATCCACTCCGTGGATGAAACATGAATAATGGATGCATGGAATGAAATATGAATAATGAAAGACATCCAACTGTAATCATGGAATACTTGAATACGAAAGGAACATAACCATTGAATTTTATCATAGGTCATAGAAAAATACAGTGCGAACAACAAACAATTAGCATTCATTAGCTTTAAGAATATTAAAGTACTTGCCCTATGTTGGAATGATGGGACTTTACTACCCAGTTCAGTGGTGAACACGAAAGAAAGAACGAATGTATATGTTGAACGTAAACATATTATCGAAGAATCAGGGTATATCAACCATGAAGGAAAACAAGGAGTACGAAATTACCCATTTCACATTCATCAATCAAGTGGAACAAACAACAAACAAGACATATCAATTGTATTTGCCTCAACCGTGATACGGAAGTCAACGATAGAAAGCTCTAGCCCCAGGGGTCACCACCACCCACAAGAACGACGCAAGATGCCGCTGAAACCTTCATGAAGCCCTCGCGAAGATCACCCCCACCTTCTTCTTCTTCCTCTCCTCTCTTCTTCCCTCTCCTTCCTCTTCCTTATGGTCGGCAACAATGGAGAAGCACCGAGGGAGGGTGCTACTGAGCGCCAGTGCTCACAAGATTTAGGTGCTAGGGTTTAGTTCCCCCCACATGGGCCCAAAGAGCTATGGGCCAAAGGCCCAAGTTCTAAAACTCCTCCAAAATTCTGAATTTTCTCTTTCTAATTATATTTAATTCTAATACTAGTCACTTATATGTTTTATATTTGAACAGGATATTATATTCTACCCCCCTTAAACAGAATTCAACCTCGAATTCTAACCGTCGAAATAAATAGAAGAACAACTGCCACTGAAATGAAACAACAAATTACACATACTAGTCGTGAACAGACTCGGATATTGCGCGTGCATGCGAGACCCTTGCTTCCATGTCGCTTTCCTCTCAGACATATGGAACCACATCACAAATGATGGATACCAACGGCTTACACCTCAACACTCGTCTCGACCCCCACAGGTTCTCTTAACATGCAGGACTCAAAGATAAGGTCTTACTCGTTGGCCAACGGCTCTAATCGAAATCCCAAGCTTCGGACTGCTCGGGTACTCACTCAGCACTAGAACATACCAGACATTGCATACCGCGCGTATGGACCCGAGACGGCCATAGCGATACGCCCGCTTCCTAATCCCCGCAACTGACGAAAACAAACTAATGTACCTCGGGCCAACTTTCCCTTTGGTACCAAAAGCACAAACATGCACCACACACATGGAACTCTTGTCCCACTACTCAATCGGTTTCTTCATCTTAATAATGCACAACGGAACTTGTTTTTAAACAACTATTTTAAAAAGAGAATCCAACTGAAAATAAAGACTTCTCATCGCAACCACGCAATGCCAACTCTCCAACAAAAGGGTCAAATCCAAATTTGACAATTCATCACGAAAACAATTCCACTTTCTAAAGGCAGTTTATGAATGAACACCACGAAAGCCAAAGGAGAAATCACTCGAATGCCCAAACCAAATACTTCTTTTGGTTTGTCTGAATTGGAAAGAATTAAACATGCCAACACAGCGCCAACTCAAACTGCGGAAGACATCGGTCAACAGCACAAAGCTCAAGCGAGAATAAAGAAAACACTTCACTACCCAAGAAAACATCATTTTTTCTCAGTTTCTCTTTTAGGAATAAAGTTTCTCTCAAACCTTGGAATTCGAATTCATCGCATACCACACGAGCTCAAACCTCTTAATTTAACATCCTCGAATTACGCTTGAACCGAATTACATCATCCACACCTTTGTGGAGAGGCTCTTCTGTTCCTACAGAAACATTCTAGACAACTCCTTCTACTAACGAAATTAATTTGATAGATGGCACCCAAAGCACCTGAAAAAAAATCCCACGTAATCACATCACCCCCAACTTTCAAGAATAACAACTCAGAATCCTCAGTACACATGTTCATGTACTACATCAGAAGGGTTCTATCAATGATCATTCCACTGCTCAGAAAACGCTATTATTCTATTTTCTCTACACACAATCATTGGACGTCCAAAGGTCTAGCATAGAAATGCAAAGCCCAGATTTAACCTCCAAGACCTCTACAACGAACCTCTCGTATAACCGATAGAGAAATCATCAGATTAAATCTCTAACATCCCCACAATTCTAACATACTCACTCAATAACATCACCAGAAATCACCTACACAGTCTCGCAATACTATCCAATTGCGTTACTCTATAAAATTGATCAAGATTTCCATACCTTCAATAATCCCCAATATTTCAACATGAACTAAGGTTCTGGAATTACACTATACCATAGGTTCTACTTAGTCGTAACACCACTCAGTTTTACTTCGAAACCATACATTCCATCTGAATCAAATTTTCTCTAAGAGGTACAGGTCAAAACCAATTCATCTTCTTCTACTCCTCCAATCGCTTGGTGTCAAAATCTCACCACTATAATTACTTAACCACCGCCAAATAGTTGCCAATTTACGATTTAGAAAACTTTGCAACACAAAACTGTTGATCCTTTCTCAAAAGAAAGAGGCGAACAAGGACAAGTTTCGTCACATAGGAAAAACGTTGCTCCTCACAGCGAGCACGAAACCAAAAGAAATAACCTGATAACGAAGATCTTGGAAAACGAAAGTTGAGTTCACAGTTGAGGCACACATCCCTCAAAAAGGGAATAGCAAATAACAACCAATAAGAAAATGACATTGCGATTGAAACTCAACATCTCTTGTGCGGAAAGAGCAGAAAGTTAGGCACGATTCAATTAACCACAAGTTGTAAAACTTGACTCCCATTCTCAAATACTCCTTCTGCACTCTTTCCTTTTAACACTGAAATTAACCCTTTTGACTAAACAACACATTACCACAACGAACAAGATAAGTTCTTTAGTCCAAACCACAAGAACTAAATTAAGAACCAATAACATTCTTCAATAAGTCACATTTGCTCGGAACAGTTCAACTACCCAAGAAACATGAGATCCAAATGATCTCAATGACAAAACTCGAAACATCATCATTTAAGGAATATCACGAAAAGCAAGCAATTTTTTCTCTTCTTAAAGGAATCAATATAATAATTACTTTTGGATTTCAACCTCACGCTGCGAACTCAGACCAAAGAGTCTTTAAGATTAAATCACACGAATTTCTTGAGAAGCAATAGGACATTCCAATACATCATTTTATTTAAATAATAATAATTTCAGCTACTACATAATTCATGAGCCCCCAAAAGATTATGAAAGCAAAACTTGAAATGTTCTCATTTAAGCAAAATCACCACAGGTGATCAAATTACTACAAGAATTAACATCCGGCTCACATAACACCACAAAACCTTACAAAGGGTTTCGACACTTTCTTTTTCAAGGAAAATGTTCTAAACTCCAACACTCCAACTACTCCAAAAGAAATGAGCAGAATCAAAACTTTCTTCAATAAACTTTGCAAAAGATAATTCTCATTATCCAAAATACCAAATGGATAACCAGGTCCCCTTTATCAACAAGAAAGATAGGATTATCATGAAAGAGAACAATCTTGTAAATAACAACGTTTACAAGTAGCAAAGAGAGCTCAACAGTCGGAAAGACATTAGTTGCTCTAAAAAAACAATCAGAGACCAATGGAAACCCATACCCAACCATTTTGCTTGACTACCATCTCCGACTTAACCACAACAAAGTGTCGCAACAGGATTTTAACACTTTTCTTCAGAAAAGAGATGCATTAAACTTCAACACGTGGAATGATCCAGAAGAAATACATGGAGTCAATGTTTTCTCATGCTAACAAACTTGCAACAGAAATCTCTCATTTTCCAAACTATCAAACGAATAAATGAGTCATTCTTTTCCAATGAGAAAGAAGGAACAACCATGAAATTATCAATATTGCCAATTGACAAAGATCACAAGTAGTAAAAGCAACTCAACAGTCGGAAAACAATAATTGTTTCAGAGAACCATTAGAGACCCATTGAAACTCATCAACTACCATGAACCACGAACCCAAGAGAAATTCATCAACCACCACAGAACAAGAATGTACCAAGTTCAGAGATCAAGGAAGAGAACAACTTTCTAAAGCAGCTCACGCTCAACACTTGGAACTATGGTATTCAGGGTAACTACTCCCCTAACCACAAACCAAGAACAGTGGTGTAACCTGGTGAATCCCAGCGTAACAACCACGTCCTCCACTTCTTAACATCCATTATCGACACGCATAAATAATATAATCAATTATGAATATACATGATCATCTCATGACAATCATAGAATAGATTCATAGATATAGAATATCATAACATATCATAGATTAACAACAAGAACGATAGTACAGAAGCAATTCAATACAGTACAGCATAATGAAACATACCACTAGAAATGCAGATGCAATGGATTACCCAACCCCACCTACTGTGCACAGTGTGTCATTTTAATATATTTCTATTAACCACAGACCTAAAGCCTGCTCTGATACCAACTGTAACACCCTGGCTATTCGGAAGCCAAGATGCCACATAAATAATCTAACATACAACCATAATGCGGAAGAATTTGAACACTATCTCATCTAATGACATAAAGAGATCAATATTCAATAGAACCATAGCATGAATATAGTCTGAATCCAAGCAATTATATCGAAGGAATGATCAAAGATCACAAGTAATACTTAATCAACCATATCATAGCACTAGATATCATTCACCATCTAAATTTATTTATTACAGTTCATCAATAACGAATGAAAGATAGAAACTAAATCGTAAGGTTGAACTTGAATATGGTGAAGTGAATGAGTAGTGCGTGTCTACTCCCTCCCAATTGAGCCAACATCAATGATCACCAAAATAAACAAACAAAGCAAGAATGAGTCCGAGACTCAAAGAAGTACAATGAATAATTGGACATACAACAATCATGATCATGACAACATCATTGAAGAATATGAATATAACACATAATGAATATTTGAATGAATGGAATGAATGAAATGAAGGGACTGCACACATGCATATACCGGTATAGCTAGTGACACACCCGTCGGTGCTCACCTATGCCCGTATTTAACAAAATACGGGGATCCAAGTCCCGTATGAAGAACGTTTCATACGGGTGTCCCAATCTGCCCACATTGGAATGGTGGGTCTTACATGCCCATACTGGAATTGATGGGTCTTTATAATCCACTCCCGTGGATGAAACATGAATAATGGATGCATAGAATGAAATATGAATAATGAAAGACATCCAACTGTAATCATGGAATACTCGAATACGAAAGGAACATAATCATTGAATTTTATCATAGGTCATAGAAAAACACAGTGCGAACAACAAACAATTAGCATTCATTAGCTTTAAGAATATTAAAGTACTTGCCCATGTTGGAATGATGGGACTTTATTACCCAGTTCAGTGGTGAACACGAAAGAAAGAACGAATGTATATGTTGAACGTAAACATATTATCGAAGAATCAGGGTATATCAACCATGAAGGAAAACAAGGAGTATCGAAATTACCCATTTCACATTCATCAATCTAGTGGAACAAACAACAAACAAGACATATCAATTGTACTTGCCTCAACCGTGATACGGAAATCAACGATAGAAAGCTCTAGCCCTAGGGTTCACCACCACCCACAAGAACGACGCAAGATGCCGCTGAAACCTTCGTGAAGCCCTCGCGAAGATCACCCCCACCTTCTTCTTCTTCCTCTCCTCTCTTCTTCCCTCTCCTTCCTCTTCCTTATGGCCGGCAACAATGGAGAAGCACCGGAGGGGAGGGCGCTCTGAGAGCGCCGTGCTATAGTGACGGCGGCGCCTCAAGATGCAGTGCACAAGATTTAGGTGCTAGGGTTTAGTTCCCCCACATGGGCCCAAGAGCTATGGGCCAAAGGCCCAAGTTCTAAAACTCCTCCAAAATTCTGAATTTTCCCTTTCTAATTATATTTAATTCTAATACTAGTCACCTATATGTTTTATATTTGAACGGGATATTATAAAAATATTGGGAAATAGAGAAGTCCAGAAGATAATTGAAGTCCAGAAGGTAATTGAAATCCATGCACATGACCCGCGCACTAGTGAAGCAAATAGAGAAGTCCAAAAGATAATTGAAGTCCAGAAGATAATTGAAGTCTATAAGACAATTGCAGTCCAGAAGATAATTGATTTGCAAGTATTAGCGAATCAACTGTTTAACCACTTTAGTGATTTGAAGAGCATGACCAAGTCGCATATACTTGTACGCAATGCATCGGAGATGGTTGAAATACCCATAAAGGTATCCCTAATCCCGTCCTAAGGCCTTAGAAAGGACGAGAACTCCGGCCCCTCGAATCCGAAGTAACCAGGGACGCCTGGTGAAAAAGGATAAAAAGGACTTAATACAACCGATCACCAAAGTTCCCCAAAACCAGAAGGAGAGCTAGTTGAGACCTGGCACTAGTATAGAACCTTCATAAAATGCATACCGGATTTGAACATCCTTAGGAAGGGAGATACCAGTATGGATGTGTGCGCACACATCGGAGCTGAAAAACTAAAGGGACTTGCCCCAATAATTGAAAGCAGTGGTGAGCAAGTAGAAGCATTAGAAGAATCGCCCCTTGAAGAAATAGCTATAAACTTTGTAACCTCGGGAGAATCTATGAAAAAGACAACAGTCAATGTCGATATTTATTTGCAAAGAAAATTGCTACAATCATCGATCTTGATCCAGAGCCTATATCGCTCGCTGAATGTAAGAAAAGATCAGATTGGAAATATTGGAAGAAGGCAATAGAAACTGAATTATTATCTCTGAATAAAATAGAGGTGCTTGGGCCTATAAGCCACACGCCTTCCTATGTGCACCCTGTAGGGCATAAGTGGGTATTTGTTCGAAAGAGAAATGAAAATAAGCAATGTTGGTTGCACTTAAACATCCAAGAGATGATTATGAAGAAATCTATTCCCCGCTCATGGGCGGAACCACCCCTTAGATATTTAATCTCAATGGCAGTAAACTTGAAGTTAAAAGTGAAATTGATGGATGTGGTAACTGCATACCTTTATGGAAATTTGGATTCAGACATTTATATGAGGGAAAATTAGCTCAGTGATATCGTGTTAGAGCTTAATCGGAGGAACGACACTCCGTTCATGACACACTGAAAAATAACATCGCGAACACCAAAAAATTAGACGAATGACATCGCTGCTAGTTACTTCCGTTTTCAAAATTTTTTAAATATAGAAACTGAGCTAAAAAAATTATCAATTTTTTTTTGTGGAGTCTTCCGATAAAGTTTAATTGCTTGTGTATTTTTTTTCAAAACTTTATACGTTCTGATTTAGTCTCTAAAATTCATTTTAGTATACTGTTTGTAGGAATTTTCTAATATAGAAAATGTGGTCCAAACATTATGAATTTTTTCAAGCTCCTTACATAGTGAACTTGATTGTGTAATTTTTCTAGAATTTTTACAAAATTAATTAATGCAATTAATATAAAATTAAGGACATCTTCAATAGTGGCCACCTCAGCTGTCTCTTAGCTACCATGTCACTCAAAAGTCTAGTTGAAAAAGAGAGAATGTGAAGAGAGAGAATGTGCTATCTCTTATATAAGAGACAAGTTGAGCACGTAAATCATCGTAAATTGTGAGTGTGTAAGAAGAAAAGTTGTGTTGAAAATAAATGATTTTATAGATAACTTATTGGAGATGTTGCCTCCAAGGTTGTCTGTAAATGCGTTGAATGATTTAGAGACAACCTACAGAGATTTCTTTATGAGGTTCAATAATGCCTATATCTTCGAGAGCCAAATCGTGACGGCTTTATTCATACGAGGAATTTTATTTCACGATTGTATACATTTTATACCCCGGTTACGCCAGACTCACGTTTTAGAGACGCCATCCATTCCTTTAACCTTGCACAGCACGGCTAATCGTGATCGTACTCATCTTAACATCTGTGGGGTCACGAGGGCCCCCGTAGGTTTGGTTTCGGTCAGCACTTGGAAGTACCACGGCTACCCTTGCCCCCTCGTCAGGCACGAGAGGATCCGCTGCAGCGGAGATACCACTGTACATGGCATTCTTGTGCGTGTTTTGAAATAATTCAACTAATATGGTGGTTCATGAGTAATCAATAGGCTCTCTCGGCTTCCTTAAAAAAAACTAAGCAATTGCCTGTGTTTCGAACCATCCAATTAAGCAATTAATTGACGGTTTTTCGCCAGTCCGACGAGTCTAATTTGGATCCACCGGCTCCGGCATGTCCCATGGTCGCTCCGCAGCAGCAAATCCGCGTCCGCTCGATCAGATTGGGATCGATGTAAGTATACCGACTACCACGTCGATAGCCAAATCTACAGTGTCATGCTTAAACACACCGGGCGACGCATCACGTGGATGCAGACTCGATGTACTTGGCACTGGTTAAACGACAGAGAGAGAGAGAGAGAGAGAGAGAGAGAGCAGGGATTTGATTCGGCTGAAGTGGCACGCTGTTGACGCTGACAGAGGAGAGAGGCAGTGGCGACACTCACGTCGACGGTCGACAGCAGCTGGCCGACGACGACGCCGTGTCGTAATTAGGCATTAATTTGGAGGAACAACGTAGTACTACTATTTGTCGACAGCTCGTCTTCCATGATTTCATAAGTAATAAGTAAAAAATAAATTTATTTTGGCCCTCGACACCACCTGAGTTGTAAAAATGACCTCCATGTTGGTGTATTTACAAATGTATCCCCCTCTCGAGCGCGGAAAGCCTCAAGCACGACATGTGTCACTTTCCGCGTTCAGGGGCCGCGGAAGCTCGGTGGCCAACGCGGCAATTCTCTCGGCATGGGAATTAGCGGCGACCGCGGAAGGTGGTGGGCCCAGGCTCTTTCCACGCCGTTGGAACGCGGGAGGTGGCGGCAGATGTCGCCTCCCGACCACGTGAGGCGAGGATTCTCGCGACCGTCGCGCCACGTCCGCCCGCCACGGCCTTGCCCTCGCCGGAGCCTGCACAAGAACGCAAAGACACGCGTTCGACGGCCCTTAAGCAGCACAAGACTCGAAGCATTTGTGTGCCACGTGCTTTCGATCGATCGTGGTCGCTGGCCCTGCAGTGCCCCTAGATGGCTTTAAAATAGACCGAGCGAAAAACTCGTTCGCATTTCTTCAGCCTGAGCGAGAGAGACAAAGAAGGCAAGAAGGGGTTGGTGGTTATCAGTTGCATTTTGGCTGGTTTCCAATTGCATTTTGGGTGGTTTTCAAGTGCATAAGTTGTTGGTCGGCTTGCGAGCATCAAGAAAAGGTAATTTTCATCTACATGCGACTATAGTTTTAGCTAGGTGATTAGCATGTAATTAACTTAGTGGTCCCGTAATAATTACGTAAATACACATGCAATGAGCGTAGTGAATTTGTTATTACCGTACTGGTTTCTTGAGAGTGTAGAATGTGTTAGGTAACCATGGTTAGTTGACGTAAATGTTTAGTTAATGTGGATGTTATTGTTTAATTAGTTGTGTTAATGTCGTCTTAGTCACGAAAATAATGTGCTTGATGTTATTTGATCGTTACTTTAGTGCGGTTAAGTAGTACATTTATTGAGGTAATTAACTGTGGTACTCGGGCAGTACGTTGTACTTTCATTGTATGCATGCATCTTTGTCTATATTACGATTTGATGAATTTAGCACGTATGGATTAATATGGTAATCCTTCATGCAGTAAAAATCTCCATTTTGAAACCATATAAATGTACGAATTATTTGAACTATGGACGATATGCATTATTTCGCTAGTACGCAGACTATTCGTCATATATATTACGAAATTAAAAAACTTAGCGTGTTAGGGAAAAAAATATTACGCAATGTAGGGTGTTAATTTATACATGTCCCCCATTAGTTAGAAAACTGGGGAATCCGAAACACTATTCGGCATGTACATTAGGAAATGCAAAACCAGCCCAAAAAGAAGATTCCCTAGAAAAATTCCTCTGTTTTGCGATTTCTATGAATTTTCAGCATTTTCTTTCCAATCGATTGATCATTCTCCATCGTCCGAACTCCGAATCCATTGATTCAAGTTTCTAAATTCATCTAAAATCGTAATCTTCGTTGCAGTATATATTATATATTTTTGTGATTTTATTTGTACTTATTTATTTATTTGTGTTTCTCGTTTTGCGCGTAGAACCCAACGCCGTCTTCCCTGAACATAACGATTGAAGACTTGTTCATGTTCTATGGTGATGGTCTCGTACGCGACGGGCCGTACAGGGCAGACTTGTCAAATTGTGACCGGACCTAGATCCGGGCATCGGGCCTAAAGGACATTAGCCTGTGCGAGCTAAGGAGGTGTGTGCGTTCCGTGTTCAATCGGGACACTAGAAGGAAAAAGCTACACATCAAGGCATTGTAGGCGGCGGGTGGTGCAGGGGAGACCTTTTGGCAACTTATGAAGGTGAGCAGTGACGCTTCGTGGACCAACTACATGGAGGTTGTGTGCAATCCTACTGCTGCAATATACACTAGGCCGATGGTGTATGTGGATAGGATGGAATCATCCACCATGGGTGGTTCTGGTGGAGCTGAAGTACCTGTGTTGGCCTACGATGCTAATGCAGATGCTGCTATTAGAGGAGATGTGGGTGAGGAAGTGGGTGATGGAGACTTGTGGAGGTGTGCGGAGGCTTTCGAGCCAAATGAAGGCGTGGAGAGGTGGTGAGTAGCCCGTATTGACTGTCACAAATACCTTGTCGAGCAAGTGGATGTAGTGGAAAGTGAGGAGGAGGTTGTGGACACAGCTAGTTCTAGAGAGGAGCCTAATGGAGAAGTTGCTACGCGGGGCGGGGGAGGGGGGGTGTGAGGACCCCGGTTTATTAGGCTTGTAATACTTAGTCATCCATTGACCCTAGCATCACAAACATAATAACCCGTGTCTTCGAGATATGTATACTTCCGAAATGCAAGATATACACACCTCTTTACAAAATCATGCATCAAGTTCATACAAGATATAGAACCAAGCACGAACTAGAATGAAAGACATACATAATATAGAGAGAGTTATTACAAAAGGAGAGGCCAACAGGCCAAACAACAAATACCAAACTAAAGTAAACAGCGGAAGCAAAAGTGCCATAAGATGGCCATAAACAAAAGCCAATTAGTGTGCCTTTACCCACAAGGCAACCAACCGGACCACCAAGCTAGTCGTCAAACCCGAAGCACATCTCACAAGAGTGAAGCCCTTGGGGCTCACCTTCTTTCTCTGCAACAAAGTTATTAAGCAAAGCAAATGAGTGTAAATGTACTCGCAAAGGTGACGTGTAATATAACAGAACTATAGTTTAACTACATGCAAGCTTTATTTAGTGGATGAGGCTTTGGACTCATTTAGCATAAAGCAAGTTTTCATTTGCAATAATGTAATAGATTGAAAGCAATTTGGACAAAGCATTTTTAATTGTTGAAGTATCAACGATACAATAATACTAACAACAACAAGAACAACCTGGAAGTGACTAACCCAATAGTCACCACAACAATAGTATGAACATCCATTCATACCAACCATGTCAAGTTTTAATTAAAGGTTGAAGTCTAGTTCTTGAACGACCTTACCAAGCATGTCCATAACCTAGGACGAGGCTATTCGAATAGTTTTAACCCTACAGGGGTGTACCAATGTACCCACACGTCAGACCGCCTTTTCGCCACTAGATTTAGCACACTTCCTTTGGTATGCCGGCACGGCTAAGTCCTACGAGACATTTCCAATGGATGATGCTAATTAAGAGCCGCCTTCCACGGGATAAGGACACATTAGATGACCCTAACCGGCCTCGCTAATGCTCCCTCCCAACACCACACACATACACACAATTTTAACACACCCACCAACCAGCTCATAATTAACACCTCCCAAAGTACTTAGTCAAGAGAGGTCCCATATCCTCTCGTGTGGTTAGCACATAAAAGCGCTTGGCTTAGTGACCCAAGTAACTCGGTCCTTAGGGACTTAGGCACCATTCCGTTCACACCCAACAGATCACACCAACATCCATTGTGCCCAAGTCAAACAGTTTGGTTTTCATTTTTATTCATTTACAAAGTAACAAGGCACAAGGAGAATATAATGGAATAATAATTTTTGTGTGATCGAGGCCATCGACATAATTTCGACAACCGCCCATTTCTACCGTTATCTAAGCATTGCTAAGCATGACCCGAAAAGATAAAAAGAGCATAATAAAATCACCGGGCTCTAATTCACCAGCGATATTAGTAACTTATGTTTTGTGGCAGGGGGTAACAACTTAGAGGCAACAATGCAATAGGAATAGCTACCTCTAAACGATAAATTACTTTGACACAAAAGCATGCATACATACAAGTTAAACAAAATATTAGACTTTGAAAGTAATGGGATTAAGCGGGATATGATCAAACTGCTTGCCTTGCTGGAGTTAACCAATTTGCTTCAGAGTAACACTTACGGGATCAACCCACTCGTCGGCACCTAATCGAAAAGGCGAAAAGAATCGATAAGAACGACAAAAACCACAAGGACAGCACAACAAACAAACTCCAAATACTCTGAAATTTCTACAGCAGCAAGAGGATGATTTTTATAGAATTTAGCAATAAGAACCAATTGATTTGGATTCTCAATGCAAAAGTTATGAGCAAAACAATTCTGCTCAGCCCTAAAAATGCAAACAGCCACTATTCACTAATTTAATTATGAGGCAACATTTTCTAGAATGGTGGTGGTACTGAGATTTTACAGTAACACCAGCACCACATGAGATGAATAACACAATTGAGTTCACCTCATTTGGAGCTATATTGCATTTTCTACAATTTTCCAAAAACAAGAACTTGAACAAAATTATAATGCACATAAAAGTTTTCTGAAAACAGTGACATGCCTAAATCCTATTCTAACATTTAGAGCATTAACAGAGGAAACCAACAAAGTTGGATTCACTCAAAACCCATCTACAGATCATTACTTATGCATTTTACAAGTTAATTGAATTTTTAAAGAGGCATTTAAAGGTAGGTTTGAATTCTATTTGCAAAACCATGTTCTGGAGCTGAACTCAACTTACAATCATTTTTAGATTGAAGTCCAGTCCAAGACAGAGCTGCAGGAATTTGAATCACTTTATTTGGATTTAAAACAAATTAGATATGAAAATTTGAAGTTATTACCCTTTTCAGTTCTTAAAATAACAGCTCCCTGGACTTTCTAAAAACCAAGGACATGGGAGGACGTGAGCCACAGATCTCAGATCTAACGGCTCAGACCTCCCAGGAGAACAACGCACACGCGCTGCTAGGAGGTCCAACGCGAAAGAGAGGGAGGTCGTGGCCCTCCGATTTCCATAACGCAGATCTTAAAGGATAAAGGGTTGGGAGGTCCTAGCCTTTGGATTTACATCCAAGGGCTCAACCCGAGGAGGACTTAGGCGCTTGCAAAAGCGAGGGAGGTCAGGACCTTTGGATTTTGATCCAACGGTTCTGATCAATAGAGGGGGAGGTCCTGAGCCTTGCGCGTAGCGCAAAGGAGGTCTTGGCCCTCGGATTTAGATCGAAGGGCTATGACCTCACAAGGATGGGAGGTCCGATGCGCATAAGGCCCCGGGGAGGTCGTGGCCGTAGATTTTAAATCTAACGGCTACAACACACGATGGGGAGGTGCAGTGCGCTAGATTTGAGGAGGTCGGGTGTTGGATCGATCCAACGGCTACGACCTCGATTAAATGGGAGGTTTGCTTAGTTTAACGGTGAGGAGGTCATGGCCATGGATTTTTGATCCAAGGGCGATGACCTCAACAAGGTGAAAGATCCACGCAGCGATGGTTTGCAAAGGAGGTCGTTGCCTTTGGATTGGATCCAACGGCAAGTGAGTGCAAAAAGGGAGGTCTGAGTAGTTTGAGCGCGAGGGGAGGACCTGGCTGCGTTAGTTGAGGAGGAGGTCGTGGCGGTTGGATGTTAATCCAACGGCTACGACTGATCAAATGGAGAGGAGGTCTGACGAGCCAAGGAGAAAAGGTTGGGTTGGACCACTTTGGGAAAGTGGCTAGCCAAGGAACGATACCAAGCTTTTAAATTCAATTTCAACAATTTGAGATTTTGCAGGGTTGTTTGGAGTAGCAATTGAGCTCCAAAATTTATGAAATTTTAACTGGAGCTTGCTGAAGGTAAGATTAACCTCACATAAATTTTCCAGAGGTTTTTATGCAATGCATTTTTCTCAGGAAATTCATTAAGGTTGTTCTACGGATTGTTTTACCTCCAAAATTTCTCACACAAGTTTTATAACTTGTGATATTTTTCAGAGTGGTCCCACATGAACTCTAGGACCAAGGAAGATTATTTCCAAAAATTTGGCACATGAGTTGTGACAATTGGAAAATGAACTTGACTTTTGGTCAACAAGGACTTTGTGTTTTTGGTTTACACAATCCTTGGACCATGATGACATGTGAGAAAAAGTTTTAATTTCTACACATTTTAATTACATTTGAAACAAACACCTGATTAGGTATTTGGGATGTTACAGGGGGGAGTATTAGGTGGTGTTGTGACCACCGACGTTGCGTATGTCTCGTCTAGATTGGATGACATCGCAGCGACATCCTAGTTCTGTCGCAGCCAGAGGAGGCAGGGTGGGGGTTCAATGAAGACACTCTGCTCTTAGGGCAGCACTTCCCTAACAAAAGCACTGCCCAGTAGGCCATTGCCAGATACACTGTCAACATTAGCCGGACATATCGGGTGCACAGGTCCAACCCTAACTCCAAAAATTTCTCTCACTGACCAAAATTACATTTTTGTTGATGTCTTCTTTATTTCGAGTAATGCCGCCAACCAATTAATGGTGAGGACAAGGCCAGTCTTGTTATAGATGCAATGGAAGAAGCTGGGAAATCAAGCTTTTCGTATCTTAATTGAATTTCTCATCTATTTTTATCATGCCCTAACACAGAATGGTAGAATCATGTTGAGTTTCGCTTGCAGTTAGCCCAATACTCCGCCACAAGTTTAGCAAAGGCTGATTGTTTGTCTTCCAACAACTTGGCGGGTGTGTCATATTCTAGAAGTTTCCCTGCACAATTGGAAAGTCATCAGCATGAATCATCCAAATATAATAAGTGCGGTGATTTACTTATAATTAGATGAAATTTGATGTCATTGCTAGGTTATCTCTCTACTGTTAGTCTGAAGAATGGACAGATATTCAGAGCTTTCATCAGAATTGCTATATGACTGAATTGTCTCGTGTAACGTACCGTAGGAAAGTACCATGACCCTGTCACTGTCTGTCACAGTTGGGACCCTGTGAGCAATAGTTATCACCGTGCAACTTGAGAACTGCTGCCTGATGACCCTCTGCAGGATCGCATCAGTTGCGGAGTCGATGGATGCCGTTGCTTCATCTAGCACGAGAATTTTATTTCTACGGAGGAGAACTCTGCCAAGACAGAAGAGCTGGCGCTGTCCAGCACTCCAGTTATCACCATCATCACTCACTGCCACAGGCCAAGGGAACAAATCATTTGACCCTTCTCGTAACTCAAACCGTTCTATATAGTCATTTTTTTTCCTCTGGAAAGAGACTAATATTTCGTTGTTCACTTACCTACTGTATCAAGAAGAGCAGGAGTGCTGCTAATAGCTCTCTTTAGTTGACACTTCTCCAAGGCCTGAAATGCTCATTGTAAGTTGTCTAATCAGATACATGATACCGTTAATGTCCAGATATCAATCTAGTAAAGTTCAAGATGATCAGATCTTATGATTTTTTTATATAAAAGAACTTCAATGTCTTATGATAAGAGAAGGTTCATTTAACATGATTCTGTTAGGAACTGTAAAATGTAAGAATTTATATTGCCTTTCTTAAACTACTTGTTATTGTTTTGCAGGAGCAGCAATTTTTCATACCTCCCATATCTCTTCATCGGAATGCAGGCCAAGGGGATCCAAGTTATTACGCACAGTTCCTCTGAAAAGTGTAGGTTCTTGGGGGATAATACTCAGTTTAGTTCTTAGATCCTTGAGACCCATAGAGCAGATATCCAGCTTGTCAATAAGTATCCTCCCACCTGCAGGATCTACGAGACGGAACAATGAGCTGATAAGTGTTGATTTCCCACTTCCTGTCCTCCCTACAACCCCAATTTTGTTTCCAGCAGCAAAGGTGCAAGTGATTCCTTTGAGAACAAGGGGCGCATTTGGACGGTATTTTACCTGCTTAGAAGTGTAAGTTACTACCTTTTATTTTTTAACTTCAGTAACTCTATCTGAAAAAGAACATTCTGTTTTACCTTCAAATCTTGCAGGTCTATTCGTCCCTCCTGCGGCCATGAAGTTGGAGGCCTATTCTCTGGTATAATGGCTGGAGGCTCTGATGGAAGATGCATATACTGCTTGATTCGCTCAACTGAAATGATATAGTTTTCCAAGTAGGAATAAAACCTTGTCAGGAAAACTTGTGCTGAAGTCAGCGTCAAAGCATAGGAGAGGCAAAGACCCGCAAAACCTGAAACAGTTCATATTGGAAGTGTTCATTCACCATAAATGAAGACATCATTTAGAAGGAAGATCTTTTCAGTAATGGTTATGGAGATACCTGGTGAAATTACTCCTGGAGGAACCAAAATAAGAAACAGTGCTGATGTAAGTATCGTCAAGCTTTGCAGTGCTTCTACTCTTATAAGCACCCACTCTTGTGCAGCGACGGTGTGGAAGAACAATGTTGCGTCAGTGTCTATGAGTTGAAGGTTATTGTGGATGAACCTTTCTGTTGCTACAAAAGCCCTGATTGTCACCACACCAAGAATTGATTCTGCTGCATAGTTCATGACAGGTGCCTTTGTTGTTCCATTGATTCTTACTAGCTCTCTGGCTGAGGCAACGTAGTACCTCTTCAAAATTTGAAAACTACACATCAGCTCGTAATTCGTAAAATCGCAAGATACATTTGATTTATTATTGCATTTGGTTTAATTGACTAGGGTAATTGCTTGCAGCAATGTAGAGTTACCTGAACATATACCATGGTGATTGCAACTGGGATTGCTACAACTAAGACCTGCCAAGTTACAGTACCCATAACCAGTATTGTCGTAACGACCTCAATACCACCAGTCACGACAAAAGCCATGGAGTAAGGTGTGTCAAAGTCCAGAATGCTTAAATCTGAAGATGCCTGCAGAGATAGAGCTCCAGTCAGGGACACATCAGTATTTGTACTGTCACTGTTCTTATTTGAGAAATTAGAATTAGCTTGTTATGATTAGCTTATTTGGAAGTAAGACAATAAAAAAACCATACCCTTGTCAAAATTCTTCCAACTGGCGTTGAGTCAAAAAATGACATGGGGGCCTTGAATACAGAATCCATAAGACCAGTAAAGAATGCTTTGGAGGCCTTGAGTCCCAGAGTAGCCGCAAAATAGCTTCTAAGGTAGGCAAAGCAGCAGCTGAAGATGGAGAGCCCTGAATATGCCCCAACTAGAAGAGCACTACTGATGCCGTCCATCTGAACAGCCACTGCCAGCCAATATGTGGACATGATCTGAAAGAATGTGAAAAGCACCTGGGAAGTACACATCCCAGAGAGAGGAAAAGCGCCCTTAGAGACATCTACGTAATCTTTATATGGCTTCCATCCAAGGTCGCCAATCCCCCTTTCCTCCTCTTCTGTGAGCTGTACTGCTGAAGGGCCCTTTGTGCTGACTTCGATATCGCTATCCTGCCTTGTAGCCTGCAACATGCTCAGCATTATGTTGTCGTCAGACAACTGCTGCCACTGGACTTGGTTTTGTTGGCTGGCAGTATCCAACGCTGCGATTGAAGATTGGTGAGCAGAAACCAGCTTCTCAAATGCCGTCCCGGATTCCAGTAGTTCTGCGTATTTCCCTTGTTGTCTAACTTGACCGCCATCCATTACCTGTTGAAACAATTACAGAGCGTTTGACTGAAGGATCTTTGATTTAATGTGTCATGAACAATCATGTTCAGAAGATTAACTTACCAGAATCCGATCAGTTTCAGTCAAAAATTCAACTTGGTGTGTCACAAGGACAACAGTCTTCTTTGAAAGTGCTGTCATTACACAATCCTGCAAGAACATTACTATTAGAACTTCGTGCCGCAGAAAACAGTTTGTTTGTATGGACACAGTAAGGAACACTTTTTTTAGCTTACATAGAAAAGAACTGCAGCGGTGTGCGCATCGACTGCGCTGAAAGGGTCATCTAGGAGATAGACATCTGCGTCATTGTAGACGGCTCTAGTCAGCTGAATCCTTTGCTTCTGACCTCCACTCATGTTCAGTCCTCTCTGACCGATCTCTGTCAGGTCTCCGTGATCGAAATTTTCGATATCCTTATCCAAAGCACAAGATTTGATTGCCTTGTCATACATTTCCTTGTTGAAAGGCTTTCCGAAGAGTATATTGTCGCGGACAGTCCCACTCTGTATCCAAGAGTTTTGTGAAACATATGCCACCGAGCCAAATACCTCAACCTGCAAAATACAATTTTAACATGTTTTCAGATACGAACATGATTTGGATCCTTTCATCTGCATAAAGAGCACATATTTTTCTGTCACTTACTGATCCTGATGTTCTAGGTATCTCCCCAAGTAAAGCATGAAGGAGTGAAGATTTCCCTGATCCAACTGGGCCACAAACAGCCACCTTCTCTCCTCGGCGTATGCTAAGGTTAACATTCCTCAATGCCAGGTCAGCTCCACTTGCATTCCAGCTGAAATTTCCATCTTGCACATGAATTCTGACATCGGAGTCATTTGAAGGTACCCTGTTCACATCCTCCTCTTTGATCTCATCTTCGATGAGGAACTTCTCGATACGGTCTAACGACACCTTGTACTGGATCATCATCGTCAGGACCTCGGAAGCATCCTCACCGGCTCAGCCATGACCCTCAGGGTGGCCAAGACCGTGAACAGCGTGCTGGCATTGAGTGGCGCGCTCCGCATGATCGCTGTCGCCGTGTACATCACCGCGGAGACAACCGTTGGGGACATCCAGTACATGACCGCGCCGTAGGCCTTCTTCATCTGCGTCTCCCTCAGCCATTTGAACTCGGCGTCCCTGAGCGACTCGATGACGCGCCGGAACTTCTCCTCCCATGACTGCAGCTTGATGATCTTCATGCTGTTGAGTATCTCGGACGTCGACCGGAGCCTCTCGTCCTGCGCAACCATGAACCTCGCCTGGTACCCTTGCAAGATCTTCGCGAACGGCACGTTGAGGAAGCCAAAGATGATGAGGGGGACTAGGCCCGGAAGAGCCCCAAGCCTCAGCGCCCAGAAGAGCGTGGTCACTGAGAACGCCAGCTGAAGCGGCGAGCTCCACGCCATGTGCAGCCAGTTGATGGCGTCGCCGAGCCGGTACGCGTCCACCGCAATGTAGTTGACGATCTCGCCGGTCGAGTGGTTCCTCCTCCCTGGCTGGACAGCAGGCTGCTTCTGGAAGATGACCGCCATTAGCGCGGACCGGATGCGCATCCCGGTCCTCCTCGAATCGAAGAACCAATGCCGCTGAGACAGCGACTCGACGAGCTTGATGAGCAACAGGCAGCCGACCAGCGCCACGCCGACGCGGAGGTCCCTCTCTTCTTGGTCGCTGTACCATACGAACGCAAAGAGCAATGCAGGGGACACGGCTACGGCGAGCGTCCTCATGAAGGCGTAGAAGCCGGTGAGCATGATCTCATCGAGGAAGCACTTGCACAGGACGAGGGCGAGGCTGTTGGTGCTCCCACTCCGCGTCTTGTCCTGCCGGTGGCGGCTCCAGGCGTCGGAGAACTTGTGCGAGCCTCGCAGAGCGCCGTCCTCGGAGGCGATGAGCGGGATGTCGGCGAGGTCCAGCGCCTTGGAGCGGCCGAGGCGGAGCAGAGGGTTCAGCCACGAGAAGGCCAGCTGGCTGAGCAGCCCGGCCCGGTACAGCTCCGAGTCGTGCACCGCGTTGTCTATCAGAGGCTCCGACAGGCCGCCGTCGTCGGGAGAGTCCCGGTGGCCGTGGCTACGCCGGAGCAGCGAGGCGAGGGCGCAGAGCAGGAGGAGGAAGTTCACCGGCCACGCGAACGCCTCCGCGACGTCGAGCCGGTGGCCGCCGGCGAGGACCTCCGCATTGTACGCGGTGATCAGCAGCGAGAAGAGCGTCCACCAGAGGACGGCGACGGTCCTCGCCGGCTTCGTCGGCTGGACGTGCAACGAAGCCGCCACGGCGACCCAGATCAGCCCCCTGACAAAGGAAGCCGCCGCCGCCGCATCCGATGCGTCCCGGAAGCCGGAGACGGCGTACGCCGCCGCGGCCGCCACGCAGCACACGGAGACCACGGCCAGCCCCAACCGGTGCCGGCGAGCGGCGCTTCCCCGGCCATCGCGCTGCCCCCTGGTGCAGGCCGCTAGCAGGGCACAGGCGTAGGCTATGAAGAGCACCACATTGACGCAGTCGATCAGGCTCCTCTGCACGCACGGTGACGCGACGGTGAGCCCGCCGCCCTCCTGCCCGCAAATCCAAGAAGACGACCAACCTGCCGTACATCCACCCAAACCAATCAAGCAATGGTAGATAAGCTGACCACCAAAGCATCAAACAAACATAATGAAACAAACAGCAAGAAACAGAAAGGGTTTACGACAACAAGAATCTTCTTTGTCTCTCCGTTCTTAGTTCTTACCAGGAAAGGCCATCGCTGGGTCATTCTTGTTGGCCATTACTGCCTCTCACATGCAGTGGCCGCCGAACGAAGAAGAAATTACACTTGAAAAAATGATTTTTTTTTTTGAGAGGCCAATGTGTCGCCTATTCTTGCCAGGACGAGGAGGAGCCACTGGTTTATAGTTGTATGTACAGTGTCTGCATGTGGACTGTGGTATCGGACGGATGCTCTGCAAAACTCGGATTTCTCCTCCGTCGCTCTCAGTTTCGTAGAGAGAATTTTTGGCGCAATTTGTCACTGTTGCGATAGTTTATTACGCAATTAGCGCATATCGTGACGAAGCTGTATTTTTGGCATCTCGTCCGCACGGTGGTCGGCCGGACGTGCCCTGAACGTGACACGTGTTCTCGTTCAGCCCGTGGCCGGCCGGACGCCCTTGTCCGGTTCGTGGCCAGCCGGATGCCCCTCGTCTGTCCCGTGGTCGGCCGGACCCGACCTCCTCATGCGCGCCCATCCCCGGCAATCTGTCTAATCAATCACCTCCTCATCACATCGCTGTCTCTATATGCATGCATGCATGCATACAAGGGTTGAGTGCGGGTCTATATGCATGCATGCATGCATACAAGGGTTGAGTGCGGGAGGGAATCCGATTCCCTCTCGCAGCACCCTCTTACGTTGGCTATTTAATCGCAGGAGACAGCTATTCTAGTTTGTACTCTTGCTGCTCTCACTTTCCCCCACTACTACAGGAAGCCACATCACAGACGGTTCGGAACCATCATCACAGACGGTTTCCAAACCGTCTATATTTGTTGGTCTGTGATAACAGGCAGTTTTTGCGGATGATTAGGTATTATTTGCAGTCATCATTAGCAGTCATATCAGCAGGTAATTTTTTTTCCCTCGTACGTTATTTCTTTTTTAATTTTGTGGTTAGTAAAATGTTTGTAGTTAATTGGTTGTACTTATCTATGTAGTTAATTTAGTCGTTTTAATATTTTTGTAATAAAAATTTTGTGAGTTAAACTAATTAGTCGTAGTTAAATTAATCTTACGTAATTTATTAGTTCTAATTTTTAGGCATAGTTAATTAGTTACCAATTAATTAGTCGTCACGTACATTGTTTTCTCAATTAATTAGTCCTAAATAGTTAAATGGAATTAACTCCTAATTAATTATTCATCATTAATTAGTCGTAAATAATTTAGTCATATTTTATAAAATGCGATTAATTTGCTATCATTAATTAGTGGTAATTAATTTAGTTGCCTTAGTTAGTTGTAATAATTTTTTGTTTTTAATCTATGGTAATAAATTTGGCATAATTATTTTAGTTTTATTTATGTCATTGTAATTAATTCAGTCGTGACTAATGTAGATGTCATTATGTAACACACGTTTATTTATGGTAATTAATTAGTCTTAATTATTTTGGTCACAACTATTTCAGACATACTTACTATTGTCCATTAATTTGTTCTCCGTATTTATGCATAATTTATCGTCATCATCAATTTTTTCACTAATAGTCCGTCTCTTCTATGTCTTGCAAGCCATGTCTTTACCAGAGCTTGTGGAACCCTTCTACGACAAGAATCACCGATGCAAGTCATGGATCGGCGGGGATGTGGATGGCCCTCCACCCCTAGCGCTTCGGGCTGAGAGGGATTGCTGGGAGCTGGACGCTCGCTACGTTCCCATCCTCTGGGACACGGGCTTATTGCCCTTTGCGAGGCTGGTCTCCGTCGGACGCCACTTCACCCTGGACGGCAGTCTGCTGTCGTCACTTGTTGACATGTGGAGGCCTAAGACGCACACCTTCCACTTTCGGTGGGGGTGAGATGATGGTGAATCTGCAGAACATCTCATTCCTGACTGGTCTTCCGATCCGAGGTGAGCTACTTGTTTCAGGCCGTCCGTCGGCGAACTGGAAGGCCAGGCTGGGGAATCGGTTCGGCATACCTGTGCCGGGTAGTGTCCGTGGCGTCCCTTGGACTTGGCTGAGATATTTCAGTCAGTGCTCGGAGGATGCACTCGGCCAGGTTGTTCGGACGCACCTCGTCGCTTACCTTCTCTATCTCTTTGGTTCGATCATGTTTCCCACGACACAGGGTGATTGGGTGTACCTCAGCTTCATCTGCATCGCCGAGCTTGAAGCCCTTAATGGCCTGGGCGAAAGCCCAGAACACCTGGTCCAGTATGAAGCAATTGGGCTCTCCATCAGCATCTTCACTTTCAAGCTTGTTTATGTACGTGTCGGGGTTTGATTCGGCAATCTGGTGAAGCATTGTTGGCACACATGGACCCGATGAACTTCTGTTTAGCTCTTTGGACCTTGCTGTAGCTGACTGGATAACCAACCAGATTGGCGACTTTCGACATCAGCATCTTGGGGGAGACGGACACGTCTGAGGCTTGCCACATATACATAAGTCACGTTCCGATGCTGCCGCAGGGGCTCGCTAAGCTTGCAAGTGTGTTCGGTCAGCGCATTGACCGCGAAGACCGAGCCGAAGAACTTTGCTAGATGAGCACTGACCTTGCCAGGGTAGCCTTCTACTATGCACTTCACTACGTAATATCTCGGGTTAGACTAGTGCCCTCATTACACACGGCTGATGGATAAGGCGTACTGTGCTATAGCTTGTTGTACGACCATCTTGCTAGGGAAGTGCTACCCAACTAAGAGGGTGTCGACATTAAACTCCCACTGGGATCATTCTTCTTGCGACAGTATGAGCGAACGCACCATGATATCATCAAGTCTCGATGCCACATAAGGCACCTCCGACGACACAATTCCCTTGATTGGACCACTAGCCTAATGTGCGTCCTCGTCGCTACCATCTGAGCTCGGGTCGACATCCTCGCCGGACTCCAACCTGAGAGGCTAGTCCGGTAGATACTCGTGGCAGTCGATGCAGACCGACCACCACAATTCCACCCCTTCATTTTGCACAAAATTACGCGCGAGTCTTTCCTCCGAGACAATACATTCCATGCTACCATCTTCAAGCTTCGCCTGCGGTTGACCGCTTGCCGAGGCCCCGGCATCATCAAGGTTTTCCGACGCCCGGTGTACGAAATTCACGTACACCATCGGTTCCTGTATATCGTCACCTCGGGTTGGGAGGCAATCTGTATGTACTGGCCCTATACTACACTCCCATTCACCTTCACCAACTCCCATACGCCCTTCGTGCAGGTTATCCCCTCGATGACAAGTTTCTTCATCATTGGCTCTGTGTCGAACTCCCTCTGGATGCAGCTCCAAAGCTCGTGAATATTCATCGCATCGAGCCCCTCCGCCCAGACCACCTTATACTCGTATCTCGACAGGTCCAACCCATCGGGCCCAGCCGTACAAGACCATTGCCATAAAACACTATCAAATCTTGCGTGTTCAAAATTACTGAAAGCCACAACAACCCGATCTGTGGTACGCGATATAACAAACATGGTATGTAGTTACCACAAATTTAATATGACTGAACTAATTAATAGTATTTAATTACAAGTAATTTAATCGTTAGTAATTACCCACAGCATAAACAATGACGACAAATTGTATGCAAGTACATGATTAAATACGATTAATGAAATATGATTAATTAATTAATTAGCAACAAATTGAATACTTGTCCAAAATTTACTTACGAGTTATTCATAACTAGTGTAATTACCACTAATAAACAACGACTCAAACAAACACGATTTATTAATTACCACTAAATTAATTGCGACTAATTAATCACGAGTATTTAATTTCCACTAAATTAATTATGCCTAACTAATTGCCACTAAACTAACTATGACTGATTAATTATCACTAAATTAATCACAACTAATTAATTTCCACTAAATTAATTATGCGGAACAGATTAACACTAAACTAGTTACATTGATTAATTACTACTAAACTAATTATGACTAATTAATTACGAATTTTTAATTTCCAATCATTTTTAACCACTAACTAATTCATACTCAAATAATAAAGACTACTTAATTATAAGTAAATAATTACCACTAATGATGCACTAATAAATTATCGATACATTAGCTACGACTAAAGTATTAACATTAAAAACCACGACTTAATTATTAACACTTATTTAATTAAGATTACAAGCTACATTAATTGGAACAAGCTAATGAAAATTAATTAACTATAACTACGGTAATAACAGCAACTACAGCAGACAAAAAAAATTACCTACCCTTCGGGGGAACCATTCAAAAGTGCTATGGTCCTAACAACTACTCCGAACTATAATCTCCAAAAAAAATTTAATTATGTTCTATATGTTCTAAGCGATGACCGCGAGAACGAGAACGAAAACAAAAACGCGATTGGGATGAGCGATGAGCAAGTGCGAGTCTGGTATTTATAGCTGCATGGAGAGAGGAGAAGTTGTGTTGGTCGTGGGAATCCCGAATGCACTGTCAGGCCGGAGCACTTTGGACAACGGGGGACAGCAGCGACCGGGCGACATTTGTGCGGAGGAGCCTCATCCTCACTGTGCAGAGGCGCCGCGTCCGGTCGGCCGCAGGATGGGCGAGGTGCATCCAGCTGGCCACGGGCCGGACGAGGACACGTGTTGCGCTCAGGGTGTGTCCAGCCAGCCACCTTGCGGACGAGGTGCCAAAATGCAATTTTGTCATGACAGATGCTAATTGTGTAAAAAATGATCGCAACAGTAACATTTGCGCCAAAAATTCTCGTAGAGAACCGAACTCATGGAGAAGAAGAGCAAATTGTTGCTGCCTCTGCTGTTCTTTTTTTTTTGTTTCTGTCCTCACGCATTGGTTGGCGTATGGCGTGACGTGGCACGGGACAACAACTGGTTGCTGATACAGCAACCCCTATAGGATCTTGTTGAGTTTGAGTACGATAGGAATTATGTCTGAATGATACCAATTTCGTTTCCACTCCAAATGATAGTTGTACTTACAAAATCTTTTATGTAACACTATAAATATATCTTTGCAGTCCATAGTGAAGTGCAAGAGCTTCATTGTAAATATTTTCTCATGTAGTGATGTTGCCTTCGTGCATTCGAGATATTTTCCGAAAGTGTTTATGTAAAATTTGTGTCTCCCGTTCCTATTTTCTGTGCATTATTTACAACAAGTGGTATCAGAGCACAAACATCATCTGGTTAACATCGTTACGACGTCTTTCTTGGTTTCGACGGCTTGGCCAATCGACGTATTGATCTACAGTTGTTTGTCGAATTCGAAGCGGAGGCTGCACGTTCTTTCACGTTGAGTCCAAAGCCAAGTCCTTGTCCAAGCTAAAGTCGAAGCGGAGTCACGTAGAGTACCTGGCTTGCCAACCATCTACAAAAGATGTCGCACATGCGACCGAAGTAGAGCTGAGAAAAAATAGCAAAAAAATGTCCAGCATCAATCCCGAGTGAACTTGTTGCTTCATGACGTCATCTAGTAAATTGGCCTCCTTTTCTTAGAATACACAAGAAGTGTAGCAGAGATCTTGATAAGCATTACTACGTTCACACGGAACGGATTGAGACACGGGGTTTTCTCTATGGAAAATCAAGATGCGAGTTGTTCTTGCACAACTCGATTTGGATGATGCTTTATTAGGGATCGACAAGATGCCCGCTGATTGGTCACTTGAGAAGAAGCAAAGAAAAGATTGTAAGACCTTATCTCATATTCATCTTTATCTATCAAATAATATTATGAGGAGGTTTTCAAGGAGAAGGCCGCCGCCACATTTTGGTTGAAACTAGATTAGATTTGCATGACCAAAGATCTAACCAGTAAGATGCATTTGAAGAAGAAGTTTTATTCGCACAAGATGGCAGAAGGTGGGGTCATTATTGAACCACCCGACCACGTTCAAAGAAGTAGTCTCGAATCTCGAGTTTATAGAGGTAAAATATGATGATGAAGATTTGGGTATTATTCTTTTATGCTCACTATCTAGTTCATACTCTATGTTCAGAGATAATATTCTATATAGTCGAGATACTTTTAAACTTAATGGAGTCTATGAAGCACAAATTGTGAAGGAAAAGATAAAATTCATTGTTCCGAATGAAAGTTCAAATTCGTATGCTGAAGACTTGGTTGTTCGTGGCAGACAACATGAGAGGAGTTCAAACAATGATTCAAGAGGCACAACCTCGAGCAGAAATTACAAAGGCAGATCGAAACCCAGATGCTGGTACATGTCGTGCAAGTATTTCAAGAAAGATGGATACGACATATTTGAGTGCTGGTGGATTAAGACAAATGAGAAAGTGAATAAAAATTTTAAGAAGGATCAGCAAGAGGATGATGCTAAAACCAGCATTGTTACTAAGCAAGATTCTGATGGAGATGTCCTCGTTGCCTTTTCTAGTAATTCTAAAACCAGCGATGAGTGGATTCTTGATATGGCCCGTATTTTCCACATGAGTTGGAACCGAGATTGTTTTATGAATTATGAAGCTACGCCAAGTGGTTCTGTATTGATATGAGATAATTCACCTTTCAAGATTGCATGCATTAGTTCTACCCAGATCAAGATGTTTGATGGCATCATTAAAACTTTATCGGATGTTCGACACATTCCAGATTTGAAGAGAAATCTTGTCTTGCTGAGTACTCTTGATGCCAAAGGGTACAAGTATTCTGGTGGAGATTGAGTTATGAAGATATCCAAAGGCTCTCTTGTTGTGATGAAAGGTGATATTAAAGTTGCCAATTTATATCATTTGTAAGGTATTACAATTTCAAGTAATGCTTTTTTTGTCTCAAATAAATCATCCGATTATGATACTACTAATATTTGGTACATGCGTCTGGGGCATATGAGTAAAATTAGCATGATGGAGTTATGCAAAAGAGAAGTCTTTGATGGTCAAAGCATCGTCAAGTAGAAGTTTTATGAATACTGTGTCTTCAACAAGGAAAAGAGGGTGATGTTCAGCACAACAATTCACTCTACGAAAGACATATTGGATTATGTTCATTCTAATTAGGGGTGGGAATGGGTAGGATCGGTTCGATCCGAACCTCACCCAAGTTTCCATACATTTTTTTGAGGGGCATGGACCGGTCCATTTAAGTGGGTTAGGATAACCCACACGATCCATTGGATATTGAGGTTCGACCCCCTTTTGGAGGAAATAATGGTAGCAGCACGGGGGTGAACTCCAACTCGTGCTGGTGGTGCTGCTAGAATCGCACTACACGGAGCTGGTGGAGAAGGCGCTACTACTGCAGGCACTCGACTCGAGGACGCTGTCGGCAGGGGCAATGTCACCATCTTCGCGCCCCGCAACAACACACTCGAGCGGGACCTCGACCCAGAGTTCTGTCGCTTCCTCTTAGGTCGCTCCAGCAGCTGCTCCAATCTGAACATGTTCTCCCCTCCCACCTCCACACCGCCTCTTGGCCCTCCTCCACATCCCATACAATGCTCTCCAGTGAGTGCCTCAAGCTCGCCGTGGGAGGCAAGAACGGGGCCATGCGGGTGGGCACTTGTTTCAGGCCACCGGCGGGTTCTCGGGCGGACGCCTTGGCGATTTCGGCCTCGTGAGGCTATACGACCACGGCGCTAACCCGTAGACCACACGGGTGGTTGGGACCATTGGATACCTAGCTCCCGAGCTGGCACGCACCTTGAAGGCTACTCCGCTCACCGACGTGTTCGCGTTCGGCGTGTTCCTACTGGAGGTCACCTGCGGGCGAAGGCCCATCGATGATGATGCACGCGACAACCGTGTCTTGCTCTTGGATTGGGTGCTTGAGCACTGGTCCAATGCATCGCTCACTGCCTGCGTGGGAGGCGAGAACGACATCGAGCGCTTGCTCATCCCGCGGTCCGTGCAAGAGGACTTCAACCGCCGCTGCAGCCATCTCAGCCTCACTAGCGCGGCCACTTGGAGCTCTTTCTTGCGGCGGTTGGCGTGGATTTGGTTTGATCCACTCGAACCTAAGGATCAGTAGGTTCTTGATCCACACGAGGAGGACGAGTTGGCTGGGGGCAGCATACCCCTGGGCATCGACTTCTTAGCCGGCGGAGAGGGCGTGCTCGACGGGGGGTGAGGGCATGGTGGGCGTCCCCGGCGTCGAGGGAGGTGGGGTGGAGGTTGGAGCTGGCAGCGATGAGGAGCACGAGTTGGCCGGGGGCGGCATGCTTGACGGGGATGACAACGCGGGGGGCGTCCCCGGCGTTGAGGAAGGCCAGGTGGAGGGGGTCGCCAGACTGCTCAACGAGGAGGCTGGAGCCGCCGGCGGCGACAGGGAGGACAAATTGGCCTGGGCGGCGTTGCTGTGCTTTGGATATAGCAATTAGCAGTGGTGGTGGTGGGGAATTAGCAGTGGTGGAGGACGAATTTTTCTACTTTGGATATGTAGTTAGCAGTGATGATGGGAATTGGAAACGAGAGTATTGAGGCGCATAAGATAAGCAAGAAAAGGGTTCATCCACTCAGTGCACAAGAACCAATAGGTTTTGACCCATTTTTTTTGTTGGGTCGAACCACTAATCCATATTACTAGAATTTGAGGGGTGGTTCGGTGAACCAGTGGGCCAGGCCGACCCACACCCACCCCTAATTCTGATTTGTGGGCCAGAATCCTGTGTTCTATCCCTTGGAGGTGTTGGCTACGTGTTGACCATCATTGATGATTATTCAAGAAGAGTTTGGCCATATTTTGTGAAGCATAGATCAGATGTCTTCAAGACATTCAAGGAATGGAGGATTATGATAGAAAATGGCATCAGTAAGTATGTCAAGAAGCTACGTACTGATAATGGCTTAGAGTTCTATTCTAGAGAATTTGAAGCTTTACAGTTCAGAGGGCATTGTTAGACATTACACTATCTCAGATAGTCCTCAGCAAAATGGTGTGGCCGAACGCATGAATAGAACCATTACATAGTCCCAAACATTACACAGTCCCATACATTACATAGAACGCGTGAAGGTACGTTGCATTTTATTTAACTCAAGTTTATCCATGAGTTATTGGGCTGAAGCCACGTCCACTACTTGTTATTTGATCAATTGGTCACCCAATCCGACAATTGATAAGAAGACTCCAATTGAGGTATGGTTTGGTTCTCCAACAGATTATTCAAATTTGAGAATATTTGGCTGTCATGCTTATGCTCATATTAACAATGGTAAAATTGATCCTAGAGCCTCTAAATGTATTTTCCTTACTTGCAAACCTAGTGTGAAACGATATAAATTGTGGAATCCTGAAATTAGAAATGTGGTTATTAGCAGAAGTGTTACCTTTGATGAATATGTTATGTTGGATAATAAACCATCTATTGATGTTCCTGTTGACAAGCCGCATAAATCAAGAGTGCAAGTGGAGCCTTGTCCAGTACGGAAGCCGAGTATATGACTATTTCTGAAGCTTGCAAAGAAGTCGTTTGGCTAAGAGGTTTGTTTACTGAGCTTTGTGAAAGTATGTCTTGCACTACAATATTTTATGACAGTCAAAGAGCTATTTGCATTACGAAGGATCAGATGCTTCATGAGAGAACGAATCATGTTGACATCAGATATCATTACATTCGGGGTGTCATTGCTCAAGCTGATATTAAAGTCAGCAAGATAAGTACTCATGATAATTCAGCTGATATGATGAAAAAGCTAGTTCCTACCACTAAGTTTGAGCTTTGCTCAGACTTAGTTAGTATCATTCAGTAGTCCTATGGACGTTCGGCGTACAAGGTGTTCATGCTAATCTGTTTTGAGATCACATTTTGTTTTGGATACAGAAGGAATTTGTCTCAAGGTGGAGATAGTTGAGTTTGAGTGTGATACAAATTTTGTCTTCTACTCCAACTCATAGTTCTACTCCTACATGGAGTCTTTCATGTACCACTATAAATATATCCCTGTGTAGGAACAGCTACGACAGTTAGAGGGGGTGAATGTCGGGACCCGGATTTACACATCCGAAACCCTCTGCACATTCTGAACTAGTCCCATGATTAGTAGCTAGCTCACACAGTGAAACATCGATGAAATACCATCTATTCAATGATTTAACTAAAAAGGTAGCAAAATAACAAATAGTAATAATAACCGAACCTTATGGTCAATATTTACATAGCTTGCCACATAGGGCTTAAGAAACAAATGAAACTCTTACATCGGAAAGGAAACTTGAAGAGACCATTCAACATGCCCAATGACAATCTAGTGGAGAACACATCCTAATTCGCAAAACCTTCAAAAAAACTCCCCTTTGTAGAACTCTTGAGCAACTTGACTTTCTTCAACTGAGCATCAAAATTTAAAGCCGTAAGTATATAAAGTACCCAGCAAGTCGTAGGGAACAATATGCAATTAATATTCATGCAAGGCTTGATCAAAGGAATAGTTGTTTGATTCTTTTGCAGAAAGCAAGTATTGATAATAAATTCAGTGAGTAGATTGCAAAATGTAATTGAAAAGACAATAAGTAAATAGAGTAAACAATTTTTTTTGAAAGAACCAGTGAACTTCCCATTCAGTTCTCAACCAAACCACCAAGTGAATATCCCATCTACCAAGCGAACATCACATTCACCAAGTGAACCTCCCATTCAACTTCCAAACATTTTTAGAAAAATTCTACCCCTCGTATGAAATCCCCGGACATTGTCCACAACTGGGGACACGACTGTTTAAACAGTTTTAACTCTACAGAGGTTGTACAACTTTACCTACAAGAGATAAATCAAAATGTATGTCACATACTTCTGTAGGTGTGCGACTAAGTGATCATCACAAGGACTTTACAAATCTCCTTCTCAACCTATTCTGCCCACTAAGGTTTCAATACTAAATGTTATCATGACCAGACAGGGCTCCCTCTTGCGCCATTGTGAGTATCCATCCCAGATTTTACGCTTCCAAAAACAGAATTGGAATCAAGACTTGCTAATTAATTAGCCAGGTCTATCCCATACTAGACATGTGGTTGTATGATATGGCCCAGTTCAATGGCGCACAAGATTAAATCATTAACACTTCACCCAAGCAAGTCTACCTCATCCTAAAAGTGCTACCTGCACCCCCTTTACTACACGATCACTTGCCTGACGGTAAAACCATTTTGTTTAACCAAACCAATGACAATATCTGCCATGGCACACACTTTTATAATAGTAGCATCGCACCATAGTTTGTACAATAGTAGCATCATACCAAAACTGCACATTAGTGGCATCGCACCACAATTCCATATCTCATTAGGTCAGGTAAACATTATTGAATATGTGACATGAGCCCATCGTAACTAAGCATGACTAAGCATCTCTACGATAACCCATGTTGGTGATACAAATATCTCCAACTAGTAATGACCATCCTATGGTGACAAAGGATGCAAGTTAATCAAATAATCAATGGTGGCATAATGACAATTAGGTGACAAACTACTTCCAAAAGCAATTGATATAAAAGTTGCATGCAATTTAAAATAAAACAAGATACTTTTGAAAACATAGGTTCAATATGTTTAATGGATTACGACTTGCCTTGGCCTTGCTTAGTTATCACACTTTGATATTCAAAACTTGCTCCTACTCCTTGAAACAAATCGTCTAAATGAGAAAGAGACAACAGATGAAACACAAATAAATCCAACATAAAATAAAATAAAATCCAAAAACTACAAAAATAACTCTATAAGAAAGTGCTTGATTTTAGACGAATTTAGGAACTTGAATGGATTGAATCGGAGTTTGGACGAAGAAGAACAGGCTCTCGAAAGTTTTCTTGGAAAGGGAAAAAGAGAGAAAATAATATTCCTTCGGCTGGAAATAAAAAAGAAAAGGAAATTGACAAGTGGGGCCCACTTGTAAGTAAGAGAGACCAAGAAAGTGGATGACATGTGTAACAGCCCAAAAAATTTCACTCATTTAAAATTGTTTAAAAATGTGGGATTTTTTAAAAACGTTTTGTTTTGTTTCGTCGATGCTTGATTTTTTCAGTTGTTAATTGAAACCTTAACCCCAAAAATAGAAAATTGAATTCAAACATGAGTTTAAAAAGAAAAGAAAAATAAAATAAATTAGGACCTCAGAAGGGCGGTCTAGGCCGAAAGCCACCCGGCCTTGCCTGACTTCTCTTTCTCTTTCTCTTTTTCTTTTTCCTTTTCTTTCTTCTCTTCTATTTTATCTTTTTCTTTCCTTTCTTTCCCCCCTTCCTTTCTTTTTCTTCCCCTTTCCTTTCTTTTCCTCTTTGGCCCACCAGCTAGCATCGCCCCCGGCTCTTTCTTTTTTCCTTCCCTGGCCCACCCGTAGCCTTTGGCTCCTTCTTTCTTCCTCCCCTCCCCTTCCTGCCTTTCTCTGCTCCTCTGCCCCAACAACTCCCTGGCGCCATGCCGAACCCAACAGGCCTTGCCACCTGCTCCCATCCCACCCGGCCACTGGAGCCACGCTGCAGCGTCATCACCACCCCCACCACAGCATCACTGAGGAGACATCACCCATTCCCCGATTGCGCTGTGCCCGCGCCTCGGCCGTCCTCACACCATTGCAGCCATGCTACCATCTCGTCGACACAAGCCCCACCAACCTGCCTTCCCTAGGTGCGCCCTCGCCCCCTGTACTTAGTTGGTGCCATGACCTCCTTCCTCCATTCTCCTTCGCCTCCTTGCGCGAACGATGCTATAATGGAGCTCGAGCTCTCCGCTCGACCATTGCACCACGTTGTCGCTCCGGTGATGCCCGGCCCGTGCCAACACCCCCCAAGCATCGCCTCAGCCTCCCCCTCCTAGTGCTCACCTCCCTCTCCCATCTCTGTACCCGAAGCACCAGCAGCACATCGTCTTCGTCCCCTTCGGTTGCCCGCCACTCGACAAAGCCGCCACCCTCCATCGTCGTTCCAGCCGACACGGTGGGCCATTCCAAAATCTACTCACGTCACTTTGTTTTCCGAAGCATGTTTACCAAAACCCCTCACCCAATTTTGGGATTTCTCCACAGGAGCACCGCGCGCCTCTCTCTTCCCTGAGTCCAGCCGAGAACCACCGCCATTGTCTCCATCCTTGCACCGGTGAGCACTTCTCCGATTCCCCTTTACCCCAGCATTCCCTGGCCACCCCCTTCCTTCCCGTGCCACCCATGTTCGCTCCCTTCCTACGCAGCGCCTCCGCCATGATGTACCTGCCACCCCACCTCGGACTCCCACTACCGGCTCGCCTCCAGCTCCCTCAGTCTTCACCGACCGCTTGGGTGAGTTCCACTCACCCTGTAGATGCCCATGCTCCCCCTATTCTCCCCCTCTCTCCCCTTCTACCGCCGTTGTCCCGTCCCCCACTCCGACCACCTCGCATCAACGTCCGGCCGCCACCGACTACCACAAGTCATGACACCACCACCCACGATACCACCTCCTCTCCACAATTCCACTTTGCCCATACACGGCTACCGTTGTCGCCTCCTCCCCTAGCGCTGCCCTCACCACCGCTGCCTGCCCTGCCTCCTCTGTTCTACTCCTTCTCTTCCTCTCTGTGTGTCCCCTCTTTGTATCTCTCTCTGTGAATGAATGGGAGGGGGACTGACAGTGGGGTCCAACTGTGAAGAGCTCAAGATATCCTTAGTGCTTTAAGAAGGGTTTAGTGACATGTGGGCCCACCTAATTAAGCAGCTAATTTAGATTAGTTAGGTAGGTGGTTAGTCAGTGGATATTGCAAATGACAACTGCATTGTTAATCAAGCCAATTAGTAAGTTAGGAGATTAGAGGCTAATAGAAAGGATTAGTGTGCTAACATCAATTAGGTTAAAAGAGTGAGTTCCAATCTAGAAGTATGAAAAATATGAATCCTACTGGCAGTGGGCCGTAGGCTATGCCCACAATAATAACAATAACAATAAATAATAGTACACCATTGTTAAGGATCAGTAGACCATATTAGTTAGGGTTTATATCAAATGTAGTCTTATGTTTAAAAATGCATAGTTAACAAGAGGGTCCTAAACCATTAGCAGTTATTTTCAAACTTGTTAGTTGAGAGTAATATAGTTCTACAGTCTAAAGAAATGATAATAAGAAAGGCAGATCCCACATAAATGTGATTATTAGGTTGACCATTTATAACAAGGCTAGTTAAAACTGAACAATGATATAGTCATGTTTAGGCATACACATACACACACGATCCAATGGCCAGTAGACCCTAGGCCATTGTCATACAATGATAACAACGACAATACGTCAATAACTTCTACACCCACTAGTAGAGCAATAATAAAGTAATACACCATAGTAACAGACACTTACAAGTAGGCTCTTACCAAATTATCGAATAGGTAAAGTGATCATGATAGTTGACTTCTAACTAGTAATACCAAGCGTTTAGTTAACAATACACTAGTGATTAAGTTAGTAATAATAAGTAATATTAGATAGTCATAGACGTTAGCTGTAACTATGTCATGACCTCATGCTAGTTAATAAAAACCAAAGTCGATAGGGCAATAACTGAACAAGGAATAGTAGGTAAGAGCCCATAGGCTGTGTACAGTAATTATTTACTTAATCAGAAGTAGTCATTAGCAAGACTCTATAGCTAAGGACCAGCCTAGTGTAGTAGGTTCGCTTTAGTATATACTAGGTAACATAAGTAAGTTAGGGTGAGTAAAGGCCACCTCAATGGTGAAACTCAAAACCAACCTGTAGACACCACTGCTTAAGACATAAGGCTGGTGTCTAGCCAATGCTTGAAAGTTTCAGCTAAGGCTCATGGAATTTCCTTGATAAATATAAAATAATAATAGAAATCATTAAGTGAACTAGATCTCATGTGTCAGTGAGACTTATGTCTACCTAGAGCGAACCCGACACCTATGCATAGGTCTCACCTGACTTTCATGCAACTTCCTCGATAAATAGGAAGTAATAACTAAAGGAATCATTAGATCGGCTAGGCGCAGTGTATGGATAGCGGTGATAGGTCCCCAAGTGGATATAGTAGTTCCACCATCAATCATCATCGTATAGGCTCCAGCTATTATTCATCGTCATCCATTCAAGTAGAAGGACAATTTGTAACCCGAAGGTGGATCAAAGAGTCCTACCTAACTGGGTGATCTCTCTCATCTAGGTAACCGATGCGGAATATTCCTATGAATATTCTCTCCTTCCGTTGGAGTCCTAACTCCTTGCACCAGCGGACTTTCCGAGAGCCTAATCCTTCTTGCCCTCACTCTGGATCAAACAATCATCTGACCCTAAGTCCGACTATTAACCCAAAATCCCACCACTAGACCAAACGAATGAGGTTTGCATGTATCTACTTTGGTCTGAAGTATTTTCTTCATTCCAGGTATCCTTGGATGTACTTCATTCCATCTGAAGTATTTCCTTCATCAACTTCCTTGGATATACTTCGTTTGAAATATTTCCTTCATCAACTCCACCAAGTATGGTTAGTTTCATTTGGAGTACTTCCTTATTTCAAGATGCTATTAGATATATTTACTTTCATTTGAAGTATTTTCTGCTTCAACCACTCTTGGGTTGATTGGCTTTCATTTGAAGTGTTTCCTTTTGTTTACTTGCCTTTGGATTTATTGGATTTCATTTGGTTGCTTTCAGACATTCTCGGGTTCAATCCTACTTTGCGTAATTAGAATCAAGACGACGAAGCAACAGTTCAAGCAAGAGTAAGAACAGGACCGAAGTTATTAGAACATTGAGCCAGGCGAGTCAACACTTTGATCATGTTGAACCTACTTTTGAAATACAATTATATTGTTTTAAATTATAAAACTGCATTGCTATGATTCATACAAATATGTTGACTTAGCTCATAGCTAATACCTTAATGATAATTGACTATAACCTTCCCATCCTTGAACTTGGACACAATCCTTTGTCACCCTAGAACTAACGGTATACATAGTAGTTACTAAGTTCGTATCTAAGTGTCATGCTTAGCCTTGCTTAGATAAATTGACATTGGGGTAATGATCTGCCCTGACAACATTCAAAACTGATTTGGGTAGTCGAGGTTGGAGCCTAGCTGGTATGTTGAACTAGAAAAATATTTTGAAACAAAAGAAAGCCAAAAATAGATTTCGACTTGGGCGGCTGGAAAACGTGGCAGGTGCTGGGAAGAGCACGACATAGTGGGTATGGGGAAGTACTGCCCAAGTCAAAAAAGGGCCAAGTTCTTGTAACGACCTTCTCGTGTAAAAATAGTGCAACCACAAGTCTATAATGGGTACGACCTGGCTGACTAATTTATTCGCCTCATCACAACTTCATCATTGGTGGGTGTGTGTCGTGGGCATGGGTAGGAGCCATAGGAAAACTACGCGGTGCAAATGAGAGACCTCCTAGGGGCGCGACCCAAGGAGGTGATACCCAGCGGGTGATGTTGTGTTGAGGTGGGAGCATTGTAAAAGCCTTGTGACAATCATCTTAATCGTAGACCTATGGAAGTGTGTCAAGACGAATATTATAAGTTGATTATCTCTTGTGGGTAAAGTATATGAACTCTGCAGAGTGTAAAAACTATCCGGATAGCCGTGCCCACGGTCATGGGCAGTGTCGAGAACTTGCTTGAATTACCTTTCATTTTCATAAAAATAATTTGTAGGTAGAATGAAAAGATGGGTTGGAGCCTAGAGATTTGAGATAGCCTGGTTGAGAACTAGTGAGAAGTACGGAATGTGACCCGAGAAAGAGCATAAGTATTGGGTGGATGGAGTCACTCAATGGTACATAGGAGGATGGAGCCTCGACTAGTATTTCACAACAAAACTCAACTTTGTTAAAATATGTGTTAGTTAAAAATGCTAGGTTTTAGGATTTGCTACTACTTAATCTATTTCAATAAGTGGTATTATGCAAACAAAATAACCACAACTCATTTCTTTGACCAACCTTGCATATTATATAACTGCATTCTATGTGTTGGCTCGTGAGTACGGTTGTGTACTCATGCTCGCTCAATATTATTATTTGGTCAGAATAAAAGGAGGTTGTATGGACACTTATGAGCACCCGTCAAGACTAGAAATCAAGAAGGTCAAGGACTAGGTCACGGCCCCCAGTCGATTCCCTATGGGTATATCATGAGGGTTGCACATGTTGCACTTTAAATTCTACTTCCGCTGCTGATTCTTTAAAGGTATTTGGCATGTCCGACCATTCTGAAAGTCAAAAGCCATAAGGTATATTTACGCTTGATTATTATTATGAAATAGTTTTATATTTTCATGATATGTGTTTTATATTAAATGATGTAACAATGGGCACTAACTACTGATCCAGGGACTGCTGCCGTGAACATAGAAGATTACAAATTACAAATTTAGGGTCTGACAATATGTGGGACCAAGGTGGAAGAGAGAAAAATAAAGACACTAATGGCGTTCTCACATGTAAGAGAGAGAAAGAGAGAGCTAGCATAGAGAAGGAAAAACAGGGGAGGTGGTGCGCGGCTCTGGCGCACGACGGAGGTGGTTAGGGAGCGGTTGGAGACGGCTAAAATGGAACCCAAGAAGAGTTGCAGTCCTTTGGGCGGTCAGCGAGGCGGTGGTGGTGGCAGAAAGGAGGCACAGGCTCGCGGTGGCGACGGTGACACGATGGTGCCCGATGGAATCGGAGGTGAGCACCAGCTCGGTGGCAACGAGAGGTGCATGTAGAGCGGCTTGGGGAGATCAAAGGACGATTGGAGTGGCGGGGCGATGACGGCCGGAGGCGAAGACGAAGGGTGGCAACGGGACATGCTAAAAAGACGAAAAGGTGACGAGGAGGCGGGGGATCAGAAGAGAAGGATCGGGGACACAAGGTGACGTGCACGGGATGGCAGGGAAATGCAGCGGAGAGGTGATCGGCGACGGGCGATGCGGCCGGACACGAGGAAGACGGTGGCGACGGCGGTCCGGCGAGGCTTCGGGGACGATGAGGCGAGCACCGGCTAGAACGCGATGAGGCGGACTCAACGTCGGTGACGGCATGGACAGACCCACGAATAGTGATAGAATCAATGACGAAGGCATGCGGCCGCCACAGGCTTCTCGACGGCGATTCGGTGCAACGAAGATGAAATCAACAAGGGCAACTTGGGGCTTCGGAAGAGGAGAGAGACGCAAAGAAACGACATGGGCGGCTGCGTTTAAAAAGGGCTAGAGAGGGGGGATTCAGATGGGAGATGGTGGCCACAGCGAGCTAGACATGGGCTCGGAACCTGGAGCGAGGATGAAGACGATGACGTGGCATTGACGGTGGGGTCCACCTGATAGAGAGAGAAGGCTGTGGCTCAGAAAGTAAAATGGACTGAAGAAAGAAGGAGCTCTGCTGGGAGAAATAAGATTGGGCCCAAGGAAAATTCAGAAAAAAATGATTTCTGAATTTAGAAAAAGGATTAAATAAAACCAAGCTCAAAGAAATAGGAAATAAACTCCAAAAATTCCTAGAAAATTCCAGAAAATACTTCGAAACTCAAAGAACACAAATAAAATGATTTTGAATTTAATTGAAGTTTAGATTATTCACATTAAATGATTTTATTTTCTAATAATTCAAATTAAGCTTGAACTTAAACAAGAAAATTCAAATTGTTATTTTTATTTTTAAAGGCTTCAAAAGACTCCAACATTTGGGATGTTACAGTGAATGCCATAAAAAATCCCCCCTGGTATTCAGCAATCTTTTCCCTCCAACAGCTATGATCAACTGTGAATATGAAGATTGAACTTGAGAGTACCAAGAAGCAACCCTAAAAACAAAAATCAGACATCACCCTATCAGCCGATTTGACCGCCAACTCTCCAGTGGTCTGACTGGTAGGCCTAGCGGTCTAACCTCTCCCCTTCTACCGAATTGAAAATTACATGATTTCCAAGAAGCATTTGACCTAATTTTTGATCTACTCATTGAAATCACACAAAAATTGAAACACGGCTACCCTAGGTTGTTTGGAACCTATCCAAATAAGCAATTTCAAGAATCATTGTCAAGGTTTCCACCTTTATCCATCATAGGGAAGAGTACTCAAGAACCGGGCAAAAGTGGGAAAACTTGATCTACTCATGCTCGTGAGATCTAGGCAACCAAGATGATTCTAGATGAGTTGTTACAATCCCTAGCAAGCTATATCATAGTGCAAATCACACTAGAAGAAGAAGGAACCAAGAATCATCAAGTACATCTCAAGAAGGCAAGACAATCAAACAAGAACACAAATAAGACATGGAGAATCAAGTTTGATCTTCTATTACCACTTGGAGAGGAAGGATTACAACCACTCCACCAGGAGGACACAACCCTAAGGGAAACACTTAGTTCTCTCAATCAAACCCTAATTTCTCTCTTGGAGGCTCAAGTGCAAAACCTAATTTTCTCTCTCTAATGCCTCCTTATATAGTGGAGGCTCACAAGAAACCCTAACCTAGGTACAAAGTGGATCACATTCAATACACACATCCGTGGGAACTTGTTAACCCATTACACAACTGTGGTTTTCACTCATGCGCGCTTTTCAATGCATCATTCTTCACCCTTGGCTCCAATAGCCCGAAATCATCATGTCTTGTCCTCCATGAAGTCTCCTTGACCAAATCTACTTAGGCCACTGTCGCGGTTTTGCAAACCGCTCGCTTGTCCGGTATGTGGCTTCCGGGATCTGGTGAAAGATCCCTGGAACTGGCATTGTCATCGGACAAAACCATGCTTGGCTCATAGTCATAGCAGGCATCCATGTCGAGTCCTGCGTAGTCTACGAGATTGAACCAATTCTCCTCATTCCACTCCCCTGCCATGGTAGCATCAGAGTGGAAACAAAGAAAATTTATCAAAAGAATGAAGGAGAGAATGTATTTTCCCACCGACGGTGCCAACTGTCGATGTTTTAATATCGAACTTATGAAATAAATGCTAGAATGGGGGTCTCCTTACTCGAGACTATATAGGGATGAGACATGAGGAATTTATCCAGGTTCGGGCCATCTCATGAGAGAATAATAACCCTAATAATGTGTTCTTGTATTGATTGTGTTTACAACAAGAGAGAAGTCACCGAAGGCTAAGAATAATGACTCCTGTCTATTTCATTGCTTGTGTCGTTCTTTCTGTCGACCAGTATTATCCCTTATATAACGTCTGAGGGGGTGGCGATTGTCTATGTCAAGAGGCACACGTTTATGGCAGTTATTGTCAGAAAGATCACACCCCATGTTCGCCTTGCAGTTATGCCAGAGACAGAGATTAATACATGCAATTCTACCAGATAATAACGACACATATTTACTATTGTGTGTAATTAAACACAATGTATGAGGTCCCTAGTCGATTGGGTCTACATGTCTGTGGTACTTATCGACCATAGGGTGGTCGTGATTGACGTGATCGTAGTAAATCTTACGACCATAGGGTGATTGTGGTAGAACTTACGATCAGTGGATGGTCGTAGGAGATCTTATAACCACAAGATGGTGGTAGAATGACCTACGATCATATAGGGTAGTCGTAGAATAGCTTACAACCACTAGGTGATCATAATCTCCCTCATTATTGACAATGAGGGGTACCTCTGAAGGTTGTGTAAAGACATTATTATCTATAACAAATATTACAAATAGATAGTTAAATTAATTGAGGATTATTATATCCTCGTCAGACTATATTTCCCCTCCACCATCGTCCAAGTCGAACTATCGGACCCGACCCGCATGACCGCTCTGGACCTTGGTTCTCCTAACCAAGTCCTGGTTTTCCTCACCGTTGACCATAGTTGACTCCGAACCCTCCTGCAGAACAATAGACTGAGCAAACTATTTCCGGACACAAGTTCATTCCAACCTGATCCATATTCATCATAAACACAACATGCAATGCATATGCACCATCACCAAATCCCTCAACAAAATCCACACAAAAATCTCCCTGGCCGGTCAAACCGCTAGCCATGGCCGGTATGACCACTGCATGGCCGGTCAGACTGCTCCCAATTCCATTCCCAAGTTCGGGAACACCTCTCTCTGGATATTTCGACAAAACTATATCTACTTTTGCCTCGTAGTTCCATTTTCCATGAAACCTGGTGCAAACACACCTCCTAACACTTCCACATACGTGTTTGATAGGATTCCAAAAAATTCCACTTTTTCATCTTCAGCCGGTCTGACCGCCCTCCAACCTTCGATCGGTCTGACCACCAACCTCTGGACGATCAGACCGCCATTCCAAGGCTGGTCTGACCATTTACAATATGATAATGCACTGAAATCCGTTTAATGTCAAACCCAAACTCAAATTTCAACAACTAATGCAATGTATAATCAATTACTCATCGCAAACCATGGGGTGACCTTCACATAATCTCACACCTTGTAATCCATAGGGAAGAGCAAGACATTCATTGTAAACATCTACTTTTGTAATGATATTGCATTTGTGCGCCATAGTTTTTACTGAAAGGGTTTTCTATGTAAAATTCATGTCTCATACTCCTATGATATTGCATTTGTGCGCTAGTAGTTTTTACCGAAAGGGTTTTTTATGCAAAATTCATGTCTCTGTTCCTATTTTCTGAGCATTATTTACAACAGGTCTCAACAAGCGGTGTATGTTTCTACGCATGACGTGTTATGCGCTTATGGGTGGCTGTGAGGACGGCAAACTCGGCCTCACAAGAGAACAAAATCCCAGTTCAGACCCCCTCGACCGAGTAAGTGAAGTGATTACCTATGGATAAACTATTTAGTATTTACAACTTGTCAATGGATATAATCCTTTTTAATGAATAGTTTATCAGTATGAGTAGTACATGTTTTTATTTGGATATCTTGTTTGGGCTACTTGATTTATGTTCTTAATTTCTTAGCGTGGATAGTAGAATTTCCATGTGCAGCGACTGCATGAGAATGGATGTGAGTCTGCGGCTGCAAATGAGTCGAGTTGGAGCGAGCTAGGCTAATCTCAGCTGGATGCAGATCCTCTGACTTAGAGGACCAACGTCTGCCGTTCATTTTTATCCAACGCTCCTTGTTTCGTAGCCATATCACCCATCTTCTCTTTCCTCTTTCCATCTCATTCCCATCGTCTTCCTCCGACGGTTCTTCTTTCATAGCCCATCACCAATCTTCTCTTTCCTCTCTCCCCTCACATTCCTGCCATGTTTCTTTGTTTGGATTCTTGCGGAGAGAGAGGGACTGGAGAGGAACTCTCTGGTCCGTGAGGGAGGGTCAAGGAGAGGGAAGATGAGGATAATGAGGGGGGGGGGGGGGATTTTTGGATGTCTGATTTCTCCCTCGAGTCTTACTACTCAGTGCTAATGCTAAACTTAGTGCATGTGCAATGCAAGGGCTCTCTAATTGACTGGGACATGTGTTTAATTTGATATTGGAAGAAGCCTCTAGTTCGCTGCCAGAGAACGGCTGGGCGTGTGGGCTTCACGGCACGCGCGTCAGCTTCGCGGAGGAGGATCTCGCTGGTGTCTGCTTCCACGATTGCGTACCAAGGGCAGCAGCCGCGCAGCCCGCGCCGCCCAAGCGGGCGTTGAAGGCAGCGCAGGGCACGGAATTGCACGCTTGCGGAAAGAGGTGCGGAGGTCGGGCGATTAGTGTTGTGCGAGAGCAGCAGCAGTTGCGAACCCAGGATTGAAGTTTAGGTTGGGCGGCGGCGGCGTCGAGCCACATGCTATGGCACACAACCGCGCGCATGTTTGTAGCGCGAGCGGAGGAGCTGTGACGCCGGCTGCGGGGAGGAGCGCAATTGGAGGAGTTGGAGGACGCCGGCTGTGGGGAGGAGTTGCGATGGCGGTGGTGGTGGGAGCAGCGCCGGATCGGGGCGGCGGTGGCTGGAGCGTCGCCGGATCGGGGAGGCGATGGCTCAAGCGGGAGCAGAGCAGCGGGGATGGCGAGAGAAGGAGCACGGAGAGGGCGGCAGCGGCGGCCGGCTAGCAGCGGCGGCGGCCAGCTGGCGGCGGCGGTGGCAAACCCTAATCCTAACATTGCTCTGATACTATATTAGAATAAGGCTTTATGTCTATTCCAATGGGCGAAAGGGCTAATATATAACATGCACATAGTTGACAATATGCAAAGAACACCCTAGGCTATATACATATCTAACAATTATTACTTCATACCTTTTATTCAAACTATTCCATCATTGCTGTACAACTTGAATTTGCATATATACGACTAGAGCAATAGCGGATTCTCACCTCACACCCTTGGCCCTTACGGCTCCTCTAGTCCTCCTCCCTGCCGCCACGGGCACTTTCGGCCCGTCTTGTGATCTTTCGTGCCTTCTACTCCCTGGTTCCCTAGCGCGCGGCCTGGTGGAGCTCCTCCCGGCGCCGTGCGCTCCTAGCTCATTGGAGCTCCTCCGTCGCCTGTGCTCTGCTCCTCCCGGCTTGGTTCCCTCCTCCCGACGCCGTCCCCCACCCCACAGACACCCAGCCGTCCCATCGGCCAGTGCCTTCACCTCTGCCTGCCCTGCCGGCCTATTGAAGTCTTGGGCGAGTGCAGTGCCCCTAGCCGCCTAGAGTTGGAGATTTGGATTTTGGAGTTTTGCAAATTGAGGATTTGGGAAGCGCCAGCCAGGGAAGAAGTGAGCAGGAGAGGAGATGTAATGAAATCTGAGATATGCTTAGCTGAATGGGTATGGGCAGTAAGCCTTTTTTGGGCTGTGGCCTCCTCCTCAGCTCCTCTGGCCTCTGGCCGTCTGTCGGGAAGAAGGATGCAAAGGAGTAGCAATGGCCAGCGCCTGGGAGGGAGGAGCGCCGGCGCCGGCTACCTGGGGCGGCCGCCCAGCCTTGCCCTATTGCTGGGGCCGCCCCTGAGCAGCAGGATGCCAGCGAGGAAGACAATGGGAGAGGAAAGAGATGGGTGATAGGGCTATGAAACAAGGAGCGTTGGATAAAAACGGACGACAGATATTGACTACGTCAGAGGATCTGCGGCCAGCTTAGCCGGAAGGAAATTTGCTCTGATAGACCGTTGATTCCTTCACCATCAATAAAATCAGCTGCCGATAGGTAAGACCTCGCGTGAAGCTCTCCCTATCATAGTTTATTCCACCTTAGATACGCTCTTTTAAGAAACTGAGCGAGCTCAATTTAAGTCGAGTTGGCGACCCTCATAAGTCATACCCGACTCGTACAGAACTTAAGCCGATCTTGAGCATTTCTCCAGCTAAAGTTAAACAACCAAAATTTTGATCATATGTTTGTGAAGTAGCAAATTAAAGACTGTTACTTCTCATAGAGGTGGTCTTATTTCTGTGCGATTTCATTGTGAGCAGTGATGAGACTACCAAAGAACAAAAGCAATACTGTCGTCGAATAGCCTGATAAACGATTGAAACTGGAGCATGTGTGACTAATATTGTTAGTTTTCAGTGCTGTTCACACGTAGACAAAAGCTAGCTAGAAAATCTCGCGTGCAAGTGAACCACGAGAACTGTCCTAGTTTAGTTTCAAAAATTAAGATTATGATAGAAGATATACTAGACTGCGAGCTGTATCGAGCCAAAATTGACCCCAAACTTTGCTCAGTTTTTCGAGCAAGCTCGCTCAAACTGGGCTCAGATCAACGAATAAATATCTTGTGAGATCCTACTATCTGGAACGTAAGAATTTTATAAGAAATAGCTAAATTTCCGTGGTACGAGAGCCCGTCTGGCGTGCCTTGATTGAGTAGCCCCACTATGACTAGTTAGATAAGCAAACCATCGAAAATTATAAGTGTGTAAGGAGAGAAGTTGTGTTGAAAATGAATGATTTTGTAGATAACTTGTTGGAGATGTTATCTCTAAGATTGTCTGTAAATGAGTTAGATGTTTTAGAGACAATCTATAGAGATTTCTTTACGAGGTTCAATAATACCTATGTTCTCAAGAGCCGAACTGTGACGGCTCTATCCGTACAAAAAAAATTCATTTTACGATTAGAGTTACCAAATCGATGGTATAAAATTTTATACCCCGGTTACGCCAGACTCATGTTTTTGAGATACAATCCATTCCTTTAACCTTGCACAGCACGGCTGATCGTGATCGTACTCTTTTTTGAATTGAGCTCCAGCCGAGCATATATATAAAGGAGAAGAGAATTAACCTAGTTTATAAAGGAAATCGGACCCGAAAATCTTAACAAATGCACGGTTTCAAAGAGGAAAACCGGCAGCCAACCTCGAGACGACAATACGACCTCAACTTGAACAGAACGACGTTTACACCAAAAGACACAACCAGACAACAGACAAATCCAACTCAACTCAACTCAACTCATGCGCTAACCAACCAAACAACTCAGTCGACGAAGCCTTGCTCCCACCCCGTACCACTCTGTCAGCGGAGCCCTGCTCCCACGCCGCCGTAGGTTTTGTTAACATCTGTGGGGTCACGGGGCCCCCGTAGGTTTTGTTTCGGTCGGCAGTTGGAAGTACCACGGCTACACTTGCCCCCTCGTCAGGCACGAGAGGATCCGCTGCAGTGGAGATACCATTGTACATGGCATTCTTGTGCATGTTTTGAAATAATCCAACTAATATGGTGGTTCATGAGTAATCAATAGGCTCTCTCGGCTTCCTTAAAAAAAACTAAGCAATTGCCTGTGTTTCGAACCATCCAATTAAGCAATTAATTGACGGTTTTTCGCCAGTCCGACGAGTATAATTTGGATCCACCGGCTCCGGGCATGTCCGATGGTCGCTCCGCTGCAGCAAATCCGCGTCCGCTCGATCAGATTGCGATCGATGTAAGCATACCATCTACCACGTCGATAGCCAAATCTACAGTGCCACGCTTAGACACATCGGGCGACACCAATGCATCACGTGGATGCAGACTCGATGTACTTCTGGCACTGGTTAAACGACAGATAGAGAGAGAGAGAGAGAGAGAGCGAGAGAGAGAGAGAGAGAGCAGGTGATTTGATTCGGTTGAAGTGGCACGCTGTCAATGCCGTTGGTGCACCTGCCGCTCAATGCTTGATACGAATTTATGCGTGGTTACGATGACGCTGACAAAGGAGGAGAGAGGCAGTGGCGACACTCACGTCGACTGTCGACAGCAGCTGGCCGACGCCGACGACGACGACGCGTCGAAATGAGGCATTAATTAATTTGGAGGAACAACGTAGTACTATTATTTGTCGACAGCTCGTCTTTCATGAGCTCATAAGTAATAAGCCCGACAAATTGATCATACACCATCTCTTACATTGGTCGTCTTGAATTTGTCACTCCTCCCGCTGCAATTGATCATATGTCATCCAATTTGTTTACCTCTAGGATTTGCCACTTTGAGCTTGAATTGACCTTTTTGCTCCTTCCTTCTCGTCCTCCTCCCAACTTCACGTCCTATCCCTCCCTTCCGGCCATGGCAGATCCAGCAGAGGTCCTGCACGTCGCTACTAGAGCCAAGAGCAATGTGGCGGGCCTCACCGAGGTAAAGTCGGTGGAAGACGAGGTGAGCATGGACGGAGACAATGATGTTGCTCCCGACCGTTTATCGACGGCAAGGCGAAGCGAGCAATGGTTGTCCTTGACGTCTGTTACACTCTGATACCCCTTCTTATGCGTAATTGCCCCTAGATTGGATCATAGTTGCGAGATATGGTACGAGTGTGCACGATATCAATAACGAAGTAGATGAATCCCATAGAGAGGACCTAATAACAATGACAAGAGATAAAGATTTTGCGAAGCTGATAGCAAATTCCTTAAGCACGACCTCAAAAGTGTACAAGGGATCGTCGCTCTCTCATAATGTCTCTAACCTTTTAGGACCCATGGATCCTTACCCTATAAAAGAATCTAGTGGTAAAGAATAATCTAGCATCTAATCCTCTTGTGCGCCTCTTTCTTTGGACGATTTGGTTTGTGGCTTGTGTTCTCCATGACCATCCTGTTGATGTTTTAATATCGAACTTATGAAATAAATAATAAAAAGGGGGGTCTCCTTGCTCGAGACTACACAGGGATGAGACACAGGGAATTTAGACAGGTTTGGGCCATCTCATGAGAGAATAACAACCCTAATAATGTGTTCTTGTATTGATTGTAGTCACAACAAGAGAGAACTCACCGAAGGCTAAGACTACTGACTCATATCTGTTTTGTTGCTTGTGTCTTTTTTCTCTGTCCACCAATGTTATCTCTTATATAGCATTTGAGGGGGGGGGTGGCAGTTGTCTATGTCAAGAGGCACCCCAATGGTTGATGAATTGTGCACGTTGATGGTAGTTATTGTCACGTACAGAGACAACACCCCATGTTCGCCTTGCGGTTATGCCAGAGACATAGATTAATACGTGCAATTATATTAGAGAATAATGACACATATTAGCTACTGTGTGTAATTAGACACAGTGTATGGGGTCCCTAGTCTATTGGGTCAATAGTTGGTGATATGCCCTAGAGGCAATCATAGAGATGATTGTATCACGTCTATGTGTATGAGTTGTAGGATAAATGTTATTATGTTCCTTGAATGAATTATCAGTTACAAAGATTAATAAGTATGTGACTTGTTGGTGAATCTCTTTATCTTATATGATGTCATTCTAAATGTATTCCCAGTCGGATGTCACTGGTCGGAACACTAGTGACTTATCGACCAACACATGTATTGATTGATGACCATGTTTCACCGGTCATAGATATAGGGATATCGAATCAATTATGTGAACACATGTTAGAAAACATGGTGTTAGATTAATCCACCTTGAGATACTATTGAGATTATTATGATTTTATGTGCCATCAGTTGGTCTCAAGTAATGATGTTGTATAATCCTTAGACCAGAGATCAGCATGGTTTCCTACATGTGTAATAATACACTTAGGGGTTGCCAAACGCTACTCCGTAACTGGGTAGTTATAAAGGTAGCTTTCGGGAACACTATGAAACATGCGGAGGGATGTGACTGGTCGGATATGGGATTTGTCACTCCTAACATAACATGAGAGATATCTCTAGGCCCCTCGATGTGGTCGAATAAAGAAAGTGCATGGCCATGCCACCAGTGGTCGAAGAGTCGACCACATGAAGTTATCCGTCACTTGATCGAGAAAGTATTGAATAGTCTATAGATAACAAAATATCTCACCTAGAGTTCAACCAGGTATCGTGAGGCAAAGGGAGAATACACAAGCAGGTCGTTCAGTTCGACTAGATACGGACTGGTCGTATGGAGATACGAGTTGGTCATAGACTGGTTGAACATAATCACTAACTGGTCATAAACTGGTCGTAAAGAGTCACGAACTGGTCATGACTAAATATGAACTGGTCATATAGATATACGAGCTGGTCATAAGTGATAAAGACCTAGTCATAGATCATATTGCATTAAGGTTCGTCCAATATAATTTATGTGTATTCGGGAATCGTTATGTCCTGCTAGGAACCGCTAACGACTCGTGGTCAAAAAAGAGTTTCCGAGTCACAACCGATTACGCATGAACCTACAAGGTCACACACTTAACAGGTTGGAACAAACGAGTTTGGATAAGATCCTTCATGGACTCTTTACAAAGGGATGCATAAGGCTGTTGGGATGAGTGACGATGTGAGTTGCATCACCGAAACCCTAGCCGCCATCTTCTCGAGGGCCCTACCATGAGAGTTGGTGCTAGCACACCAGCGTACGGTGTTCCATCTCTGAACGTGTGGATACCGTAGAGACACTGTTGTGATTGCTATTGTACTTAACGAGGACGATCCACGATTGGTTGCTAGAAGAGAGGATCAACATCGAGGACGTTGGACGATCGACTACGACCATTACATCGATGCTCTCGACGTTGGATCAGGCTACTCCAACTCTTCTTCCGCTACACTATGCGTCTAGTGGTAGCTATCGATGATCGAGTCTCCGATCTTACAAAATAAACAGAGGAAGATGGCAAAGAGTTCTTGGGAGAGATGTGATTGCTCTTTATTGCTATGAACTGAATCCTTTATAGGGGGTGCCTCGACAAGGCTGTGGACTAATTCTAATTACACTGAGCGTTATTCTTGCTATGCTATTGAATCAGACTTGAAACATGAGCCTAATGTTGATTGCAGTGCTTCTATTCGATGCCCTTGTTCCTCCATACTCCATCTTTAAATAACCATCGAAGAGGTGGCATTTACTCCTGGAGAAGACGCTTGTTGGAAGCGACGTGTCCGGTCAGAGGGTCAGTTACAGTTAGCGAAACAGTAACTGATCGTGGGTTGGTGTCTATGAGACACAAAATCGTATGGTGGTTGTTGTCGTGTCTTAGGACCATGAAATGTCGCGTGGTGTGGAGCAAATATGACATGTGTTCCATTCATCACACGGTAAGGAATATACTTGGAGTCAGATCCAAATGCCAGTTCATTGCTTCTTCGATCAGCCATTTGATTGGGGACTGGGTGCAAGACCTTATCCGACCAGGGTACCTATTATATAACCTCCGGAATCCTTACGACCACAGGGGTCGTTAGTCTTAGGGGTTACGACCATGAAGACGTACGGTCTTTAATTATGTATTAAGGTAATACACAGAGATTTTAATCCTCATCAGTAACGATCTAAGATCTCTTGCTTGCATGTCTTTCTGGTTTACGTGGTAGAATTTTTGAATTACCAGCTAGTGTAGCCTACCCGTATCCCTTCAGTGGTATCATAGTCATCTTGCGTAGTTTTTAATCTAGATCAATCGCATATACTTGATATGTAGCAGTAGTAGATTGGATCTATTACTGTTCTGTTCTGGTAATCTAGATCGGTTCATATGGATAAAGTGGTTTATGCACTGGTTGATAAGATCAATCGATTTTTGGCGATAGTAGATGGGTTTGCGGGTGGTATGAGTTGATAGCACCAGATAATCTACTCCACTTGTTCACGATCGTATTGCATGATATTCACACCAGTCGAAATTCTGCCATCAAGGTATGCCGCGGTGCGGGGTCGTATGGAAGCGGTGATCAGATTGATTCAGAATAGGGTTAATATGATTAATCCAATAAATTTCCATGGCTCAATTACGTGAATGAGATTCATGTCCCGAAAAAATTTCCAAGGGCGCTGCCCCTTCGAACCCTGCCCGCTAACTGGCTGGTGGGACTGCCGTGCTAGATAATTGTTATCATGTTATATAGCATTATGTGTTCATGTCACCTGATAGAATTGGATTCTATGCATAACACCTTTTTGTAGGGATTGATGTAAATAGTATGACCCATTGTGTATATCATGCATGTATGGATTTTTCATGGCCTGCATGTCATGTTGTGTTATAGCCATTGAGCTACATATTATTGTATAACGGTCTGCGTGCCGACATGTGATGCTTGTTATTGTCATATGTAATTCATTACTAGCTTTTATGAGTAATTGCTTAATAGATGAATGTGGTGATTTCAAGCATGATGGCTCGGTGGATAGGAAGTATGGTGATGGAGATTATCATGTTATGGGTCATACTATTTCACGGTTTAATATGATTATCTGTGAATATTTATTTTGTTCCTATTATGCTATTGATCATGTTTTATCATTAGATGTTTTAACATGGTAGAGTAGTATCCCTTAAGAAAAATTAAGAAAATTTGATGCCTTTCCAATTGTTGCGCCTATCACGATTTTGATCGTTAATTGGTAGGTCTACCAAAGTAGGGTGCCATTAACTATCTTAATAAGATGGGATAGGTGTCGGACACCTACATGCATAGTATTGCTTTAACTTGACAAGGCTATCAAAATGGTTTTGGGTCTTGGAGCATAATGTTGGTCGCCGGGGTATAGAGATGCCACCCAACAGACAAGAGTCATATGAGACATGATTGGCAAAGGGTTGCTTACCTAAATCACTAGATTTCTAGCAGTGATGCCAAAACTCACTAGGACTTAATGATATATGGATCTTGAACCCACTATATGAAGTTAGAGGGAAACTTGGTTTAGAATATATAGTAGAAGTATCTTTTTATTAAAGTGTTCAATAGAAGGTCTTACATAAACATAGTGCTGAATTTTTGCACATACATATTTTTCTGTTGTAGATCATGGCACCTAATACTTCCTCCACACCTAGCTTTAATTTGCGATCTATTCTTGAGAAAGAAAAGCTGAATAGAACAAACTTCATTGACTGGTTTCCTAATATGAGAATTGTTCTCAAACAAGAAAATAAGGAAGATGTTCTAGAGGGTCCCTATCCCGAGAAACCAAATACAGATGCTACACGTGCTGAAAAGAATGCTTATGAGAAGCATTGCAATGACGCAGTCGATGTACACTACCTTATGCTTGCCACTATGAACTTTGAGCTTCAGAAGCAATATGAGACCACAGACGATTGCAATATGATTGTGGGTCTGAAAGACATGTTTCAGGACCAAGCAAGGGCAGAGAGGTACAATTCCTCCAAGGCATTGTTTTCTTGTAGGCTGTCAGAAGGTAGCCCAATCAGCCCTCATGTGATCAAGATAATTGGTCACACTGAGAGCTTAGAAAAGCTTGGTTTTTCCCTTAGCCAAGAGTTGGCTACTGATGTGATTCTCCAATCTCTCACTACGACCTTTGAGCCCATCATATTGAATTTTCATATGAATGGCATGAAGAAGTCAGTGACCGAGTTGCATGGCATGCTTAAGGGTGCCGAGGAGGGCATCAAGAAAAGTTCTGTAACACCCTGGTTTTCTGAGCCTTTTTGAAAAATTTCAAAATAAAAGGAACCATTATGTTTTGATGAGAATTCAAAGCTTAACTTGAGATTTTCAGAATTTGGGTGTTTAAAATGACTAAACTAAACTTTAACTAATCCAAGTTTGGTTCTTTTGGTGTTACTTAAGTTTTCTGGAGCTATCTCTCCTTTTCTTTGTAGGATCTACTCTTCCCTTGCCCAGCTCTTATGCCCAGATCTCTTTTCCTCAATCTTGTTTGGGCATGCTCTCATGCCCAAGCCACCCTATTGTCTGGCCATCTCCTTGAGGCTAGATCTCCTTGTGCCTGGAACTCTTCTGTGAGGATAGACCTCTTTTGTATCTAGATTACCCTTTTTGCTGGTTTGGACTTCCTCGTGGTTCAGACCACTTCTTTGTTGACCTGAATCCCTTGGACTACCTCTCTGGTTATCTTTTGCTCAGACCTTCTTAGGTCTGAGCCTCTTCTCTGGTTTCTCTTTGAGTTAAACCTCCTCCTTGGACCAGACCCCTTCTAGGATGTTGACCTTTCCTTTGGGTCACAGCCATCTTAAGGTATTCCAAGTTCAGGTTTGCGTTTCAAGTATCCACGATATCTGAGATTCAATCTTGGGTTAAATTCCCCCTTCTGGATCTTCCTCTTGTTCAAACCCTCTTTCCCTTTATGTTCATTTGAACCTCTTTGGGTTCCTTTCAAAGTTGCTCTGTACAATTGAACCTCCTTAGGATCATCTAAATTCCTTCTATCCATTTTGAATCCCCTCGGGTTCATCCGGATTCCCTTGTATTCTTTGGCACCTCCTGAGGATTGTTCGTACCTCCCCTGTACTCAATTGAACTTCCCTTGGGTGTTCGATTGGACCTCCTTTGATCCCCTCTAAGGGTCCAGACCTCCTTAGGTCTAGAAATTCCAAGCGTCTGGACCTCCTTTGACCTAGACCTCTCTCTGTGATGATTCTTTGGCTTAGACCCCCCAGGTCTAAACCTCCCCCATGTTCATTTGAACTCACTCTCTGTTCTATTGGAACTCCTCCCTGTCTATTTGGACCTCCCCGTGTCCTTCAGGACCTCCCCATGTCCTCTAGGACCTCCTCCTTGTTTATTTGGACCTCCCTCGCATTCGTTCGAGCCTTCCACTTGATCCAAACCTCTATCGCTTGTGTACCGTTTGATTTGCGTTTGACGGTTTGATCTGGGTGAGAAGTTCGGATGGTCCGAACGTCCCACTCCTTTAGAACTATCCGATCCATATTAGACGGCCCCGATCTGTTGGAGCGTTCGGTCGGTCCGAACGGCCCAATTACCTTGACCCGTCCGATTGAAATCTAGCGGTCCTGCTCCACCGCGCCTTATCTCACGGTCGCGCAGGACCACCCCTCACGCAAGACCTCCCCTTTGTTAGATCTGGCCGTTAAGACCTCCTCTTTGGAGATCTTAACCGTCCAGACCTCCCCCTTGTTAGATCTGGCCGTTAAGACCTCCTCTTTGGAGATCTTAACCGTCCAGACCTCCCCTTTGTTAGATCTGGCCGTTAAGACCTCCTCTTTGGAGATCTTAACCGTCCAGACCTCCCTCTTGTTAGATCTGATCGTTAAGACCTCCCTTTTGGAGATCTTAACTGTTCAGATCTCCCCCGTGTTAGATCTGACCGTTAAGACCTCCCATTTGGATATCTTAACCGTCCAGACCTCCCCTTTATTAGATCTGACCGTTAGGACCTCCCCTTCAGAGATCTTAACCGTCATGACCTCCCCTTGCTCTCAATCTTGACCGTCGGAATCTCGTATTGAGATCTAACCGTCAGGACCTTCCCGTTGCTTTTGATCTTGACCTTCAGACCTCCCGTGAGCAGGTCTTTTGGACCTCCTGTCTATAGGACCTCCTCATTGTTGTGTCTTTGGACCTCCGGTCATGTGGTTGGACCTCTACCATGGATGAGGACCTCCCTTGACCTCTGCAGGACCTCCTCAAGGTCTCCACAGGACCTCCTCTTGAGCTTTGACTGGCCCTATTTGTCAGTCACGACCTCTTTCTTTATCCTTTGACCATGTCCTTTGCACTTAGAAGTCCTCAAAGCATTTAATGCCTGTTGTGTCGCATTATATGCTACCATCCTTTTTGGCAGCACCCGTACTATCTTTTGTCACTTCTTGTACTAGCTCCCATCTTTTTCTCACCTGCTCTTGCCCACGTGTGCCTTGGACCTCCCAGCAACTCCAGCCTTATAAGCTTGGGCAAGCCCTCTTCCTTTGACTTTCCCTCATTTTAGCTCTCTGGCTCCCACAACTTGTTCTCTGGACCTCCCTCAAACCTCCAGACCTCCCTCGACCAGCTCTCGGGATCTCTTCTCCAATCCATCGGACCTCCTTCGGCCAGCACCTTGGATCTCCTCCTAAAGGCCCTTCCTTAGTTCTCCTGCTCTATTCGTTGTTATTTGGTTCGTTTTTGGAGTTCTTTGGATCTTACATGGTTACCTTTTTCTACCTTGCTTTGTTCCCGTGTAGACCTCGACGTCGCTGGTGAGCCTAAGCTTTGTGAGGGAGATAACCTGTAAAGCTTTCAAGCAGGAGGCAAGTTACACTCTTGATCATATTGTACCCATTATTTCACCCTATATATGTTCCATTTTAAATGTTAATGCATGCCTACTTTACTAAGTTATTTCAATACCCGTCTTTAAATTCATAGCTATACCTAAATCCTTTGTATGGCCCCTGTTGACCTTGAATCAAACATATTGTCACCATAGGAAAACCTGGTTGCTACATTAGTGAGAACCAGGAGCAATTGTGAAATCTTATGCTTAGTCTTGCTTAGACCAAAAGTATTTGATTTGGGGAAATTTTACCAACATGATCAATACTGTCAAAATAATTTAAAACCATGGTATTGGGTTGTCATGGAGGTTTTGTAAATGTTTTGAAAAGCAACAGAAAAGGAAAATGGATTTGGACTTGGGCGAATTAGTTTGCTTGGCTGTGCAATGTTTATGCATGGACTCAATCCTGGGTAAGGTTGAGGTCTAGGGGTTTGTGGTGGTCACCCAAGTCAGTTGAGGATCGGTCTTTGAGCTGCAACTTGCTATGCCTATAATGGGCTTTGCCTCACCGTGCAACCACATGTCTCTAGAGTGGGGCGTGGGACCTGGCTGATTAATTTGCAAAGCTCCATCGCGGTCGTTCCGCTTTGATGTGTGGAGGTCTTCTATGGCCTATGGTCTTTTATAACCTATGTTTCCCACTGGCGCAAAGAGGGGGCCCCGATCTTGTGGATTTGTATCCAAAGGAGGCGAAACCTTAGTGAGGAGGGGTTGTGGTGGAAGGATGCATTGTAAAGGCCTTGTGGTGATCCCCTAGTCGCACACCTTCGGAAGTGTGTGAGTGGACAGTATATGGGGATCATCTCATGTGGGTAAAGTGTACAACCTTTGCAGAGTGAAAACTATTCGAATAGCCGTGTCCACGGTCATGGACATGCTAGCAAAAGCCACTCAAAGTTAGACTTGGTTTTATTTTCAAAAGACTTTGATAAACTGGTTTTGGGATTTTTATCCCATGGGTTGGGCAGGGAGCCTTTTGACAGGAAGGTTTCCTTCACCATCTTGATGATGAACGTTATCCAACTGAAAACTGAGATTTACAAAATGAATTTTAGATATTGTATAACTGCCTTGGAACTTAGTATATGTAATTGAAAGAAACTTGGCTTTACACAAATCAACCCTATTATGCCTTCTCTTGAGATATTCATTTATGAATGTCATTATGTTAATTGACGGGTGTAACTTGCGAGCACGGTTGTTGTGCTCACTCTTGCTTGAAATAATCTTTTGAGCAGAAAGGAAGCCTTATGATGAGCTGTGCAGTGGACCAAGTGGTCCTGGACGACTAGGATGCGCCCTCCAGCCGATTGCCTGTGGTGTATCGGATGGCCTTTATGTTTATCTTCGCTGTATTTTTGCTTGTTGGCTTGTAAGCCCTCTTGTAATCAACTCCTTTGTTACTAATAAATCTTGCGTTGTTACAATGTTACCACTATTGTTGCTGTGAGGAGCTAGCCATGATCCTTGTGACTAACTCAGTTCACACAGAGGACCTTGGGGTGCTCCCCGCCCTCCACGACCACCCTCGGGTCTGGTCGTGGGAGGTTATTGGGGACGTCCTGGGTCTAAGACCTCCTCGGGCCAGATTGCCAGGCCTCTAGGAAGTCCTACTGGACTTCCTGGGTGGTCCTGGAGGACTTCCAAGAGGTCCTAGTGGACCTCCTGGGAGGTCCTAGTGGACTTTCCGGGAGGACTTGGAGGACCTCTCGGGTGAGCCTCTGGTCAGGTCGTTGCCCAGACTAGGAGACCTCCTGGTTTAGCCGCGATAGGACCTCTTGGGTCCTGTTGCAGCTAGGCCTAGAGACCTCCCAGGTCGGGGTGTTACAAGTTCTAATCATGTGATGATGGTTCAAAAGACTACTAGCTTCGAGAAGAAGGGTAAGTCTTGGGGAAAGGGAAGAGGCAAAGGAAAGACTCAAGATGAGATCAAGAGTCTCAAGGCTAAGCTTAAGAAGCTCCAGCTAGGTCTTAAGCCTGATAAAGAATGCTACCATTGTCTTGAGAGTAGGCATTGAAAGAGAAATTATAAGAACTACTTGGCAGAGATGAAAAAGAACAAACGAAGTAAGACTTCCAGTTTAGGTATAAATGTTATAGAAATTAATCTTGTCACTTTTCCTATATGTTCTTGGGTATTTGATACCGGGTCAGTTGCTCATATTTGCAATTCGATGTAGGGATTGATAGGGAGTAGAAGTTTAGCAAGAGGCGAGGTTGATCTTCGCGTGGGCAATGGAGCAAGAGTTGCTGCATTAGCTATTGGCACTTTACCATTAGTTTTACCCTTAGGATTAGTTATGAAATTAAATAATAATTATTTTGTTCATGCCTTAAGCAAAAACATTATTTTTGCTTCATGTTTAGTAGCAGAAGGTTATGAGTTCAGAATAAAGAATAGTTGTTGTTCAATTTAATTTGAAGATATTGTTTATGGCCATGCTCCATTGGTGAATGGATTATATGTTTTGAATCTTGAGGATGTGCCTGTCTATAACATTAATGCTAAAAGACTTTGACCCAATGATTTGAATCACACTTTTATTTGGTATTGTCGTCTTGGTCATATAAATGAGAAGCACATGATGAAGCTCCATAAAGATGGTCTTCTAAAATCATTTGATTTTGATTCATTTGAAACATGTGAATCTTGTTTACTTGGCAAAATGACAAAAGCGCCTTTCACAGGTATAGTTGAGAGGGCAAGTGACTTATTAGCCCTTGTACATATGGATGTATGTCGATCAATGAGCACTTCGGTCAGAGGTGGTTTTCAATACTTCATAACTTTTACTGATGACTTTAGTAGATATGGTTACATCTACTTAATGAGGCATAAGTCTGAATCCTTTGAAAAGTTCAAGGAATTTCAGAATGAGGTACAGAATCAACTTGGCAAGATAATTAAATATCTATGACCATGTCGTGGAGGTGAATATTTGAGCCATGAGTTTGGTGATCATCTAAAGCAATGTGGAATTGTTCCATAACTTACTTCGCCGGGAACGCCTCAACGGAATGGGGTGTCTGAACGATAGAATCGAACATTTTTAGACATGGTTCAGTTAATGATGAGCCAATCTGATCTTCCATTGTATTTCTGGGGATACGCTCTAGAAACAGCGGCTTTCACTTTAAATAGAGTTCCATAAAAAACAGTAGAAATGACATCATACGAGATATGGATTGGAAAGTATCCTGGATTATCTTTTCTCAGGATATGGGGTTGTGAGGTATATGTAAAATATTTGACGTCTGACAAACTCACGCCCAAGTTGGATAAGTGCTTCTTTGCAGGGTATCCTAAGGAAACTAAAGGATATTACATTTATAAGCGGGATGATAACAAAGTGTTTGTTGCCTGAAATAGTGTCTTGTTAGAGAAAGAGGTTCTTTACAAAGGAGCCAGTGAGAGCAAGGTGCAACTCGAAGAAATTCAGAAAACATATGAGAATGTTTCAACTCTTACTGAACCTCTACAGGATGGATAAAATGTTGTAGGACCTATAGATGAGGCATCAGCCCCACGTAGATCTAAAAGGCCATGTCAATTGCCTATAAGGTATGGGCATGATGTTTTATTACTGAATAATGATGAGCCTAAGACTTAAGAGGAAGTGATGATGAATCCCGACTCTAAGTCATGGCTTGAAACCATGAGATCCGAGATAAAATCCATGTATGTCAATCAAGTTTGGAATTTAGTTAATCCACCTGATGGTGTTAAAACCATTGAGTGCAAATACATTTTTTTAAAGAAAAAGATAGATATGACTGGAAATATTCACATTCATAGGGTTTCAAACAAATTCAAGGTGTGGATTACGATAAAACATTCTCGCATGTCACTATGCTTAAGTCTATTCAGATCATTCTGGCAAATGGGTGTCAAAACGGCTTTCCTAAATGGAAACCTAAGTGAGGATGTGTACATTGTAACATCCCAAAGTTTTGTTACCAAAATAAAAATAAATAAAGTTATTATTTATTGGATTTTCTGAAATTTAAAAGAGTTTTTATTGATTTTCTTGAATTTCTGAAGTTTTAAAAGTCAAAAATAAATTTTTTTGAAGTTTTATTGGATTTAAAGTGAAAAATAAAATTTTAATTAATTTCTAGAATTTTCTGGAATTTTAAAAGCTTTTCCCTAATTATTTTAAAGCCAAAATAAATTTATTTGCAAAAACTATTACCAATTTTAAGTTGAAAATATTTTATTTAAGTCCAAATTAACTCTAGGAATTTCTGTGAATTTTTCTAGAATTTTTGGATTTTATTTGCTATTTTCTAAAGCCTAATTTGATTTAACCGATTTGTTAAATTGCTAAACCATTTAAATTCCAAAATCCCATCTCGGGTCAAATCTCCTTGGCCCATCTCTAATTTTCCTGTGCCTCTGGCCCATTCGGCCCGCAACCGCAGCCCACCTCACCGCTAAGCCGTTTCGCGCGCTCAATTTCGGCCGTCGGATCTAAATCAGACATCAGCCCGCGCGCCTCTCTCTCTCTCTCCATCTCGCTGCCAGTGGGCCCGCGCGTCCATCTTCTTCCTCCCGTCCCTTCTTCTCCACGCGCCGCATCTCTCCCACCCGCCATTGAAGCCTCCGAGCTCCATCTCTGCCGCATTTCTCTTCCCCATTTCCCTAGCCATCATGTGCATTAACTCCTCCATTCACCGCCGCATTCACCTTGGCCATTTCCCCCTTTTATGTGCACGTAATCGCCAGATTGAGTAACGGCAGCCAAGATGGCCGCATGGCCAATCTCCTCCCTCACCCCTCCCTAGCCCCTATAAAAGGGAGCCCCAGGAGCCCTCTTCCTCACTCATTCCAACCCCATCACCCACTCCTCTCCCCTCTTCATTTTGCTGTATTTCGCAGTTGAAGTTTTCCGGCTGGGCGCCCTTTCTTCTTCATCTCCGACGCCGTCCAAGCTGCATTGTCGTAGCCGACCACGGATTCGGCATCGCCACATCCTTGCCCACCTGGTGCTCACACTCACCCGAGCCCAAGACCGCCGGAGCTCCACCGCCGCCACAAGCCCGTTTGCGCCGCCACCAAACTCCACACCACCGCCGTTCTCTTCATGCCCGACCGCTGCCAAGGTGAGCACCAGGGTCCACGCGCCCCCTTCTTTCCGTTGGTGCCATCGGCCGCATCGAAAGCGGCAACCAATCTCCAATGAGCTTGACGTCAAGCGCCGCCCGAGGTGCCTCGTGGCATCTTGACATGGTCGCCACCTTGGAGCCACGTCATCGCCACTTAAGCCCTAAATGCCCAGTCAGTGCCTACGTGGCACCCCGTAAACAAATCAGCCGATGACATCATGCTGACGCGATAATCCGATTTTCCTTCACAAAAATAATTCCAAAATTCCAAGAAATTCCAATTTCATCATTTAATGTGATTTCTAAACTTCCAGGGTATAATACCCCGAATGTTTCTAAAGAAGGAGAGTAAACAAAAAAAAGGGTTTTTCTGTAATACTCCAACTTAGTCTAATGAAGGAAGCGGTGAAAGAGAAATTAGACTTTAGAGGAGGAAAATCTGCAATTCTTTGGCAACCTGGCTTGGGCTTTGGCCAGAGGCCCATGAGGGGCCGGCCACTATTAAAAGGAGGGAGAAACCCTAGCCACCACTATTAAAAGATATGAATTTTTGAAGTTCTTATTGTAATCTGTCTCTCTGTTGTGGACAGTAGAGAAAGATTAACTTGTTAGCGACTTTTCTTGCACCTTGGGAATTATTGAAATAATTTTATTCAGGAAGCTAGTTCCTTGTAGTTTCCAGAAAGGTTTAGGTCATTGATTTTGGTTGTACCAAATGGAAGTTATGAATTTCACAATTTGAAAGTACCGAAGATGATGAACGGTCTTCGTGTTAAAATCAAGGGCTTAGATGGGGTAATTTGTTTCGTCGATCACCGGAAAGTTGTAGCTAAGCTCGTGTAAAGTCCAGGAAACTTGGATTCATAACTTTTGGGGCTGGGACTCAAAAGTTATGGATTTTTCTTTGAGAACCCATGATTGGATAGATTAGAGTCGGGGTGAAATTGCTAGTTTTTGTGTTGCGTCCGGGAGCGATCGCTCTCGTTATGTTCTATCGCTTTGTTGAGAACTCTTGTTTAGTATACTTAGTATACTTTACGGTGCCAGTGTTGGTGAGCACCGGGGTTGAAAGTCGCTCTGTCATCATCTTTTCGTCTCACGGTTAAGGCAAGTACTTTGATGTTCCTATGTTTGGTGAATGATGCATGCTTGATGTTTGTATTGTGTTTTCCTAAGATCCATGAGAATATTCAAGTTTATGTCCCTTTCTTATGTTTTATACCATGGGTATACATATGATGTCTTTCATAATTCATACTTCAGTTCATGCATCATGTTTCATGTGCCTTCCACGGGAGTGGATTATAAGACCCATCAATTCCAGTATGGGCACGTAAGACCCACCATTCCAATGTAGGCAGATTTGGACACCCGTATGAAACGTTCTTCATACGGGACTTGGGTCCCCGTATTTTGTTAAATGCGGGCTTAAGTGAACACCGACGGGTGTGTCACTAGCTATACCGGTATAAGCATGTGTGTAGTCCATTCTTTTCAATAATTCCATTCATTCCATGCATTCATGTATTCATTCAGTGTACGTTCAAATTCTTTAATGAAGTTGTCTTTTTCATATTTGTGGTATGTCCAATTATCCATGTACTTGCTTGAGTCTCGGACTCATTCTTGCTTTGTTTATTTATTTTTAGGTGATCGTTGGTGATGATTCTCTTGGGAGGAGTAGACACGCACTACTCATTCATTTCACCTTGCACCAGTTTCAATAATAGAACTTGATTACATCTTTCATTCGTGAAGTGATGGACTGTAATATAATGGAGTTTGATGTTGGTTGACATCTTTTTCTATGTTAAGGTTGTTTAATTAACTGCTTATGTTCCATGATCATTCGTTTGGTATGATTATCTTAGTGGATTCAGTAGACTTAAATAATTGGAATTTGTGAACTGTTGTTGAATTCAGTTTTAATTTCTGCTTAGGTTTTAAAAGATGTTGATCCTTATATGTCAGTTGATGAGTTATTGTTAAAGTTCTTCCGTAGTATTGTTGTATGTTAGTCCTTTAGGTAGCATTTTGGCTTCCGAATAGCCAGGGTGTTACACAGGGGTTCGTTCTCCTTCATACGAACTGTGATTTCATCGATTCAAATTTCTAAATTCATATAAATTCAAGATCTAGCTAACTAAATTAAAATTATTTAATTTGGAGTTCATTTGAATCTTCATTTGAATTTTGTTTGAATTTGGTTTATTTTCGCGTATAGATTTCGACGTTGTTTGAGAACATCGAATAATCAAGCAAGGCAAGTTATACCTCTGATCATATTTGAACCCAGTATTTAAAATTATTTAAATTCTGTTTTAAATTATTATTGCATGCTTATTTCTATTCAATGTAATTTAAATACATGTTTTAAGCTTTATAGTTATTACCAATTCCAATATATAGCCCTTTATTATCAAGGCAGATAGTATGAAGAATCTTTGTGATTATGATGCATTCAGGAGTTAGAAATTGAAAAGACTAGATTATAAGAATACATTATTATTGGAGGAGATACCTTATTATTGAATTATAGCAATACACGATTGATGGCAGTTGGATTATTGAAATGCATGAATCTTGGATATTGATTATAGAATGATACAATTGTTGATTGTTGGATTATTAGGGTTGAATAATTGTTGGATGTTGGATTTTTAGAGATATATGATCGTTGGGTATTGGATTGTAGAAGTAATTATTGGATGTTGAATTATAGGATTATATAATTATTTGAGATTGGATTCTAGGATTACATGATTATTATGGTTGGATTATAGAAATAAATAATTATTGGATAGCAGATTTTAGAAGTAGATTATTGTTGATGTTGGATTAATAAAGATTGGATGATAGATAGATAATATAGTCAAATCTTGCATTGTTGATGTTGGATTCTAGAAATAGATTGCTATTGGATATCAGATTATCTGAAATTTTGTTTATAGGATTACATAGTCATTGGATTGATGTTGAATTAGTAGAAATAGTTTATTAAGGAATAATGGATTGATGGATATCGGAGTATAGAATTAGAGTATAGTTAAATGTTGGATCGATTGAAGTTGGATCATAGAAATAGACTTATATGGTCTAGATTGGACTAATTGATATTGGAGTATAGGATTTTTCAATTGTTAAAAATTGGATTATCACAATACTGATGGTTTACATACTGATCCCTCATACCTTGTCATTCTAGATAAAACCTGGTTGATACATTAGTATGAACTAGGATCATTTGAAAATGTTATGCAGAGACATGCTTAGACAAAAAAATATTTAATTTGGGGAATTTAGCCAAGGATTCACTTTTGTTTAAAAATAAGCCATGGCATTGTTTTACCATGGACTCTCTTGTAAATGATTTTGAAAATAAAAATAAAATCAAAGGTGGTTTAAACTTGGGCAAAATGGATGTGAGGTTGGTGTAAGTTAATGCATAGGATTAAATCATTTCATTGATCAAGTCCAGGGTTTTGGTATGTTGCCCAAGTTGATTAAGGACTGGCCTGAGAGCCGCTTTTGCTAAACTCCACCGTACTATCATAAGTCCAGAGTGGGGAGGACTTGGCCAACTAATTTACAACATTCCATCGTGGTCGTGCCATCCGGTTGTGTGGGTGTCTATTATGACCTACTTTTATTCCCCACCTGGCGCAAGAGGGGGCTTCTGGAGGATGGACAGTCCAATAGAAGCGAAACCTTAGCGAGGCGGGACTACGTTGGGATGGCGCATTGTAAAGGCCTTGTGATAATCTCTTAGTCGCACACCTACGGAAGTGTGTGAGCGGACAGCACAAGTTGATTATCTCTTGTGGGTAAAGTTGTACAACCTCTGCAGAGTGTAAAACTATTCGAATAGCTGTGTCCACGGTCATGGACATGTTTAGCATTTGCCACTCAAAGTTGGACTTGATTTTGTTTTAAAAAGATTTTATCAAATGGTTTATGTAAATGGGAAATTGGGCAGGAAGCCATGTGATAGGAGGGTATCCTTCACCATTCTTGTGTGAATATTATCGGACTATAAAACCTGAGAATTTATAAAATAAATTTTAGTTATAGAATAATTGCTTTGGAACTTAGTACAAATATTTAAAAGAAAACATTGCTTTATGCAAATTCAACCAATAAGCCTTCCTTTGTTATATCCTTGTATGCATTATAATATGATATTAGGTGTAACTTGCGAGTATGGAAGTTGTGCTCATCCTTGTTTGATGCAAATAAATTTCAGAGGAGAAGGACTTCGCTTTCGGTGTGAATCTCGACGACTAGGCCGCTTCCCCAGTCGATTGCCTGTGGCAAATTGGCTGGACTTCACTACTTCTTCGTCTTCCGCTGTGTTTGTTTATTGTTGGCTTGTAAGCCTTTCTTGTAATAAACTCTGTTGATTATTAATAAAGTTGTGTGATTTATGGATGTTACCATATCTGTTTACTGTGTGAACTACTTACTGATCATGGGACTAGTTCAGAAATGCACAGAGAATTTGGGGTCTTACTCCCGGGTCCGACATACATGACACAACCTGAGGGTTTTATCGATCCATAGGAAGCTAGAAAGGTACGCAAGCTTCTGAAATCCATCTATGGATTGAAGCAAACATCTCGGAGTTGGAACATTCGTTTTGATGAAGTGGTCAAAGGGTTTGACTTCATCAAGAATAAAGAAGAACATTATGTTTACAAGAAAGTAAGTAGGAGCAAACTTGTTTTTCTGATCTTATATGTGGATGGCATATTACTGATTGGAAATGATATTTCTATGCTTGAATATGTTAAAACTTTGTTAATAAATAGTTTCTCTATGAAAAATTTAGGAGATGCAGCATATATTTTAGGCATAAGATTCTATAGGGATAGATCTAAAAGACTAATTGGACTAAGCTAATTTATGTACATTGACAAGGTGTTGAAGCGGTTCAACATGAAAAATTCTGTGGATATCATGGAGATATGCTCATGATCTTAGGATGATGGTACAATTGGCAATGGTGTTGAAGGTTTGTCGAATCACGCGTTTTCGGCGAAGTTCAAACTGCTGTCAGGCAAGTGGCGGTCTGACCGGCCAGGGGGGCGGTCAAACCGACATTGGTAAATCGGTCAGACCGGCCATTATGAGATGTCGGATTTTGGAGCTGGGCCAAAAATAGAGGGTGTAGGCAAGAGAGTAGATTATACCCCACTTGGTCTCATAATTTTTGCAACTTCCAAGCAAAAGTTCTATTGGTTTGAAAATTCTAGTAGGTTTCGGATTTTCAGGGAGGAAATTTGGCTAAGTCCCAGCTGGGTGGTCAGACCGGCCAATAGGTGGTGGTCAGACCAACCATGGGGCGGTCAGACCGGCCAAAGTGGCGGTCTGACTGGTTTTGGTTCGTTCATCGGCCAAGTCGGTGGCGATACATGTTTTGACTAACGTGGGTCAAGTTGTGAAAAACTTATTCCTGGAATTGATTTCTTTGTCTATTGATGTGCAGGTTGCTTGGAGGTCAATGACGGTCAACGGCAAGGATGATCGGGACTAAGCTTGGAGAGCTGAGGTCCAGAACGATCGGAGATGCTGGGTGAGGTCAATGGAGTCAAGCATGGCGCAAAAGGGGAAAAAGGTGACCGAACGGGCAGTTCGGTGCGACGGGTTGGATCAAGCAGCGCGGGGGTCGGTGCAAGTGCCATGGTGGTTTTGGTGGGAGCCGGATGGGAGAGACTTGCCGACATGATGAGAGCCACTAGATCAACCTACACGTGGCGAAGCATGGGAGGTGCTTCACGAAGATGGGACTTGGTCTTCGAAAAAGATCGACAAGGGGTATTTTGGTAATTTTACCAAATACCGCTTTGGTGACCTTTTGCCAACCCTCGGCACAAGACGGTGCATGGAGAAGTGGATTAGGTCAAGAGGAGATGAAGACGACGCTTTAAAATACGTGCGTATGTAACCCGTTTGTTGTGGGTCTTAACGGGAGCCCATTAGGGTTAACTCTTCTAGAAGGTTTAGCCTCCACTATAAATAGAGGAGGGAGATGGCTGCACCCCCTTCAACCCTTTCATTACTCTGTAAACCCTAGTTTTGCTTTTGTGCTTAGGGAAGGATAGTTGGAGGTTAGCGTTTCTGAGAGTTGGATTTGATTTCGTGCTCATGTATTGAGTCTTTGTCCTCTATTGATGGAGTGGCTGTAAACCAATACTATATCAAATCGATCCAAAGAAAGTTCTCTCAAAGATGAGTTTATTTGCTTTCTTTCTCTCTATTTGGTGATTTTGAGTCTTTCTTAGATCCGCGAGTTTTTGCTTGGTTTCTTGCCTTGATCTAACTTGCTGTGATATGTGGGAACCCATCTAGGATCATCTTGATCATCAATCACCCACGAGCAAGTCTTTAGATCATATTTCGATTTTAACTCGGTTTTTTAGCACTCTTCGTTCAAACTGAAAAAGATAGGAACTTTGGCATGGATCTATGCAATCCTTGACTGGAATAGGTTCCCAATATCTTAGAGAAGGTGTGTCTCAATTTTGGTAAGGTTTGGCCTTACAAATCAAAAGTTAGATAGTTCTGAGTTTTAGTTTTCGGGCTGATTTCACTGTTCATTGGCCTGGAGGTCTGACCGCCATGTATTGAGAGGTCAGACCGATTTCCAAAGGTCAGACCGATTTCTAGTTGGAGGTCAGACCACCCAACTCATTTTGGTTTTGATTTTTTATGTTTTTGGTCTATTTGCTTCGGGGTTTTGATTGGATTCAATATAAGTCTTCCACTATGCTTGTATATTTATCTTCATAGCTTTTATAGCTATTGGAGTGAAAATCGTATTGAATTCGATCAAGGTGAAAAAGAGATCGTGCTCCTATTCACCCCCCTCTAGTCGCCTTTTCAGTCCAACAGATTCCAAGAAAGGTTTCTTGCCCATGTCACATGGAATTAATATTAGCAAGAGTCAGTGTCCTTCGACACCTGATGAGCGAGGCAAAATGAGTATAATTCCATATGCTTCGACTATTGGATCTATCATGTATGTCATGCTTTGTACACGACTAGATATGTCGTATGCTCTAAGTGTGATGAGCAAATATCAGTCAGATCCTGGTGAAGGTCACTGGATAGTAGTCAAGAATATCCTAAAGTACTTAAGAAGGACCAAGGATGCATTTCTTGCCTATGGTGGTGAGAAAGAGCTGGTTATAAACGGTTACACCGATGCTAACTTCCAAACCGACAAGGATGATTTCAGATCGCAGTCTGGGTTTGTGTTTTGTCTTAATGAAGGAGCAGTGAGTTGGAAAAGTTCCAAGCAAGGAACAGTTGTTGATTCTATAACAGAGACTGAGTACATTGCGGTTTCCGAAGCTGCAAAAGAAGTAGTATGGATTAGGAAGTTCATTAATGAATTGGGTTTGGTTTCTAGTGCTTCCAGTCTAATGGATTTCCATTGTGATAATAGTGGAGCCATTGCACAAGCTAAGGAGCCTAGATCGCATCAAAATTCCAAACACATACTTCGACGATATCACATTATTCGTGAGATTATTGAAAGAGGTGATGTAAAGATATGCAAAGTGCACACAGATTTCAATATTGCTGATCCATTGGCAAAGCCTCTTCGACAACCTAAGTATGAGGTGCACACAAGAGCTATGAGTATTAGATACATGTATGGTTGACTCTAGTGTAAGTGGAAGACTGTTAGTGATATGCCCTAAAGGCAATAACAGAGATCATTGCATCACATCTTTGTTTATGAGTTATAGAATAAATGTTATTATGTTCCTTGAATGAATTATCAGTTATAAATATTAACAAGTACGTGACTTGTTGGTGAAGCTCTTTATCTTATATGATGTCATTCTAAATGTATCCCTACTCAGATGTCACTAGTCAAAACACTAGTGACTTATCGACCAGCACATGTATTGATTGATGACCATGTTTCACCGATCATGGATATATGGATATCGAATCAATAATATGAACACATGTTAGAGAACATGGTGTTGGATTGACCCACCTTGAGACTCTATTGAGATTGTTATGATTCTATGTATCATCAGTTGGTCTCAAGCAATGATGATGTATAATCCTTAGACCTGAGATCAACATGGTTTTCTACATGTGTAATAGCATACTTAGGGGTTGCCAAACGTTACTTCGTAACTGGGTAGTTATAAATGTTGCTTTTGGGTATGCTATGAAACATGCAGATGGATGTGACTGGTCAGATATGAGATTTGCCACTCCTAGCATAACATGAGAGATATCTCTGCGCCCCTCTGTGAGGACCCCGGTTTATTAGGCTTGTAATGCTTAGTCATCCATTGACCCTAGCATTACAAACGAAATAACCCGTGTCTTCGAGATATGTATACTTCCCAGAATGCAGTATACACACCCCTTTACAAAATCGTGCATCAATATCATACAAGACATAGAACCAAAACACGAACTAGAATAAAAGACATACATAACATAGAGTTATTACAAAAGGGTCGACCGGCCAAATACAACTAAGAAAGATAAACACAGTGGAAGCAAAAGCCATAAGATGGCGATAAACAAAAGAGAGCCACAAGGTTTGCCTTTTGCCCACAAGGCAACCAACCAAGCCGCCTAGCTAGACTCCCAACCAAGAAGACATCTCACAAAAGTAAAGCCCTTTGGGCTCTACTTCCTCTGCAACAAAGTTATTAAGCAAAGCAAATAAGTACAAAAATATACTCGCAAGACTGACGTGTAGTATAACAGAACTATAGTTAACTACATGCAAGCTTTATTTAAGTGGAAGGCTTTAGGCTCATTTTAGCATAAAGCAAGTTTTCATTTGCAATAATATAATAGATTGAAAGCAATTTGACAAAACATTTTTAATTGTTGAAGTAACAATGATACAATAATAATAATAACAACAAGAACAACCTGGAAGTGACTAACCCAATAGTCACCACAACAATAGCATGAATTACCCAATTCATACCACCCAACAAGTTTTAATTAAATGGTTGAGTCTAGTTCTTACACGACCTTACCAAGCATGTCCATAACCGAGGACGAGGCTATTCGAATAGTTTTAACCCTGCAGGGGTGTACCAATGTACCCACACGTCAGACCGCCTTTTCACCAAGCTATTTAGCACACTTCCTTTGGTATGCCGGCACGGCTAAGTCCTACGAGACATTTCCAATGGATGATGCTAATTAAGAGCCGCAACCCACGGGGATAAGGACACATTAACCAACCTATGGCCGATCTGTTAATGCTCCCCTCCCAACACCACACATAACACACACATACCCACCGACCAGCTCATAATTAACACCTCCCAAGGTACTTAGTCAAGAGATGTCTCATATCCCCCTCGTGTGGTTAGCACGCAAAAGCGCTTGGCTTAGTGACACAAGTAACTCGGTCCTTGGGGACTTAAGCACCTTTCCGTTCACACCCAACAAATCACACCAACATCCATTGTGCCCAAGTCAATAACAATTTTGTTTTCATTTTTGTTTTATTTGTTTACAAAGTAACAAAGCACAAGATGGACATAATGGAATAATAATTTTGTGTGATCAAGGTCATCGACATAATGCCGACAACCGCCCATTTCTACCGTTATCTAAGCATTTCTAAGCACTATCCAACGTAAACTACTAAGTGATAAGAGTCCATCCAACGAACTCTAAATCACAGCAAGATAGTCCTAAGCTTAGTAGTAGAGAATGAACATTTACCTACAGAGTATGCATCTATAGGCTTGACTAATCGATAATTTAACACAAAGTAGCATGCATACATATAAGTGAAACAAAGTATTAACTTTTAAAGTAAAGGGACAATAATGGGATATGATCAAACTATTTGCCTTGCTGGATATGCTCAATTTGCTGCAGAGTATCGCTCACGGGATCAACACACTCATCGATACCTAATCGAAAAGGCGAAAAGAATCGATAAGAACGGAGAAAACCAAGAAGACAGCACAGCAAACAAGCTCCACATGCTCTGAAACTTCTATAGAAGCTAGGGCATGATTTTTAGAGAATTTAGCAACAAGAACCAACTGATTTTGATTCTCAATGCAAAAGATATGAGCAAAACAATTCTGCTCAGCCTCTAAAATTGCAAACTGCTACTATTCACATAATTAAATTGTTTAGCAAAAATGTCTAGAAAGGTTGTGCAACTGAAATTTTTACATTAAATCAAGCACCTCATAAGATGAACAACCCAATTGGATTCATCTCATTTGGAGCTATTATGCACTTTCTATAATTTTTCAAAGACATGAAAATGAGCACAACTAATATGCACCCACAATCCTTTTAAAAACAGGGACATGCCTAAATCCTATCCTAACATTTAGTGCACTAACAGAGGAAGCCAACAAAGTTGGATTCACTCAAAAATAAACTACAGAGAAATACTTATGCCTTTTACAATTTAAATGCAACATTAAAAGTTAATTTTGAAACCTATTTATGAAATCATTTTTCTGGAGCTGAACTCAACTTACAACCATTTTTAGATTAAAGTCTAGTCCAAACCAGAGCTACAGAAATTTGAAACACCTCATTTGGATTTAAAATAAAATAGTTATGCATTTTTGAAGTTCATTACCTTTTTCAGTTCACAAATAATTGCTCCCGGGATTTTCTAATAACCATAACAAAGGGGGAGGACATGAGCCGTTGATCCTGGATCAGACGGCCCAAGACCTCCCGGTGAAAACGCGCACGCGCGCCCGCGCAGGTCCAGAGAACATGGGCCGTTGATCTTGGACCCAACGGTCTATGTCCTCCCGGCAATGCGCGCGCGAACGAAGAGGAGGTTGTGGCCGTTGATGCTGCATCCAACGGACCACAATAATTGAGGGAGGACCGGGACGGTCCAGATCAGCACGGGGAGGTCCGGATGGTTCAGATCTCCATGGGGAGGATCCTGAACGGTCAAGATCGCAAGGAGGGAGGTCCTGGGGGTTGTCCTTACAAAAGACCAGGGGTGATCTTTTGCAAAGAGGACCCCGAGGGGAGGTCTATGTCAAAAGTCCACGGGGTGGTCCTTGGGCAAAGGGGTCCCAGAGCGACGCGCGCGTGCAGGGAGACCAGGCGCGCGGGCCTTAAATACGCGACAAGGGACAGGATCTAAGGCATTAATGGCTAACCCGATGATTACCAAAGATTAGCAATGATTGACGCATTTAAGGGGAGGATCTTTGTCCTTAAACGACAACAGCACCGCTGTTTCGTCCGACAAAAATCCCGAGCGCACCCAACGGCTTGTCGCCGGCGATGGTGACTTCACCGGCGCAACCCAAGGGTACCATTGGGACCGCAATAGCCATGCGCACCCAATAGACCCACTCTCAACGGCGGCGGCGGCCTAGAACGCTGACGAGCCGGAGAGGATCAAGATGACCAACATGGCCAAAAATACAATATGAATTAAAGCTCCACAACAATCCATACAGCGAGGTGCCCAGCATCTAAAGGACTACCAGGAGGTTACGTGGAGGTGCTGAGGAGGTCGGAGGAGAGGAGGACCGGCGATGGTGAAGAAGGGTGCTCCACGGCCAAAAGGGGAAGTCCTCCAAGCTCCAAGCTCCAAGCTCCAAGTTAGGCCACCTCTGAAAATGTCCCAACTAAACAAGTTAGGACTTTGGTCACAGAGGGGAATGGCACAAATTGAAGCAAAGAGAGGGAGAGGAGACCCACTGGAACACTGTGCCACAGAGGAGCCCCAAGCTCCAGCAATGGCGGCCAAGGGGAGGTCTGTGGAGGAGGAGCTCAGCCAAGCACAGAGAGGCAAGGCAAAGCTCAAAGGTGTGCAAAGGAAGCCAAGGGAGGAAACCAAGGGAGGTCTTATACCCCGGGAAATAGAGGTCATGAGCCAAGGGTTAAGCTCATGGTGAGCTTAGCCCATGGCGCGGTCCATGGCTTGGACAGGACGTGGAGGTGACAGAGGGGTAGGTCTGAGCATGGCCTAGGGCGGAAAGCACTGACATGCATTAAATGCGCGCAGCTCAGAGCCGTTGGGGACAAGACAGGTCTCTGACCTCCCCTACTACCATGGCGCACGCTCGCGCCTGAGCTAGGAGAAGAACAGGGCCTGCCCCCAACCGTTGGATAAGAAAGGGAGAGGTCACAGCCCTCAGATCTTGAAACGGTAAGATTAAATGGACAGGGAGGAGGTCACAGCCATTGGATCTGGACTGGGGACGTCGTGACCCTTAGATTACCATTGCGCGGATGCACAAATGAAGAGGGGAGGTCACAGCCACACGATCTCCATCGCATGGTTGCGAAAAGAACAGGGAGGTCACGCGCGATAAAAGGGATAAGAGGTCCTGGCCTTTGGATCCACATCCAATGGCACACAATGGAGCGAGGAGGTCGTGGCCTTTGGATTTCAATCCCAGGGCACACAACATAAGGGGAGATCAGGACCGTTGGATTTACATCCAATGGTGCTGATCAAATGAGGGAGGTCATAGCCATTGCGCATTGCGCGATGGGAGGTCGTGGCGGTTGGATTTTAATCCAACGGCACACAATGATGAGGGGAGGTCATGGGCGTTGCGCATGACACCAGGGAGGTCGTGGCCGTAAGATCTTCATCTAACGGTTGCGACCTCGCGCGGGTGGGAGGTCTGATGCGCTAGATAGCGAGGGGAGGTCATGGCCAGTGGATTTTGATCCAATGGCGCAAGACCCCGCGAGGTGGGAGGTCTGGGCTGAGCTGGTTGTGGAGGAGGTCGCGGCCACTAGATCTGAATCCAACGGCTACGACCTCACGCGTGGGAAAGGAGGTCAGGCTGAGCCAGGGATGCGGTTGGGTTCAACCCATTTTGGAAAGTGGCTCGGCCCAAGGAACAGTGCCAGCCAAACAAGTTTGAATTTAAAAGCTGAGAATTTGAGGATTTAATTGAGATAGCAATTCAACTCCAAAATTTATGAAATTTTAACTGGAGCTTGCTGACTTTAGGATTAACCTTACATAAAATTTCCAGAGGTTTTTATGCACTGCATTTTTCTCAGAAAATTCATTAAGGCTGTTTTAGGGTTTGATTTACCTCCAAAAATTATCAAACCAGTTTTAAAACTTATGACAATTTTCCAGAGGGTTCACACACCAGTCCTAGAACCTGGGAAAAATATTTCACAAGGTTTGGCACAAGATTTGTGACAAGTGGAAAATGGTTTGACTTTAGTCAACAAGAGCTTTGTGTTTTTGGATTCCACAACTCTTGGGCAAGAATTATAGGTGAGTTCAAGAGTTTCAAGATGTGAGAAAAAGTTTTAATTTCTACACATTTTCTTACATTTGAAACACACACCTGTTTACATATTTGGGATGTTACACCCTCGATGTGGTCGGATAAAGAAAGTGCATGGCCATACCACTAGTGGTCGAAGATTCGACCACATGAAGTTATTCGTCGCTTGATAGAGAAAGTATTGAACAATCCATGGATGACAAAATATCTCACTTGGAGTTCAACCAGATATCGTGAGGTAAAGGGAAAATACACAAGTAGGTCATTTAGTTCGACCAGATATGGACGGGTCGTATGGAGATACAAGCTGGTCATAGACTGGTCGAACATAATCACTAAATGGTTGTAAGGAGTTACGAATTGGTCATGACTAAATATGAACTGGTCGTATAGAGATACGAGCTGGTCATAAGTGATAACGACCTAGTCATAGATCATATTGCATTAAAGTTCGTCTGATATAATTTATGTGTATTTGGGAATCGTTATGTCCTACTAGGAACCGCTAACAACTCGTGGTCGGAAAAGAGTTTTCGAGTCACAACCGTTTATGCATGAACCTACAGGGTCACACACTTAATGGGTTGGAACAAACGAGTTCAGATAGGATCTGTAATGGACACTTTATAAGGGGATGCATGAGGCTGTTGCGATGAGTGATGACGTGAGTTGCATCACTGAAACCCTAGCTGCCATCTTCTCGAGGGCCCTACCATGAGAGTTGGTGCTAGCATACCAGTGTACGGTGTTCCATCCCTAGATGTGTGGATACCGTAGAGGCACTGCTACGATTGTTGTTGTGCTTAATGAGGACGATCCACGATGTTCACAAGGAACACAATTGGTTGCTAGAAGAGAGGATCAGCATCGAGGACACTAGACGATCGACTACGACCACTACATCGACGTGCTCAACATTGGATCAGGCTGCTCCAACTCTTCTTTCGCTGCACTGCGCGTCTAGTGGTAACGATCTAAGATCTCTTGCTTGCATGGCTTCCTGGTTTACGTGGTAGATTTTTTGAATTACCAGCTAGTGTAGCCTACCTGTATCCCTTCATCAACATGTCTATGGTTCTTATCGACCATAGGGTGCTTGCGAATGACCTAGTCTAGTAAAATTTACGACCATGAGATGATCGTAGTAGAACTTATAATCATAAGGTGATCGTAGTAGTGCTTATGATCAATAGGTGGTCGTAGAAGAATTTACGATCATGAAGTGGTAGTAGAATGACTTACGACCATGAAGTGGTAGTAGAATGACTTACGACCATATAGGGTGGTCGTAGAATAGCTTATGACCATGAGGGGTACCCTTGAAGGTTGTATAAAGACATTATCATCTATAATGAATATTACAGATAAATAATTTAATTAATTGAGGATTATTAGATCCTTGTCTTCTAACCCCCCCCCCAACTTCAAGTAAAAATAACTTACTTGGAAAAGAGGTCATAGGATCATGGTCGAAGATTGAGTGTCTTCAACAAGTTTTTCTTTTGACCAGAAACTGACTTGGTCAAGAAAGGTATTTTTACTTGAGTTGTAAAAATAAAACTCCTTTTCACGAATAGACAGAAAAAGAATGTGAACTGCTTCTCATAATTCTATTTATTGAGAACAGTCCCTGAAGATATTTGCAATTGTTGGGATCCTGCAATCTTTTACTCAGATCGGTGACTATAAATAGCTCTCGGACGACAGACTTAGGGTTTTTACTTTCCCCAATAGTTCCAATATCTTGGGTTCTTGCTTCCTCTGTTTTCTCCCAATCGTATTCTCCCTCAAATCTCTTCGAATCCAAATCCAATATTCTCGAATCCAACTCAAATCCTTGAAGAAATGGCCGGAGTTGCTTCAAAGTGGGAGAGATCAGAGATGGATGTTGCAATGATGACGACGCTCGTTGCTGCTAAGAAGATTCCGTAGTGCTCCCTGGTGAAGTGGGCCAACACTGAGGGCAGCATTAGCCATCGAAGGAGAAGGAGACGTTTCTGGTTTTCCAGGCGTACTGCTAGTGCGACCTTCGACTACCTGGCCACCCATTCTGAATGAGTGTGCTCAAGCATTTCAAGGTAGAATTGGTGAACTTGGTTCCCAATTCCATCATGATATTAAGCGCATATGTGTACTTGTGTGAGGTCTATATGGGAATTGCTCCAGATTCGGAGCTCTTCAAGTACTATTATGGAATGGGTAAGGATCGGCCGATTGCCGGTAGATGCGGTTTCCAACTCTACGATGGGATGTCAAGGGAGTACATCCTTATGTTCACTTGGTCGTTGTGGCCGGGACAGAGGAAGAAGTGGTTCTACTGGACCGTGACCAAGGATGACAGTCTCAACTTCAAGGGCAAGCTCGCAAAGAAGAAGAAGACTTAGGACTCGGATCCGGAGAACCTCGGCCACTTAGCCCCCTTCATTTGAGCTAACAGGGAGTTGAGAGAAGGAAGGCTAACCGAATAGCATGTGGTGAAGGATTTCATCACATGCCGTACTAGCCCCTGAAGAATCGAACATATCCCATGTAGGAGTACTCTGGGGTTAGCGATTTGACCAGGGACTACGAGGAAGGTAATATTATAATTGATACACTCTTTTCAATTTATGATTCGAGCATATATATTAATCATATTCTTCTGCTCGTAGACTTGCCAGAGACACAGGTTGACACTCGGGTCAAGCTCATATGTGAGAAGGGCCCTACAACCATAGAGGAGGCTTCTCAAATTCTGGCGGTCGTATCTGAAGAGGATAGGGTAAGACATCTAAAGGTAACCTCTAATCCTCTCGTGGGTCTCTTACTTTGGATGATTTGAATTGTGGCTTGTGTTCTCCATGACCACCCCTCATGACTTTATATAGTTCACCGTAATTCTCCTCCAAAAGAAAGTAGGAATCATAATCCTAATAGGATTAGGATAGGAATCCTTATAGAATACATCTCCAAGTCCTAGTAAGTTAGGATATAAGTGACTCATACTCAACACATCGTCGTTCCCACAACAAAGGAGGATGCTGGGGGCGCCCAACGGACGATGGCGACGAAGGGCTCAAGAGAGGAGGAGGGCATGGGGAGTACGTAGAGGAACAACATAGGGCACGGGTCGAAAACAACGTTGTTTCTCCTGGCGTCGTTCGCTGGCGGGAGGCGGAATGGGCGATGGTCGTCCTTGACGTTGTCCCCCGCTATGAGAGTGAGCGCACTTGGAGATCATGGGGAGGACATAGAAGAGCTGCAAGTAGCGTGGATCAGAGACGACAACGCTACTCCGAGGCTAGATGGGCTGAGGTTGATGAAGCCGCCATTGCCATGGCCGGGAGGGAGGGAGAAGAGATAGGGTTAAAATGGTCAAAGGGAGGGGTAAAATGGTCAATTCAAACCCAAAAAATGGCAAATGCTAGATAATTAGCTAGACAGATTGGATGGCATATGATCAATTGGAGTGGGAGGAGTGACAAATCCTAGATGACCGGTCTATGCGATGGTATATGATCAATTTTTCCAACTAAAACAAACCTTCTTGATCATCGGGATGTGGAGCCATTTAACGGGCCACGTATCAATGTGACTTTACATAATACTACCGTACACTGAAAAATACATGAAGAATGAAAGAAACAAGAATTCAATAGCATGTACTATATTGTCCTATATATAGGAATGAGAAAAAATTGCTCACATAATACTACAGTACACTGAAAAATACATGAAGAATGAAAGAAACAAGAATTCAATAGCATGTACTATATTGTCCTATATATAGAAATGAAAAAAAAATTGCTCACATAATACTACAGTACACTGAAAAATACATGAAGAATGAAAGAAACAAGAATTCAATAGCATGTACTGTATTGTCCTATATATAGGAATGAAAAAAAAAATGCTCACAAAAGGTGTTTGATGCTTCACGGCAATTGTAGATAGGAGTAAACGCTTTTGGTAAGGGAGAGAAAAAGAGAAATGCCAAGCTTCCAAACGCTCTTCCAATCGCTTATAAGGTCACGTCGGAATTCCTTTTTTAAAAACTGTAGCAGATTTTTTTCATATTGTATGAGCTTTCTTTGGAGCAATACTACAATTGAAGCACACCATGTAGAAATTATTTTTCCCATTGGATTGAATTCCTTTGTTTTCATCCAAAATTCAGGCCTATTTGGAATGTAGGGATATTACGTGTACTTTATAGGAAAAGTATAGTTCCAACGGGACTCCTCGCGCTCCGTTGTTCCAAACACCCCCTCATTGGATTATGTCATGTAAGGGTATTCTGACCACTACAACAAAACTATGATGTAAAGATATTTTTATTTTGACGCTTTTATATCCGTTTCTACACCGAGGAATGCCTCATATGTAAAGATGCTTCTCAAGAGTTTTATACGACGCGACAAAATCTCTTACTCATAGCCATCTCTCCACCTCCCCACGACTCCCTCTCTCCACCTCCCCACTTCTTCTACCTCCAATCTGCGCTCTCCCTCCGCGCCTTTCCTCCAAACCCGGCGACCGCCCCTCCCTCCGCGCCTGCCGCACCCTCGCCTCCACACCCGGCGCCGTGCCCTCCTCTGCGCCCATCGCGCCCTCGCCCAAACCCGGCCACCCTCCTTCGCACCCACCGCGCCCTCGCCTCCACACCCGACGCGCGCCTTGCCTCCACGCCCAGCCACCCCTCCCTCCGCGGCTCCGCATGACCACGTGAGTCGCGGCCTCGCTTCTTGCCTCCGCCTGGCGCTCTCCGTCGCGCCTTCCCACCACACTCGATGGCTCCGACGACGGCGGCGGCGTCGCCGCCTCGACAGAGCTCTGGCGTCGCTGTCAGGATAGCCCATCCCGTCCACTTGGAGACCTCCAATGAGTGTTCATCTCATCCTCTCCTCATTGTTCCTTTACTAGTTGACAAGCCGCCGCCGCTGCCTCGACAGAGCTCCGGCGTCGCCGTTGGGAGAGCCCATCCCGTCCACTTGGAGACCTCCGGTGAGTGCTCATCTCATCCTCTCCCCATTGTTCCTTTACTGGTTGACAAGCCGTCGCCGCTGCCTCGACAGAGCTCGGCGTCGCCATCGGGAGAGCCCATCTCATCCACTTGGAGACCTCCAGTGAGTACTCATCTCATCCTCTCCCCGTCCCGTCGTTTTTTCTTATAAATGTGTTTTAGTTTTCTAATATTTCATCTACTTCTTGTGTAGTTATGAATCTCTGAAACATACAAGCTTATTGAAGAATACACCAAACTTGAAATGCTGACAATTTTAGCAGAATAAATTGAGGGAGGCACATAAATGAACTCTGCAGCCTTATAAAGCTAATATTTGCTAATCAACCATTCATGTTTATTTTTTGCTCTTTATTTCTTAGTTGGCAGTGGCATCTGGTTAAATTTAGAAAACTATATTGGTTCTTTGCAAGTTTACAAGTTTAAGTGTACTCACTGCTACCTAAATTGTAATGTAACATCCTATATAGAACAGTTTGGTTCATATTGTTATCATTTATACACATCCAAATATTAACAGTTTGGTTCATATTGCTCAGGTTAACGATTGCATAGCATGCTATCATTTTGCAATAAGGCAGTTCTGGGAGAACAAGGGTATCCAACTGTAAGAACCTAACCCGAGATGACCTGGAGGGGTCTCCCAGGACCACCCAAGAGGTCCAACCGAACCACCTAGAGGTCCAACCGAACCACCTAGAGATCTGGGATGTCCTCCGAGACTTCCCAAGAGGTCCCCTAAGACCTCCCGGACGTCCTCCAAGACCACCCAGGAGGACTCGAAGGTCCACCCAGGAGATCTTCAAGACCACCCAGACGTCCCGGTCTCTGTGTGCTGAGCTAGTCCCAAGATCAGCAAGCTAACTCGCACAGACTCAACATTGGTGACATCACAACCATACCACAAACACAAGATGAAGCAGACAAATTAATATTAATAAAGACCTTAAGGTCAAGCTTGTTTACAGAGGTGCCACGCAGGGCTAACAACAAAAGAAAACACTACAGTGGAAACCAAAACACTGAGCAAGGCCAATCGACAAGCCCACCAGCTATCAAGTGGAGGACGTCTCCTAGCACGCAAGGTCTTCCCTGAAATCCTCCTCTGTGAGAACCCAAGGTATTAAACTTGTAATACTTAACTATCTAATTGGTCCTAACATTACAAATGAAATATCCTGATTCTCGGCGTATATGTACTTCCCAGAATTGGAGTACACATACCCCATACAAAAATTAAGCATCCAATCCATACACAAGACGTTACAAGCTTACAACACAAAGGACATACAAGATCATATTACAAAAGTAGGGCCGACCGGCCAAATAACAAGGTAAATAACCAAAGAAGCAGCAGAAACATAAGCCATAAGATGGCGATAAACAAAAGCCAAACGGTTTGCCATTACCCACAAGGCAACCGACAGGGCCGCCAAGCTAGTCGTCCTGTACGAAGTCGGTCTCACAATAGTCGATCCTTTGGGGATCAACCACCTCTGCAACAATTAATTAAGCAAAGCAAATGAGTACAAAAATGTACTCGCAAGACTTACGTGTAGGGTAATAGGCCTATATAAATAGCTACATGCAAGCTTATTTAAGTGGAGTAGGCTCTAGACTCATTTTCACCGTAAAGCAAGTTTTCATTTGCAATAATGTAATAGATTGAAAGCAGTTTTACAATCTGTTTTTATTTGACAAAAACAGCGATATACAAGTAACAACAATAACAAGACATCCTGGAAGTGACTAACCCAATAGCCACCACAACAATAGCATGAATTCTCCATTCATACCACCCACATCAAGTTTTAATTAAATGTTATAGTCTAACTCTTGTAGAGACCTCACCAAGCATGTCCATAACCTAGGACGAGGCTATTCGAATAGTTTGAACCCTGCAGGGGTGTACCAATGTACCCACACGTTAGACCGCCTTTTTGCCTCCAGAATAAGCACACTACCTTTGGTATGCCGGCACGGCTAAGTCCTACGAGACCTTTCCAATATTGTGTATTAACTATGAGTCGCCCATATGGGAGAAAGCCCCATACGTTGATGCGGAGTCATCAAAGATGCTCATCTTCTTATAAAGGACGATGCTCCTCGCAGTGGATAACCTCCACTACTGCTCACCCAATAACCCACCATGCAACTCGGAGCTAACACACGCCAAAGTACTAAGTCAAGAGAGGTCCCATATCCCTCTCATGTGGTTAGCATGCAATAAGCGCTTGGCTTAGTGTCCAAGATGTTCGGTCCTTGTTGACCCGGGCACCATTCCAGTCACACCATAAATTCACACCAACAACCATTGTGCCCAAGTCTAAAACATTTCATTTTTATTTTTCAGTTTTTGACTTTATAAAGTAACAAAGCACAAGGTGCTAAGCATAATAATAATAACAATTTTGTGTGATCACAGTTATCGACTAAGTCGATAACCGCCCAATTCTACCGGTAGCTAAGCATTTCTAAGCATGACACCGTAAAGACAATAAAAGAGCATAATTAAATCACCGGGCTCTAATTCACCAGCGATATTAATAACTTATGTTTTGTGGCAGGGGATAACAATTGAAGGGCAACCATGCAATAGGATTAGCTACCTCTAATCGGGAAAATAAACTTTGACACAAAATCATGCATACATATAATTTGCAAACAAAGTATTAGACTTAAAAATAATGGGACATTTATGATCAAACTGCTTGCCTTGCTGGAGATAACTTTCTTACTGCAGAGGATCACTCTTGAATTCAATATAATCATCGGAACCTATCAAAAGAATCGAGGAGCACAAATAAGAACGAATAACACCAAGAATACTAAAAAATTCAAAGTCATCCAAAAATCATGAAAAATTCACAGTAGGTAGATCATGATTTTACATTAATTTAGGTGAAAGAATTATCCCATTTATATTTAGTATGTGATAGTTATAGTAGTTTGAAACTCAGATTTCAGAAAAATCAAATTATTTCTCATCTGTTACTGTTCATCCGAATTAAATTATTTAATAAAATTTTGTGGGATAGAGGTGGATATAAGGATTACAAAAATGGATAGAGGATAAAATTATATGAATAACCCAATTGGATTCATTCCAATTGGAGTTCAACTGAATTACTTACGAATTTTTGAAGTTAATTCAATTTCTAGTGTAAAAATAGCTCATGCCAGAAATTAATTCTAATTTCGAAATTTTCAGGGACATTAACATGTTTTAAACCTATTCCAAGTTAAAGTACATTAAAAGTGGAAGCCAACAAAATTGGTTCCACCCAATTTAGAGTTACAGAGAAATACTTATGCATTTTTGAAGTTAAAACAATTTTTAGTGCGACAATAATTCGTTTCGGAATTTTATAAACCATGCCCACCTTTTCTCATAGGGGCTGACCTAGTACTCGCAAATACTCTTACTAGGCATTCTAAGAATACATCTACGATGATCATACAGTCAAAATCAATCCCCTTATATGTTCTCACGATTATTTTAGTTAATCATTAACTAAATTGATACCGGTTTAAAGAGAGTTTCTTAACATGACTAGCATAGAAGGTCTAGCTCATGTTAATGATCATTTTTGTTATTATTTTCTATTTATCAAGGAAATTCCATGTTTTAAGTGTATCCTTTTTATAGACATGACAAGACTAAGCTTTATGCTAAGGTGCAACTATTACTGGGTTAACTTCCAACTAATGATTTGTAATCTCTAATTGCCTTACCATCTCATATCCTATTGTTACTATTGCTATTATCTAAACTAGGATATATGGCTTACTGTCATTTAGACAGCCATACACCAAGTCTTGACTCTTAAGTAGTTTGCTCTCTTTTAGATTAATTGCTATTGGCCAACTAATACCTTCTAGCTGCTACTACCAGTTAGAATGCAAATTGCCATTTGCAGTTTGCATTGACAACCACTAATTAACCTAACAAAACCAAGTGCAAGTTAGAAGTAAATTCTACAAATTGGATTCAACTACTAACCTACTGGTCAACTAACTGGGATGAGCCCTACTGCCAAAATTCGGTCAACAGACTTCCCAGTTCATCAGACAACTGAAAAGGAACCTTTGAACTGAAAAGCTAATGCCCAAACTTCACACTAATTCAAGCTTCAGATTTGCAAATCCAAAAGAGGAACCTAATTGATAGCTACAAGGTCTAATGTCCTATTGTTCCTTCAGGTTTTCATCAGCACAACTCTCCTGTTCAAAAACCTGACAACAAAAGTTTTCATCAAAACAAACTTCTCTGTTCGTATGTCCATTCAAATGTTCATCCAACAGACACTAGGAACTTCTTCTGAATTGAAATATCATTGTCTAAACTTCTCACTAATCCCATTGTTCATTTGTTGGAAATCTGGGTGATTCAACAGTCAAACAACAGGCTAAATAGCTTACTGCCTACACTTCTCTCAAGATTCTAACTTCAGTGTTAAACATGCCTATGAGGAATCTAAATAGCATTCAAAGCAGTAATTTCAAATGTTCCTCTATACATATTTATTTATTTTCCTATTCATCCAACCCGACAAGCTTCTTACGAACTGCGGTGTTATTATCTAACTTCCTCCAAATTTTGTTTAGCTCAATTGAGTGACTTAAGTGATTTTCTCAAAGCTTGTTAACATCAGGTGGCTTGTTCAAGGAGGGCACATTGTCAGCCACAGAGGAGCTTTCTGAAAGAGGGGTGCTTGCTGGGCATGAAATGCTTGCTGGGCAGCACAGAGGAGGTGGTGGCTGGTTCAGGGCGGTGGTCGTCGCCGGCGACAGGGGCAAGGCGTGGCGGTGGAGACTACTAAAATGGAATGCCCGGGGAATCAGGAGGCTAGGGGTGGTGGTCTTGGAGCTCAGGAGGCATGGTGGCGGCGCGGCAAAGGCTCGCGGCGGCCGACCATGGACAGGAAAAGGGGCGACGGCGAGGGATGCAATAGCGACCAAAACAGGGAGAGCATGAGCACTACTGAGGTCAGTGGGTCTCACCGGGGTGGTCGCCGAGGTCGGAGAGTTGCCGAGGTGAGCCGGCGACGGTGACCCCGAGCGGCGCAGGAGCTCCAACGGTGGCGGCGACCTAGGGAGAAGTAGAGCACGGGTGAGTGATGGAGGGAGGTAGAGGTGAGCTAGAAGATACTCCTGGCGAGAGGAATTGAGAAAGGGTTCGCTGGAGGAGGCGCGGCAGTGGTGGCGGCGGTGGAGGCCGGAATTGGAGAAGAAGGATGCGCACGGCTCCCTGGTAGACGAACCTCCAAATTGGTGAAGGTGTTCGACTCCAAGAGATGCATGGCGCGCCGTGACGGGGTTGTGGGTCGTCGGAACTCGCCGGAGCAGCCGGAAAGCTTGGAGGCGGCACGGCGGCCATGGCATTTTGGTGAAGAGAAACAGAGGTTGTGGGGAGGGGGGAGGAACGGCCAGCAAGGGGGGCGAGGAAACCTCCATATAGGCGAGGGCGGGGAACCGTGGGCGGAACAGCCGAAACCAGAGGCGAGCTGGTCCAAAACCGGGGGCGCTGCAGTGGACTCCGGCGTGGGCGCCCGGCTGCATCTTTGCGACATCTGCAGCCGCGTGGGGAAGAAGGGCCTGTGGGTGGGGCCCGCAGGTCAGTGGAAGAGGGGGGCGGCTAAGGCGAGCAAGTTGGGTCAAGCCAGGAGGCAAAAAGGACCCGGTCGGAGGAATAGTAGGGGAAAAGGAAAGGCGAAAAGGATTTTCTAGATTTTGAAAAATAAATTTGAGAGATTTAAGGATTTAAATGACACGATGTTTGAGCTCCTAAAATCATGAAAATTTTAGGGCATGCAGAGAACCAAGTGAATATTATGGTGTAAAATTTTTAGAGTTCATGTATTATATTTTTCTCTAGAATTATTTTGAGTTCCTCTTTTTGATGTTTGACTTTCAATTTACTACTTTGACTGATTGTTTTAAAATAGCAATTAATTTCTACAAATTGTGAAATTTTTAGGGTGAGTCTCTAATATGTTCCAGAACCTAGGAAAATTATTCCCAGGCACTGCTCATAAGATTTGCTTGCATTTTAAGTTCAAATTCAATTTTGAACATGCAATTTGACACAAAACCAAATAATCTCCAAAAATTTCAGAAAATCCAAACAAGCATAACAGATCATATCAAATATAAATAACATAGTCCCAGCTTTGACTCCCACTATATTTTCAAAATAGAAATCAATTTGTATTTCTGAGCTATAGAAAATATATTTTCAAGTTTGAAATGGAGAAGGAGTATTGGATTACTAGGTCTCAAATCTAGTCTTTAAAATAAAAAGATTTTCTACATAGGGTTTTATACCCTACTTGGAACTAAGTTTTCAAACTCTTGACAAATTTTTATTTTGTTTGAAAATTTTTATTTCTAAGTTTTGGAAAACCAGGTTGTAACCTAATTGTTTTGCAACAAAAAGTTTTAAAAATGTCCAAAATTTCATAAATGCACAGTAGATGCATAACTAATCCAAATTAGGGATTTTGGGATGTTACATCCTCATAGTGCTCGGAGCACCCTGGGAGGTCTTCGACTGCTGATTAACCAAAGGGCAAAAGCCATGAGTACTTTGAATGTACTCAGCAAGCCATAGCACACAAATTTTAACAACAGTGGCATTGCCACAATTCCATAGTTCATTAGTCAAGTTCAACATTTCTTTGAGTCATGAGATTGCGAGACCAAACGTCTACTAGAGCATGGCTAAGCAGTAAAGCGCACCCATGTTAGTATACAAAGAGATATCCAACTAGGATAACCCAACCTATAGATGTCCAAGGGTACATGTCAACATGCTGTATTCAAACATACCAAGGGGTCATACTAGCAAGCGGTGCTTAACTACTCCCAAAACCATTTTTATAAAAGTAGCCATGCATGTTTATATCAAAACAATATACTTTTGCAAAAATGGGTTCAATATGATCAAACGTCTATGACTTGCCTCCACTGAAGAACTGAGGGTCTTCTACTGAGATAGCTGGGTCCAGGAGGTCTTCGGAAAAACCGGATCCTACACGTGCGAATAAGAACCAAGTAAATAAAACGAATCCACAAAACTTCAACAAAAGAGCCAAATCAAAGCCAAAGAGGAACACAGGATCAAGGCGAAGATAGGAACTTGATTCATTGAATCGGAGCTCCTATCGCAGAAGAAAAAAACTCTACCGAGGGAAGTTCAAGGTTCTGGGAAACAAAAGGAAGCAGGAGGCCTCTCCGATGCTTTATATAGGCACGGGGAGGTCCAAGGAGGAGGACGGTGTATTTAATGCACCTGACAGGAGCAGGTAAAGGAATGAAAGGAGCAGGTAAAGGGGTGACAAAAAGAGGAAAAGACATGGTATGGTGGAAATGATAGCATTTAATGCAGCATTAAATGAATGAAGACTTTTCTCCCCCGCGGTACTGAGACCTGAGAGGGCGGTCCCACAAGAGAGGTGGTTGTGACCAGAGGGGAAGGTCGTGACCGCAAGGGTGGTTTCTGCAAAAAAGACCAAGGAGGAGATTGCTACCGCGAGGGGAGGTCGTGACCCAGAGGGAGGTCCTGGCCTCAAGAGGGTGGTCTTTGCAAGAAAACCGAGGAGGCGATCTTTACAAAAAGACCGGGAAGGGTGGTCTTTGTAAAAAGACCACAGGGAGGTCCCGACCCAAAGAGGTCATGGCAAAATGACAAAAAGAGAAGATCGTAGCCTCAGAGGGAAGTCGCAGCAAAACGACAAAGAGAGGAGGTCGCGGAGAGGAGGGTGGTCTTTGCAAAAAGACCAAAGAGGGCGGTCTTTGCAAAAGACCAAAAGATCCTGAGGATTAGGAGGTCCTGAGGAACAAGGCAAGGCGCGGCGAAGCAGGGCCATCTGATCTTGATCAGGCGATCCACAACGCCTGAGAACGTTCGGACCATCGGAACCTTCCATCTCTATCGGGCCATCCGATTTGGATCAGGCGGTCCTCAAGAGGGGAGGGCGTGGGCTGCGTGAAACGGAAGGGGAGGTCCTAACGTAAAGGAGGTCTGAACCAACGAGGAGGTCCAAACGAAGAGGAAGGTCCAAACAGAGAAGGACGCCTAGACCGGAAAGAGGTCGAAACAGAGATGGAGGTTTAGACCAAAAGGAGATTTAAACCCCATGGGAGATCTAAACCAACAAGGAGGTCTAAAACCACAAGGAGGAGGGGAGCAGGGCTGACAGGTGGGGCCAGTCAACCACACGGGAGGGGTGGTTAAACCAAAAAGGGTGGTCGTGACCAGCAAGGGTGGTCTTTGCAAAAAACCAAAGGGAGGCGGTTTTTACAAAAAAGACTGAGGAGGGTGGTCTTTGCAAAAAGACCACAAGGACGGGGAGGTCCAAGACAGGCTGAAGCGCGCACCCGAACTCGACTTGATCTGACCGTCCGACCTTAATCAGATGGCCCAAACCAGAGGTGAAGTTCGGTCTGCAAGAATAGCACAAATCATTGGACTGTCCAAGCCCGATCGGACGGCTCAGACTGAGCGCGCTCACGCGAGGGGAGAGGAAAAAGGGATCGACGGCGGGGAGGTCCAAACGAGGAGAGGTCTGGACCCTCAGATCCAAACAAGGGGAGGTCTCAACGGTCCAAATGAACACAAGGGAGATCTCAACGGTCAAGACAAACACAGAGGAGGTCCTGACGGTCAAGATGAACACAAGGGAGATCTCGAGCCCGTGAAGGAAAAAGGGTTGAGCGGGAAGGGGATCCAGAAAGGAGAAATTCAACCAGAACCTTGAATTTCGAAAATCAAGGACATTTGAAACACACACCTGAGCTTGGAGCACCTCGGGGGGTGGTCGTGGCCCAAGGGGTGGCCAAAACCAAAGGATGGTCTGGACTGGGAGAGAGGTCCGAACCTCAAGGGAGGTCCAAAGGAAAGGGAGGTCTGAACCAAGGAGAAGGTTCAAACGAAAAGGAGGTCTAAACAGAGAAGGAGGTTTAAACAGCAGGGAGGTCTAAGCCCCAAAGGGAGGTCTAGACTAAAGAGAAGTCCAACCAAAAGTCCCAAGGGGAGGTCAAGGGAGGTCATGACCGAAAGGTGGTCTTACCCGAGAGGGAGAGAGAGGGAGGTCTAAACCCCAAGGAAGGAGGGCTAAGCCCACAGAAAATGGAACGATCGAAAGAAAAGGATTTGCAAAACACCCAAGAACTCTTAGCAAACTCTAGAATAAACCAAACCTGGATAAATTGAAGTTGGATTAATTCATATTAAATCTCCAAATTTTTAAAATCTTCAATTTAAGCTTGAGCAATTCAACAAAATCGAATGGTTATTTTTATTTTGAATTTTTTTCAAAAACTCCCGAAAATTGGGATGTTACAGACCTACACCCCTTAAAGGGAATCCTGACCCCGGGATTCGGGCTGGTTAGGGAATAGGTGCAGGAACTCGGACTTTGCTCACTCTTCCTTTCGACTTCCTTTGAGCGAGACAAAGCCGCAACCGACACTGCACTGACTAGAAACTTACCAGGAACGGAGTGCTAAACTGGTTGGGCTTGCTCCACAGCGACTTGATTCGCTAGACCTCTCGTAGAAGGAAGTGGAGCTCTGGAGGCTTGAATTGAAACCTGGGGTGAGGCTTGCTTCCGCGTGGAAGGTCGAGGGCAGTTGATGGCGTAGTGACCCTTCTGCCGGCAGTTGTAACAGGTGATTACCACGTCATAAGATTATTTCTTCGGTGACAGGTCTCCAATGGATGTGTTGGGAAGCAATAAGTTGGCCGGCTAGTTCACGGTTGTTTCTTGAGGCATTGGCAATCCAGATCTTCTGTATTTATACAGCTGTGATATGTATCTTCGGTTGTTTTTACCACCCGCTGCTGGTGTTATTGTTGCGATTAGAGCAACTTCTAGAAGGTTGTCTAAAGGAAGTGATGATAGTTTTTGCGGGCATTTTCTGGAAAAAGGCCCCATCTCCTGGCACCTAAGACCTTGCACTCCTGCCCTGGGGGTTTTGTCCTGTTGTGATTAGCCACCAGTGTTGTCGCGGGTCATCAGCATAGATGGAAGTAGTGCTAATTCTGGAATGATGATTGGGGTTGCTGCTGGCGCTTGGTTGAGTTGAGGTTGAATAACTCGAGTCTTGGAATTTCTTGCAACATCTGGTCCTTGATTCACCATCTTCCTCTTGTGACTAATGTCTGGCTGAGGGCGGGTAGCTTCTGAATGGAGCACCCCGGGATTGATCTTGTGGAAGTCGGGTTCCTCTGCTTCTTGGAATAACTTGGTAGGAGTACTTGAAGTCATGCCTTCCTTGACTTGGATGAGAGCGACTGGAAACTTTTCATGTGGCATGTTCACTGGACAATCTTTGAGTGGATGATTTCCTTCATAGCTCGGGCAGTTGACTCCGTACCCACTGGTACTATGCCTGATCTCTTCATCACAGATACAGGTGAAATTCTTAGACCAGTTCGGTGGGCTGACCCATAATTGCCTTCGCTCTGCTTGAGCTTCTTCTGCAACTCCATGACTCACTGGACTTCTTATGACGGGTTTGTGAATTGCTAATGCACAGTGGGGACGGTGAGGTTCTTCGATCGATTCCGATCTTTGAGGTTGCCTGAGGTGACAAAAACGCTTGTTGGTGCAAGGAACATTGTTTGACGAAGTGTCCTTCCTCACCACAATAGTTATAGACTTTATACTAGATCATACCCTTCTTGGGACACCTAGAGAAGTAGTGTCCCGTGCCGTTGCAGTTAGCACAATGAGTATCTTGTTTTGGCTTCCCCTTTTGAGGACATCCGCTGGCAACGTGCCCTTGCCCACCATATCTGTAACAGATAACGTGCTTCCATGGGTGGTGATTCTCAGGAAGAACTTGGCTCACGCCCTTGAAATGGGATACCTCCGGTGGCTGGATCCTTGGTAACTCATTCTTCTTCCCAAAAGCACGTACCCCATCCCTGACGCCTGAAGCTACGAAAGTGTTAGAGAATGTAGGTGGATGCGTCCTTGGAAACTTCACCAATTTTAGCTGGCGATCGGTTGTAGGTGGCATGGCAAAGCGACAACGATGGTTACGGTTCACCATTGTCATCAGAGCAACCACAGTCTGGTTTTACTGGGTCATCAAGTTGACTAGGGCTGCAGCAGCCTGATTCTATTGATTCATCATTTGATTCATATTCTGTATTATGACCTTCATTAATTGAGTCTGAGCTACCATAAACTGACCCAAGCCTTGGTCTGCCATTGAGGCTGGTAGAAGTGATGCATTAGGGTTATCACTGGCATCGGGGTCCACTGATCCGCTGATACTTGTTGGGGTACGGGTCTGATCCATCTGAAACAAGCTTCTTAGGCTTAATAGATGAGAGGGAAAAAGCACATTAGGTAAGAGGGAAAAGCACAAGGGGCGAGAGAGAGCAAGGGAAAAGACAGAGCACCCTAATCGGGGAAAAGCATGTCAAACCCAAGAACAAGTAGCCAAAAGGCTACTAAGAGGCAACAAAACTCCAACAGAAGGCCAAAGATACGAACTAAACGGCACTGAGCTAAGGAGGACCACTCTAGGCACTTCTACTTTAACTTACTGGGGTGGGCAACTTAAAACAAAGCTCAATCCTACAGAGATTCCTAAGGTAAGAAGGTCAATTTAGGTTTTTAAAATGCAGTTCCAGAGGGGGTAAGGGGTGAGATTCTAAGGAGGTAAGAAGATATTAGAATAAGAAGAGAACAGAATAGAGGAAGATGAGATGAGAATAGTTACTCATGTTACTATGTTGGTTTTGATTTAGAAAATAGATTTTGAAACTCTTAACTAAAAGGACCATGCTAACTAAGGTTACGTCCTACAGTCGATGAATGCTCTGATACCACCTTGTAAGGACCCGGAGGGGTCTCCCAGGACCACCTAGGAGGTCCAACCGAACCACCCGGAGGTCTGGGATATCCTCCGAGACTTCCCAAGAGGTCCCCTAGGACCTCCCGGAGGTCCTCCAAGACCACCCAAGAGGACTCGAAGGTCCATTCATGCTCACTAAATTTTAAATTGCGATCTGATCTAGCTCTCATGAAATTGCCTGAAGGTGGCGTGCTTCCTTTTTCGCATATGATCCCTTGAACCATCCACAAAATTATAGCTCTCGTATGAATTGGGCCAAGATGAAAAGTAGGAACCACTAAAGTAGTCCATATTAGCACCCCTACAAATTGACTCAACAATCTCTGCTCAAAAGTGTTACTAAAGTGTGGCTTCTACAAACTGAAAGTGTTAACAACTGATAATCCTGTCATGCTCCACTGAAAGAGAACATCATTTAATTTTTGAAGACAATCTTTGGCGGCCAAAATGTTCTGTCTTCACAAAGGTTGCACACTCGATCTTTGAAAGAAGTTTGTTAATGGATGCCCTTCACAGAACAAACCTGCGTAGTAAAAAAGCATTGTCGACTATTCACAGTTGCATGCATGGATCAATCATGAAAAGCTTTAATTAAATGAGAAGAAATGTTATATATTACTATAAGATCTCCTTATAAAGTTAGGGATCCTGAAGTAACATATTTTGGACACACGCGTTAACCACTTCGGGAAGGCAGTATTAGACTATGTCTAAATTAGTAGAATTCCTTCTTGTTTACTGCATACAGTTGACAAAAGCTCTGCAGTTCAAACACATCATTGTCATATTCATTTCAGTCAAATATAAGACATTTTCTACAGAAAGGGACAACTGAATTCTTCAATTATTTGCAATTTGTTTCCCTTACAAGTTACAAACCGTAGAGTTGTGGCAAACAGTTAAATTAAGCATCTGCTTCAATACTTGCTGATAACGATTGCATAGCATGCTATCATTTTGCAATAAGGACCACATTGTGCTTTCACTACTACAGAAAAGGCCTTCACAGACTGTTCAAAAACGTCATCACAGATGGTTTCTTGAGCCGTCTGAGTTTATGGGTCAGTGATGCATGAGATCATAATGAGCGGTTTCAAACCGTGCATGATGCTATACTACCACGAGCGGTTTTAGCCACAAAAATGCGTGATGACTATATATCACGAGCGGTTTCAGCCATAAACCGTGCGTGATATCTATATATCCGAGACGGTTTATAGCTGAAACAAATCTGTGATGACTCTTCTCTATAAAGCCACCAGCGGTATTTGCTTGTGCCTTTAAACCGACATCATATATATATATATATATATATATTTCTATTGTTCCTAGTCCCTTAGCCACTTTAGAACACGCATGACATGAGGAAGAGAGCGACAAGTGGCAACCTCATTGAGCCCTGCAAATTTAAAAATCTTTTGCTGAAGCGTCGGGACATCCAATTACTTGGTTGCTAATACATGATGCCACTTCAATGAGGTTGCGGATCACTGAGCGTCCCGTCACTTTCTTCATGTTAGGTACTCGCCAAACTAAAGTGGCTAAGGACTGTAATACATATAATATATATATATATATATATATATATATATATATATATATATATATATATATATATATATATAAAAAATGTTTTAAAGGCACAAGCAAACCTACGCTGGAGATTTTATAGAGAAAAGATTAGGAATGGAATGGTAGGGCGACATACCTAGGGACGCAAGATAGGAGAACTTGACTGCATGAACACATTTACACGAGACAAATGTGAAATGAATGGCGAGAAGCAACAGATGACATCTTGACAAAATGACAAATCGACAAATAAATCATAACATACATATCACACATTTTATATATATTATATTTCTATTGTTCCTAGTCCCTTAGCCACTTTAGGAATTCGTCACATGACATGAGGAAGAGAGCGACAACGAGGGCAACCTCATTGAGCCTGCAAATTTAAAATCTGTTTGCGAAAGCGTCGGGACATCCAATTACTTGGTTGCTAATACATGATGCCACTTCGATCAGAGTACTGCGGCGTCCGTCACTTTCTTAACACGTAGGTACTACGAAGTGGCATCATGTATTAGCAACCAAGTAATTGATGTCCCGACGACCAGCTTTTAAATTTCCAAGAGCTCAATAAGGTTGCCCCTGGTTGCTATCTCCTCTTCCTCATGTTATGGGCATGACCTCCTAAAGTGGCTTAGGACTCGTAACAATACATATAATATATATATATATATATATATATATATATATATATATATATATATATATATATATATATATATAATTTGGTTTTAAAGGCACAAGCCTTTGCTTGGAGATTTTATAGAGAAAAGATTAGGAATGGAATGGTAGGGCGACATACCTAGGATGCAAGATAGGAGAACTTGACCTGCATGAACACAGTTACACAGACAAATGTGAAATGAATGGCGAGAAGCAACAGATGACATCTTGACAAAATGACAAATCGACAAATAAATCATAACATACATATCACACATTTTATGCATCTATTTTTGCAAATCATCAATCATACATATCAACGACCCATGGTTCACCAAGCAAGTTTCCACTATCAATAGCAGACAACACTTGACACTTCGAATAAGTCATAACTCATAACAATATAACATATCAACGACTCATACATATCAACAACCCAATAAGTCATAACATATCAAGCCCCATCCAAACCCACAAGATGAACTAAGCAAGATGCATAGAATGCACATACACCAATAGCCCTCAGTTTACATCACAGAGCAAGGGGACTATTAATATGAACTAATTATCAATTCAATTTCAGCATAAGACTATTAACATCATTACATCATAGAGCAAGAGGACTATTAATATGAACTAATTATCACTTCAATTTCAGCATAAGACTATTAACATCATTACATCACAAAGCAAGGGACTATTAATATGAACTAATTATCAATTCAATTTCAAAGACATAAGACTATTAACATCATTGAAGCGGTTCAACAAAGAAGACAAGAAGACCAAGGGTGTCCAAACCGGCCACCACCACGAGCACTAGCCATTTTCATCACAGAGCAAGCGGTAAAGACGAGAGGGAGTAAGGTAGGGTGATACCTTAGTACAAATAAGAACCACGGTGGCGACCCCACCACTAGCACAACCCTCATCCATCTCCTTCACCTTGCATAAATCACACAAACATCGGGACACAACTTAAGGCTCAACCATAAAAATCAAACTCAACACAAGACATTAAGCTAACAGATCTAGAGGAGAATAGAGGAGGATGGGGAAAGCAAAGACCGGCCCGGGGCCCAAGCGCAGGAGGCCGAAAGCAGAGAACCAAGCCATGGCGGCAAGCGCGCGCACGCGAGGCCAAGCCCGGTGGCTTGATGGCGGTGTCACCGTAGTTGTGGCACGATCGACACTGCGAAGACACTACTATCGTGCAGTGTTTCTGCGGTGTAGAGTGGTGTCACAACCGGCGGGTGGCGGCGAGGTTGGCGGCGGCGGCGACGGGTCGGCGGTGGCGTCGAGTGGGGAGGAACGGAGTAAATGAGTGGCGAGGTGATGAGTTAGGGTAGGCGCAAACCCTAGCGGAGCTGGGGAGTGACGAGAGTTAGGGCGAGCGCAAACCCTAGCGGCCGGGCTCGTACTAATAAAGAGACTTATCACAGACGGTTCCATAATGGAACCGTCTGTGATATGGGGCATATCACCGACGGTTCCATTATGGAACCGTCGGTGATATGGTTTTTTCTCAAGTATATTTATCTTGTATATACACTTACATGACATGAAGAAATTACATGTTTATATGTCAATTTTGTCATTTAAATCTTCTTTGAAAATTTGCTTTAACTATATATACATACACACACACACACACATATATATATATATATATATAATTTGTTCCACTAAACCGTCTACGATATAATTAATATTAATTGTAACTTCACCTCCAAACTAGATTTTGTTTTTTATATATATATATATATATATATATATATATATATATATATATATATATATATATATATATATATATATATATATATATATATATATATATATATATATATATATATATATATATAGCAATAATTCAACATATAATTAATATAGTAACTTCACCTCCAAACTTTTTTTTTCATTTTGGAATTTTCATATATATGGCCAAACAGCGTGGCCAGTCGCTTACAAAAAGATTAAAAAAAGTAGAAACCTATAAATAAACAAAGTTTTTCTAGTGGCGGAGGTAGGCTGCTATCTCCGTCTTCAATACTTCATAGGCGACGGCGTCGGCATCGGACGGTTCCTGATCATCAGCGAATGAAGCCTGAAATGCGTCCACCCGCTGACGCGCTCATTCAAGTGTCTCTCGAAGACCCTCGGACTGTTGAACCAAGAAGAATTGAGCTCATAGGCTCTCTTCCCTTGCTTGAGGGTCTCGGCACCGTCGACTCGATCGCTTCTTTGCCTCGATTCTGTGATCAAGTGACGGCAAGTCTCACGGAGACGATGCAACGTCGTTTTGGAGGACTACGTCGATGACGTGATAAACTTCGCCGAAAGTGGGAGATCACCGGAAGACACGGCGGAGGAGGATGTCAAGACGGCGGAAGGTGGCCATCACCGCTCGGCAAATTCTCCGCCGGCGAGAGGAGTGAAGACCTTGTTGATCAAGCAAGTGTTCTTCCGCAAAGACGGTTCAACGACACCGAGAGAGGTGCTTGTATAGTGCGGCCAGAAGGCCATCAATGTCGGCGACAAGGAAGAGCGACCATTTACTTTTTTTATAAATATGTGGGGATGATCATCTTGGATGGCGGATGATCCTTTTATAAAACAAGGAATAAATTCGGGCGTGAGATTTAAGAGACGATCGGGAGCCGGGCGGATGGCGATGAACGAGACGATCGGCGATTTAAGAAACTCACCGTGGAGTCAGTAGCAATATTATCACGACGGTTATAACAAAAATCGCCCGTGATATGTGGTAATATCACGACGGTTATTGTTAAGAATAAATGCGTGATGTTTCTGATCGGTTCTTTGTTGAAACCGCCTCGTGATATGTAGTATTATCACGACGGTTATTAACAAGAACCGCTCGTGATGTTTCCTGACGGTTTTAGCTATGAACCGTCGTGATATTACCTCTTCACGAGCGGTTTTTAGCGCAACAAGAATACGCAGGCGGTCTCTAAACCAAAACCGCTCAGTGATTGCATGTAATACATACGGTTTTGGTCAACCGTCTGTGATGAGGCATCCAGTATTAGCCTTTTGTAGTAGTGTTTATTAGTGCTTTGGTACTTCATGTCTCTGCTTAGAATTACCCTTAATCTCTCTAGAAAGGAACTACTTGTGATTCTTTTCCAAGACAGTTGAATGGTTGAAGTTTGATAACAATTACTTCGAGGTACGTGCCCTTCTGCCATATTTTACATACTAGATAATTCATCTGATTTTGTGAGATCTGAGCTGATTGCAATACTTTAGGAGATAAAAGAGAAAAGTGATCAGGATCTTCTAGTCTTGCCTACAGATGCTGCATTATTTGAGGACCCAGCATTCAAGGTGTTACTTTAAAGACTACGCTGAAGCTCATCCTAAACTGAGCAATCTGGGTGCAAAGTTCAATCCTCCTGAGGTCAGTGTCAGCATTTCGTCCTTAGTTTTCCAACATTAGGTCAACCTTTAGTTTACATTACTAGCAAATTCAGCTGGGTGGCAAGTGATAACTTCTTCTAACACAAAACAACCTGGTATATTACATTCTTCTAATTTCATCAAAAAAAACTTGTCATCTTACACTTTTCTAACCAGGACATTTATTTCTTTTTCAACCGGCTTTGCAGGATAATTGAGGACTACAAAGATAATGCAATGGAGATGGAGGAGCTCATGTATTTGTTTATCCCTGGACAAAGCTTATGGATAGATTCCAACTATTTAGAAAAAAAAATTGTGTCAATCCATAAGATCTTTTCCTGATGTATCATCACCTTTTTGTATGGATGTTTGATTCAGTTATGAACTCCACTTGCTGTAAATTCAAATGTTTATTGCTGCTATGAAGTGCATGCATGCTCTACAGTTTTCTTAGTTTGCTGATTATGAGAATATTATGCTTCCATGTGACGACATGTGCTCAACTGTTTTCTAGTTTGTTTTGGATGAGGTGGAATAATGCCTTCATATGACGATATATGTTTTTATTTGTAGCAAAATGCACGAATCAAATTCGAAATAATCCAATTAAATTTGAAATAAAAAAAGTTTACAGTAAGATGTCCAAAAGACGCTTTTGCATACCTAGAGACGTATATAACGTCTCTACAGAATGTGTATAAATTGTGCACATATGAATTGAATATATTTGTAAAAGCGTCTCTATGTTTGTTGGCATGCAAATCGGACGTGTCTATATCAGTAAAGACGTTATGTAAGTGTATATACTAAAACATCTCTACATACATAGATATGAATTTTAACGTCTCTATAAAGTGTCTTATATCATGTACACATGTTTTACAAGCGTCTCTACGGTTCTTGACACGGTCCGTGGGGAGACGCTCCAAGGACGCTTTATCAAAACGGGTCTACGATCCTCTAGAGATGAAATAACACGTTTCTAGCTTATAGATTGAACGTCTCTACATGGGTGTTGTGTTGTAGTGGACCCGACCATGTTACTGGGTATTTGTGTTGCCGCATTTTTTTCTTGTATCAATCAATCTATTATATTATTAAGGCGATAAAAAACTATGAAGTTCGCTTTCATAGTCTAAAAATTACCACGTTAATCGGAGTTCAAAGAGAAAGATCTACACCGTTGTGTTTTGGTGGATCCAAATTATAACGGTTGACATTAATCATATATTAATTGTTTTTCTCAGTGCACTTGCAATCACTTTCATTAAAATTTGCTAGACTTAGTTTACTTATAGAGTATTAGTTTCCTTATAGAGTTATTAATCATTCAAATCAACGCTTTTCTTGGTTTGCAGCAGACCAAAAACCATGTAAATGGGTGTCCTGTCAAATTTTGACAGTCCAATCTTTAAAAATTGTAATCGACCCTCATCTTCTCCGAAAAACACTACAGAGATGGTATTAAATGTTCAGACATACAGGAAGCAAGCATTTGAACAATGGAATGATTTGCAGTGCTAGTCAAGGACTTAATATTTCTGAACAACAATGTTGTTATTATTATTATTTTAATTTGGCTAGGAGGCTCTAAAAATTCTTTGTTAGAAGGAGCGAGCATCCGGTTCGAACCCAAGGCAGGGTGGTTGACGCCATGACTTGCCAAACGGGCGCCCTGCTCTCACAGCAATGATGATTACTATTTCTTCCTTCGTACTTTTTTAGATATCGTTTTAGAATGCGTGCTGTTAATATTTTAAAACTTTGACAACTAATATGCACAAAAGCATTTGGATTTGTGACGTGAAAATGATATCACTAGATTGGTTATCAAAAATACTTTCATATCATTATTTTTTTAATGATTTTTACTAACAAATAACTAGAAAAAATAATAGTCAAAGGTATATATAGGAGACAATGTTGATATAAAAAATGACAAGTAAAGAAGAACAGCTGTAGTACTAAATTATTGAAGTCAATGACAACTTACTTGTTTAAGTAAGTTGTGTATTGTGACATAGGACTTGTGAGTCAATCTGTGGTGGAAATATATCCTCTGCATTGAAATGTTCAGTGCAAATGATTTACAATGCTACCTATTAGAAGTCGATCTTCGTCGTCCGATAAAAAAGTAGAAGTTCATATCAATTAATTCAGTGTCATTGCTACAATAAAATCATTATCATAAATATTTTACTGTTTTTACAATATTAATGTGGAGCACATGGAACTTTCTTTCTTCTGCTATTATCTGCAGAGATCATGTGCGGCTAGCAGATCATGCCAGCCTTTGTCGGAGATGCCTTTGTCGGAGATCTGGTAGGACCAGTCAGAGATCATGTGCAGCTAGCAGATCATGCCAACCTGTGTCGGACATTTGGTAGGATCAGTCTGACGTTCTGGCAGGTCGGAGTTAACAATTTTGAGTCAAAGATTGCCTTCGTTGTGCTGATTAAAAGGGACAGGAACATTTGAACCTTGCAGGTCTCCTTTTTGGCTGCACAGTTAGGAGTTTTTTTTTTCTTTCTTATTTGGCACTGAATAGCGTGACAATAGCAAATATAGTTTTCTCCGAAAATCATAGCCAATGGTGGACCCTGGATTCTTAGGAAAGGTATTTAGATTTCAGAGCTAGGTTGTCCAGATATGCTGATACCAATACGTCGATAACGTGAGATGTCATTTCTCCAACAATACTGATACGACGATACGCGTATATATAACAAAATACAAAAAAAAATATAGAAATTAATGATTTCATATGAGGAATTGAACGATATAAGGCAAGCATAATGACATGAATTAAATAACAAATTATAGATATCAATGACAGTTGAGGAGGTGGAAACTAGGAATAGAGCTATTTTTGCTCCTAGCTTCTTATTTTGCTGAGTCATGCTATTGTTGCAGCATGCGGCCAAGACTTGTGCTTGGTGCTTGACCATTGTTGTTTTCTCTATTTTTCTGTTCTGGGTTGTACCAGCTATACCGTTAAATCTTATTTTCTTCCTCTAATAGTGATCGGTAGATGCTATGTCTTCTTTTTCAAAAAAAAAAAAAACTTGTGCTTGGTCTTGGTCGTTGTTGTTTTCTCACTTTGTTCTGTTCCATGTTATAGCAGCTAAACTGCTAAAACTTATTTTCTTCCTCTAATAGTGATCGGTAGAGCTCCTGCCTTCTTTTTCAAAAAAAATTTGACAGATGCATACCTTGCTGATCCTGCTCTTTTTTTGCTTTTTTTTTCCATCAGTAAGAACCCCATCTAAGAATGTTCTTTCCATAGAGCAACAATTAGCATGTAAACATATGTAACAAGGCCCCAACTATTTGTTCATTACCTAAGGCAAAGATTATATTTTTGTACCATCACGGACACTTATGATAATGGTAGGATGCTGCTGTGCATCCGAAGCGTGGTATGGGATACATGTCGCCTAACTAGTCTACCGCAGTGTTATTCTTGTAATTTCGAACACGAGAAGGCAAAATTTGCTATTCCATTTCAAAATAAGACCAAATGAGTCAAAAACTACTACAATACCTCTTCACCTGGCCCTCGCCATTCATTTCACCTTTGTCTGTGTAACCGTGTTCATGACGGTCAAGTTCTCCTCCCTTGCGTTCGAGGGTCATACCATTCCATTCCTGATATCTTCTCTATAAAATCTCCAAGCAGCGTCTGTTTGTGCCTTTAAAACGGCTATATATATATATATATATATATATATATATATATATATATATATATATATATATATATATATATATATATATATATAGAGAGAGAGAGAGAGAGAGAGTTAGTTAGTTAGTTCGTTCGTAGTCCCTTGTTAGCTAACTCGAGACCTGAATTCAGCTAGCTAGCTCGCTCCTTGGGTGTTCATAAAAAACGTGCAGGTAAACCATGACCTATTTCATCGAACCTGACATACTAGAGTGTGTGAATTGCTTTATGTCATGGCAACCCAAGTTTAGGAGGATTCTACAAGCACTTAGAGGATTGGGCTTATAGAATCCTCCTAAACTTAGGTTGTCGTGGCATGAAGCAAATCACACACTCCAGTGTGTTAGGTTCAATGAAGTATGCCGTGGTTCACCTGCACATTTAGGATAAACGCCTAAGGAGCGAGCTAGCTAGCTGTATTTAGGCCTCGAGTTAGCTAACGATGGACTACGAACTATATATATATATATGAAGCTAGTTTTAAAGGCACAAACAGCCACTGCTTGGAGATTTTATAGATAATAGATCAGGAAATGAATGGTAGGACCCTGAGACGCAAAAGAGGAGAACTTGACTTGCATGAATACGGTTACATAGACAAATGTGAAATGAATGACGAGAGGCAGGTGGAGAGGTGTTGTAGTAGTTTTTGACTCATTTGGTCTTGTGACTATCACCGATGGTTTCTTAGGACAAACCGTCTGTGATACATCAGCTATCACAGACGATTTTATCTACAAACCATCTATGATACATCAGCTATCACAGATGATTTCATCTACAAACCGTCTGTGATAGCCAACTATCACAGACGGTTCTGAGCTAATAACCATATGTGATAGTCTGCATCACAGACGGTTCGAAAACCGTTTGTGATGACCTCATTTCATTACTAACCCATAAACTCAGATGACTCGTGAAACCGTCCGTAATGATATTTTTGAACCGTCTGTGGTGATCTTTTCTGCAGTAGTGTTGTTTACTGCATATGTCTACACAATTACGGTCTGGTACAAATTGTTGAGCAAACTACTCGTACTGAAACGGCCAAAGAATTAAAAGGTGATTTGTCTAGTAGAAGCTTTTACTTGAGGATATTTGATTGCCAACTTTATGCACATGTTCGTAAATCGTAAGGACAAGTTGGAGAGCCACTTGGTAGTAGTCCGTGCATGCTGTAGATGTGGCCACACTGCCAAAAATCTGTGATGCACATGAAGGAAAAACCTACCAGATGGGCCAAGAAATTAGTGGCATCAAGATATACCATTTTACTAAAAGTGAAAACATGATATTGCCAATGCATTTAGATTCTAGATGGATCAAGGCCTGGAGTGGAGCTCGTGGATTTTGCGCAACCTTGTATGCAATTTCCATCTTGATATTAAAGATCTAACTCCACCAAATAAGTAACTATTTGCAGGTTCTAAATAAAATTACAGGGATAAAAAAAATCGATGGTAACCGGACGGTTACCGCTACTTACCGGTCCGAGCCGAAAAGAGGTGATTTTTGTACATATTGTAGTGAAATATTCTTGATGTAAATGCTTATAGAGGACCCAACAAACACAAACTATGAGGAAAAATATATAAAGACAAAAAATAACAAATCGAAATCGACAGGAGAAAGACCGGTTACTGGCTACCAGCCTAGCTCTGGTAAAATATCAAAATATTGATACGCAGTTCCCGTTTTGATATTAGCTCTGCAAGGCGGAAAAATCCCAATTATTGTTATAGCGGAAGCATGCTACAGTACCTATGAGTACAACAGTGATTTGCTACCTTGTTTTTTTTTTAATCGATTTGCTAATTATTATAGTGTCTAAGCATTACATTGTTGCTGTTAGGAGTGGATATCGAGTCAGGTGCTAATCTTATCGAGTTTTTCACGAAATTAACATAGTTTGATTTAATATCATTTTATTTATAGTTTACAAGTATTTTTAGAACCGAGCTACGAGCCGAGCCGAGTCAGAGCAAAATTCAAGTTTATTCAAAATTGACTCATTTCAATGTTTAACCAATTAATGAGTGTAATTAGAGCAATTTTGAGCCGAGTTAACGAGCTTTTTTCTACCCCCTAGTTGCTGTAGTGCCAATGTTGTAGTGCTTAGACTAGCCTTGTACTCCCATGATCAAGAATATATGATATTTTGGACATTGGCAAGGTTTCTAATATGTAACTTGGACCATTACTTTTTATATGAATATGTTTATAAAATTATTATATTATGAAAATATTTTTCATGACTAATCTAATGATACTATTTTCACATGATCAAAACAAACAGTTTTTCATATATTAGTAATCAAAGTTAAAAAAATTTAACTGCATGCTTTCTAAAATCGTATATTTCTGAATGGAGTGAGTACAGCTGTGCAATGCATTTTGATCTACTACAATTAGTAAAGAGAAAGACACGGTACTTTTCCCTTGAAGAAATTTGATCTTTTCCCCCGGGATCCAAATCCCCTGCACCCTGTTTTCTTTTACACCATGCGATTCTCGGACATGACTCCTCTTTACAGCTGTGAATGACAAACAAGTGTAACGGGTACAAAGAACACTAAATATAGACCATTTTGGATATTGATGTGCACGGAAACAATAAGAGTAGATGCAGTGGATATCGTTCATCTTGTATCCTATTTTTTTTCTCAGAATTGGAGTTGGATACGGACAGTGCCGGATACGAATATGAATGTGGATAATCTTAGTCACGAATACGGAGCAAATACATGCTGAACCGAATACGGATTGTCTCGGTCACGAATATTTAGTCGGATACTGTACAAAAACATAAACCATATATATCACACATATAAAGATCAATCAACCATACTACATGTCCAAAATGCAACTACATTCGCAATTTAACAAGCAAATTTAGCTACATCACACTATCACGACGGCTAGCTAAAGAAGTAGTAGCAAGTAACAAGTAATTATAGTGATAACAGTACAAAAGATGTCCAAAATGTAACTAACAAACTACAAAACATGACAGTTACAACATATACAAAACATACATACCAGTAGCAAGTTTGTAGTGTCCCAATTTTTGAGTTTTTCATAATCTTTTACTTAAAATAAGGTTTTATAAAAATTTCATGATTTTTCTAGAATTGAACAAAACTTAAATAGAATTTTCAGAAAATAAAATAATTTAATATAAATAAATCAAGCATCAATTAAATTTAAAAGTATTTTATTTAAGTTCCTTATGTTCAAAAGTATTTTTATAAATTTTGTAATTTTTTGAGTTCATTTCCTATTTTTATTGGCTTATTTGGATGGCACCGGATGAACTTACGTTCATGTCATGTATTATTGAAACATAAAGTGAATCAGGAACCTTTTCTGATGCCTTATTAATTTTCAATGGAAAATTTTCACAGTGCCAAATACTATAAAGGCATATAAATAGAAAAATAGCATTCAATGTGAGGCTAACAACTAGGTTTTGGGCCACTTGTTAGTGAGACACTAACATTATTTTCCAACACGGTGTGACAAAGTCGATCTTGCCAGAGACTTGTCGGAATGGCTGGAACGAAAGGTGTCCTATGTCAGTCGTGACGGAGCACGGTCGGAGGAATTGTGAGGAAGAAGGTCGTTTTTTGCCATGTCATCATCCATGTCGGCTACAAAGGACACGAAGTCAACCTATTCCATCAACTAACTGAGAATATGATCTGTGGTGCAAATGGGGACAAGTTTAGAGGACCAAGAAAATAAAATGCAAGTTGAGGTACTCACTACACCATGACATAGAATTAAGGGCAATTAACTGCCGGAAAAAAATAGGATGAGTGGCAAAACATGTGCCGGCAATGTCCAAGAGATTACGGGTCCCGTTATCTGCCGAAAATAATTATTGTCTAGAACAACTTATCTGCCGGCAATGTTTTTATGTTAGCTACAATACATCTGCCCTTGAAAAAAGTCAAGTAGGTCAACGTAACTGCCGGGGATAATAGCCAAGTCAACTAGGTCAACGTAACTGCCGGGGATAATAGCAGTTACTGTCCACTGTTTTTAATTAGAGGTAAATAGGGAATATTATTATAAGACCAAAATGTAACATCCCCAAGTTAATTAATGATAATTAGTATGCATCTTATCAGCATACATGACATTTTGGAAATATTTGCATAAATTATTGCACTTGAAAATCTTAATCAAAGATTAAACATACACTTTCAATTTATGAACTCCAAATAAAAAGAGCAACCAAAAACATTTGATTATCATCTAGAAATAATTTATTTAAATATTACTTTAATTATCTAAAATTAAAATAATTTTCCCAAATTTTTGGATTACTTTCAAACCTTAGAAAATTCAAACTCAATCCAATAACCTATTTCGGTTGTGGATTTATTTTTGTACAAAATATTTTGGGAACAGTAAGGTTTAATAATTTTTCGAGACACTAGGCTGTCCTAGGAACACCTCTGAATTATTTCAGAATTTTAGGAATTTTATTCCTATTTTTAAATCCCCAGTCAAACCTTGTGAGCTTTGGTCAAACTGAATTCAAAACCTAAACTAGCACTGTTGGCTCGACCGCACCCTGGCTTGAGCCTGACGCACCACCTCACTTGACCGGACCACTTAAACGCACTCGCACGCGGACCGTTTGATCATGATCGGAGGGCTCAAACGGAGTGGGCCGTTCGGACCGTCCGAAAACGACCACTCAAATCTCGACCATCCAATTTAGATCGAATGGCGCGTAATGGTCGGAATTTGTTCGGACCATCCGAAGATCCCGTGCAATCCTGACCGTCCAAATCCAATCGTGTGGTTATCGAACGCCCTAGAGCTGATCAGACCGAGCCACAGCCTGTTCCGAGCCACACCCAACCCTTCGCCATTTCGGCCCAGTCTTGTTGGCCCCTCTCTCTCTGTGCGCGCGCTCAGATCCTGTCCCCACCGTTGGATCGTAATTCAACGGTCCGATGTTGTGTGGCTTTCAGACGGTCCGAACGTCCAAAGCGTTCTGAGCCGTTCGATCAAGATTGAACGGTTGGATCTTAAAGTCCTATTCGACAGCCCGAACGTTCACCTTGATCTGGGTTGTTCGTTTAAATCTGGACGGTTGGCTCTTGTGGTCTGATCGTGCGCGTCCCTTTCTTTTCACTAATGCGTGGGCCCCACCGCCACTGTCGTCTCCGACCCGATCTCCTTCCTCGCAAAGCCAGCGCCGCTGCCGCCATTGATAGTCTCCAAGCTCCATACGACAATGGAGATTTTCCAACTAAATCGCCTCGGATTTGTTAACCAAATTTTATCTCTAACTATTCCGCAACCGTATCTGTTGGAATCTTATCTCAATTCGCATTCTATCTCTAAGATCCAACGAACCTGAGTTGATCCCGATTTGGGGATTCCTTATCCTGTACCTCTCGTGCCCTATAAATAGTATCCCCGGGTTCGCGATCGCGTCCACAACTCAAAACCGCCACCTTCTTCCACCTTGAAGCCCTAGCGCCGCCGCTATTTGAGTTTTAGGGTTCTTCGCCGCCGTCGGGTTTTCTTGAATTCTGCCGCCACCGGTGACGCCCTATCTTCGTGGAGCGCACCATCGCCTTCCCATCACTCGAGCAACCTCCAGAGCCCTTCGCCACCGCCGGAGCTTCACCAGAGCCCCCATCCGGCAAGATCGAGCCTGCTCTGCCGCTTCAACCTCGCCGCCGGCCACCTCAGTGCACCCTGACCACCTGGAGTTGGTTCATCGGATGCGCATTAGTGAGGGCTACCTCCTGGTACCATCCACTTCCGCTGGTGAGCCACCGTTCGCCGTTGTCGGGTAGGTCCGAGCGCCGCCGCCGTCATTCTGACGTGTCCGCTGACATGGCTCGCCACCTCAGCTCCTTTGCGTGCGTGTCTGCCCAGTTATTGTAGTATTCGCGACGGTTATTTACTTTTTCCTGACGGTTTTACACCGACGCGAAAAGTGCAGCCTGCATCGTGTTTCTTTTGGTCAGCGACGAAGCGGGCCCCACTGGTCAGACCGCCCGTCTCTTGCCGCAATTTCGCTTTCTTCTCCAAAGCGATCCTCCGCCGTCAATCCGCGCGTCCGACCTCCATGGCGACGGACTTGGGGCGTTTTGCTCTCGGGATCGGCGCACTGAGGCGCCTTCCCAAAGCTTCTAGGCATCTGTGCGTCCTCTCCTTCTTGTAGATAGTTGTCGTGCCGAGGATCACTCTCGATAATACCAGACTCGTCAAAATCTATTAATCGAGTAAAGCGGCGAATAAGAACAAATAACACCAAATGTAATCAAATTCAATTTTATCAACAAAGCATACACAGCAGGCATAACATAGTTTTTAAAGAATTATGGGTGAAAGTTTCAGTCCAAGAGGATTTTATTTGAATCTTCTATGATTTAAACAAGTTAAAGGCACAATTAATCAAATTAAATAATTATCACAAATTTCTGGAACAGCAATAAGAAACAAACTTATACCAGATTAAAGTACAGGAAATATTAGAATTAACAAAATTAATTTTACTTAACTTGGAGTTCGGATGAAATACTTATGAAATTTTGAAGTTTAAACTATTTTCTAGTACATAAACAATTCATTTTTAGCATTAATCCAAATCCAATAGTTTCTGGAACAATAACATGCTTGAAAACTAATCCAGTAAAAAGTACATTAAAAATGTAAACCAACAAATTGGTTTGATTCAATTTGGAGCAAAATTGAATTAGTTATGAATTTTCCAAGTTTAATTAATTTTCAATTCAAAAGTAATTTAATTCGGAAATTCTAAATGATTTTAATACTTTTCTTAATCGTGCTCAGCCAGCCACGATCACTGACCAGTGGGACCGAGACGAGGGCGCTCACTGGGTCAACTTTGACCTAGCCCAGGCCAACAGCGACGTTGAAGGCGATGTGAGTCGTTCGATCTACATTGTACGGTCTACGTTGAGGATATCTTCGAACGGCTCTACGATCTGGACCGTTGAAATCAAATCAGATGGTCCACACAATTGGATACGTTCGGACGGTCCGAACATCATCGCTCAAATCGGGTCGTAGAAATTGAATCGGACGGCCCAAAATCGATGGCGAAGAAATGAATTAGGATTTTGATTTTCTGTTTTGACCAAAACTAGGCAAGTTTGACTAAGCTGTTAAAAATAGAAATAAATTTCCAAAAATTGTGAAATTTTTTTGGGTTCTCCTGGGTTCACCTAGAACTTAGGAAAAATAATTTTGACTATTGTTCATATTTTAATTGCCAGATTTAAATTCCTTTTTAAATCTGTTTTAGAGACTTAGCTAGAATTTTAATGACATCAAAATAACTTCTAAAAATTTGGGAAAATTATGTTAATTCATGATAATTTATCTAGTATTTTACAAAATTATTTCTAGAGACTTTAGTACACATATTTTTTGAAATTAAATAGAATCTTGATTTCAAGTCAAAAGTTTGAATTTTAGAAACAAAAATTTGAAACCAACTACAAACTTATGAATTTTCAACAAAAGTTCTTTAAATTCACATACTTTTATACATTTGAAACACAAACCATTTTTTCGGATGTTATAGGGCCCGAGATGGCTGTGACACACACCTTGATCAAGTAGAACTGGCTCTGCCTCGGTCTTGACTAGATAATTAATTTAATTGTACCTTAAGGACTTTAACCGTATAAAATTCATAACAAATTCAAATGAACTCCAAATAAACAAAAATTTAGGCAGGAGAGCAAGTCGGGCGCGAGAGGACACAAAACCTACTGAATCAACTCTATATATCCCCAAATTAGCCAATCCTTTCACCCAGCCTCCACCTGCCGCCTCCACCTCCTCCAGCGGTCGCCTCCCCCTCGCCTCCTCGCCCAGCTCCACCCGCCGCCTCCCCCTCGCCTCCTCGCCCAGCTCCATTCTCTCTCCCTGGCAAAAGCTTTGGCCGGAGCTTCCACTTGGCGCCATAGGGTCCCTCCCACGGCTCTTTCCCTGGGCACAGCTTGCCGTGTCTTGGCTCGACCCCATTCTGCAAGGCTCCCGGCCTTCGTCTGCTGCCTTGCTCGCCCCAGCTGGCTCGCCTGTGCCCTCCTAACTCGGCTTAGCCGCCCTCATGGCAGCTCTTGGGCCTTGACCTCGCCTCTCTGCTTGTTCCTCCTCGATTCAACCCCTTTTCTCCTTTCTCCCATTGCCCTCCTCAAAGACCGCCCTCTTCCCCATTGCCCTACTCCCATGGCGGTTTGTTAAATATCTTGCTAATTGTTGCTTGTTGAGTTGTGGTATCATTTATGCCTCAATAGATTGATTTCTCTTGTTAACAATCGCTTGTTGAATGTTTTACAGGAAATGGTTGAAGGTAATGCAGGAAAAAAAATCTTGTGTGCTCATCAGATTGATCCAATAAAATGCAGGCATTCTTTCTTCGTTCTCATTTATAGTCTTGAGTATACTAGACTAATGACTCACTTTTCAGATATTATGGAAAGCCTACTTAAAGATGGCTTACTTTCCAGGGCAAGCAAGGATGGTTATGCTGTTAATAAGGTCAAACTAAGCAACATTATTGTTTACCGTGTGCTATATTGTTCTTCACTAAAATGATCATATAACGATTTCAGGTTACCGATCCCGGAACTGAAGGAACCAAAAACAATAATGGTGATCTGATGTATATGAAGGTGACCTCTCTTTTACCCTTGACTTGTTTATTATGCATGTCATTTCCCCTGATATGTTATTGTTGTTACAGGCATTATACCATACACTTCCCATGGATTATGTGACAAAATGGTGCAAGATGGATACGTTAAGAATTCAGTCAACTGAAGATTAAGTAACTACTTGAACTTATCTGTAGAAGTCTGAAATACTTTTTTAGAAGTCGGTCACTTACGTTATTTGAAGAATTGTTGAACAGCTTCCCTTGAAGAAGGATAACCATTGCATCATGAAAAATCATGTTTAGCAGTAATGCTTGCATGTGGATCTTTCTTGAAATATAGACATCAGCTGGATGTCTGGATTCCTTGAAAATTATCCTGTCATATTGTTGTCCCCAGTATATTGTAATGAGCCTAACACTAATCATATAAAATTGATTAGATGATCATGCTACTATGCACCATCTCTGTTATGCAAGTGCTTGTGTGTTAATACCTAATAAGTGCATTGCTTATTTAGGAATTAGAGATACAAAATGGTTGTGGTTGAGCAAATTCTCCAATTTTTTCATAGTACCTCACTCTTGCTGTGTTCCTTTGGCATGATTTCACATCATAATGGAATACCAATTGAAAGATTGTTGTATTTCTTTAGCAGACGAGTTTACAATAGAAATATTTTTGTGCCTCTTATTGTGCTTAGTCAGGTCAAAGGTATTCCTTGTGGAACAAAAGGTGATGTAATGATCAGCTTTGACAAGATAGAGGTATAGTTCTATCTGCTTTTCATTTGCTTTCCGTCAACAAAAAAAAAATTCATTTACTTGTTTACGATTTGCTTGATCCACTACGGGCTTGTAGGTTGTCAATCGTCTCCATAAAGAGTTTGTTTATGAAACCCTACTCAATTATGCTGTGCATTATGACAGGACATGGATATATGTCAAAATTCATCATGAGATAAACCAATTCTGCAGTGCTCACAGTTTGAAGCAAGTTTACATTGACATGTTTGATCAGGTTGGTGAATCCTTTTAGTTAATCAACTTTTTGTTCTTTCTATTATGCAGCTATGCAATACAGGAGACCTTATACCTGCATTACTATTCTCTATGAAGCTCTTTCTAGGTGTGCCTACGATACAATTATACCATACTGATGTTTTAGAATTAGATTAGCTAAACAGAACCCTTACATTTGTACCATCACCCATCTCTCCCCCTGCACCATCTCCCTCCTCTTTTTACTATATACACACTATTTATACCATGTGTTTGTATGGTACATCATTAAGGTAACTTTTACCATATGGCTTTCCTATTCATTAAGAGTTTACTGAAACTATCGTCATCTTAATTCCATATCATTTTAATTTTACCCAACATTGTAGTAACCAGCTATTTAGAACCATTGTAGAAGAGTACAATATAATGAAATTTTGTTTCTTGAAGGAACTCCTATAGGCAGGAAATCTATTTTAGAAGTTAGAAGTGCTTGTCAAGCAACTTTGTGTGCCTTTCATTAAGCCGTTTAAAGTAATTTGGTAGGATAATTTACTTCTATTCTTTAGTGCGTATGTAACTCGCTCTTTGTACTTTCGGGGCTAAGAGGTATCCTATAAAATTGAAAAGCAAGGAATCGAGGTTTATAATGGAACCAAGATGTGCGCTCTTTATCTTGACACTTCTCGGGAGAAGGAATCATGGTGTAAAGCACTTCGCCTTGCGACTACGGTGGACAAGGATAAACCGATACCCCATCAGTGCGCTTTATGCATCATTGGGATCTTTTCTTGTTATTGATTCCTTTAAGTAGAACTCGTGGATATTCAAAAAATGAATAGGCGTAGTCATACATTCTCTGCTTTTATTGACTTTTCCATCGACCATTATATCTGTAGTTCGAAAACATCTGTGGAGTTAATAATAATAGTTATTTGATGTTACCTTTCAAGCAATTGTCTGAACTTTCACTCCTGTTTGATTCCTAGTTATTAAAAGTGCATCTATTTTAAGGAGGCATATGTGTATTAGTTCTAGCTAGTCTAATAATCTAGAGTCTAATGTCCTGATTAGTGATGCTTTTAAGTATTTGGGAAAAGAGACAATCGAATGCAATTAACTGCCGGCAAAACTCTTAACTGTCGGAAAAACAACTAACTGTCGACGAAAACCAATTTATCTAGGGCACTTAGCTCGCAGGGAAAACGACGATCAAGGGCAAGTTAGCTCACGGCAATACCTCTAGCTCGCCGGGAAACTCTAGCTCACGAAAAAGCCAACTCTCGGGAAGCGATAGCTGAGGAAAATCAACTTTTCTAGGGTAGTTAATGCCGAATACACATATCTCGCTGAAATGTTTTTCCGTGACACTTTAGGGCAAACCATAAGTCTTTGGGAAAACTAATTGCTTGGCAGATAAATTGCCTTTGAACGCAGTTTTTCCCGGCAGTTGCATTGCCCTTAATACTATGCCATGGTGTAGTGACTAAAGTGGTACAATCTCACAAGTTTAGGGAGCTATAGTGCAATTATTAACCTATTACGTCAACTAATGGAGGAAAGGAATTGCGGTGCAAACGGGAACAAGTTTAGGGGGCCGAGAAAGTAAAATGCATGTTCAGGTAGTAAAGTGATACAACCTCACAAATTTAGGGAGCTACGATACAATTATCTCATATACAAATCATCAGACCCTTAGTTCGAACTATCATCAAACTAAGGGTATACCAAAAAATTCTCTAGGTACAAAATTTCATGCGAATCAAGGCACGAGGTGCACTGATTCTATGCAAGGAGTGAGATTGACAAGCTAGGATCACCGTGACGCGGTCGAGGGTTTAAATATGGGTAAGAAGAGCGTGAGATCATTGGCGAGAAGTTGCGGTAGTGCGAGTATCTCGCGCTCAATCCTTCGACGTCTTCGCTAGAGCAAGCGTTGAGAGCCATTAAAAAAGTAGCTAGCATGGGCGGAGCCAGGCGAAGGTGACAGGGTGGTTGGGTGGCGAAAAAAGTGGGTAGTGAGGCGAAACGGTGGGCGAACGGGCGGAGCTGGCACGAGTGCGTGCTGGTGAGGGCTAGCGGAGGTGGAAGAAATGTGTGGGAGGAGAGAGAGAGAGAGAGAGAGAGAGAGAGCTCTGGATTTTGAAAAGAAACGGCTGAGGGTTTTAGGGAATTTTTAGACATAGAATTATAGCTCCAAAATTTATGAAATTTTATGGGATGCTCCTAACACAGTGTAGATTATTGTTTAATTTTTATAGGATTTATTTATTATGAATTTTTTTTTGAAAATTCTTACAATTTTATATTTTCATGTAAACACATTGTTACCCTTGATGAAAATTTACAAAACATGCTCAAATAATTTGTTTCTTATGTAAGCCTACCCAAAATTATTCTCTCACTTATTTTCATTTTGTTTTCCCTAAAAAATTTGCAAGTTCTTGGTTGTTTGAATTTCATTATCTGCTTTATACAAACATTTCAAAAATCATGCATAAGAAATTTTCCATATAGAATATGCACAAAATTTACTTTTCCAATTTATTTGGACTAAATCTACCTAAAAATGGCAATTTTTGGGATGTTACATGTTAGTGAGACACTAACATTATTTTCCAACTCGCAAGCACTTTGCAGTGTTACTAAAAATTTTGTCTCATTTCCCATGTACTGTACCAACAAAATACAAAGAGATAACTGTATTGTAGCTCCCTAAACTTGTGAGGTTGTACCACTTTACTCCCTGAACTTGCATTTTACTTTCTCATCTCCCTAAACTTGTCACCATTTGCACCACAGGTCCTTTCCTCCGTTAGTTGACAGAATATGTTGTCTTGTGTAGTAAATTGCACTATAGCTCCTAAACTTCTGAGGTTGTACCACTTCACCATCTGAACTTGTATTTTATTTTCTTGGCCCACCTAAACTTGTTCCCATTTGCACCGTAGGTCCTTTCCTTCGTTTGCTAACAGAAGACACTGAGCTGGCGCACGTCTTCGCAGAGGTGGCATCTGTGACGGTCCCTCTATTAAACCCCGACGACACACGTGCCCACTGCGCTGATCGCGTTAGCCCCATCACCTCTCCATGTGGTTATCTGTGGAGGTGGCATTGTTGGCACATGCACAGTCTCTTCCTCTCCACCCACGCCGCCTTCCCCACCGTCCCGACCCTCGTCGAGAAGTTCTTCCCCGCCTCCGGCAAGGCTAGCGGCTTCCTCTCCCTTCTCCACGACCCCGGGGAGAAGATGGCCAGCGGTGTCATGGGCGAAGATGCACAGTGGCGGTGCTGGGTGATGGCGGGGCAGAGGCGAACGACGGCGGCGGCGGTCCGATGAAGTTCTGGCGAGGGCAAAGGGAACTCGAGGTAGAAAGTGACGACGTGAAGCTAGAGAGGTGGATAAAGAAGGGAGAGGCTCATTAGTGGTGGTGTATTTGGGCAACGAAGACTTGCGCCTGGTGTGGAGGAATATACACACGATCTCCACAACGACTGGTATTCGACTTCGATTGAACATGGAAGAATGCATGCGAGGTTCGAGAACACAGTGTGACAAAGTCAATCTTGGTAGAGACCCGTCGGAATGGCGGGAACGGAATGTGTCCTATGGCGGCCGTGACGGAGCACGGTCGGAGGAATTGTGAGGAAGAAGGCCGTTTTTTTGCCATGTCATCGTCCATGTCGACTACAAAGGACACCAAGTCAGCCTATTCCGTCAACTAACTGAGAATATGATCTGCGGTGCAAACGAGGACAAGTTTAGAGGGCCAAGAAAATAAAATGCAAGTTCATGCAGTAAAGTGGTACAACCTCACAAGTTTAGAGAGCTATAGTGCAAATATCAACCTATTATGTCAACTAATGGAGGAACAGACTGCAGTGCAAATGGGAACAAGTTTAGAAATGAGAGAAATTAAAATGAAAATTCAGGGAGTAAGGTGACACAACCTCACAAGTTTAGAGAGCTATAGTGCAAATATCAACCTATTATGTCAACTAATGGAGGAAAGGACCTGCAGTGCAGATGGGAACAAGTTTAGGGGGCTGAGAAAGTAAAATGCAAATTCAGGGAGTAAGGTGATATGACCTCATAAGTTTATGGAGCTACAGTACAATTATCTCAAGTACAAATCATCGGACCCTTAGTTGACGTCACATCGACTAAGGGTGACGAGGATTAAAATATCTATGTACTACTTTAATATATAATAAAAGACCATATGTCTTCGTGGTCGTAACCCCTAAGGCTAACGACCTCCGAGGTTGTAAGGATTCCAGAGGTTACATAATGGGTACCCTGGTCGGATGAGGACTTGTATCTAGTCCCCGACCAAGTGACTGCTCGTAGAAGCAATGAACTGACATCTGGATTTAACTCCAAGCATATTCCTTACCGTGTGATGAATAGAATACATGTCATATTTGCTCCATATCACGCGACGTTTCATGGTCCTAAGACACTGACAACAACCACCATATGGTTGAGTGTCTCACAGACACTCAACCACCGAACGGTTGATACTTTACCAACTGCTGCCTCGCTCCAACCAGTCGCGACACTTCCAATAGGCGTCTCTTTAAGAAGTAACTGTCACCACTTCGTCGATTACTTAAAGGAGATTGCAAACGGCAGAAAGGATGATCAGATTCAATCACATTTCATCAGATTGAAGCATTATAATCTGCATTAGATTCAATAGCAAAGCACGTATTACGCTCAGTGTAATTATGATTAGTCCACTGCCTTGTCGAAAACATCCTCTGTAATATCTAGTTCATAGCAATAAAGAGCAGTTTTATTCTCTCCCAATAACTTTTTACCATTTTTCTTTATTTATTTTGTAAAATCGACGACTCGAACGTCGACAAAGAGTATACCCAAAAAATCTAAATGCAATCGAGGCCAATTCTCGCTGCGATTATTACAGTTCTAGTTAGTTTAGATCCACCAACTATAGATACACACAATTAATAGCTCCCTCACGTGGGATAATGGGAGGATGCAGCAGGATAGGGTTTTACTATATGCTGCACTGTCAGTTTGACCCGCAACCTGCAGAACTACAGGCTAGTACTGAATCTGTGCTATCAAACATTTTGAAATTTGACTGTTACTATGTTTAAAACTATCTAGATTAATTATATAAAAAATATATCATTAGATTTGTCGTTAAACTTACTTTTATAATATTATAATTTTATTAGCATATCTTAATGCAAATATATAAAAAAAAATAGCTGTTAAAGTCACGTCTCAGAGACTATGAAAAAACGTAAGTAAAAAAAGAGCAGAGGGAGTATATGGTAACATGCTTACTTAAATAAACATTTGTTTTATAACAAGTTAGCGTGCTTAACTAACCGGCTAACCTCCGGGATTATACATAGGATATGGCCACGAGCGGCGTACTATTATGGCAAGACCAAGACCATTTCATTTTCCGCCTGAATGCTCTCACAGTCACACTAACGATGATCCATCTAGCTAGCGCATTGTGAACTAACTGCAATGGATCCAAACCCATATAGATAGGGAGAAACTAAGGCTCGAACGTATGGTGGAAAGTCTCCCACCGTATGATCCATTGCAACATATAGGAAAACGTAGTGCAACAATTTTTTTTGCTTGTTACAACATATCACACTACTACAGAAAAGGCTTTCACAGACGGTTCAAAAACGTCATCACGAGCGGTTTCGTGAGCCGCCCGAGTTTATGGGTCGATGATGACATGAGGTCATCACGCACGGTTTTGAACCGTCGTGATGTATACTTTCCTGAGCGGTTTGTGGTTCAAACCGTCTGCGATAACATATATCACGCACGGTTTCATCCACAAACCGCTGTGATAATCATATCCTGAGCGGTTTTGACCACAAACCGCTGTGATAATCACATATCCTGAGCGGTTTTAGCCACAAACCGTGCGTGATAATCATATCACGAGCGGTTTCAGCCACAAACCGTGCGTGATAATCATATATCACGAGCGGTTTTAGCCACAAACCAAATGCGTGATAAATACATATCCTGAGCGGTTTGTGGTTTGAAACCGTGCGTGATGATTTCTCTATAAAGGCCCAGCGTTGGTGCTTGTACCATTAAATCGGCATCATATATATATTACATATATATTGTTAAGTGATCTCTCGGCCACTTTGGGGATCGTCCATGACATGAGAAGGATGAGGCGGTAGCCACGGGCAACCTCATTGAGCCCTTGCAAATATAAAGTATGGATGCAAAGAGAGCGGTCGGACATCCAATTACCTGGATTAGACGTCGCTATGTTCAGAAAGTATCATTGATGCGCAGGTACTCCGACTGGGAAGTGGCATCATATATTAGCAACTAACCATTCTTGAGCATATAATCGTCTTTAAACCCAACAAGAACACCAAGCAACCATTCTCATATTTCAAAAGAATTCTCAACTTGTTGCTTGGTGTTCTTGTTGGCTTTAAAGACAATTACATGCTCAAGAATTGTTGGTTGCTAATACATGATGCCACTTCCCTAATGAGTAGTTAAGATCAACGCCACTTTCAACATAGCGACGCCCAATCCGGTAATTGGATGTCCGACCGCCTCTTTGCATCCATACTTTATACTTGCAAGGGCTCAATGAGATTGCCCGTGGATACTTGCCTCATTCTTCTCATGTCATGTGGACTAATTTCCTAAAGTGGTCGAGGATCATTTAATAATATATATATATAATATATATATGATGCGGTTTTAATGGCACAAGCACCAACGCTGGAGACTTTATAGAGAAGAGATTATGAATGGAATGGTAGGACGTGCACTGCACGCAAGAGGTAGGAGAACTTGACCAGGCATGAACAAGGGGACTATTAATATGAACTAATTATCAATTCAATTTCAGCATAAGACTATTGACACCATTACATCACACGAGCAAAGGGACTATTAATATGAACTAATTATCAATTCAATTTCAGCATAAGACTATTGACATCATTACATCACACAAACAAGAGGACTATTAATATGAACTAATTATCAATTCAATTTCAGCATAGGACTATTTACATCATTACATCACAGAGCAAGGGACTATTAATATGAACTAATTATCAATTCAATTTCAGCATAGGACTATTTACATCATTACATCACGAGCAAGGGACTATTAATATGAACTAATTATCAATTCAATTTCAGCATAAGACTATTAACATCATTGAGCGGTTCATCGACAAGAGAACAAGACCAAGGGTATCCAAACCCACCACACCAAGAGTAGCCCTCGGCATCCATCATGAGCACTAGCTAGCCATTTTCATCACAGAGCAAGGAGGGTAGAGACGAGAGGGACCTTAGTACAAGCGCAACCACGGTGGCATAATCCCACCACCAAAGACAACCCTCATCCATTTCCTTTACCTTGCATAAATCACACAAACATCGGGACACAACTTAAGGCTCATGCATAAAAATCAAACTCAACAAAAGACATTAAGCTAACAGATCTAGAGGAGAATAGAGGAGGATGGGAAAGCAAAGCCGGCCAGAGGCCTAGCAGGCGCAAAGGGATCGAGGCGGCGATGGCGGCAGGTCGGCGGCGTCGAGGTGGGGAGGAGCGGAGTTAGGGGGCGCAAACCCTAGCGCCGGGCTGGGAGTGACGAGTTTGGGCGTCACCGTGGTTATTAACTGGCGGTGTGCCGCAAAGACACTCTTATCGCATTGAGTGTCTTTTGCGGTGTCACCGTATGCTACAACCGTCGGCAACAGGAAGAATGGCGGCATTAGCAATGACGAGGAGGAGAACGGACGAGAGTAAGGCATTGAGGGAGTGACGAGTTAGGCGCAAACCCTAGCGGCAAGGCTGTGCTAGCTCCTACTTATAAAGACTTATCGAGAGCGGTTCTATTATGGAACCGTCGGTGATATCATCACGACGGTTCCATAATGGAACCGTCGGTGATATGAGACATATCACGAGCGGTTCCATTATGGAACCGTCCGTGAAATATTTTTTCTCAAGTATATACACTTACATGACATGTGAAGAAATTACATGTTTATATTAAAAAGCGAAACCTATAATTAAACAAGGTTTTTCTAGTGGCGAAGGTAAGGTTGCTATCTCCATCTGCAATACTTCATAGGCGGCGGTGTCGGCATCGGACAGTTCTGATCGTGACGAAGCACGAAATCGTCCACCCTACCGTTGACGCGCTCGTTACGATATAATTAATATTAATTGTAACTTCACCTCCAAACTAGATTTTGTTTTTCCACAAAACCGTCTCGATATATATATATATATATATATATATATATATATATATATATATATAGAGAGAGAGAGAGAGAGAGAGAGCATAATAATTCAACATATAATTAAATATAGTAACTTCACCTCCAAACTTTTTTTTCATTTTGGAATTTTCATATATATGGCCAAGCAAGTGGCGTTAAACTAAAAAAGATTTAAAAAGTAAAACCTATAAATAAAACAAAGTTTTTCTAGTGGCGGAGGTAGGTGCTATCTCCGTCTTCAATACTTCATAGGCGGCGGCGTCGGCATTGGACGGTTCCGATCATCGTGAATGAAGTCGAAATCGTCCACTCACGACGCGCTCGTTCAAGTGTCTCAAGACCCTCGGTCGTTGAACCAAGAAGAATTGAGCCCATAGGCTCTCTTCCTTGCTTGAGGGGTATCGGCTGGTCGTGTCGATCGCTGCCGCCTCGATTTCCACGATCAAGTGACGGCAAGCCTCACGAGACGCGTAACGCGTCGTTTTGGAGGACTTCGTCGATGAATATTTATGTACCAAAGTAGGAGATCACCCGGAAGACACGGCGGAGGAGGATGTCAAGGCGGCGGAAGGTGGCGTCACTGCTCGACAAATTCTCCGCCGGCAGAGGAGTGAAGACACTTTGTTGATCAAGCAGTGTTCTTCCGCAAGACAGTTCAACCTACACCGAGAGGTGCTCGTCTGATGAGGCCGGAAGGCCATCGGTCTGGCTGACGAGGAAGAAGCGACCATTTCGTTTTTAATTTTATAAGTATGTGGGGATGATCATCTTGGATGGCGGATGATCCTTTTATCAAACAAGGAATAAATTCGGGCGTGAGGCGAAGAGGCGCATCGAGGCCGAAGCGGATTGGCGGCAAACGAGCAGCGCGATCGGCGATGAAGAGGCGATCCGGGAGCCGGCGGATGGCGGCGGCCGTGGAGTCAGAGCGATATTATCACGAGCGGTTATTGTTAGAACCGTCGTGATATAAATAATATCACGAGCGGTTCTTGTTGAGAACCGTGCGTGATACTTCCTGACGGTTGTGTTTAAAACCGTCGTGATCTTGATAATATCACAGGCGGTTCGTGTTGAGCCGCTGCGTGATACTTCCTGACGGTTTTCAAAATGAGCAAATGCGTGATATTACCTCTTCACGAGCGGTTTTTAAGCGCGACCCGATGCCTGAGCGGTCTCTAAACCAAAACCGTGCGTGATTGAAATAATCTGAAGCGGTTTTGGTCAACCAAATGTGATGATGAGGCGTCAATATTAGCCTTTTGTAGTAGTGTCAAATATTCATATGCAACAATATCTCAAAATCTCAAGATCAAACAAACAAACATCATCATAATCAAAACAACACAAAATTATCAGAATCAAACACACCCCAAACCCAACATATCAAAAAAAGGATGAACATCTCAGAAAAATCATATGCAACATTTTCCCCCTCGTGTGCAACATTTGTTTTTTACGGTTGCAACATTTTTTTTACAAAGACGCAACATCAACAAAAATCAACACACACAATAGAGCTGCCATCGCCTGGTTGCTCATCCTTGCGCACAGAGGTGTCGTGGTTGCTCATCCTTGCGCGCAGAGGTGTCACGGATCCACACGACGACCGGAAGGGATGATCTTTGGCGGGGAGAAGCGAAGGAGAAGCGGGGAGAAGGGAACACTCCATCTGAGGGTCGGCACAGTCTGGGAAGGCAAATCCGTGTTGGAGGGTGGCGAGAGGCGGAAGGGGAGCAACCGGCGTTAGCGACAAAGCGGGAGGAAGCGGCAGTAAGGCAGCGAAGGTAGCGGCAATGACGCCTGTGGTGAGGCGGGAAGCGAGGCAACATGAGGATGCGGGAGGATGAGGCGAAGAGGCGAAGAGGAGCAACCATGGCGTGTGTGCGACCAAGGTGGGGCGACAGTGGAGGAGGAGAAGGCGGATCTGGTGGCGGGGAGCAGGCAGAGGGGAGCAACCGGCGTCGGCGTCGGTGACCGGGTGGGAGTGACCTAGTGGGAGGGGGAGGCGGGCATATCTGGCGGTGGGAGCAAGCGGAGAACAAGCAAGGCGACGCGGCGACTGGCGGAAGGCGACATGTGAGGATGTGGGGAGAAAGGGGAATGGGGAGAGCGAGGATAAGAACGGGGAGGGGCGGCATGTGAGGATGAATATGTGTGGCGATGAGAGCGCCCCGTGGGGGCAAGTGAGTGATGTAGCGTCTGTTCCATCAGACGTATGTACTGTAGCATTTCCCATATATAGATATCGTTAGAAATAGAGTTTTATTCCCGGAGAATACTCCGGCTGGATTGCTTTCCGTTCAAGTCACGTGTAGGTAGCAAGAGGGATAGGCATTGTTACTTGTCAACAAACTTGCTTTGCAAGTCTCCAATTGTCAAACGCTCGCATACATCAATCAGCCATTATTGACATAAAAAACACGTACGTGAGGCCGACAGTTTTAGGATTCCCTTAGGAAGAGCATCTCGTGTCACTGACAGGTGCATGCACAAGTTATTATGTGACCCATGTTCAAGTCTCATACTTGTCATCGGTGTCTACCAAATTTAGGAGTACACACAGGCATGCACATTCGTGAGAAAGTGCGTGTCTGCGCTCCGTTAGATCATCTCCAATGTTGTGTTTTAGCCGGTTCAAATGAGAAGAGAGAAGACATTGAATCGATTCAATACATTGGAGGGGTCGATTCCAACAAAAAAATGTATGGAACCGAACTCTACTTAGGAATCGATTCAAAGCATTAAACAACTCATATGAGTATTAAATAACTATATAGAAGAGAGTGCGTTTGAGAGAGGATATTATTATTTTGTGGTTTTTTTAATATAATATGGGTCCCAATTATTAGCAGGAATCGGTTCAATACATTAGAGAAAAACAAGCTCAGTTCCTAGAATGCTTACGTGGCATGACTTTGAATCGACGTCGGTTCAATACACTAAAGATGCTCTTAGACCTTGGATGCATTCGATAAACTCCTACCGTGTGTAGGTGGACGTGCACACGTGTGTGGGTGGTGTGAGCGGGTGTGCGGCCGCCTTGTACTAAAAAACAAGACCATTTAATTTTACTTTCTGATTGAATGCCCCCACACTGACGGGATCCCTCTAGCACATTTTGAACTTACGGAAGAGGATCCAAATCCATGTAGGTATCTGAAGGCAATCGTAATATTGCGCTTGACTTTGTCATTAACAGATCAAAAGCACAGCATGCAGGATCTTTCCTAACAATAAGGGACTACATGCAAATCATACCAAACTCATAAGAATCTGGCTGGCGTGCATGCGTGCCATGCGCGTATAGTCTAACAGTATCATTCAGCCATTATTAACATCAAACCTGTGAGGCCGACCGTTTTAAGATTCCCTCGCGAATAGGGCATCTCGCGTCACTGACGGGTGGGCCAGGTGATGCGTATGAGTTGTCGCGGACCACACGGAGGACGGCATCTATTTATATATCCTTATGAGAGAAGGCATCTATTAAATTTTGCTCATTATGAAAGTCATCGATCGAAAGAACCCAACAGCTTTGCTCAGATGACTGCCATTGCCGGAGAGCAAGCAGCTCACCCACGATTGATATCTGAGATCGAATCTGATGTACCTCACCAAATAATTTAGTGAAAAATACCTTCGTAAAATTTCTAGCCTGTGTAATAGAGGATACACACATATATATGTATACGTGTTGCGATGTAAGGAAGGTGTACGTTAGATATGTGCGTCTAGCTTGTACCTAAAAAAACTTACACACAGAACCTCCCATGTGATGTAACAGTTGAGCATGTATGTTTTAATGGAGGGTGACAAAACAGTCACTGTCCTGTATGATCGACCATACGTTCACCAAGAAAGCTATTCTTTTTGGACGATTCCAGCTTGCCTGAAATCTTTGGTCGTTCAATTTCCAAGAGAAACAATTATTGGTTGGTGTAAATTAACAAACGGGTTAGGTGGTTGTGGAAAGGACAAGATCCAGCGTGCCCATCGAACATTGGAAGGAAGAAAAGCCTGAGTTGTTCTCTCCTTCCCCTGCTCCACAGCAAGCTGCCAGGTGAAAAGTTGTTATTTTGTTGTCCCATTGAACAGGTCGAGGAGTAAAACAACGAGAAGATAAGCACGAGATCACAGACGCATTGGGTTAAAAGTCCTGACTACCTGGAAGACGATAAATTAATTTTGTTCTCAGGTAAAGTTGAGTGACACGACAAACTCTGATAAGCACATTAGATGATTGAAGGTAACAGTGCCGAGGAGAGAATGGGGACCCGGCAGTACAACAATGTTTTCGCGATGGAGCGAACGGTGATCTGGCGTAGTACTGTAGTAATAGCGGGAAAATTAATGCAGTGATTTTACTGTAGCAGTAAAATACTATTGAAAATTGTGTCACTTTATCTTAGTCTTTATTTTTTGATCGGACGGTAGAGTCAATACAGAGGATCCTAATCTGAATGGGCATATAAAACGACAAATGTGTGTCAATCCACACATCCATCATGGAATATGACAATGTTTTTTTCTGGCTGGACCAGAGTAAAAGGAGAATAAACTTTGACAAACGCTAGTGAATTAGATTTTCTTGTGCGCGCGCGCGCGCTGGGTTGTGATGACTTGCATGTGAGAAGCACTCATGACGCGAAATGAATCCAAGGTTGCAATCATATCAACCGAGTTTTTGAATGCGCTTCAAAGTTTGTAGAGTAATATTGGAGAACACATTACAATCATGAGGGCTAAGATCATGTACACTAGGTTTATATCGGTTATGCATAGCATACGTAAATGTAGGATTTAAGTTGATATTGATAAAGAGAATAAAAAGAGAAATGTGTTGTCTACAATCTCAGAAATGATGTATCACCTGGAACCAAGAAAACATTAAAAGATTGTGTGTTATCTATAATTACATGGCCAATCAGTACATTACAACCTATTGTATGAACTGTCTTTATTACTGTCTATAGATGATATAGAGAATTGCTATAGATAACAGTTATCTGTACCGTTGTATGTACTCTAGGTACCTATGGAGGCACCCTACGCTGGCTCGTCATCATGTCGCCCGAGGAAACCCAAAAGGTGCCATGTTTACATACTCTAGGTACCTATGGAGGCACGCTACGCTGGCTCGTCATCGTGTCGCCCGAGGAAACCCAAAAGGTAACATGTTTCAATCACTAACCATTTGAATGCGGCTGATGGCTCAAATTTTTATTTTTTGTGAGAGAGAGAGAGGGAGCACGTGTGAAACAGAAAGAAGCATATGTCCATACTTATTTTTCCATCTTGTAGACTTGTATGTCCAAAAACATCTATCTTAGAGGTGATTTTGGGACGATTTTGTGTGCCTTTTGTCGGTTTCAGAACTGAAACAATCATCAGTGTATGTAAAAGGGTGTTAGTACAAGCGGGCTAGTCCAGGAACCAACTCTTCCAAACTTTGATCAATTCTTAGGTATCTTTCCATTTCTTTTCATGTTGTCTCTTCTATTGAAATCAGTAGGAATCTCATAAATCACATGTATCAGACACAAACAGCAAGTACTCCACATTGTAATCTAACCCCCATGAGCATTCATCCACATATGCATAGCTATCCAATCCAAGTGCAATTCCTGATGGACAGCTAATCCAAGAAAATACAAGGGAGGCATTGGCGAAATGTATAATCAAATAAACCCAAAAGTATTCGTTTAAGTAAACCAATCATCGCGTTCCCGAATCCTGAGTTCCAAGTTCCAACAAAAGATTTCTGAATGAAGAGAGAGAGAAAGCTTTTCTTGCAAAGAGACTTGCCGGTGCACACGGTCGTCTCCCGCTTGCTGCTACTTGGCGCCAAGTGTGGGGAAGTGCCCCGGGTCTTCAATTGAAGGAGCATCTGCATCCCTTGAGCTGGGAGCCCTGCCGCCATAACCACCCCTGAAAGACCCGCGGCCCCTTCCGCGGCCCCGGCCACCTTGGCCATAGTACCTCTCTCCCTCTGCAGGCTTCAAGAAGTCATTTATGCTGACCGACTACGCGTGCAAGAGAGTATATCATCATCACATATCAAATGATGCCTTTATATGTATGTATCAAGTACCATAAAAAACGAGAAATCCTATTTAGACTTTACAAATTCATGATGAACAACTAACTGAGGAGAAAATGTTGGGGTTGGAAATAGTACCTTCTTGGCACGCTCTTCCTTCTCATTCTCCTTCCTCTTTGCAGCATCCTTGTCGGAGCCCTACAGAAAGATGATCCCTCTGTTAGGTTCAAAATCAATTCATTTTTTCCCACATCAGTAAGCTTTAGTGAACATTACCAGCTTGATGAAGACTTCAGTGCCTTTCTTGGTAGAAAGCTGCTTCATACTCTTTAAATCCTTGTCCACTTCAACCTTCCTCTCTTCAGCTTTCATTGATAACAAGGTTTTCCTCTTCTCCTCTAATACTTTCTCATATTCCTCCAGAGTCATTTCCTGCCAATGAAAATTACAACCCATGAGTAATGTAATGATCATCAATTCATCATCCATGATGCTAAGCATTAATAACATGCTTATAAGGATCAAGTGAAACAATGGAAAAATAACAGGCAGCACCAGCCATCAAAACCGCAAATAATGATTCATCACACGAAGCGACCGCTTATAATCACTCTGAGTTTTTCAGAGCAATTGTGCACAATACAATGTAAAACATATTAAAAAGGAGAAAAACAATAACAATTATGACCTCCACCAAACAATTAGTATGTGCTTCACGCCTCATGAGTATGGCCTAATACTTGAGATTCATCCGAGTATGGCCATTCAGCGACTTGTACCAGCCTTCGAAATTTTACATAATGTGTGCATTTTTTGTGGTTGGATGCTGCCATACAACATGTGTGCTCCAAATGTAGAAAGAGCATAGCTCAAAATAAAAAGACTTAATATTCTTAGCTCTTACCAATAAATTGTAAGGTAAACGCTAGCCTAGAAAAAGCAAATGCAGAAAACTATCAAGGAAAAGAACAATGTAAATATCTAGTGCTTAGATCATATACTATGGCAAGAAACAATTTTGCATCTACTCATTGCTTGAACTGAAACAAGACTTTTAGATAAGAAGGTGTAGCAAACTGCTCAACATGCAGAATTGCAGCACAAAAAAACTGCAAGGCAGTAAGGTGCGACATTTTCAAGGCCTTAAGGGAAGACTTAAATGCCTTAAACGACTTGATATGAACCCACAAATACTCCTGGAAATGAACCGAAATTGGCTCAAGCCATTCTACTAGTTGTACCAGGGGCAAGTGACTAGATAAATCTTTTTGGCACTTTAAATCACCAGAACTAGAAAGAAAAGCTTCTGCCCATGCCTCATTGGTAAATGGTAATACTTGCACAACAGAAAATAGGGCATGGCGTTTTACTTTGAAAATAAATATCGCAATAATTGTATAACCATGAGCAGATTATGTTAGCCATATGACAGCAGGTGAACTGAAGAGCAAAAATAGAGGTTGATATTAAAAAAATTAAAAAAACTTTAATTCAAGGGATCATTGCTGCATGAAACAAAAACCTAGCACAAAGAGAAAATGAATTATCCTAGATAAAAGGTCATTATTTTGTCTCATTCAGAAACATATAAACAGAAATGGTATCCTCCCCACAACATAATCAGATCATATCATTAATATTGTCCTTAGATGAGTAGATGCTGTAGTGCTGCGTCAAATTTTAATTGTTGAACCCGAGCCAATTCTGCAATCACGGTTTAACACAGCAAGGTATATGCAGCATTGTTGTGTCCTCGTCGCTGGAAGTATTGCCGGCGAGAGATCAGTTCAATCTCGCCGCCGACCCGACCTTCGAACGCATAGAAGAGAAGCAAAGGGGAGGCGGAGGGGGAAGTTCAGCAATAGAAGCTATTTCATTTTCGATAATGTCTAAAAGGAAACAGTGGTTCGGCTATATAAGCTAACCACAACGTTTACATGGGCCTGGCCCAACAACCAATTTAAACCAAAGGCTAACTGAACAAAAGGTTAAATGCCAACGCTGCTACAAGTTAAACGCCAATTGCTGCTGCTTCATTCAGTCGTGGTTGCGCTAGGTGCAACACTGCCGCTCTCTCCAGCATCAGCTTGTCCCCAAGCTAAAGACAAGGGAAATCGCGTGCGCAGAACGTCATAGTCCTCCCATGATGCCATTGCCGCCGGAAGATGCTTCCATTTGATCAAAACTTGGATGTGCGCTGCATTACCCCTTTTGACTAATCTCCTATCCATGATGGCTTCTGGTTGGACATCTTTCAATGAAAAATCGCCTGGTTGTGGCATAGACGCAAACACCGGCGTATGGTCGGGAACATGAGGCTTCAATTGTGATACATGGAACACTGGGTGTACCTGAGCTCCTTCGGGAAGGTCCAACCGGTAAGCTGCTGTTCCCACCTTGTCCAGTATAGTATAGGGTCCATAGTATTTGTATGACAGCTGGGATATGGACGATTAACGACTGAGGACTGAGCATATGGTTGAAGTTTCATAAAGACTTTCTCACCAACTTGAAACTCACGCAAGGACCGGTGTTGATCCGCATACTGCTTCATCCGAAGTTGAGCTTTTGCTAACTGTTGTTTCAGGAATGCTGAATAGGCTGCTCGGTCTGACATATATCTGAAACTTGAGTATTGCTGGTTGTTGTCAAGTCTGGCAAAAGGTGAACAACTTTGCCACTTGAACTGCAGTAAAGGGATGTTTGAGTGGCAGAAAATGCATATATTTGGTGAACCGATCGACCACCACTAACACGGCATTATATCCTTCGGATCTTGGTAAGCCCTCTATGAAGTCCATTGTCAAATCTTGCCATGCGCCTTCGGGTACTGGTAAAGGACAAAGCAAACCGGGAAGTTTACAATTCTCGTGTTTAGCTTGTTGACAAATCGTACATTGCTTGACAAAGTTTTCCACATCTAGCTTAAGTCCTGTCCAACTGAACAGTTTCTTGAGCCTTTGATAAGTGGCTTGAATTCCTGAGTGTCCCTCAATTGGTGAAGTGTGGAATGCTTGAATCAATTTAGTTTGCAAACCTGCATTAGCTCCCACCCATATTCTCCCATGGTGACGGATAATACCTTCCTTTAAGTAATAATCTTGTATATTTGACCCGGTGATTGCCAACTGTGACAGAAGCTCTTTGGCTTGAATATCTAACTCATAAGAATTGATGACCTCTTGAATCCACAAAGGTTGTGTCACCGAAATTGCATGCAGGTGATAGAGATGTCCCACTCTTGACAATGCATCGGCCACTTTGTTATCTTCGCCTCTTTGGTATTGAAATTTATACTGCAGTCCGATCAACTTGGTCATCGCTTTCTTTCTGTAGCTCAGAATGCAAGACTTGATCCTCTAAGTTGCACAGGCTTTTGTGATCGGTCTTGTTAACAAATGGTCCTCTTTGCAAGTATTGTCTCCATTTATCTACTGCCATCATAACGGCAAGGAATTCCTTCTCGTAAATGGACAGCTTCTGGTTATTTGATCCCAGAGCCTTGCTATAAAACGCCACCGGGTGCCCTCGCTGACTGAGAACTACCCCAATGCCATTATCACAAGCATCGGTTTCAATTGTGAACGGCTGGTGAAAATCTGGGAGAGCTGGCACCAGCGTCTGGCTCATTGCTTCCTTTAACCGCACAAATGCCTGTTGTGCTTCTTCAGTCCACTGAAATGCTTTCTTTTGTAGCAGATTTGTGAGGGGTTTGGCTAAGGATCCATAATGCTTGACGAATTTCCGGTAATAACCAGTAAGTCCTAGAAACCCTCTTAATTCAGTGACATTGGTAGGTTGAGGCCACTACACCATTGCTGCAGTCTTCGTTTTGTCAGTCGCCACGCCCTGATCAGAGATTATGTGGCCCAAGTACTCCAGATTCTGTTGAGCAAAACTGCATTTACATCGTTTGGCAACTAGTTTGTGTTGTCTTAAGGTTGCCAACACTATCTCCAAGTGTTTCAAGTGATCGGCCATGTTCTTGCTATATATCAATATGTCGTCCATAAAGACCAATATGAACTTGCGCATATAGGGAGCAAAAATTGAGTTCATTAAGCACTGAAAGGTAGCGGGAGCATTTGATAACCTAAATGGCATGACTCGAAATTGGAATTGACCATGGTGCGTTTTAAAGGCAATTTTGTGTTCATCGGCTTCAACCATTCGAATTTGATGGAACCCTGATTTCAAATCCAATTTGGAGAAGTAACAGGTACCAGCAAGCTCATCTAATAGCTCATCCACAATTGGCATAGGAAACTTGCTTTTAACTGTTATTGCATTCAACCTTCTATAGTCAACACAAAATCTCCATGTGGCGTCCTTCTTTTTCACAAGCAAAACCGGGGAAGCAAAAGGACTTAGACTAGGGGTGACTATTCCAGCTTGTATCATTTCCGTAACTTGACGTTCGATCTCATCCTTCTGCAGGGGAGAGTATCGATACAGCCTTGAGTTAACGGGAGCAGCTCCGGGTAGTAAGGAAATGGAATGATCATATACCCTATAAGGTGGTAATGCGTTGGAATCTTGAAAAACATCATCATACTAGAGCAGAATGGATTGAACCTCTTCTGGTATTTTGGCTTGATCTTGATCTGGTGATTTTTCTAAGACCACTGCGGCCCATATCTCATTCCCTTTGTGCCACTTCTCAATTTTCTCCATGAGGTCTCTTGCAACTGGGCTGAGTTTTCAGGTTCAATAACCCCTTGCAACCGAATGGTTTTGCCATGATGTGCAAATTCTACCCATTTGTCTTTCCAGTGGCACCGCATCTCACCACATTTCTTCAGCCAGTCTGCCCCAAGAATCGCATCATACCCCCCTAAACTCAAAATCTTCATGTCATGTTGGAAGGTATTTCCTTGAATCCACCAACGCATTCCATTCATGACCTTATCACTGTACAGCAACTCCCCATTAGCCACTCTTACCGCCATAGTATTGACAGTTTCAGGCTTGCCACTTAGTCTTGTCACAAATTCTGAATTGATGAAGCTATGAGAACTTCCGGAGTCAATTAACATTAGCATCATTTGATCTTCTACCAAGGCTCTTATCCGGATGGTTCTGGGATGTTCAGACCCGGAGAATGCATTTATTGACAAATGCATTTCCTCTTCCTCCTCTTCTTCTGCAGCTATCACGGTATCCAATAAGTCATCCAACAGAATTTCTTGTGCTAAAATAGCTTGAACCTGTTCGGGTGGTGTCTTAAGACACTTGTGAGTGGGAGAATATTTGCCCACAGCGGAAGCATAATCCATTGTCTCGCCTATAGTCCTTCAGTTGCTTAGCTCTCCACAATTCCCCTTTGTCAAACTTAGGATTTTGACTAGAATCAACTTTTTTTTACTGTCATCTGTTCTTCCTGAACTCGCATAGTGTCCAGCACCACGGTTCGTGTGGAAGCCTTTTCTCGATCTCTCCATTACTCCTTCTTGTACACCAGCAAGTGTGGCTGCCATTGCCACTGAGGTGGGCATCTGTAACTCCACCGCTGCCTTTAACTCATCCTTCAATCCCAGAATGAATCTGGTCACTAACATCAACCCGCCGATGTTGTGATCATACAGCCGCAACTGGTATACTATTTCATCAAACTTTCGTCTATATTCTTCCACAGTGCTGGTTTGCTTCAAGATCAATAACTCTCTCATTTTATCTCTTTGAATGTTCCCTTCGAATTCAGCCACCACTGCTTCCTTAAACTGTTCCCAATCATGCCAACCATTGGTTACTTTAAATGTTCGATACCGGTGGCGGCTCGATTACTCATATACATGGTTCTTCTTGCCGACACTTTGAAACCCGGGAATTTTATCTGAGGCAAAGAAGGTTTGGCACTTATCCACCCAAATCCTCACATCCGTTCCATCAAATTTTGGAAACTCCATTTTCGGCATCCAGCTTCCCTTGCTATTTTCTTGTACCTCATCCATAACCGGTGTAGGTGGAGGAAACTGCACTCGCGGTGTAGGTGGGTTTGTCGGTATAGCCGATCGATGGATAGCGTTATCGCCGGGTCTCATACCCATAATCCCAGCCTCATCTCTGGGCGGAATCGTCAATCTGGGCGGAGCTGATGCTTTGAGTGTTCTCGCCACCATGACTTGCTCCTTGCTGATCCAATCGTTGGTCAATTGCTGTCAAATGAGAGTTCATCTCCTCTCTAATCGTCAACATCTCGGTTCGCCAAAAATCCATCATCCGCTCCTCCATTCCCTCCATGGCTTCAACCACCTGTCGGACCTGCACACCTTGCTTCGTGGGAGCCGTGGTGTTCCTCCTCTAAGCCGATTGAACCTCCGGTTGGGGTTTACAGCAATCGCCGAAACGATTGCTAACCTTCCGTCGGGAATTCACCAATCAAGGTCGTGAGTTTTCAGAACAGCCCACGGATCGCCGAGCTCTGATACCAAACTGTTGTGTCCTCGTCGTTGGAAGTATTGCCGGCGAGAGATCAGTTCAATCTCGCCGCCGACCCGACCTTCGAACGCATAGCAGAGAAGCAAAGGGGAGGCGGAGGGGAAAGTTCAGCAATAGAAGCTATTTCATTTTCGATAATGTCTGAAAGGAAACAGTGGTTCGGCTATATAAGCTAACCACAACGTTTACATGGGCCTGGCCCAACAACCAATTTAAACCAAAGGCTAACCGAACAAAAGGTTAAATGCCAACGCTGCTACAAGTTAAACGCCAATTGCTGCTGCTTCATTCAGTCGTGGTTGCGCCAGGTGCAACAAGCATCTGTACTCAAGATATCGCAATGCCTCCAATCCATGCAATCAAAACATTAAAAGACCAAATCAAGAAGTACCTTATCCTCTTCCTTGTCTTCTTGCTCATTTTCAGGGTTCTCCTTGTCCTTGTTATCGCCACCCACCAACCCATTGTCTTGTTCCTTTTGTGCCTCAGAAGCAGCAACCTTCTCATCAGAGTTGGCATTTTCATTCTTCACCCTGCACCCAACAATCACTGATCAGCACCATCTATTGAAGACAGCATGCTAGATCATAAATGTCAATAAAGATTATGGAATTCTCGTAACTGCGCAATCACATCGTCATCGGTTGTACCCCAATTGCCACGGCCAGCGCCATCCCTCTTAACCTCGTAACCACGGCCTGTGCCGCTGTGGCGCTCGAACGCCCTCCTCGGGCGTCCCATGTCGCCCCCAGCATCACCGTTGCCGTACCAGCCCCGGCCACGGGACGGCCTCGGGCCGCCGTACCCACCACCTCCCCCTCCCTTCTCGGCACCCAACTCTTCCCCACCGCCTCCGCGAGCACCTCCGTTGTAGTTGTCAGTGTACCCATTGGCTTCCCCATCGCCGTAGTTCCTGTTCGGGCCATGCCCGCCACGGCCACGTGCAGCGCCGCCGCGGCCGAACCCGCCTCGCCTTGGGGCGTCATTGTTTCTCGCTTCGTGCCCTGCACAAACACTTTGAATCATTAGAGAAAAGAGGGGACGCCGTCCATTTCTACAATGCCATGGAAATTTAGCCAACAAGGATCAAAATAAGCAAAATGAGAAAGGAAGCGCAAGATTCACGATTTTACACCTAAATCACGCGCCTTTCCACGGAATCACCGTAAAAATGCAATCTTTACGAACAAAACTACATCCCAACAAGACAAAAAGAACAAAGACGGCGCCTCGCCGAACCAATCGCCAAGAAATGCTCATACTACTTATCGGAACGCGGAGAAAAAAAAACTGACCGGTCTGCTGCGGCGGGGGCGGCTTGGTGGGCAGGCTGGCCGGCGGCGGGGGTGCCGCGGCCGCCTTCTGCTTCTTCTGCGCGGCGGCGGCGAGGAGAGGAGAGGGGTCGTCGCCGTCGGCGAGCTGGAGGAGATCAAACGGGTTGGCCGTCGTCGCCGCCATCGCAGCGGCGGGAGATTTGAGATGGTGAGGGCAGGAGACAGTGGGAGAGAGTGGGCGAGGCGCCTCAGAGGCGTTGGATCGCCATCGGAGGGATTAAATAGAACGGGGTTTAGGGTTTTTTAGACGTCAGCGGCGGGGAACGGTGTAAATGTAGAGGTAAATGGCAGCGCCGCGTCAGATATGACACAGGTGGGCTGACACGGCTTGATAGACTGAGTTGTGCCTGGATCGTCACCCCAAACCCAACACGGCATGGTCCGTTAGCCCATTCCTTTTAGGAAGAAGTCAATTCTACCCCCTCAAGTATCGACATGCAGATAAGTAACCCGCTGTATTAAAAATTTGACCTTTGCCACCCCAAAGTTGCAAAACCGGACAAATTACCCCCTGAAGCTATTTCAGGCGGTGGTATTGCGCACGTGGCTTTCGGTAAGCCCAGTTTTGCCACGTAGGCCGCTATGTCATCGGGTGGTTGCGCTTGTGGCGATTTGGTGGTGATGAGGTGGCGCATGAGGAGCAAGCAAGGCCGGCCCACTTGCCTGCAATAAAGCATCCATCGCTGCCCTGTCACTCCCGGTTGCCATTGCCGCCACCCCTTTCCTCACCATCGCCTCCGTCCCTACTACTCCCAGGGATCTCTCTCTCTCTTAGTGCTCTCACTCTTCCCCATATCCTTCCGTCCCTTCTTCCCCACATCCATAGCTCCAATGCCCGACCACGCCTCCTAATCGCCCCACGGCTCGGCCACCGCCGCCTCCGCATTTCCCTCGTCGCGCCTCCTCTCCTATGCCTCCCTTGGCGTCGGTTTGGCACGGTCTTGCCTCAAACCTACCCACAGCGAGCCCGCTCGTGGCTCGGCTCAGCCCACCTGTGCCGCCGCCGCCGCCCGTCCGCTTGCCAACGCGCCATGACCCACGCTTGCCCCTCTTGGTGCTCTTCGCCCGCGTGCCGCCCTGCACCCGCGCCTAGTTCCTCCCCAGCCGCTCCGATTCATGGCACCACCGGCTTTCGGCACTGCCTCCTTGTCCCATCTGCTATTCGCCTCCTGGCTTCTCGCCACCCGTCGCCTGGCCTCCTCCACTCGGCCTGCTGACTACCTTCTTGGCCGCGCCTCCAGCCTCTGTCGCCGGTGGCATGTGACCTCGGCCGGTGCCGCCTCGGCTCCTTTCCTGCGGTTTTGGTTTTGGGGGAAGTGGCCGTAAAGCTTCATTCCCTGCTTATGCTGATTTGGTCCTTAGCGTGTGAGCTTGACTTGCTTACTAAGGTTGTCTTCGTTACTGACTTCTATTTCTTGATGTTCATGCATGAATAAAGGGAATGGAGTGGATTTTATGGCTGTGGTGATGATGTCACCGCCATTGATGCATCCCACTGAGGTTCACTCCTACTCTACTCCCTTCACTCTAACCATCTCTCTACTCCATTCGCCGGCGTCTACCCGCGTCTAGGGGATCTTCTTCTCGGGATCCTTCTGCTCCATCTTCTGGCTCAAGATGTGCGGGCTCATGTCAGGCCTCACCTTCTCCAACGAGCTCATCTCCCACGACGAGGGCTGCTGCTGCGACTTTGCTCTCTCTCGACCTCCTCCATAACAAGTTCGACGAGGCCAGCGTCTGCGAGATCGTCGCTAACGCCAGTGAACATCGAGAGGAGTTCGTCTCGACGCGCTTCTGTTGCGCTCGTAGGCATGAACAGCGACCTCATGAGCTAGTACATCGAGTTCGTCGTGACCTTTGCTCATGGTGCTCATTGCAAGAAGATGTACAACGTCGCCAACCCTTCGATTGGATGGAGCTCATCTCCTGCGAGGCAAAACTAGCTTTCGAGAAGCGGCGTCGGTGACTACCAGAAGGCGTCCGTCATGTCAGCCTCGCTGTTGACGCCGCTTGCCATCGCCGCCGGCTAGCTCTGTTCTTCCTCTCTATCCCTCTCTCTTTGTCGGGACCCAAAATTACAATTCTGGACCCTCTGTGTATAATGCACTAGTCCAGGATCACGCTAGTGCACACAGTGTCAACAAAGATGGATATCGATCCACACTAGCGAATAATAGCATAAATGAATAATTTGATTAACAAATAATAGTTTAACCTTACGGTCGAGTTTACATTTATTAAGCCACGCATGGCTAACAGAGAAATAAAGCAATGAAGCGAAGCGGCAAAGCAACATCCCATCGATTCACCACAGCAACCGTGGGATCAAGACCCCACGATCAGGCACCTTCGATAAACTCCTCCTCAAATGCTGGCGAAGACTCCTCCTCTTCTGCTTGATTTAGTTTAAAGCAAGCGTGAGTATACACCGTACTCACAAGTCACACCACATAAATGCAATTATACATGTAGGCTTATTACAAGGGAATGGTATTTTGTGGTTCTTTTGCAGAAATGCAATATTTGCTGCTGAATACAAATAATAGATAAAAAAACAGGTAAAATAAATAGACAATAATAATTTAACAGTTTGATTTCACAAAGACACACTGACCTAAATAGATTGTTCACATGACCATATGATTTAGATCACACGACTCCCTTCCCCACGGTTTATGAAGATCTACCCCTCGTGTGAAATCCCAAGCATTGTCCATGACCACGCAGACGCGGCTATTGAATAGATTGTTTACACTCTGCAAAGTTTGTGCACTTTACCCACAAGATACAACCGGTGTTGCAAGCACTAATCGTAACAAAGCATTTGAAAACTTCATCTTAACATAGTTGCTCGATGTGCTTCGTCATACCAAACCATACACGTGTATGGTACAACACACCAGATTGGACGAGGAAGCGGCGAACCGTCCATGATGCGACTACATGGTAGCACACACCTCCACCCTTTTCACATAGTCTAACCTCTTGCTGAGCAATCAATGCCAAGAATTAGTATCTTACTATGCTAGGCCTGTTCCATAACAGACATGTGGTAAATGCGGAAGGGCTCGATTCAATGGCGCACAAAGTTCGGTCCTTAAATGGCCGAGGCAAGACTTCCATTGTTCTAACTAAGGCACACAGATTAATTTGACACACAGATTCACATTCCCATATCACATAGCCACCATGTCTCACAGTTCCCTCCACTTGCCTCAGTCCAAACCTTTTTCCCACTCAGTTGATTTAAGTGCAACACATGCCACAAAGATACATAGTACACACAGATTTTCACAGAGTTACATAGTCACTTAGTCAAGTTAATAATTGCACTTTACATGAATAGATGATTCGTGGCATGGCTAACCAATCTAATCGCACTAACCAACACACATTGGTGCTACAATATTTACCAACTAAATATCAACTAGGGTGACAAAGGATCAAGGCATAACAATTATACAAGGAAGGCATAACAGATTGGATTTAATAACTAAACCCAAAAGTATTTAAATAATTACTTGAAATAGAATGCAATACTTTGAATTAAAATAACATTTAGAAAACTGGGATTCAATCATGGTCAAAGCATGACTTGCCTTGGAACAAGTCTAGGAATTGATCTTGGTCTTGTTGTGCTCCTCCTTCTTCAAATCTTCGAAGCGTCAAGTCTACTGTAAGCGAAGCAAACAAACAAACTAAATAAATAACCGAGGCAAAACAACTCCAAAAAAAACTCCATTAAATAGATCTTGAATTTATGGGAATTTAGAAATTTGAATGGACTGATTTGGAGTTCGGATGCAAAAGTTATGGGGTTTGGAAGTTTGAATCAAAAGAAAAACCCTAAAATTGGAATTATACGAATTTCGAATTATTTCTCAAAAGAAAATCGGAATATTGCGCAATCTTGGCGTCGTGAAGAATTTCGGAAAAGATAAATAAAAAAAAAACGGCGTGTGGGACCCACGTCAATGACATAACTCACGGTGGACCAAGTCCACCGAGCCGATTGATCTGGGTTGAAATGGCGTGGCGCACTCGCGCGCGCGGCGGCCGCAGCGCCTCGTTACGTACGACATAGCAAGCGAAGGGTGAGGTGGCTAGATGACTTGGCGTCCCGTCGCGGCGAACGACAACGGCGGCGGCGCCTCGACCGGCCGTAACAGCGGCGACCGAGCCACGACACGGCGACGGCGGTGCGGCGCGTGGAAAGGGATGCTATTGCGCGCAGGGCTACCTTCTTTGGCACCGGAGATGAGCAGGCGGCCGAATTGGTGTCGGAGTGGAGGGCGGCGATCGGGTTTTGTCAGGATTGGCCACCAGCGACGCTTCGGGCCAAAGGAGGGGTGCACGACGTTGCTCTTGCGACGAGGAAGCCGGTGGTACACTCCATGGGGACACGGCGTCACCGGCGGCGAAGAATTCCGAAGATTGAGCTTCGGCACCGAAAACCCTAAACTCCAAATTCCAGCGGCGCTAAAACTTTAGGAGGGAGGCGAGGTGGGGATTCGGGATCAGGAGGCAAGGGCGAAGCAGGGAGTCCCTTTTATAGAATCAGGGCATGTACGGGGAGGCGTGTTGGCGGTGGAGATCAAACTACCCGAAACGAGCGCGCGAGGAAACGGTGATAGAGACGATTTCAAAGTTTGAAATTGAACTGAACGGGTGAGGGGAGGATAGAGCTTCTAGATGGCGTCGTCCGCGCGAAGAATCGGGGCCGTTTCCCCTTTTGTCGGACGAGCTCGCGAAGGGGGAACCATGGCGGACGCGGGCGCTCGCACGAGGAAGAAAGCGGCTCGAGCAGCGACCTATAGCAGTCCCTTTGGCAATGAGGCCGGGGGGCGAGGCGTCTTGGCAGTGGAGATCAGGCGTCAACCACGATCGAGCGACTCTGAAGGAGTGGGCGGGTGAGCAGGAATGGAAATGAGGAGATTCGGCCCGAACACTATTAGGAGATTTTAAATAGCTTTTCCTTTTTAGAAAATACCAGAAATTCCAAATGGCAATAGAAATTAGCAAATGAACTTGGAAAAATTCTAGAAAAATTTAGAAAATATATCCAAGCACATAGAATCCAAATAAAATAGTTTTGACCATTGTTTGTGTTGACTTTAGTCATATTAAATTATTTTGTTACTCAAGGTTCATATTTAAGCATTTGAATTAAATTCAAATAAATCCAAATGGTGAATTTTCTCTCTACTAACTATTCAAAGGATTTTTAAAGCTCAGAAAATTGGGATGTTACAAACCTCCCCCCCCCCTTAAAGGAATTTCGACCCGAGATTCAAGCTAGCTGGAGAAAAGGCTAGGGAACTCGGCCTTCAGCTCTTCTTCACGCTCCCACGTGGCTTCACCTTCTGAGTGGTTGCTCCACTACACTTTGCAAAATCGAACTGTCTTGCTTTTGGTTTGACGTTCTGCGATATCCAAAATCTTGACCGGTTGTTCTTTATAGGTGAGGTCTTCTTTCAGTTCAATTGACTCCAACGGAGCTTGTTCTTCTGGCGCACGAAGACACTTCTTTAACTGAGAGACGAGAAAGACATCGTGTACTCCTGCTAGCGACTGCGGCAACTCCAATTGATAAGCCACTTCTCCACGGCGATCCAAAATCTTGAACGGACCAACATATCGAGGGGCAAGCTTTCCTTTGGTATGAAACATTTTCACACCTCTGAGGGGCGTAACTCGAAGGTAAACACACTACTACGAAAAAGGCTTTCCAGAGCGGTTCAAAAGCGTCATCACGAGCGGTTTCGTGGCCGTCGAGTTTATGGGTCGATGATGACATGAGGTCATCACAGAGGCGGTTTAATAGTTCAAACCGTCTGCGATAAATAATATCACGAGCGGTTTGACCACAAACCGTCGTGATAAAATACATATCACAGAGCGGCTTGTGTTTGGAACCGATCTGTGATGACTTTTCTCTATAAAGCCCTAGCGGTGGCGCTTGTACCATTAAATCCGGCATCATATATATATATATATATATATATATATATATATATATATATATATATATATTGTTCGTAGTCTCTCGGCCACTTTGGGGGATCGTCCACATGACATGAGAAGGATGAGGCGGTAGCCACGGGCAACCTTATTGAGCCCTTGCGGGTTTAAGAAGTATGGATGCAAAGAGGCGTTAGGACATCCAATTACTGGATTGGGCGTGGCTATGTTCGAAAGTGTCGTTGATCTTGCGTACTCCGATGGGAAGTGGCATCATGTATTAGCAACCAACCATTCTTGAGCATGTAATCGTCTTTAATTGTTGCTTGGTGTTCTTGTTGGCTTTAAAGACAATTACATGCTCAAGAATTGTTGGTTGTCGATAGATGATGCCACTTCCCACGGAGTAGTTAGCATCAACGCCACTTTCAACATATCGACGTCAATCCGGTAATTGGATGTCCTAACGCTCTCCTTGCATCCATACTTTTTAAACTTACAGGGCTCAATGAGGTTGCCCGTGGATCTTGTCTCATTCTTCTCATCTTTGCGTGGGCGACCCTCAGAAAGTGGTGAGGACTACGAATAATATATATATATATATATATATATATATATGATGCCGTTTTAATGGCACAAGCGACCAACGCTTGGAGACTTTATAGAGAAGAGATTATGAATGGAATGGTAGGGCGTGCACAGTGCAAGAGGTAGGAGAACTTGTGGGGTATGAACAAGGGGACTATTAATATGAACTAATTATCAATTCAATTTCAGCATAAGACTATTGACACCATTACATCACGAGCAAGGGACTATTAATATGAACTAATTATCAATTCAATTTGACATAAGACTATTGACATCATTACATCACACAACAAGAGGACTATTAATATGAACTAATTATCAATTCAATTTCAGCATAAGACTATTGACATCATTACATCACACAGCAAGGGGACTATTAATATGAACTAATTATCAATTCAATATCAGCATAAGACTATTAACATCATTGAGCACTTCATCAGCAAGAGAACAAGACCAAGAGTGTCCAAACCCACCACACCGGTAGTAGCCCTCGGCATCCATCATGAGCACTAGCTAGCCATTTTCATCACGAGCAAGGGGGTAGAGACAGAGAGGGACCTTAGTGCAACAAGCAACCACGGTGGCGACCCCACCACCAAAGACAACCCTCATCCATTTCCTTTACCTTGCATAAATCACACAAACATCGAGGACACAACTTAAGGCTCATGCATAAAAATCAAACTCAACAAAAGACATTAAGCTAAAAGATCTAGAGGAGAATAGAGGAGGATGGGAAAGCAAAGTTCGGCCAGGAGCCCTAGCAGGCGCAAAGGGTCGAGGCGGCGGCAACGACAGGTCGGCAGCGTCGAGGTGGGGAGGAGCGGAGTTAGAGGCGGGCGCAAACCCTAAGCGGAGCTGAGGGAGTGACGAGTTTGGGCGTCATCCGTGGTTGTGTACTGCGGTGGCCTGCAAAAGACACTCTTATCGTCTGAGTGTCTTTTGCGGTGTCACCAGATCTACCTAACCGTCGGCAACAGGAAGAATAAGCGGCGTCGGCGGCGGGAGGGGAACAGACGAGAGTAAGGCGGCTGAGGAGTGGCGAGTTAGGCGCAAACCCTAGCGGCGGTGGGTAGCTCCTACTATATAAAGACTTACCACGAGCGGTTCTATTATGGAACAAATCGGTGATAATTATCCTGAGCGGTTCCATAATAGAACCGTCTGTGATATGATACATATCACAGACGGTTCCATAATGGGCTATGCGTGAAATGGTTTTTCTCAAGTATATCTATCTTGTATATACACTTACATGACATGAAGAAATTACATGTTTATATTAAAAAAGTAGAAACCTATAATTAAACAAGGTTTTTTCTAGTGGCGGAGGTAGGTGCTATCTCCATCTACAATACTTCATAGCGGCGATGTCGGCATCGACAGTTCTCGATCATCGTGAACGAAGCTGAAATCGTCCACTGTTGATCGCTCGTTGAGTGTCTCGAAGACCTCGATGTTGAACTAAGAAGAATTGAGCCCATAGGCTCTCTTTCCTTGCTTGAGGGTCTCGGCACAGTCGACTCGGTCACTGTCGCCTCGATTACGGTCCAAGTGACGGCAAGCCTCTGGAGGCGTGCAGCGTCGTTTTGGAGGACTACGTCGATGACGTGATAAACTTCGCGAAAGTGGGAGATCACCGGAAGACACGGCGGAGGAGGATGTCAAGGCGGCGGAAGGTGGCCGTCACTGCTCCGCAAATTCTCCGCCGGCAGAGGAGTGAAGACACTTGTTGATCAAGCGGTGTTCTTCATGCAAGACAGTTCAACTTACACCGAGAGAGGTGCTCGTGACAGTCTGGCGGGAAGGCCATCAATGCCGGCGACAAGGAAGAGGCGACCATTTTGTTTTGTTTATAAGTATGTGGGGATGATCATCTTGGATGGCGGATGATCCTTTTATAAAACAAGGAATAAATTCGGGCGTGAGGCGAAGAGGCGCATCGGGGCCGAAGCGGATCGATGCGATGAAGAGACGATCGGGAGCCGGCGGATGGCGGCATTTAACGAGCGCGCCGGCGATGAAGAAACTCACCGTGGATCACGAGCGGTTATTGTTAGAACCATCTGTAATACTAATTAATATCACGAGCGGTTCTTGTTTAGGAGCGAAATGCGTGATACTTCCTGACGTTTTTAACATGAACCGAATGCGTGATATTACCTCTTCACGAGCGGTTTTAAGCGCGGCCGATGCCTGAGCGGTCTCTAAACCAAAACCGTCTATGATTGAATGTAATACCGACGGTTTTGGTCAACCGTCTATGATGAGGCGTCCAGTATTAGCCTTTTTGTAGTAGTGACAAAATCCTCTGGCTCGAAACTGAGATCACGACGACGATTATCCGCATAACTCTTCTGCCTCGACTGAGCTATCTTTAATCTCTCTCTGATCATGGACACTTGTTCTTCTGCTTCTTGAATAATATCTGGACCAAAGACTATACGTTCAGCAGTTTCTGACCAATTCAACGGGGTTCTATGGGCACGACCATACAAAGCTTCAAACGGTGACATTTGCAGACTGGCTTGATAACTGTTGTTGTATGAGAATTCTGCATATGGCAAGCTCTTATCCCAGCTGGTAGCATTAGCTAGAGCATAGGCTCTCAATATATCCTCCAATATCTGATTGACCCTTTCAGTCTGTCCATCTATCTGGGGGTGATATGCAGTACTGAAATTCAGATGGGTCCCTAAGGCTTCATGCAAACTCTGCCAAAAACGGGAGGTGAACTGAGATCCTCGATCTGACACTATCTTCTTGGGTACACCATGCAAACTGACAATCCTTGACATATACAACTCTGCCAGACGATCTCCTGAGTACGTGGTCTTGACTGGCAAGAAATGGGCAACTTTAGTCAGACGGTCCACTATTACCCAAATCGAATCATAACCCGATTGAGTCTTGGGTAATCCGGTAATGAAATCCATTTCGATTTCTTCCCACTTCCACTCTGGAATCTTCAACGGTTACCGCAGACCTCTTTGGTCTCGATGTTCTGCCTTGACTTTCTGACACACGTCGCACAAGGCAACGAACTCTGCGACATCTCGTTTCAAATTTGGCCACCAAAACTTATTCTTAACATCCTGATACATCTTAGTACTACCAGGGTGAATCGAATACTTTGAGTCGTGGGCCTCCTTCAAAATTAGCTGTCTCAAATCATCGACATCCGCGCATAAATCGTCCATTGATCCACAGTATGTCCTGATCATCCACGGTGAAGTCTTTGAACTTCTCTTCTGCCATCTTCTTCTTGATGTCTGAAAACTCTGAATCTTTTGGCTGAGCCTCGCGAATCTGCTTCTCCAAAGTAGACTGCACTTCCAAACTAGTCACGAATCCTTCGGATACCACTTCTAGTTTCAGCTTCTGGGATTCCTCTTGGAGTTCTGAACAAACCTCTGTTACTTCCATCGTATTGCAGTGACTCTTGCGACTCAAGGCATCTGCAACCACATTGGCTTTACCAGGATGGTAATGGATTCCAAGATTATAATCCTTTATTAATTCTAGCCATCTTCTCTGTCTCATATTCAGATCTGACTGGGTGAAAATATACTTCAAGCTTTTATGATCTGTGTATATCTCATAGCGATTACCAATGAGATAATGACGCCAAATCTTTAAAGCATGCACTACTGCAGCTAATTCCAAATCATGGGTAGGGTAATTCTCTTCATGTGGCCTTAACTGCCTTGACGCATAAGCGACAGCTCTTCCTTCTTGCATCAGGACACATCCTAATCCTTGACGCGAAGCATCACAATAGATATCAAAATCCTTGCGAATATCTGGTAAAATCAGCACTGGGGCTGAAGTCAAACACTTCTTCAATTCTTGAAAACTTTCTTCACAAGCTGGGGTCTAGGTAAACTTTTTCTCTTCAACAATTGCGTAAGAGGTTTAGCAATTGATGAGAATCCTTCAATAAAACGACGATAATATCCTGCTAATCCCAAGAAACTGCGAATCTGAGTGACAGTCTTGGGCTGTTCCCAATGTAATACTGCTTTAACTTTACCGAGGTCAACTGCTACTCCTGCGGCTATCATCACATGACCAAGAAAATCAACTTCCCTTTTCCAAAAATCACACTTGCTAAACTTGGCATACAACTGATGCTCTCTGAGCTTCTCTAGGATTAATCTCAAATGCTCAGCATGTTCTCCTTCTGACTTGGAGTAGACCAAAATATCATCGATGAATACAACTACGAACTTGTCCAAATATTCCATGAATACCTTATTCATCATGTTCATGAAATAGGCAGGGGCATTAGTCAAACCAAAGGACATGACTAAGAACTCATAATGTCCGTACCGCGTTGAGAAAGCGGTCTTAGGTATATCCTTGGAACAAATCATCAACTAATGGTAACCTGATCGCAGATCGATCTTCGAGAACACTCCGGCTCCTTTCATCTGATCAAACAGATCATCTATCTGGGGCAATGGGTGCTTATTCTTGATAGTGACTTCATTGAGAGATCGGTAGTCGATGCACATTCTCATGCTTCCATCCTTCTTTTTGACGAACAAGACTGGCACTCCCCATGGCGACGAACTAGGCCTCACAAAGCCTTTCTCCAAAAGTTCTTCTATTTGCTTCTTCATCTCTACTAGCTCATCAGCTGGCATCCGATACGGTCTCTTAGAGATTGGTGCTGTTCCTGGCACTATATCGATGACAAACTCGATGTCACGATCCGGTGGCATCCCTGGTAACTCTTCCGGAAACACATCTGGATACTCTCGGACAACGGGCACGTCTTCCAAAGCAACGGTCTTCTTGCTATTGACTAGCAGATGTCCATTACGCACTGAGGTAGCTAGGAATTCTATCTTGTTTCCTTTGGTATCCTCGATTGTAACGGCTCTTCGGCCACAATCTAGCACAATTTTGTGCTTGGTTAACCAATCCATGCCAAGAATGACATCTATGGTTTGGGTGTCTAGAACAATTAGGTTAGCTAGAAACTCAACTCCAGCTATGAGTAACTTAGCTCCTAACAACCCACTTTAGAACTTAGCTCTTGCTCCAGCGACTAGACTAGCAAAGTATGCTTAAGATGCATATGACCTATTTATTCTTAGTTGTAAAAACTCGAAACAAGCGAATCGAAGCTCGAATCAAATGTAATCACGGTATTGAATTTACTAGGAACTTACCCGTCGACGTCTGGTGCTTCTAGGCTCCTTCAGAGTGGCGTGGTTAACACGACCTTTGACAACTGACTGAGGCGCTCCTCCTGGTTGATTGGTTCCCTGAGAAGCTCCTTGGTTGTTCTGCTTTGGGGTCTTGGCAGGTGTTGCTCCAAGGTTGAAGCGAATTTGGAGTGATTGTTCCTTCTGGGGCACCGATTGGCGAAGTGACACAGGTTGACGGCAATTGTAACACACTCTTGGTTCATTCTGCCTGTTGTTCCCTAGGGTAGGGTTGACTGGTGTAGGGTTGCGAGAATTCTAAACAAAAGGACGAGGTGTTGAAGGCGGTGCAGGTGTCCTGAAAGAACTCTGCGGCTGGAAGCGATTGATCTGCTGTGGCACTATCCTTGCTCTCTGCTGTTGTGGCTGGTGGCTTCCCTACTGAGCCATTCTACGCTTGCGGTGGTCCTCCAGTTCTTTGCGTTTGTCCACATAACCAACGCCTTGTTAATCAACTCCTGGAAATCTGGAAAGGTGTGGGCAAGCAGATTGACCTGTAGTCCTGAGTTCAATCCCTTCAAGAAACGACTCTGACGAGCCTTGTCGGTAGCGACGTCCTCTACAACATAGCGAGCTAGCTGAGTAAACTTATTCAGGTAATCAATCACTGACATAGCTCCTTACTTAAGAGAACGGAACTCATCTTTCTTTAAATCCATGATCCCTTCAGGTACATGATACTTGCGGAAAGCTGCGGAGAATTCTTCCCAAGTGATATTCTGTGGTGCCTCATGTGCTGTGTAAAAATTCTCCCACCACTCAGCAGCTATGCCCTCCATCTGATGAGTGGCATACAAAACTTTCTCGTGATCGCTGCATTGAGTGATCAGCAGCTTCCTCTCAATTACGCGAAGCCAATCATCCGCTTCTATTGGCGTGACATGCCCAGAGAAAGTTGGCGGACGGGTCCTCATGAATTCAGCCAACTTGGATGGTCCCTGATGACCCTGAGCGACTGGGGCTCCTCCCTGACGATTGTTGTTGTTGTTGTTCATAGCCTGCATCTGGTTCATCATTGCATAGATCATCTATGTTTGTGCTACCATAAAGGCTCCAAAGTTCTGCAAGTCAAGAGGTGGTGCTTGGGGTGGCACTGTCCCAGCGGGGATTTGATCATTCTCTTCAGACGCCGGGGTGCCGGATCCACTTGCAGCAGTGTGACGAGTCTGAACCATCTGGTGAAGCTCCATAGGTTAGATAAGGTAGCAAGCACAAGATGAGATAAGAACTAAACAGGGGGATAGATTAAACCCAACAAACACAGCTCAAGAAACTCAAATGAAATACTTTATTATTAGGGTTTTAGCATGGCTGCAACAAATGCCTAAGGGCTTTGCGGCTCACACTTGCACACAAGGAAATAAGACGAACCTAAGCACACAAGCTACCGCCTAAAGGCGACTCAAAAGGGAAATCGGCTAAGCCCGATGAGCTGGAACTTAAGCGAACTACGAGAAAGCCTCCTGACCACGGTGGCACTCACACTCGCTTGTAGACTCGGAAGTGGTGGCATCCTCATGAATGGTTACGATGCCTGGGGGTGGTGCGGTGAGGCGGGCGTGCTAGGTCTTGGTCTGGTGGCTCCTCGGCTCTGCGGCCTGCTGGCTCCTCTGGCGGTCGAGGTTCGGCTAGATCTTCAGGTGTCTGGGTTCTGCTGGATCTTCTGGAACCTCCTCTGGATCCTCTTCTGGCTCTTCTGGTTCCTCCGGATCTTCTTCTTGATCATCTTCGGGCTCATGCTGACCGTAGAGAGCTTGCTCTAGGACAGCGATCCTTTCCTCGGCTTCTTCCCAGGCCTCATAGGCGCACTCCAGCTCGGTGGCGGCCATCTCCAGCGACTCCTCTGGCGGTGTGGAATCGAGCAAGGTGCACCTGCTTGTGGCGTTGCCTTCCCTATTTGTAGATGGAAGCGTCGGCTAGCTCCTCTGAAGGGGATCAGGATGGTAGCGAAGCAGTGTTCTGCGGCTCTTGTGCGTGAACACTGCAGACTCGGAGAATGGCAGGACGTTCGACTCTGGATTCCTTGCTTGAAGTGATCCTCTGGTGAGATGTCCAACGGATGGTGCCTCTAGTGTTCCTCTGGCGTGATCTGTTGGGCGGCAGACCACACCACGATCTCGCCAGATTGACCATGTACTGCTCTGCGGTACATAGGGCGATCGAAGCCTCAAGCGTCTGCAGCAGCTTCCATAGCTCTGCGGCAAGTCCTCCATTGCGATCTCCAAAGGTCTGAAGGTAAGGCATCTGTCAAGATAGACAAGAAGCAGGAACCAAGTTAAAACAGCGGGGAGAGGAAAAATTCTAGCAATAGATGAGTCAAGAGAGATATGAGAGGAGTTAAGCAATTCATTTAGTCTTCCAAGTTAAATTTTCTTTAGAAAATAATTTGGACACTCGAATGGCCGATCTAACTAAGGTCTAGACCTACAGTCAATATGGCTCTGATACCACCTCTGTCGGGACCCAAAATTACAATTCTGGACCCTCTGTGTATAATGCACTAGTCCAGGATCACGCTAGTGCACACAGCGTCAACAAAGATGGATATTGATCCACACCAATGAATAATAGCATAAACGAATAATTTGATTAATAAATAATGGTTTGACCTTACGGTCGAGTTTACATTTATTAAGCCACGCAGGGCTAACAGAGAAATAAAGCAAATGGAAGCGAAGCGATGGCGGCATCCCATCGATTCACCACAGACAACCGATGGGATCAAGACCCACGATCGGGCACCTTCGATAAACTCCTCCTCAAATCTTTGGCGAAGACTCCTCCTCTTACGCTTGATTTAGTTTAAAGCAAGCGTGAGTACACACCGTACTATAAGTCACACCACATAAATGCAATTATACATGTAGGCTTATTACAAGGGAATGGCATTTTGTGGTTCTTTTGCAGAAATGCAACATTTGCAGCTGAATACAAATAATAGATAAAAAGCACGTAAAATAAATAGACAATAATAATTTAGCAGTTTGATTTCACAAAGACACACACGGCCTAAGCAGTTGTTCACACATGACCATATGATTTAGATCACAGCTCCTTCCACACGGTTTATGAAGATCTACCCTCGTGTGAAATCCCCAAGCATTGTCCATGACCATGACGCCGCTATTCGAATAGATTGTTTACACTCTGCGAGTTTGTACACTTACCCACAAGATACAACCGGTGTTGCAAGCACTAATCGTAACAAAGCATTTGAAACTTCATCTTAACATATTTGCCCCGATGTGCTTCGTCATACCAAACCATACGGTGTATGGTACAACACACACCGTTGGATGGAAGCGGCGAACGAATCTGCGATGTGACTACATGGTAGCACACACCTCCACCCTTTTCACATAGCCTAACCTCATTGCTGAGCAATCAATGCCAAGAATTAAGTATCTTACTATGCTAGGCCGTCCCCATAACGGGCATGTGGTCGCGTGCGGAAGGGCTCAGTTCAATGGCGTACAAAGTTCGGTCCTTAAATGACCGAGGCAAGACTTCCATTGTTCTAACTAAGGCACACAGATTAATTTGACACCTGATTCACATTCCCATATCACATAGCCACCATGTCACACATTCCCTCCACTTGCCTTAGTCAAACCTTTTTCCCACCGGTTGATGTAAGTGCAACACATGCCACAAAGACACATAGTACATCAGATTTTCTGAGTTACATAGTCACTTAGTCAAGTTAATAATTGCACTTTACATGAATAGATGATTCGTGGCATGGCTAAGCAATCTAATCGCACTAACCAACCCACGTTGGTACTACAATATTTACCAACTAAATATCAACTAGGGTGACAAAGGATCAAGGCATAACAATTGTACAAGGAACGCATAACAGATTGGATTTAATAGTTAAACCCAAAAGTATTTAAATAATTACTTGAAATAGAATGAAATACTTTGAATTAAAATAACATTTAGAAAACTGGGATTCAATCATGGTCAAAGCATGACTTGCTTTGGAACAGGTCTAGGAATTGATCTTGGTCTTGTTGTGCTCCTCCTTCAAATCTTCCCGAAGCATCGAAGTCTACTCGCAAACGAAGCAAATAAACAACCTAAATAAATAACCGAGGCAAAACAACTCCAAAAAAAAACTCCATTAAATAGATCTTGAATTTATGGGAATTTAGAAATTTGAATGGGTGATTTGGAGTTCGGATGCAAAAGTTATGGGGTTTGGAAGTTTGAATCAAAGAAAAACCCTAAAATTGGAATTATACGAATTTCGAATTATTTCTCAAAAGAAAATCGAAATATTGCATAATCTTGATGTCGTGAAGGAATTTCGGAAAAGATAAATAAAAGAAAAACCTAACGTGTGGGACCCACACGTCGATGCTATGGCTCACGGTGGACCAAGTCCACCGAGCCGATTGATCTGGGTTGGTGGCATGGCGCTCGCGCGCGTGGCGCCGACAGCGACGCTTACGTGGGTGACGCATAGCGCGAAGGGTGGCGTGGCTAGATGACTTGGCGCCCACGCGTCGGCGGCGACGGCGACAACGGCGGGACAACGGCGACGAACGCAACGGCGGCGGTGAGTCGCGCGTTGGAAAGGGATGCTATTGCGCGCAGGGCTACCTTCTTTGCACCGGAGATGAGCAGGCGGTCGGAATTGGTGTCGAGCGGAGGGCGGCGATCGGGTTTTGTCGGGATTGGCCACCGCGGCGCCGGGCCAAGGAGGGTGCAGCGTTGCTCTTTGCGGCGAAGCGGTGGTACACTCCACGGGGACACGGCGTCACCGACGGCGAAGAATTCCGAAGATTGAGCTTCGGCACCGAAAACCCTAAACTCCAAATTCCGGCGGCACTGAAACTTTAGGAGGGAGGTGAGGTGGGGATTCGGGATCAGGAAGCAAGGGCGAAGCAGGGGGTCCCTTTTATAGTGTCAGGGCGTGTACGGGGAGGCGTGTTGGCGGCGAAGATCAAAGCGCCCAAAAAGCAGCATGAGAAGCGAGGATAGAGGCGATTTCAAAGTTTGAAATTGAGCAGGCAGGTCTTGAGGAGGATAAAGCTTCTAGATGGCGTCATCTGCTTGCGAAGAATCGAAATTATTTCCCTTTTGTCGAACGAGCTCATGAAGGGAAACCATGGCGACGCAGGCGCGCTCATGAAGAAAGCGGCTCGGAGGCAGCGACCTGTGGCAGTCCCTTTGGCAATGAGCCAGGGAGGCGGGAGGCAAGACGTGTGGAGATCCAGGCGTCAACCACGATCGAGCAGCTCTGGAGTGGTAGGGGAGAGCTGGAATGAAAATTTGAGGAGATTCGGCCCGAACACTATTAGGAGATTTTAAATAGCTTTTCCTTTTTAGAAAATACGGAAATTCCAAATGGCAATAGAAATTAGCAAATGAACTTGGAAAAATTCTAGAAAAATCTAGAAAATATATCCAAGCACATAGAATCCAAATAAAATAGTTTTGACCATTGTTTATGTTGACTTTAGTCATATTAAATTGTTTTGTTACTCAAGGTTCATATTTAAGCTTTTGAATTAAATTCAAATAAATCCAAATGGTGAATTTTCTCTCTACTAACTATTCAAAGGATTTTTATAAAGCTCAGAAAATTGGGATGTTACACTCTTCCACCTCATGCGCCACCTCATCGCCACCAAATCGCCACAAACACAACCACCCGATGACATAGCGGCCTCGTGGCAAAGCAAGACTTCTAAGACACCACGTCTTAATACATTTGCAAAAGCGACTTTAGGGGGTAATTTGTCCTGGGTTTGCAACTTTTATCTGAGGAGTTACTTATGCATGTTGATACTTGTAGAGTTACTTATGCGTATGTCGATACTTGAGGGTAGAATGGACTTCTTCCTTCATTTTATATATATATATATATATATATTCTATTTATCTTGGTTTTATTTTTTATTTTTAAATTTTGTATAGTTCATTTTACGGTTTTCATATGTATTAAGTGAATTATACACATTATTTAGTTTTTTATTGTTTTCAAATTTTCTGCTTATTTTTTATTTATTTTTGGATTTTTATTTTTTGGGCTAAGCGGTAGTAGGTCCAAGCAGACTCGAGCTAGCCTGACCCGTTTAGATTCAGGCTAGAACGGGCCATGTCGAAATAGGCCATGTTTGATCGTGCCTGTGCTGGGTCGGTCGTGCTGTCCATTTGGCCATGTCTGTTTAAATGTAATTGTGAAGATATAAAAGCCGTAGTGCTACGGATACAAAGGCAAAATATCAGATGAAAATACGAATTTGATGTCAATTCTATTTTTATTCAACTTAGAAATTTCGAAATATTTGCAAAAAAATTACTAGACGTAGGAAGCTATGATGTATGTCTCTGCAAAATTTCAAGAATTGGAATCATCTGGTTGGATTGAGTACTCTAGATCTTGATTTTAGACTTGCCGACTATCGGTATGAGCAAAATCCATTTAGCGAGATATCCAACTTTAGCACAACATTAGATTATATGACACTTTTCTTATGCTTTCTTTTGAAATTAACTTCAAAAGAAGATTACTTCCTCCCTTCTTAAATATATGATGTTTGACTAAACGTACAGTCAAACTTATTTAACTTTGACTAATAATATATGAAAAACTATTTAGATTGATCATGAGTGAATAGTATCATTAGATTTGTCATGATAAATATTTTCATAATATAATAATTTTGTAATTTTTACTAACAAAATCATATGAAAAGTAATGGTCAAAAGTTATATAAGTTTATTCTGGCGTTTAGTCGAAACGTCATGTATTTAAAAACGGAGGAAGTAGGATATTACAAGCAGATCAATCCATCGCTACAGTGATACCTAAATCAGCTTGTCAAATGGAAGGCATTGAATGCGAGCCTTTAGAACTCCTCATTTTTTTGTAACATTGCATAAAAAGTGTGAACCACGGAAATTTCTACCAGCCGATAACCAATTTACCGGCCAAGTGGCCAGCCATGGTAAAAAATAAAAACCGGTCAAAATATTTCTAATTTTTTTAAATTTTGACTATACGATAAAAGAAGAATTCGCAGCCATAAAATTAAGTGCGAGCTTAGCCTAGTGGTTAGCATTGCGCTTGTGTGGTGGTAACTGGTAAGTTGGGGGATTCGAACCCCCGAAGGCCGAAATGCCATTTCTTGTAGTATTTTTTCTTTCCCAGTCAAATAATTCAAGTTTTGATACAAACCAGTGGGTTTTGGTTAAAAAAAATGTCATCTAGAATCGATGCAACCGCTAGTATTATTATTGCAACCAGGTGTGAATATTGTTTTTACGATAACATTCAATTGTAAATTATGATACAAATGAAAATTTTAAATTTTGATACAAACCGGTGGGCTCAGGTAAAAAAGATCGATGTGGGCTCTGCGCCTCCACGCGTCGCGAGCGAACGTGGTGGGCAGCGAGCTTACGCGCAAGGAGCAGGCAGCAAGCGAACGTGGCGGGCAGCGAGCGAACGCGCGAGGCTGTGGGCCCACCGGGCGCGTGTCCCAGCCACAACGCACGAAGAGTATGCGGTCGGATCGGGCGGGCGCACGCGCTTGCGTAGGCGATCGGACGGGTCGTTTTTTCGGAGCGACGTGGCTAAGGCGGGAGCTCACGAATCCCTCCGGCTATTAAATAGGGTAATTATTATTGGAGCCGGTGTGAATATTGTAACGATGAAAAAAGAGTACCAAATATAGAGAAGAATATACATATTCGATCGCTCCTGCTTGCAACTTTTGTTGATCCAAGCAACCTAGTGTTTCACCCTACATGTGCGCACACAAACACTAACAAGAATATTACTCGCAAATTAGTTCACTACTACCGTGCTACCTAAATCGACATGATAAAATGATAGATATTGAATGTGGAACTTTTTTTTTTATTATTTAACCTTTTTTTAGTTTTTATTTTAAAGTTAACACTAGCGTCTTTATTTCCAATCGACCTCTTTGGTCGCATGCGCCGTGGCGTAATGACAAAACAATCTTTGTCACGCCACGAGATAAGTCTTTAAAATAGCACTTTTGGTTAAGCCACTGGTCTTGACGTGACCAAACAACACTGTCACGTCACGAGTGGTGGCGTAACAAGAGTTTACCCTCGATACGGGCTAGCGTGACAGCGTTGTTTTATCACGCCACCACCCATGGCGTGACCAAATGGGTCAGAATTGAAAATAAAGTGCGTCGGGATTGACTTTAAAATAAAATTTAAAAAATGATTAATTAATAAAAAAAATTCATTGAATGTGAGGCTTACTCCTCGTTTATTCAATGTGAGAGCTCCAGAAAAAGTATGTGAATTAGGGGAGCCCACGATTAGATTCATGGCCTATCATTGCCACCACCATGTTGTGTAAAATCGATGCAACAACTTGCATTAATATTGGGCTAGATGTAAATAGTGTTCTTATGATGACATTCAATTGTGAAATCTGATACAAATGTAAAGACACATACATTAGAGTACGACGCTTATTCTTATAACAGAATAGCATTGCTAGTTGAATTTTAAAAGGGTTATGACACACACATCCTATGTTTGGTTCAACAAGTCAATAGTCATTGGAACCACTGTGGGGCCAAGATGCAAAGGAAACAGAGGTAATCCAACCATGTAGATGTTCCTCATACAGTTCATGTTTACCAACAACACGAACAAGGATGTTGTATGCACTATTAACACCGGGATGTATCACGTGAAAATGAATCTTTTTTTTGGAAATGGTGCAAATTCCACTAAAAGTGCTCATACAAGTTTTCAAATAATTGTTAACTATAGGCAACGGTATGGTCTACATCTATACAAAATTTCAAGAATAACCCCAATTCCGTTTGTGATATACGAAAAAGAAAAAAAAAGATGTGGAATAGTGTTCAACAGTGTTAGACAGTAATTAACACTATTACATGTCATATTTGTCTTTTTTATCTCTCAAGCGGAATTGAGTTTATTCTTAAAATTTTGCATAGATGCGGACCATACCCTCACCTACAGTTGACAATTTTTTGAAAACTTGTGCAAACACTTTTAGTGGAATTTGCACCATTTTCACCGGATATCTCTCCCTATTAACATATATATCTTGCCATTTTTTGTTCTCATCAATTCAACAAAAATTAAAAAGGACACATGGAATATACACACCAAATCCTTTTTTGTGCCTTTTGAAATGGTGTGGTGCGCTGTGATACGCTGTGTCATTACCCCAGAGGTAATCACACTTAGGCATACGGATTACTATTTGTTTGCTCAGTAGAACGCTGCTCCAACGAATAGTAAGCCTTTACCAGAGTTAGCGCAGCAGAACAATAAGCTAGAAACTACTCTTTATTACAACAGTAGCCACACAAGACTAAGGTTCTGAATACAATTATTTAATTACAACAGGATAATACATTCCCCTGCTTACCTGCTAGGTTCCTTCGGCAATCTACTCGTCCCAAGAGTCGAATAGGGCGTCCACCTCGCCCTGCTCCTCATAACCAACGCCCTCGTCACCGGTGGCTTCCTCGGTACCTACGAATCCCTCATCCCACTCGGGATAACTCCCGACCGGATTAGGATCTAAGCAAGGGGGGAGATAGCAAGAGTGAGTACTAGTGTACTCAACAAGCATTAATAGCAAAAATGCACCTGATGACTCTACCTTTTGTCCTTATCAAATTCCTACCTCTTCTATTGTTTTGAAAATAGTCATCAAAATTTAGGTTGCAATTTTAATTATGAAAAGTCTACTTGTCACTCAAATAGAGGATAGACCCCTGGTGGTTCCTATAGACTCTAATCCAGGAGACTGGCATGAATTCATGATTTGATATAGCACTGCGCAGGCTTGTACCACTTTACCTATAGTTATTCTGAGCTCTAAATGAACCAGGTCCACCGTATTTTCTTAGATGCGATTTCGAGTTTAGAATACAGAACGTTTTCCAGGTTACGTGATTAAGACTCTACCCATTACTTTCCGTCGGTGCTGATCTAGTCACGGGGCTGACCTCGTCATCCACTAAGTTCCAGTAATGTTGGTTGGGGCGGCTCTCGTCCGTGCCCAACACTCCACCTTGGGGCTGCTCACTTCCGTGCCCAAACACTCCAACGTGTCCTGTTGTGGAGATCATAATTACGTAACAAGGTAGCATTTTCTGCCCGCCGAAACAGGAAAATGGTTGGTACTGAATTTACGGCCTCAAATCCGAGTAAGAGTTTTATTAGTCCTAATATTTTAACCATATGTAAAGGGGTCCCACCTCTTACCTCATCATCATCGTCGCGTTCCCCTACCCGGAACCCCTTTACCAACCTATTAGTTCTCATTTCCTCCTCATCTCGTTCTCATTTCTTATCTTCCCAATTTCATCTTAATTCAATTTAATTTTTGAGAAATACTTTTGATGCAATACATATATGATAGAGCAATATACGGTTTACATTTAATATAGCTATGTTCATGTTCAAGAGAGTAGCTTGCCTGCGGGATTGTAGAAGAGATTACCGACGATGGTTACTGAATCAAGTAATCCTGCATGTATCGGTTCGCCCTCTGCAATAATACGTCAGCCGCAATAATACGCAAATAAATACTTAGTTATTTTTTTATGCTAGCATAAGTATATGGGTCAGTTGGTTCTTTTAGTTAGCAGATTTTAATTTTAATAACTTGCTGCGAATCCTCGATATATTAGCACTCCCCAACTGCGGTGGTTCTACGGTCTAATGGCTCCGGGATCGAGGTTACCGAATTCCGCGTTTTATCGAACGAAATTACATACTACTTGTGCTCGCATTTCACTAAGTTTATCAAATTTTATTTGCGCAAATACGCTTAATTGATTTTATTTAAGTGCGCACGCATTTATTTAATTCTCTAAATAGGCTCAGGGTTGATTTATTTAATTACTCTAGTAAGGTTACCGTAATTCTAACATGTCAGACTATTTGACTAAATTTATAGGTTTGATACGCCTGAAAACTAACCTTTTAATAACAACAACCTATGATATGTTATCTTAATTTAATTTATGATTTCTCGATCTGGTCTATGACTAGTTACTCATACACGGCTTAAATAAATATTCGGTCCAACAAAAATCACCGTCGACAGACATTAGTACGGATGTTCACGTTACTACTACCCTGCTGCCAAAAATCCTTATTAAAAATATTCTTCTTTTCCCCCTTTACCAAATCCTTAATTTCTACACCTAATCATCTAATTTCTCCTACCTAATCACCTTTCTACCTTCTCTCTCTACCCTCTCCTCACTCGACCGAAATCCCACTTGGCTCCTCTTTGCCCTATCTCCTCAATCCCTCCTCACCTCCTCTCTCTCTCCCTCCACTCCTGGCGCTGCCACTCCCTCTCACGGCTCCCCTCGGCCGCTTGACTCTTGGCCCGCCACCGCTGCTCTTTGATCTGCCGCCACCTCGCCGCTCGGCCCCCCCCCTCGGCATCTCCTCCCACTTGAGCCTTCTCGGCCGCCCTGCGCAGTGGTTCTCCTGTTCCCCTCTCGTGCCGCCATGGTCACCTTGACCCTAGCCTCCGTGGTCGGCGCTCGGCCCGTGCCTCTCCTCCCTCCCTGGCCCGGCCACGCTGTGCTACCGGCGTCGCCTCCCCAAGGCGTAGCCACCGGCGCCACCGTGCACCTCCTCATTGCTTGCCCTCTACTCTGCCTCGGCCTACCACAGCTCCCTGTAACTCCACAGTGCGGCACGGTGGCTGTGCCTCATCTCGGCCTTCTTGTTGCTGAGCCTCTCTCCTGGACTCACCCCCAATTCCCCTTTTATATTTCTTGGTTTTATGATTGGGGTTTGATTATTGCTTTGACGTGGGTTTTGTCGTTGTTATGCATGAACATGGTGAAGGGTGGGCTACTACTACTGGATCGGCTATGGGGGTGGTGATGCCCAAGTGATATACTCCCCTCCACCCTCTCTACTCTACCCTGCCCCTTGCTCTGTGATGTGATGAACTGAGAGCTATGCCCACTGTTAGTGTTATTGTGATGTGGGTGGATGCTATGTGCGAGCTCTATGTGTGCATGTGTTGGTTCATCTTTGAGTCATTCTACCGACAAAGCCCGGCGATGGGGATGGTTACCTTAGTTTGGTTGTATTTGGGGAAAGAGATGGCAGCGCCGGTAGGGTGCTTGTGCTCTCCTCTTGCTCGCTTTGTGCTTCTGGTCCTTGTTGTCGATCTTGGCGTAGTCCTATTTTTCGGTGGAGGTTCGAAGTCGTCGCCAACGCCGTTCACGCTCTGTCTGTCCTCCTCTTCATCTTGAGATCCTCTCCTCCTTTTTACTACTACTCTATGGTGGGTTTATGAAAGGAGGTGCTGGTGGGCAGTGGGTTGACTTTGTAAGGCCTCGGTTGGTTTGCTTTGCACTGGGAGTTGCCTTCGGATGGCAAAGCTTGATGTGGTCTTGTGTTGGCCGTGAATGGGTGTGCTTTGTGAAGGGAAAGGCTTATAGGGGAGATGCATCCGGCTGCCCTTATCTCATGCCTGTGTGTTTCCCCCTTTTACCATTCCCCTATTACTCTTTACCATGATCCTATCCCTTTGCTGTGCTTCATTTGACCTCCTATGCTCCCTTCCTGATGTAGTCTCTTGTGAGGCAGCTTGTGCCTTTGTTTTGCTTGTGCTGAGTGGTTGCCTTCGATTGGCAGTGGCTTTGCTCTTGTTTGTTTTGGCCTTTGGCTGTAAAGTGAATGGGGGTTCATTTTGTGAATGGCTTGGGAGAGAGAAGGCTTATGAGGGGAATGCTTCAGCTGGGAAGGTTCATGTGGGGGAGGCTTTGGCTGTAGGATATTTCGCTGGGTTGTGCTGGCTGCGAAGTAAATGAATCAATTGTGCTAGTTTTGGGTGATACCCTATGATGTTTTGATTGAGGGTGGGGTTTAATGGGATGTGCACTATAGGATTATATTGCGGTTGTGGCAATTGCAAATAGTGGGTGTTGGATTCTAATAATGCCAGATGAGGAGACCCATGGAAGTAAAAGGTGCCTATTAACTTAGGTTGGCCTGGATATCTTAATTATCAAGGGGTTGATTAACTTCGGTTGGTCAGGGTATCTTGGTGATCGAGGGACCGGCCGACCTAGGTTGATAAGGGAATCCTTTTGAACTTCAGGGAAACTGTCGGCAATCTCTCTTCATTCTAACTAATAATTATTGCTTTCGGTTTTTGCTAAATACTTTCTAAGCTTTTGGCTACGCGACTTGGGAAGGTGGAGGATGACTGGATGAGATGGCAAGGAGGGCTTCAGTGGTATGAATGCAAGATTGTTGATTTGTAATTTAATTAACGATTGTAATTTACATTGTAATTGGTTGAGATTAATCTCATACCAAAAGCTGGGTTGTAAAATACTATCTTTGTTTTGTATACAGATTGTTGGAATGCTTTCAAGGTTGTGATCACTTATATAACAATTGATTTATTGAGATGATGTTGTACTGTTATTACCATGCTTCACGTTGACAAATGTGTTAATTATGTGTTTGATAAAAGTGAGATTATGTGTTGATCAATGTTTGATGGATTTTTATTTAACGCTAATTACCGATTATTGTTGTCTGGTTTAGTTTAATCATGCGGGTTCTCACATGCGCCCTATAAGTATATATATATAGGGGTGCGTATTGCTACGTGCCTGAAAACGATGTACAACAATAGCGAAGCGACCGTCATGTGATCTCGCTCCTCCTGCCCCACGCATTTAGTGGGCCCATCACCCGTGACATCGAGGCAGACCCAGCGGTCTTAGAGCATCTGCAACAGTCCACGTCAGCTATTACTAAGGGGTTGCCACATCAGCATTTAGGTAATGTGGAGGAGAGAAGGTGAGATTGTTTCTAGATGAAGAAACTAGCAAATTGTTAATACCAAGACACAAGAAACAACCAAATACTATATTGGAGACTTACTTGTTACCTAAAAACACGTTTTGTGGGTCCCACTGTCTTAAAGCAAAATATACAACAGATCATTTGTGTAGCCCGACTTCATTATTGATATGATAAATGAGCTAAAACATGTAGGCCACAAAGTTGTACTTCATTATTGATCATCAAGAATCATGCACACTTGTAGCAATTAAAGTCTTAGACACAAGCTCAACAAACAATCCATTGGAAGACTTGTTTCTTTTTATTAGATTGAGTACTCTCTCTCTCTCTCTTCTTAGGAACAAGCTAAGAAACAAACTATTGTAGATGCTCTTATGAGAAGGATGGCATCGACGTCAATGGGACGTGCCAGCCAGATTTGGAGTTGGGCGACCTCCACTACGGAACAAGGACACCGACTGGCAAGCTGGTCCATATAGGGCTGAGTGGGGGGCTAGACCCCACTCAATTTTGGCTCGTAATGGTATTGAATTAATTTCTACCATTGGTACCTATATTATTACCTCCATTGGTCTTAAGTTGGTTGTATACACTACTACGAGAAAAGGTCTTCCTGAGCGGTTTAAACGTGAGCCGTCTGAGTTTATGGGTCGATGATGACATGAGGTCATCACGAGGCGGTGTTCAAACAAATGCATGATGCATACTTTCTAAGCGGTTATTAGCGAGAACCGCGTGATAGGAACATATCCTTGAGCGGTTTGTGGTGAAATAAATGCGTGATAGGAACCTACCAGATGGTTTGTGGTTGAAACCGTCTGTGATAAGTATATATCACAGAGCGGTTATGCATGATGATTTTTCTCTATAAAGCCCAAAGCGATGGTGCTTGTGCCATTAAAATTGGCATCATATATATATATATATATATATATATATATATATATATATATATATATTATATAGTCTCTCGGCAACTTTGGGGGATCGTCCACATGACATGAGAAGGATGAGGCGAGTAGCCATGGGTAACCTCATTGAGCCCTTGCAAATTTAAAAAGTATGGATGCAAGGAGATCGTCGGGACATCAATTACACGGATGTTGTCGATGAGGTAATTGGGCGTCGCTATGTTCAAAAAGTGGCGTGGGCCTTGTGAGTATTCGACTAGGAAGTGGCATCATGTATCGACAACTAACCATTCTTGAGCATGTAATCGTCTTTAAACCCAACAAGAACACCAAGCAACCATTCTCACATTTCAAAAGAATTCTCAACTTGTTGCTTGGTGTTCTTGTTGGGTTTAAAGACAATTACATGCTCAAAATTGTTGGTTGTCGATAGATGATGCCACTTCTCGATCGGAATACCAAGGCCCACGTCACTTTACGAACATAGCGACGTCCAATTACCTATCGACAACATCCGGTAATTGGATGTCCGACGATCTCCTTGCATTCATACTTTTTAAACTTGCAGGCTCAATGAGGTTACCAGTAGCTCTGTCTCATCCTTCTCATGTCAATGTGGGCTAATTCCCAGAAAGTGGTCAGACTACAAATATATATATATATATATATATATATATATATATATATATATATATATATATATATATATATATATATATATATATATATATATATATATATATATATGATGCCGTTTTAATGACATAATGACCTTTGCTTGGAGACTTTATAGAGAAGAGATTATGAATGGAATGGTAGGACGTACCTGGGACACAAGGTAGGAGAACTTGACCGGCATAAACACAGTTACACAAACAAAGGTGAAATGAATGGCGAGAGACAGATGAAGAGGTGTTGTACTAGTTTTTGACTCATTTGGTCTTGTTTTCGAATACAATACACACAAAGCCTAAACCTTTACAAATCTAAAAAGTTAATTGTAGCCAAGCCCCATCCGACCCACATCCAATGTAAGCCAACCAAGCACAAAGCTAGAACCGACATCAATAACCCTCAGTATCCATCATAGAGCATTAACCAAACCCACCATCCCCATTCACTTTTGTCAATCTGAACTCACAGCATGAACTAAGCAAGATGCATATATATAGAATGCACATACACCAATAGCCCTCGGTTTACATTTCACAGAGCAAGGGGACTATTAATATGAACTAATTATCAATTCAATTTCACATAAGACTATTAACATCATTGAGCGAGTTCAACGACTAGCAAGGTGCCACTAGCCAACAAGCATCTGCATGATCATTGCATTCATTTATATTTATGATTTCTCTATACTTCTCTCTACATGTATGTATTACACATTTACACTTCTCTTCATGTATGTATGTATTACACATTTAGCATCTGGGCTCTGGCCAATGGCCATCACCAGCAGCATCAACCAACAACCAAACAACATCAAGAAGACAAGAAGGGGACTTACGCGTTAGTGGGAGAGCCGGAGAGGTTGGGCCGAGGAGGTCGAGGTAGGTGAGCCGTGGAGGAGGAGGCTGGAGCTGCGGCATAGGGAGGAGGAGCAGGGGCGGCAGCGAGGGGTGGGAGTTTGATCCGGCCTTGAGGAGGAGGAGCTTGATCCGGAGGTGCGGGAGGCTGGCGAGGAGGAGGAGCTCGGTTCACATGAATACCAACAGCACAAACCAATAGGTGATAGATCTGTCTTACCTCGACATCGTCGGTGGAGAGGTAGCCGGGGGTCGCGTACGGTGGGGGGAGGAGGAAGAGGGGAAGGCGTCTGGCGTCGCCGTGGTTATAACTATGGTGACCTTGCAAAAGACACTCTTATCGTCTGAGTGTCTTGTCGCGATGAACCGTGGTGTCTAACCATCGGTGACAGGAAGAATGCATGTGGCGTCGGTGACAGGTCACTCGGGTGGGGAGGAATGGATGAGAGTAAGGGTGGTCTTTGAGAATGTGAGTTAGGCGCAAACCCTAGCGGTAGGGCTCCTACTAGTAAAGAGACTTATCATAGGCGGTCCTATTATGGAACCGTTAGTGATACTATCACAAGCGGTTCCAATGGAACCATCTATGAAATAGTTTTTCTCAAGTATATTTATTTTGTACATACACTTACATGACATGAAGAAATTACATGTTTATATGTCAATTTTGTCATTTAAATACTCTTGAAAATTTGCTTTACCTATATATACATATACATATATATATCACAGATCGGATATATATATATATATATATATATATATATATATATATATATATATATATATATAATTAATTTGTTCCACTAAATAGTCTACGATATAATTAATATTAATTGTAACTTCACCTCCAAACTTTTTAATTCAACATATAATTAATATAGTAACTTCACCGACAAACTTTTTAATTTTTTAATTTTGGAATTTTCATATGGCCAAGCAGCATGGCCGTAAACACAAAAGATTAAAAAAAGTAGAAACCTATAAATAAACAAAGTTTTTCTAGTAGCGGAGGTAGTTGCTATCTCCGTCTTCAATACTTCGTGGCGGCGTCGGAGGCGGACGGTTCGTGATCGAATGAAGCTGAAATGCATCCACATTGTGGCAGCTCGTTAAAGTGTCTCGAAGACCCTCGTCTTTGTTGAACCAAGAAGAGTTGAGCACATAAGCTCTCTTCCTTGCTTGAGGGTCTCGGCACAGTCGACTCGGTCACTGCCGCCTCGATTCTGTGATCCAAGTGACGACAAGCCTCCTAGAGATGTGCAGCGTCGTTTTGGAGGACCACATCGATGACACGGTAAACTCACGAAAGTAGGAGATCACCCGGGAAGACACGGCGGAGGAGGATGTCAAGGCGGCGGAAGGTGGCCGTCACTGCTCGGCAAATTCTCGGATAGAGGTGAAGACCTTGTTGAAGCAGTGTTCTTCCGCAACCGATTCAATGTCTGGCGAGAGAGGTGCTCGTGCGGTGCGGCGGAGTAGGCCATCAATGCGGCGACAAAGAAGCGAAGAGCAAAGCTGACCATTTTGTTTTTTTTGTATAAGTGGGGATGATCATCTTCGATGGCGGATGATCTTTTTATAAAACAAGGAATAAATTTAGGCGTGAGGCGAAGAGCGCGCCGGGGGCGAGCGGCATTGATGCGACGAATTGAGGCGCATCGGCGGCGAAAAACTCATCGGGCTTCAGCGGGAGCTTTAGCGATATTATCCTGAGCGGTTATAACAAAAACCGTGCGTGATATGTAATAATATCGCGAGCGGTTATTATTAAGAACAAATGCTGTGATGTTATGACGGTTCTTTGTTGAAAACCGTGCGTGATATGTAAAATTATCCGAGCGGTTATTAACAATAACCGTCTATGATAAGTCATAGGCGGTTTTAGCTATGAACCGTGCGTGATATTACCTCTTCATAGGCGATTTTTAGCGCGGCGATAGTCTGAGCGGTCTCTAAACCAAAATTGTTTGTGATTGCATATATCTGAGCGGTTTTGGTCAACCATCGTGATGAGGCGTCGATATTAGCCTTTTGTAGTAGTGATCTGATGTCCCTCGGTTTTGCTCGAATCGTCCTGCTAGGTTAGGTGGAGGAGACAACGATGGGGCGGCAAGCTAGATCTTAGGCGAGGCAAAGAAATTTGGATCGAGGCGAAAACACGACCGCGCAGTCGACAATGGCCGACGGCGTGCCTGTTGTGGCGTCACCTCGTGGCTATTGCGGTCAGCCGTCACCATCCAGTTTCACGCATGCATCAACCTCGACTTCAAAGCCGGCCAAGATCCTTGCCTTGCATGTTCTTTAAAAGCAGCTAGACATACTTCAGGAATAAAAATAGCTTATCATTATCAAGCTCAACATTGCTCATACCATAATATAGATATTTGTACTAGCATTACCACACTGATACAATATTTTGCATGCTCCTTGTTTATTTATAGTTTCATTCTCAGAAATTAATATCAACAAATTTTGCTCTAAAACAAAATATCAGCAAAGCCTGGCCTCTAAAAAAATTGTAAAAAAAATTGCCCTAAGTCTCTACGAGTAGGATCGACAGTGCGATTTGGATCGACTGTCATGGGTTCGTAGAATCGTAAGACTCTAAAAGTAGGATCACGATTCTAACTACCTTGTCCACCACGCGCGGGAATTAGCAGCTCATGTGTGAGATGTCCTTCATCGTACGAGTGTTGTCCAGTTGAGTTTGTGTGTGAAGTATTTTCCATATAGGGGGCATGTTCCTCCGGGAAAAAAAGCTTGTAGGGCTTGTTTGGATAAAGAGGAATTAGAACAAATCCCTTCGAATTAGGATTTTAGTTTAAATTCTCAGTCAATTCGAAAACATCGAGTCAGATCTGAGGCCTTATGAAGCCTAAATTCTCTATCCATGGCTTCAAATAAGGCCTAAGACGGGTATTTTGGTCCCAACAGGGAAGAAAAGCAAAACATTTTCCTTAAGAGAGTACAAAATATAGATAAAAACAACGTAAAAGCAGATAATTACAACTTTGGTTTGATCCAAGCAACCTAGTGCTTTCACTGGGAGTACGCATGGACACTAACAAGAATACCACACGCAAATAAGTTCTGCTACCTAAATCGGCTTGGTACGAAATGATAGACATTGAATACGGGACTCTAGAACTAATTTCTTCGATGTGCTTGGGAGAGTCTGAAAGCGTGGAAGTATTGATGGAAGATCGTCCGTACGGTTTGCATTGATCTTGTGAGTATAAATAGATACAAGAGATAATGCTAACTAAGGAAGCAAAGATTATATGCCAAAGATAAGAGATATATCCTAGCTGTATTCAGTTGGAAAGCTATGCCTAGTCGATCGGTTGATCTCCAGAGGAGTCCGGCATCTATCCTTAGGGGAGTCCGGTTACGTACGTAACATGCATGGAGCATATACGTATACGGTTCAACAGAGTCCATAGTCAAATTCATGGCCTATTACCGTCAACGTGTTGTCTATAGTGGATACAACAACTAGTGTCATCATCGACATGCACTGATGCACGTCTTATGATGATATTCGATTGCGAAATCAGATACAAATGTATAGAGTGTGGCACTCGTTCTGACAATAGAAAATAGTCATTGGATGTAGAATATCATGGAGCTTGCAAATAACACGAACGGGTATAGTTAATTAAGTTTTGCTTGGATGCAATCACCCAAAAAAATTCATGCACGTCTTATGATGAGTACTTTCATCTTAGATCATATATACATTTTGCTTGGATGCAATCACCCAAAAAAATCCAGCTCAAGTTAGATCGTCCTTACTTTCATTTTTCAGTAGTAGTGACGCATGGAAAATGCTAATTTATTTGTACTCAAATCTTCAATATTCAATGGTGTAACACCCCAAAAATGGCTTTTAGTTCAAATGACTAAAAATGTGAAATTTTTAAAACTTTTTAATGTGCCTTGTTGATATTTGAATTTTCGGAGATATTATTTGAAACCTCGTCATAATTTAGACCGGACTTTAAAAGAAAAGAAAAATAAATCAAAATAGAAACCCTGAAAGTGTGGCCTGGATCGAAAACTACTCGGCCAGCCCAACCAGGGTATCTTTTTTTTCTTTGTATCTTTTTTTCTTTTCCCTTTCCTCTCTTTTCCTTTTCCTTTCCTTTTCCTCTTTTTCCCTCCCCGGCCCACCTGCCAGCCCCCCAGCTCCCTTTCCCTCTCCTTCCTCTGTTCTCCCGACTACAGCCCCGCAGCACCCTCCTTGGCACCATGCTGCCGCTGGCATCACCTTGCCTCCACCTGCCATGCACGCCTCGACCGCTTGCACTGGCGCCATGCCGCCCACGCTCCACGCCGCTCCAACCACCCCGTTGCGTCCTCGCCACTAGGGCCATGCCGTTGTTGCGTCACCGCCGTCCTCGCTCACTATGCCACGTGACATCCCCGTCCCGTCATAGCTCATGCCATCCCCAAGTGCGCCCTTGCCTCCCTCTACTTAGCAGGCACCCCGACCCTCCTCCATCCCCCTTCCCCATTCTCCTCCTCCTCCTCGTCATGCCACGTCGTCGCTCCGGCGAAGCCCGGCCTACGCCAACACCCCCCAAGCATCGCCTCGGCTTCCCCCTCCCGCCTCCGCAGCTGAAGCATTGGGAGCACATCGTCTTCCTCCCCTCCGGTGCTCGCCACTGTTGTGCCTCCTCTGGTGAGCCACGGCTCGATTCCTCTCTCTGGGAGTATCCCCTCACCTCCCTCGTTCTTCCCCAACCACCGAATTGAGCTCTCCCTCACCCGGACGCTGCCCCCACGGTGGATCACCCGCGCTGTCCATGGCTCGCATCGCTGGACCACCCCGGTTCTTCCTCGCCGCCACCAACCGCTTCAGTGGATTCCTCTCACCTCCCTCTAGCTCGTGCGCACCACCGTTTCCCTCTTATCCTTCTCCAACGCTGCCACCCCGTTCCTTCCCCGGCTCCGACCGCTGCATGGCACCATGCACCCGCCGCGACGCCACCACCTATAGGACCGTCATCCTTCCCCGGTACCATTTTGCCCTTACACAACATTGTGTAAATCGCCTCCTTCTGCTTGCAGCCCTCGCCATCTTACTCTGGCCCCCTCCTCTGTTCTGAAGCAAAGCCATGGCCAATCTTTCCCCCTTCTCTGTCTTTCTCGGTTTTAGTCTCACTCATAGTAGGTCCCACTAGGATAATGGATGAACACCTGTGTAGAAGACAACATCTAATTAGATTGGAATTAGTAGAATGACCGGTGTGCCCACTAGATTAAGAATCTAATTAAAGTTTAGTTAGTGAGTTAGCAAGTTACAGGTTAGTAAAATAGTGATTGATTTAGTATGGTTAGTAATTAAGTATATAGTTAGTTAAGACAACAGTAGGTTACATCCGTAACTAGAAACTGCATTGAGTTAACTAGGAATTAACTTCGTGATTAAAGGTTAATTGGAAATGGTCAGTGAACTAGTATCATATAAAGACAAATTTAATTAGGAAATATTAATAACTCCTTTAGTCATTGCAATCCAAAGTGAGTTAGCTAGTGGTCGCACCGACGTCAGGCACTTAGATGATTAATAATCCATTTAGCCATTGCAACACTCAGTAAGTAAGACAATAAGTAAATTGAGCTAACTAGTAGTTGAAATGCAAGTAAGTAGCCCAAACGATCAGAGATTGCATAGTAAGTAAACTAACTAAAGTATAAAACTAAAGTGATCAATTCAGGTAGTTAGAACCTAAGATGGTATAGTCATGTTTAGACATATACGTACACACATGATCAAAGGACCAGTAGGCCCTAGGCCATTGTCATATAATGATAAATGATAATAATGACAATACGTCGATGGCATGTACACCCACTAGTAAAGTAGAAATAAAGTAATACATCATAACCACATACACTTACAAGTAGGCGTTTACCAAATTGTCGAATAGGTAAAAGTGATCACTTTAGTTGACATCTAACTAGAATTGTGACATGTCACCGATACATAGACCTATACACCTAGGCCTATACGTTAATAAGTAATAATATTACTATTGGATAGTCGTGAAGGTTAGCAATAGCTACAACCTAGCTTCATGGTATAGTGATAATAATCAAGATAATATGGTTGATCAATATACAAGGACTAGTGGGTAAGAGCCCATAGGCCTTATACTGTAGTTATCTACTTAACTAGAAGTAGTCATCAGTATATGTTGTGGCTAAGGATCAACTTAGGGTAATAGGTTTACTTTAGTATATGCCAAGCAATGTAAGTAATAAGACTTAAGTAAAAGATCACCTCAAAGAGGGAACTCAAACCCGTAGACACCATTGAGGAGGTAACACTGATGTCTAGCCAATGCTTGGAAGTTCCAGCTAAGGCTTGTGGAATATCCTTGATAAATATAGAATAATAAAAGGAATCATTAAGTAAACTAGGCCCCATGTGTCGGTAAGACTTATGTATACTCCGAGCGAACCAGTACCTATATATAGGTCTCACCTGACTTCCATGGAACTTCCTCGATAAATAGGAAATAGTAACAAGAGAAATCATTAGGTCAGCTAGGCGCCGCATGCATATGAGTAGCGATGAGATGCCCCCAAGTGGATGGTAGTAGTTCAATCACCAAACAACATCACACAGGCTCCAGCTAACACCCATCGCTATCCACTCCTGGTAGACGTATAAATCGTGACTCGAAGGCGGATCGGAGAATCCTACCTAGCAAGGTGATCTCTCTCATCTAGGTAACTGATGAGGGATATTTCTATGAATATTCTCTCCCTCCCATTGGAGCCCTAACTCCTTGCACCAGCGAACTTTCCGAGAACCTGTTCCCTCTCGCCCTCACTCTGTATCAAACGGTCACCTAACCCTAAGTATAACTAGTAACCCAAAATATCGCCCTTAGGCCAAACAAATAAGGTTTGGGTGTGTCTACTTGGGTCTAAAGTATTTCCTTCATTCCAAATATCCCTGGATGTACTTCAATTCGATCTGAAGTATTTCCTTCATCAACTACTTTTGGATATACTCTGTCTGAAGTATTTCCTTCATTAACTCTACTCTAGTATGTCTGGTTTCATTTGGAATACTTCCTTCTTTCAAGATGCCACTAGATGTGTTTAGTTTTGCTTGAAGTATTTCCTCTTGTTTGAATGTCTTTGGATTTATTGGATGTTGTCAGATGTTCTTGGGTTCAATCATTGTCCGTGTAGTTAGAATCTAAAGCCATGACAGAGTAGCAGTCCGAGACAAAACACGAACAAGGCCAAGGTTACCATTGAGTAAGGCGAGTCAACACTTTGATCATATTGAACCTACTTTTGAAATGCAATTTATATTGTTTTTAATTATGAAATTGCATTGCTATGATTTATTCAATTATATAAACCTAGCTCGTAGATAATACCTTAATGATAATTGAGTGTAACATTCTCATCCTTGAACTTGGACACTATCCTTTGTCACCCTAAAACTAATGGTATACATACTAGTTACTATGTCTGTATCTAAGTGCCATGCTTAGCATTGCTTAGATACATTGACATTTGGGCAATGATTTGCCCTGATATCATTCGAAACTTGAAACTGGATTTGGGCAGTTGAGGTTGGAGTCTAGCTGGTATGTTGAACTAGAAAAGTATTTCAAAACAAAAGAAAAGAAAACCAAAAAAATATTTCGACTTGAGTGGCAGGAAAGCGTGACAGGTGCGGATAAAAGCATGATAGAGTGGGTATGGGGAAGTACCGCTCGAGTCAATTAAGGACCTGGATCTTGTGATGACCTCTCATATAAAAATAGTGCAACCACAAGTCTAAAATAGGTACGATCTGGCTGACTAATTTGTTCGCCTCAGTATGGCTTCGCCACTGGTGGGTGTGTGGCGTGGGTAGAGGGTAATAAAGCCACAGGGAAACTACACGACGCAAGTGGGAGACCTCCTGGGGGTGAGGCCCAAGGAGGTGATACCTAGCGGGTGGGGTTACGTTGAGGCAGGGCATTGTAGAGACCTTGTGATGATTATCTTAGTTTCACACCTATGATTACGTGTTAACAGTGTAAGATGATTGTCTCTTGTGGGTAAAATGTGCGAACTCTGCAGAGTGAGAAAATTGTCTAGACAACCATGCCCACGATCATGGGCGGTGCCGAGAACTTACTTTAAGTAGCTTTTATTTTCAGAAAATAATTTGTGGGTGGGATGGAAAGACGGGCTGGAGCCCAGAGATTTGAGATAGCTTGGTTGAGAACCAGTGGGAAGTACGGGATGTGACCCGAGAAAGAACATGAGCATTGAATGGATAGAGCCACTCAGTGATATAGGAGGTTGGAGCCTCCACTAATATTTTACAACAAAACTCAACTTTGTTAAAATCTGTATTAGTTAAAAAAAATCTAGGTCTAAGGATTTTCTTACTACTTAATCTATTTCAACAAGTAGTTTTACGCAAACAAAAGAAACACAAGTCATTCCTTTGATCAACTTTGTATATTATATAACTGCATTATGTGTGTTGGCTCGCTGAGTACGGTTGTGTACTCATACTCGCTCAATATTATTATTCGGTAAGTGAGAATAAAGAAAGTTCTGTGGGTGCTTATGAGCATTCATCGAGATTGGAAATCAAGAAGGCCAAGAACTAGGTCGCGGACCTCAGTCGATTGTCTGTGTGTATATCGTGAGGGTTCTACATGTTGTATTGCAATTTCGCCTCCGCTACTGATTCTTTAAAGATATTTGGTCTGGCCGGCCATTTTGAAGTCAAAAGCCATGAGGTATATTTATGTTTTGTTTAATATTATGCAGTAACTTTACATTTTCAAGATATGTGTTTGATATTCAATGATGTAATCGTGAACACTAGCTACCGATCCAGATAGTGGTGTTGTGAACACAGAAGATTCTAAATGGCAAATTTGGGGTCTGACAAATGGGTGCGCAAAGGTTCAATCCTAGTTGGTCTCTTTCGAACGCGGGAATAAAATAGTGCAAGATAGGAAAAACAGAAGAATAAAAAAGCACTGCATGTGCAAACCTGAATTTTTTTAAAAAAATATTATTTTAAAAGATAATTTTAAAAATAAATAGTCGCCCCAAAAAATTACAAAAATAGGTCCATGTCGCCGATTCAAGCTGGCGGCAGGACTTCATTCCTACATCAGCGATCTAGCTCCCTATGACTAGTTCAACTGGCGACATAAAGTGAACAGTTTTCACTGCCGCCGGTTTAAGCGCTTAGCGAGGACTGTCGCTAGTTGAATTGGCGGCGAGGCGAGAACACCTAAACCCTAAAGCGATTGAGTGCATTTGTGATTTTTGTAGATTCTCAACAGTACGAAATCTGTTTGTGGATATCATGGGGATATGCTCACGATCTTAGGATGACGAAACAATTGGCAATGATTCTTAAGGTTTGTCGAATCTTTTGTTTTCAACAAAGTCCAGTATTATCGATAGTACCGCAAGTGTTGAAGCAGTAGCACCACAGATCGGTATGACCGCAAGTTGTTGGCGGTACTACCGCCGTGCGGTAATACCGGCTTTTAGTTGGCGGTATGGTTTTTCCAGATGATGTGTTTTTGGGAGTTTTTGGTCTCCATGAAAATCGGTATGACCGCAGGTTTGGGAGCGATACTACCGCAGTGCGGTAGTACTAGTGCTTACATGGCGGTATGACCGATTTTGTTCTGATTGTTGGCCAACTTGGTTGAATTGTTTGGTTAAGTCAAGTTCATGGGTTTCAGTGCATATGTGTTGCATGATGCATGTTTTGACTAACGTGAGTCAAGTTGCGAAGAACTTGTTCCCAGAAATGATTTCTTGGTCTATTGTTGTGCAGGTTGCTTGGAGGTCAACGACGGTCAACGGCGAGGATGATCAGGACTAGACTTAAGAGCTGGGGTTCAGAACGATCGAGGATGCCGAGTGAAGTCATTGGATTCAAGCATGGTGCAAAATGGACAAGGATGATCGAACGGGAAGTTCGGTGCGAGTGCCATAGTGGTTTCGGTGGGAGCCGAATGGGAGAGACTTGCCGATATAAAGAGAGCTATTGATCAACCTACACGTGGTGAAGCATGGGATTGCTTCATGAAGATTGCACTCGGTCTTCGGAGAAGGATCGAGAAGGGGTGTTTTGGTATCTTCACCTAAATACTGTCTTGGTGACCTTTTGCTAACCCACGGCACAATACGGCGCAAGGAGACGCGATTTAGGTCAAGAGTAGATGAAGATGACGCTTTAAAATACGTGCGTAAGTGAAACACGTTTGTGTGTGGGCTTAACGGGTGCTCATTAGGGTTTTCTTTCTAAAAGCTAACATCCACTATAAATAGGGGAGGGTGCTGGTTGTGCACCTCCCAACCCTCATATCTACAAACCCTAGGTTGTGTTATAGGGTTAGGAGAGAATAGTAGAGAGGTTACGGTTCTAGGAGAGTTGGGCTGATTGTGTGCTCATGTATTGAGTTTTGTCCACCTTGATGGAGTAGTTGTAAACTAACTTCAATCTCCAATCAATCAAAGCAAAGTTTTTCAAGATGACTCTCTCTTTGTTCTTGCTCTCTCTCTTTTGGTGATTTTGGGTTTTTGATGATTCCTTGGTTTTGCTTTGGTTTCTTGTGGTGATCTTGCTTGCTGTGATATGTGAGAATACATCTAAGATCATCTTGATCATCCTTTATCCACGAGCGAGCTTTTAGATCAAAGTTTGATTTTGGCTCGGTTTTGAAGCAACCTTCACTCAAATGGAAAAAGGCTGGAACTTTGGCGATGATCTTCACGGTCTTTGGTTGGAATAGGTTCCTGACATCCTAGGGAAGACATGTTTCAAGTTTCATGAAGTTTGGAGTTGTGGATCAAAAGCTGTGCCAATTTTTTATTTCAATTTCAAGCTGATTTTCCTATTCATCGGCTGATTTTACTGTTCATGCAGTAGTACCGGCACTGTTCGTCCATGGTACCGATTTCTTGTACTGTTCACAATTACTGTTCATGGTTACTATTCACCGACACATTTTTGTTGCGTTTTTTGTTGTGCGCTTTGGGGTTTTGATTGTATTTGACACAAGACATCTGCTGTGCTTGTTTATTGATCTTCATAGCTTTCACAGCTATTGGAGAGAAAATCTTGTTGAATCCGATCAAAGCAAAAAAAATCGGCTGTGCTCCTATTCACCCCCCCCCTCTAATCGTCGTTTCGGTCCAACAAGTGATATCAGAGCCCGGTTAGTTTAATCTTGATCTTAACCGGTCACTGAACTTGGCGATGGAGAAGTACTCCACCAAACCACATATCTTCGATGGACTCGACTATGCCTATTGGAAGAATTGCATGCGTGTCTTGCTTCAGAGTGAAGCTCCAGCCATATGGGAGGTTGTTCGAGCCCGCTCGTTTTGCCCGAGGTTACTACGACGGCTTCAGCAGCCCTCTTGGCTAACAATCACAAGGCAAAGAACCTTCTATATGCTAAGCTTAGTAGACAGGAATATGACAGGATTTGCAATTTTGAGACTGCGCACGAGATTTGGCACACCCTCAAAACCTACCATGAGAGTTCGTCCCAAATTAAGCAAGTACGCCAGACGGTTTACAAACTAGAATACAACAAGTTTGAGATGCGTCCTGGAGAGAGCATCGATGATGTATTGACTCGCTTTAACAAGGTGATTAATCCGATGAGAGCAGTAGACACCGAGTATTCTCAGTCTGAGAATGCCACCCACCTCTTGGCTGCAATCAACACCAAGGAGTGGGAGATGAAGGCTACTGCCTTTAAGGAGAATGTCGATCTCTCTAATCTCTTTTTGGAGCTGCTCTATAGCAAGCTCAAGACTCCTGAGATCAAGAGAGGTGGTTATCCTAAGAAGGAGAACATGGCTTTGGTGGCTGACCCTCTTAAAAGAACTTATGATGATTCTTCTGAGTCTTCCTCGCCTGTTTATCTGCAATCCATGAAAAGGATTCCTGAGGCTGAGTTAGCCCTTCTAGCCAAAAAAAATTCACACGGTCCTACAACAAGGTGAGAAACATGAAGAGAGGCGGCCCTGTGACATGCTATGAGTGTGGAGAGCTCTACCATATCAGGCATGAAGCGCCCTAAGCTAAAAGGGAAGGGCAACCACAAGGAGGAGAAGGCAGCTTGGAGGAAGCCTCAAGGGAACAGGTCCAAGTTTGATGCTGCCAAGCTCATGAAGGCTGCTCACCTGGTCCTTGCCGCTTTTGGAGAGCAATCCATGAGTGATGTGGACTCTGGGAGCGAATAGGACAAGGAGGAGGAGCTCCCTCATGAGAAGAAGAAAGGGAAGGCAAAATACTTCATCGGCATGTGCTTCATAGCCGACTCCGTCGACATCGATGACACTGATGAGGTACCTCCATCCTATGATGTTCTCTCTGTTAGATGTGATACTATCTTTGAGCAACTCCTTAGCCAGGATAAGGCGTTAGAGTTCACCATGGCTAGGAACAAAGATTTAGAGTCATAAGTTGATAATCTCACACTAGAACTTGTGAATGCTAAAAATCTTGATGCTGATGAATATTCATCTTGCTATGCTTTACACTCTGAACTTGCTAAATTGCAAACTACTCATGATGTTGCCTTGCACCAACTAGAAAATATTAGGACTGAGTTAATTGAAGTTAAATCTACTCTATGTGAAAAATGCTTAGAATCTAGCAAGTTTGTCATTTCTAATAAGGCTGAGTCTAGCTTATGCTCTTTCTGCTTAGAACATGAACATGAAGTAAAAGACATATTATAAGCAGTTAGAGCTAAGTATGCCAAGCTTAAGGACAAAATTGATTCTGCTCCTTGTGCTTCATGTGAAGTCCTTAAGCTTGAAGTTGCTATTCATAAGGAGAAGCATGCTAGAGCCATTAAGGCCAAAACTTGTGAATCATGTTTTAATCTTGGAAAAGAGAATGCTTATCTTAAGGATACATTAGAAAAATTCTTTAAGGGTAAGAAATAGTTAAACATGATTCTTGATAAGTCAAAAACTCCTTATAAGAAGCAAAGGTTAGGATACAACTTTGCCCAAGACAAGTCCAAGCCTAATGTTATTCAAGTCTTGGAAAATAGCTTAGTTGAGTTCAAAACCCTACCTGCAAAAACCATTTTCAAATCTGCAGGTTTTGCCCAACCATCTTTTGAGCCAAAAGGTGCTTCTCCCAGTGGTACCAAGTACCATTGCACCTATTACAAGAAGGATGGACATTTGCTTGAGTTCTATTGGCGTAGGTTGAAAAATGCTAGGATAAATCTTGTTAGAATTTCATCTCATCAACCTAGAGCCTTCGTGAGACATGGTCATCTAGAAAAGAAACCTGAACTAGGATTTGTTTCATATGCTCATCATCATCATGTTCCTAGACAGGATGCTTCTCATGTTCGTGTAACCATTGCTCATGATAGAACTTCAAGTAGGATCAAGGATAGTAATTATGCTTTGTATACTACTTGCAGACGTGTGTCTCAGTACTGGGTTCCCAAGTCATGTTTAACTAACCCCAGTATTGAGATACATCGATCTTCTGATGCGAGTTAGCAGCCTTGATCTCATGAGAGGTTTGCCCAAACTCAAAGCCGTCAAGGTTGCTGTATGTGCGCTCTATAGGCATGACAAGCAAGTTGCCGCCTCACACTCTTCATTGACTATGGCCATGACTGACAGACCGGGACAGTTGTTTCACATGGACATTGTTTGTCCTGCTAGGGTTTAGTCAGTCGGTGGTAAATGGTATATTCTTGTCATAGTCGATGATTTTTCGAGATATTCTTGGGTGTTCTTTCTTGCTTCGAAGGATGAAGCTTTTGATCATTTTCATGATCTTGTTCTTCGCTTGGCTTCTGAGATCCCTGGTGCCCTGAGAGCAATTCGCAATGGCAATGGCACGGAGTTCAAGAATGCCTCATTTGCCTCTTTCTGTGTTGAGTGTGGTATTGAGCATCAATTCTCTTCTCCACACGTCCCTCAACAAAATGGCATGGTGGAAAGAAAGAACAGAACCTTAGTCGAGATGGCTAGGACGATTCCAGATAAGTATAGCACTCCAAGGAGGTTTTGGGTCGAAGCTATTGCTACAGCTCGCCATATTGACAATCGTGTCTTCTTGAGACCGTCTTTGGGCAAAACATCATATGAGTTTCGTTTTGGTAAAAAAAAACCATCTGTTTCTCATTTTCGAGTTTTTGGAGCTAACTGTTTCATTCTCAAGACAGGAAACCTAGATAAATTTGAGTTAAGAACTTTTGATGGTTTATTTCTGGGTTATCCTGCACATTCGAGGGGTTTTCGGGTTTTTAATGTTGAGACTAACATTGTCCAGGAGACATACAATGTCACTTTTGATGAGACTAGCCACAGTGCTAGATCAGACGTTTCAGGTGATACACAGGCGACGGAGAGCATTTTTGTAGAGGAAGATGATGATGAAGTTGATGATACTTTTCCAACTGTTGCGGATGCTTCTGTCCCAGCTCAAGAACCTGCTTCGACTACTTCACCTTCGGTTGAGGCTCCTGCTGCATCTTCATCATCAGTAGTACCTACGAAGATCGAAGAGATGCTATCTCCACCGGGCGCTCCACTTCACATTTAGAGGTGTCACCCTCCAGATCAGATGATTGGTCATCTTCCTGAGTGAGTCACTCGCTCCAGGTATCATGATCCAAGTCTCTACTCTCATTCTGCATTTGTTGCTTCTTTCGAACCCCATGATATATCACATGTTTTATCTAATTCTAGCTGGGTTAATGCCATACATGAGGAGTTAGAGAACTTTGAGAGGAACAAGGTTTGGAACCTAGTAGAGCCTCCTAGTGGTCATAATGTGATAGGAACCCGTTTGGTGTTCAAAAACAAACAAAGTGAGGATGGTTCTGTAGTTAGAAACAAGGCTAGGTTGGTAGCTCAGGGTTTTAGCCAAGTTGAGGGGTTAGACTTTGATGAAACATTTGCTCCTATTGCTAGATTAGAAGCCATTAGCATTACCTTGTATTTCTTTGCATCTAAGGGTTTTAGGTCTGCAGCAGATAGATGTCAAGAGTGCATTTTTGAATGGTTATATAGAGGAGGAAGTGTATATTAGGCAACCCCCAGGCTTTGAGAATCCCAAGCATCTGCATTATGTTTTCAAGCTATCCAAAGCCATGTATGGTCTTAAGCAAGCCCCTAAAGTCTGGTATGATAGACTTAAGACCTTCTTGCTTAAGAATAAATTTGAGATGGGTAAGGTAGACAAGATTCTATTCATTCTTAGGCATGGCAATGACTTCTTGCTTATTCAGATCTATGTAGATGATATTATCTTTGGTGGTTCTTCTCATGCTCTTGTTTCCAGTTTTTCTGAGACCATATCCAGGGAATTTGAGATGAGTATGATGGGAGAGCTCAACTACTTTCTGGGGCTTCAAATCAAGCAATGCAAGGAAGGGATCTTCATCCATCAAACGAAGCACACCAAGAATTTGCTCAAGCACTTCGAGATGGGTGACTGCAAGCCGATCGCTACTCCCATGGCGACTTTCAACTGTTTTGGATCCAGATGAGGAAGGAGAAGCTGTGGATCAACACAAATACCGTAGCATGATTGGCTCTCTCCTCTACCTGACGGCCTCAAGACCGGACATCCACTTTACGGTCTGCCACTGTGCGAGGTTTCAGGCATCTCCAAGGACTTCACGTCGCCAAGCCATTAAGTGTATTTTCAGGTACCCTCACTCTACCCTCCAGTATGGCATTTGGTATTCCTACTCTTCTTCTTTGTCCAGTCGAGGGTTTTCTAATTCTGATTTTGCGGGCTGTTGACTAGATAGAAAGAGTACCTCAGGCACTTGTCACTTTTTAAGCACTTCTCTTGTCTTTTAGTCGTCTAGGAAGCAGTCCTCTGTTGCACAATCTACTGCAGAAGCTGAATATATAGCTGCCGCTAGTTGCTGTAATCATATTTTGTGGATGGTGTCCACTCTTAAGGATTTTGGGTTAACGTTTGCTAGTGTTCCTCTTCTCTGTGATAACACTTCTGCCATTAATATTGCTAAGAACCATGTGCAACATTCTAGGACCAAGCACATAGACATTCGCTATCACTTCCTTAGAGACCATGTAGAGAAGGGTGATATTGTGCTAGAATTTGTGGATTCCGAGGTTCAGTTAACTGATATCCTCACCAAACCTTTAGACCCAACTAGGTTTGCCACATTGAGGAGTGAGTTAGTGGTAATTTACCCCTATGGGTTGGTTTGAGGGGAAGTTGGTTCTTTTCTGAGCTTTCCTTGTTCATCTGATCTTTCCTTGATCTTCTTCTGAACTTGCTGATATTTTTTATCTTCTTAGGCTTTTTGAGCTTTTCTTGCATCTCATTGTATCATATTGCATTCATATGAAAATCACAAAAAGATGCATTGTAATATAAGTTTTACTGCTTATCTTTTAAATTGATAAAGCTTTGCTTATTACCCTCTTGAGCTTTAGTATTTTAATTCTTGCTCAATGTCATGTCTAGTTCTTTGACTTGCTAGAATTATCATGCTTTCACATGTGTAACTAAGTCTTTGCTAAATGAGCTAGAACTTTAAGACAACTTGAACTAAAAATTGTAATTTGTGGATCTTTTAGCTAGTTGCACAATTAGTGATCCTTTTGTGATATTAACCCTGTCAAAATTGCGTTGTTAGCTCTTGAATCTAGGATTGAACATTTCTTGAGCTTCTTGTTCCTTTGTGAATCTAAAACTGCTTTTGCGCAAAATAAAAAAAATCAAATTTCAAGATTATAATGTGGTTAAATTGTGCCAAACTACTCTCACGAGACTACATGTCAAAGACATGAACTTGGAGATAGTTTGATGATCCAGACGATCTCATGGGGACTGCTTGTCAAAATTGACATGAACCTTAAGATTTGTCACCCTAGTAGAAGCTTAGGAAGAGTTTGTGGATGACTCCTAGTCCAGGATCTTCTTCACTAAGATAGCTTGTAATCAACATCAATATTCATTGCAAATGAAAACTATTGTAAAAAATTTGGGTGATTGAGGCTATTTGAGCAAAATGATTCAGTTCAGGACTTTCTGTCTCTTAAATGGTCATTGTTAGCTTCTTGATCTCACATTGACATTCTGACATAGCCATTAACACGTTAGGATCTCTGTTGATGAACTTGCTAAGTTTGAAGCTTTGCTTAAATTGTTACAATTTAACATGATCTTGCTAGCGCTTTCATGCTTGATATGTATTGAGTAATATTAGAAGTGCTAACTTGTTCTTTTGGGTAATCTCCAAAGCTTCTTGTACTTAAAAATTAAAAAATACAAAAAATGAAGCTACTCCATTGTATTTCATGCATGCTCCTTCTTATGTTTTTTCCTCATTTCTGCACTCGTCATCTCTAGATGAGATGAAGGCGTGATTCCTTGATGACTCTATTGTCAAAGGGGGAAAAGATATAGCAAAAATGTTAAAAGGGGAGCTATTTGGAGAAAAATGGGGAAATGAAATTTTTTGAAAAAATTATGATCATAGTGAGGGGGAGCATTTAATTTGCATTCTTATGATCTTATTGCCATTTCTGAACTTGAATTACAATTCTTGGAACCTCACAATGATCAATGGTCAAATTGAACAATTGTTCTTTCATATGGACCTTAAGTGAGATTTTTGACTCTTCTCTGAAAATTGAAGCTTTCTTGCCTTATCTCACTTGCCGATACTATTCTGAAGCCAACTTGGTCACTTCCATTGCATTCTTTTGTCTTTGGACCAAGTTGTGCCTTTGCACGAAATTGTCGAGTTTTTCTTTTTCTAAAACCTCAAATTTACATTTTAGGGAAATTGCCAATGTGTTCATCAAAGGGGAGATTGTGGATATCATGGGGATATGCTCATAATCTTAGGATGATAAAACAATTGGCAATGATTATTAAGGTTTGTTGAATCTTTTGTTTTCAACAAAGTCCAGTATTATCGGTAGTACCGCAAGTGTTAAAGCGGTAGTACCGCAGATCGGTATGACCGCAAGTTATTGGCGGTACTACCGCCGTGCGGTAATACCGGCTTTTAGTTGGCAGTATAGTTTTTCTGGAGGATGTATTTTTGGGAGTTTTTGGTCTCCTTGAAAATCGGTATGACCGCAGGTTTGGGAGTGGTACTACCGCAGTGTAGTAGTACCGGTGCTTACATGGCGGTATGACCGATTTTGTTCTGATTGTCGGCCAACTTGGTTGAATTGTTTGGTTAAGTCAAGTTCATGGGTTTCATTGCATATGTGTTGCATGATGCATGTTTTGACTAACGTGGGTCAAGTTGCGAAGAACTTGTTTCCGGAAACGATTTCTTGGTCTATTGTTGTGCAGGTTGCTTGGAGGTCAACGATGGTTAACGGCGAGGATGATCGGGACTAGGCTTGAGAGCTGAGGTTCAGAACGATCGAGGATGTCGGGTGAAGTCAATGGATTCAAGCATAGTGCAAAATGAACAAGGATGACCGAACGGGAAGTTCGGTGCGACGAGTTGCATCAAGCGACGCGGGGGTCGGTGCAAGTGCCATGGTGGTTTCAGTGGAAGCCGGATGGGAGAGATTTGCTGACATGAAGAGAGTCGTTGATCAACCTACACGTGGCGAAGCATGGGGTTGCTTCATGAAGATTGAACTCGATCTTCGGAGAAGGATCGAGAATGGGTATTTTGGTATCTTCACCTAAATACTGTCTTGGTGACCTTTTGTTAACCCGCGGCACAAGACGGTGCAAGGAGAAGCTATCTAGGTCAAAAGGAGATGAAGACGACACTTTAAAAAGCGTGCGTAAGTGAAACCCGTTTGTGTGTGAGCTTAACGGGTGCCCATTAGGGTTTTCTTTCTAGAAGCTAACCTCCACTATAAATAGGGGAGGGTGCTGGTTGTGCACTTCCTAACTCTCATATCTACAAACCCTAGGTTGTGTTCTAGGGTTAGGAGAGAATAGCGGAGAGGTTAGGGTTCTATGAGAGTTATGTTGATTGTGTGCTCATGTATTGAGTTTTGTCCTCCTTGATGGAGTGGTTGTAAACCAACTTCAATCTCCAATCAATCAAAGCAAAGTTTTTCAAGATGACTCTCTCTTTGTTCTTGCTCTCTCTTTTGGTGATTTTGGATTTTTGATAATTCCTTGGTTTTGCTTTGGTTTCTTGTGGTGATCTTGCTTGTTGTGATATGTGGAAATACATCTAAGATCATCTTGATCATCCTTTATCCACGAGCAAGCTTTTAGATCAAAGTTTGATTTTGGCTCGGTTTTGAAGCAACCTTCACTCAAACGGAAAAAGGTTGGAACTTTGACAATGATCTTCACGATCTTTGGTTGGAATAGGTTCCTGACATCCTAGGGAAGGCATGTTTTAAGTTTCATGAAGTTTGGAGTTGTGGATCAACAGTTGTGCCCATTTTTTATTTCGTTTTCAGGCTAATTTTCCTATTCATCAGCTAATTTTATTGTTCATCCGGTAGTTCCAATTTTTGGTAGTACCGGCACTGTTCGTCCAGTAGTACCGATTTCTAGTACTGTTCATGGTTACTATTTACCTTCGCGTTTTTGTTGCGTTTTTGGTTGTGTGCTTTGGGGATTTGATTGGATTCAACACAAGACATCCGCTGTGCTTGTTTATTGATCTCTATAGCTTTCATAGCTATTGGAGAGAAAATTGTTAGACTCGCAATAACATTTTGTGATCGTCATATGTTGTTCTGGTGTGGTGAATTTCTGAATAATTTTGTGAGCACAATTGAGGTATAAATGATTCGAAGTAGGAATGTAAGTGTTATTGCAATGCGCCAGGGAATTCATACACGGTTGTACTCCTCGTCTTGCGCCTTAGCTCTCGCCGCAACGACGTAAGGTATATTAGCGGTCTAGAGGAGGTTGTGGGATATTCCAAATATGCTATATTTTCCATACTTATCTTCTATTAAACACCGACAATGGATAGCCTTATGGAGACGTGCTTGTATGTAAACATCTTGGGTTACATTTTTAGTGATATACATATCTTGATAGTAAGGTATATTAGCGGTCTTGACAGGAAGCTGTCGCCAATTCAACTGGTGACAGGGACCCTAAACCCTAAACTGGTTGGTGTGTTTGTGATTTTCATAGATTCTGAATAGTACGAAATATGTTAGACTCACAATAACATTTTGTGATCGTCGTATGTTGTTGTAGTACGGAGAATTTCTAAAGAATATTGTGAGGACGATTGAGGTATCAATGATTCGTAAATAGGAAGGTAAGTGATATTGTGATTTGCGATGTGCTAGGGAATTCATACATGGTGGACAATTTTGGAGAAATGGTGCAACGATAACCACACGATAGTTGATCGGACAAGGGGGTTACATGGTACGTAGGCTAATGAACCAAGGATGGTACACACACGCCTTTAGGTAATTAGAAATACATGGGACATATAGACGAAGAGGATCAGACTACTGCGTGGACCAGGGTCATTTGCCCTTCCTTGCGAGCTCGACGTTGTACTCTTCGTCGACCGCCTTAGCCTCGGCCATCATTTCCATCTTTTTCTCGCGCTCCCTCTCGTGTGCCTTGTGCTTCCTGCACCTGCACACCTCGAGATGGGCCAGCGTCTCCCGCCGGATACGCTCATTGTGCTCTTCGGTGCGGCGCTCCTCCTTCCTCCTCTCGTGGTCCCTGTTAGCATCCCACTCCTCGCAGTCGAGAGTCCACTAGTTGTGTGGGTGGATCTCTAGGTCGATCCACTTGTGGTAGCCACATAGCGGATCCGAGGACCACAGGTAAACGGGAGAGGTTGTTAGTGCGTACTTTTAAAGAAAAATTGTATGGGAACATACTGTAACATGTCCTTATCGGCTACCGATAGAGGCTCGTGTCCCAACGGTGGTCAGGATTGTCACAGGAGTAGTTCGCGCAACCCCAGTAACTCATGCCCAAACTGAGCCAGTACTTGTACTTAAAGAACTTGCATTTGTCCCTGCACCAACAGAGGGGCGGCGTCTCCCCCTCGGGCGGGTGTTGCGGCGAATGCTCGATTGGCATGTTCTGGTAGGGGTTGCTGCTACAGGGGGTGGCTTCATTGTGGAGAGGTGGCCTCCTGGTATGCTCCATTTGTTCCTCCTAGGCCGCAGACTCTCTTTGTAGTTCGCGGATCTCCTTTAAGTGCTTCTCCATCTGAGCGAGATTGTGTTGAAGTTTGGATGCAGGAGAACCCAGCGTGGAAGGGGTAGTACTTATATGCCGAGCAGGCGCTGCATACACGGCCGAATTGTAATTCGGTTGAAGGTAATTCGCGTCCATGAGGCAGCGGCCCTGAGGAGAATAGTTGGGTCACGTCGCTGCATAAAGCTGACTCATCGGGTCACGTCGCTACACAAAGATGACTCATCGGGTCACATCGCTGCGCAAAGCTGACTTGTTGGGTCACATCGCTGCGCAAAGCTAACTCTGAAAAGTAAGCGTCGCAGTGTGTTGTCATATCAATCTGTAAAGCTGATGTAGGGGAGTGAAGGCATAGAAAGAGGGTGATGTAGGGTGTCCCGATGCAGACTCCATCACGTGGTCGCGGTTTGCACGCAAAAAAGAGATCGAAACACAAGACTAGTATAATAATAGTTGTATAGAAATTAATATTTACATGACATGACTGATTGATACGAACAGCCACAGCAGGTAGGCCTCGAAATGCCTCCTAACAATGACGCCGTCTGCGTTCTGCACCATACGTTTGAGCTGCAAGAAGACATGTACACGTCAGCAAGTTTCACAAATGAATTGATGCGAGAGGACAATATTTACGAAGACTTACGTAGAACTAACAGATCCACTTCAGTGTCGGCCCGTGGGGGCTGCTAAACTCTGCGTACCCGCTGCCCGGCGACAGCACATCGTGGAACCACGCCAAGAGGTTTGCGCGCCACGTGGCCGGGATGTCGTACGCCGCCATAGGGAAGCCAGTGCAGGGCAACCCGGTCAGATAGGTGACGTCCTGAAGGGTCGGATCCATCTCCCCGCACGGAAGGTGGAACGTGTGCGTCTCTAGCCTCCAACGGTCAACCAGCGTCGTCAGTAGGGCCTGGTCGTATGGAAAACGCCTGGACGTATGATCAGGACAGCGGTCCTAGTCGTCCTCCCACGTTGCCTTCACTATCCTCGCTAGTGGAAGGTGCCACTCTCAACCTGCGTCGAAATGATTAAGAACAAACGTGAGTCCACCCAAAGTAGTCAGACTGCGATTAAGTACATGGAAGTCAAAACTACACGTACCTTGGAAACCAGTCTGGATGCAGCCTCCATACCCTGGTGGGCGTGTGCAGCCAGAACGCGCCAAGCTCAATAGGCGCCTCGCCTTCCTGGGGTACTGGGGTATGATGGTACTGATGTGGTTACGGTGATGCGTGTTAATCACCGAGTCAAGCAACTCGTAGTGGCCTACGTCCGCCATACCTGAAAATGTAGCAATAAACAAAGTTCATTGTTTTATCATGCATCTTTACGTAGCCTATGTAGCAACTACGGATTTTCTTTACAATTTTAAGATGTGTCATGCTATTTTTCTAGTTTAAATGGTATTTTTGGCATTAACAAAATAATTACCGCGCACTAACAAAATAATAATTGCGCACAAATGGGAAGGTAAATAAAGCTGGGATTATTTTGATTACGCTCTACCTACCCTACTTAGTTACTCTACATTTTTTACAGATTTATAATAGGTGTCTTCCTATTTCTGCAGATTTATCCTAAATCGTTCGAGTGCTGGAACATTCATAACATGTGCACGACGAACTAGAAAATTTGACTATTTCTGCAGATGTACTATATAATTTGACTAAAATTATCTAATCTACGTAATTATATGTCACTATTTTTGTTTGCTAACCGATAAGGTTTTGACATAATATACAAAGTTGTAAAAAAAATGTACCTACAAGATGGCCGATCGGATCTGATGCTTTGTCAATCATCTCTCCTCCGTGACGAACTAGCAGAGCTTCGTTATCTCTGTTCTCTCCCTCTCCTCCTCTCTTCTGTTTTTTCTAAAATTAAAATGAATTTTGGACTGAATTTTTGGGGCTTTTATAGATAGGATCCTGTCGCTAGTCGCCTCGCCAGTTCAACTGGCGACAGGAAGACTGTTCACTTCCTGTCACCAGTTGAACTGGCGACAGGGAGCTAGACCGGCAACAGGGAGTGAACAGGGTCCCTGTCGTTAGTTGAACTGGCAATAGAGACTCATTTTTGTAATTTTTTGGATTAACTGGTGACAGGGACTTGTTTTTGTAATTTTTTGTGACGACTATTTATTTTTGTAATTATCTTTTAAAATAATATTATTTTAAAAAAATCGTGCGAACCTACGGGATTGGAAAACACATGAACGTGCGGTAGGAAAGGGTGTTTGGTTGGTATACATAAAAACACGGGGAAAATAATGTAATATGAAATGAAAATACACTTTACTAAAATGAATTGTTGAGTTTATTAGATGCAATGGGGAAACCAACTACAAAGACAAAAGAAAAAGAGTACACAAGAGTAATAAACATTTGATCAGGGAGGTGATAAGTAACTCAAATATTTTAACCCCCGTTGCATTTACCCTTTTCCCCATCGTTCTCTCTTCATCCTCATCTTCTCTCTCCCATCTCACCACTCTAGTAGTCTAGTACTCTCCCTCCTGATTAGATCGCGGCCACCATGGCACGGCAGCAAGGTTTGCAACCGCATCAAGCAGTGGAGCAATGGCCTCTACCTCTTCCAATCTTTGCTCTCTCTCTCTCTCTCATAAGAAAATTTCAATCCACTCGGAGCTCATTCTTTCCGCTTGCTTTTCCTGTGAATGCTCCTCTGGATTTTGGAGATGTTCCAAAGGGATATACAGTAGCAAATTCTTTAGGATTCAGACACTTTGTTTTTCCTGTAAAATTCCTTCAATCCAAAGGAGCCCAAAATAAAGCTAGGGTCTCCGAAGTTTGATTAGAAGTTACAAGTCAGATTAGCAGATGCAAATTAACCCCAACTGCAAAAAAATTTACTGTGCACACAAATATCAGGAGGATAGAGGAGCATTTATGAGCTCTTTCTTGTGGAGGTTCAGAGCCTTCGCTTCAGTTGAACTAGTGGATTGATTAAACTTTTCTTGAATTTTTTACTGTTTTGGTGCAAATTTTAATTTCAAAAGTAGCCCTCTTTCGCCATAATTTACAAAAATGGCATGTGAATAGTGCTCCTACCACGGGTATCAAGGCGGCAGCACACTGCTGCCTGGCGCTGGTCGCGTGCCCCCCTGCAGGCGTGGTAGGTGGGCGACCCGACCTTCTTGAGGCCTTGTATTGCCGCTTATACCAAAGCATTTCGGCGCATCTTGTTTTCGTTTTTACCCCTTTAAATCGCGTCAAGTCACATCATTTCACATAGATGTCATTATTTGTCTATTTTCTCTGCGTATATAAGCGAGCAGCGTGGTCGAATCGCTCATAAGCCGCAGCGCGCGTTCCATTAGATTAGCTAAGTACATATTTAATTTTTTTTTCTTATTGCAATTTTTAGCCTTAAGTACGTACTTAGATTTCGCTAACTGTTAGTTTTTCTCTATTTGCAGCAATGGCACGTACTCTACCACCCCTACTTGAGGAGGCATAGGACGCCAAGCATCGTTGTCACGCTTGGATCGGTGGCGATGGGCCGCCAACTCTTGTGACACGGGGACCGAGGGAGACCTGGCCGTTGGACGAGCGGTGTGTTTCGAGGCTTCGTCAATCCGGGTTGATTGCGTTCGCCCACATGCTGAACATGGGGCAGAACCTCCTAATTGATGCCTCCTTCTTTTATACTGGTTGATCGCATACGGAGACCCCACGTTCACGCCGATGGGGAGATGACCGTGACACTGCAAGACGTCAGCTTCATTACCGGCCTGCCGTTTGCGAGGCCGTGTAGTTGTTCCCCCTCCGAGGTCGCCGGACTGGAAGACGCGTCTCCTCCATCGCTTCGAACAGCCTATCCCCGAGAAGTCTAAGGCGTTCCCACGCTGGTGCGCAACAATTCATGCATTGCCCAAATGACACAGCGGAGGAGGTTGTTCGATGCCACCTAATTGTATATTTGTTGTTTATATTGGTCGGTCGTGTTCCCTAGCACGAGGGACATAGTGTGCCGAGTTATATTCACCTGCGGAGTCCATCGTGGGCGCCGAAGCGATGAGCGTCTTGCGATGCAGATTGGGGTTCATTTGATCGCGGCGCTTCTGACCATGACTTTGTCTGACGCGAGCGTCGTCGCCGCAAGACGGAACAGACCGTACTCTCGGGTTGCCACACGCTATTACAGCTGTGGTTGTGGGAGCACTTCACGGTCGGACATCCATACTTCCACTTCGCAGTCCACCCTTACCCGCGCACACAGCATTTCTACGGTGGGGCGGACGACGAGGATCCCTTGGAAAACCCGACCATGGAATCCCGATGGGTATGGCGATCTTGGGGTGGGCTAGGGAAAAGCGCGCCGCATATACCCCGAGTTCCTAGCGAATTGAGGCCTGCATGAGGGCGACATAATATGGGCTCTTTGGACGGATGCCTTCGTGCATGGCACAGTGCCCGACGGCTTGAGCTTGCTATGCCACCAGGATGTGGCGTACTGGATGACAATGTGTCATCTGGTGTTCTCCCACATGGTTGAGCCCTACAACCCTGGCGGGTGATGAGGCATTCGAGTTGCACCGGAGATCCCCCGCTTTAGGCGACCGCTTGTGGCGTAGTCACTTGTAAGTAGATTGCATTGCTTAATAATATTGTAGGTCATTTAGTCATATGTTATGTCGGTACCATAATTTATTTATTTTGTTCCACCTTGAGTGCGAAGAAGGGCCGCAAGAGTGATGATGGCCGGCCACGCAGTAGTAGATAGATGCATGGCAAAGCGGCCCTTGATTCCATTTTGCGGGAGGCACGGCCTTCGATGAAGAGACTTCGACACATACTTGGAGTGGTGCGTCTGCACCTGCGACGAGATTAATGAAGCCCCCTGGTCCGACATGCGAGATCCTAGCCACGCCAGCGCTTGGACTTGAAATTTGGACCCGCACCGTGTAGCCCGCCATGGCGATTGATGCGTTGAGCACGTAGTAGATTAACCACCCTCCGAAATAGGGTTAACTACCAAAATTTTGTTTGTTCGGTAACCATGTAGGTGGACCGTTTGCAGAGTGTTGTGGACTGTGGCCACCGGGAACTCGAGCGGGGTACGAACAACACAGTTGAACGCCTTTTTTCGGTCATGAAGACGCTTGTTGCAGATGTTAAGCAAGTCGTTCATAACATGAGTATGGAAGACCAGCGATGTCGACTTGAGGCATCGGACGAACATCGTCGCAGCCCTCGCCCTCTCCATCTTCCGTCCCGCGAGTCGACCGCGGTCTTTGCGGCATAGGCGGCGGATTATCGCGCGGTTGCCCGCCGCGAGGACTCTACGCCGATCTGCGTCGTCGTCGCGGAGGGACCCTACGCTGATGCCGTCGTCGTCGCGGAGGGACCCTACGCCGATGCCGTCCTCGTCCGCGGAGGGACCCTACGTTGGTGTCGTCGTCGTCACGGAGGCGAGGAAGAGGCCATTCTAGAAACGCGGATGTGCAACCCGTAACCTCGAGAGGTTATCCCGAATCTCCTCCCCCACACTCTCGGAAAATTTCAAATGGGCGTCGTGTCGGGACCCAAAATTACAATTCGGACCCTCGTGTTTTATGCACTAGTCGAGGATCGCGCTAGTGCACCTGATATCAACAAAGATGAGTGTCGATCCCACAGTGAATAATAACATAAACGCATAGTTTGATTAATAAATAATGGTTTGACCTTATGGTCGAGTTTACAATTATTAAGCCACGCAGGGCTAACAGAGAAATAAAGCAGCGGAAACAAAAACGGCAGCGGTGTCCCATCGATTCACCACAGGCAACCGACTGGGATCAAGACCCCACGATCAGGCACCTTCGATAAACTCCTCCTCGAATGCTGGTGAAGACTCCTCCTCTTCTTTTTGATTTATTTTAAAGCAAGCGTGAGTACACACCGTACTCGCAAGTCATACCACAGAAATGCAAGTATACATGCGGGCTTATTACAAGAGAATGGCATTTTCTGGTTCTTTTGCAGAAATGCAATATTTGCAATTGAATACAATAATAGATTTGAAGACAGGTAAAACAAATAGACATTAATAATAATTTGAACAGTTGATTTCACAAGACACACACAGCCTAAACAGATTATTCACATAGCTATATGATTTAAATCACACAGCTCCCTTCCCACACAGTTTTATGAAGATCTACCCCTCGTGTGAAATCTCCGAGCATTGTCCATAACCGAGGACGCGGCTATTCAAATAGATTTGTTTACACTCTGCAGAGTTTGTACACTTTACCCACAAGATACAACTAGTGTTGCAACCACTAATCGTAACAAAGCATTTCAGAAACTTCATCTTAACATAGATGCTCCCGATGTGCCTACGTCATACCAAACCATACACAGTGTAAGGTACAACACACACCGTTGGACAGGGAAGCGGCGAACCGTCCCGCGATGCGACTACGTGGTAGCACACACCTCCACCCTATTCACATAGCCTAACCTACCACCTGAGCAAACAATGCCAAGAATTCGTATCTTACTATGCTAGGCCCGTCCCATAACAGGCATGTGGTCGTACAGGGGGGGCTCAGTTCAATGGCGTACAAAGTTCAGTCCTTAAATGACCGAGGCAAGACTTCCATTGTTCTAACTAAGGCACATAGATAAATATGACACATTGATTCACAAACCCATATCACATAGCCACCATGTCACACAGTTCCTTCCACTTGCCTCAGCCTAAACCTTTTTCCCACCCAGTTGAATTAAGTGCAACACATGCCACGAGGACACATAGTGCACATAGATTATTACAAAATTACATAGTCACTTAGTCAGGTTAATAATTGCACTTTACATGAATAGGTGATTAGTGGCATGGCTAAGCAATCTAATCGTACTAACCAACCCACGTTGGTGCTATAATATTACCAACTAAATATCAACTAGGGTGACAAAGGATCAAGGCATAACAAGTTACACAAGGAAGGCATAGCAGATTGGACTTAATAGCTAATCTCAAAATCATTTAAATAATTACTTGAAATAAAATGCAATACTTTGAATTAAAATAATATTTGGAAAAGCGGGATTCAACATGGTCAAAGCATGACTTGCCTTGGAATAGATCTAGGAATTGGTCTTGGTCTTGATGTGTTCCTTCTTCTGCAAATCCTCCCGAAGCGTCGAAATCTACTTGCAAACGAAGCAAACAAACAAAATAAATAAATAACAGAGGCAAACAACTCCAAAAAAAATAAATAAATAACTCCATTAAATAGATCTTGATTTTAGACGAATTTAGAAATTTGAATGGGCAGATTTGGAGTTAGGATGCAAAAGTTATGAGGTTTGGAAGTTTGGATCTAAAGAATAACCCTAGAAATTGAATTTTGCGAATTTCGAATTATTTCTTAAAGAAAAACATGGATTATTGCATAATCTTTGGCATCGTGGCGAATTCGGAAATTAAAAGAATAAAATGAAATCGACATGTGGGACCCACATGTCGGAGGCACAACTCATGGTGGGTGAGTCCACCGAGCCTTTGGATCTGGGCGCACTGGGCGCCCGTGGGCGCTCATGTGGCGGTGACATGGCGCCACTTAGGATGCCACGCAACACGTGAGGTGAGGTGGCGTGGTGGCGTGGTGGCGCGCTCTGGACTCGATGGTCACCGGCTCTGATGATCGCCGGCGAGGTGGGTGGTATGGGTGTGTAGGCTGGCGTTATTGCGAACCTCGGTGCAGGTCCGGAGGTCGAGGACGGCTGTGGTGGTGGCTGGCGGCGAGGTCGGGCGGCGAGCGGCTTCGGGTTTTGTCGGTGGGCGCTCGGCGGATTGTCGTCGGGGAAGGGTCCGGAGGTAGAGGAGGTGATGGCGATCGATGGTGTGCTCCACGACGACGCGGCGGCTCTGGCGGCGTAGATCGAAAAATCCGTGGCGAAGACCTTAAAGCTTAAATCGGCGGCGTCGCGAGGCTCTCGGGTGGAATTGGCGAGGGTTTTGAAAAAGAAGGCGGGGGGGTCCTTTATAGGCACAGAGCGAGCTTGAGATGGCGTCTTGCGTGGTGAGGTTAAACCGCTCAAAGCGATCGCCGAGATAAGCAGGATAGAGACGAGTTTGAGTTTCAAATTCAAAGCGAGTCGGTCGCGAAAAGATAACGATGAAGTTTGGTGCGGAAATCTGGGGGTTTTGTTAGCGAAGCGACATGAGCGAGCTTCTAGAAAGCGGCAATGGCGGACACGATCGTGAGTCGCGAAGAAGAGACCGTGTCGGAGCAGCGACGACCATAGCGGGCCCACGCGTCGAGAGAGAGAGGCGAGGGCTTCATGCGAGGGCTAAGATCTGGTCGTCCGCTTTAGATCGGACTGACCCTGTCGAAGAGCGTTCGGACCACCCGCATAGTACAACTCCATCGGGCCGTCCAAACTTGATCGCACGGCCCACATGTGTTGTGACGTTCGAACCGCTCCAAACAGTCCTCAAGATCTGAACGTCCATTTGCGATCCAACGGTGGAGAATGTGAGAGCGTGGGGAGAGAGGGAGCTGCAGCGTGGAGATCGAGCGTTATTTGGCGATCCAGCGGCGAGGAAGGATTGGTGCACATACGGCGCTGGTAGAACGAGGAAGAGCTTGGGTTTAGGCCCAAGTACTGTTTGGAGATTTTAATTAGTTTTTCCTTTTTAGAAGATAGCAGAAATTCAAATAAGCAATGGAAAATAGCAAATGAACTTGGAAAAATTCCAGAAAATTCTAGAAAATATATCCAAGCACAAAGAATCCAAATAAAATAGTTTTAACTATTGTTCATGTTGGCTTTAGTCATATTAAATGGTTTTGTTACTCAAAGTCCAATATTAAGCTTTTAAATTAAATTCACATAAATCCAAATGGTGAATTTTCTCTCTACCAACTATTCAAGGGATTTTTAAAGCTTAGAAAAATTGGGATGTTACAATACGGCGCCATGGTATCGGTCAGGCTACACACAGTACCTGCTGCTGATTCACCCCGCAAGGTGAACCATACCAGCGATTCATCCCATAAGTGAGCCGAGTTGGTGCCCTCCACGGATCCTCTTGCTTGGATCACCGATTTTTCTCAACGCCACTCCATAAGTGATGCCCCTGTCTGGCGACCACGGCGGTTGAGGAACCTGCTATGACTGCGGTAGAACCCACGGTCACTGATAGGTGGCGTTCCCACAGAGCAGTTAAATCAAAGACCTATGGCAGAACACTGCAGCGGAAGGCCAATACGGGGTCCTATGCCCGAGAGCAGTGAGCAGCAACGTGAGCAATAGTAACATTAGAAGTCTATTATATGTTGTAACTTGTACTTCAGTTACTAATTTGTAATCTAAGCAGAGTGTGGTAATTGGAATGTAATTAGACACTTGTACTTCGTTATCTATCTCAGTAGAACAATTTTATTCTCATTCATCAAGGACGTGACCCAAACGAAGCAATGCAGGTTACAACGCAAATCACTACAACACTCACATCGCTACGACCAACATGACTCAATACAGCAGATAGCTTACAGATACTAAGTGACGCCAGAGGAAGAAGGTCTATTGGGCAGTTCCTGAATGAGTGCCCATGACTCTTGCATAGCCTACACCTTATTGGTCTTAGCCGATCTCCATGTTGGCTCGCATCCATGTCGTTGCGGATGCGCCTTGACTGACACCTCCCACGGCCTGGATGCCGCAGTGCTTCATTCGGTGACCACTTCACTGCTCCCCGCCATAGGTCCCTGTAGTGACCTTCCACGCCGTATGAGTTGAACTCCCCATTCCAAGTATCATACAAGTGTCGTATGTCGTAGTACTCCGACATGTAGGGGTGTTCGTTCGGTTTTTGGTTTTTTCGATTCGGTAAATACGGTATATATGGTAAATACGGTATTGTTAGTTCGGTAAATACGGTGTTTTTAAAAATACGGTTCGGTTTCGGTAAATCCCAAAAAATTTCGGTGCGGTATCGGTAAATCCCATATTTACCAAAGTTGACGCGAATTGTGAACGACGACGCGACAAAATTGAAAAATTGAAGCCACTGCTAGCAGTAGCAGTCTAGCACTTAAACTCTACAGCCACCGTGAGCAGAGCATCTCATCTTTCCAGCCGCCGCGAGCAGCCGAGCCAAAACAGCTGCTGGCCTGCTAGCCCCTAATCACCTACCGCCAGTAGCACTAGGCCAAAGCACTCCACGTAATGCCAATTGCCAAAGCATGAAAGCACCTCAGGCCTCAGGGCATGCACTGCATATATGTATATCATATATGGGCTGGCAGCCTGGCACTTTACGTACGTGGGAATGTGGGATTGCAAAAGCTAGCGATCCAAGAAAAAGCTAGCGTCTGAGATTTGCTGGTTGGGCTCTTGGGCGAGGGCCACTAAATGCCAGAGCGTGCGTGGATGGGCCAACCGCGAGGCCGCGAGCGCCCGAAGTCCCGACTGAGCCAGAACATTTCGGTTTTTGATCGGTTTTTACCGAAAAAACCGAAATACCGAAAAAAACAAAAATCTGGAAACCGTACCGAATACCGAATACCGGTCAAACCGAGTTGACCGGTACGGTTCGGTTTATTCGGTTCGGTAAAAAAATGAACAGCCCTACCGACATGTACATGCTACAAGATTGGTGAAATACAGCACATGCAGCATATACGTGGGAGCAAGGCTTGTGCAGGAGTTGAGGCTTGTTGTAGGTGCAAACTGCCATATCACCTAAGGTGCAAACATGCTTCCGGTCACCTCTCATGTGGTCGCGAACGTACTTGTCCCGCAGGCGGATCTCGAACTTCCTCCTTACGTCATCCATTGTGATAGCTACATGGGATCGGGCCTTGGTAATCTTCTTGTCCATGTAGGCAAGGGTAACCTCCGAGTACTGCTTCCCTTTGTCCAAATGCTGCTTGGCCATCATTGCCCGATTGACGAAGTAACCGACCGTGCGGTTCCATGTCTAGTCGACAACAACGGTGATGGGCAGGGCACGGACCCCTTTCAACACATCGTTGTAGACCTCGGACAAGTTGGTTGTCATGATGTCGTACCGAGCACCATAGGTGTCGTGAAGAAGGGATCATTTCTCATAGTCGAGGACATGCACGCTCATTCACTCAGCGAACTCGCTTTGCGGTGCGCTGGGCTAGAACCTCCAATTGCACGCTCGGTTTCGACCTCAAGCTCCCGCCACACGACATCGAACTTGCGCTTCTAGTTCTGCAGGCAGAGCTTCTTGAACTTCTTTATGAGGTCTTTGCTCCGGAAGCGCGTGTGGAAGTTGGCGGCTAGATGCCGTATGCACCAACGTGTGCGCATGTCGTTCCATTGGAACGGCGGGCTTGTACCATGCTGCATGGTGTGTAGCGTGGACAACAACCCGGCATGACGGTCGGTTATGATGCACACATTCGGTGGTCCCTTACAACATGTTGCTTTATGTTGGCTAGGAACTACAACCAACTGTCAGTGTTCTCATTCTCTACAATTGCAAAGGCAACTGGGAGTAACCGGTCGTTGCCATTAGCGGCAATAGTGGTGAGAATGGTGCCCTTGTACTTCCCGCAAAGGAAAGTACCGTCCATAGTCAAGACGGGACGGTAGTGGGAGAAGCCCTGGACTGCCGGGCCAAATGCCCAAAAGACTCGATCAAGGATTAGGGAATGTGGGATGTTCGACAAGTCGGGCCTGTCCACCCTGTTGAGACATGTCCCCAGATTAGCATCCGTAATTTGTTTCAGCATTCTAGGGACTAGGTCGTACGCCTCCTTGTAGGTACCGTACAACCCTTCGAGGACCTTCCGCTTCGCCCGCCAGACCTTACTGTAGCTAACGGCATACCCTACTGTATTCGCTACGTTAGCCATCAGGACCTTCGGCGAAACGGTCAAATCGGCGACAACTACATGGCTTATGATGCTCGCGATGTAGGCCGAGGTTACATTCTTATGCATTTGCAATGGCTCCTGAAGCTCACATGTGTGATCCGTCACGACTGTGATGCGGAAGGCCGTTCCTACCCTAGGGAATCTCTGCGCACGGACTTTGCCAGGGCAAGAGCTAAGCACGCAATTAACTATGTACGTGTCAGGATTAGACCTGCAGATAATGGAAGCCAGATAATAGTTAGCACGACTTACTGTAGATAGTTCAAGATACAATAAACAACGTTCAAACTCACATGTAAACTCGGTAAGTCCGACTGGTCTTCACCGCGAAACTCATGATAGCTTACCTGGCGGCAGCCTTGTGTGGGAAATGTTGCCCCACAAGCAGGGTGTCTGCATCAAAGGCCCACGAAGACTCGTGCTCCTGGGCCAGAACAAGGGAAGAGGTCGCTTGACAATCCAACCGACTTGGAACATAGTCCGTGTCGGTCGAAACAATGCCACCGACGATCCCACCCTCATCGTCGGCTTTGTCCTCGCTGGATTGCGAGTCAAAGTCATCCTCATCTTCGGTGACAGTGCCCTTGGACATGCCATCAATAATCTCGTGACAATCAACACGAGCACCCCACCATTTATCCATACCTTCATTCGATTGGAAACTACCAAAATCTCCATCAACTAGAGCATCCTGCCTAACGACGTCTGGCGCTCTCGAGACCTCTACCGTTGTCAACAAACCGAAGAGGGGGACAAGAGCGTCGCTGCCCCCCTTGAACGGTGCCCTCCCCCAGAGGATTGAGCAGGATAAACAAAATGGATATACACCATGGGTCGTCGATACATCGGAGCGTGAGGATTGCTAACGATCTCCATGTACTGTGCCCACATAGCACTGCTGGTCACCTTCGCCAGGCCCCACAACATCTGCCCGTGTGGTGGGACCATGGTGGCGGTGACCACCTCTATTACTATCTTGTTCCTAGCGACGTGCCTATCGAACAACTGCCGAATGCACCGTCGTAGCTCGAGCAAATCGATGTATGCCAGGTTGGGAACGTTTAGCAAGGCGCGTTGGCAGCTGGACAAATCAACTCCGTCTGGACCGGTACGCACGTTACCATGGAACACATACAGTGTCTCCATTTCTGATGAAAATAAGACAATATTTCAACCAAAACACATCATGAAAACCATACGTACGTTGCTAAAATGAACTTACCGTTACGACGTTACCGACTCTTAACCTCACACAAGGAAGACTGCAAATTCAAACATACATCGCATTAGTAATGACTTCGGCAAATGGTGCCAACATACAAACAAAAATGTTAAGTACGGGAGAGGGAAGCACCTCAGAAAGAGGGAGATATTCCTGAGAGAAACGATCGACCAAGTGCGAAAATTTCCTAACTGAGACCTAAGGCTTCTGAACAATGAGTGTGCGTAGCGTTTAAATAGCCGAAACACAGAGACGCAGCAGGTGACCTTCCTCCGCCAGCTTGTGAGGTCACCCGCGCTGGCAGAGGGGGTAGGTCACCTACCGCGCCTGGCGGAGGGGGCAGGTCACCTACCGCGCCTGGCAGAGGGGGCAGGTCACCTCCCGCGCCTAGCACAGGGGGCAGGTTCCAACCGCGCCTGGCGGAGGCAGTCACCTCACGCGCTACCGCACAGGGGCAAGTCCCAACTACGCCTAGCGGAGGGGGGAGTCACCGCGCTGGCGAGGTCCCTACCGCGCGCATTGGGGGCGAGTCCCTACCACGACGTGACCCAACGAAGCAGGTTTGTGCGGAAATGATGCTATGCGGCCCCAAGATTCGCCGTACACAGACAGCGACTAATAGGTCGGACGCAACGTGACGCCGCCCCCCAGAGGGTGCAGGTCACCTACCGCACCTAGTACGGGGCCTACTATAGTAGGGTGCATGTTTGTTCAATGCATATGGACGCTTTGGCTGTCATTCACCTCACTCAATTGCAATTCAGCTACATGCTATATATGGATGCTTTGGCCGCCATTCACCTCACTCCTCATTTGCTCTTCTCCTTTCCTCCAGTCTTAGACGGCATGTCTTCGGCCTCATCTAACTTTTGAGTGAGCAGATAATTACAACACTGCGGCAGCAGCTAGTTTGTCCTCGTTGCAGTGATCCGGTGAATGTGTTCACCTTACATACGCCAACGAATCCATCCCGAGTGTTCATGAAGTGTTCAAATCTTACGGTAAGTTGCGCCTAATCATCCCGACTGAATTCCATTCAAAATAGCATGTTTTTTTCACTTGAACTTGCAATTCTTTTTCAGAGCACAACTTGTTGGTTTTGGCAGTGGGCTGATGAAGCTATCCCAGTGGTTCGAGATATTGCAATGCAAATTGCTGCTTTGCAAGATGACTCTCGTGGTGCTGCTGCATTTTGTCCAGTGGCTCGACCCTCTGACCCACCAACGCAGAATGAAGAGAATAGACTTAAAAGACTGGACGAAAGGATGGAAAGAGTTGAGAACATGCTTCAAAAATTAGTTAGGCTAGTTAGTTTTGTGGTCTTTCTTCTATTAGTTCTTGTTGTTGCCAAGTAGAAGTTTAGTTGTAATGAGATTTAATATCCACTCTTTATGTATGCATCGCAGTCCGTAATGAATGAGAATAAACCAGTAACATTATGTACCCATCGATGCCTATAACTTAAAGCACGCGACACATCGATGCAACATGTCAACTCCATAAAAGGCAACCGCAATGACGCGTCCACCATTTAGTTACATGCTTTAGGAGATTGAACGTAAGTACGTACATAAGGGGAGACTGCCGAGGTACAAGCTTCTCCACCCGTGCCTAATGGTAGAAGGTGCATCTCACTATCCACATAGAGTGTTCTACAAGGGGGCGCCTCGGACATGGCTGGTCGTCGTTGTAGTGGCACGCACATATGCAGCTAGGGTTCGCGCAGCAGCATGTGGGATCATAGGATCTTCCTATGTTCACGACCTCTTCGTTGCCCCTCTCGCGCTGCATCTGTTAGCGGAGGTCATCGTTTTGCTCCTTGAGATCGTCAATTTGCACCTCCAAATCAAAGATTCGGTTCTACAATATATCCACGTGCATCGTAACATGTCATTCATGGGGAGGATCAATCCAGCGGGTAAAGTTGCATTTCGCCATCTGCTGCAAGGGACGGTTAGTATGGAGGATGTATTAGTAGTAACATGAACAAAACTATTTAACCCAGAGTATGGGCATCGGAAGAAACGCCGTCCGCTATCGAAAGGGCCGTCTATGACCTGCATGATAGCGTCCTCCCCGTGTCCGCATTTCGGTCACTTAGGTTGAGCACGCTTATTCGGCATCAACCGGTAGTTAGGGCCGAAGTCCTCCCTCCTTTCCAGGAGAAGGTCTTGCTTCGGCGACTCCGGTTGGACTGGTCCCTGGGCGTCTGCCATGGTATGTTAGTGTTTGAAGGGTCGAGTGGTCATACTTTCGAAGCGTGGGGCGTGCATTTTATAGCCCGCGGGAGGAGGCTAACAAAGCGGGTAATGTATTAGCTTGTAGATGACAAGACCAGACGAAATTTGTTTGCTTTGTCAGAGACAAGACCAAATGGGCGACTTTCTTGCGATGACAAGACCAAAGGAGGCGACTTTGCCTGATGACAAGACCAAAGGAGGCAGATTTGCGCAGTGACAAGACCAAACGGGGTAGCTTTGCGCAGTGATAAGATCAAAGGAGACAATTTTGTGCAGTGACAAGACCACACGGGGCAACTTTGCACAGTAATAAGACCAAAGGACCTGACCTTTAGCGATGATAAGACCACACGGGCGCCTTTGCGCGATGACAAGACCACACGGGCCAGCTTTGCGCAGTGATAAGACTAAATGAGACAGTTTTGCGCAGTTTAGTGTTTAGGTTTAGGGTTAGGCTTTTCAAATCAAAGATTTCGTTATCCGCGATAGACGACAGGCAAAGGCAATGGGACCAGATCCGCGAACTAGCAAGGGCTGCTGGGGAGCGGGACGACCGAGCAAGGGCTGCTAGGGCCCAGGTCGAATAAGAGACGCGTGCCTACATAGCATCTTTTCATAATGAAGCCCTCCGTAGCAGCAACCCCATGTCGAATGTTCCAACCGACTGTTCGCCGCAACACCCGCCAGAGGGGGAGACGTCGCCCCTCTGTTGGTGCAGGGACAGATGCAAGTTCTTCAAGTCCAAGCACCTTCGGCTGGGCATGCGTTATTGGGGTTCGCGAACTACTCGGTGACTATCCGACCGACGTCGGGACACGGCAAATATCGGCGGTGGTAAGGACCGATTCGGTGTGTTTACATACTATTTTTCTTTCAAAGTACGCACTAACAACCTCTCTCGTCTACCTGTAGTCCCCGGATCCGCTTTGTGGCTACCGCAAGTGGATCGACCACGAGATCCACCCATATGACCAATGGTCTCTCGACATGGACGAGTGGCATGAACAAAAAGACCGCGAGATCCTAGAGGAGCGACACCGCAACGACGAGCACAACGAGTGCATACGCCGGTAGACGCAAGCTCATCTGGAGGCATGCAGGCGCACGGAGCGCGAGGCTCGCGAGAGAGAAAGAGAGAAATTGCCGCCAAGGCCAAAGAGGCCGGCGAGGAGTTCAACGCCGAGCTAGCAAGGAAGGAAAATGGCCCCGGTCCACGTAGTAGGTCAGGTCATTCCGTAGTAGTCCCCCGTCCCGCCCGCCATGTTTTTTAGTATCCCCTAAAGGCATGTATACTTACATGGTCCGGATGCTTGTGTTGCAATGTACCGTAGTAGTAGCGAGGATGACTAAAGCAATTAGCCGAACCATCATGCCATATGACTACGTGTAACGTGTTTCTGTCCGCGAACTCTAATGTACTTCTGGTTCTGTGTCTCGGCTAAGCCATCAAAGCAAGTCTATATTGCAAGTATGCCTCTTTTAGTAGAATCCCATAAAGAACCATTCGCTATATCCTCCATGTTTTAGGGCATTTTCATAATCACAACGAGCGTTCTCAACCCCTTCTATCATATTCTATATAAGCTTCATAGAGTACTTCATCGACTGCCTATATATATGTTCAATTGTACTGGTGCTTATCAATTATCCTTTCTCTGAACGAATAAAATTATACAAAAATTACTGAAGCAACAACACTATGACGGGAGGCTCCACAAGAAGTTTTGTAATTTTCTAAACTTATTTGCTATATTTTTAAATTACTACAAACAACGCTGAAACTGCGACGAATCCCTGATTTCGGAGAAAAGGAAACCCTAATTTACAAACCTCATTGCCATTATTTATTAATGAAAGTTTTTTTTACAAATCTCAGTGGATATTTTTTATGAATCAAATAAAATTCAATAATATTGAATGTTTAAATTTTTCTAATTTTCAAAAAAAAAAATCGCTTTTAAAAAAAATCAGAATTGCATGGGGGAGCAACACCTGCCACACCCGCCGCCGGGCAAGCGGGTCAGCCAGACTCGAGGTCGGGACAGACGCCATCAAGCGCTCCGGCATTGATGCACGCAAGACTGCTCAGAGACCAATTTTGTAAATTATAGTGAAAGATGACTAATTTTGAAATTAAAATTTACTACATGGCTAAAACAGTAAAAAATTCACTTTTCTTTAGTTCTAAAAAAGTGCATGTGCCGTTGGTTAATAAAAACATGAGTTTCGATAGGCTGGACAAAAGATACTATAAGTAGGAATATAAGTAGGACAAAGAAAAGTTGCCGAAGAGCAGTGACAGCCAACAAACACGATGAGGAAAACTACAAGAACATCCAGAGGCGTAACAAAGACCAATCTGGTGTCTTACCAAGAGTGAAAACACATATCCAAAATGATTTTCTACCCAACCGTGGGACTCCAGGTTTGCCAGCATAACGCTTTGATGCGTTTTGAAGGAACAGAAGTGTATCTACACAGGGAAATGGTAATAGCAAACTCACTACACAGCAAAATTTGTGATCAGATGGTTATCGGCGTACACACACTTTGACGAATGAATACAATGGCATAACGACCAATCCTAAATCCTATCGCGCTAATCCAATCAATTAATCAGCATAAATTCTTATATTACAGAAAACCCTCATTGGGGGACCTCACACTTCAGCGAGCGACGCGCTGCGCCAATCATCCAAGACACTGCTCTCCCAAAACCGGCAAACTCTATTGCCCTTGCACTCGCAGTCTGTCACGACGGGGAGGATCGATCTCACACCTTGAATGAGATCTGATTTCTTTTGCCTCCACACCCTCCCACCCGTGCATATGTGCTACAAACTCTTCGGTACATGCGAAAACACTTTACAGGGCCTGTTAACTTAAGCCATGTGATAACACTTTACAGGGCTTGTTAAGCCATACTAAAAGTAGCTTGCGGTGTGCCAAATATGTCATGAGTCATGTGAGCCTTGGACTATCAAATTTATGCGCTTGCCGCTATCGATGCGGAGGCCATCACTTTTTAGGCCCAACTGAAAAGGAAGAACCAACGAATTGATTGGCAACCATTTCCAGAGTAAAACAATCGATAGATTAACTCAGTTGATATGAACGTGTACCTCCACCTGATTGCTATCAACAGAAAACCATCTCAAAAGAACACCAAGGTGGACCACTGCTGGGATCATTTTGAATAGCAGGGGTGTTGTTACCTGCAGAATTAAAAGAGGTAAGTTAATCATACATACTTCCTGAAAACACAATGTCATCAAAGGTGGAGATGGTAGGCGAATCAAATGCCTAAACAATAAATTTAGTTATTATGTTCTGATTTGAGCCACCGCTTCCAATATTTGCTATCTACAATATAGCTTAAAAGGAACGAAGAGATTAGGTAGGTACCAAGCTGAGCGCAGTGGTTCCAAGAAGGAGCAGGTATAACTTTCCCTGAAGAAAAGCAGTGCAGCTATCAGCTGGAAGTACACATAGATTTGAATTGACAGGCAGTAGTGTTGGGGGAACCCAAAAAGATCAGTATCATACCAACAAACTATGCTGGGAAGGAAAATAAGTTGTTAAAATCAAGGATTCAAAAACCGGAAACAGGAAAAATATCGGACCCCCTCCGGTACCGGTTACCGGCAGTTATCGGTTTTAAACCAGCCAAATTTCATCAAACAAAATTTGAACTCAAATTTTGAATTTGGCCGGTTTTCGGCCGGTTACCGACTTACCGCCCAGAATTACTCTTCATTAATTTAAATTCAAAATTCAAAATTTAAATTTAGAACTTTTTCGGACCAATATTTTTTTACCGGTCTAGGCCGATACGGGCAGTAACCACCGGGTTTTTTTATCCTTGGTTAAAATATAGATAGCGTCAAAAAAATTATGTCATTGAGATATGTTGTGTTAGCCATCTTAAGTTATATTTAATGGCACATCAGTGCTTAAAGGACAATACAAGACATTTAAATTCTCAGAACAGACATTTACCATTGATTACTAGAAAAAGAAAGCTTGAGGTGGAACTTATCAGAGGCTAGAACTGAGTATGTGTAACTACGTGACCATAAAGCAGCATAGTTGGTGCAACACATGAAAGAAACAAATTATGCCGAACTACCTCAATCAGATGAATGCTTGAAGCACGGCTAAGAAGAACAAAAGCAAACTCTCCTATTTGTGCAAGAGACATGCCGACCTATAGAAAAAAAACACGACGTCAGTGTGACTGCATGAGCAACAGCGGATGGGAGCACATTCAAACAGACATCACAAAGACTTACAAGAAGAGATGTTTTGTTGCTATAGCCAAACCCTTTTACGACAATAGCAACAATAAATGTCTTTATAGTTATCACCAAAATTACTGCTGCAAGAAGTATATCCACATGGTTCCACAGGAAATGGACATTAATTAGCATCCCAATGCTGGCAAGGAAAAGAGCAGCAAAGAAGTTTCGAATAGGTTCAATCTGCAGAAAGAACAAACCTGAAATAAGAGAACATATAATGAACAACCAACTACAAGAGTCTAGCTATGAATTTGAATAGGCTGTGTGCATCATTGATACAGAGACCGGGAGAGGTTTTCTCTTCCATTATCTAAAAAAAAAGCTATGAATTTGACTAAAGCAGTAAAAGAAAGATCAAACCAATTAGTAGCTGCCCTTCAAACTTTCAAACAACTGGCAAACCCCACCAAACAGAAAGAGCGTAGAAGATATTAGCAAGGAATTACTTGTTCAAGAGTGTGTTGTGCAAGATCAGTCGTTGATATCATTACTCCAGCTGCGAATGAACCCAACTCGAGACTCAGGCCTAACTTATCACTGCACTGCACCATAGAAGGAAGGCCACATATGAGTAACAGAATTTTTTAGATACTCCTCGAAGAGACGATTTCAAAATAGAATAAAAATGTCAAAGGTATAAATGCGAGTACATTTTCTCCAAAAAATTAAATGTGAGTAAACAAATAATAAAGGGTTAGTGAAAATTGAAGGGGCAAAATTGCATAAAATAGTGTAAAAACTTCGAAAAGAATTAAGAAAAAAACTGGAGGTGCAGTTGTTGGTACCAACTACATATTCACCAAATTTCATGCGATAAATCAATCTAGAAAAGTATAGTTTAAAAAGTTGAGTTCAGCAAGATAGTTACTTTTTATTATTATATCTTGTTTTCGAATAAAGTAATCATTTTCGGCCCTCCTTTTCTGGACTCATTTAGAGCGCAACTTTTGGCCAGGTTTTAGTACATGTAAACTCTTACCTGCAGTGATTAAAATAAAAACTTATCTTTTTGTATTTTTTCTGCACAATATTGCACTAGACAATAACCTGCAAGCAGTCAAAAACTCACCCAAGCAAATAACAAGCAGAATGCAACCGCTGCCAACTGGTATAGTTCATTTGTCTGCATGAAATGCAGCAATCAGAACATTAGTATTATGAAAAAGGAATGTTCTATAGCAGATTCAAATTAATTGATCAAAGAAATCATTCATGCACAGTTTTCCCTCAAATATACTCACCTGAGATGAAAGACTTATCATCAGCTTAAGAAACCAAGGCACACCAGTACGGGAGAGGATAGAGAGAATTGCCAGGAATGTTATCAGTACCACAAGCCTGAGAATATTGAAAGTTTTGTGTCATAAGAATCTAATCCAATACTGATTATATCCTAGGAAACGTCTACAGGAAGTAGGGGCAATATGATAAGTCATTGGAATAAGTCCATTTAACCCCGATCATCGGAAGACGAACAAGGAAAAGGAGGGAGAAAGAGAGGGGAAGGAGGAGCGGAGGGAGGTAGAAGAAGAGCTATTAGAGGCTGACTTGTGGGGATTCAATGTATGATAAGTGGACAATTGGTGCCACGTCAGACCATGGTGGTTTAAGTCACTGGTTTTGATAGTTTGAGGGTGTCAAATGGCCGGTTTTAGAGTTGAGGGTTGATTTCTGGACTTAGGCAAGAGATGAGGGGTGGGGGGTGTAAAATGGACTTATTCCTAAGTTATTTGACAAGATATGAGAAAGGTCATAAGCTATTGTGTTGCCAGCTTGTCACTAGGCTAAGGTACACACAGTTGTTTCAATTACACCCACCATTTAGACATTGAAATAACATGAATTTACTATACGCCATACTTCTAATGGATAAATTATATGAGTTCTGATAAAATTAAATAATTAGTGTAAATACAAGTTTTTCAGGGAAAACATACTGCACTTACGATTTTGTCATTGATGCAACTCCATGAAGAAGACCAGAGGTGCCACTCAAAATTGGAAGAAGTGCAAACAAAAGACCAACAGCACAATCCTGAGAGGAAGGGATGTCAATATAAAGCAACTGACATTGCTCAGATGAAAAATTATCAGTCTTGAGCGAGGCTTTAATCATTCAATTCTTAAAAAGCAGCAAGCAAAATATGCATCTTTATTATCTCCCCGAAAAACTAAACAAATACAGAAGATGAAATCTAAGTTTGGCATACCTGCAATATGAGTGTGCCAACCGTAACTTGGCCGTGCAGGGCGTTGATACTATTTCTTTCCATCAGAAATTTTAAAACCTGCATATAAAAAAAATTCACATTAACATTAAACAAAAGGATGTGGATATACAGCGTGAGCATAGGCTTACAGAAAGTGATGCAACATTCAGAATACCTATTAAATACAGGGGTCAAACATCATATACCAAATTAGGATGTGCTAAAACAAAAACCCGTTTGCCGTCTGTCATGTATAGGTAATGATTCTACCAAAAACCAGTAAAAACAAGTTTATTCCATGCAATTGTGAGGATGTGTAGCACAACACCTAAAAACAAAGTAGCATCCATGGTGAAGTGGAATGAGGAGTTAGTCAGAGCAACACATAATGATGTACTAACTACTAACAATAAGATTTAGGGTAAAGTCTATTTTCCAACCTCGAACTTTTCGAAAAGTCTGAAAAACAACCTTGAAGTCGAAAACCAGACAGCATAGGACCTCGACGTTTGCAAACCGGACAAAACACCCCCCGCGTCGATTCCACCCTGGTTTTGTGCTGACGTGGAGGTCCACCTAGCACTATTATGCTGACGAGGCCTGTATAACACGCGTGCGGCCTTCTTCCTCTTACTCCCCTTCGCGGCGCCCTCCAACATCGCTCTCCTCCTCGCCAAGGTCAAGCTCACGCAGCAGGCGCCACCGCCACCAAGCAACCGATGTGGGAAGATGAACTCAAGGCGAAGGCGGGGTGAAGAAGGTGGTCGGGAGGCCTGGATGCACTTCCACGTCTTGGCGTCGGGAGTGGGAGGTACTCGGCGGAGATCAGAACCGTGGCGGCAAACCCGAGAGTGGCTCGGCACCTTGACACCGCTGAGGAGGCCGCGAGGCGATAACGTGAGGCCATCAGTCAGACTGCCTTGCTAGCGCCATCACTAACTTCAAGAAGCCCGCGGCCACCGCCGCCAATCTGCGCGACGCCAAAGAACCCACGCCGCCATCAAAGAACGCCCTCCGGCGACGCCCACCACGACTCAGTGAGGAGTCGCCCCACCCCTGACCGTCTCCCACCTCATCCTCCAGTCCTTCCCAGCTGTTCGCCATTTCGCCTCGAGCCCACCAAGAAACCACCACCACAACCGGTCTGCGCCGCCGCCGCCATCGCAGCACACCCCCAAGAAATCGCCGAGGCCGACGGCTATTTCTAGCTCGAGGCCCTCACCGGCAATCCCGACCCAATCTCGGCGGCCAGACCTCTGAACGATTTCCGGGCTGCCGGCTCGACTTCCTCTCGGACGGCGTCCTCCCTAAGCCGCACTCGACGATCTGGGCGGGTTGTCGCCGACGGTGGCAGCATGTGGACGAAGTTCCTTATTGACTTGGACTTTACCAATCTGGAGGCTTAACAAGTGCGAGAAAAACTCGCTTTCTCCCTTTCTCCTTCGCATTGTGCCCGTGTAAAAAGAAGAAGAAACGGTTTAATGGGGATAATTCGCAAATTTTGTTTGCATTCCCCTAGTTTATAGCCCATTTTAATGTTAAATCACCGTAATTGCCGCTTAAGAAAACTTCGCTGTCATTGCATTGAATTGAACTTGTTGTGACCTGTGATATTTAGCTTGCTTAATCCTGGTTCGAAGTGACTAAGGGTTGTTTGGTTGATGGACAAAATGATCACAGTGTGCTTAACGTTAATGGGCAATGAGCAAGGCCAGCAATCAGTAAAAGAGCAATGTATTCGTAGTTTCCCACACTCGTACTAGTATATTGCTGAACTGTGCATGCCTCTTTTCTGATGTTCACCTGAATTTCGCAGAAATTTCTTAGCGAACAATTCAATTCATACAAACCCCTGTTTGAATGACTGAATTGGACAGCCCAGAATTGAGGAATTGGAATTGTGATTCTGATTCTGATTCAAAGACTGTTTTGATGCTTTGAAATTCAATCTTGGAATTTGACTCCATTTCCACCGGATTTGGTTATAACAAACTACAAACCAAGCCATCACAATTCAGCCTCGAGAAGCTCGATTTGGATGGAATCCATCCACCCCGACTCCTCTCTGGCAACGCTGAACACACTACACTCATCCACCATTGCCGCCGGCAACACCCGTCTGGAACTCCGATCGTCGACTGCTGCCGACAACCACTACATCGACCGCCGCTGCTGAATTCTTGCCGTAGACCACCACTGGCTTGCCGTTGCAACCAGATCCGTCGCCACTGGCTCGCCGTGAGCTCCCTCGAGTCCAACGAACTCCCATGCGTGTTTCTCCCTATCTCCGATCGTCGACCGTGGTCTCGACTCCATCCGCGACTGCTTCTTCCCCATCTCTGGTCGTCGACCGTCGCCTAGACTCCGCCGCGGCCTTCTTCTTCCCCATCTTCGGCTGGGGACCGCCGCCTCAAGTCCGGCCGCCAGCATAGTCCTGAACTACGACGACCACCTCCATCCTCTTGCATAGCCGGTATTCTTGCATGGTGTATGACTACTTCCCCCCACTGGACGCTCCACGACCTCCTCCACGGCGGCGGCCTTACTCTTGAGGAGGGCAGTTTGCCACGACGTGGGCTCGGCAAGACAAGATCTCATCAGGCGTGGCGCTACTTGGCGTCTGCACACGGGGTAGGTGGACCTCCATGTCAGCACAAAACTAGGGTGGAATCGGCACGGGGGGTATTTTGCCCGTTTACAAACGTCGAGGTCCTATGTTGTCTGGTTTTTGACTTCAAGGTTGTTTTCCAGACTTTTCAAAAAGTTCGAGGTTGAAAAATAGACTTTACCCTAAGATTTATCAATCACACAAGTCACAAACCACAGCGTGCAAAGATGTAAATGAACACGCACGTGAGAACAGTAAACAGTAGGACTTATTGACACATCGAGGCTATCAGGCATTCAGGCTACAATAAACTATTGATTACTCATAGGTCAGTCATCATAGGGTCAATTGTTGACTTGGATGAGAGGCGATAGAATCCAGAGAGATACAACTTAAATATTTCGAAATTACCACAGCTGTTGAAGACATAGAAAGAAGAACACCAACGAAAACACCTTCCTTTGTTTTGCCTCCGCACAGCTGCAATTAAATATTGAAAATAAGCAAACCAGAATAGAACTGTTGGGCATGCCTTTTGAAGCCAGAATCGGGAAGTCAAAGCAAAATATGATCCTAGAAGAAAAAAAGGGGGAAAAGCTAAGAGGCTAACAAGCCTCAAATTTGTTTCACAAGAATGCTGGAAAGCCAAAAGCTACTAAGCGTGATACAGTGACTTGTTGATGCAACTTGACTACCTCAATGGCATATTGTGGGGCCCTGTTTGGTTTGCTACCCTTGCAAACCAAACCAAATATTGGTAATGCAAACGAAAATTGGCTATTGTTTTGTTTGCTACCAAATTTTGGTAATGCTCATGAAAATTTGGTAACGCTAATGAAATCCAATGCCACATGTGGGCAATCTGAGAGCAAGGAAATCGCTCACCAAAATTTTGGTAACGCCAAAATTTGGCTTGGCCACAATCCAAACATTCTTTTTACCAATATTTGACTTTACCCAGGTTTTGTCTATGCCAACATTTTGGCATGGCATACTTGGGACACAAACCAAACAGCCCCGTGATCTCTACTTTCAGTGGCAACACATTCAAATGAGTCCGAAGTCTCAACAATAAGTTTAATGGATGCACCAAATTATTGCTATTCTAATCATTTTTCATGGAGAAATTACTACAAATCCAAATGCTTGAACAACAAGATACATACAGTAATACATCTTGAAATTCCCCTATAAGAAACTGTGCCAGCTTACTTCACACAATGTAAGAAACAATCGGCTCCAAAGTGGAAACATCATAACATAGACAGCAAAGAAGAAACATACCGTCGCAGAAATACCACAAAGGAACATGAACAGTATAATTTGGAGCAATCCTCCAAGAACTGCAACCGCACGAACAACCCGAAGCTGAAACAATGTGGAAACATCACATGTGTTATTATGTTAACTCCATATTGCCACAAGTGCAAATACCTAATAAATGTATTAAAAAACTTCAAAGATGAATACTTTTGCTGTAGAAAACTCAAGTCCCAGAGCAAACAGGAGAAATATCACACCAAATTGGGCTACTGTTTCAACCTGGAAGGAAAAGTAGAAGTCATTAAAGTGCATGAAATATATACAGGTAGATAAATGCATTACAAGCAATACTTCTACAAGTAGAATTAGTGATTGCATCACAAGTCAAGTAGTGTAGAATGACTAAAATCAGCAGAAAATTCATATGGATGTTGGTGGGCAACAAAGGAAGTTCGGATATATAAAATGGTGGAACAGATATTGACTGAGATGAAACAGATGAGCTAAACTTGAGATATACACATATAAAAGAACTGTGCACTAATAAATAAATATTTGTCTATGTTATGAGCAGCATGATGTGAAGTGACTCAAAGCCAAAGGAAACTTCTCAAGTATGCAGCTCAAAGAACGATAAAACTAAACTAAATGCATTTAAGCTAGAGAATCGATCTGTTATGATATAGTAACGCAAATTGGTGTCTGCAATTAGGCCACAGTTAATGATCTCATGGTTAATTATTTGAACTTCATTACTCATACAATTACCTATTTCACACACAATGTACAAGCACACCTCAAGTACTGCATACTTCCACTTTACCTATTAGAGTGCTATGACTACACGTCTACATCTTCAACCATGAAAAAGTTTCAGGACACTATGCGCCACGCTTTAGACGAAACATATTTTCAACTTCCACAAACTTCTTTATTTACAAACCAATCTATTGATAAGAGCAATATATAAATATTTGATAGCAAAGAAATGAAATGTTCTAAAATTTTTGATAGGGTATGAAAACGTAAATGCAGAAGCAAATCAAAAGTACATATGTCTTTTTCTATGTGCTTAAAATTAATCGCATAGACCAAAACAAGCATGATCTGCTGTCTGCTGAAGTAGTGAAATGACTGAGCAAAAGCACATGCATATTTCATTTAACAATGATATTTATGTGGATTAAGCATCAAGAAAAGCAACCAAAAAAAGGTAAAAGCACCTTACTTGCACCATTTCACTGACAAAGCTAAAACCTCCGGGGCCAATTATAGATCCTGCAAGTAAATAACCTGTAATCACCTGCAATGTATTTTGGAGTTGTAGCTTTAGGCACATTGATCTTAAAACAAAACATGTCTTATACAGGTAATAATATGGCACAAATGAGAGGAGACAAAAGTAGTAGAGTACTCACTGGTTGCCCAAGGCAAGCAAAGGCAATTCCACCACATGTAGCGGACACAATTACAACAACAAGATCTGATATCAACCTACAGTAGTTCACACTCAACAAATCAAGTTATGATGTAAGAGAGATACTTTATCTTCATTCATCATCTCCAATAGTTGGGTAACATACGTAAGGTCCAGCTGCAGCACAGGGTATTTTGACTTCGGATTTGATATAATAAAAACATTATCCTGGAGTTGCAGTTGTGTCAATACAGTACACGAATCAAACAGAGTAAATAACAGTTGGCCCACAACGCTATTCCAACATGTATAGTACATAAGCAGTAGCTTAACAAGAAATTCTGCAATTAATTACAGTGCCCATACGGCCATACCTTCCGATCAATCAGTGTGGGAACATCCTCTTGCTCTGGCCGATCCAAGAAAACTTCTTTAAATGGGAATGACCTAGGGAGTTGAACAACACAAATTGGGAGGTTTACTATAGATTATGAAATCATTCAAGCAGGTTAGCTTCGCTTAACAAAAAATCAAATGTAGATTAGGAACATACTTGTTGTCTTTGGTCTCATTCTTCTTTGTTACTCTTCTGGCCACAGTTTCAATGACTCCCTGAAAGGTTAATACAGAACAAAGATGAGCTTTTTGCAAATTTGTGATGAATAACAACAAATATTTTACAGACACTAGCAAACATGTGAAAAGTGCACTGCAGCTATGCAGATATACTGATATAGGATGCATTTGCATCAACTTTTACAATTATCTTTTTAAAAACCACAATGTATTGTCTGATGAAATAGATGTAACATATTATTATTGAGCCATATGACAGATGTGTTTATATGCTTTAAATTTCGAAATGGAAGGGCAGTGTGTTAACAAATTGAGGAAGTAGAAAATATGTTTCTAGGAATTGGGAAATATGATATGAGAATGGGGTGGTGGGTCCAACCATATTTAGCCAATAGGTGTAGTCGTGTAGAAGATCAAACATCTAACTGAATTCCAGCTGGGACACAGGAACTAGGGGGTTTATCCGAAACTAAAATGAGCTTTAAATAGTAGCTTAGGTACACCATAAACAAATACAGATTGTTTTATATAGTTGCTTGGGTACACCATAAACAAATATTGATTATTTTGTAGCCTAGTACAATAAACACCATCCAAGGTATTGTAGTCAGCAATAGGAAAAAATCAACTTAAACTTCATTAAGTCAAATGGCTGTATACCGGGTCAAAGGGCGCAAATCCTACATAATTACGTATGGAAGGACCATTGAATGCTCCGAAATTACAATACGCTAAGGAAGCTGGCGAAGCATCATCATGATCACAGGTGTATGTAACCATGTAAGCCACAGCCTCTGTTAATTTAGACATCCATAATATCAAATATCTTCCAAGCATGCAACCCGCATCTACACTAGTTCCATTCACAAATTATACCACACATTAATGAGCTAATCTCCCAAACCTAAAGTGGGCAAGACCCAAACATCCCAACAATTCCATAAGCATCGTAATGCAAAATTTGAACCAGATTCCATAATTACTGGAAACAAACGACCACACACAAACAAAATGGTGCGGCTGAAATCACCTGCTTCTCAGCAACCGTGTTGTTGAAGCTGCCAGGGTCCGTCTCTGCAAAACCAGAGCAGCAGAGATTAGCACAAGCCAGTCCAATCCCAAACCCCCAAAACTCGCTCGATTCACGGCGCCACCCCCCCCACACACACACACACCCCGCAGCCACCGAGGCCGAGATCTGCACAGGACGGCCACCGACAAACGCTACGGTTCGCCACGCCTCCGACCCACCGACCCCGCGCCAGAACCAGATCCGCGCGGCGGGATCCCCCCTGCGGACCGCGAGTTCCCCGGAGTTCAGATCCACGTACCTCCGCCGCCCTGCTCACCCTCGGAATCGGGGAACTCCTTCTCCAGCGCGCGGTCGATCATGTCGGCGAAGCTGCCCTCCTTGGCCGTCGCATTGCCCGGGGTCACCTCCCCGCCGGCTTCCGCCGCGGCCACGGCCACGCCGTCCCCGCGCGCCACCGCGGCGGCCGCCTCGCCGGCGCGGTCCTCGTCGCCCGCCGCCGCCGCGGGGAGAACGCGACGGCCGCCGCGAGGAGGAGGAGGAGGGCGATGAGGTGGAGGAGGGAGCCCGGGTGGAGGCGGCGACGCGTCAGCATCGCCGGAGGAGAGGGCGCAGCGGTCGGGGTGGGGTTTTGATTTTGGAAGCGAAGTGTCTGCGGGTGCAGCCCTGCCCAGGCGCCCAGCCGTGTGCCGTGCCCGTGTCGGGGAAGAAATGAAATAGAGAGGGAGAAAAGTCGGCGTGCGTGTGACTGTGCAAGGCAGCGGGGAGCGGGCGGAAGCGGCAATTTGTAGGGGGGGGGGGCAGTATGGTGCACATCGAAAATGTTTTTTTATTAATTAACCTTTTTATTTTATTTTAAAATTAACCCTGGCGCACTTTATTTCCAATTCTGACCTCTTTGGTCACGTCACGGATGGTGGCGTGACAAAAACAACACTGTCACGCGTCATGATAAGTCCTCAAAATAGCACATTTTGTCACGCCACTGGTTGTAGCGTGATCAAATAATACTGTCACGTCACTTTCAGTAGCGTGACAAGAGTTTGACCAGAAATGGACTGGCGTGACAGTATTATTTTGTCACGCCACGAGTGATGGCGTGACCAAAGGGGTCAGAATTGAAAATAAAGTACGCCGAGAGTTAACTTTAAAATAAAATTCAAAAAAAGGTTAATTAATAAAAAAAAATTCACATCGAACCTAAAAGAGAATAATATATATTAGCATATGAGATCTTAAATCATATAATAAATATTAATTTTCTTTCACAGCATATAAATATAAATGTTAACTCCGCCTATTGCATCACCTGCTACTACTACTATTCGAAAATTGAAATTTTGAGCTTATAGATTGTTTACCATTAGAAGTTGAAGTTGATGCCAACTTCTCTCCCTTACACGCTGCCTCTTTCCAGCCATTGTCGGCCAGCAAGGAAGAGGGCTACGCGTTGACAACCACCTTCTTCCACCCTGAACCCAAACTGCGACTCGGTTCTCACAGCCATTGGCCTCTATAGCCCTCGCCAGACACATCGCGCGCGAGGAGGTGGAGGCCGAGGCAGGAGGCAGTGGCGACATCATGGTGGTAAGTAAGGAGGAGGCCATGCTTGCTCGGCCAGCGTAGAGCAAGAGGTGGTGGCGACGTAAGCAGGATTAGGGTGAAGAAGACGCGGTGTGGTGAACTCGAGACGGCGGCACAGCACGGGAAGGACACATTCGTCTCTGCCTATTTCTCATCCATCCTTGTTGCCTCCCCTCCCTTCCCCAGCGCCGCCGCTTCTCCTCCAAGGTACTGCCACCTCGTCTCCTCCCTTCCGTCTCGATGCCTTCTCCTATCCTCCGACACAACCTTACCACGCCGCTACCTCCTCCTATCGTCGGCGGTATGGTGAACTTGAGATGACAACGTGGCAAGAGAATGATGCCTTCATCTCTATCTCTTCCTCGTGCGTCGTCGTTGCCTCCCTTCCCTGACGGGGCGATGCTTGCTTGGTCGACGCGAAGGAGGAGGATAACGAAATCTTTGATCCATGTATAGAGTAACAACATAGCAAAAAGGGGTATCAATCCACAAATAAAGTGGTTAGTGAATATTAACTATCAACAAATGGTCAAAGAGCTTCCGTCCTACCATAACAGACATGTATTGCATGCATAAAATAATATAGTCAAAAAAACAATATCAGTTGTAGAAGAACGTTGAAAGAAAAAAAAAACATGAACAGTGAAAAAACACATGTAACTGCAAGAGCATATAGCAGATACTCTAAAACTCATCCTAGCTGGAACCTTCATTCGCGTTACAAATTACAATTTATCAAATAATCATATTTGCGACAAATAACACAAGCTACTAAATTGATTCATTGTAGTTTTAAAAAGAAGAGTAATTTAAAACTAACATTGGGACATGTGTTTCGTATATGAGTAAAACAAAAGCTATTTCAAAAAACCTTGCTGGAAACAACTTGACACCAAGACAAACAATAGAACCTAACTTCATTCATTTAAGTATTTAACCTCACTCCATGCTTAAGGCATGTGTTCACAACAGTATGCTTAGGATAACGACCGAAAATAAATAAGACATTTTATGTAAGCTTGTTTACCTGATAGTAAATTTCATATACTTGAAGTTTGCGCATGAACAACAGCTGAATTTTACATAGTTCTAATATAGCATGCACAACATAACCACAATAAATTGTCCCCAATAGACAATCCCATAGGCCAACCTCCATGGAAGGAGAAGTTGCATCTTCATAAGGGCCATAACCTAGCATGCATCATCTTAGGTTGATAGCAGTAGTTTAGTTGCATTCCACGACCATGTTCCACGAAAACTCTAGATACGTCAAGAAAAAATGAAATATATTCTTATGCTGAAATAAATAGACAACCAAGAAGATATGAATGATATAACGGTATGGACATGATAATGACCAGCACATATAGAATGTCCTAAATATCCCTAATTTTGGCTCAAGGAATTTTAGTTGACCTTGTCCCTGTGTGACCTTGCCTCCGGTTACCTCTCAATCTCAATTTCTAAAGGATTATAATTTAGTTGGCATATTTTACTGCAATAACATATGCAAAACTAACCTAAATGCAATAAATCTGCAGAGAAGAGAAGAAAATATGTGGGAGAAATACTATAATATAACACATCACAAATTGTGCATGTGACCAAATAATATTCCATTATATGTACAAAAACTTGGGAAAACAACTCTATAATTAAAAAGCTAGCATGTTTAATTTCGCCTATTAAGTACCCAATACTTATATCAGTGATTAAATAGGCTCCTAAATAGATGTTTGTATTCTTGTCATACTAAGAATATATGGGGCTTACCTCTGAAAAAATAGCCATATATGATATGGTGACATTTAGAAGCACAAATAGTTTGAGGTCTTTTAAGGTCATGTAGAAGTGATAGGTTCCAACTATAGTAGATTTATCGTGCATGAAGTAAAATATGGGAAAACGTGTTCTATTAACAAACAATGCAATCATGTGGATAATATGCCACTTGGTAAAGAAGCAGCGCTGCAATTTTCTATAAATTACAAATTACAAATTATGTCTTTATGAACTAAATATATGAAATCTGGATATTAAACTCGTAGTCGAATTACAGATGTACTCAACATAAAAATGTTGAATGAAGGTGCATAACCAAAGGTAAAGCAAAAAGATATATAACTGATTGTTAACAAATCAGGGGGCATTTTTATTCTGGTATTCCTACCTTGCGAGCATATGTTGATAAAAATGTACTTCACCGGTTTGGGGGGGAGGGGGGACATATCGCAGTTTGATGATCGTAAGCATTTTGCAGTGAGCCTGAAAACAACAAAAATCACATCAGTAAATACAGGCACCTGAGATGGTTAGTTTAATGTAAGAAAATAAACCAAAATGCAGTCCATATACATATAGAAGTCTACCAATTGATGTAGGGAAAATAAAGAGAGAGCATTTTGTAGGATGAATATATATACAACGAGACTAAGAAAAGAGACTGCTAGGTCGATAACTGAATAGAGCATACAGGGGAATAATACCTGGGGCTAATCAGACCATGGTGTTTTGATATATCATTGGTAATTAGCGTACATGAATAATGGTACCAAGACTTGAAATCACCCTTGAACAACATTGCATTCCGCTCTAAACAAATATGAACGGACAGTCTAAGGACAAAACATAGGGACCGTGAATGTCATAATCAAAGATTAATTGGAACGCAATTAACAAAGACCAAACTGTGATGTAAACGCAAACACTTAAGAAAAACTGATTGCTGAAGCACATCTATCTGAGTTATATGTAGTTCTTAATGCTAAGATATAATGAATACGCTGATGGAATAACCAAACATGCGGAGGGGATCCACTGTTAGGGATGGCAGGAGCAAGCGATGGAAAAGAAGTGACCATGCAGTAGGGGCACCTTTGTGAACAACTCAAGGAAAAAAATTAGAGATCTAGTTCATGAAACCTAGACGACAACAGCAGGGACACCGGTGGCGAGATCTGAGGCACCCAATTGAAGCTAAGGATACAACATGAGGGAAGCCGGTGGCTGGATCTAAGGCAGGCCCAAGCCACACGATGTTGTTACCTTGGGTCGGCTGAAAGCTGCGGAAGGGTGCGGTGGTGCTGGAGGGAGAGGGAGGCGGCGTGGTGGCCGGTGTAGCGATGGCACAAAGTAGGGGGCTGGGAGGAGAGGGGCGGTGGGGACCAACCAACGGCTGGTGACAGAGGCGGCGAGGTGGAGGAGAGAAGGATGCTTTGGGTCTCTCAGGTTTTCCTCTGATTTTAGTTTCGCCCCATTTCAAGTGAGAGAGATGGGAGTGGTTACTTAGTGCGACGCGGAAGAAGTGGGGGCATCGACACGCTCGTGGGTCGCGGGTGGGGCGAGGGGGGCGATTTTCCGCTACGCGAGAGTAAACACCTTCTCTTATTAGTTAAGAAAGGAGCATCTTGTTTGTTTTGTTGGATAAGTTAAATGGTTAGAAAGTGCACAATACCAAAGCCAGCATAGTGTAGGCTTTGATTTGCTCATTTGCATCCCTTACTAATTTGGTTCCTATTGCAAGAATACAATTATATAGGTTGCTAATTGCACCAGACACATGTTACTCAGTTCAAGTGAATATCCTAAGAGTCTTGATACCATAGCAAATTTGCACCAAACACAAGATGGACAGAACTGTTGCACACGCTTCAAACAGACAGCTGAAAACTCTTGAACCTTTTCAGGCTGAAAGGTTTAAGAGTGACCAAATGTAATCATTACGTAGCTTGGATTACATCATAGTGAGACATCACCAAAGCAACCATAAATAAAAGGGGAAAACTATCCACAACTTGATCAATTCATGAAGGCGAATATGCACTTGTTGCTGCTTAACAACAAGGACATAAATCTACATTATAGGGTGTAAAATACAGGATAATTAAACCCCACAAGAAGATCATAATGAAAGATGAAATTTTAAAAAAATTCTGAAATGATCGAATACAATTTTTAGTGACCATAATGTTCAATGGCCATGCATGATAGAATTATTATGCTTGTCTGAGTTACAATATAAATTTATTATCTCAAGTAAACCACTATTGCCAAATAATGCATAAAAATTATGGTCTCAGAGGCTCCATAGTTCCTAAGCAAAAAAGTGTCCTCTAGGAATAAGGAATCAAGGTACCAAATTGGTTCTTTTAATTGGCTTAGGGTCAAATTAGTTGCTCTGATAAATCATTTGTTTGCCTTACAAATGCATACATCACTACTAAATTTTAAGGTGTATTTTCCCTACCACTTAGTGAATAAAGCACTGTTAGCATAACATTGCTTAAAAAACATTCAAAGGATCAACAACACCTTTCTAGTCAAAGCAGAAGGAATAAAATGCCCTTGGGGCAAATTCGACAAACATCAAGATCCAGTTCACTAAAATTGACAAACATCAAGATCTAGTGCACTAAAATTGACAAACCAGCTATTGTTTCTACCCTGTAATCATATTTGTATAATTCGACAAACATCTAGTGCACTAAAACTAACCTCATCTAGGCACTCTTTTGGCTAGGCACTAAAATTCGACAAACAAATTTTATTCCTGAAACCCTGAAATTGCAAATATCCTCAAACTCTGAAATTGCAAATATACAGTGCAATAAAATTCAACAAACAATAAATTGTTTAATTCGACAAACACACCTCTTGCTGCTTGTTGCTTGCTGTGATCTTCCCTCCTCTTCCCTTTGGAAGTTGTTTTTGTTTGCTCGTGCAACAGAGAAAGAGAAATGAAGATTAGGAGGAGAAGGTTGCGGCAGATTAGGACGAGAAAGAGAAAAAGGATTAGTGGAAGAAGAGAATAACCTTTTGTAGTGTTGAAGTAGCAACCACCGGGCACGCACGCTTGTTCCATGCTTGCAACCGCCGTGCATAAGGTGGACAGTTTGCAATGAACGTCCTTTGCAGTCAAGCATGGCGGTTGTCGAGGGAGCTGACCTTAGCATCATCATTTTGTCAGCGCGTGTCCTCAATCACCGTGGCGGATTCCGACCACCGCTCAACCTCGATTTCTTGGCATACATCAATTATGGCGGATAAAGCCATCGCCAGCTCGGTGGAGGCGAACGGGGCGCGATGCGGTGCGGATGGGAGGGAGGAATGTGGTGTGGGGGCAGCCTCTGCCCCGTGGCGACGATGGTGTCGCGGATGCGAGGGGCGTGGTGGCATAGATGTAGTAGTGGAGGGGCGAGGAGGAGAGCGGAGGGGCGAGGCGGAGGATGCGGGCGAGGGATGCAGGCGAGGCGGAGTGCGGAGGGTGAAGGCGGAGGATGCGGGCGAGGGGCGAAGCGTGGAGGTGAGACGAGGATGCGTCGAGGCGAGGATGTGGGCGAGGGCGAGCGCGGAGGGCGAGGCGAGGATGCGCGAGGGGAGGCGGAGCGTCAGGGCGAGGGCGGATTAGGGGAGAGCGAGGGGCGAGGGCGACTCGACGGCGGGGGAGGGCGGTGCGGTGGCGATGACTGGGGCGCGGCATAGATGGAGGGGGGGGGGGGACGGGGCGGCGGCTAAGGACATAGGTCACATAGCGATAAGGGTGGCCGAGGCTTTTTTTTTTAGTGTGAGGTGGGACGATTGCACCCGCTGCGTGGGGGTAAACCCCTTTTTTATTAGTTAAGATTAGTTATGGTCTCACTTACTTCAGGGGCTGATTGGTTTATTCCTAGGGTGGAGCTTCACGTTGGTCAATCTGGACGTGACCATCACTTCGTTTTGGCATCGCTCTATGTATAGTTAAGAAGATAGTGCTTATACCACATGTTAGGCTAAAAACGACTAGTTTTGCCCTCTCTAATCTATAGTTTTGTAAAGTTAAAGATTAATGTTCCCATTTTGTTGCTCCATCTCTGTAGATGGCCTTCTCTTCTTTTTGGTCAAGCTCCACCACTTATTTATTTGTTATTGTTTTCATTCCTATTAAAGCTGTGAGCCAGTATTAAACCTATCTTAGTAAAGTTGCAAAAGAGTAGTACGACCATTGAAGGACATATCTTCAGTACGAAAGTAATGATCATCTTCGGGATCTAGCAGATCGCTTCCAAACATGCAAGTTGGTTGTTCATTCCTGATCACCAGCACGCGTGGAGAGAGCAGGGTATATTCCGTTAGGGAAGGAAGCACTACTCCAAAATGTTAATGCCATCTCGTTGGAGGTGCGAAAGCGAGTGAACCTTTGCCGTGTCGGCTCTTTCTGGTGGAACTTGCACGAGATCGGTAAGCCCTATCAGCAAGTACTCCTAGACCAAACACAGTGGAGAATTAACTGGGCGAGTGGATCCTCTTTCTTTGGATTGGTGGGTGGTTTCATCTGAGCCACATAGCCCATGATCTGACGGTCACGAACACGTGCAATCAATCTGCCGTGGTTTTAGTAACGGCAAGTCGACAACAATGGATCCCGACCACCCTTCTCACGTAATCTAGGGCTCTTTCGAAGAGCGAAACTCCAAAAGCACCAAGAGATGGAATCGCAGATTTTACCAACGGCGATGATCACCAAGAGGTGGATCATAGTCGAAACAAAAGAAAACAAACGCCGGAAACGTACACATGGTCTGGGGCGGAGTTGGGCCTTGAGCAGCTGGGCCAATAGTTCGAGGTATAGGGTCAAAAGCACGTAAAATCTTTTGAAAAGTCATAAAATATAAGAATTTGACCTAAAAGCGTCTGGTCTAGCCCGAGACTTGGACCATGGATGGCTCCGCCGGTGCACACGGTACACTAGCCCGACTGGGTGGGAGCATACCTCACCTGGCCAGCCACCACCCAGGAAGAATAAGGTTTCAGTCGAGATCCGGCCGGCAGATTTGGTGGCGGTGGTTTGGCCATCGCCCGCTGCGGCGCTGTGGCCGACCGGTCAAACGGCAAATCGATCGGCTGCAGTGCACCGAGCGATCGGAAAGGGCGTTTCGCACCTCAACTAGCTATCTATGCTCTCAGCTTTGGTTTGCGTCGCAAGGGAAGCTTGTCCTTTTGATTGGGTGCTGGCCAACCTTTCTCTGTTGCCGTGTAAAGTCGCTCGCTCGGCGTACTTTGGACGTAGCTTCTTTCCCAATGATTCGTCGTCCTTGGTACTGCATTAAAAATGTGCTTCTGTACGGGAACGAGCCTTTGCGTGGTCATCTCCCGCCGTTCAGCAAGTGGGAACGCCGAATACCGGCCCCAAAAGCGGCCGGTTACCGGGCAAGAATCGTCGTGATTAAATCGGGTGGTTTTAATTTAGGGAATTACTATATAACTTCTGACAGTTTTTTAAAGCCAAATCTGTCACTTTTTTGTTCGTTAGATGTGCTATAAGATTCGTATTGTCGATGTGCTATAAGAAGAAAAAATCATAATATATAGTTGAATTTTCATTCATACGATATGCTTTGAGATTTGCACTTTTTCCCATATAATGAATTGGGTATGAATTTATTATGATTTTTTATTCAGCGCATAATGGATTCACCACATTGCCGTATTTTGTTGGTATATAATTTTATTTTTTGTCTTTATTTTTGCTCAATCTCTCAAAGTACATGTGAAGAATATAACGGGTTCACCACATTGCCGTATTTTGTTGGTATATAATTTTTTTGTCTTTGTTTTTGCTTAACCTGTAACGTCCTGTTTGTCCTGAGTTTTAAAAAATTTCAAAATTAAAAAAAGAACCATTTGGTTTTGATGAGAGTTCAAAACTTAATATGAGATTTTCGGAATTTGAGTGTTTTAAAATGACTAAACTAAACCTCAACTAATCCAAAGTTGGTTCCTTTTGTGTTGCTTGGCCTTCGGTGTTGTCCTCCTCTTTCTTGGTGTTGTCCTCCTCTTTCTTGTGTCCTATCGGACCTTCCTTTTTTCCTTTGGAGTTCCTCTCTGTCTATTCCCCCCTCTCGTTTCAAGCTGCTCGCGCCTCTCCCTGCCCTCTGGATCCCCCCCTTTTGGACCTCCTCGTGGTCTTTTTGACCACCTCTTCTGGTCTTTTGCGAAAACCATCCTTTTTGGTCGAGACCACCTCTTGTGGTCATGACCTTCCCTTTTGCTCAGACCACCCTGTTGGTCACCCTTGGGGTCTTTTGTAAAGACCACTCTTTTGGTCCAGATCACCCTTGGGGATCAAGACCTTCTTTAAACTTTCCCTTGTGGTTTAAACCTCTGAAGTTTAGACATCCCTCTGTGGTTCAGACCTCTTCTCTGGTTTATAATTTTCTCTTGTTTGGTTTCTCTGGTTTGGACATGCCCCTCTGTCCAGACCTCCCTAGACCTCCATCTCGTTTCTTTTGTTTGGATTTCCTTTAGTCCAGATCTCTTTGTTGGTTTGAATCTCTTTGGGGTTCAGACCTCCTCTTTGTTGGTTTGAATCTCTTTGGGGTTCAGACATCCTCTTTGTTGGTTTGGATCTCTCTGTGGTTTAGACCTCCCTTCGGTCCAAACCTCCTTTTCATTTGAACCTTATCGGGTTCATTTGGATCCCCCTCGTGTTCATTTGAACGTCCCTTAGTTCATTTGAACCTTCTCGGGTTCAAATGGACCTTCTCAGTGTTCACTTGGACCTCCCTCTAGTTCCTTTGGTTTTTCCCTCGCGCTCCTTCGGTGCTACCGCTTGCTCCAGATCCTATCGCACTTGCACCGCTCTTCTATCGTGGTGGTACCATTCTCCTATCGCGGTTGCACCGCTCTTCTATCGCGGTTGTGCCATTCCTCTATCACTTGTGAACCATCCGATCTGTGTCAGATGGCTTGTTCTTGTTGGAATGTTCGCTCGGTCCGAACATCCCAACTGTTTGGCTCCATTCGATCGAGATCTGGCGGCTCCAACCTTCCCCGCGCTTTTCCTCGCTATCGCTCCGCTCCCCTTTGCTGAACTTGACCATTAGGACCTCCCCTTGAGAGATCTTAACCGTCAGGACCTCCCTTTGTTCTGATCTTGACCGTTAGAACCTCCCCTTGAGAGATCTTAACTGTCAGGACCTCCCTTTGTTCTGATCTTAACCGTCAGGACCTCCTTTTGTTCTGATCCTGACCGTTGAGACCTCCTTTGTATTCATCTTAACCGTCGGGATCTCCCTTGTGTTTATCCTGACCGTTGAGACCTCCCTTGTGTTCATCTTAACCGTCGGGATCTCCCTTGTGTTTATCCTGACCGTTGAGACCTCCCTTGTGTTCATCTTAACCGTCGGGATCTCCTTTGTGTTTATCCTGACCGTTGAGACCTCCCCTGTGTTGGTCTTGACCGTCGAGATCTCCTTTGGTCCCATCTTGACTGTTGAGACCTCTCCTGTGTTGGTCTTGACCGTCGAGATCTCTTTTGGTTCCATCTTGACCGTTGAGACCTTCTTGTGTTGGTCTTGACCGTCAAGATCTCCTTTGGCTCCATCTTGACCATTGAGACTTCTCCTGTGTTGGTCTTGACTGTCAAGATCTCCTTTGGCTCCATCTTGACCGTTGAGACCTCTCATGTGTTGGTCTTGACCGTCGAGATCTCCTTTGGCTCCGTCTTGACCGTTGAGACCTCTCCAGTGTTGGTCTTGACCGTCGAGATCTCCTTTGGTTCTATCTTGACCGTTGAGACCTCTTCTGTGTTGGTCTTGACCGTCGAGATCTCTTTTGGTTTCATCTTGACCGTTGAGACCTCTCCTGTGTTGGTCTTGACCGTTGAGATCTCTTTTGGCTCCATCTTGACCGTTGAGACCTCTCCTGTGTTGGTCTTGACCGTCGAGATCTCCCCTTGTTCCATCTTGACCATCAGGACCTCCCTTGAGTTCATCCTGGCTGTCAAGACCTCCTTCGCTCTTCATCTAGACCGTCGAGACCTCCCTTTGATCTTATCTCGACCGCCTGTACCTCCTTTGAACCACCTTCCGTGGATCTCCTCTGTTGGATACTTTTTCCTTTGAATCCCCTCCGCTAGGACCTCCCCTGAGGGTCCAGACCTCCCTTCGTTTGGATCTAAGGGTCCAAAGCTCCTGTGGGTTAGGCCTCCTCTCGCGGCTCAGCTCCATGTCTTCGTTTGGAACCGTCCGATCTGTATCGAACGGCCCGATCTTGTTGGCACGTTTGGTTGGTCCAAACGTCCCATCCCTTTTGAGACCTCCTTTGATTTCATCTTGACCGTCAAGACCTCTCTTTGAGTTCATCTTGACCGTCAAAGACCTCCTATGAGTTCCTACTCCTTGGACCTTCCCTTGAGGCCACGACCTCCTCTTTTTTTTCGTTTGTCGCGACCTCCCTTGAGGCCGCGACCTCCTCTTTTTGTCGTTTTGTCGCGACCTCCTCTCTTTTGTCATTTTGCCACGACCTCCCCCTGAGGCCGCGACCTCCTCTCTTTTGGTGTTTTTCCGCGACCTCCTTTGCAGTCAGGACTACCTCGTTGTCATGACCTCTGGTCTTTTTGCAAAGAACACTCTTGCGGTTGAGACCACCCTTGTTGGTCACGACCTCCCCTTTGGTCGCAACCACCCCTTTGACTGGTCTGTTCACCCGAGTTTGACTGGCCCACTTGTCAGTCTTGTCAGTACCTTTTCTACCTCTTGTCACTTCATTTCTAATACAAAAGTTTGTGCGCATTAAATGCTGTCACCTCCACCTTGACTTTTTCCTTCTCTTGTCCCCTCCTTTACCTACTCTAGTCCTTTTTCGTACCATCTGGCAGTGTGCCTTGGCCTCAATGCCTTGAATCTGGTCTCTTCCTTTTGATAGTGCTCCTATTCCCCTCTTCCTTTAAATAAAGCACCCCGGAGAGACCACTACCTCCTTGTTCTCCATTCTAACTTCTCCCTTCATATCTCTCTCTGCTCTAGAGAGCTCTCTTGGCTCCTCTGGTTGAACCTCCCCCTCGTTGGACCTCCCTTTCAGTGGATCTCTTCTCTTTTGGTTCTAGTTAAGTTCTTTTCAGTTTTCTCTTAGAGCTGCTTTATTCATTTGGTTTCTTTGTGAACGTGTAGATTCCGGTTTCGCGGAAGAACTCGAGGATCCAGCAACCTTTTCAAAAGACCATCAGCTCGTCACCGAAGGCAAGTCGTGGGACCTTTGATCATCTTGAACCATTTTTACAAAAGTATTTTGATTTGATATAACTTGCATTGCTAGTTGTATAAAACTGGTTTTTGGCATAGTTACTTCCCTACTTAAGTTTATGCCTCCTTGAATATTTGTGCTAGACATGTTGACATGATTTCCCTTGGACACCTTAGGATGGGTACTGTTAGTTGGTCTCATATTGATATTGCCAACCTGAGTATCGTTTTATGCTTAGACATGCTTTAGTAGACATTGGTCTCACCATGAATCATCAATGTTAGTTTACCCCCAGCGCACTGGTTGTGGCTTATGTAGTAACGGCCAGTGTAGCTGATTAAAATGAAGTGTGGCCCTATGCGAGGCCACAACATTTGTTGTCACTTTAACTAAAACTTTGTTGTGCCAAGGACTGGGTGGTCCTCTGGCCGGGTTGAACCCAACTTAATAACTTGCCTAAAAGAGCTATGGAACCGTGGCAATGCCATACATTAAAAGTTGTTGTGCCAGACTGGGTGGTCCAAAGGGCTTGCTGAACCTTCAAAAGCTGCTTTTATGCTCAAAGCGAGAAGGCATGAAGTGAGTAGTGGGTGCTCCGGGGTTGGTGCTCTGGAGTCACACTGGGTTGTGGACAGTCTCATCTGAGCAACAACTAAGGACTTTACCTTGTGAGCCATTGATCTGGGCCATGCCGCGCAACCACATGTCCATTATGGGGTGGACCGGGTGTAATAATTAGGGATGTTATGATTCGGTTCTCATATGGTTGAGAAACAGCAAGAGGGCACGAATCCGGGGTTGTATCCCAATGAGTTTAAACCTTAGCGAAAGCGTAATCGAAGTCGGAACGAACCTTTGTAAAAGCCGGGTGGTAGTCTCTACTTGATTCACATGTCTAAGGTAACGTGTGAAATATCAAGCGATTGCCTCTTGTGGGTAAAGTTGTGCACCTCTGTAGAGTAAATCTATTTGAATAGCCACGTCCTCGATTATGGACACGCCTAGAGATTTCGAACGAGGGGTAGACTTTTCAAAGAGGTCTTGTGAGCCCTAGAGTGGTCCAGGGAGCTCCAGAGTGGGTGCTCTGGGGTGGTCTTAGAGCTCTAGGGTGGTCTTGGGCTCTGGAGTGGGTGCTCCAGAGTGGTCGTGGGAGTGGTCCTGGTCGTGGGTGTGACCAGGTCCTCGGGAGTGGTCTTGGGAGTGAGCTGGTGCTCACGACCTCCTTTGAAAAACAAATGTACTTATGTATATCTCTTTTAACTTGAGCTTTGCAATCTACTTATGATATTCACTGTCAAATATTGCTTTCTGCAAACTAACCCTATAGCTCTCAATTGTCAAGCCCTGCATAAATATTAATTGTATACATTTTCCCCACGGCTTGCTGAGTACATTCAAAGTACTCATGGCTTGTGCCCTCTGTTTTAATTAGCAGAGGAGGGAGATCCAGAGAGTGCAGTGCTCTATGATGGGGACCTCTTTTGAAGATCTTGCGCATAGGAGACGTCCTCCACTCGGTAGCTTGTGGGCTTGCCGATTGGCCTTCACGTGTTTTATGTTTCTACTGCAGGTTCTCTTTTGAGTTGTAAGCCCGCGGGGCAACCTTGTAAAAATCTTGACCTTAAGGTCTTTTGCTAATAATATGTGTTAATTTGTCTGTTTCATCTTTTGTGCTTGTGGTATGGAATTGATTACACCAATTGTTGAGTCTGTGCGAGCTAGCCAATCTGATCCTGGGACTAGCTCATGATGCACAGAGGCTGGGACCTTCGGGCGGTCTTAGAGGACCTCCGGGTGGACCTTCGAGTCCTCCTGGGGTGGTCCTAGAGACCTCCTGGTGGTCGCTGGGAGACCTCCTTGGGTGGTCTTAGAGGACCTCCCAGATCTCTAGGTGGTCCTGTCGGACCTCCTGGTGGTCCTGGGAGATCTCTCCAGGAGCCTTCGAGATAGGTCCTTACATAACCTCTCAAAGTACATGTGAGATTTTGAATCATGTGATGGAAATATGAGTTATTAAGATTTTCAAGAATAATTACAGTGATCAAGAACCAAAATTACATAAATAGTTCACTATAATTTATGTATAATAGAGTTGTAAATGTGTAGCACCCTGACCCAAAATCCGCTCAATGCCCAGCCCACCGTGGGACGGACCCGCAAACACATAGCACCCCATTTACACTTTCGTCCTCGCTTCGTGTAAAAGGGTTAACCCGGAGGTGCTAAGTTTGAACCCAATAGGCATTATATACTACTACAACTCACTTCAAACAAGCAACATAGGACTAATCCCACCACTTGACTCCTCATGGGCCACATGGGCCGCACTACGAGCAGGCCAGGGTATTACATTCACCCCCTCAAGGGTTGACGCCCTCGGTAGCACACCGCATACGTGGCAAATGCCCAGAACCACCCCTCGGTGCACGGACGTCCATGCGTCCAGTACCAACACATATGCCATGCCGTGTGTCCACTCCGAGAGCACACGCGCCATACACCATATGCCCGTGCCCCTGTCCCGCACGCGCCTGTGCAGTGAAGGTTGATGCTCTGATACCATCTGTAACACCTTGGCCCAAAATCCGCTCAATGCCCAACCCACCGTGGGGCGGACCCGCACAGACATAGCACCCTACTTACACTTTTGTCTTCACTTCGTGTAAAAGGGTTAACTCGGAGGTGCTAAGTTTGGACCTAACAGGCATTATATACTACTACAACTCACTTTAGACAAGTAATATGGGACTAATCTCACCACATGATTCCTCATGGGCCACATGGGCCGCACTACGAGTAGGTCGGGGTATTACAAAATGAACTTTCAGAATGTGACAATTTTTATAGAGAAAACTGTCGAATTCTCTATAGACAAACCCTTTAATTTATTTCTTTTGAACTTTTAAGGCTTTGAAAATTTAGGTATAAACGATATGCAGTTATAAGTATGTTGGTCTACAAGTTGAATTCAAAGGAGCAATTGACGGGGGTGAACCGAAACCAGGATACAAAATTATTGTTTCCTGTTTTCGGCAAAAACCGGTTTTTGGAACCCTAGCTGGGATACATATACTATACTTTGGTCATTGGCCATGGGTCTAGATTATCTTTTCTTTTTTAGGTCGGTTTTTATTTATTATTGAGTAAACTTTGTAAAAATACACACCATTTTGGCATTTTTAGATAATAGAAGTACAACTCTCGGCCTTTGCACCAACTAGGGATGAACACAGCCATTACATCACCATCAACTAAAAGCTTAAAACAAAAAAGGCCAAAAGCCAACAATGACAAACAAATTGCCATGCAAAGGCTAGCCTCAAAAAAGACCACTTAGCCCCGCCTCTGGGACCAACCAGGAGATCGTCCACACACGAACAGTAGTTGCGCAGCAAAGAGGTGATGATGAGCCAGTCTCCGTAGCGACGCCTCCAAAAAGGGATACGACTCACGTCGTCGTCGCCGGATCCAACCAGCGAAGGTCAGATCAGAAGTTTTCATTCCGAAGCTCAGGTACCGGTTCTCCAAAGCAACGCCTTCAAGAAGGTAACGCCACTCAGGTCAACGTCATTGCTGGATCCAACTAGCGAAGACCAGATCAAGAGTTTTCACCCTGGATCGAAGATACCAGCGCTCCAAGACCACGGCACAGCACGACCTCGTCACTGGATCCAACCAATGAAGGCCAGATCGCCAAGACGACGTCCGCAACATCCCCAACGGCCAACCGCCGCCTGCACCAAAAGAAGGTGGTGGCTACCGCAGCCCACACATCGACTGGTTAAAAGCCGTCCACCGGGGAGGAGTTGAGCGCCGCACAAGCCACCGCCACCGAGCAATCGCGATCTCTACCAACTGCACCAAATCTGGATCTGCATCGCGCCACCTCCGTCGTCATGCCATCGATGAAGCCGCGCCGCCGAAAGAAGCCAGCGGAGAAGGGCCCTGGATCGTCACGCCTGAAGACGAGCCGACGGAGAAGGGCCCAGATCCAACCTCGACGAAAGTCCACACCGTTCGAAATCGGCAAACATACGTTAAGTGTTGGGAGCGCGATGCAGATCAGACGCCACCACCGAGAAAAAGAAACCCCGTCGCCGCCGAAGTCGGGCCGCCGCCGGCTGGCGGCGAGGAGGAAGGGAGGAGGAGAGGGGGACTTATTTGGTGGTGGTTGTAGGGTTTTTGGCATAACGGTTAGAAAACTACGCATTTCAATTTGTATTTCATATAGAAGCAGATACTTTGGCATACCATTTCAAACAACCCGACATCGGTCGATTCTTATTAAATGCAATGGGATCTGATAGGTAGGCCTCACTGTGTTACAAGCGTCAGGATTTGCAATGAGAACGAAAATCTGGTGCCCTAACTCTAGACTCTTGATGAGGAGGAAAGCCATCTTCCTCCTCCTTGATTTAGAGAGAAAGAGAGACGTCTAACCTGCCGAACAAAATGTTGGGCCTAAATGAAGCCCACTTTAAGGTTACTATTTGCGAGGTATCAGGCCATCCCAGAGCACTGTTTGTTCTTTCTTCTTCTTTTTTTTTTCTTTTTGTAAAGAGAGCGAGTCAGAGAAGTGTTGAGTTGCAGTGATTCAGCTCCTCTCCTTAAAGCAAACACAACCAAAGTTCATCTCCTCTCTGCAGGTTTCACCTTGTGTCTCAAAGGCAATTTCATGCTCAAATTGTAGAACAAACACGGGCAATTTTTATTCGACACGCATGGCTCTCAAGGAATTCTGCTCTGCGCAGACAAACTGGGTGCCACAACAGCACGCACACTCAACCGGGTATGAAACATCCATCATATATTATAGTAGTACGTGATAAGTCCGAAAAAAATCTTTGGTGTTCTCTTCGACTTCTCACGGTGCCCCTCTCACCATCTCAACTTGGCCGGGAAGTACTGCGAGATTTCAGAACGATAGGATTATTTACAGGGCAAAGGATGTTCGGTTCAGACTTCAGAGTTCAGAGTGCACTGGTTCTCAGCTGATCTCAAAACAGGCATACCTTCTCGATGAGCGACATGTAGTAGGGCTTCACTTCCTCAACGTCTATCCTGACATTGCTCTTGCTGTACAGGTCATATTTGCTGCAAGAACCATGCATCAAAAGCGTTCTTAGTCGTTACATTTCTTGTCCATAAAATCCATTTCAAGTACGTAACTAATTAATTTGGGATATGTCTTACTTGAATACATGCAGCCACTTGAGGTTCTCCTTGTCCTCCTCGTTCATCAGGTGCATGTAGGCTCCATGCTTGTGCAAGGCTGAATCATATCAAAATTTCAGTAACCTTACTTACAACTTCTACTTTGACAAAAGAGCAAAAAAAAAAAATCAAGATAATCGCCCGCGCTTACGGTAGAACGAGTGGTATCTGATGATGAACAGCCCCGCAGAAGGAAGGGTGGTCTTGTTCTCCTTAGCCACCTGAGACGAACAAGAAAAAACATTTCAGAGAAATGTAATCGCTACATCGACGGTGACGATGATGATGAATTAGGCGTACCAGGTACATGTAATCGTCATGGCCCCAGGACATGAGCACATTTTCCAATCCACACCCCTCAGAGTAGGCCCCAAACTTGGTGTTGAACTCAGGATTGTGGTAGTCAGGGTTCTCCTTGAAGTACTACACATTACAGATACAAATGGATACAGAGAGCAGCTTCAGTCTTAGATCATTGACTCAGAGCTGCTTTGAGCAAATGTGCAAGGATCTTGATCTGCCAGAAAATTAGCTTGTTCGATGCTTACCTTGAAGTGAACGTTGCATTCGTCGTACGCACAGCCTACAGGGAAGGTGTCACCTGAAAGATGCAGCACACATCAGAGATTCAGAGGTGGAATCAGCCAGTTGTTCAAGTTTCTGGAGAGAATTTGCAGGGGTTCTTTAATTACCTACGACTGCCCATTGAGGAAGCTCCCCAAAGCTGGGATGCAGCAGCACCTTGCCCAGATCTGAACATTGTCACAAATCACATGAGAAATGTACAGGTGTAACACTGGCTTTTCGCTCTTTCTTTACGTATTTCTTACGAAATCGAGGGGACACCCATATGGTCCGGTGGTAAAGTATAAGCTTGTGGTAGTTGAGGTCTTAGGTTCAAGTCCCTACCCTCCTTTAAATCAAAGAAGGACAGTCCCTCCTACCTATTCCCCGTTTTTAGGAGTTTGTCGACGTTAGTTCCTACCTATTACTCGTTTTTAGGGGTCTTTTGACGTCAGTTAGTTAGTACTACAGTGGTAAGTTAGACAACCTGGATTCAAATTCTTCTTTTTTAAATACGTTGTGTGAGGAACAAGAGCATCTATAATAGTTTGTTTCGATTACATTCTAAGAGGAGAGAAAATCTAATCTAATAAAAAAAAATGTTTCTAATGGATTGTTTCGAGCTTATGTCAGAAGCGTAATTCTTTGTAAGTGTGCATAATTCTTGATGATCAATAATGAAGTAGAACTTTGTGGCCTACATGTTTTTGGTGTCGGGCTGCATAAGAGATCTAGTGGATATTTTGCTTGGAGACAGTGGAACCCACAAAACACGTTTTTAGGTAACAAGTAAGTCTCCAATAGAGTATTTGGTTGTTTCTTGTGTCTTGGTATTAATAATTTGATAGTTTCTTCATTTAGAAACAATCTCACATTCTCTCCTCCACATCACCTAAATGCTAATATGACAACCTCTTAGTAATAAGTGACGTGGACTATGTAAATGCTCTAAAGCTTAGATCAGCGGACTATATTTTTTTAACTAGAATTTCACCGTGCACGTGGAACCTTTCTGTCAGTGACTACTGGACTCCTGAACTCAACTGCCTGTGGGGCCTGTCTGTCAGCGACTGTTTGTAGTTCGCTTAGAGAGGATGACAGGATGGTTCGCTATATATAGTTACCGTGGATGAGGCCGGTGAGATGGAGCCAGTCCTCGTCGGGGTAGTCCTTGCGGATGGCCTCGGCGGTCTGGAGGAGGTGCTCGATCTGCGGCATGTCGAGGTCGGGGTCGCTGTCGTCGATGAACTCGTTGAGCAGCTCGATGCACTCCCAGATGCTCATCTCCGTCTTGTCCAGCCTCCCGTGCTCCTCCCGCATCCGCTTCACCTGCATAACGCCAAACGGAAACATTAGTATTGCACGCAAGTACAGAAGCTTAATTAATTAGCCTAGCATATCGGTTTAGGTGGATTAATGGGGGTGGTAAAACTAAAACTGCACTTACGAAGTCGTGAGTCTGGTTGATGTGGTTGGTGCGGTAGAATTCCTCCACCGTCTTCTTCCTCTCCGACTCGGCGTCGTAATTCCTGAAAGATTAAACGTTGCATGCAAATTCAGGTCGCTCTTGTCTAATCAAATTTCGGTCATTCCGTCCATGTTGAGCTCACATGAATCAAATTTAAGCACACAATTCCTAAAAAAACACCAAAAATAAAGTGAATAAGTAAAGGCCGTGTTAATGGAGCCACAAAAAATATCACGAGGTGCATGTGGGGGCCATCGCCGTCGGCAGCCTTTGAAAACTTACAAGAAACTGTTTTTGTTGGACCAGTTTCCCAGCGAATGTGGGAAATTCTGCCCAACTTTTATCTTCTTCTGATCCAATTTTAGCTGCAAAGAAACATTTGGACATAGCATGTTTTAATTAACTAAAATCGAGGGTTGATTATGGAAGGGCTCCTTAAAGACGTAGGACAAAGTGTCTTTTTTTTGTGGTTGTTCTGAAAGGGGAATTTACAAGCCGGCCACACATCTCTTTCATTTCGAGATGTGCTCATGTTTTGTTTCTATTTTTTTTAAAAAGAGACTGTCCTATCAGAATAAAAAGGAAAAAAAATCATCTTTTGTTAAGAGCAAAAACAACCCTTGTTATATGTCAATTGAATCACACATATCCCACTTGAAAATTTTAACTTGCTATGTTGTACTCCATTAGAGTGCAATAACCACTCGTTTTTACTTTAGCTGATCCAAATCCCAGATCGCAACATGTTGGAAGGAAATCTCACCTGAAGGTGTTGCCGAAGGCGTTGGAGTCCGGCACGGCGAAGCCGCCGTCGAGCACGAGCTCCGCCGGGTCGCCGGCGATCTTCCTCTCCGATATAACATCTGCAAGAATCGACCGCCCACAGAAACGGAACCATGTCAATATCACTCTGCCATCCATCAACATTACGACCGCAAGAAGAAACACCAGCTTAACAAGAGAGGAAAAAAACAGAGAAAAACACGACGAAATCATAAGCTCACCGAGGCTGGGCTGCTCAATGGTGATTGTCATCTTGAACCAGCTGTTGCTATGCAGAGGCAGATAATAAGAGCACTACTAATCCCAATCTGAATATGCAAGCTTGCTGCAACAGCAAGAACAGCAGCGAAACAGACTTGACAGAATCCAAGAACACGGCAATGGCGTTCTGCAGTTTTGCCTGGCTCCGGAGGCAGAATCCGAGCTGTATTTATAGCAGGGGCTTGGGCTCGTGGGACCCAGGTGTCAGTGTGAGCTGGAGGGTGCGTGTACGGGTAAGGTTGGACTCGGACTAGGCAACAGCTGTGGAGCAGCAGAGGAGAGAGAAGAAACGTAAATCGTGAGATATTAATGGCGTTATCCTTGGGATTTTGGATTTGTTGAGTATAGGCGAGTCCGCGAGGTGACTCAGCCATGGCGTGGAGCTATAGCTGTGGACGACAACGACAGCTCATGTCGTTGCTGGCGGTGGCCTGATGCTGGTTTTATTTCCTTTCCTTAGGGCTAGTTTCCTTTTCATTTAGGGCACGAATACGGGTCAGACATATGATGAGAGTCTTCTCACCGTACGATTCTAATGTCCCTATTGCAACATAAAGAAACACCATACAACAATTTTTTTGACTTGCTGCAACATATAAAAAATTATGCAACAAATTTTTCTCATGTGTGCAACAAATTTTCTCCCCGATTGCAACAAAATTTTATTAAGGTCGCAACATCAAACAAACACAACAAAAATCAACAAAACACCGAGCTGGCCATCGCCTGGTTGCTCATCCTTGGCGCAGAGGAGGCGTAGATGCACGCGAGGCTGCGGCGCATAGGGCAGAGAGGACGCGGTCGCATGGGTGCAGGTGTTGGAGAGGATGGTGGAGCATGGCGGAACGTGGTGTCGCCAGGTCGAGAAGGTTGCGCGGCGCTAGGTCGGGGAGAGGCCGGAGAAGTCCAGGGGGAACATTACCTAAAAAATCTCAGGATCAACAAACAAAAATCATTAGAATAAAAACGACGCAAACACATTCTCAGAATCAACATAAGCACATCTGGAGGACACCAAACATATGAAAAAAAAGATGCAACATCTCATAATCATATGCAACATTTTTTTCCCCGTGTGCAATATTTTTTCCTCTCGTGTGCAACATTTTGTTTTGCACGGTTGCAACATCTTTAGTCGGTCCGAACCAGCAGATGAGGTGGGCAGTGGCAAGCAGTGGAGTAGGGGAGGGAGAGCCAGAGGAGAAGGAACACTGCTGACCGTGGGTGCTGTGGTCCGGAAAGGCGAATCCGTCTTTGGGGGGGAGGCGAAAAGCTCAGTGAGACGCGCTTATCGTCGGATCCGGATCTTGGGATCTGGGCGAGTAAGAGGCAATGGAGGTTGAGCCGGCCAGCGCGACGCAGAGGCTGCCGAGAGCCAAAGTCTGAGGTCTGAGAGCAGGGCCGGGCGCAGCAGGAGGCGTGGGCGGCGCGAGCTGAGGAGGCGGGTGGGGAGAAGCCCAGGAAGGAGCAAGGCGGGCATGGGAGCGAGTGATGGAGGAGAGAGCGAGTGGAGGAGGAGATATCGATGGGGATAAGAGCGATGGGGAAATGAAGTGGAGTGAAGAGTGTTTGGTGTCTGGCGCACCGGACGCACGCTTCCTAGCGTTTCCCTTTCATTTATTTTGGTTTAGGATTTGATTTGTTATCTTAAAACTTTGAAAGATAATTTGTGTGATATGTTGGGTTTCTTTCTTAAAGAAAAGGCAGCAATGTTGTATAATTTGATAGACGTGCAATTCAGAAATTTCATAGGCAAGACACACACACATATATGTTCTCGTGGTGGAGACTCGGGAGGTGTTTAATTTGGGTTTGAAAGTCTTGATTAAGCAGGATAAAAAACCCTCCTTTTCAAAAAATACATGGACACTGCCGGGAAAATGAGAATAAATGGTTAAGCGTTTGTATCTGGCTGACAAGTCAAAGGATAACTTCAAGCCAAAGGAAGCAAAACCCCATACTCTAATCTAATCCTATCCCGGTAGACCACAGTTGCACGAAATTCTTGTCTTTTGTAGTATTTGCATAGTTTTTTTTTTCTTGACAGGGGTAGTAGTCGCACAGCTATATAAATATGCAAAATTAAAGCAGATAAACCAGCTTTGTTTTGTAAAGCCCCTTACTACCTTTCCTTTGAATCTTCCACACGACTACTACGATAGCTAAACTCGACAATTGGCGCGAGATCGTGGCGACATTATTTCAAACCTTATCTGCCTATGATTCCTGCATGCAGGGGTGGATCCAGCATACAGGGCCGGGTCAAATGACCCCACTACTAAGCATCATTACTGATTTATGTCTACAATGACCCTAATGTATCCCAATAATTTATTTTCCTCGATCCCTTTCTATTCAACGAGAGAGACCGACGATACGTGAGGCGAGGCTGCTGGCGCGGCTTAGCAGACGCGAAAGGCATGTGTGCAGGCGAGGGTGGTGGCGGCAACGCACTAGCACGCTGTGCGGAAGGCAGCACGTCCGAGAAACCGGCAGCGGGACGAAGCAGCTGGTGCGAGCGCGTGGCAGCCTGCGCTTGGAGGACTTAACGTACGGGACGCACTGGAGGCGCCATTTCCTTCGGTCATAGTATAGGTAAGATACGCATGATTGACGTGTGGTGGAGGAGAGGGTTTTGCAGAAAATAAATAAATAAGTAAATAAATAAATAAAAATCGGACACGAGGAGCTCCTGCTCCATCCCGCGACGAAGGCCGGCGGTTCCGCCAGGTGCACTTGGCGTGAAATGACCAGCTTCATTACACCGTCAAGTCGTTGACGCTTTTACTTTCGAGAAAATTGCCACACGGCTGCACATACTTCCTCAGATTTTTGTGATGTTCCACATGTATTTTTAAAGTGACAATTGACAATTCGTAATTTATTGCATACATGTTCAAACGATTTTATGTGGTAATGTCTAATGACGTATATTTACTTACTTTGCGAAAACATGAAAGTACAGGTACCAAATTGTCAGCTTAGAAATTAGGAAATTGATAGGGGCCATGTGTTCGTTCGGGGATCAGACGCTACCGCTCACAACTCACAACGCAAATTGACTTCTTGCCTTCATGTCCACAGCACCACATGTCACAACCAACACCATGCAATCATCTTATCTATCTCTAGCTCCCATCTAAGCAAATGTAGCTTCATTTGTATTCAACACTTCTTGCTTCTCTCACCCTCTATCTCTCTGGCCGCGCTTGCACATAGCCACGACTAGACCAGAGCTAAGCGCTCCTCCATGCTTCTCCCCTTTATCCCTCTCTCTTGGTGCAACTCGAGTGACGGAGGTCGCTCCGACGTGAGACGCCCACTGGCGGTGTCGCCTCCACCGCCACTGTTCCGGCTATGCGTTCCTCCATCTCATTGGTTCGAGTGACCGGGCCTGCTTTGCTTGCGGTGGGATTCCAAATTTTCGGCGCCAAGAGAAGTGAAGGGAGTGTTGCAAGATGATCTTCCTGTACCTTCCACTTGCTCCGCTTGATCCCGTTTCCCCTTCCTTTTCTTCTGATTTTTGTTGCAAACAGGTGAATTGGTCTGATGTTGCGGTCCGTTCAAAAAAAATGTTGCGACTCGTTGAAAAAATATTGCATACTGTTATTTGAGATGTTGTGACCCGTTGAAAAAAATGTTGCGTCCCGTTGAAAAAAAATGTTGCATATTGTTCTTTGAGATGTTGCGACCCATTGAAAAAATATTGCGACTATCTAAAAAAATGTTGCATCTCGTTTCACAGTGATGTTGCAAGATTTTTTAACGTGTCTTTTTTCCCAGATGCTTGTTTGGATTCTGAGCTTTTTGATATGTTGCAACAAGTGAAAAGAAATGTTGCTATTGTTCTTCCATTGGGTTGCAATCGGACGATACTCGTACGTCCGACCTGTAGTTGCACCCCAAAAATTAAGTATGTAGGGAACCGTCTCTTGGTGGGGATGGAGTCGTGGGTGTACAACTCTATCCATCAGAGTTCAAATCCTAGTGACCATCTTCATACACATACAAGTGCGCTCTAGTAAGAACTTTGCAAGGTCGCGAGTTTATCTCTGATCTTCGTTATTCTAGGCGCGTGCTAAAGGGATGCACTCGTGCGCGTGTAATTCTTTCTTGTAATATAAAAAAAGAAATCCAAAACAATGGAAAGGACAGGTAGTGTACTACGTGTTGAGATTTTATCTTAAGTTTTTCGCACTAGGAATCATTTTGCTTCTACTTTTGTAATTATGGTAATACATTTTGCTACGTAAGTGTGGAAGTTAACTTTTTTAAGAGGGTAGGGACAATAGGCTTGTGTAGTCATCGTAGGGTTAAAACCCACAGGTCACGGGTTAAAATGCAAAATCCAAATAAGCCACCTATCCCACCGTTGATGGGATCAAACTTTGATTATCAGACATAGAGACGAGGTACCATACCATTGGAGTGGAGTGCGTAACCGTTGGGGCTTAAAAGTAACTTTCCATACTATGAGCATTACTAGTAAAGTTTCAGTTTGCTAGTTTTACGTATAAAAACACTTGTGTAGCTTACATAGAGTCCATGCCACGCTTGTCGGTGATCGGGGAGTAACTAACGTTCGGACGTATGATGGGAAGTTTTCTATCGTACGCTTCCGACTTCTCCTCGTAACATGTCCGACACGCACATGCAACAAAAAAAATGTAACATATGCAACAAAAAACTTAGATCTCGAAAAATGGAGGGGGAATTCACTTAAAAATTAAAAGATCTCATTAGCACATATAGATGTACTTGAAAAATTAGCACAAAAGTTTGGCAAAATATAATCGATGATGCTATAACATTTGCAATATTTTGAAAACACATATGCAACAAGGGGGGTACTTGCAACATTTTGAAAACACATATGCAACACATCAGACGTCTCAAGCAACATCAATAAACAATTTGTGCAACAATTGTAATCAATGCATCCAACAAAAATGTCAAATAACAGTGCAAAAATGCTAAGAAAAATTTAAACCCTTCGCCACAAAAGCACCAGTTTGCAACAAAAAAAAAGGACGAACTGCAATATTTGAGCCTAACTTATGAAACATTCTGATTTCACATGTGCAACAATGAACAACAAGAGATGCAACATTAAGAAATTCTTTTAAAAATAGCATTGCAATAGTTTATTATTGCAACATTGAAAAATTGTAGTCCCAACACCTCACATCACCTCTTGCAACAAAAAAGAACATATGGCTGCAACAAACACTCAACTCACTAGCTCTGAGACTCGATGGCAAGTTCAGTCTCATGCTCCCTCAGATGAGAAGGACACAATATTTTGGATAGCGAAATACATCATCTCAAGCAGGTGGTCGGTGTAGTAGGGAGCACAACAACATATTCGAGCAGGAAGGGAGGCGCCCGCAAGGATGAGGTACTAGGGAAGTAGGGAGGGCTTACCTAGTTGCAGATGGTGGCCTCTGCACCCTCAATGGCGTGCATGACGACGAGGAGGTGGTTGGTGTTGGCTCTGGGGTTGGAGACGAAGTCACTGTGAGCCTCCTGGCGAGGTGTCCATGTGCGCGGGGCGGAAGCGGGAGCGTAGGATGTGGGGAGTGGAGGGGAGGTTGAGCAGACCAGGAGGAGGCCAAAGCAAAGCAAAGCAGTGGAGCTGGGATTTGGAAGCGAACACTAGAATGGATTGTGATGCAGGTGGGTGAGAACTAATAAGATAAGGTTATCATATGGTGGAGGTTGAAACACATGGGAAACAATTGAGTATGTTCAATGGGTAATCGAGTAGTGCAACAGGGAGGAAGTGTTCAACGCAGAGCGCTAGCTTCGGACGCATGACGCATAACATTACCCTAAAAGTTTAGATTCTTTTGCGATTGTACTATTTTTGATGAAAATGGTACCTTTGAATAGCGAAATTGTGGCACGTTAGATCTTTAAGCTTGCAGGGATGCTCAGCAGTGGCGGAGCCACGCCAAGATGGGATTTTGTATCTGCTTGCTAATTAAATGATAGGAGTGGGGTTAAATATTTGTAAAGATAGTAAAGACTGTTGGTGATATGCCCTAGAGGCAATCATGGAGATGATTGTATCACGCCTATGTTTATGAGTTATTGAATAAATGTTATTCTGTTCCTTGAATGAATCATCGGTTATAAAGATTAACAAGTATGTGACTTGTTGGTGAAACTCTTTTAACTTATATGATGTCATTCTAAAAGTATCACTGGTCGGAATGCTAATAACTTATTGACCAACGCATGTATTGATTGATGACCATGTTTCACCGGTCATGCATATAGGGATATCGAATCAATAATGGGAACACATGTTAGAGAACATGGGGTTGGATTGACCCACCTTGAGACACTGTTGAGATTGTTATGATTTTATGTGTCATTAGTTGGTCTCAAGCAATGATGATGTATAATCCTTAGACCTGAGATCAGCATAGTTTTCTACATGTGTAATAGTACACTTAGGGGTTCTAAATGCTACTCCGTAACTGGGTAGTTATAAAGGTAGCTTTCGGGTATACTATGAAACATGCGGAGGAATGTGACTGGTTGAATATGGGATTTGCCCCTCCTAACATAACAGGAGAGATATCTCTAGGCCCCTCGATGTGATTGGATAAAGAAAGTGCATGGCCATGCCACTAGTGGTTGAAGTGTTCGACCACGTAAAGTTATCCGACACTTGATCGAGAAAGTATTGAACAGTCCATGGATAACATAAATCTCACCTGGAGTTCAACCAGACATCGTGAGGTAAAGGGAGAATATATGAGCAGGTTTTTTAGTTCAATTAGATACGAACTAGTCGTATGGAGATACGAGCTAGTCGTAGGCTGGTCGAACATGATCACTAAGTTGTCGAAACCTGGTCGTAAGGAGTTAAGAACTGGTCGAGACCAAATATAAGCTGGTCGTATAGAGATATGAGCTAGTCGTTAGTGATAAGGACCTGGTCGTAGATCATATTGCATTAAGGTTCGTCCAATATAATTCATGTGTATTCGGAAATCGTTATGTCTTGCTAGGAGCCGCTAACGACTCATGATCGAAAACCGATTACACATGAACCTAATGGGTCACATACTTAACGGGTTGAAAGAAACGTGTTCGGATAGGATCCGTCATGGGCACTATATAAGGAGATGCTTGAGACTATGGGTAATATATACGACATAACGTGAGTTCCACCGAAACCCTTGCTACCATCTTCTCGAGAGAGCCCTACCATGCGAGTTGGTGCTAGCACACTGGCGTACGGTGTTCCTTCCCTGGACGTGTGGATACCGTAGATGTGCTACTACGGTTGCTGTTGCGCTTGAGAATGATTCGCAATCTTCACAAGGAACTGCAACGACATGCTCGACATTGGACGATCGACTATGACAACTACATCGACGCGCTCTTCGTTGGTCCAGGGTGCTCCAACTCTTCTTCCGTTGCACTGCGTGTTTAGTGGTAACGATCTGTGATCATCTACTTGCTTGACATCTTGGTTTACATGGTAGAATTATTCGAGTTGCCATCTAGTGTAGCCTACCCGTATCCCTTCAAAGACTATGCCTAACAAGTATGTGTTACGTGCAATTAAACCCTACAGAGTCAAAATGTAGGCTCCAACACTGTTTAATGGATTTATGCTAAGCAATTCAAGTTCCCATCTATATGTTTCAATACCAGAATTAGTAAATGGATTTATGTGAGATAAATTGTAACTTCATATTCTTGATGGAAAGAAGTTTGAAGGCCGCCTCGGTGAGACACAAGTTAATTGGCACACATGTATTTGAAGGAAAACTATGAAAGCAAAAGTTAGATCAATCTAAGATAACTTGGGAGCTGCCCAGGCTGTCAGGGTGGGTGGGTGGGTGGGACCTTAGGGCATGTACAATGCGAGATGCTTATATACGAGTGTTTAAAGAAAGAGTTTATAGTCACGTCATCAAGCACCTATGTAAAGGTCATTTCCTCCAATGCAAGCATATTTTTTTGTAGGTGCTTAGATAATTGTATTATCTATTAATTGTATATAGTTATATACATAAAAACCTCTTAAGCACCGGTGTCTAATTAAGCATTGGTGCTACAAAATAAGCACCTTACCTATCCTATGTGGCAAGAAAAATCAGTTTTTTTCTAAGCACTTGCATTGTACATGCTCTTAGCGCACAAGAGTGTGGCCCAAGTTTCTTGCACTCTATTCGTTGCTTTTTCCCAACTGGAACAATAAGAGTGGCTATCTTCTTGCCCTTGTTTCCTTGTCCCGTATTTACGTGCTATTTGTAATATAAACGTTGGTTAAATGAAAGCTCTCAATTTCACTCTAAAAAACCCTTGAGTGAACTCTATTGGGAGAATTTAGGGCATGTACAATAGTACAGACAGCTACTGTCTATAGCAACTCTCTATGTCACCTGTAGACAACACTAAAGACAGCTCATATAATGAGTTGTGGTGATACAGTCGGCTACAGGATTGTAGACAACACACAATTTTTTTAATGTTTTTCTTAGTTCTGGTGCTACAGTCGGCTACAGGATTGTAGATAGCACATTTCTTTTTTTTCTCTTTCATCCACATCAGCTTAAATCCTACGTGGCAGAGGCTATAGACAGCTGATGTAAACCCATTGTACATGACCTTATGTGTAGTACCATTTGAAGATAGGTCAACGATTTGGGTTTGCTTGCACGCTCTCTTCTCATTTGTTCGTTGAGTCACACACTGATTAACATAGTAAAATCAAAAATTTTCCCTTGAAATAAAAGGGTTTGCTATTGACGCAAGTCTCACTCTCCATGAGTGCACGGCTGCTGGGATCCAAGTTGTACATGTGTGGTGAAATTTTTTTAATAATACTTTTTTAAAAGATAATTACAAAACTAAATAGTCGCTCAAAAAAATTACAAAACTAGGTCCCTGTCGCTAGCTGGAATGACGACGTGCTTCTGTTGCTATTCCAGCTAGCGACAGGGACCCTGTTGACTTGCTGTCGCCATTTCAACTGGCGATAGGGGTCTAGCTATAAAAACCCTAAAAATCGGTGGATAATGTCATTTTAATTCCAGGATAAAAAGAAGAGAGGGAGGAGAGAGAGGAGGAAAGGGAGAGAAAAGACGTGACGAAGCCCTGCCAGTTCGTAGCGGAGGAGAGAGAGACGGAGGTTCAGATTTGGTCGACCATTCTGCAGGTACATATTTTTACAACTTTGTATATTATTTCGAAACCTCGTTGGTTAGAAAATAAAAATAGTGACATAGAATTAATAAAAGTAGATAATTTGAGTTGTTTTATGTAGTACATCATTTGAGCTGTGTATAGTTTAGTTAATTGTGTAGATATTATTTTTTGCAGTATACAATTGATTTATAACAAATCTGCAAATATAGGAATACACCTATTAAAAATCTGTAAGAATTACCGAAAATACTATTTAAACTAGGAAAATAGCATGACACATTTTAAAATTGTAAAGGAAACCCGAAGCTGCTTCATAGGTTACGGAGAGCTGAATTCAAATAATATGAACTTTACCTATTGTTTTTATTTGCACACGGTAAATATTTAAAAAATGTTGGAGACACCTTTTAAACAACTAAAGTAGGGAGATATGTATTAAAAATCTGTAAAAATTACAAAGTAGCCTAGTAGGGTAGGTAGAGCTTAATGAAAATAATATTTGCTTAATTTTGATTTTCATTTGTGCGTAGTAAATGCTGTGTTAATGCCGATTTTCTCTTAAATTAGGAAAATAGCATAAACCATCTTAACATGGAATAAAAAAATTTGATTGAAGCTAGGCAAAAAAAGCAACCTAAATTAGCTTAGTACGGTTTGTACAACTTAATAAAAATAATTCCAACTTAAATTTTGTTTGTATTTGTGCACGATACTTATTTTCAAGTATGGCGGACCCAGGACATGTTGCACAGTGGCCGTACGAGTTGCTTGAACTGGTTATTGATGCGCATCGCCTCAGTACCATCCTCCCCCAGGAGGGTGAGTTGGCGATTGAGCTTGGTGCCCTGCGATTGCGCACACCCATGAGGATGTGAAGGGTGGATCCACGCCGGGTTCCGAGGTACATGTAGCATGACGGCAAGTGAGATTGTGGGTCGTACTATCACTCCCTGTCGTCCGGGCGCACTCCGGATCGAAGATGTAAGTTATGTTCGGTATGTATCATAATTATTGATTTGGCCCGACATTGTGTAATCCTAACATCAGTCAACCCTCTAGCCTATCTCGCAAGATATGGATGACTTCGAGACTGGCCACCGTCGCCGCAGGCAGCAAGCGAACAAGGGGAAGGGAGCGATGGGCCGCTGAAACTAATGATCTTTGTTCCAATCGACTTTATTTCAATTCCAAAAAGGCGCATATGTATCATAGGTGTATTTCGGTTTGTTGTATCGTGCATGTAGTCGTTCCTTATGCATGTAACCAAACCATGGTAATTCACAACTTTATTATAAAGTCTATTTCAATTCTCTACTTCACATTACATTTTCTTCTACGATTTTGCAACCGAATTACGCGGACGCAAATTTTAAAAACAAAATTACAATTTTTTTTAAAAGACAGAGGCCTCCTGGCGACAGGAACCTCTCCTACAATCCCTTTGGCGACATGGTCCCTATCGCCAATTAGAATAGCGACAGGAGCCTGTCGCCATTCTAAGTAACGACAGGGACCTAGTTTTGTCTTTTTTTGAGTGAGTATTTAGTTTTGTAACTATCTTTTAAAATAATATTATTTTAAAGAAATTCCAAGTGTGGCGGGGACGCATGGCCATCTAGTAGCAATCATTTATCTTTCGGCATTGCCACAGTTGCACATTTTGGCTTTATTGGAGTGGCATTTTATATATTATTTATCTTGCAGTCGCATACAGACAATTAACTACTGTGTAGCACACTCCAAACAATGACTTATATACAATGGCACATTGTACAATTATATGTTCCTTGATTTTGAGAGAAACCTTTGAACATATATTTTTTTTTTAAAAAAAATAACTAGCTAGCTACAAATGGACATTATCTGTTCTGTGTTGTGTTGGATCGAAACGACGACGGGGTGGGGGTGAATAGGAGCTCTGCTTATTTTTCACCTTGATCAGATTCAACTCAATTTTCTCTCCAATAGCTATGAAAGCTATGAAGATCAGCGAATAAGCACATCAGAAGTCTTGTATTGAATCCAATCGAAACCCCGAAGCATAACAACCAAAACATCAAAAACTCAAATCAAAGTGAGTTGAGCAGTCACACCTATCAGGATGGGCGGTCTGACCATTGGCCTAGCAGTTAGACCTCTCACCAGAGGTAGTCTGACCTACAGTCCAATAAACAGTGAAATCAGCACAAGATCAAAATCACAAACCGGTTCAACTTTTGATCCGGTGATCCAAATCCCTCAAATTTTAACTATAGCTTATCAAGAAGGTCAGGAACCTATTCCAATCGACGATCGGGAAGATCAAAGCCAAGGTTCCATGAATTTCATATATGAGGGAAGGAGGGCACAAGAACCTAGGAAAATCAAACTTTGATCCCAAAACTTGCTCGTGGATAAAAGATGATCAAGATGATCCTAAATACATTCCCACATGTCACAACAAGCAAGATCACCGCAAGAAACTAAAGGAAAACCAAAGGATCATCAAAAAACCAGAAGTCACCAAAGAGAGAGCAAGAACAAGAAGAGACTCATCTGAGAAGAATCTTGCTTGGATTGATTTGAGATAAATGTTGGTTTACAACCACTCCAACATGGAGGACAAAGGCTCAACACTTGAGCACACAATCAATCTGTCTCTCACAAACCCTTAGCCTTAACTACTCCAAAATCCCCAAAACATAAATTGGGGTTTTTCTCTTATAAGGACTTGAGAACTCCACATCTGGAAATTCCCTATTATAGTGGAGGCTAGGCTGAGAGAGAAGACCCTAACGGGCACCCATTAAGCCCACATAAAAATGGGTCTACACTCACGCACGCTTCCTAAAGCGGACGACGAACTGGACTTCCCGAATCCATTTCTTGGTAATCTTTATCTTTATTAGACCTAAACCGTCTCTCCTTGCACCATCGCCGTGGTTTAGCCAAAGGTCACCAAGGCGGTATTTTAGTGAAGTTACCAAAATACCCCTTCTCGATCCTTCTCCAAAAGATCGAGTCCAATATTCATGAAGCAATCACATGCTTCGCCGCGTGTAGGTTGATCAATGGCTCTCTTCATTTCAGCAAGTCTCTCCCATCCGGCTCCTACCGAAACCACCATGGCACTTGCACCGACCCCTGCGCCGCTTGATTCAACCCATCACACTGAACTTCCTATTCGGTCATCCTTGTCTATTTTATGCCATGCTTGAGTCCACTGACTTCATCTAGTATCCTCGATCATTATGGACCTCTACTCTCCAAGCCTAGTCCCGATCATCCTCGTTGTTGACCTCTAAGCCTCATGCACAACAATAGACCAAGAAATCGATTCCGAGAATAAGTTCTTCGTAACTTGACCCATGTTAGTCAAAACATACATCATCAACACATATGCACTAAAATCCATAAAATTGACCTAACCTACGAACATCGCTGCCAAGCCGGCCAGCGAACAGGGCAAAACCAGTCAGACTGCCACCCATGGCTGGTCTAATCGCCCAGCAAGGGGACTTAGCAATTTTTTTTCTGAAAATCTGAAACCTCTTTGAAAATTTAAAATGAATTGAACTTTTAGCTTAAAGCTCCAAAAATTATGAGATCAAGTGTAGAAGAATCATCTTTCTTGCCTACACCCTCTATTTTTGGTCCGGCTCCAAACTCGAAAGTCACCTTTATGGCCGGTCGGACCGCCGCCCATGGCCGGTCAGACTGCCAGCCACTTAACCTACCCAATGGCCGGTCTGACCGCTAGAGGCGGCCGGTCACACTGCCACCAAGGTCGGTCTGACTGCCTACTGCCTCACAAAACCTGAATTTTGCCAAAAATGAGTGTTTCGATCAACCCTCAATACCATTACGAATTGTATAATCATCCTAAGATCATGAGCATATCCCATAATATCCACATGTTGAGACTCTTCAGAGCATACCTCAACTGGTACCACATACTCCTTAAGCACACACGCAAACACAAAGACTCCCTAACTACTTTGCACATTGGAGAGTAAAACTCTCTCACAACCTCTTGTTGCATGGGCACACGCTCTAATTATTTTGTTCCGTATGTGATAGTGTGAGTGCTTAACAGTGGCAGAGCCAGGATTTTCACGATAAGATGCGAACGTAAGTAACACATAGTTCTATTGACTCGTGACTAACTCACTACTAATTGTTCTACTTCTACATAATACATAATCTATATAATTCTACATACTAACATACAGTCTAAAACTTACACATAATCACAAATGTCATTGGTTATACCCCCCACACGCGCACACACACACACACACACACATACTTAACTACTATAATTCGTCGGAGTTTACCCCGCAGGGGCATTGTCCCACCCACGATCTACCTAGTTGCACGATCGGCAACTAACCAATTGCCTCTCGCACCTCCTCTTCTTTTTTTCTTTCTTCTTCCTCAGTCGTCGTCACCTCATAAATTAACTACTTCGTATTCTCCTCATGTTTTCTGCGCTCCCCCGTCGCCTCACTCACCTCCTCCCCTCCAACCTTCTCTCACCTCTCTCGCCCACCGCGCCACCCTTGCCCGTCGCGCCTCTCTCGCTCGCAGTGTTGCTACTGACCCGCCCTCGCCCCTTGCTTTCCTCGACTCGAAACCATAATTCAGGCAACACCACCATACCAGGCACAGCACTCGGAGGAAGCGGAAGCGGCGGCGATAGAGTGCGTCTTCTTTTCTCCTCTACCGCCCCCTCTCCCTCTCCATCGCGCCGTTGCTCCCTCTCTCTCTCTCCCTCGACGCCCCTCCCTTTCCCTCCTCCCCGCGACGCGCTCGGGACATCTCCGTCATCAACGATGTCGTCGCCAACATTCGTGAGGACTTCATCACCTATGGTGTCGGCGACGCCATTGTAACATTCTGATTTTCTAAATCCTTTTAAATGTGTAAAATAAATTAAAGCTATTTTATTTTAATGAGAATTACAAGTTTGGTTCGGTTGGAGAGGTTTGAGTTGCCTGCACCTCCTTTCATTGGGACCTCGTGTGTTCCAAAGTGAGCTTCTTGTTCGCTCATGGACCTCCCAATTCATGTAAATCCCTTTGATATCCTTTCTTGGCCGAAAGGACCTCCCTTGTGCTGGATCTAGCGGTCCAGACCTCCTCCCTTTTCTAATCCAAGGGTCCAGACCTTCTATGCGTTGTGCCCCTTCGTGGACCTCCCCTTTGTTCTGAATCGAACGGTTCAGACCTCCCCTCTGTATTGAATCTAATGGTTCAGACCTCCCCTCACTTTGAATCCAAGGGCCCAGACCTCCTCGCGCGTTATTTCTCTCTGGGGACCTTCCCCTTCGCGCTGATCTGGCTGTTGGACCTCCCTCTCGGAGATCCAACCGCTCAGACCTCCCCGCCAGACCTCCCTTGCTGAGATCCTGACCGTCAGGACCTCCCCCTGTCTGGACCTCCTCAATCTTTAGACCTTCCCGTCCTTGGGCTTAGGACCTCCTAAGCCGCTCGGACCTCCTCGAGGACCTCTATTGTGGGTCAAGACCTCCCCTATTTTGACCCGATTGTTTTAAATTGACTGGCCCCACCGCCAGCCTTAACCATTCTCAATTCTCCGCCACGTTATTATATTGAGCATTTAATGCGGTCTTGTCACATTAAATGCATCCATATACGTGGTATTTTACTTTGAATTGGGTCACTTAACCTGCATTCGACATTTTTTTTTTTGTTCCTTCCAAGCAACATACGTGTCCTTCTCGCACCTTTTAACCAGGGTGGTGGTGACACCTGCCCTGCCACTACCTACCTTTGACCCATTTCCATACTTATCCTGGACTCGTGTATTTCTAGTTTCTTCACCACTTTGACTACAACTTGTCTAAGAAATTCCACCACTCCACCTTCTCCATTTTCACCCTCTCGGTTTTGGACCAGAGGCCTTCCCAGGAGAGCTTGGTTCTTACGACCTCCCCTTTCATCCATAGCTTCTTGCCCTTGGTAAGCTCTTTGATGATCTCCTCCACCCTTGTGTTTACCACTACACTGAGCTGGTCATGTACTTCACAGGACCTTCTCTTGTGGGTTTCTTTTGGATTTCTGTGAATCTCGTGTGAGGATCTCTCCTCTGGATTTGCGCAAGAACCATTGATCGGGACCTTCTTATTTATTGCTTAAAGCGCACCCTTCCCTGGTAAGCTCAGACCACTCCTAGAAGAACCTACTCTAAGACATAGGCCTTTCCGGTTGGTTAAGTTTTGGACTTTCTCCGATTCTTTTGGTTTCTTGTTAATCTCGGTTGGATCTTTATTTGAATCTTCTTTGAATTTGTTCTTTCATACGTGTAGATCGTGAAGACTCAGGAGTCCGAGTGTATCAAGAGGAGGATTCTCGAGTAGTGAGCAAGGTAAGTTACACTCTTGATCATATTGCACCCAAAGAATTTAAACTAATTATGTTCTGCTTTTAATGTGTATCGCATGCTTATTTTTATCAAGTTAGTTCAATACCGCTTTTAACTTTATAGTTACACCTATTTCCTTGATATGACCAATCGTTGATTTTGGACTTAACATATTGTCGCCATTAGGTCAAACTTGGCTAATGCAAGAGTATGAACCAAGATCATTTGAAAAATATGTGCTTAGTTATGCTTAGACCAAAATTGTTGTTTTGGGGAAATCTTTACCAACATGACCAAGAACTGCTTTGAATGTTTTAACCATGACATTGGGTTGTCATGGAGGTATGAAAGTTTTTTTGGGAAGCAAAGTTAGTGAAAATGGATTTTGATGGGCTAATTGGTTGACTTGGTTGGTGCAAGTTTATGCACGGATCGCGGCCTTATGGTAGATCGATGCCCTTGGGTTTGTGGAAGTCGCCCTAGTCATTTGAGGACCGGTCTTTGAGCGACCAATGCCATGCCTATAATGGGCTATGCCACAATCGTGCAACCACATGTCTCCGAATGGGCGTGGACTGGCCGATTAATTTGCAAAACTCTACCATATGTCGCTTCCATTGGAGGTGTGGGAGGTCTTGTTTGGCCAATGGTCTTTATAACCCATCGCTCCCACGGTGCAAGAGGGGCTTCACGGATGGCTATCCACAGGGGGTGAAACCTTAGCAAGGAAAGGCGTGGTGGAGCAATGCATTGTAAAGGCCTTGTCATGAGCTCTAGATCTCTTACCTTTGGAAGTGAGAGGTGGTATTGATTTAATGCTTGGGACAAACTAGAGTACTCATGTCGTGTGGGTAAAGTGCACAATCAGAGAGTTAAATCTATTCAATAGCCGTGTCCACGGTCAAGGACGTCGGGCAAAGGCCACTTGAAGTTAGATGTTGATTTTGGGGTTTTCCATAAATGTTTAACAACTGCTTTTGGGATTTTGTCCCATGGGTTTGGGCAGGAGCCTATTGTCGAGGGTATCCTTCACCAACTAATGATGAATGTTATCCAACTGAAAACTTGCTTGTTAAAATGAATTTTAATTATTAAAGATCTGCTTTGGAACTTAGTAATGGTATTTGAAAGAAAATTGGCTTTGTGCAAAATAACCATATTATGCCATCCTTTGATTATCCATCTATGCATGTCATGTTGCTAACCCACGGGTGTAACTTGCAGCACACGGTTGTTGTGCTCACTCTTGCTCATTACAATCTTTGCCAGAGAAGACATTGATAGTGATGAAGATCAAATGACTAGGTTGTGCCCTCCATCACCGCCTGTGGCGTGTTGATGGACCCTTTTGAGTTCTTTTGCTTTTATGTATTTATGTTTGGCCCAAGGCCACTTTGTAAACAACTTTGTAAATGTTTTGTTTGAATAAAGGTATGTTCGGATGTCACCACCTATGTGTTTGTCTTTGTGAAGAGCTAGCCATGATCCTTGGGATCTGCTCGGGTTTCATAGGGAACCCCGAGTATGCTTGGACCTCCATGTACACACAAAGTGGAGTGAATGCGGAGGCATCTGGGTGGTCCCAGATCTCCACGACCTCCTCTCGGAGGGTCGTGGGAGGTCTTGGGAATGCTCTCGACCTCCTCATCCTTCTCTGCTTGGCCGTGGTAAGGCCCCCGGGTGCTCCTTGGCTCCAAGACCCTCTCGGGTCATGACCTCTGGACCTCCAGAAGTCCCACTGACCTCCCGGGAGGTCTTGTGGTCATCCGAGAGGTCCTTTGTGGACCTCCGGGAGGTCCTGATGGACTTTCAAGGTCATGAAGGACCCTCTCGGTGCCCTAGGGCCGGGTCGCCACACCATCCGAACGAGCTCAAGGCTGTAAGTACCTCCAATCTTTTGAGCCTCTGGTACTACCTCTCTCTTGAATTACTGGTTGATTTTCGCAATTTGACGGTTGCCTCCGATCCTGGCAGAAACCCTAGCTCGGGAGATGAAGATGTCAGATCGCGGCACAATCTTAGGGAACATCGACTGCTCCAAGGCGCCTGACGCATTCGCCGGAGGCGCGCCTGGCTTTGGCACTACCCCACCCATGCACGACCTCAACGTGCTCTACGAGGCCACCTTGGAGGAGTACGCCACCCCCACCGCAAAAGGAGCAGGCTTGGGGAGAGGCCCATGTTCGGGAAGCGCACGAGCTCCGACCGGAGGAGGCAGCTCGGGGAGGAATTCTACAAGGACATATTCCCCGGGAGTTCCGGTGATCATATACGGAGGTCCGACAAAGTTGATCTACTGCTATCTTGACCAGAGATTTGGAGGTATTTGATTTCATCTGGCTTATTGTTATCTTCCTGCATTTGATGTTGTAATAACAAAGTTTAAGCGGTAGGCTAGCTATATTACAATTTCTATCTTACTAATAAGTACTGGTATGGAAATTGGGAATACAGAGTTGGGACATATGATTTTGTTGATGCACTTCATTTTTAGAAACTGATGGCCGCTTGACATATTATCTATCAAATTCAAACTTTTAGCATATTATGGAGTGCGATAATGCATGTAATCAATGAACAAATATCGCATAGACTGTGTAGGACTTGGATTGGCATAGCTTGTTTAGCTTGGAGATGTGTCATATACTTAAATTTCAAGTGTCTTTTTCTTGAGCATTGAAATTGACTAGGCAATTCCCTTCGTTACTTCACCTGCCAATTTTGCTTCTTTCGGTCATAATACTTCCGACTAGCCAATGTAATCCTTAGTTTAGTTCCCATTGTCTGGGGTGTTCACTAGGAGGAAGACAACATTGAAGCTCGGTGATGGGTAGTCAATTTGATACATGTGGCTATATGATTCTCGCATGGGCAAATTAAGGATTTGAGCTGTTTTTGATCTAAGAACACAAAAAGCTCCACTTCACTCTTTACTAGAATCAATGGAATTTCAAGTGGTCCTTTTAGCCAGACTAACTGCCTAAGCATGCTGAGAAAGCAATTTTTTTCTAAGGAAAAGGTTAGTTTGACTACTGAGTAGATGATTACAATTCATAATCCTATCTGCACTATGTTTTATGTTGTTTTAGATCCTAACAGATACTCATGTGAAGCCCGATCACATAACTTTGTCCTTATTCACTGGCAAAGTACAATTCAAAAAGTTAAATTCGTGGATAAAAAATGGCAGATACCTGATTATGGATACCTCTTTCTCATCTCTCTGCAGCTCCTCACGATACGGATGATTGAACCCTCCTAGCCCCCCATCACTCTTTACCTTCATGGCTTCATTCATATCTTTTATTTACCTAATCTTTGTGTTTCATTCATTGGTTTGCCACCTTTGGTGTTACCTTTGGTACTCCTCAATTCTGTTAGTCCAGATAATGAACTCAATGTAGGTTTTCTGCAACTTTTAGCTCTGAAGCTTCTAGATGTAGATCTGAAGGTATCTGCATTTATCTTGCTTTTTTATGCATGAGTTTACGCTCATATGATTTCCGTATACAACCCGGTTTTCAAAAATTGCCGAGAATCTAATCATGATACTCGGTCTCCTAACATACCCTGTAATCATGTGCTTTTCTTATGCATAATTCCATTGTCCTTGCTTTTCATTCTAGGCACCATTGTTTCATTATGTGTGTTTTTTAGCATCCATTTTTAGGCAACCTCGGTTTGTCGCCGATAGCATGCTGTATTGTCATGTTTAAGCTTTGATTGTAGGTTTTTATTTTCATTTGTATCCTAATTGTAAATAGCTATTGCTTCTCTGTGCATGTATGGTTCCATAACAATTGGAAAAGTGGCCATTGAGTTAAGCCAATCTTAGTTGTTGAGGCATCAATCTGATTCAGGTTGCTTGTGATGGCTTGTTAGTTCAGGCTCTACAAATTCCCCCGCTTGTGGTAAGCAAATTACTGGCTTAAATTTTGACATAACTATTTAACAATCCATTTTGTAAGTTGTTCTACTATTTATGAAGTTAATTATCAAGGTGGTACCAAACTTGCATCAATTGGCAATGTTGGTGAGGGCACTAGGAGCTGTCGATTTGGCTCACCAAAATTTGAAGACGAATGCCCCGGGATTTGGCTAGATTTGTATTGGTGTTGCTGTAATTCTTCAGGGCGTGCTGAAATTTGGGACCAATCCAAATGCTAGCCGAATTTACTGGGTATTATCAAAAAAATTTGTAAGGTTTGCTAGGGCTTGTGAAGGCCTCCACAACAACTTTAGCCCCCAAGTTTATGTATTGTACTCCACAGTGATTCCCCCAATTCTTGCAAGTTCGATAGTCGCCATCACTAGATCTTTATTCAGGTGGTGTTGATGGGTGTACAACTAGCTGCTTTTTTATGTGCAAATTCGTTGCAAATTATTGCGCATGTGTAGTTTTGATACAAAAAGTTTTATTATGTCTTGACCTGACTACAATATGTTCCTCGCATTACATGTCTCGTTGGTTTTATTTATTATTCTTATGCAAATGTGCCTTGTGGGTGTGCATTGCAAATTGTAAATAGGTTGAGATAGACCCTTGGTTGTATTTGATTATTCATAACTGACACTTTTCATTTGCTGTTTTGCTGCAGTAACCTTTGCCTTCCCAAGAGAAAGAAGTTATGGTTGGTTCTAAAGTTGTTATTAAGAGGGTCAAATTTGTCAGAATAATCAAAAAGGCTCTTTACAGTCTTGGAAATGAAAAAAGTGGAGCTGTTCTGGAAGAAGAGTCAGGGATAACTTGCATTCCCCAACAGTGGATCTTTTCAGAAAGCAGGTGCTTGGTGAGAATTGGGATAATGCAGTGGTTACCTTGAATAAGATTGGCCTTCTGGATGAAAATATTGTGAAGTCTGCAGCATTTCTCATACTAGAGCAGACATTCTTTGAACTTTTGCGATGTGACAATGGCATGGGTGCTATGAAGACTTTGCAAAGTGAAATCACGACCCTTGGTATTTGCAGTATGACAGAAAGAGTGATGAGAGGTTTGTTTGTTAGCAAAAGCTTTAGTTTGTTTTGGAAAGGAATAAGTCCAGTTTACTCCATCCAACTATCAAAAAAGTCTGGTTTCCCCCCTGAATTACAAAACCGGTTATTTACCCCCCAAACTTGCCAAATGCGGTCATTTAACCCCCAAGCCAGCTTCAAGTGGTTGTTTTGCTGATGTGGCATATATTTTGCCACGTGAACATCCACGTCACCATCTCTCTTCAGTCCACCTCTCCCCCAGGCTGTGCTCAAGGTGTTCGACGTCGTATGCTCCTCGCCGACGGCGCTGCGACCAGGGATCTCCTAGGCTACCTCGGCAACCATAGCCTCACGATGCATCAGCTCATCACCACCTCCGCCTCCATTGCGCCGTCTCCCATCCCCCCCATTCCTCATACATGAACAAGAAGCAATCGAATCTAGTCCGGTTCCTCGTCATGCCCTTATCTCAAAGCAAGATCACTGGTGTGGCCATGGTGGTCATGCCCGAGGACCAGCTGGCTGTCATGGTGGTGTCCAAGACCCAAATCATGTTATACACAAACAAGTATCTCCTGACAAAGAAGCAATCGAATCAGCCGTGAGATTGAGATGTATACACAAACAATGAAGGGAAGTAAAGTAAAAAATGTCTGAAATTTATTGTCCTTTACCACGATTCGACAAGGAATCTCACAAACAAACAGACAAGATTCAACGAGAAGCCCAAATCGCAAAAACACCTAGGCACATGTGACCAAGAACAGCTCAAACTCAGCAAAAATTGCAAGAACGAAGACTCCCTAGCAGCTCCAATGGCGGCACAATCTGGCCACCAAGATCCAATCTTCTCCGTTGGCTGACTCAAAATATAGCCTTTATCGCACCAAATGAGTGGTAGGAGACGTCCCCCGCGGGTGGAGGCGGCAAGAGGAGGGCGGGGCCATGGAGCACCGGGAGACGGACGCGGCATCGGGGGAGAGGATCTTCCCGAGCGCTTGGATGGGCCTCACGATGCCGCCAAGCACGAGGCGCGCGATGTGCACGAAGCGTGCCACGCCACCACACGGGCGGCCCATCACGTCACTGGGAGCCGCTTAGCCGAGCCGAGGGCTAAGGCGAAAGCAGCGTCGGGCGCCGGTCGAATCGGTCCTCCTCCTCCTTCGCCGCCTCGGCGCGCAGATGATCGCTTCGCCGCGCTTCTTCCATCTTCATAACAACCCACCCAACCAACCGCTGGCGCTCGACGGCAAGAAGCAGACGGGATCCGAAGGCGTCGGGCGATGGCGAGTGAGTCACCATGGTTGGGGAATTTCGAGAGGAAGTGAGTAGTCGCGGCAAGACGCACATGGGCACGGGCACGGCGTGCGTGTGAGGTGAGGTGAGGAGGGTGGGACTTGGGAGAAGGTAAGGAGGTGAGGTGAGGAGGGAGCGGAGGCGGCGGTACGGGAGATTTGAGCGCTGGTTTGGTGGCGCCATGGAGGAAGGAGCATTGGAGAGAAGAAGAAATGCAATCGGCAGGAGCAAGCTCAGGAGAGAAAGCTTGGGAGAGAAGGTGGAAAATAAAGAAAGCAAAATCTTAGGGCTTCTCTCTCTCCCAACAAGAAACCATCGCCACATCAAGAAACCGTCACTTGAAACCGCCTACGAGGGGTTAAATGACCAGATGGCAAGTTTGGGGGGTTAAATAACCGGTTTTGTAGTTCAGTGGGGAAACCAGATTTTTACGATAGTTGGAGGGAGTAAACTGGACTTTTTCCTTTTGGAAAATAGTAAGTACTAGATAACTTTTTTTTCCTTATGGGAGGTTTGTTCATTGAAGAAAATTTTATTGCTTGAGTAAAAAATTTGGTGATCATGTTGATGCCTCAGTTCGGGTCAGAGAGGGGAGAATATGGGTTGTTTTGAAACTTTCAGTGTCCTGTATAAAATGTGAATTTCGATTTTTTTTATAGCCAAGGTGTGCAACACGTACCAGAGTTTCATCATCTTAGTGCTTATTGTCAGATTATATGCAAAGTGACTGTTCGTTAATTTTGGGTAGCAGTAGTAGCAAGTGTTGTAATAGGAGTTAATGTTTCTATTTATTCGTGTGTGAAAGAAAATTGATATTTATTATGTGGTTTAGGACCCCATCTGTTGATATGTATCACTATCTTTTGGGATTCCGTTGCAATGCACGGGCAGCCTACTAATATACCACTTAAACGAATGTATTATACTTTTTTTTTATCATTTTCAATATACTTAAATATCAATTATAAGATACTCCAATGCGACTTGATTGAAAATTTTTCATTGGAGTTTTTTATTTTGCTATATACCCTTTTTCATATATAAAAGAAGTATATATACAAATTTTGCTATAAAAGTGGCCTTTATGAAATTTTTCATAGAACTCGCTTTGGAGTATCTTATAATTATTATTGAAGTATACTAAAATAGATAAAGAGGTATCATCATACGATTTAAGTAGTATATGAGAGGCGGTAGTACGTACTCCCATGGTAAAAATAAAGGGCTCCAATAGGAAATTTTCAACCAAGTCACATTAGAGTATCTTATAATTGGTATTTAAGTCTCTCTCTCTCTCTCTCTCTCTATATATATATATATATATATATATATATATATATATATATATATATATATATATATATATATATATATATATATATATATATATATATATATATATATATATAGACACTGCTTGGGACTCTTGGGAGTATGTATTCTACTTCCAATATACCACTTAAACGCATATATTATACTTCTTTATCATTTTCGAATACTTAAATACTAATTATAAGATACTCCAATACAACTTAATTGAAAAATTTTCATTGGAGTCCTTTTTTTTTTTTTGCTATATACCCTTTTCATATATAAAAGAAGTATACACAAATTTTGCTATAAAAAGTGAAATTTAATAATTTTTTTCATAAAACTTACTTTAGGGTATCTTATAATCATTATTAGAGTATGCTCAAATAGATAAAGAGGTATCGTCATAGGATTTAAGTAATATGTGAGAGGTGGAAGTACATACTCCCAAATACCATACATTGGCGGAGTTAGAATAGAAGCATGGGCTACTACTGTACCTCTAATTTTTAAAAAATTAGAGGTACAGAGTAGCCCATGCTTCTATTCTAACTCCGCCAATGGCGCTTAAGCTCATGAATCCTATAGAATGATACTCCTTCCGATTTTTTTTTAAATGAAGTTTCCGGAGGAAGTACTTACTATGCCAGCGTCAACAAAAAAAATCAGAGGTAGTATAAAGAAATGGTGCCGCGGTAATCTCGGAGTTATGGTATCCAATATTCCAATGGTTCTTGATCCTGTTACAGTCCCCTTGACTTGCTCATTTTCTGGCCAGCGACAGGGACGGGGATCCGGTTTGTGCCCGTGAACTTATCTTTCAGTGTGTGTCATTACCGTAAGATGCCTTCATACCTACCTACCTTATAGGAAGATAATGCCATGCACGCATGAATTGATGGCTGCAAGTTGGTGGATCCTTGAGAGCTACTGTCAACCTAACAACTCAACCAAAAATTATTTCTTGAATCGTTAACATCAGTATGTATGTCATGTATTTGCCCAGATGACTGTGTGTTATACGTGAAACTGACTCATATAAGTACTTCGATAAGAGCTGCATCGAAATGAAACTACGCATAATCAAACGTCGCATGCCGTTTTCATTTTTCTCCCTCGACACCAACAAACAAGGGAGCGTCTATACATTAATCAACTAAATTTGGTTAAGAAACCACTCAATTTTTTGGACCGTTGGATGGAGATCTAATGCACCAGATATAATTCCTAATTCTACTCATCTTTCTCAACCCTACCGCATCCTCAGTTCCTCACCCACACCCACACCCCATCCCCAACCCTATCCCGCCACCGCAATGCAGCGAGCCACCATCCTTGCCTCGCCAACAAGGCCCATTGGTCGGCCCTTGCCCACACCGCTGCTGCTTCTCATTGTGGTTGTTGGCGCCGAGGGTGGCCCCGGCACCGCCCACCACATTGCTCGCCGCCATGCTGCCTCCACCCGCCGCCTTTTTCTCCATCTTCGACGCCTCCTCGCCATCGAATCCACCGCTGCACACTTCCTTCCTCGCCACCGGATCTCGTCGCCCCGTCCACCCGCCGCCGCCTACCGTCCTCTCCTAACCATGGCGGCGCCACCATCGCCTTGCAGATCCGGCCTCCCATCGCTGGACCTCGCCTACTCCTCTAAAGTCCGACGCCGGTGAACCCCGACCCTAAAAAGCTTGCCGGAGAAGAAATGGAGGTTGTGGCACACGAATCTTTAAGCCCATCCAACGGTGAGAAATTCAAGTGAAATCTCAAAAAAAAAAGTCGAACATTGTACAGCAATTCCGAACAAACAAAATGCTCTCCATCAATAGTGAAACAAATCGATCTGGCAACAATGATCGCACCCCCATAAGAACATGCACCTATTATTTGTTACCGTAGGCATCTTCAAGAGTTTTTTTTATTAATTAATCATTTTATTAATTTTATTTTAAAGTTAACCTCCCGCGAATTTTATTTCTAATTTTGACTTCTTTGGTCACGCTTACCACCCGCCACAGAATAAAACAACGTTGTCACGCCACCGTGATATCAAAAGTTTCATTATACCACCACCAGAACGCGACAAATATTGTTTTTGCCACGCCACTCAGATTTAGCGGACTTATCCTATATGGCGTGATATCGTTATTTTGTCGCGCTACGATGACATGATGATTTACGACGTACTAAAGAGACAGAATTAAAAATAAAATTTGCTAAGAGTTAACTTTAAAATAAAATTTAAAAAAGAGTTAATTAATAAAAAAAAAGTTCCATCTCCAACCCTAAAGGTCACATCTGTAAATACCAGCCACATGCATCGCCAATATGCTGAGGTCCACCCATCTACTGGTATATCCGCGACACACGTAGGTTTCTTCGAGGGTGACGTATGTAGTTGTTGTGGTAGAAACGTGTAGCTCTTCTTAAAAAAAAGAAATGCGCTGGCTGGCTACCCGAGCAACGCTCACGAGGATGCTCCGGTATAATTAAAGGGGAAGTTGAGGCGTAAAGAAATATGTCACGTCGGCGTTTTATTTTGGACCATCGGATTCTGCGCGTCGGCTGTTCCCTGCCGCCCGATTTCCTCAGCGAACTGTGCGCCTACGCAGGTCTTTGCGAGCCTTCGCTTCCTCCCTCCACATGCCTTGTCCTTTTGCACGGCTTTGCCTCCGGTCACAGGCGCGCCGAAGGCCACTAATAAGCTATAATTGAGCGAGGGTACCATGAAGTGCCTGTTTGGTAGGGTTTTGTTTCTTATTTTTCAGTTCTCAAATTTTGATTATCAGAGGATCCACTCCACTGAGAATCTAGAGCTGGTTGACCGAAGCGTTTGACACGATGTTGGCTTCCAAAACTCTGAAAGTAAAGATTTGAGACAAAAAGACCATACGGTGGATAGAGATCTGGGCCTGCGGTGGAGGGGACCGAGTGTGGCGTCAAGAGGGATGTCGGCGGTGAGGGGTTCTCGGTCGGCGAAGATGGGATCCCGAAGCGGGACCTGCGACGAAGGGAAGCAAGATCATGAGCGATTCCGGCGGCGACGGAAGTGTAGGACTGGTGATGCACCATGCCTTTATCTGTGAGGACTCGGCTTATTTGGCTTGTAATGCTTAGTCATCCACTGACCCTAGCACCACAAACAAAATAACCCGTGTCTTCGACATATGTATACTTCCCAGAAATGCAGTATTTACACCCCTTTACAAAATCATGCATCAATTCCATTCAAGATATAGAACCAAAGCACGAACTAGATTAATTAAAAGACATACATAATATAGAGTTATTACAAAAGGGGCCGACCGGCTAAATAACAACAAAGAAAGATAAATAACAGCAGAAGCAAAAGCCATAAGATGGCGATAAACAAAAGAAGGCCATATGGTTTGTCTTTAGCCCACAAGGCAACCAACCATGCCACCAACCTAGTCGCCCCATCCACAAAGACATCTCACAAAAGGGCCCTTGGGCTCCACCTCCTCTACAACAAAGTTATTAAGCAAAGCAAATGAGTACAAAATGTACTGCAAGACCGACGTAAGGGTAATGCACCTATACATATGCTACATGCAAGCTTTATTTAAGTGGTAGACTTTAGGCTCATTTTAGCATAAAGCAAGTTTTCATAATAATTAAATAGATTCAAAGCAGTTTTGCAATTCATTTTTAATTTGCAACTAACAGCGAGACAAAACATAATAACAATAGATAGATGACAACAACAATCCTGGAAGTGACTAACCCAATAGCCACCACAACAATAGCACGAATCCCCCAATTCATACCACCCAACAAGTTTTAATTAAATGTTTAGTCTAGTTCTTGCACGACCTTACCAAGCATGTCCATAACCTAGGACGAGGCTATTCGAATAGTTTGAACCCTGTAGGGGTGTACCAATGTACCCACACGCCAGACCGCCTTTTCGCCAAGCTATTTAGCACACTTCCTTTGGTATGTTGACGACGCTAAGTCCTACGAGGCATTTCCAATGAATGATGCTAATTAAGAGTCGCGACAACCCGAAGGGTAGGAGACACCTACCAAATTTAAGCAATCATGGGTGCTCTTCCCTTATAAAAATAGTTTTAACCACTGCGACCCACAATTAACACCTCCCAAAGTACTTAGCCAAGAGGGGTCCCATATCCCCCTCGTGTGGTTAGCACGCAAAAGCGCTTGGCTTAATGACACAAGTAACTCGATCCTTGGGGACCTAGGCACCATTCCATTCACACCCAACATATCACACCAACATCCATTGTGCCCAAGTCAATAACAACTTTTGTTTTCATTTTTGTTTATTTACAAAGTAACAAAGCACAAGTGCTGGACATAATGGAATAATAATTTTTGTGTGATCAAGGTCATCGACATAATGTCGACAACCACCTATTTCTACCGTTATCTAAGCATTTCTAAGCATTATCACGTAAACTACTAAGTGATAAGAGTCCATCCATCGAACTCTAAATCACAACAAGATAATCCTAAGCTTAGTAGTAGAGAATGAACATTTACCTACAGAGTATGCATCTATAGGCTTAACTAATCGATAATTTAACACAAAGTAAGCATGCATACATACAAGTTAAACAAAGTAATAGACTTTGAAAGTAATAGGATTAACGGGATATGATCAAACTGCTTGCCTTGCTGGATATGCTCACTATGCTGCATGTTAGACAAATAAAACTAGGGTTTGCTATTCACAACTTTGCATCTTATTCATTAATGAAGGAGATATATATAGACAAAGATACATGGGCCTCATGGGCTACAAGGGCCACATGGGCCAAGAGAGAGAGAGAGAGAGAGAGCGAGAGAGAGAGAAATGCGTAATATACAATACTCTTAACATTCTCTTCAAACTCAAGGTGGATCAGAGGATCGATGCAATCGAGTTTGAGTAGATGAAGTCGATGATGTTCTCTAGTCTCGAGCTTTAGTGAAGAAATCTGCAACTTGGAGCTCGAGGAATATACTTGAGGGTGATGGTCAATCACGACAATGAGATCGCGTGAAGGATGCATCAACACCAATGTGTTTTGTCACCATGCTTGACCGGATCATTGGCAATTTGATGGCACTTGTATTGTCACAAAAGAGAGGGGTAGGATTGTCACAAGGGACACCAAGATCACCAAGAGCCATCGGCCAAATGATCTCGATGTTGAAGCGGCAAGTGCTCAAGCTCGCCTCAAGACTAGAGCGTGACATCGTTATTTGCTTCTTGGACTTCTAGGCGATAAGTTTAAGTACCAAGAGAGATACAATAGCAAAGGATGATCGGCGATCGCCAGGATCACTCGCCCAAGTAGAGTCGGAGAGTAAGCGGAGCCGAGCCGACTCAAGAATCGCATAGAATGACGCCCGACGCAGCGCAGTTCCTCTCAAGTATCTCAAGACACGAAGAACATGACTATAGTGAATCGAGGTGGGAGCACCGACAAATTGGCCGAGCACATGAACAAAGATGAGCAATGTCCGCCCGGTTATCGTGGAGATAGACAAGGCTCCCAACAAGCCGACGATAGCGAGAAGAATCTGCCGTGGCTACACGTGCTCAGAGGTCAAGCCGCAAGTGAAGCTCCATGGTGTGGCAAAGAAGACGAGTATCACCATCCCTGAGCGAGCAAGCGATCCTGAACATAGCGATGCCGAGAGAGATAGTATCCATCACCATAAGAATGAACCTCAATTCCTAGAAAATAGCTCAATGGTCCCAAATCGGACATCATAAATTGTTCACTCAATTTCTTCTGACAAAAGCCACGTGGTCCATGTCATCTCCGTGATCAAGATATCATCTACATACGTAAGAAGCAAAGTACGACTCGCGAGAAGTGTGAACAAACAAGGCAGGTCATGCTCACTCGGTGAAACCAAGAGCTCAATCACGTAATCGAACGCCGAACCAAGCACGAGGAGCTCGCTGAGACCATATAGAGCACGCCTAAGGCGACAAACATAGCTCGAGGGAGCCTCAACACCAGGGGTGGTCAGATATAGACCTCCTCATGTAGATCACCATGAAGAAAAGCATTCTTGACATCCATCTGAGATATAGTCCATGTGCATTGCTGCAACTGCAATAAGAGTACGGACTGTGGTCATATGAGCAACTGGAGCAAAAGTCTCATCATAATCTCGACCATAAGCCTGCTGAAAACCTCTTGCAACAAGATGAGCCTGGTATCGCTCTACTAACCCATCTGATTTGTTCTTTATTTTGTGCACCCACTTGCAAGTGATAGGAATAGCTCCAGACGGTAGCGGAACAAGATCCCATGTACCCGTGCACTCTAATGCCGTGAGCTCCTCTGTCATAGCCAATCGCCACTCAGTACACCGACAAATTTCCTCGATAGGTACTCGGCTACCATCGCACTCTGCACGAGAAAAACCCCATCTCTCTGGTGCCTGAATAGAAGAACGATCACGTAGGGCATATCGTGATGTAGTAGAACGATCGCCGAGTCGATGGTACCGCCGAGGATCAAGAGGAGGAGAGGAGGACAGAGAATCAAGTGGAGGAGAGGAGGACCGAGGATCGAAGGAACTCTCTGTCGGCGATTATAGTGGAAGGGAAGAGTGGAAGTGTTAGAGCTCGTGGAGTGGTGGAGAAGGTACACGAGAAGGTGAAATCGTGGAGAAGGTGTATCTGGAGAATGAATGGGAGGTAGACACAAAAGGAAGTGGAATCTGTGGAAGAAGAAGGGATGTGGAGAAGGATGATGAAAGAAAGGACGCCCTCATCAAAAGTCACATCACGAGAGGTGCGAATGCGACGGCCGAGGATCATTGCAATGATAACCCTTATGCTCGTGACTATAACCCGTAAAAACACACTCAATCGACCGAGGGCTCACTTTGTGCGCCACGAGGTGCTAGAAGGACATAGTAGACACAACCAAAAACGCGAAGATGAGCATAGTGGCGTGTGCTCAGACAGACCTCACCAGACACTTGCCTCAAGCTTAGAAAAGGGCCGACGGTTAATAAGATAGATCATAGAGACCGCTTCTGTAAGTGAGAGGGGGACAAAGCAGAAATGAGAAGAGTGGCGAGGCCTCGATGATGTGATTTGCTTGCGCCAAGAACACCATTCTCGAGCATGAGCACGGGACACTAAAGTCGAGGAAGAGTACCTCGTAAGAAAGAAATCGATTTAAAGGCCGAGGAAAGATACTCTCCTCCAGAGTCGAACGGAAAACACGAATGGAAGAGGAAACGTGTATGAACCATCTTAGCAAAAGACCGATAAATGGAAATCAACCGAGAGCGATGTTTCATAAAATAGATCCAAGTATATCGAGAGTGATCATCAACAAATATGACATAATAACTATGACCACCCTTCAAACAAAAGGAGATGGACCCCATACATCCAATGCACCAAATCAAAAGGATCAAGACTAAGAGGTACTATCGATATGGAAGTTGTAGTTGTTTTCCCAACTTATAACCAAGACAATGAAAACTAGACTCAACAAAGGACATGACCTAAGGAACCCCGTGAACTAAAGTGGTGAGGCGAGCTCCACAAAGATGACCAAGTCGATGATGCCACTTGTCAAGGAAGACCCAACAGAGACCGAGATGAAGACATAGCGAAGACACCAAGGCCTTCGACGATTGGTGGAAGGAAGATGTAAGGTGTCCAAGACATAGAGATCGGGAGAGCTTCTATGGCGATGGCGTAACTAATCACTCTTCGCGCTCCTCGACGATCCCGAATGAAACAAGAAGAATCATCAAATCCAATGAAACAGCTTCATATCGCTTAGTTGACCAACAGAAAGAAGATTCATAGATAGCCGAGGAACAAAAGACACATCAGAACAGAGAAGCAAGATGTAGAGAGAATGCCCCGATGGGTAATAGAGCAAGGTGTACCATCGCTAGCAGAACATAGGTAGCATCACCACGGCCTCACGAGCAACAAGTCGAGAGTCATAGATGTGACATGAAATGAAGCACCAATCCGTAACCCAAGGATGAGCAAATACAGAAGCGTAATGTGCAATCGATGTCATAGCGCATAATCGATCCGTAAGTCACAAGAGATGTAGATGTGTCGCCAGGATCGCCCAAAGGAGTGCTCGAAGGCCTAGTAGGTGCTCCACGATTTACGGCCAAATGGTCGTTTAGCACGATAGGCAATAAGTCGATCTCGATGTAACTTGAAACATTTGTCAACATGATGACCAAATTTCTTGCAATGGGAACAAACCAACACTCTGTGGGTGTCGCCGTAGATCCAAACCGCTAGAGAGACTCGTAACAAAGATGTGGTGAGGATCCCGAGACATGCATAAGGGAATGAAGACGCTCTCCTCCGCAATCAAACTAGAAAGCGCCGCAATAAAGTCGATGGAGGGATAGTTGAGCAACCGAGTACTTAACAGCTCAAACTCCGATCAAGCCCCATCACAAATCGATACATGAGCGTCTCACGAGCATACTCATCTTTAGCAAAGACAAGACCGATAGGCAACAAAGAAATTTTTCGGTGTCATAGACTCTAGAGGACCGGTGATGTGAGTGAAAGCATCGTAATACTCCTCCACCGACCGATCAAAGCCAGCCAAGACTATGAATGTTCTTGAGCAATGTGAAGCGAAGAGCACCACCGATCAACATATCTCTTCTCAAAGTATGTCCACATTTGCTTGGTCAAGTATGATACTCAAGACTCATCCGCAGAGAAACATCAACACTCAAAGACAATGCCGGCCATGACACGATCATCCTCTTTCTGCCAAGCCTTTAATACCTCAACATCAACGATCTTCATATCAGGAGGATCATCAGTCAAATGAGAGGCCAAACCATAACCTCTAAGAGTAGTCTTGACTGAGAAAACCCATGCTCGGTAATTCAACCCATCGAGCTTGATGTCTGTAAACACTAGAGATGAACTGCCCCCAAACATCGAGTCGGACTTAGCCATCTTGACGGACCACAATCAACAATAGCTAGCAGCAGAGCAACAGCAGAGCAATAGCACCAAGCACTAAGCAATAGCAATATCAAGCTAGCATCACAAGATCATCAACAGTAGCAAGACTAGTAATATCTCCAAGTAGCAACAGTAGTAACAAGCAGTAGTGCAGTTGCAAGTCGCAGCAATCAGTAAAGCAAAGGTTACCGAGGTGCGAGGTGTTGGAGAGTCAGCGAAGCAGAGCCAACAAAGTCGCCGAGCAGAAAGAAGTTCGTCGCCGAGCAACTCGAGGCGGCGCTATCGAGAGGAGTTCCGTCATCGGAGCAGCGGAAGTAGGGTTGATGCGACGTGAATCCAAGCCAAGGCAGCGCGGATCCAGGTGATGGAGGTCAGATGCGACCTCCAGTCGCGGGCGATGGAGATGGCGCAAAGACCTCTAGGCGCGGGCGATGCAGACGGCGCGGAGACCTCCAGGCGACGGCGCCGAGTGATCCAGGCGCTGGATTGAGAAGGCGTAAGGAGGATCCGGCGTGGACGAAACACAGATCCGACGTGAAGACGAGGCGTCGGCGTCGAGCGCAAGATCCGGCCGGAGAGACGAGGCGTCGGGCGGCAGCCAAGAGGATCCGGGCGGAGAGACGAGGCGTCGGGCAACCGAGAGTAAGGAGGCGGCGCGGATCCGATCGTCTCTGGCGGCGGCGGCGCTGATCCGGAAGGTGGAGGCGAGGTAGAGCCGGGCGACGCGGTTGCCGGCATGGAGCAGAGGACCGCAAGCTCGGGGAGCTTGGGGATGTCTCGCCAGCCTCCCAAATTTAAGCAAGAAGTTTACGGCAAGCAGAGAGTGAAACTAGGGGCTAGGGTTAGGATTGAATGGCTCTGATACCATGTTAGACAAATAAAACTAGGGTTTGCTATTCACAACTTTGCATCTTATTCATTAATGAAGGAGATATATATAGACAAAGATACATGGGCCTCATGGGCTACAAGGGCCACATGGGCCAAGAGAGAGAGAGAGAGAGAGAGAAATGCAGAATATACAATACTCTTAACACTACAAAGGATCACTCACGGGATCAACACACTCGTCGGCACCTAACGAAAAAGCGAAAAGAACCGAAAAGAACCGATAAGAACGAAGAAAACCAAAAAGACTCCATAGCAAAATTTCTCCAAATGCTCTGAAATTTTTACAAAAGCAAGAGAATGATTTTTAAAGAATTTAGCAATAAGAACCAATTGATGTGGATTCTCAATGCAAAAGATATGGCCAAAACAATTCTGCCACCGCAAATTCTTTGGAAAATTCAAATCGAAGCATCGCTCATCCGAATAAAATCCTCTAGCACAATTTTTCAAAGAGGTTCTGCACCTGGGATTTTTATGGTAAGTCAAGCACCTCATGAGATGAATAACACAATTGAGTTCACCTCATTTGGAGCTATGATGCATTTTATATGATTTTTCAAAGACATGCAAAAGAGCACAAATAAAATGCACCCACAATTCTTTTGAAAATAGTGACATGTCTAAATCCTATTCTACCATTTAGTACACTATTATAGGAAGCCAACAAAGTTGGATTCACTCAAAAAGGATCTATAGAGAATTACTTATGCATTTTACAAGTTAAATGCCTTTTTAGAGCAACATTAAAAGATAATTTTGAAACCAATTTACCCATTCATTTTCTGTAGCCGAACTCAACTTACAACCTTTTTTAGATTAAAGTCTAGTTCAAACCAGAGCTACCAAAATTTGAATCAACTCAATAGGAGCTAAAATGAAATAGTTATGCATTTTCAAAGTTTATTACCTTTTTCAGTTTACAAATAAATCCATCGGGAATTTTCTAAAAATGAAACGACGTGGACAAAACTGGGCCGTTGATCCTGGATCGGACGGCCCAAGACCTACCGGCAACGCGCGCTCGCGCCCGCGTAGATCCAATGAACATGGGCCGTTGATCTTGAATCCAATGGCCCGAGTTGGATCGCGCGCGGCGTGTTTGGAAATCCCGCACATGAAAGGAGGCGGAGGTCGTGGACCGTTGATCATGAGATGGACGGCTCGCAACCAACGCGACACAGCGCACGCGCACGGCCCCGCGAGGTCTCGCCCGCAGATCTAAAAACAGACGGCCCTAGGACATCGCTACAGTTGTCGGTTTCGTGCGACAACGAAACCGACTGCGAAGAATTGGTCACGGCGACTCAAAGCACGGCGGTGCGAAGGATGCTGTGCACGGTGCGCAATAGCAAAGGCGCACTCCATCGGTACCACTCACACCCGCGGTGGTGGACCAGAGCACCGGCAAGCCACAGAGGGGCGGCGGTGCAAAGCACGGCCAAACGACAAACATCATAAGGAGCTCCGCAGCGGTTCATTCAAGTGAGTGCCATGCTCTAAGGGACTACCAGGAGGTACCTGGAGGTCGCGGAGGGACCGAGGAGGACTGAGCAGCTCTGGCGACAGAGGACCTTGCCGGCGCCGAGGAGGACAACGTGGAGAGGAGGACCTGGGCAAAATTAACAGCACCGGGTCATCAAGATGTATTACATAAAGCTAAGAGATGCTCCCAGAGCAAGGAATTGAAAGGGGGAGGTCCTTACCGGCGATGGGGAAGAAGGGGGTGCTTTTCGGCCCAAGGGGACCAACTCCAAATTAGCTGCTCCTTGAAGAGGTCAACCCAAAATTGAGTTAGGGTTAAAACTCCAGGAAGTTAGAGGAACAATATGGAGCAAGAGGTTGAGTGAGGGAGCCATTGGAGCACGGGTTCCACCGAGGAGCTTCAAGGTGTAACAATGGCGGCCGAGAGGCTCACGGGTGCTGGAGCTCCTTAGAGCAGGGGAGAAGCTAAGTGGTGTTTAAAGAGTGCCAAGGAGGAACAAGAGGACCTTTTATAGCCAGGGAGCAGAGGCCATGAGCTACGGTTAAGCTCCATGGTGAGCTTAGCCCACAGCTCGGTCCATGGCTCAACAAGGACGTGGAGGTGATGGGGGCAGGTCTGCACATGACTTTGGGGGCGAAAAGCACTGACCCGCATTTAATGCTGGCAGCAAAAGAGCTGTTGGGAGGTGACAGGGCACTGCCCTCCCTCTGCCATGGCGCACGCGTGCGAGACTGAGGAAGGAGAAGAACAGGCGACAGAGCTCAACCGTTGGATAAGAACAGGGAGAGGTCGTAGCCCTTGGATCTGAAATGGTATGGTCTGCAAAGGAAAGGGGGGAGGTCGTGACCACAGGATCTTCATCACACGGCTGTGAAAACAAAAGGGAGGTCATGACCGCTAAAAGGAGATAGGAGGTCGTGACCGTTGGATTGGCATCCAATGGCGCACAACAGCGAGGGGAGGTCGTGGCCATTGGATCTACATCCGAGGGCGCACAACATCTAGGGGAGGTTGTGGCCATTGGATCTACATCCAAGGGCGCACAACATCTAGGGAAGGTCGTGCTGGTGCACGCGACGCTGACAAGGGATGAGAGGTCGTGGCTGTTGGATTTTGATCCAACAGCGCACAGCATAGAGGGGGGGGGGAGTCGTGGCCATTGGATCTCAATCCAAGGGCACACAACATGGAGGGGAGGTCAGGACCATTGGATTTATATCCAAAGGCGCTGAATAGAGGAGGGAGGTCGTGGCCGCTGCGCACGACGCTGAGGAGGTCGTGGCCATTAGATTTACATCCAAGGGCGCACAACGTTGAGGGGAGGTCGTGGTCATTGGATTTCAATCCAAGGGCACACAACATGAAGGGGAGGTCGTGGCCATTGGATTTACATCCAAGGGCGCTCAACATTGAGGAGAGGTCGTGGCCACTGGATTTCAATCCAAGGGCACACAACATGAAGGGGAGGTCGTGGCTGGTGCGCACGACGCAAAGGGAGGCCGTGGCTGTTGGATTTGGATCCAACGGCAACGAACAGAGGTGGGAGGTCGTGGCTGTTGGATTTTAATCCAACGGCGCACCACAGAGGTAGGAGGTCGTGGCGGTTGCGCACGACGCGGAAAAGAGGTGGGGAGGTCGTGGCGGTTGGATTTTGATCCAACGGCGACGAACAGGGGTAGGAGGTCATGGCCTTTATATTTACATCCAAGGGCACACAACGGAGGTGGGAGGTCTTGGCCATTAGGCAAGACACTGAAAAGGGAGGAGAGGTCGTAGCCGTTAGATCCTGATCTGACGGCGACGAGGGGAGAGGGGAGGTCGTGGCTGTTGGATTCTGATCCAACGGAGCACGACCTCGCGCGCTGGAGGAGCTCGGGCTGAGCCGGGGAAGTTGGTTGGGTTCGACCCACTAGAAATGGCTCGGACCCGAGGAACAGTGTTTCCAGATTTGAGTTTAAATTTGGAGGCTGAGTTTGGGGGAATTTTTAGAGGTAGCAAACTAACTCCAAGAATTCCGAAATTTTGACTGGAGCTTCCTCACTTCAGGATTAACCTTACATAAAATTTTCAGAGATTGTTATGCACTGCACTTCTCTCAAGAAATTCATCAAGGGCTGTTCTAGGGTTTGACTAATTGAAAAATTGGTTTAACTTGCCTCCAAAATTATCAAATAATTTCTAAAAATTATGAAATAATTCAGAGGGGTCACACATCATTCCTAGAACCAAGGAAAAATATTTCCCAAAGTTTGGCACAGGATTTGTGACAAGTTGAATAAGGGTTTGACTTTAGTCAACAGGAGCTTTGTGTTTTTTAATTCCACAACTCTTGACAAGAATTATAGAAGAGTTCATGAGTTTCAAGATATGAGAAAAGTTTTAATTTCTACACATTTTCTTACATTTGAAACACACACCCATTTATACATTTGGGATGTTACATTATCCTTCTAATCCGTCCTATCAAGAAGCGGCGGACTAGGTCAAGTGAGGCACTGTAGCAAGTGCCGAAACACTAGCATTCTGGTACTATAGCAAATCGCATTAGGGTCAGACCTGAGCAATCCTTTTTTTTTTTTCATCCAGCGGCCATAGGAGGAGGAGCGGCAAGTTCCTACATATACCTGCCATTTGAACATCAAGGCGGAGGATCTTCTTACTGTTCCTGTTGTTCAAGGTTGAGACTTCCATACGACTAAATTGTTGCTTGGCCATGTTGTTTTGTCGATGTACTATTCTAAAAGACGGCGAGAATTGGTCAATTACCGCCGAGAAAATTGAACTGCCATACTTCAAATTTTCAGGGCTGTTCCGGTTTCTAAAACTTTACTGCATGCCCATACACCATTGAATACTTGGCAATTTTGATCAAATATACTATCTATAAATACTTAACACTTTGCTAATCCATAGGCATTTTTTTATACTGTCCCTATTAAGTACACCTATGACATATATCCTCATTTTAGCACCTCGTTATTTTGACATAGTTTATCTTTAATATGATTGCCACGGTATGCATGTTAGCAAAAACAAAAGGCAAGTGCTTGAGAAGGGAGGGAGTTTAGTGCCTTGGTTGGAGAAAAAAAAAGTAACCCCTCCATTCTTTTTTACTTATCGGTTTGGACATCGACACACTCGTCAATACACATCTCTGACTATTATTTTTATAATTATATATTAGCAAACATGCACTAAAAACATAATGATAAGAAATTACTTTTGATAGCAAATATACCAATGTGATTTCCATGTTCCAAACCAAAATAGTTTTTTTTGTATACTAATGGTCAGAATTTGAAAATGTCGACAGCGGACGTTCTAAAGTGACGTCTATTTGAGTACTAGCTAACACAACTTTCCTAAAAATGATAAATTACAAAGCACAAATATCTAAAACTATGGCACGCACCAATACACACTCCACTTGTATGGCAACATGCCGTCTAAATGCACAAGTAGCAGAGGTCTTAGGGGCAATTCTTTATTTGTTACCAAAAGTTTGCATAATCTGTTATATTATACTTAGTATGTTGCCGATATATGGGCTCGAATCCTATATGTCAGCGACACACTAAATTTTTTTATAAATTTTTAGTAGCATATAAGAAATTAACCGAGATCTTACTGCACTAAGCTGGCGTGCAAGAGACAGTACTAGCAAACAAACCGAGCTACAAAATAAGCGACAGGTTGGGGAGCCAACGGGCCCCAGATAGATTGAACCCAACAACTCTCATGACTAGACCGTGACAAAGACGATGAGTACCAGACACGAACACTGCACGTGTTTAATTCCTATACGGTGTCATGACCTGCAGATCTAGTACATATATGAGTGTACGTGATGTGATGGATCACCGTCACATTTTTCATTGATCTGTATATCCAACTTGGTCAGTCAGATGTTAACATTACTAGATTTTCAGGCGCTCTGCGCTCCTCTCGTTGAATACATGATACTTAGAATTTTTTTTTATTTGCCCTCTTGCCGTCATCTTAAGTATAAAAATAGTCTATATGGTGTTGTATTTACAAATCTAGCTCCCCCTCTCCCCCCACCTCCTGAGCGTGGGAGCACTGGATGGCGGCACGTGACACATCTTGCGGTCGAAGATCACAGGAAGCGAGCGGCCAGCACGGGAGGATGGGCGAGCGCGGGAGCAAGGCCACTAGCGCGGAAGGTGGCGGGCCTGGCCGCTTTTCACACCACCGGAGCGCCGGAGGTGGTCGCCACCTTCCCGCGGTACCCGAGCGCACGTGGTCGGCAACCTCTCGCGGTTCCCAAGCGTAAGAACTGGCTGCGCCTGCCATGCGCCCACCCGTCGCCTGGCCCCCTAACGCGTTTGCCCGCTGTAACATCCCAATTTTCTGGGCTTTTTGAAATTTTCAAAATTTAAAAATTAACCATTTGGTTTTATTGAATTGCTAAAGCTTAACTTGAAATTTTAGAATTAAAAGCAATTTAATTTGAATTAATCAAACTTCAATTAATTTAAAGTTGGTTTATTTAATTTTTCCGGATTTTATTTGGATTTAAAGTCGAAAATATTATTTTAAGTATTTTATTAGATTTTATTGATTTTAAAAGGGTTTTCCTATTTGTCCGGTTAAAAATAATTTATTTGCAATCAAAAGCTAAAGTTAAGTTAAAAGTATTTTTTATTAAGTTCCAAATAATTCAAGCAATTTCGTGTATTTTTCTTGAATTTTTGGACTTTAATTACTATTTTCTAAAAAGGCTTTTCATTTTCTCGTATTTTCTTTATTCAAAATCCATTTTTTTCTCTCTTCGCTTTGGGCAATTCTCCTAGCTAGCTCCTTTTTTTCGTCTCAAGACGGCCTCCATGCCTTGCCGCTGCATGTTGGCATTCATGGCCTCTTTTGTTCTCACGACAAAGGGCCCCACCGCCACCCACCGCCGCTCGCTGGTCATCTTCCACCTCCGGTCCATGCCGCCTGTGCGTCCGCTCGCGTCAGTGCCACGTGTCTTTACCGCGTTTTGCGCCACCTTCACCTGCCACCGTCCTCTCGCGCCCATGCTGTCCCATCGCCCTGTCACCACCGCGCCCACTGCTGCCATCCACTCCTTCCCCCACGCCCTGCTAAGCCCCTGACTCCTCGACCATTGCCGCCCCATACTGCACGGCCACGAAGTCCGCCACCGCCCATACCCCTCCTTGGCCTTCCTAAGTTTTATAAGCACGGTGCCCCGAGAGCTCTCTCTCTCGCTCCGCCCGCCTCCTCCGCCCCTATTTCACGAAGCCCCGCCGCCGCCGAGCCTCCTTCGATGCCGTAGACCCCACCTCCGGCATTGCAGCGGCACGGCCACCGGGCGCACTTCCCGCCTCGAACCTCTCGAGCGAATCGCCGCCACATGCCACCGCCGCCGCTCCTCCTCCTCGTCGCTGGCCATTCCTTGGCGCTGCGTCGCCAAACTCGTGAGCATCGTTGTCGCCGCGACTCTCTCTTCACATCGGTGTCCTCGCTGGTCACCGGAGCTCTGCCAAACGCTGGCGTGCCTTGGGCCCCGAAGGCCTGGCGGCGGGTGCGCTTACGATGCGGCCAGATGGCAACCAGTCGAGTTAATTAAGCGCCACGCCAGCCTTTTTGCTGACATGGCTGCCTCATCAAGCCCACGTGGCTTTTCTCTTCTTTTCCTATTGAAAAATAATTCGGCCAAAATTAAAAACCCTAGGGCTGACGTTAGCATGGCATAATAAATTGATTTTCCTTTAGAAAAATAAATCAGAAAATTCCAAAAATCCCCTTTTCTTCATTTTATGTGTTTCCAAACTTCTGAAGGCAATATCTTCTTCATCTGAACTCCGATTCGAGTGAAATTTCTAAATTTATCTAAATTCATTATATTTCTATTGGTGCTTATTTGATGACTTTTGGATTTTATTTGGAATTGTTTTATTTATTTGGCTTTGTTCGCACATATAGATTCCGACGTTTCGAAATAATTCTTGGACCCGACGATCGAAGTATCTCAACTCTTCAACGAAGGCAAGTCGTAGACCTTTGACCATGTTGTACCCAATTTATAAAAGTATATTGTTTGATAAAAACATGCATGGCTAGTTGTATAAAAATGGTTTTGGGAATAGTTAATTACCTAATTGCCATTATGCCTCCTTGACAAATTGTGAATGACATGTACCCTTGAATGACATAAATCCTTGGACACCTTAGGATGATTAATTATTAGTTGGACATTATTGTACTACCAACTTGGGTCATATTATGCTTAGCCATGCTTAGTCACGATGGGATTTATGATCACATACCCAAAGAGTGATTGAATTTGACTAAATGAAATATGGAATTGTGGCGGAGCCACTATTATTAAAATTTGTTGCACCATGGCAAGGGTTGCCATTTGGCTGGATTGAACCAAAAATGATTTATACTCGGGCGAGTGATCGTGCAGTAAAGGGGATGATTTTGGGATGTGGTTGCCTCGCTTGAGTAGTCACTAAGGACTTAACTTTGTGCGCCATTGATCTAGGTCATACCGCACAACCACAAGTCCATTTATGGGGTGGACCTGGCCAACTAATTAGCAATGTTTTGAGTCGGTTCTGTGTTGGTTGATTATGGCGCAAGAGGGGGCTAGATCGAGGCGAATCCTTAGTGAGCAGAACTGAGTCAAAACAGAGCTTTGTAAAAGCCTTGTGATAGTTTCTACTTGATTCACATGTCTAAGAAAACGTGTGTTTTATTAAGTGGTTATCTCTTGTGGGTCAAGCTGTACAACCTCTGTAGAGTGTAAAACTATTCGAATAGCCGTGTCCCGGTTATGCACAATACCTAGTGATTTCACACGAGGGGTAGACTTTCTCAAAAATGTTGGACAGGGATGGATTGATCTAAGTAGTTTGTTTTGGTTGATGGTTGGGAAGTGTACAGGGTGTTCACTAGTTGTTTTAAAAAAACCGATTACTTATGTATTAATCTTTTAAATTGTGCTTTATAATCTACTTACTATATTTACTGTTAATATTGCTTTCTGCAAAATAGCCATAAAGCTATTCTTGTCAAGCCTCCCATCAATATTACTTGCATACATTTTCCTATGACTTGCTGAGTATTTTAAAGTACTCACGGCTTTGCGCTGTTTGTTGATCAGTCGTTGAAGAAGAACCAGGGAACACCGAGTTCTACAAGGAAGACTACTTCGAAGACTATGCGAATTAGGTCGCGTCCTCCACTCAATTGCCTGTGGGCATGTCAGATGGCCTCCACAAGATATTTTGGTTCCACTGCAAGTTACCTTTTGTTGTTAAGCCCTGCATGGCAAGCGTTGTAAGACTTGACCATAATGTCCTTTTGCTACTAAGTAATATTAATTTGTCTGCTTCATCTATAGTTTGTTGTATGGATATGATTAGATCACTATTGCAACTATGTGAGCTGGCTACTAATCTAGGACTAGTTCAGAATACATAGAGGGTCTCGGAGTTGCATATCTGGGGTCCTGACACCCGCCTGGCAGCGCGCCACGCTGCTGTTTCTGCTCCACTGGCTGCACTGCGCTCGCCACCATCGGCACTGGCGTAGGCCACTCGCCTCGCCTCCCGCGAAGACCTCAGTGGGCATACAATGTAACGCCTGCCGCCTCGCCGCCGCACAAAGCCATTTGCATTTCATTGAGCCACGAACGAGAGAACAAGAGACTGAGAGGGAGGAAGCGAAGGTGGTTTTCAGTTGCATTTTGGGAGGTTTTCAATCTGAATTTGGAGGTTTCGCAATTGCATAAGTTGTAAGTCGGCTTGCAAGCGTCAAGAAAAGGTATTTTTCATCCACATGCGACTATATTTTTAGCTAGTTGATTAGCATGTAATTAGCTTAGTGGTCCTGTAATTATTACGTAAGTATATATGCAAGTAGCGTAGTTAATTTGTTATTACCGTAATGGTTTTTTGATCATGTAGAATGTGTTAGGTAACCATGCTTAGTTGATGTAAATGTTTTGTTTATGCAGATGTGATTGTTAGTTAATTAGTACGTAGGGATTAATATAGTAATCCTTCATGTAGTAGAAATCTCCATTTTGAAACCATGTAAATGGATGAATTATATGAACTGTGGACGGTGCGCATTATTTTGCTCATACGTAGACTGTTCGTTATATACATTACAAAATTAAAATACTTAGTGCGTTAGGGAAACATTATTAGCTGGTAGTACGCAGACTATTCGGCATGTACATTAGGAAATGCAAAACTAGCCCAGAAAGAAGATTCCATAGAATATTCCTTTGTTTTGCAACTTCCCGCATTTTATTTCCAATCGATCTTTTGATCGCTCATTCTCCATCATTCAAACTCCGAATCCAGTGATTCAAGTTTCTAAATTCGTCTAAAATCCTAATATTCCTTCTAGTATATATTTTATAGTGTTGTGATTTTATTTGTATTTATGAATTTATTTGTATTTCTCATTTTTCACGTAGAACCCAACGCCGTCGGAAATCTTCTCGACCAACCAGAAGTGAACCCAGCCATAGAAGGCAAATCTTGCTTGAACATGTCGATTGAAGACTTGTTCGTGTTCTATGGTGATGGTCTCGTACGTGATGGGCCAAGCCTGTCAAAATGTGACCGAACCGAGGTCTTGGCACTGGGTTTGAAGGATATTAGCCTATGCGAGCTGAGGAGGTGTGTGTAACATCCCAAAATTAATAAATGATAATTTGTATGCATCTCATTAACATGCACAGTGTTTTTGAATCTTTTGCATCTTTTATTGCACTTGGGTTTGTATTTTAAATGTATAAAAGTTAGGAGAATTTAAAACTTTTGAACATGCATTAGTTTTTCTGGAGCAATTGCATAATTTGTTGCTTTTGAAAATTTTGAAGTCAAAGAAAACATACACTTCAAAATTTTAAATTCCAAAAGAAAGCAAGAATAAAAACTTATGAATATCATTCGAAATAATTTATTCAAATAATATAATAATTATCATGAATAAATATAATTTTTCCCAATGTTTTGGGGATAGTTTTAACCCTCGGAAAATTCAAACTCAAATCAATAACCTATTCCAAGTTTGAATTTAAACTAAGCAAATAAGTCATGAAAAATAATGTTTAATAATTTTTATGGGAACTAGGTCATCCTAGGAACCCCTTTGAATTATTTCAGAATTTTTAGAAATTTATTTATATTTTTAAAGCCCTAGTCAAACTTGACTTCTCTTGGTCAAATCTGATTTCAAATTCGGGCTCAACCCTGTTCTTTTGGCTCGAGCCTAGCACTGTTTAACTCAGACCCGATCCGAGCCAAGCAACTTGACCTAACCAACTAATTGCACAACACACGCATGGACCGTCCGATCATAATCGTGTGGACATAATGCACCCGGTCTGAACCGACACCGACCGAGCCACACTGTTTCGACCCGCGCCACTCATTTTCTGTCGCTGACAGCGGGCCCCACCGCACCTGTACTTCTTCCTCCTCGGGCGGGCGCGAGCAGAGCTCGAGGCCACGCCCGCTCGCTCGAAGGCCTCGCTCGCCTGCCCCGTCCGTGTGCCGTCCGCCCACCGCCCTTCGCAGCCAACCTTGGAGCACCGCTCGCTAACGCCGCCTCTTTCTCCAGCCTTTGCCCCGCTCAAAACCCCCGCTTCCTCTCCCATTTTGCTCACTTTTCACTCGGCCGAAGGAGAAGGCGACTGGAGGGAGCTCACCACACTGCCTCCCGCAAGCTCACAAGGCCATCGCCGGACTCCACTCATCGTGTCGCGCCCGTTTTGCCCCTCCCGAGACCAGCCTTGCCATCCACTTGAGTCGCCGGGCACCATCTTCGCTTCGCCCCGGTGGCCTCGCCCCGAATCTTGCAGCGTTTGGTGGGTTATACTCAACTTTGTCTTGTCCCTTGTGTTCGCATCATCACTTGGAGTTGATTGGTGAAGTTAATTTCATTTTGGTACATTCTCGTGGGAGCTTGGTCTGTTCTTCCCCGACGACGGTGAGCCACCGCCGCCAACCATTCCAGTCAACCTCGTCGTCCGTCGACTTCATCATCACTTGCACCGCGTTCTAGGAGACGAGGGAATTCCGATGCGCGTCTTCCCGAAGCATCTCAACCACTAAAGTGCCGTCTCCACGTGCGCTGCTCCTTCGGCTCCACCTCCGGCCATCGGGAGCTCGACTCCATCCACCTCCAGTTCCCGCGCCACTCCAGGCGAGTTCGCGGCGTTGCTGTGCACATGGCCGAATGGATCCCGAGTCCGAAGACCCTCTCCTCCGCTAGATTGCCTCGCGCGGCCGTGCCGGATCTCATCGGCGAGCCCTCCGTTTAATCACCGTTGGATTTAGGTAATGAGTTGCCCTTAACACTAATCAAGTTCTTAAATATCTGTATGACTAGTAGGTCCCACCGAGAGTAAACCTGTTTAGAAATCTAATTAAAACATGTTTAAACCTCTTGAGTCTATTACAAGTGGGCCCAAAACCTTAAGTGCGCAGTAGTTGGACCATGGACCCGTAGACCGAGTGCATGGACTTTAGTCCATGCACTATTCTGTGAACCTAGAGTATGACGAGTGGACCCCACCTATCAATAGAATTTAAATCAGAAATTTAATAGAAATTGACAGTATTCAGTGGACCCTGCTTGTCAGCCTCTGTGGCTAGTTTCAGCTTGGTAAGAAAAGTCCTTGATGCTTTTAGAAATTCAGAAGCGATTTATTATTGAGCGAAAAATTCATTAATTTCAAAGATGCATAACTAATTCATTTTAACTCCAAACACAGTGAAACCCATTTTGATAATTTTCATTTTAAGTGAACTTTGTTTTAAAATAGGTTCAACCTTGTCACTATCTCAGAAAATGTAGTTTGTGGAAAGTGATCCAAAAACGAATTATTTTTACACTATAAATTGTTGTTAAATTTGAAAATTCATAACTAAATCATAAAAACACCAAAATTGATGATTCAAATTTTGTTAGTTTCTTTTTTTACATGTACCTTAATATAAAAATGGGTTGAACCATGTTACTATTCCAGAAATCACTTTTGGCAAAATTACTTTAGGTTTAGTATTATTGTTGCACTAAAAATTGTTTTAACTTAAAAAATGCATAAGTATTTCTCTGTAACTCCAAATTGAGTGAAATTAATTTTGTTGGATTCCTCTGTTACTGTAATTTAATGGAGAATAGGTTTTGAGCTTGTTACTATGTCTAAAAATCTTATTCTACATATGACTTGTGCACTAATTTCATGACTTTGAAAAATCATAGAAAATCCATTTTAGCTCCAAATGAGGTGAATCAAATCCCATTGTTCATCTCATGTGGTGCTCTGTCTACCATAAAAATTTTACATACACCACCTCTCTAGAAATTTTCACCAAAACAATTATTTCGGATGAAGAGTAACAGATAGCAATTTTACTGGATTTTTTTGAAATCTGATTTTCAAAGTGCCATAACTTTTGCATAGAACATCCAAATAAATTGATTCTTGTTTCTAAATTCATTTAAAATCATGCTCTACATTTTGTGAAAATTTCATGATTTTTTGATGATTTTGAATTTTTGAGTATTTCGGTGTTATCCTTTCTTATTGGTTCTTTTCGATTCTTTCGCTAGATTTCGATGATTCTATTATATACGAGAGTGATCCTATGCAACAAGTCAAATATCTCTAGCAAGGCAAGCAGCCCCCCTGATCATAATTATCCTATTACTTTCGTTACAAAATATCTTGTTTGCAACTTGTATGTATGCATGCTCTACTTGAATGGTTATTTTTCATTAGAGGTAGTTATTCCTAGTAGATGCATGAGCTTTAGCAAATGTTATCCCTTGCCACTGAACTTACGTTAATAATTTCGCTGGTGAATTAGAGCCTGGTGGATGATATATGGTCTACTTATATTTATGCGATGTCATGCTTAGCAATGCTTAGAACGGTAGAATGGGGATCATCGCCTTGGCGATGATCATTACATCATCACTTTAAATTACTTGGGTCAGCGTACCCATGTATGTATTGTATTTGGGAAACTAAAACTAAAAATAAAATATTTTGGACTTGGGCTCATTGGTTTGATGGTGTGGTTATCGGGTGTGTGCTTGGTGCCCAAGTCAACAAGGACCGAACATCTTGTGTCACACTATCCAAAATTTTTTTTGCGTGCAACCACATGAGGGGGATATGGGATCTCTCTTGACTTAGTACCTTGGGAGGTGTTAATTAATGAGTCGCCGGTGGTGGATGTATGAGAAAAATGTTCTGTTATCAATTGTTGTTGGGCATGTGCAGGGTGGGTTCTGGTTTTAAGTTCCCACACCCGGAGGAGCATCGGTAAGTTCTCTCTCTGTCGATGTCTCCGACACAATGTGTGGGTCCCCCGGGTCCCCGGAGGATTAACCCCCATACGTGCGACTCTTAATTAACTCATTTCCTTGGAAAACGTCTCGTAGGACTTAGCCGTGCCAGCATACCAAAGGAAGTGTGCTAATAGCTTGGCGAAAAAGCGGTCTAACATGTGGGTAAAGTTGTACACCCCTGCATGGTATAATCTATTCGAATAGCCTCGTCCTAGGTTATGGACACGCTTGGTTTGGTTTTGCAAGAGTTAGACTATAACATTTTTGATAAAACTTGAATTCGGGTGGTACGAATGGGTAATTCGTGCTATGTTGTGGTGGCTATTGGGAAGTCACCTCTAGGATGTTATTTATGTTTATAATGTTGTCTCGTTATTATTTAATCAAATAACAACAGATTTGTCAAACTGCCTTCAATCTATTACTCTATTGCAAAGGAAAAATTGCTTTATGTTGAAAACTGATTAGTGTAGTAGCCTTCCTTTGACACAAGAATGCATTTATATATTCTTTTGCTTGTAAGTCTTGCGAGTACAACTTTGTACTCAGCTGCATTGGTTTAATTGTTGCAGAGGATGTTGACCCCCAAGGGGTTAACTATTGTGAGACCGACTACGACTTTGACGACTAGCTTGGCGGCCCGGTCGGTTGCCTTGTGGGTAATGGCAAACCGTTTGGTTTTTGTTTATCGCCATCTTATGGCTTATGTTTCCGCTGCTACTTTGGTTATTTACCTTGTCTTTTGGCTGGCTGGCCATACTTTTGTAATATGAACTTGTATGTCCTTTATGTTATAAACTTGTAGACTTGGTAATGTTTTGACTTGTGTATGGAATGGATAGTTATTTTTTTGTATGGGGTATGTGTACTGCAATTCTGGGAAGTACATATGCGCCGAGAGTCGGGATATTTGATTTGTAATACTAGGACCAATTGGATGGTTAAGTATCACGAGTTAAATACCTCGGGTTCTCACAGTGTGTGCGTTCCGTGTTCGATCGGGACACTAGAAGGAAGAAGCTACGCATCGAGGCATTGTATGCCTCAGCGGCGGGTGACGTAGGGGAGACCTTTTGGCAACTTATGAAGGTGAGCAGTGACGCTTCGTGGGCCGACTACATGGAGGTTGTGTGCAACCCTGCCGTTGTGATATATGCCAGGCCGATGGTGTTTTTCTAGTTTGTGGAGAGGATGGAATCATCCACCATGGGTGGTTTTGGTGGAGCTGCTGGAGATAAGCGCCTGGGTTGGTCTTCGGTGCTGATGCAGACACTGGTGTTGGCGGAGTTGTGGGCGAGGTAGTGGGTGATGGAGACTTGAGGAGGAGTGTGGAGACTTTCGAGCCGAACGAAGGCGTGGAGAGGTGGTGGGCAGCCCGTATTGACTGCCATGAATACCTTGTCGAGCATGTGGATGTGGTGGAAAGTGAGGAAGAGGCTGTGGATACAGCTAGTTCCGGAGAGGGGCATGATGGAGAAGCTTCTATGGGAGGTGTATTAGATGGTATTGTGATCACCGACGTTGCGTATGTCTTGTCTAGATAGGACGACATCGTAGCGACATCACTAGTTCTGCCACATGAAAAGGAGGCGGAGTGGGGGTTTAATGAAGATACTCTGCTCTTAGGGCAGCGCTTTCCTAACAAGAGTGATGTCCAGTAGGCCATTGCCAGATATGCCATCAACATTAGCTGGACGTATCAGGTGCACAGGTCCAACCCTGACCGTACAGCGTCAAGTGTGTGGATAGATCTTGCCCTGGCAAGATTCGTGCGTAGCAGTTCAGGGGCGCCGCCATGGACTTCCGCATAACGTTGCTCAAGGATCACACATGCGAGCTTGTAGAGCCACTTCATAGGCACCGCAACCTGACCTCGTCATATGTTGCGGAATTGATAAGCCACCTCGTCGTAGGTGATGTGTCTGTTTTGCCGAAGCTTCTTTTAGCGGATGTTGTCAATATGGTGGGCTTCCCGGTTGGCTACAGCAACGTGTGATGGGTGAAACGGAAGGTCATAGAGCGTATATTCGGCACATACGAAGAGGCCTACGACTTTGTCCAAAGAATGCTCCATCAAATTGCATAATCAAATCCCGGGACATGCATTAGCAAGTTGGGAGGTACATCCTAGGAAGGGGTTGAATTGTTTTGTCCTTGATAGAGTATTCTGGGCCTTCCCCCAGGCGATTGGAGGGTTCAAGTATTGTCGTCCCGTGCTGTCTATGGACGACACCTTCCTCACTGGCAAGTACAAAGGCACCATCCTCACCGCAGTTGCAGCCGACGCCAACAACCAGTTACTGCCCGTGGCCTTCGCGATTGTTGAGAGCGAGAACACGGATAGTTGACTGTGGTTCCTTGCAAACGTGAAGCAAGTGGTGGTACAAGACCGCCTGTGTTTAAAGCGCCATCTCGCATCGCAATTTGGGTTGTTGTCGCGCTGACCTCGATGCAAAATGGGACACATCCCCCCTTCTAGTGAAACGACCTGATGAACCGATGGTGCATGAGGCATCTCGCGGTGAACTTTCACACAAGGTTCCGAAGCAAGGACCTGATGAAGACCTTCAAGAAGCTATGCATGCAGAACAAAAGGCGGAAGTTCGATGCCGTGTGGAGATAGCTCGACGAGGAGACCAACAAGCACGTCAGGAATTTTGAGGACGTCGAAGCAGGTGCAGCGACAGGATGTGACCTCGCTCTGCAAAGCAGGACATGATCACTCTCTGCAAAGCAGGACTTGACCTCACTCTACAAAGTAGGACGTGGCCCAATGAGGCAGTTTTGTGCAGCGATGTGACTCAACACTGCAACTTTGTGCAGCGACGTGACCCAACACTACAATTTTGCGTAGCGACGTAACTCAATGAGGCAGCTTTGCGTAGCGACGTGACCCGACACTGCAACAAGATTCCTCCTCGCGAACGCAAATTTGCTTCGACTGGATTGCACTTTGGCCAGGTACGCCGCACGGGCTCAGCATATAAATACCACCCCTTCAGTGGCGGGTTCTCTTGCATCAACACTTCAACACAATTTCGCTCAGATGGAGAAGCAATGGGATGAGATCCGTGAACCCGCAAGGCGTGCTGGGGCCCTAGATGAACAAAGGGAGCATGCCAGGAGGGCACTCCCCACAATGACGCCCCCTGTAGCAGCAACCCCTATTGGAATATTCCCACCGAGCGTTCGCCGCAAGACCCACCTAAGGGGGACACACCACCCCTCTGTCGGTGTAGGGACACATGCAAGTTCTTCAAGTCCAAGCAGTGGCTCAGCGTGGGCATGCGTTACTGGGGTTGCGCAAACTACTCCTCGAACTATCCCGACCGCCATTGGGACACGGCACGCTATCGATAGCCGGTAAGGACCAGCTACAATATGTTCCCCAACTATTTTTCATTCAAAGTACGCACTAACAACCTCTCTCGTCTACCCGAAGTCCCTAGATCCGCTATGTGGCTACCACAAGTGGATCGACGAAGAGATCCACCCACACGACCAATGGGGTCTTGACTGCGAGGAGTGGGATGCCAAGAAGGACCGCGTGAAGAGGGAGGAGGAGTGTCTTAATGATGAGCACAATGAGTGACTTCGGCGGGAGACGCAAGCTCATCTCGAGGCGTGCAGGCACAGGGAGCACGAGAAAAAGAGGGAAATGGCGGCTGAGGCCAAGGCAGTCGGGGAGAAGTACAACGCCGAGCTCGCAAGGAAGGGCAAATGGGTCTGGTCCACGTCGTAGGTCGGGCCATTCCATAGTAGTCCCCCCATCCTACCCGCCATGTTTTTTACTATTGAAAGCATCTAGACCTCTAAAAATGGTTTTGGTAATTAATGTCAACATTGTATTAAGGGACTAACATGTGTGTTAAGATGTTTTAAGCATTAGTCCCAAAGGATGAATGATGACACGGTAGTGGCAATGCAAAGATGATAAAGTTCGACTTGGCTCAAGCAAAGGTATCAGTATCTAGAGGATCCTTTCTTAGTATTTTACCGGTCTAGGTGTTTGGAGAAAAGACCGGATTTGTAGGCTAGACGCTGTACTATTAAGAGGGATCATAACTAGTAGCTTGAGGATCAAATTTTATACCATCTTGATCAACTAGGAGTCATGCATTGCATTTGTTTTTGTTTCTGAAAAGATGTTTAGAAAAATCAAGAAGACCGTTAGTATTGTCTTGGTATTATCAGAATCGTAATACCAAAATATTCATGGCGGTAAAAATTTTTCAGAGAGCATATTTTGGATGATTTTCTTAAAACCCCAAATTTGGTATGACCACAGTGTATGAGCGGTATTGCCGTAAGTCGGTAATACCGAAATAAGTAGCGGTATGTTTTTAACAGAGAACGTATTTTTGGGAGCTTTTCTTGAAATCTTGAAATCGGTAAGACCGCAAGTGTGAAGCGGTAATGTGTTTTTGGGAGCTTTTCTGAAATCTTGAAATCGGTAAGACCGCAAGTGTGAAGCGGTATTACCGCAGGTCAGTGAATATTTGGACCGTCCGAACGTATGATCCGATCATGCGGTTATAACACGTGGTCCGAACGTTCAAATGAATATGAGCGGACCACCTGTCAGTCTGATCGTTTGGTCTGATCGGAAGAGCTGATCAGGTCAGACCATGTGTTAAGTCAAAATCGGTATGACCGCAGTTCTTGAGCGGTATTATCGCAAGTCAGTAATACCGAGTTTTACAAGGCAGCACGATATTTCGAGAGAGGGTGTTTTTACGTGATTTCTAAGTCTATGGAAATCGGTAATATCGATATATCAGAGCAGTATTACCGCAATACGGTAATACCATTTTATAGTTAGCGGTTGTACCGCAAATCTTTTTTGTAACGGCTAGAACAGAGCATTAAATGCTACTGTTCCGGCCGTTGAGCAGAAATCGGTAATACCGGGCTTGAATGGCGGTATTACCGCAAATCCTGATCTTTTCAGGGTTTCGACTCAAACGGCTAGTTTTGTTGGTGAGAGGTATAAATACTCTCCCACCAGCACCAAGTCAAGGTGTTGCTGAGCATATTCACTCTCATTGAATACTCTTATGCTCTTAGACACTCTCTACTAATTATTTGCTTTGAATTCCCATTTTGAGGTAGTTGAGAGCATTCAAGTGCATTGCATCATTAGTTGATCTTGATTGGCACTTGATCCTTCCTTAAGCAAATACTTGGTTTATTAGTCTTGGTGCTTGCCGGCGCCTAGACGGCTTTGGAGGAAGATTACTCGGTGAGCTCTTCAAAGAAGATTGTGAAGAGTCCCGATAACAGATTGTGAGGTTGTTGTGTGCTCACCATCTCCAGAGCGGACAAAGAGCAACGATAGTGATCAAGGGGGAAGGCTTAATTTGTGGAACCGGCTTGATTAGTTCAAGCTTCCTCAACATAGACTAGTGAAGACCGACAAATCTTCGATACCATAGGAAAAACATCATTGTCTCCATTGTGGTGTATTCTTGTCTTTACTCTTCCGCATTTATATATCTAGCTAATTGCTTGTGTAGAATTGCTTAGCTAAGTGTGTATCTAGTATTGACATATATCATAATTGTCTTAATCAGCTTGATAGTTTCATCTCTACATTTGTGCTAGGAAGCTTTGTTAAGACTATCTTGTTTAATATTGTTAATTAGTTGGAAAGTTTTAAAAACCTCCTATTCAACCCCCTCTAATCGGTTATCCTTGATCTTACAAGTGGTATCAGAGCTTGGTCTCTCTATTTTTAGACTTAACCGTCTAGGAGAGAAATGATGGCTAGTGAGAGAATGTCAATAGGCAAAACTCCTTTATTTGACGGCTCAAATTATACTTATTGAAAAATTAGAATGTCCATTTATTTAAAGGCCGTGAGCCCAAGCATATAGAGAATTGTTGGTGAGGGTTTCGTTATGGCACTTGATCCTACACACCCCATGGATCTTGAGGAACGAAACTCCCACCTCAATGCTCAAGCGATGAACACTCTATTTGGAGCTTTAAACGCGGATGAGTTCAATTGAGTGAGCAATCTTGAAACCACTCATGAGATTTGAACCACACTCTCTGAAATTCATGAGGGCACATCCAAGGTTAAAGAAGCCAAATTGCATAGGCTTCAATTAAATATGAGATATTTACAATATTGCCTCATGAAAACATTACCGAGATGTATTCTAGACTCAACAACATGGTACATGAACTCAAAGGTCTTGGCGCTAACTTACTCGATGTTGATATTAAGCGCAAGATTTTTAGGGCCCTTCCGGACAAATACGAGACGTTGGTGACACTATTTCTCAACTCTCCCGAGTTGCTAAGAATGACGCCAACCGGACTCTTGGGCAACCTCATAACAAATAAGTTGTGCAAGAAGGACAAGAAAGAGCTTTTGGAGTCATCTTCCTCAAAGAAGAAGATTACCGCTTTCAGGGCAAAAGCAGAATCGAGCGATGAAGAGGAGGAAGAAGAAGACTCCGAAGAAGAGTTTGCTCTCCTTGTGAGGAGAATGAAGAAATTCATGAGAAGACGCCCATATCAAAGCTTTAATTTTGACAAGAACAAGAAAGGGCAATTCTCAAGTGACAACAAGCGTTATATCAATATTCGTTGCTATAAGTGCGATGAGAAAGGGCACATTGTCTCTAATTGCCCCAACAACAAGGATGACAAGGGCAAATCATCAAAGAAGAAAGAATACAACAGCAAGAAGAAGCTTTTCAAAAAGCTTCACAAAGATGGCAAAGATGAAGCACATATTGGATAATGGGATTCCGATAAAGAGTATTCGGATTTCGACTGCGATTCCAATGATGAAGGGTCCTGCAAGAAAAGAAGACTTGTCGGCATCGCCATCAAGGAAGTGCTATCGCTATTCTCCACTCCCACTTACTCATGGCAAAAGGAGACAAGGTAAAATAAACTAATGATAATGAACCTTCATATGATGAATTAATAGATATGCTTGAAGAGTTAAATGAATATCTTGGAAAAGAAATGTCAAAATTTAAAGTTTTAAAGAAATAGAATATCTCTCTAAAAGACTCTTATGAGGATCTAAAGGAGGCTCATGACTCTCTTCTTCTAAAAGATATTGAAAAATCTCATTCGGATGTTGGAATTGCTTGCAATTTAATGAATGAGATGCCTAGAGTAGAAGTTGCTTCAAATGCTATATCTATGTCTAGCTCTTCTACATCTTATGATGACTTGTTAGCTATGCCATATTGTACTAAAGTTGATTCAATTGCTAATATGGCTAGTACATGTGATCCCTTTCTCATTATTGAAAATCATGAGCTAAAAGAGCAAGTCATCAAGCTAAGTAAGAGCTTAGAAAGATGCTTCAAGGGTAAAACAACCCTTGACAAGCTATTGAGTGAGCAAATATGCTATTTCAACAAGGAATGACTTGTGTATGTGCCCAAGAAGGGTAAGAAACTAGTAAACAAGGCCACAAGGTTTGTTAAACAAAATGGTAAATATTGCTATAAGTGCGGGGAAATAGGATATTTGCAACAAACTTGTCCTATTGGTAAGACTCCATCTGTAAGTTTACATGATTCTTGTCACATGCTTAAGAAATCTAAAGATGGTAAAGTTATTGCAAGATTTATTGGCACTTCAATTTTAGGCGCTAAAATGAATACTATTTGGGTGCCTAAAACCTTGGCCACTAACCTACAAGGACCCAAACAAATTTGCGTACCTAAAAGAACTTAATTCTTGGTTTGTAGGTGAACTACAAGACCGGTAGAAAACATTGGATACTTGATAGTGGATGCACTCAACATATGATCGGTGATAGAAAAATGTTCACCACATTTGAGAATGGAAAAGGAGTTGACAAGATCACATTTGGTGATAATTGCAAAGGAAATGTAATAGGATTGGGTAAAATTGCTATTGCAAATGATCTTTCCATTTGTAATGTATCTTTAGTTGAATCGCTAAATTTCAAATTGTTATCTGTTGCTCAAATATGTGATCTTGGATTGATTTGCTCATTCTCTAATGAAGGTGTTTTAATTTCAAATGAAAAGGATAATTCTTTAGTTTTCAAAGGATTTAGATTTGGAAATCTTTATTTGGTTGATTTTTCTTCAAATGATTTATGCTTGAAAACATGTTTGATTGCAAAAACTTCTTTGGGTTGGCTTTGGTATAGAAGGCTAGCTCATGTTGGTATGATTCAACTTAAAAAGTTTTTCAAACATGATTTAGTTGTTGGTTTGAAAGATGTGAAGTTTGAGAAGAATAGACTTTGTAGTGCTTGTCAAGCCGGAAAACAAGTCATAAATTCTCACCCTTCCAAAAGAATCATGTCAACTTCTAGACCATTAGAACTCTTATATATGGATTTGTTTGGACCAACAACCTATAAGAGTATCGGGGGTAATAGCTATTGTTTAGTCATTGTGTATGATTACTCTAGATATACATGGGTATTCTTCCTAGATGACAAAGCCGAAACCTCGAGTATTTTCAAAAGTTTTGCAAAAAGGGCTCAAAATAAATTTGATTTCAAAATTAAGAAAATCCATAGTGACAATGGTTCCGAGTTCGAAAATACTAAAGTTGAAGATTTTTGTGATGAACTTGGAATAAAGCATGAACTTTCCACAACCTACACTGCGGAGCAAAATAAAGTTGTAGAAAGGAAAAATCAGGCATTAATTGAAATGGCTAGGACAATGCTTGACGAATATAATACTTCCGATAGTTTTTTGGCAGAAGCAATTAATACTGCTTATCATGCCATAAATCGTCTTTATTTGCATCGTCTTTTGAAAAAGACTTCTTGTGAGCTTCTTGTTCGAAGAAAACCAAACATCTCTTATTTTCGTATATTTGGTTGCAAATGTTATATTTTGAAAAAGGGTGTTCGTCTTTCAAAATTTGTAAGTCGATGTGATGTTAGGTTCTTGCTTGGATATTCATCAAATAGCAAAGCTTATCATGTCTTCGACAAAAACTCCAATTTAGTTGAAGAAAGACATGATGTTCAATTTGATAAGACTAATGGCTCTCAGAAGAGCATGAGAATTTGGATGATGTAGGTGATAAAGCTTTAAGAAAAGCCATGGAGAACATACAAATAGGCGACATCAAACCTAAAGACGATCCAATTGATATGTCATCTACTCAAGTTGAACCTCCTTCATCTTCAATGTCAAGACAAATTTAAATTGAAGAAGAATACAACAAGGAAGATGATCAAGCATCGAACTTATCACCAAGAATTCATAATGCAATTGCAAAATATCATCTAATAGATCAAATATTGGGTGATGTAAATAAGGGTATTGAAACTAGATCTCGTGCCGCTTCTTTTTGTGAACATTACTCTTTTGTCTCTTCTATTGAGCCAAAGCATGTAGAAGAAGCATTCGATGATCCTGATTGGGTGAATGTAATGCATGAAGAACTCAATAACTTCATCCGAAATGAAGTTTAGACATTAGTGGATAGGCTCAAGGAACACAACGTAATCGGTACAAAATAGGTCTTTAGAAACAAGCAAGATGAAAGCGGAATGGTTGTGAGAAACAAAGCAAGATTTGTCGCTCAAGGATTCTCTCAAGTCGAAGGTTTGGATTTCGGTGAAACTTTTGCTCCCGTAGCTAGACTTGAATCAATTCGGATATTACTTGGTTTTGCATCATGCTTTGATATTAAATTATTTCAAATGGATGTTAAAAGTGCTTTTCTAAATGAAAAAAATATTCAAACTTGTATTTGTTGAGCAACCTCCCGGTTTTGAAGATCCTAAGAATCCTAATCATGTCTATAAACTCTTCAAGGCGCTCTATGGTCTCAAACAAGCTCCTAGAGCATGGTATCAACGTCTTAGAGATTTTCTAGTTTTCAAAAAGATTTAAAATTGGGAAAATTGATTCAACCTTGTTTACTAAAGTTTTAGATGACGACTTCTTCGTATGTCAAATTTATATTGATGATATCATCTTTGGGTCTACTAATCAAGATTTTTGCAAAGAATTTGGTGATATGATGTCTAGAGAATTTGAAATGTCCATGATCAGAGAACTAAGCTATTTTCTTGGACTTCAAATCCAGCAACTCAAATATGGAACCTTTATGAGTCAAACAAAGTACGCAAAATATTGGATCAAGAGGTTTGGCATGGAATATGCAAAACCCATCAAGACTCTAATGGCAACCAACGGTCATCTCGATCTTAATCAGGGAGGTAAATCCGTAGATTTAAAGCTTTATAGATCTATGATTGGTAGTTTGCTTTATCTTACCGAATCTAGGCCCGATATCATGTTTATTGTTTGCATGTGTGCACGATTTCAAGCAACACCAAAAGAATGCCATTTGGTGGCCGTGAAAGGAATTCGTAGATATTTAAAGCATTCCTCTAGCATTGGCTTATGGTATCTCAAAGGTAAATTTTTGATTTAATTAGATATTCGGATTCGATTATGTGGGTTGCAAAGTGGATAGAAAAAGTACCTCAGGTAGTTGTCAATTCTTAGGAAGATCCTTAGTATCATGGTCATCCAATAAACAAAATTCCATAGCTCTATCCACCGCTGAAGTCGAATATATTTCCGCGGGAAGTTGTTGTGCTCAATTACTATAGATGAGGCAAACTTTGATGGATTATAGAATAAAATTTGAAAATATGCCTCTTTTGTATGACAATGATAATGGTGCGAAAATTGCAAATAACCCGGTCCAACACTCAAGAACCAAACATATAGATATTTGACACCATTTCTTGAGAGATCATGTGGGCAAAGGAGATATCAAAATTAGCCACATAAGGACCGATGACCAATTAGCTGATATTTTTACCAAACCATTAGATAAAAGCCGCTTTTGCAAGTTGAGGAATGAGTTAAATGTCATAGACCATTCTAATGTTGCTTGAAACTCATATCTCGTGTTCTTATGATCTCATTTGGTTTTCTTAACGTATTTATGAAAATAATTTCAAAATCTGTCTTAAACTCTCTATTTTCATAAAAGCTATATTCATTGAAGTTTCAATTATCAATCTCATACATAATGATCCTAGAAATATTTATTTGAGTGTTTGAATCAAAGATCATTTGCATTTTCTATCCAGTTTCAAGTTTTGTTAGGAAAAACGGTGATACCGTGGGTCACCGCCGGTACTACCGTATCCCAATAATACCGCTCCTCAACAGCGGTCTTACCGTAAGTGGCTGGCGGCTCCTATAACGGTTGCTACCAAGGGCTTATCTCTCTAACTCTCCTCTCTTACGGTGCAACTGCTCCTTATTCCTCAAGAACCACCGAAGCCTTTTGTCTCTTCCCTTCCTCTCTTCTCCACAAAATATCCACTCAAACTTGTCAGATTTGTGGATTTCGTTCAAACTCTTGTTTGGGATTGATTCTCCAAGTCATATCCCCTCCAATCCCTGAGGTATTTGTTCAAATATCATCTTGTTTCTCATCTTTTTTATCATCTACCTCTTTTCTAGGGTTTGATGAAATGTGGATGATATAGTTAGTTTCTTTTGGGCAAATTTCTTAGAACTAGTATTTGGTGACATTTAAAGTCTATTCCATGATTTAATTCATGCCAAATACTTGTTTAAATGCAAAATCGATCAAAACCCTAAAGCGATTCAGAAGCTGAATATCGTGCTAAATCTAGCAGTACTACTGCTCATCAAGAATACCGGTGCTCATGTGCGGTACTACCGTTTGTGCAGAACAAAAGTTGATCTTATCATACTGTTTTAATCAAATTCTATTCTATCTTATCCTAATTACCTCTCTTGCCTTAGCAACCATGCCTCCAAGAATGAAGAATACTCTTCGCAAGAGTGCTACTCCTATTGAAGATACCGAAGAGAGAGATGATCCCCCAACCTCCATTGAACAATCAAGTGACAACAATGAAGAGGATGAGGAATACTCTGAGGAAGAAGGAAGTGATGAGAATATGGCAGAGGCCGAAGAGCCTGAGGTTGACCTCACACAGATTTCAAGTGATGATTATGCAATTCTTCGTCATGCAAATCAATTTGAAAAATCAACTAGCTCAACGAACTCAAGGTTCCATACCAAATTCTAGCAGCAAGTTTTTGCTCAACTCTATTCCCATCATCGTCAATTTGCTGATCATAGATACATACATTGGGCTCATTTGGAGAAGATTGATCATTTTGCTGGAGCCTACTGTCTGTTTCAAAGAGCCGGTCTAGAAGAGATAGTGGGATTTAAGTGTGACTACAATGAAGAAGTAATTCGATAGTTCTATGCTACTGTCTTTGTATCCCCAGTCCCCAGACTTTGATATTCTAATATGGATGACGGGGACTCAGTGTTTGCAAGCTACCAAAGTTGAGTTTGAGCAAGCTTTGAGGACGTACTCAAGCACTCAAGAGAAGATCCTTGAGCAACCGGTACTCAGAATTCAGGTTTGGCGTCAATTCTATGACAAAAATGTAAACTTTGTGTTTGGAAGAATTGGAGGACTAAGACCGTTACCAAGCTTGATTAGCCGGATTATCAATCATATGTTCTTTCCTAAAAGTCGTAACTTCGATGCAATTCGAGGACATGCCTAAAACATCATAGAGCATATCATGAATGGAAGGAAATTCGATGTTGTTGATCTCATCATCGGAGAAATTGGAGCTTCCAAGAATGATAGGATCAAAAGAATTTATTTTACTCCTTACATTATGGCTCTAATCATGAGGAAGATTCAATTCAGAGATGGACGTCCAGGAGTTCATAAGGCCTATAAGCCAAGGGATGGGGGTCCAATTCCTACAGCAATTCCCCCACAAGTGCAAGAAAATACTCCAGCTGAATATCCAATCATTCTCTCTCGGATTTATGCAACTATTCTGGAGATGCGAAATTCTCAGCAAGCATTTCAATCTAAGACCAACAATAGTTTGGCTGCATTAAGAGAGAGTGTGAGCGCTCTTGAACAGGTTGTAACCACTCCAAATCACTATGGATGGCATCGCCTCAACACACCTCCTCAAGATCCACCTCAAGCTTCAACCTCACAAGCTCCACCACCTCCTCAAGATGCCGCTGAATGATTCCTTTTGGTTTTTGATGCCAAAGGGGGAGAAATTAAAGGAAGAAGTTTGAAAGATTAAGGGGTAGAGAAGATCAAGATCAAGCCTCTCTCTCTCTCTCTCTCTCTTATATTAGTCTATGTTTGGAACTATGTGGTTTGTAATGACTTTGTTATGCTTAAAGTACTTGGAACTTGTGATGATTATTATATATGGTTGTTGATTTTATGAATTCAAGCCTCTTTTTATCATGATTATCTTCTTATTATCTTTTGTTTGAATATTTACAAGTTCCTCGTAGTCAGTAGATAAAGGAAACCCCACCAAAATTTCTAACAAAACACAAATGTACATGAAAATCACCTCTTGAATATATATGCACATCTTTAGGGGGAGTTTTGTTTATTTAGTTATAGACTTTGAATGCAATTAACTTTTCTTCTACTTGAACCCATTTCAAGAATTAATTGCAAATCAAATGTCAAAACTAGAATATACATCTTGGTGTATATTCAAAATCTTTCAAATCATTCATATTATTTGGGTTGTCATCAATTACCAAAAAAGGGGGAGGTTGAAAGCATCTAGGCACTTAAAAATGGTTTTGGTAATTAATGTCAACATTGTATTAAGGGACTAACATGTGTGCTAAGATGTTTTAAGGATTGGTCCCAAAGGATGAATGATGACATGGTAGTGGCAATGCAAAGATGATAAAGATCGACTTGGCTCAAGCAAAGGTATCAGTATCTAGAGGATCCTTTCTTAGTATTTTACCGGTCTAGGTGTTTGGAGAAAAGACTGGATTTGTAGACTAGATGCCATACTATTAAGAGGGATCATAGCTAGTAGCTTGAGGATCAATTTGTATGCCATCTTGATCAACTAGGAGTTATGCATTGCATTTGTTTTTGCTTCTGGAAAGATGTTCAGAAGAATCGGTAAGACCGTAAGTATTGTGCGGTATTACCGCAAGTCAGTAATATCGAAATATTCATGGCAGTATGAATTTTCTAGAGAGCATGTTTTGGATGATTTTCTTGAAACCCCAAATTCGGTATGACCGCAGTGTATGAGCGGTATTACCGCAAGTCGGTAATACCGAAATAATTAGCGGTATGTTTTTAATAGAGGACGTGTTTTTGGGAGCTTTTCTTGAAATCTTGAAATCGGTAAGACCACATGTGTGAAGCTGTATTACCGCAGGTCGATGAACGTTCGGACCGTCCGAACGTATGATCCGATCGTGCGGTTATAACACACAGTCCGAACATTCAAATGAATCTGAGCGGACCATGTTTGGTCCGATCGGAAAAGCTGATCAGATTAGACCATGTGTTAAGTCAAAATTGGTATTACCGTAGTTCTTGAGCGGTATTATCACAAGTCGGTAATACCGAGTTTTACATGGTGGTACGATATTTCCAGAGAGGGCGTTTTTCTGTGATTTCTAAGTCTCTGGAAATCGGTAATAGCGATATATTCGAGTGGTATTACCGCAATACGGTAATACCATTTTATAGTTGACGGTTGTACCACAAATCTTTTTGTAACGGCTAGAACAGAGCATTAAATGATACTGCTCCGACCGTTGAGCAGAAATCGGTAATACCGGGTTTGAACGGCGGTTTTACCGTAAATCATGATCTTTTCAGGGTTTCGACTCAAACGGCTAGTTTTGTTGGTGAGAGGTATAAATACTCCCCCACCAGCACCAAGCCAAGGTGTTGCTGAGCATATTCACTCTCATTGAATACTCTTGTACTCTTAGGCACCCTCTACTACTCATTTGCTTTGAATTTCCATTTTGAGGTAGTTGAGAGCATTCAAGTGCATTGCATCATTAGTTGATCTTGATTGGCACTTGATTCTTCCTCAAGAAAACAATTGGTTTAATACTCTTGGTGCTTGCCGGCACCTAGACAGCTTTGGAGGAAGATTGCTCGATGAGCTCTTGATACGGGGTGGCCCGATCTTCTCGAGTAGAACCGTGGATAAATAGTGCTTGATGACGAACAACACTCAGCTGTACACCACGCGCCAGTGCACGGACTTGCAGCTCTATGGATATTTGCCAACACGCACCGGGATGATCGCCGCGAGACCACGAGCGGAGATCGCCAAGCCCTCAATTCCCAGCGGAAAAGCAAACTTGACCTTAAAATGCAGAACAAACAATTGATCGCCTAATTCTCTCTCAGAAGTCCTCGCATGAACTCTGGTTTAGAAAGAACAAGCAATAGCTATGTTTCAATTCTTATGCATAAACTGGTCTACTTTACAATGGGGGTCTACCCCTCAATATATAGTCTCGGCCTAAGAAGTATTTGGTACTAAATTTTCGTGTGGTACTATTTTACACCGTACTGTTCATCTGTTGTTACTGTTCACGGACCCGATTACTGTTCAGAGCTACTGTTCATGGACCGATACTGTAGCGCGTGGTACTGTTCATGATCGGTTACTGTAGCGCGCGCTGTTCATGGCCGGTTGCTGATTGCACCGCAGACTTGGGCTTCCTTCCTGGATCCTCCACATAGGCTTTGTGTTTGACCACTTGGGCCTTGATCCCTTGCTTGGCCGCATGGGCCATAGGCCAGCGTCTTGACCTCCTCATTTGATTGCCTTCCTTGAATGACGGCCGCATATCATTGACCTCCGCCTATCGCTGAATCTTCAACCTGAGCACAAGCAAAACACTGTTTTTAGGTTGTATAAAATTCTGATTAAAAGCAATGACATATTCATTAAGGAGCAAGTTCACCTGAGATTGTAGTTTCTTATCACGTGCCCTTGTTATTGGTCCTGTCGGCAACTCGAGGCGTATATCATGATCCTTAGGTGGAGGAGAAGAAGGTGTTGTAGGGATGCCCTCATCAGCTCTTCAAAGAAGATTGTGAAGAGTCCCGACAATGGATTGTGAAGTGGTTGCGTGCTCACCATCTCCGGAGCGGGGGAAAAGCAACGATAGTGATTGAGGGTGAAGGCTTAATTTGTGGAGCCGACTTGATTAGTTTAAGCTTCCTCAACGTGGACTAGTGAAGACCGGTAAGTCTTCGATACCACAGGAAAAACATCATTGTCTCCATTGTGGTGTATTCTTGTCTTTACTCTTCCGCATTTACTTATCTAGCTAATTGCATGTGTAGAATTGCTTAGCTAAGTGTGTATCTAGTATTGACATAGATCATAATTGTCTTAATCAGCTTGATAGTTTCGACTCCACATTTGTGCTAGGAAACTTTGTTAAGACTATCTTGTTTAATATTGTTAATTAGTTGGAAAGTTTTAAAAACCTCCTATTCACCCTCCTTCTAGTCGGTTATCCTTGATCCTACAACTATCCCCTAAAGGCATGTGTACTTACATGGTCCAGATTCTTGTGTCGCAGTGTACCCTAGTAGTAGCGAGGATGACTAAAGCAATTAGCCGAACTAAAGCAATTAACCGAACCATCATGCCAAGTGACTGCGTGTAACATGCTTATGCCCACGGAATATAATGCAGTTATGGTTCAAACACAACCAGGTGAATAAAAAAAAACTAAATTAAAATGGCAGACTATTAGAACTTGTAACATACGAGTACAAGTTCTAGAGTATAAAGAAGCAAATATATATGCCAAATTATACTGTGCAATGCATGAAGAGTATAAAACCACAACATTTCAATATAACATTTTAGGACATCTTCATAATCTATAGAAGCTTCATAAAGTTCTCTGCGTTAACTCTACCCTAGTGAAGTAATGTTATAAAAAAACCTTGATGTTATTGTCCTTTTGGGTTGATTGCTGAGGAAAAAATGCAATGATTTATTTATTGTGAACCAAAGGAAAATTAATTAGAATTTTGCTAATCAAATTGCTTAAGCTGTTGAGGAAAGGTGGGTAGCCCTGCACATACATCAATATATCTCTAGAGCGAAAGGGGCCAAAATAATTTCCTTAATTGCCTGTGGCCAGTGCCACCTACAATGCATGCAATCCCAAGTAGCCAAATGTGTAAGTAACTAAGTATGTTATTAATATCTAAATCAAATAATGCAACTCAAAGTTTCTTAATATCTAAATCAAACTATTTCCAAAGAGTTGAAGGACTGAGCGCCTGATAATTTTGGATCGATTTTTATTTTTATCATTGATGGCCGGATAAGAATTGTTCTAGGAGGAAGCTATAACAGGGGAAACCCTAATCGGAATCGAGGAAACCTTCATCGGGCGAAACCCTAATCGACAAAATATAATCGCAATCGGCGAAACCTTAATCGTTCATTTAGAAGGCAACCCTAACCGGCCGGTTCCTGTGTACGGTGGTGACTTCGTGCGCTCACATGGCTTCATGCACTTGGGTGTCATCTACTTCATGCGCTCGGGCACCGCACAAGGCTGCCCGCTTCATGTGCTCGGGGACCGCGGGAACTTCTTGGCCACCTCATGTGCTCTGGCATTGTGGAAGCTGGACGGGCCTGCCACCTTCCATGCCAGTCGGCTTGGTCCCACACTCGCCTGCCCTCCCGCGCTCACCGCTGGCTTCCCACGCTCTGTGACCATGGCACGTGTCGCCATCCCGCGCTCCTGCGCTCGGGAGGGGGCTAGATTTGCAAATACAACACCACGGGGCCCATTTTTGCACTTAAGATGGCGTTAGGGGGCCAAACCAAAAAAATTCTAATACTTACAGTTCTTTGTACGGTGTTCGATGTGGCATGATGTAATATGATAAGCAGTGTGTGAAATATCAGGAGAAGGGCTTATTGAATGGTTTTTTTTTGTGCTTGATGGATTAGAAACTAATTTGTTGTGCAAGACATGTAGTCGATAAAAGTAACCAGACATACTAAGAGGTTTTGTACTGCCCATCAAACTGATACTGTACAAACAACTTTCTTTTGCAAGGTACAAAGTTGAAGTCGCAAGATACAAATATCAGACATCAGACAAAAGTTGCAATACAGTAAGATAATACGCGGCACCATGTCATAGGAAATATACAGACATTGCCCTATGTTTCTAGGTAGTATATAATTTTCATAGATAGCAGTTTGGTTTTGACCCCATGGTATGTTTGTTAGGTTGGTTTGGTCAAAACGGACATCACAATTCATGAACTGAAACGTATCAGGGACAAAGACGAAAATAACTATATGTAAGCAGATAGTGGTACGTATTTGTTCATTTCTGTGCGTGGAGTTTGAACATGCTACAAATTTGGAGATCAATTAACCATTGATATTTGATGAATGTGAACAGATAGAAAAAAATGTGGAGGCGTGTCATGTGCAGCGAAAATAAGTAGGGCAGAAATAAGAACTACATCTACACCAAGCAAATAGAGAAATTTATAGCTACAAATAACCAAATTGAGATCCAAAATATGAATAGGAAAAATATTTAAGATTCAAGAAGTAAATATATAAAGAAACAAACTGGTGGAACTTTACACCATTGTTAGGTTGCAAACAAAGACACTATTCCCTAGCGTTATCGTAGTTTGCAAGAAGTATATAAGGTTGCTAACAAAGGCAATTTTCCTGGGTTGCAGAGATGCCACCCACAATATTAGATCAACATTAGATGAAGTAATTATGTGTAACGTCCCGTTTGTCTTGAGTTTTTGAAAATTTTCAAAATAAAAAGAGCCATTCGATTTTGCTGAAGTTTCAAAGCTTAACCTGAGATTTTTAGAAATTGAGGTGTTTAAAATGACTAAACCAAACTTCATCTAAATCGGTTCGGTTTCTTTTAGAGTTTGCTGGAGCTCTTCCTTTTCTCTGTTTGCTCCGTGCTTTCCCTCAGCCCAAATAAGGTGTAGCGTTCGGCTGGTCCGAATGTTCCACTTCCTTGTAGACCACCCGATTCAAATCGGACAGCCCTGCTTCACCGTGCCTTCGACCTCTTGTCCCCAGGACCTCCTCCTCAGGACCTCTCTTGGTCTTTTTGCAAAGACCACCCTCGTGATCTTTTTGCAAAGACCACCCCCCTTGGGTCATGACCTCCCGTTGGTCACGACCTCCCTCTTGAGTCATGACCTCCCTGTTGGTCGCGATTGGTCTTTTTGCAAAGACCATCCTTTTAGGTTCTTTTGCAAAGACCACCCTCTCAGTCTTTGCTGGTCTTTTTGCAAAGACCACCCTCGTGGCTGGATCTCCTCCCGACCCGTTGGACCTCCTCCCAACAAGTTGAGCCCCTCTCTTGAGAGCTCGTTGCTTGTTATTTATCTCTGTTCTTTGCTAGTTGTTCCAAGTTGATTTTAGTTGACGTTGTTTGAGCTTTGGTGTTGTCCCTCCCCTCTCTGCTCGTCCCGTGTTTCCCCCAGCTTTGCCTTTTGTGGTTTAGACCTCCTGTGAGGTTTAGATCTCCTTTTGTGGTTTAGACCTCCTGTGAGGTTTAGATCTCTTTTGTGGTTTAGACCTCCTGTGAGGTGTAGATCTCCTTTGAGTTTAGACCTCTATGTTGGTCTAGACCTCCCCTTTGGGTTAAGACCTCTTTGTTGGTTTAGACCTCGTCGCTACTTTAGACCTCTCTAATGGTTTAGACCTTCCCTTTTGGGTTTAGACTTCAGTTGGTTTAGACCTCCCCGTTGGTCTACACCTTCCCCTTGTGGCTTGGACCTTTCCTTTTGGGGTTTAGACCTCCTCTTAGTCTCGACTATCCCTTTGGTCAGGGCCTCCTTGCCCTCCGGACCTCCTCCCTCGAGCCCCCCTTGTCTTTAGGACCTCCCTGTGGTCTTTTTGCAAAGACCACCTTTGCGGTCAGGCCTCCCTTGAGGTCATGACCTCCGATCTTTTTGCAAAGACCACCTTTGCGATCAGACCTCCCCTTGAGGTCATGACCTCTGGTCTTTTTGTAAAGACCACCCTTGCGGCCATGACCTCCCTCGTGGGTCACAACCTCCCCTTCCACCTCCTCCCTTGACTCCTTCAGGACCTCCTCCTTGGGGATTTTGACTGACCCCACTTGTCAGTCCTGTCAGTACCTTTTCTACCTCTTGTCACATCATTTCTAATGCAAAAGTTTGTGCGCATTAAATGATGTCACCTCCCCCTTGATTTTCTCTTCTCTTGTCTTCTCCTTTACCTGTTCTAGTCCTTTTTGATACTTGCTAGCAGTGTGCCTTTGCCTCAATGCCTTGAATCTGGTCACTCCCTCTTGGTGGTGTTCCTTTCTTCCTCTCCTATAAATAGAGCACCACAGAGCGACCACTGCCTCCTTATTCTTCACTCAAACTTCCCCTCACACCTCTCTTTGTTCTGGTGAGCTCTCCTTGCTCCTCTGGTTTGAACCTCCTTGAGTTCGGACCTCACTTTCGTTGGACCTCCCCCTCTCAGTGGACCTCTTCTCTTCTGGTTCTAGTTGAGTTCTTTTCAGTTTCTCTTAGAGTTGCCTTATTCATTTGGTTTCTTTGCGAACGTGTAGATTTCGGTTTCGCTGAAGAGCTCGAGGATCCAGCAACCTTCTCAGAAGTCCAACAACTCGTCACCGAAGGCACGTCATGGACCTTTGATCATCTTGAACCCATTTTTACAAAAGTATTTTGATTTGATATAAACTGCATTGCTAGTTGTATAAAAATGGTTTTGGGCCTAGTTAATTACCCGCTTGTCTTTATGCCTCCTTGATTACTTTGCAATCAACATGTTGACATGTTCCCTTTTTAAAGTCGTAGCATGGGTATTCTTAGTTGGATATTCTTGTTTACCAACATGCGTATCGTGTTTGCTTAGCCATGCTTTATTAGACGTCGTTCTCACCATGAATCATCAATGTTAGCTTACCCCAGCGCACTGGTTTGCGGCTTGTGTAGTAGCGGCCAGTGTTGCTGATTAAGATGAAGTGTGGCCCTGTGTGAGGCTACGACATTTGTTGTCACCTTAACTCAAATTTGTGTGCCAGGACTGGGGTGGTCCTCTGGCCAGGTTGAACCCAACAATGATCAATTTGTCTAATGAGCTATGGAACCGTGGCAATGCCACTGCTGTTTAAAGATGTGTGCCCGACTACGGTGGTCCTTGGGCTGGTTGAACACAAAACCGTTTTATGCTCGGGCGAGTAGGCAAGGAATTTGAGTAGTGGGTGCTTTATGCACACTGGGTTGTAGTCAGACTCGCCTGAGTAGCCAACTAAGGACTTAACCTTGTGAGCCATTGATCTGGGCCATACCGCGCAACTACATGTCCATTATGGGGTGGACCAGGTGTAATAATTAGGGATGTTCTGATTCGGTTCTGTTTTTTATGGAAACGGCGCAAGAGGGGGCCGGATTTAGGCGAAACCTTAGCGAGCAGAACTGAGTCGGAACGGACCTTTGTAAAAGCTCGGTGGTAGTCTCTACTTAATTCACATGTCTAAGGTAACGTGTGTAATATCAAGCGACTACTTCTTGTGGATAAAGTTGTGCACCTCTGCAGAGTAAATCTATTCGAATAGCTGCGTCCTCGGTTGTGGACACGCCCGGAGATTTCGAACGAGGGGTAGATTTTTCAAAAGAGGTCTTGTGAGCCCTAGAGTGGTCCAAGGTGCTCCAGAGTGGGTGCTCTGGGGTGGTCGTGGAGCTCTAGGGTGGTCTTGTGGAGCTCTGGAGCTGGTGCTCCAGAGAGGTCTTGGTTGGTGCCGTGGGAGAGGTCCTGGTCGTGGGTGCGACCAGGTCCTCGTGGGAGTGGTCTTGGGAGTGAACTGGTGCTCACAACCTCCTTTGAAAGCAAATGTACTTATGTATATCTCGTTTAACTTGAGCTTTGTAATCTACTTATGCTATTTACTGTCAAATATTGCTTTTCTGCAAACTAACTCTACAGCTCACCATTGTCAAGCCGTGCATAAATATTAATTGCATACATTTTTCCCACGGCTTGCTGAGTACATTCAAAGTACTCATGGCTTGTGCCCTCTATTTTAATCAGCAGGGGAGGGAGTTCCAGAAAGTCTTGTGCTCTTTGAAGGGGAGCTCTTTTGAAGATCTTGTGCATAGGAGACGTCCTCCACTCGGTAGCTTGTGGGCTTGCCGAATGGCCTTCACGTGTTTTATGTTTCTGCTGTAGGTTCTCTTTTGAGTTGTAAGCCTGCGGGGCAACCTTGTAAAAACCTTGACCTTAAGGTCTTTTGCTAATAATATGTGTTAATTTGTCTGCTTCATCTTTTGTGCTTGTGGTATGGGATTGATTACACCAATTGTTGAGTCTCTGGCGAGCTAGCCAACTCGATCCTGGGACTAGCTCATGGTGCATGAGGCCGGGCCTTCGGGTGGTCTTGGAGGACCTCCGGGTGGACCTTCGAGTCCTCTTGGGGGGGATCCTGGAGACCTCCTGGTGGTCCTGGGAGACCTCCTCGGGTGGTCTTGGAGAACCTCCCAAACCTCCAGGTGGTCCTGTCGGACCTCCTAGGAGGTCCTGGGAGATCTCTCCAGGAGCTCCCAAGATAGGTCCTCACATTATGCATGGTATACTGATGCAACTAAAACAGAAAAGGAGGCACCTCTGATTTGTTGGCCTTGATGGAACTGTTCACTAAAAGAGAACACTATTAGTACAAAAACGAAAACACACACATTAGCAATTACTGAAAAGGTCAATTATTTTACATGAGTCAACCCCGAAAAAAGTGAACTACATGCATGTCTATCAAATGACAGGCATGAAAGGAATTAAACCTGAGTTTATTACTCACATCAACAGCTCCAAACTAATAGCAACATATTGTTGTGTCATACCTTTTAACGTTTCTGCGTAGCTTTCTTAGGCAGTGGAAGCTTGTTCGCAAGAGACAATGAAAGATAAGTTTGTATGGTAGATATTACAGGCCTACAAAACACATATATATACAAACAACAATCAAAACACGAGGATTAGACAGTAAATTGCATGAAGTACCACATTAAAGCACACTCACTATATTTTCCTTTGTCTATTCCGGCTATCGATTCAAAAGACAGATCTAACATATGTATAAGGGAAAGCAAAGAAAATGCCGATGAATTGACAGAGCTATATATCATGCACAAATAAACCTCAATGCAAACAACATACCTTTTTCTGCAAGAACAATACTCACACTACAATATGCTAAGAACCCAACTTTGACTCCATGTAGCTGACATTCCTGATAACACCTATAGTGACAAATGGAACCAGGTAAAATCACCACATAGCAAAATTAGACACAAAGCTTAAGGGGAATGTAGAAAGAAGGGAAAAAAAAGGAAGAAGAAGGGTGATGCACACTCCTGCCCCTCCCGTGCCTCACAGACTTACCCCATCTATGATTTACAAATGGTAACTATACAAAGGCACAAACAAATGGGCTAAAGATTAATAGATTGGTAAGCATTCAGCACATGTAAACTGAGAATGTAAATGCCAACATTCATGAGTAATAATTGTACATGAAATAAACACTGTGAAACCATGAACCATCCAAATGAATATCAACATTCATGAGCAGCAATCACCTACACGACATTGTCATTTACGCCACTACCAGCCTTAGGGAATGCACCAGTCGGCGCTGGGAATGGTAGGCCTTGCCACCATAGCTGTGGGTCATGTTTCGTTTGCCGCATGCCTCCACCCTCTATGCCGCTCACCACCAACGGCGAGCCTCGTCACCCACGGCGTCACAGGGTGCTGCCCCAGCCCACGCCGTCACTCCCGCCGACATCGTTGATGGGAGCGGAAGGAGAGGGCAAGCAGATGGAGAGGCGACGACGTCAGATATATAGTAAGCTAACGGAGTAGGAGTAAGAGGGGTGACGTCGGAAGATGGGAGGGGAGGGGAAGGAGAGGGCAAGCAGATGGAGAGACGGCGGTGTTGCATAGGTGATAGAGAGCGAGAGGGACAAGTGTCGGACCTGGGTGTGGAATACCCGAAGCCCCCGTGTGTGTACCATACTAGGCCCATGATTAGTTGCTAGTACACACATCCATAACATTGATATTCAAATCCATACATTATGCATATAACATGAAACAAATATAGAACATAAACTTAAGTGTTTACATGACAAGTATTTATTACACGATCGATTGGCCAAATTAAAGCATAAATAGCAAATTAAACAGCGAAAGCATAACAATTAAAACCCAAAAGTCCAGTGGTTACCCTCATGCAACCGACAAGGACAAGACCTGTCGGGACCCAAAAATACAATTATGGACTCTCTGTGTATAATGCACTAGTCTAGGATCATGCTAGTGCACACAGTGTCACACAGATGAATATAGATCCACACAAGATGAATAATAGAATAAATGAGTAATTCGAATAACAAATAACTGTTGTGACCTTATAGTCGAGTTTACAGTTATTAAACCTCGCAAGGCTGGCAATAATTGAAATAAGCAGTAGCGGAACAGAATAAACTTCAGTGAAAACCCATCAATTCGCCACAGGCAACCTACTGGGATCAAGACCTAGCGATCAGCACCTTCGTAGAACTCCTCCTCAAAAGCGGACGAAGACTCATCCACTTCTGTTGATTGATTATAGAAAGCATGAGTACACAAACGTACTCGCAAGTCATACCACAGAATGCAATGTATACATGATGGCTTATTCCAAAGGAATGGCTTATGTGGTTCTTTTGCAGAAATGCAATATTTGCAATTGAATACAAATAATAGATTAAAGCACAATTTAAAACAAATAAATATTATTAATTTAGCAGTTGTTTTCACAAAGAACACAAAGCCTAAATGGGTTATTCACACAGCCATATGACTTAGACCACACAGCTCCATTCCCAAGTGTTTTATAAAAATCTAACCCCCGTGTAAAATCCTCAAGCATGTCCATGACCATGGACACGGCTATTCGAATAGATTTGTTTAACACTCTGCAAAGGTTGTACACTTTACCCACATGATATAACCAGTGTAGCTAGCACTAATCATAACAAAATATTTCAGAAACTTCATCTCAAACATTGACACTCCCGATGTGTTTTACTGCCGGTACCAACACCCACAGAGAAAATTAATCCGACGCACACCGTTGGACAAGGAAGCAGCGAACCGTCCCGCGATGCGAGTCACCACAGAGATAGAAACACACCTTCACCCTAGCACAGAGCCTAACCTACTACCTAAATAGTCAATATCGAGACTCCATAACTTACTAAGTTAGACCCGTCCCATCAGACATGTGGTTGTATGAAAGGCCCAGTTCAATGATGCACAAAGTTAAGTCCTTAATTGACCAAGGCAAGACTTCCAATTTCTAACTAAGTAACCATAATTCAAATCCCAAGCACTAAGCTCCACCATATCACAGAGTTTCCACCACTTGCCTCAGTATAATTCTTTTCCCACCATGTTAGTTAAGTGCAACACATGCCATCAACGAGTAATAGCACATAGTGCACACAGTTTTATCACAAATTTCTATAATCACTTATTCAGATTCATATTTGTAACTCACATGAGATGATGACTTGTTGCATGGCTAAGCAATCTACTTGTATCTAACCAACACACGTTGGTGCTATGATAATACCAACTAAATAATGAACCAATCTAGGGTAACAAAAGATCATGACATAACGATAGACAAGGTGGATATAAACAAATTGGATTAATAACTAAACCCAAAAGCATTTAAATACATACTTAAAGTAAATGCATTAATTTGAATCAAAGTAATTTTGAAAACTAGGTTCAACATGATCAAAGATACAACTTACCTTGGAATTGATCCTGGTACTGATCTTGATCTTGGTGGACTCCTTTTTCTTCAAAATTCCTTGAAGAATCAACGTCTACTCGCAAACGAAGCAAATAAATAAAATAAAGAAAAATAAAAATAAAAAACTCCAAGAATTATATAAAAATCTTAGTAAAATAGAGCTCGAATTTAGATGAATTTAGAAATTTGAATGGCTCAACCGGAGTTCGGATGAAGAAGATATGGCTTTTGGAAGATCTAATCTAAAGAAAATACTCAAAATTGGCATTCGAGTACTGATTATCGAACATTGTGCATCCAATATTGTTCATCAAGCACTGTACATCAATTTCGACTGCACATGGTCAAAAGGAAGTTATGAATGCCTAGTCGTAGGAGTCTACGACTGCCTGGTCGTAGGAGGCGGACGCTGAACAAGATGCCACATCAACTGATGACGTCATCGCCCCAGCGAACCTACGGGCTCCAGCGACAACGGCGCACGGCGGTGTCTCATCAGCGATGAGTGATACCAACATGTAGAGAACGCTATTGCGAACTCATTGGTGCACTTACGGGTGCTTCAGGACAACAGTGGTGGCCGATGACGAGGTTTTGGCGGCGAAGAGGTACGACGATTGGCGGAACACGCTACGACGACATGGAGAGGTTCAGGAGGTAGCCTGGGTGATACTGAAGATGATGGTGTGGTCAACGACGACGAGGTGGCAACGTCGGCGGCGCAATTCGAAAAACAAGAAGCTCAACCGAAACCCTAAAACCTTGGATTGCGGCAGCGCTAGAGCTCTAGGGTCAAAGTGACTTGAGGGTTTGGGATGAGGGCGCTGAGGTGATCCTCAGGGTCCTATTTATAGGGTGAGGACGAGCCGGATTAGGTAGAACCCTAAAAGAGTCTGAACCAAACACGATGCAATCTCGGTGATAGGAAAGGATACGGGATAAGATTCTACCGAATTCGGGTATAGGAAGGAAAGAGATAAGATGTGAAGCGAAAATACAGGGTAGTTTAGTTGGTGACACGGCTTTGTTGGTTGAAGCTCCAGAGCGTGACAAAGGTGATCGGAGGTGAGCTCACGCGAGGACGACGACACGAGGAGGACGATGAAGTGGCGGGGCCCACCGGTTAGCGACGCAGAGGGAGTGAACGCGGACAGGCTGCGCGCGCGGGGAAAAGGCCGAAGGAATGGACTGGGCTTTGGAAAGAGTTGGGCCGAAGGATAGGGATTTGGCTCAAGAGGATTTACTGAGATTTAAATACATTTTCTATTTTAGAAATACCAGTAAATGCAAATAGTCAATAGAAAATAGCAAATGAACTAAGAAAAATTCTAGAAAAATCTAGAAGATATATCCAAGCACATAGAATACAAATAAAATAGTTTTGACAATTGTTGATATTGACATTAATCATGTTAAATTGTTTTGTTCTGAAAGTCCATATTAAGCTTTATTAAAATTTAAAGGGTGAATTTTCCGACTACTAACTAATCAAAAGGATTTTTAAAGCTCAGAAAATTGGGATGTTACAAGACCTAGCAAGACCTGTCAACGAACCCTCCGGTGTCGATTGTAGAGAACACGTCATCTGACATGGGCTCGTCCTCATACTCTAATCAACAATTTATGAAAGAATGAGTACATTTTGTACTTAGCAAGACTTGTAGTGTATCACAATATAATTATAAATGCAAGGCTAACAAAGGATGAGGCTCTACTTTACAAGTTATTTTCAACATTAAGCAAGTTTAATTCGCAATAACGATATGTAATAATTTGCAACGAAAATTTTAAAGAGCAGTGACAAATATCGAAATAACAAGTATGTAACTCGATAATAGCAAAAACACAACCCTCCTTGGCTGCGATCAACATTTATTCTCAGCTATAGCCATGGCACTCACACAAACCAACAATTCCAACATTTTCCAACAAACTGTTTCTGCAAAAATAGAGTTTATACCCGATGTGACCGCACTTAGCATACTCATGATCTGCGCAGGGCATGGGCCGGCACCAGCCGAGCGGCAGCCCACGGGCTGCGTCGCGCACGCTGAGCAGTAGGCAGCCCAGACGCATGGGCCAACGGACGGTGGCAGCGAGATGAAGCCCAGACGTGTGGAGCAGCAAGCGGAACCACGGAGATGCTCCCTCGACGCTTACAGGTAGGGCTGTGTTTGTACGATACTTTTCGTACGGGCGGAACGGGAAGCCAGGAATCCTTGCGCGTATATATCAGAGAGAGATTCTTTGTCTTCTGATTTCTGCTCCCTGAACATCGTAGATTAGATATATATGGTGTGTGCTAGGAGAGTCAAGATGACAACAATTTGTTCGGAGAGTCAAGTTGACAACAATTTGTTTATCAGGAACAAGCAATTTGTTTGACAATGTTGGGTACATTCCAAGATAGATTTTGTATGAAATGCTATCGAGTGAGCTCAGGAAAGGGGATAACAAGTAAAATATAACAGAGCATTCTTTCAACCCTCCAAAAATACTGCTCAGTCCCTTTCATTGAACTGCAAGCGTTCAGAGGAAAATGTTCAGGCGTGGTTTGGTTTGTAGCTACAATTTGCAATGTCTTAGCCAATGGAATAAGATAATCAACATAAATTTTTTAATTAGGGCATGTTTAAATTTGACCAGGTCTAAGATTTGTCGACGTATGTACGAGCTTAATTAGCTATCAAGCTAACTTGATGTGTCCGTGCTGCGTTGTGCCTGGGCTGTAGCAGAGCAATTGTTGAAGTTCACTGCGTGATAGTAGCATGATCATTGTTTCGTTATGAGAAAAACAAACAAACATTATTACCAAATATCCGTTTCATTTAAAGTAGTTCATGAAATATGCTTATTTTTAAAAGGAAAAAGTCCAGTTTACTCCCCTGAACTATCAGAAAAGTCTGGTTTACCCCCTGAACTACAAAACCGGTTATTTAACCCCCTGAATTTGTCAAATCCGGTCAAATAACCCCCCGTAGCGGTTTGGAGCGGTGGTTTTGCTGACGTGGCCGATTTTTGACACGTGGACATCCAAATCAACCGCCACAGTCGCCTCACCCTCACCCTCTCTCTCTTCCACTCGTCCAAATCAGCAGCCACTATTTCTTCTCTAGCTCTTTCTCTTCCCCTCACCCTCTCTCTCTCTTCCTCACCTCGCAAGATAACCACCGGTTTTAGAAGTGCGAGGGTGGCGATTGCTGTGGGCGCGGAGACGGTTCCTCCGGTGTCTTTGTCGGTGGCGAAGTTTAGGATCTCGCCGACTCGGCTTGAAGAAAGGCGGGGCCGCCACGAGGCGTTGGACGCGAACCGAGAAGTTGAGCTCCCCCTGAAGGGTCCTCGTGAGCTGGTGTCTTTGGAAGCCGCTGCTGGCGGTGGCGATCGCCGGAGGTGGCGGCGGCGGGCGTGTACCGGAGGGCGGGTTCTCCGTGAGCGTCTTTGTGCTCCGTTCTCGGTGGTGGATCTGCGGTGGTGGCGGTTTGAGACGGAGATCTCGGCGGACGGCGAGATGGACTCTTAATATCCATGACCGGTCGCCGACGAGCGAGCACGGACGGGTCCGTTTCGCGTCTCTCGGCGGCGCAGCGCCAGACGACCAATGCCCCGGCGAGGTTGAAGAGGAACGGATCGTGGCCAAGCTTACGGTTCGAAGATGACCTCGGTGGAGCCGAGCTCGAGGACGCCGCGTCGACGGGAAGCGGTACCATGGCGCGGAAGCGAAGGTGTAGGGTTGGCGAAGCGTTGCGCAAAGCGCGTGGAGAGGCGGTGACGATCCAGTGGGGTGGCCGACGAAGAGCGGTTCTCTTGCGAGGGGGTGAGGGGAAGAGAGAGAGAGAAAGGGTGAAGGGAAGAGAAAGAGCTGGAGAAGAAATAGTGGTTGCTGATTTGGATGAGGAGAAGAGAGAGAGGGTGAGGGTGAGGCAACTATGGCGGCTGATTTGGATGTCCACGTGTCAAAAATTGGCCACGTCAGCAAAACCATCACTCCAAACCGCTACGGGGGGTTATTTGACCGGATTTGACAAATTCAGGGGTTAAATAACCGGTTTTGTAGTTCAGGAGGTAAACCAGACTTTTCTGATAGTTCAGGGGAGTAAACCGGACTTTTTCCTTTTTAAAATGCATCACAAAATTCCAAATGGACTCAGCTCTAAAGCCCTTTCCACTGAAAAGATCTGTCAGCTGGAGATGGCTTGTGGACTTGGACTTGGACTTGAATAAGTTTTCAAGACCATGTGAGATGATTCCATCCATGTATCTTTCAGGGCTCTACCAAAACGGCAGGAGTATACAGCCCCACTTTTCTCTCAAGTAGGCATGCCACAGAAGGCTCCGAAGCACCTTAATGAGATGATTTCTTCCGACGTGTATCTCATCTGAACGGGTGTTGGATGAAGATGCAAAAGTCATCAGCGAACAAAGGGGAAACTGTAAGTCCGCCAACTTGATTTTGTTACTCTTGTCAAAATCTTGGTCAGTTCATCGCAAATAGTTGAATTCACAAAATGGAATCATGCCAGCATCAAACAATTATTATCTATCAACATTCTATCCGAACTGCACCGCTCTGCGTCGAAATGAACTTGGGCTTCCTGATCACCTGCTCCAAGCACTGGATGATATCCCCTACCTGGAAATCATCACATTCCTGAATCACTAATCCACAGTCATTACCCTTGTCGACTGTTTCAGCATCCTGCTTCTCCCGCTTCAGAGAAGTACATGGACCCTCAAAAACAACCTCTCCGCTCCTCAACAGTCTCATGGTTCCAGATCTGCTAAAGCAGCCATCAGTTATCCGGCAGCCGGCAATCTTGATGTCTGCCCCTTTCGACTTGCTACGCCCTTTCAGCTCAAATATGTTCAGAACCTCAGCCTCCCCTGAAATCTGGGTTTCAGCTGTGCCTGGTGCCTTCTCCACAATAACCCTTCCCATTTCCTCAAGGAGATGATAAATCACCTTGTGCAGCAAAATCTAAAGAGCAAACATTATCAAGTCAGCTAAACTCACTTTCCAAGTTTTGCAAAAAAAAGATCAACCTATACATTCAGAATCTAACATATGCATTATATACTTGGGAATGTATTGAATGAGAACTAGCCTTAAAAATAGGATAAAGATCTAACAACCTTAGTCATTGTATTGAATGTAGATGGCTTACAACAAATACCAAAAGCCGCCGACACTTCTAAAAAACATCCCCACCTGGCACTTAAACCTCCCACCTTATAGTGACATCGCAATCTGCCTTCATCTAAACCATTCAAAATTGATCTAGTGGTTGAGATTTTAGTTCTCATTACCCTATTTTAAAAGCTATTTCCTACCTGACAAGCTCCTTATACTTGAATTTAAATCTGCCGATTTCATTGCCAAATTCAACCCAGACGATTCAATGATAGTCCATATCCTCAATTCCTCAATAGACACTAGAGTTGAATTATCTTAAGATAGTCCTCCCGAATAATTCCCATAACATCTCCCAATGTCTACACAATGTAAAGGTAAACTAGAAACCATGGAAAGAGAAAAGCATTACGTGCAATAAGTTCTAACCTCTCTGCACGTAACCAGAAAGGCGTATTTACTTGTGACACTGACCACCCAAAAATGACATTGAAAATCACCACGGGTCTTCAAGGAAAAGAACTAGATATCTTCCAAAGATGTATAATTAATCATCAGCAGGACAGACTTACAGCAATAATAAACATGGTACCTTTATGTTGGCTTGTGTTGCTGCTAGAGTGATCGCACTTGGTGGATTGCGAATGTTGAAACCAACTATATATGCTCGGCATGCTTGTGCCAGATCAATGTCATGTTGACTTACTGGGCCGACACCAACATGAACAATATTCACAAACACCTATAAAAGGAAGATAATATAGGCATGAACATGAATTTAACAGAAAAAATGGCATACAACAAATAGAATATATATATCATCCCCAGCCATTGGATCACAGCTATATGGTCTAAAAAGGCAGCATCACAGCTATAAGCAGTTAAGCAGTGCTCGACACTATTTCATGCGGTCAGATTTTGTGAGACTATCTCCACAAGTAAAAACAAGGCATCAAATGTGCATGAGAAAATACCTGTGGACTATTAAGACTTCTTAAGGCATCTGTAACTGCTTGAACACTGCCTTGTACATCAGCTTTGACAATAATGGGCATCTCAACTCTTTCAGGAGTCTCTTCTGCAATTTCTGCCTCCTCTGTCATGTCTTCATCAATCTTTCGAAGCCTATCTTTCTCCTGCTTCTTCTTCCGCCCTTGACTAAGCATTCTTGCCCTTTCCTCAGAGTCAACAACCACAACATCATCCCCAGCCATTGGAAGGCCCCTTAGCCCCTCAATCTCAACAGGCATTGCGGGTTTTGCGGATTGTGTTATTTTCCCTGCTGTGTCTCTAAGAGATCTAACTCTTCCCCACTCTGCTCCCACAACAATGTGTTGCCCACTGACTAATGTGCCAGACTTGACTAAAGCTGTTGCCAGTGGTCCCCTGCCCCTGTCCACCCTTGCCTCCACCACAAAGGCTTGAGCAGGCCCATCTATTTTGGCTTTCAAGTCCATCATCTTAGCCTGAAGGAGCAAAGCCTCTTCCAATTTATCCAAGCCAAGTTTTGCTAATGCGGAAATTTCAACAACCTGTACATCACCACCCATATCCTCTAAAAGCAAACCTTCAGAACCAAGCTGAATTCTGACCCTCTCAGGATCAGCTCCAGATTTATCGCATTTGTTTATGGCAACTACAATGGGAACATTTGCTGCTTTTGCATGCGACATAGCTTCTAGTGTTTGAGGCATCACACCATCGTCTGCTGCAACCACAAGGACTACAATATCTGTGACAGCAGCACCTCTAGCCCGCATAGCACTAAAGGCAGCATGCCCTGGTGTATCAAGAAATGTGATAGAGGCTCCTGATGGCATCTCAACAACAAAGGCACCTATATGCTGAGTGATCCCACCAGCTTCCTTGGCTGCAACAGATGTTTGACGTAGGGAATCCAGAAGCGATGTTTTACCATGATCAACATGGCCCATGACCGTTACAACAGCAGGCCGTGGTTCAACTGAGCCTTCACCAACGTGCATTCTTCTGATATTAACACCAAGTTCCTGTTGAACAAGCATGAAACATATCGACTCATATCATAAGAAGCAGAAGTTTCCTTGAAGCTGCTTGAATATTTCATGATACAAAACTTAGGTGTAAATTGGAGACAATAGGAAATAATAAGCATTGATATCTACCTAGAGCCTCAAAATGTATGTTTGCTCCAATAAAATGTTATCAAACTAGTAATATTCCGCTTTTAATTTTGTCACCATCGAATCGGTACAATATTCATGGGCACAAAATAAGCTCAGCAAATATTATGAACAGAAGTGGAAATCCATCACTGGACACAAGTGGATGAGAAATTAAAAATGTGACAGGTGCATTAGTAAAATCTCAAAATAGTCATACATCCATGTATGTAAAAACAAAAAAATTGCATGTTGATTGGGAACTACATGCAAACAACCTTTGTAAAGAACCTCTTTTCTAGTGTAAGAATTACAAGTTTACAGCTCTTGCAGATTGATTAAGTAAGATGGAAGCAAATAAGGGCATAATCAGCGGTACTGGCTAATAGTTCACGTTTGCAAAAAGAACCTAGTTTCCAGAAGTTTCGTAGTAAAGGCATGAAAAAGATAGCAGCATTTGAAATGATAAAAGAATAATTCTTGAGCACAAGCATATCACAACTTGCAACAAAATCATTTTGCTAGATGAGGTCAAAAGTAACATCTAGAACAAATCTAGCTATCATCACATTGAGACATTGAGTTATAGACTCACAAGAGTCAAGACATAACAAAAAAAAAAAAGAAATGAAAACATGCTGGTGTAACTGGTTTCTAGTATTATTCAGAGTTTCAGATAACTAGATGGAAGGAGGAACATCAAGCTATGTAGAAATCCCAAAAGGAACACCATTAATACATACCATAGCAACTAACTCAGCAAGATCAACGCCGATGGAGTCGAACTCTGATTCAACCTTCTCACCAAGATCTGCAAGTATTCCTTGAAGTGCACTGATAGATGCACCGGTTCGTTTAGAGAGGTCAAGCAATGTCATCCCATCAAAAATTTCAACAGTTTTATCTGGTGATGATTTGACATCTAACTTCAGTTTTGGTGCAACATATGGTGCTTCTACAGGAGGTTGAGTTCTATTTTCTCTCCTCACTCGCTTCTCCTTTTGAGGTGCTTTTAACCCTGCAACTTCCTCCCTTTTCCGACTCCATGCTAACATATATACACCTGCATGAAAATTCCTATAAAGGAAACAGTATTGTCACCTAATCTATAAAACCTAAAATCCACATCAAATAGTAATATACTAATATTAACATCCCCACCAAAATAAGACCCAAAACTTAAAGACTACAAAATCATACAACATGAATGGTTTCGAAAGATGAGAAAACAAGGATAAGAATAGGATGAGAGGATGATAACAATAAAGAACCTAGTGAGTGTATTTCGCAAGAAAGGTCAAATAATATGAGAAGTACATTGTTTTCCATGCAAAAGTTGCAACATCATTAGAGAAATACAGGAAATTAACAACGATGTAAAAGTCAATTTCTCCAGATAAAATAAGATTCAGATTCCTGTGTGATCTAACACTCAAAAATTCAAATAATATATTGGATGTCTCAAGTAGGTCTCATATATTTGCAGAATATGTAGATGTAATTAGAGTATTAAAGTACTGAAACCACCAAAATAACAGGAACACATAGATAAAGATACCTAAAAGTGTAGTGTTTAAACGTCGTACAATTAGCAGCACCATTGGTTCCATCGCTATGAAAGAACTCTGCATTTAGGAAGTTAAAACAAATGTAACTCCAATATAGCACCTTACGAGGGATCCAATGTGTTACACTAAACTCAACAATAAAGCATGCTTAGAACCTCCGTACTTAAAACAAATTATATTTCCCCATGTAGCTTACAAAATACTCTTAATCTATACAAGATCATACACAGGACACTAACAGAGTTGATCACCTAGTAACTTTCAGGATACCAATGACAATGCTGAAGAAGTATCCATGTTAATGCCATGATGAGTATACCCCTTTGTGTTTCAAAGGATTTTATTTGAATTGATGCTATTTGGCTCCACATAGTATAGTGGCCCTATCATCTCTAATTCCTGGCTCCGCCACTGGAAATAACATTGCTAAAGCTAACTTGCCGAAAGAATCTGTTGGACAAATCACATGTTAAAATGAATTGATGTGATTGCCGTATGACAAGAACTAACTTACGTGCCGGTTTTCCAAATGTTCCACTGGAAAAATGCTTTGTTCCGCCATGATCTGTGCGGAAAGCCAAATTCACAAGGCCCGTGCGAAAATCCTGCAATACGCAGATGTTACTGTACCTATAAAAGTTGCTACGGAATGACAAAAGAAAAATGCAGAATATGTCTTCGATTCTTAATTCCGTGTTGCTGATTTAACGCAGAAACAACATATTTGTTTAAGCTCTACGAACCGAAAAATGCATGATAATTCAAAAAAAAGAAAAGTCTTCGGATGTTAGGTGTTGGGTTCACCATGCCCCCCCGGGGGCGGGCGGCCGGGGGGGCTCCTCGACGCCCAAACCCCCCTCCCCCAGAGAATTCCCTTCCACCAACCATGGCTGGGTAGCACCAGGAGGCAGGCTGGACCGCCAGCGGCGGCGATGGCGATGGCGCCGCCGGCCCAGGGTATGGCAAAGGGCGGTGGCGACAAGGAGACGAGTTAGGTTGTGAGGGGATGTGGGGCGGGGCGGAGGAGGTGGTCGCCGGGGAGAGACGATGGGGGAGGAGAGAGGCGAACGGCGGTGTTGGGGAAGATGTTCGCTCCACAGAGCGACCCAAAAAGGAAAAGCCCTACCTTTCTTCGCAGAATCCGCCACACCATTATCGTGCTCCGCCGGCGGCGCCTCTGCCTCGTCCCCGACGAGACTGAGCTTGAGGGGCTTTAGATTCTGGCGCGCGACAGTCGTGCTAACCACGAGGACACGGGAGGAGGAGAGAAGTAGGCGAGACCCTAGGCTGGAGATGGGGGTGAGAGGCCGCTCGCCGTGGGGTCACCAGCGACGACGGCGAGGACGACCGGCGGCTAGGGTTGCGTTCCCTTCGGGAGGAGAACAGGGTATAGGGAGAGCCGGAGAGGAAGAGGGTTCGGAGAGGACGTCCGGATCTTCTGAGTCCTAAGAATGGATGTATTTGATCGTGTGGCCATGTAGAGGGTGGCTAACTCGTGAGAAAACAACATATACAAAATAAGAAATCAATCAATCTATCTATATCTCTGCTACTTAAATATTGGAGTTGATGATGGTACATCCTCCTTCCATCTTTTGCTTCCGTCGGATCGAACTTCGGTCACCGACGACCCAAATCATCCGCGCGCAACCCCTAGCTTTTTCATGCTCCCACGCCCACGCCTGTGTCCCAGCTCAGTCTCGCGCTGCCCTCTCCCTCTCGCCTCTCTCTCCCCAATCCCCACATGCGCGGCCCTCTCCTCTTTCTCACGCTCCTCACCTGCTGTCCGCCACGGCGCTCGCGCACGGCCCCACTTGTGTCGCCCGGCCGCTCTCACTGCTCTTCCTCCTCACTCGCCGACACTCGCTTGCCCTTCCGCCTCCCCACTCATGACGCTTCTTCTCCGCCAAGACCGCCTAGGCATGCCACGGTTCTGGGACGCGAAGGAAGACCAGATTCGGCGCCGCGAGCTCGAGATAGCCAGATCTGGCGCCGACGAGCTCGGGATCCCAGATCGACCAGCGGATGTGCGGCCGGTGGGGTTCATTGTCGCCAGCTCTTCTTTCTCCGACACGCCATCGATTCACGCGCCGATTCAGACGCCACCCTTCACATTAACCAAGACGTGGCTAGGCGCCATCGCTTGGTTCACTTGTAACCACCCTCATCACATCTCTCCCACCCCACGTTGTTGCATGCTCACCAACCGCCAAGCTATCGCTGTCACCTCCTAAGAACCGCCCACCCTGCACTTCCCACCCACCCGCCCATGTTGCCATGTTGGTTGCAATCAAGGAACCGTGTGTCTTGTGGCGGTTGCCTCCTTCCAACATACAAAAGGTTGCTCCTCTTCCACATGACCTTCTCCTGACTTGCTTTTCCCTTTCTCCACACAAAAAAAACGGTAAATAATTCGCTTGGCTCCTCTACCTTTCTCTCAGCTGGGGTGAGCCGCCGCCGCCATCTTCAGAGCTTGCCGTCAAGTACTCCTTCGTCGCCGCTCCTCCTCTTCGTCTCTCATCGCGCCCCGTGAGTTTTGGCATATTCCCCTCCTCCTCCGCCGCGTTTGTGTGATTTTGTTTTTTATGGATCAGTGAAACAATGTAGAGGTGTTGTATCTGTAAATAGGGAGAAGTGCCAACTTGATCCTTAAACTTCAATGTGTAGTACAAAAATTTACATTTTCAACTTCTTGAATGAGAGAATAACCCCTTTGATTCTGGTTTGATTATAAATTTTGTTACCTGTTAATCATTTGGATGAAAGTGTAGTTGCATGTTTGTGATGTAATGAATTGGCTTATGCTTACTGCATTGCTATCCATGAATTGGCTTATGCTTACCTGTCCCCTTTGATTCTTAGCTTGTGCTAACTACATTGCTATTTGTGATGTAATGAATGGGCTATTGTTCACATGCTAATGTGTTTTTACTATTAATTCATGACCAATCTTTTCTGTTTCCTTTGTAGGCATTCTCTGGTCATTCCAAAAGGCCATTTTCCATCACTACAAGCAACACCATCATCTGTAAGTTTTGGCATATTCCCCTAAATTTGTTGCAAACTACCTTTGCTTGGGTGTTGTAAGTTGCTCTTTTATGTTAGGTGAGAACAAGACAATCAGTTTTTAATGCTTGAAATTTTATGGTGTTGTGAAATGATCTGTTCTCTTTGTTGATTAGGCATTTGACTGAGTAGGTTTGCTATTCAGCATAATCAGCCCCTACTGTCTGAATAAACAAGAACGTACTTGATCTTATGTGGTCATTTAGATTTAGGTTATTTAAGTGAAATTCTATGGTCTAGGCAAGCTGATACATTATTGTTATGGGTTTTAACTTTCGGTGATTTTTTGCTGTATTCTTTGTTTCACTGCTGTTGATTCTCATAGTGAGATATCACTTATTTTGCAGCCGTGCCTTCCAGAGGTTTGCTGTGAAGACCAACAGGACTCATTGTGCTGATAACCAGCCAAATTGTTTCTTTCATTTGGAGTAGATGCTGGATTACAACGTGCTTGGAGGAAAGTGCAACTGTGGGCGTTCTGTGATAGATAGCTACAAGATATTGAAGGGTGTAGATGTTTTGAGCAAGGAGGAGACATTTCTTGCCTGCACCCTTGGTTGGTGCATTGAATGGGTAACACTTTCTCCCTGTTGTTTTGGAGGTTTTTTTTTTAATATAATAGCTGAAAATCTCTGCTAAGTTGGCGCCATTGATGGTTCTTGATCATTTTGCAACTTCAGGCTTATTTTCTTGTGCTTGACGATATCATGGACAACTACCAGACCGCGACATGGCGGCCTTTTGTGGTTTAGGGTACCTCGTGTCGGTTAATAAGCAACTATCCTTTCTATCTACCAAATTATTTATATATGCTCCATGTTCGATTTGTTCTCCCAAGAGAAGTGATTTAAATTGGTTACTTATTGACTTTCCGCAGTTGTTTTAACTCTTTTCCCCCCCGATAACATGCAATTGTTTTTGTGTTTTTACTTGTAACCTATGAAACCAATTACTGCCTTTTGTTGTGCAATAGGTTGGCCTCATTGTCTTTAAACGATGGGATTATCCTTCGACCATATTTCACTTAATCCTTCAAATACCACTTCAAAGGAAAGCCTTATTATGTTGATCTCGTTGATTTTATGCCACAGTGCATGTCTCTCCAGACTTGAACATTTTTAGATGGATAACAGTCACCAGAAATTTGAAGAGCACTAAAGAGGAATTCGAGCGAGTTTTAAGGGTTCAATCTAGCTCTTGGGAGAAGATCTTTGAGAGCCCTGCTTTACTGGCTCCTACTTGGGGTGACTATTACGATTCCTCTGTCAAGTGTAAGCTAGGCACAATTACTGGACTTAAGTCCTTACCAAGCATGGTTAATAGGATTATTAATCATACCTTTTACCCCAAGAGTGGTAATTTTGATGCAGTCAGGGGATATGCTTGGAACATTATTGATCATATTATGAAGGGGATAAAATTTGATGTTATGGATGTGATTCTCCAGGGCATAGTCTCTTCCAAAAATGATAGAATTAAAAGGATTTACTATGCTCCATACATCATGGCCTTGATTATGAAGAAAATGGAATATCGTTGTGGTTTGGGATCAATTCATAAGTCCTACAAGCCTCGAGATGGTATTCCTCCCAGTCGTAGTGGTGTTGAGGTTGAAACTAATGAAGCCCCCGCTGTTGCTGCTGCTCCTGCTGAAGGTGCTCTTGCACAAGTTCTTCAAAATCAGCAGCTGATTCTTAACACATTGCAAGAAATGAAGGCACAACAAGTTGAGACTCGCAGCAGGCTACTTGAAATGGAGGCAACTCAAAATGATTTTTTGATGAGACTCATAACAGGATGTCTGCCATGATAGAGAGTATTTTTGACTTGGAGCGGCCGAGGACTCCTCGGTGCACACTCGTCGTCCTCCTCCACCCTCTAGGGCCTCTGCTTCACCTCTTTGTCCCTCCCTTGGCCCCGATTCTGATGCTAGAATCTTGGCTCCTCGGCACCGGCCTCTGAGTCGGCTGCTCAGATCCGCACCTATTGATTCAGCATCTCAGGATCCGGCACCAGTTCCTCCTCCAGATTAGGCCACAGCTTCTCAGGACTCCGCTCCTCTAGCTCCAGTTCCAGAGCCTCAGGATCCAACTCCAGCTCCAGCTGAGGACCCGGTTTCTCAGGACCTTGCTTCGCAAGACCCAGCTGTCTAACGTGTTTTTGGTACTTTGATGCCAAAGGGGGAGAAGTGAGAAGACGTGAGAAGGCATAGTTTTAGGGGGAGAAAGTCTTTTGCTATTGCTACTATTACCATATATGGGCTTATATGTGTTTTGTAATTATCTATTGGACCTATGTGCTTGTAATAGCTTAAATCTATGCTTACGTTATAACTTGTTGGATGATGTTTATGCTTATTATCTTAAAATGCAATCTTAATTATTGTCATATCTTAATATTGCATTTTCCCTCAAGTTCATATATGCAAAAGAGACTCCGCCAAAAGTTTCACAAAATCTCCTCATGTGCTTGCAAATTTTCTACCATTTATATGCACATGTTTAGGGGGAGCCTTCTTTAAATTGGATTTAACAAGAAAATAACTCTCAATATTCATTTGTGCTCATTGCAAGAATTATTTTATTTGTTAAAGTCATCAAAAGAATATACACTTATAGTATATTCAAAACAATCTTTCTCACATATTAATTGTGTTGTCATCAATTACCAAAAAGGGGGAGATTGAAATCATCTAGGCCCTAAAAATTGTTTTGGTAATTAATGATAAAATGTGAATATGGGATTAACGTGTTTATTGAGTATTTACAAGGTTGAATCCCATTGGTGAACTTGTTGACGCAAAGATGCATGCTAAAGGACAATATGGAGATTTTCATGGCTTAAAGACAAGGTACAAGTAGTCTAAGATCCTTTTGTATTTTACCGGTCTTAGGTGAATTGCTTGGAAGACCAGATTATAGGTTTAATGCCGTACTATTAAAAGGGATCATGACTAGTAGTTTGATAGCATGTTCTTGTGTCATATGGATCAATTTAGGATCATGCATGTGGAGACCCAACCCTAGGGCACCCGAGAGGACCTCCCAGGATCTCCTAGGACGTCCCTTAGGACCTCCCAGGAGGTCCGGTGGCACCTCCCGAGGCTCGGGTAGGATCTGCCCCCGGTAGTACCCATCGAGACCCTGTCAGGACCTCTCTGGATTACCACTGAGGGAAGTGGGAGTCACGGGGAGATCCCCAACTGCCACGGCCAACACAGGAGAGGTCGCAGGACCTGACCTGAGGAGGTCGTGAGGCTTGGGGGATCACTCTGTGATTCCCAGCGTGAACTGAGCTAGTCCCAAGGATCTTAAGCTAGCTCTTCACAGCAAACAAGAATGGTAACATCCACGTCAAAGACTTTATTTACAACATAACAAAAGAGTTGCTTACAAAGGGGTGGCCTTGGGCCAAAAGCAAGCTTACAAAAGAACAAAGACAGAGGTCCATCCACTATACCACAGGCAAAATGGCTGGAGGGCACAACCTACTCGTCCTGGTCCTCCTCTTCTCCGCTGTTGTCTTCTCCTGATAAGATTTTGCATTGAGCAAGAGTGAGCACTACCTTGTGCTCGCAAGTCACACCGTGGGGTAACAAAATGACATGCATACATGGATATACAACAGAGGGCATAATATGGTTGCTTTGCATAAAGCCAAGTTTCTTTCAATTACAATTACTAAGTTCCAAAGCAGGTTTTCACTAGATAAAATTCATTTTCAAACTTGATTTTCAGGTTGGATAGCATTCATCAACAAGTTGGTGAAGGATACCCTCCGTCACAAGGCTCCTCGCCTAAAACCCATGGGATAGAAATCCCAAAACAGGTTATTAAACACTTTTGGAAACCCAAAACCAACTTCTAACTCGAGTGGCACGCCAAGATGTCCATGACCGTGGACACGGCTATTCAATAGATTTACACTCGATCGAGGATGTGCACTTTACCCACACGACATGAGTTCCTCTAGTTTATCCCAAGCATCCGTCGATGCCACCTCTCACTACCAAAGGTAAGAGGTCTAGAGTTCATGACAAAGCCTTTAAAATGCATTGTTCCACCACGCCTCTCCTTGCTAAGGTTTCGCCTCCTTTGGATTGACTCAGATCTGGGCCCCTCTTGCACCAGTGGGAACATAGGTCATAAAAGACCACCGCCATAGAAGACCTCCCACCTCCAACTGGATTAATCATGTGGAAGTTACGCAATTTACTTAGCTAGGTCCCACGCCCATACCGAGACATGTGGTTGCACGGTTTTGGCATAGCCCATCATAGGCCTAGCATTGGCGGCTCAAAGACCGATCCTCAATCGACTTGGGCGACAAACACAAACCCTTGGACCTCCACCTTAGCCAGATAGAGTCAGGTGCATAAACCTTGCACCAACCAAGCAAACCAATTAGCCCAAGTCTAAATCAATTTCCATACTCTTTTGCTTCCCCAAAGAATATTCCATATTCCCATGACAACCCAATGTCATGATCAAAACATTTTAAACCTTATTTGGTCATGAAGGTAAAGATTTCCCAAAATAAGTGCTTTTGGTCTAAGCAATACTAAGCATTTGGTTTTTCAATTGCACTGGTTCACACTAATGCATCAACCAGTTTTGTCTAAGGTGACAACAGATTGAGTTCAATGTCAAGTTGGCCATATGAAGGAATTAGGCATAACTAAGTGTTTAAAGACAAGCATTAAAATATCTTGGTAGAAATAAGCAGGCATTATACTTTGAAAGCAGAACATAAGTAAATTGAAATATTGGGTGCAATATGATCAAGAGTATGACTTGCCTTGCTCCATGTCTTGAGAGTCTTCTTCTTCAATGTTCTCACGCTCCTCGGTGTCCTCACGATCTATACGGAGAAAGGAGACAACTCAAACCAAATTCCAAATAAAGAGCCAAGAGAACTTCAAAAGAAACTCCAAAACTTAATTAATGTAAACAACACATACTCAAAATAGGTTCTTTGGGAGAGGTCTTAACCTACGGAAGAAAGGCCCAATGAGGAAGGTCTTCGCAAAAGACCAGAGAGATGACCTACGCCAAAGACCCCGATGATGACGAGTGCGCAGGATCCAGAGAGGTGATCTCAAGCTGAAGCCATGGAGTTCCAAGGAGAATCCAAAAGAAGAGGTCCTGGAATGGGCATAACCTCTTACGGTGGTGATGAGAACAAGAACGGATCAAGGCACAAGGAGGCTTACCAAAGAACAGGAAGAGGTGACGAGTTGAAGGGAGGTCGAAGGCAATCTGGGCGGTTGAGGTCAACGCCCAAGCTCCCGCCGAGCCTCCAATGGTGATAATAATATGATGAAGAGAAGTCACTGGCGATGTTCTTGGCAACGGCTCTCCAGAAGCCACCGGGTGTGAGCAATAATGTCGAGTGTGTGAAAAAAAGGTGGCAAGGGAGGGCTCCGGGACTAGTTATAGTCAAAGAGAGTGAAAAGACCACTCAATGCGTACATGATTTGGTGAGCATGAAAAATAGGTGAAAGGTACGGGAGTGTCAAAGAAAAATGATAAAAGACATTGTGTAATCGTTACGGAGGAGACTAGAAATGACACCAATAGTGCCATGAATGACCCCATACAATAGAAACAAACCACTTGCTTGGCATTTGCATTTAATGCGACAATACATGCATTAAATGCTCATGGTACTAGTGTGGCGGGAAACATAGAATCGGTAAGCTTTGGCGGTGGGACCACCAAATCTAGAAATAGTTGGGTCAAAGGGGGAGGTTCTGACAGTTGGATCTCCAAAGAGGAGGTCCAACGGCCAAGATTGAGTGCTAACGGGAGGTCCGTGAGGTAAGAGGAGAACCTCACCCGCCACAGAGGTCTAGGGCCGAGGATCAATTCCAACGGGAGGTTCGAGCTGTTAGGATCTCCAAGGAGGTCCTAACGATCGAATCGCTAACGAGGAGAATCGACGGTTAAGATCTCTGGGGAGGTCTTAACGGTCCAGATGTTCAAAGAGGAGGTCTGGCTGTTAAGATCTCAAGGGAAAGGTCTTAACGGTCCAGATTTACAGAGGAGGTCTGGACATGGGGAGGTCCAGACATACATGGAGGAGGTCTACGCGACAAGAGGTTCTAACAACCAAGATCCCATCAAGGAGGTCCTGGCTGAGGATCCTTGCAAAAAGGAGGTCCTGATTGGTAGGATCTCACCAACGGGGAGGTCCTATCAGTTAGGCTCTCATGAAAGGAGGTTCCACGGGCTCGAGGAGGTCTAAAGAAGCTCGAGTTGACGGGGAGGTCTGATCGCTAGGATCTCCACAATGGGAGGTCTGGCGGTGAGGATCTCAACATAGGAGGTCCTAAAGGTTAGGAGGAAATCTTTGGAGGTCGTGGTTCCTAAGATAAGCGAGTAAGGAGATCCAATGGATGGGGAGGTCCAAAGGACTTGAATTCAAAGGAGGCCTAAACATATAGGCACGGTTTAACCAAGAGGAGGTCTAGACCTAAGGAGGAGGTCTCGAACCAAAGAGATTGAACCAACAAAGAGATCCAAAGAGATCTAGCTCAGAGAGAGAGATCTGGACATAAGGGCACGTCCCATTGAGAAAAGGTCTGAGCCCCCAGAGAGGTCTAACTTCAAGGACCTTTGGGAGGTCCAGCCACAGAGAAGGTCTAAACCGAACATAACACAAAAGAGAGGGACTGAGGGGAGAACTGGCCAACATACAGAAGGGTGACAACATGAAACTTAAACCTCTCCAACGAACCAACTATGAATTCTCATCAAAACAAAAATAGTTTTATTTTGTTTTACAATTTTAAAAGGACTTGAAAAATCAGGATGTTACAAACCTACCCCCCTTAAAAGAATCTCGACCCGAGATTCAAACAGGATCAGTAAAGAGGTAGGGGTAATTAGCCTTGAGGTCTTCTTCCTTCTCCCATGTAGCTTCACTTTCTGGATGATGACTCCATTGCACCTTGTAGGATCTGATAATCCGGCTCCTGGTAACCCTTTCTGCAACATCCAGAATTTTAATTGGCTGCTCCACATAGGTAAGGTCTTCTTGAAGATCAAAATTCTCTAGTGATGTGTGGTCTTCTGGCACCCGAAGACATTTCCTTAATTGGGATACATGAAAGACATTGTGCACCGCCGAAAGGGATTCTGGGAGCTCTAATTGATAAGCGACTTCACCAATTCTGTCCATGATCTTGTATGGGCCGACAAACCTTGGCGCAAGCTTTCCTTTAGTCCGAAATCTTCTAACTCCCCTAAGTGGTGTCACTCTAAGGTATACAAAGTCTCCAACCTCAAAGGACAAATCTCTTCGACGGTTATCAGCATAGCTTTTTTGTCGAGACTGAGCCACTTTCAAACACTCCTTTATTAGCTTCACCTTGTCTTCAGCCTCTTTAACTAGGTCTGGCCCATAAAGTTGATGTTCTCCAACCTCATCCCATAGGAGGGGTGTTCTACAAGGTCTACCATATAGAGCTTCGAAAGGGGACATTTGTAAACTAGTTTGATAGCTATTATTGTAAGAAAATTCAGCATAAGGTAAGTTCTTGTCCCAACTCTTCCTAAAATCCAATGCACAAGCCCTGAGCATGTCTTCCAGGATTTGGTTCACTCTCTCAGTTTGCCCATCGGTTTGAGGGTGATAGGCGGTACTAAAATTGAGCTTAGTACCGAGAGCTTCATGTAAGCTTTTCCAAAACCTCGAAGTGAACTGCGACCCTCTGTCTGAAACTATTCTTTTGGGTACCCCATGTAAGCAAACAATTCTTGCCATATACAATTCTGCTAGTTTATCACTCTTATAGGTGGTCTTGACCGGTATAAAATGGGCTACCTTGGTCAACCGGTCAACTACCACCCAGATGGAATCAAAACCCGTTTGGGTGCTAGGCAATCTAGTAATGAAGTCCATGCCTACCTGTTCCCATTTCCATTCAGGGATCGGCAATGGTTGTAACAACCGCTTAGGCCTTTGGTGTTCAAATTTTAACCCTCGACATACATCACACTGAGAGACATATTTGGCAATATCTTGCTTCATGCTAACCCACCAATACCTTTCTTTGAGGTCTTGATACATCTTGGTGCTGCCCGGATGGATAGAATAAGGTGATCCGTGGGCTTCCACCAAGATGAGCTGCTTGATATCTTGATGATTGGGCACACAAATTCTGTTGCCAAACCACACTATCCCTTGTTCATCTATAGAGAAACCTGGGGCCTTACCTCTCCTCATGTTCTTCTTAATTTCTTGGATGTCTTCATCTTCTCCTTGATGTTCTTTAATTTGGTCCGGAATGGTTGGACGCACCACTAAGGTGTTTACACATCCTTGCTTTACAATTTTCAAGTTGAGGTACTTCAACTCTTCATACAGCTTCGGTTGTTGTTCTTGAACCAACAAGGTATTGCAATAACCTTTTTCGGCCAAGGCATCTCGCCACTACATTGGCTTTGCTCGGGTGATAATGAATCCCAAGGTCATAATCTTTAATTAATTCCAACCATCTCCTTTGTCTCAAATTGAGCTCGTTGTGTAAAGATGTATTTCAAACTTTTGTGGTCTGTGTATATCTCACAGCGATTACCAATAAGGTAGTGACGCTAGATTTTCAAAGCATGCACAATAGCTGCCAACTCTAGATCATATGTTGGGTAGTTCTCTTCATGAGGTCTCAACTGTCGAGATGCATATGCCACTACCCTTCCATCTTGCATTAGCACACATCCAAGACCTTGATGGGATGCATCACAAAATACCTCAAAGTCTCTATGGATGTCTAGCAAGACTAGGACTGGGTCTGTGACAAGCCTTTTCTTCAATTCCTGAAAGCTTTGCTCACAGGCTTTGGTCCATTCAAATTTCTTCTCCTTTTTCAAGAGCTGGGTGAGAGGTCTAGCAACCTTGGAAAAACCTTCAATAAATCTTCTATAATAGCCGACTAGACCAAGAAAACTTCTCACTTGATCCACTGCCTTGGGGGTCTCCAATCTAGCATGACTTCCACTTTTGAAGAGTCTATACCACTCCTTGGCGAAATGATGTGGCCAAGAAAGGCTACTTGCTTTAACCAGAATTCACACTTGCTAAACTTAGCGAGAGTCGCTGCTCTCTAAGTCTTCCCAAAACAGCCGAGATGGTCTTCATGTTCTTTTTTTCATTCTTGGAGTAGACAAGGATGTCATCAATAAACACCACCACAAACTTGTCTAGGAAGTCCATGAATACTTTGTTCATCATACTCATGAAATAGGTGGTGCATTTGTCAATCCAAATGACATCACAAGGAACTCATATAGTCCATACCTTGTGGTAAAGGCGGCTTTGGGAATGTCTTCATCCTAATCTTCAATTGATGATACCTGCATCTTAGGTCAATTTTAGAGAACACACTTGCTCCTTTTAGTTGATCAAAGAGGTCATCTATCCTGGCAGAGGATATTTGTTTTTAATGGTGACCTCATTGAGTGATCTATAGTCTACACACATCCTCGTGCTATTGTCTTTCTTTTTTGACAAATAGCACAGTGCTCCCATAGTGAAGAACTTGGTCTAATAAATCCTTTGTTCTTCGTTCTTTGATCTGCTTTTTAACTCTACCAATTCATTCACAGCATCCTATAAGGCCTTTTTGAGATGGGTGCAGTTCCGAGGACTAAGTCAATTAGGAATGATATATCCCTATCTGGTGGCATACCAGGTAGCTCTTCAGGGAACACATCTAAATACTCACTGACCACTGGGAGGTCTTCCATCTTCACTTCTTTCACACTAGTCAGAATAGGTTTTGTTTTAGGGGAGGTCTTGGACTTATATTCCACTTGTACTCCCTGGTCATTTATAAGTGATATGGACTGGGTGGCACAATCTATTCAGATTTCTATTCTTGGCTAACCAATCCATTCCAAGAATCACATCCGCACCTTGAGATTGCGTAACTATTAAATCGCTTGGAAAGGTACTCGTAAATCTCTAAGGTAAGGTTTGGGCAGAGGGTATTAGTCCTCATATCCAGTTCCCGAGCATGAATTATCATAGGGTTAACTAGAGGATTATAGATAACCCATACTTCCCACAAACTTGCTTGAAACAAAAGAATGGGAAGCTCCCGAATCAAATAAAACCAATCTTTGGTATGGAGTTGACAAGGAACATACCCAGTACTACATCGGGTGCTGCTTGAGCTTCTTCAGCCGTGACATGAGTGACCCGGCCTTTTGTGAGATGCGTTTTTGGCTTCACACTTGAGGCGCTGCCCTGTGCTGAGACACCTTGACCAGATCGAGTCAAGGTGTGTTTGTCGCTTCTTTGGGCACCTACTAGCATAGTGCCCCACCTCATTACAAAAGAAACAAGTCACTCCAGCAGTAAAGGTCGTGGAGGACTTCTTTTGGAACTGACTTCCAGAGGAGGCCTTATGATGGCTTGATTTGCTTGAGTGTTTGCACAGCCGAGGTCTTTGCGAAGAGGTCCGAGAGACCTTATGATGGGAGGACCGAGGTGGGAGGTCTTAGACTTAGGAAAACCTCCGAGCCAAACCTCTGTGCCGACTTCTTCCTTTTTCGGCCTTCCATCTCGTTGAGCTTACTTTCTGCCGAATGGCCTTGCTTACAAGTTGATGAAAATCGAATGCTCTTGAGAAACAAGGTGGACTGAAATTTCATCATTAAGCCCTTCCAAAAGTGTTCTTGCTTACTTTCATCCGTGGCAACATCTCCTAGGGCATATCTTGCCAACTGATTAAATTTATGCAAATACTCATTCACACCCGGTTGCCTTGTTTTAAAGTGCGAATTCATCCTTTTAAAGACATCACACCGTGAGGGAATATGGGCACGACAAAACACTTCAAGATAAACTCATCCCATGTGATGGCTCGGGCATCAAGATGAGATTGACTAAAGTTATCCCACCACTCGAGATGTTTGGTCCACTAAGTCGGTGAGAAGCAAAAGAACTCTCTCATGATCTCATGCATTGCACCATGTCCAATTTCTTGCCCACGCCCCGAGCCAATCATCGCCTTCTATTGGCTCAAGGTCAGCTGAAAATGTTGGAGGGCGCAGCCTCATAAACTCTGCAATGTTGGACCTTGGAGGGGGTGGAACTTGAGCTTGAGGCTGGGCTACTGCTGCGGCTTGCAAAGACTGAGTGTTGGCAATGGATTGAGACAGCAAGCTTATAAGCTGAGCTTGATTGGCCATTACTTGGGCCCAACTAAGACCATCAACTGGAGGAGGTGGCGGCTGTGAGGTTGGGTCCCGCTTTGACGCCCTCGACACCTCTATTTTGGTTACTCCACAAAGCTGGGTTCTCAGGTTCTCCTGCAGCCTTGTCTATTTTGGTTGCTTGAACTTCCACTACCATTCCTGGTGGTCACCATTTTGCTAGACTCCAGAGTCTGAGGAAAGAAAAGCAAAGGCTAAGTAAGACTAACCCAAACAACCAACTCAATAAGGAGATCCAATGCAAGGAAAACAGCAGAAAGAACTTTTTCAGAAACTATAGTAATAGAGCATCGTTCTACTCGTTTCTTACCATTTTGAGGGAGTCTTTAAGCACCAAGCCTAACCCGAAAGACCTCTAGTAGAATTTTTCAAAGGTAAGGAGGTCCATTTGGTATTGCAAATCAATGTAAAGAAAGAGACCAGATAAGATCTGAATTAGGGTACGGATGAGTACCATTAATGAGGTAAGAGTAGAGAGATGACCCAGGTAAGAAAGAACATTTTATTCTTTTTGTTTTTATAAAATAAGCTTTGAAGTTCTATGGCAATTCTATTAGGTTGCGACCTGCAGTCAAATGGCTCTGATACCACTCTTGTGGAGACCCAACCCTAGGGCACCCGAGAGGACCTCCCAGGATCTCCTAGGACGTCCCTTAGGACCTCCTAGGAGGTCCGGTGGCACCTCCCGAGGCTCGGGTAGGATCTGCCCCCGGTAGTACCCATCGAGACTGTAACGTCCCGTTTTTCCGGAGTTTTAAAAATTAAAAATAACCATTTGGTTTTGGTGAGGGTTTAAAGCTTAACCTGAGTTTTCAAAAGAAGCTTTAATTGACTAATCTAAACTTGAACTAAATCTGTTCGGTTCCCTTTGGGAGTTTGTTGGTGTGTTCCTTTCCTCCCTCTTGTGCTTTGTGTGCCTTTGGGTTTGGCTTCTCCTTCCAGACCTCTTTTGTGTGCAGGTGCCCTTCTCTTTCTTTCTCTCCTTGTCGGCCAGGCTCCTTTGGGTTTAGACATTTCAGTTTGTGTTTCAACCCCTCGATCCTTGGACCTTTTCCTTGTGCCTATCCTGTAGTCCAGACCTCCTTTTTGTTGGTTTGAATCTCTTTGTGTCGGACCTCCTCTCGGCCTAAACCTTTCTCTGTCTAGACCTCCTTTTATCTAGACTCCTTTCCCTATCTTGGCCTCCCCGTGGACCTCTCAACATTCTTTGGCAACCCCTGTGTTCATTGGGGCATCCCTAAGTCCCTCTGGACTTCCCCATGCCCGCATGGACCTCTTTGTATCCTTGTGGAACTCCTTCGGACCTCCTCTGCGTCCTTTAGGAACTCCCCTTGCCTATTTGGATCTCCCCTGGGTTCAAACAGACCCCCCCTTGTTGAGATCTGGCCGTTAAGACCTCCTCTCTGGAGATCTTAGCCGCTCAGACCTCCCCCTTGTTGAGATCTGGCCGTTAAGACCTCCTCTCTCGAGATCCTAGCGCTCAGACCTCCCCTTGTTGAGATCTCGCCGTTAAGACCTCCTCTCTGGAGATCTTAGCCTGAGACCTCCCCTTGTTGAGATCTGGCCGTTAAGACCTCCTCTGGAGATCTTAGCCAGACCTCCCCTTGTTGAGATCTCGTTAAGACCTCCTCTCTGGAGATCTTAGCCGCTCAGACCTCCCCCTTGTTGAGATCTGGCCGTTAAGACCTCCTCTCTCGAGATCTTAGCCGCTCAGACCTCCCCTTGTTGAGATCTCGCCGTTAAGACCTCCCTCTCTGGAGATCCTAGCCGCTCGAGACCTCCCCTTGTTGAGATCTGGCCGTTAAGACCTCCTCTCTGGAGATCTTAGCCGCTTTCAGACCTCCCCTTGTTGAGATCTGGGCGTTAAGACCTCTCTCTAGAGATCTTAGCCGCTCGGACCTCCCTTTGAGATCTTGGCCGTTCGAGGTTCTCCTTTTGAGATCTTGGCGCTTGGGACCTCCTTGCCTTTGATCTTGTTGTCGAGGTCCTCTTCTTTGAGATCTCGACCATTAGACCTCCCTTTTGGAGATCTAGCCGTCGGGACCTCCTCCTCGTGCGTATTGTTTGGACCTCCCGTCCATGGGACCTCCGCGTTAGGTGTCTTTTGGACCTTCTGTCCACAGGACCTCCTCTTTTGTGTTTAGACCTTTGTGGTCTAGACCTCCCTGTTGTGTTTGGACCTCCCTTAGGTTCAGACCTCCCTGTTGTGTTTGGACCTCCCTTAGGTTCAGACCTCCCTGTTGTGTTTGGACCTCCTTTGGTTCAGACCTCCCTGTTGTGTTTGGACCTCCCTTAGGTTCAGACCTCCCTGTTGTGTTGGACCTCCTTTAGGTTCAGACCTCCCCTTTTGTGTTTAGACCATTGAGGTCTAAACCTCCCTGTTGTTCTTGGACCTCCTTCTTGGACCTCCTCTTTGGACCGTGGACCATGTCTTTGACTGGTCTGTGCACCTTTTGACTGGCCCCTTGGGCAGTCTTAAGTGCATTTGATGTGGGTTGAGTCACATTAAATGCTGCCAGCTACCTTTGTACTCTTTTCTACTTTTTGTCACATCCCTAGCTTTCTTTATCCTTTTTCGTACCTTGTGGCAGTGTGCCTTTGTCTTGATGCCTTGAATCTGGGCGTCCTTTTGAGGTGCCCTATTCTCCTTTCTCTTTAAATAGGGCACGGGGGCCTCCATTTGCTCCTGTTAGTCATTTCTTCCCCTCCCTCTTTCTCTCGGGTGGAGAAGCTCTCCGGGCTCCTCTGGTTCGGACCTCCTTGAGTCAGAGCCCTTTACTCTTGGACCTCCCTCCGTGGGATTTCCTCCCTCTCGGACCTCCTCCTTCCTTCTTGTTGGACCTCCCCTTACGTGGATCTTTCCTTTCTGTTCTTGCTAGTTCTTTTCGGGTTCCTTTTGAGTGCTTTATTTAGTTGTTTTCTTTGCAGCGTGTAGATTAAAGTGGGTACTAAGGAGCTTGAAGATCCAGCGACCGGTTGAAGCTTCAATGACCCACCATTGAAGGCAAGTCATGGGACCTTTGACCATCTTGATCCCATTTGCAAAAGTATTTTGATTTGTTAAACTTGCATTGCTATTTGTATAAAATGGTTTGGGCTCTAGTTAAATACCCTCTTGGTTTTATGCCTCCTCGTCTATTTGGTAATCCATATGTTGACATGTTACCTTTGACAACCTTAGGATGGTCTTGTTAGTTGGTCTTGTATTGCTATTGCCAACATGGGTATCGTTCTTGCTTAGCCTTGCTCTAGTAGGCGTGGGTCTCCTCATGAATCATCATTATTGCTTAATCTTGACTAATGAATTATGGAACTTTGGTTGGTGCCAGCGATAAGCAACTAGGGTTGAAGCCATAGTTGTGTTGTTTGTGGTCTTGAGACCACTTTAAAATATGTTGTGCCAGGTGGGTGGTCTTTGGCGAGTTGAACCTAAAAATTTGTTTTGCTCGGGCGAGTTGGCGAGGCGAGTAGTGGGTGCTCAAGGGTTGAAGCCATGGAGTCACCTAGGTGATCAAGGGTGGTAGCCATGGAGTCACTGGGTGCCCCAAGTTGTTCTTTGGGGTCACATTTGGGTTGTGGAATGCCTGCTTTGGCGACCATTTAAGGGTGAACCTTGGGAGCCATTGATCTGGGCCAAACCGTGCAACCACATGTCCATTATGGGGTGGACGGGAGTAATAATGGTCTTGTTACGATTCGGTTCCAAGGTAGAGGAGGTGTTGATGGAGCACCATGGCTTAAGAGGGGCCCAGGGTGCTAGGCGCTGCAAGTGGCGAAACCTTAATGTTGGTGGTCGAGTCGAGCGGGACCTTGTAAAGCCGGTGGTAGTCTCCACTTGATTCGCATGTCTAAGGTAGCGTGTGAAATATCAGCGACTACCTCTTGTGGGTAAAGTTGTGCACCTCTGCGAGTGTAAATCCGTTGAATGGCGCGTCCTCGGTTATGGACATGCGGAGATTTGAATGAGGGTAGAATTCTTTTTGTGGAATTGTGTTCCTCTGGGCGTTTTGGTGAGAGGTCATGGCTTGTGCCTCGAAGAGACCTTGGCGGCTCAGAGGGGTCATGGCTGGGCTCACAAAGTGGTCAGGGTGGTCTTGTGGTGCTCTGGAGTGGGTGCTCGAGAGAGGTTTGGGTTGGTGCCTTGGGTGTGAGTGGGTGCTCCTTGTCCCTTTAAAAATCAAATGTACTTATGTATTACGCTTTCTAACTTAAGCTTTGCAATCTATTATGTTATTCTTGTCACTTTGGCTTTCATAAACTAACCATATAGCTCACTTTGTCAAGCCATGCATGATTATTACTTGCATACCTTACCCATGGCTTCTTGAGTACATTCGAGGTACTCATTGGCTTGTGCCTATTTGTTTGATCGCAGAGGTTGGAGTTCAGTGGTCCAGTGCTCTCGGGAGGAGCACCCTTGAAGACCTTCTTAGATGGGTGGCGTCCTCCACTTGGTAGCTTTGTGGGCTGGCGAATGGACCTTGTGTTTTTGTCTTCGCCTCCATTGTGTTGTTGTTCTCGTTTGTTGTTAGCCTTTAGTGGCACCCCTGTACAAACCTTGGCCATAAAGCCACTTGTTAATATATGTGTTATTTTGGTTTGTCTTCTCTTTAAGCTTGTTGTATGGATTTGATTACACAGTGTGGGTTACATGCGAGCTAGCCAATTTGATCTGGGACTAGCTCGGTGCTTGAGCGGGACCTCCGGGAAGTCCCACGGGACTTGGCACAGGAGATCTGTCGGACCTCCTGTGATATCTGTTGAGGTGCTCTGGCGGGTTATTGGCCAAGACCTCCGGGAGGTCTTGATGACCTCTGGGAGGTCTGGTGGTCAAGACCTCCGGGAGGTCTTGAGACCTCTGGGAGGTCGAGGCGGAGACCTCCTCGGGCAGCACCGAGCGGTACTACCGCTCCTCCATGCGGTAGTACCGCAACTCAAAAAAAAAAAAGGTCCTCCCGGACCTTTGCTGTACATCACAGGGTGGGACGTCACAAAGTGGTATCGAGCTCCATCTTGCGTGTAGGGCGTAACCTTTGTTAGCGAGGGCGTTTAGTCTGCATTTCAAAAGCTATTTTCTAAATCAAACCAACTTAAAATTTGATTGGTGGTTCTTTTCTTATCTTGTTCCGATCTGTCCTCAACTTGATTCATTCTTTTCTTCTCTTGAGCTATCCTTTTCTTGGCTTCTTCTTGGGTTCTTGTATCTTACCCTTCCTGGAATCTTTGTTTCTAAGCTCAAAATGACCTCCTCATCTCAGCAATCTTGTTAGGTCTGGCCTTGTTTTAAGTGGACCACCCCTATAGGTTAAGTTTAGTAGTGCTGTCTTTAGGCTACCCTTTTGTTTTTAGCATCGCTTAGCCTAGTGTCTAGGGTCTTTTGTTGAGTTTTCTTGCCTCTTAGTAGCTTTTGGCTACTAGTTCTCTTCGGGTTAACCTACTTTTCCCTACCTAGAATGTTCCATCTATCTTCCTCTGTCTTAACTCACCTTTGGTGCTTTTCCCTCTCACCTTTGTGCTTGCTTTTCTCACCTTTTTAAACCAGAGAAGCTTCTTGCAGATGGTTCAGACCCGGCATTCAGCAAGTCAGAGTGAGCCAGAGGACCCTCCTTTGTCACCACCTCTTCCTCCAAAGAAGACTGGGGCAAAGTTTGGAAGCGGTTTATGGCGGCCCAAGCTCAAATGATGAGTGCCATGATGCAGAACATGAGTCAGATGATGGCCCAACAAAATCAGGCATTCTTGCCCTCCTCGCCTTGGTGAACGAGCAGTCGAGGCGGTGCCGTGCGACCTTCAACTCGAGCTTTTTCCTCGGTCGAAATTGGTGGACTTCTTAAGGACCCGACCTTGACATTCTCTAGCTCCGGAGCCCTTGGATCTTGAGGATTGGCTGCGGTCACAGAGAAAAAGCTTACCATTGCCCGGTCTGGCGACCGTGAAAAGGTTTTGTATGCAACTCACGGCTTGAAGGCTCGCAGCCAGTGGTGGGAGAACTTTTGTGCCGCCCATGCACAGACCACGAGCATCACTTGGTGAGTTTTGAAGCCTTCGCCATTCTCATGTTCGAGATGGGATGGTAGAAATGAAGAAGAACGAGTTTAGCGAGATAAAGCAAGGAAGCTTGTCGATGAAGTGAGTATCTCAACAAATTCACTCGGTATGCACGCTATGCTCCAGAGGATATTGCCACAGATGAAGCCAAGCAGAAGAAGTTCAAGCGAGGACTCAACCCCAGTCTGAAGGTTCAGGTTATTGGCAAAGACTATGCAGATTTTCAGCATCTGGTAAACAAGGCCTTATTGATTGAAGAATCTCGAAGAGAACTTGCAGAGACATTCAAGAGGAAGATGTCACAGCCCAGAGCTTATCAAAGACCTCCCGGCGAACCAAGATGTCCGAACAACACCGATTTTGGGACCTCCGGTGAGTTCGGGACCTCTCTGACGGCGCCCTATCCAGATGCTCGGGAGTTTGATAAACAACCAAGCGACCGGAACACCATGTATTTGAAGGTATCCGGTGCTTCAAGCTGTCGTGATGGGGTCATTTAAGCCAAGCACCGCCCTCAACCCCCTTGATGGAACCAAGCCCTTCCCCAAGCTTCAAGGCAAGCCATCGGACCTCGATTCGCCCGCAAGAAGGCGGTGAATTGTGTTCTTTGTGGAGCAAGCCCAGTGACTCGGGATCTCTTCCCTGGTAAGTCTCGGGTCGGTGTTTTGGTAGTTTGGTTTTGTCTCACTCAAAGAGGAATTCTTTGGAAGAGTGAGTGAAACCCGATCCTGACCCATTCTTTAGTCGGCCGAATCTCGAAATTGAGATTCTCTTTTAAGGGGTGTAGGTTGTAGCGTCCGTTTTTAGGAGTTTTAAAATTAAAAATAACCATTTGGTTTTGGTGAGGGTTTAAAGCTTAACTTTGAGTTTTCAAAAGAAGCTTTAATTGACTAATCTAAACTTGAACTAAATCTGTTCGGTTCCTTTGGGAGTTTGTTGGTGTGTTCCTTTCCTCCCTCTTGTGCTTTGTGTGCCTTTGGGTTTGGCTTCTCCTTCCTAGACCTCTTTTGTGTGCAGGTGCCCTTCTCTTTCTTTCTCTCCTTGTCGGCCCGGGGCTCCTTTGGGTTTAGACAGCTTCAGTTTGTGTTTCAACCCCTCGATCCTTGGACCTTTTCCTTGTGCCTATCCTGTAGTCCAGACCTCCTTTTTGTTGGTTTGAATCTCTTTGTGTCTGGACCTCCCTCTCGGCCTAAACCTTTCTCTGTCTAGACCTCCTTTTATCTAGACTCCTTTCCCTATCTTGGCCTCCTCGTGGACCTCTCAACATTCTTTGGCAACCCCTGTGTTCATTGGGGCATCCCTAAGTCCCTCTGGACTTCCCCATGCCCGCATGGACCTCTTTGTATCCTTGTGGAACTCCTTCGGACCTCCTCTGCGTCCTTTAGGAACTCCCCTTGCCTATTTGGATCTCCCCTGGGTTCAAACAGACCCCCCCCCTTGTTGAGATCTGGCCGTTAAGACCTCCTCTCTGGAGATCCTAGCCGCTCAGACCTCCCCCTTGTTGAGATCTGGCCGTTAAGACCTCCTCTCTGGAGATCTTAGCCTTCAGACCTCCCCTTGTTGAGATCTGGCCGTTAAGACCTCCTCTCGAGATCTTAGCCGCTCAGACCTCCCCTTGTTGAGATCTGGCCGTTAAGACCTCCTCTCTGGAGATCTTAGCGCTCAGACCCCCCTTGTTGAGATCTCGCCGTTAAGACCTCCCTCTCGAGATCTTAGCCGCTCGAGACTCTCCCTTGTTGAGATCTGGCCGTTAAGACCTCTCTCTCGAGATCCTAGCCGCTCAGACCTCCCCTTGTTGAGATCTGGCCGTTAAGACCTCCTCTCTGGAGATCTTAGCCGCTCAGACCTCCCCCTTGTTGAGATCTTGCCGTTAAGACCTCCTCTCTGGAGATCTTAGCCGCTCGAACCTCCCCTTTGAGATCTTGGCCGTTCAGGTTCTCCTTTTGAGATCTTGAGTGCCAGGACCTCACTTTGCCTTTTGATCTTGACCGTCCAGGTCCTCTTCTTTGAGATCTCGACCATTAGACCTCCCTTTTGGAGATCTAACCGTCAGGACCTCCTCCTCGTGCGTATCGTTTGGACCTCCCGTCCATGGGACCTCCGCGTTGGGTGTCTTTTGGACCTTCTGTCCACAGGACCTCCTCTTTTGTGTTTGGACCTTTGTGGTCTAGACCTCCCTGTTGTGTTTGGACCTCGAGACCTCCTGTTGTGTTTGGAGGTTCGAGACCTCCTGTTGTGTTTGGACCTCCTTTGGTTCGAGACCTCCTGTTGTGTTTGGACCTCCCTTAGGTTCAGACCTCCCTGTTGTGTTGGACCTCCTTTAGGTTCAGACCTCCCCTTTTGTGTTTAGACCATTGAGGTCTAAACCTCCCTGTTGTTCTTGGACCTCCTTCTTGGACCTCCTCTTTGGACCGTGGACCATGTCTTTGGTAGTGCAGTGCACCTTTGGTGGCCCCTTGGGCGATCTTAAGTGCATTGATGTGGGTTGAGTCACATTAAATGCTTGCCACTACCTTGTACTCTTTTCTACTTTTGTCACATCCCTAGCTTTCTTTATCCTTTTTCGTACCTTGTGGCGGTGTGCCTTTGTCTTGATGCCTTGAATCTGGGCGTCCCTTTTGAGGTGCCCCTATTCTCCCTTTCTCTTTAAATAGGGCACGGGGGCCTCCATTTGCTCCTGTTCGTCATTTCTTCCCCTCCCTCTTTCTCTCGGGTGGAGAAGCTCTCCGGGCTCTCTGGTTCGGACCTCCTTGAGTCAGAGCCCTTCCTCTTGGACCTCCCTCCGTGGGATTTCCTCCCTCTCGGACCTCCTCCTTCCTTCTTGTTGGACCTCCCTTCGTGGATCTTTCCTTTCTGTTCTTGCTAGTTCTTTTTGGGTTCCTTTTGATTTGCTTTATTTAGTTGTTTTCTTTGCAGCGTGTAGATTCCGTGGGTACTAAGGAGCTTGAAGATCCAATGACCCGGTTGAAGCTTCGTGACCCGCCATTGAAGGCAAGTCATGGGACCTTTGACCATCTTGATCCCATTTGCAAAAGTATTTTGATTTGTTAAACTTGCATTGCTATTTGTATAAAATGGTTTGGGCTCTAGTTAAATACCTCTTGGTTTTATGCCTCCTCGTCTATTTGGTAATCCATATGTTGACATGTTACCTTTGACAACCTTAGGATGGTCTTGTTAGTTGGTCTTGTATTGCTATTGCCAACATGGGTATCGTTCTTGCTTAGCCTTGCTCTAGTAGGCGTGGGTCTCCTCATGAATCATCATTATTGCTTAATCTTGACTAATGAATTATGGAACTTTGGTTGGTGCCAGCGATAAGCAACTAGGGTTGAAGCCATAGTTGTGTTGTTTGTGGTCTTGAGACCACTTTAAAATATGTTGTGCGGGGTGGGTGGTCTTTGGCGAGTTGAACCTAAAATTTGTTTTGCTCGGGCGAGTTGGCGGAGGCGAGTAGTGGGTGCTCAAGGGTTGAAGCCATGGAGTCACCTAGGTGATCAAGGGTGGTAGCCATGGAGTCACTGGGTGCCCCAAGTTGTTCTTTGGGTCACATTTGGGTTGTGGAATGCCTCGCCTGAGCAGCCATTTAAGGACTGAACCTTGGGAGCCATTGATCTGGGCCAAACCGTGCAACCACATGTCCATTATGGGGTGGACCGGGAGTAATAACTGGTCTTGTTACGATTCGGTTCCAAGGTAGAGGAGGTGTTGATGGAGCACCATGGCTTAGAGGGGCCGCAGGGTGCTAGGCGCACTGCCGTGGCGAAACCTTAATGTTGGTGGTGAGTCGAGCGGGACCTTGTAAAAGCCGGTGGTAGTCTCCACTTGATTCGCATGTCTAAGGTAGCGTGTGAAATATCAGCGACTACCTCTTGTGGGTAAAGTTGTGCACCTCTGCGAGTGTAAATCCGTTGAATGGCGCGTCCTCGGTTATGGACATGCGGGAGATTTGAATGAGGGTAGAATTCTTTTTGTGGAATTGTGTTCCTCTGGGCGTTTTGGTGAGAGGTCATGGCTTGTGCCTCGAAGAGACCTTGGCCGGCTCGGAGGGGTCATGGCTGGGCTCTAAAAGTGGTCGAGGGCTGGTCTTGTGGTGCTCTGGAGTGGGTGCTCGAGAGGTTTGGGTTAGTGCCTTGGGTGTGAGTGGGTGCTCCTTGTCCCTTTAAAAATCAAATGTACTTATGTATTACGCTTTCTAACTTAAGCTTTGCAATCTATTATGTTATTCTTGTCACTTTGGCTTTTCATAAACTAACCATATAGCTCACTTTGTCAAGCCATGCATGATTATTACTTGCATACCTTACCCATGGCTTCTTGAGTACATTCGAGGTACTCATTGGCTTGTGCCTATTTGTTTGATCGGCAGAGGTTGGAGTTCAGTGGTCGGTGCTCTCGGGAGGGAGCACCCTTGAAGACCTTGCTTGAGTAGGTGGCGTCCTCCACTTGGTAGCTTTGTGGGGTGGCGAATGGACCTTGTGTTTTGTCTTCGCCTCCGCTGTGTTGTTGTTCTCGTTTGTTGTTAGCCTTTAGTGGCACCCCCTGTACAAACCTTGGCCATAAAGCCACTTGTTAATATATGTGTTATTTTGGTTTGTCTTCTCTTTAAGCTTGTTGTATGGATTTGATTACACTGTGTGGGTTACATGCGAGCTAGCCAATTTGATCTGGGACTAGCTCGGTCTTGTGAGAGGCAGACCTCGTGAAGTCCCACGGGACTTGGCACAGGAGATCTGTCGGACCTCCTGTGATATCTGTTGAGGTGCTCTGGCGGGTTATTGGCCAAGACCTCCGGGAGGTCTTGATGACCTCTGGGAGGTCACGGTGGTCAAGACCTCGGGGAGGTCTTGAGACCTCTGGGAGGTCAGGCGGACCTCCTCGGGACCAGGCGGTACTACCGCTCCTCCATGTGGTAGTACCGCAACTCAAAAAGGAAGGTCCTCCGGGACCTTTCTTTGTACATCACTGGGGTGGGGCGTCACACCCCCTTGCGGTGGGGATGGCTCGGCAGTCCATTCCCCATCAGCAAAAGGCAGTGATTGGTATGGTGCGTGGGGATGAGCATGATCGTGCGATTGGCTGCCATCTTTGGCATCCCTCGCTTCTGAGCATGTCGAGGGCATCTGCACCATTGTGAGCCGATAGAAGTCTTGGCGAAGTGTTTTTCTTTGTGATTTCCTTGGCGCGATATGAGAGGTGCAGAGGCCCCATGAGCGTCCAAAAGAAGTGTCATGTTTGGCGGTGTCCAGCGAATATGCGGTGTTGGACTTTAAGAACTCCATTAGCTCCTTCTCCATCCTTCACGGGATAACGACCCGATTCTAAGAGACCGCGGGTCACCACAGTGAAGAGTCGTGCTTCTGCGAGTCCCCCTCGAGCGAAGCTCAAGGAGCACCTCCTTTGGAGGGGTACATCCTTGGTGTGCCTCGGTGAGAGGCGAGGCATATCCTCCTTTGACTCCTTGGGTTCGAGAAAGTTGATGTCATTTGGAGTTAAATTGCCGCTTTGTGAGTGCAGACGGCGAGCTAAGTCTTGATCACCCCTCACGGAGATAACCCGAGGGCTGGTATCTTTAAGCCGCAGTAGTTTTGATGTACTGCGCACAAGCGGTTGAGAGTTGCCCTTCCATGGTGGCATTGAATGGGGACTCGATGTCAACAACATCGAACTGGCGGCTTCCGTGCGGTGATTCTCCTGTGATCCGACGTCATGAGGAGTTCGATCCTCCCAAGGGGTGGATGGATTTTCTGATCGGCGGCGAGAGGCGTCGGATGGCGATGGGATGCGGGATGATAGCCCCGTGACTCCCATAGTTCCTTGGCGCACGCTTGAGTAGAGTATATCTGCGAGCTTCCTCCGTCGATAAGGATCGGGAGATCTCACAAGTGGATATTGTGGCGATTACTAAGAGGCGTTATCATGAGGAACCTTAAGCCTTGTGCATCACCGTTTGTGAAGCTAAGAGAAATGCTTGCCCATTTGGGAGGGGCGCTTTGAGAGCCACCCCACGGCGTTGATTTCTCGGGCGTACTCATACATTGGTGTTTTGATGCATGGCGGAGGCCGAGCCCCTATTATGACATTTACTCGTCTTTGCGGCGCTTGGAAGGGAGTTCATGCTCAACATCGTGCAAAGCTGCCCGAGGGGTAGTTCACGAGGGCCGTGCAGGGTGGCGGAATTACTGAAGGGCATCGCCTCTGTAGCCGTGGGACGTGGCGGCGACGCTCGACGCGGCCCAGGGCCGTGTTCGAGGAGCTTCGCTATTTCAGCGGCGTACTGATGGCATTCATTTGTATCATGCCCATTCATCTTATGGTAGGCACGCCAGCGCTCGTCTCCTTGATATGGGTTGCCCCTCCTTTCATTGCGGCCTTCGTCAGGACGTCCCTTCCAGTGGGCTTTTGGTCTCGATTCCTTCTTGGGTCCTCTGGTGGAGTTGCTCCCGCGCTCCTGCGAAGGAGTGTCGGTTACGACAAGAATCTTGGAGTCATGTTCCCTGCCAGAGTGATCCCTTCGGTCATTGCCCTTCTTTCCGGAGGAGCCTTTTGACCTCCTCCCTGGGGAGATGCTTTCATCTTGCGAGCGAAGTCCCTTTTTGGCCAGGTCATCTTCCTCCCCCCAGGCGTATTTTTCCACGACCTCGAAGAGCTCATGGGTCGTCCTCGAGGGATCTCTCCCAAGCGCGCGATTGAGCTCTCCTGGGAGCAGCCCTTCCTTGCAAGCATTTATGACCGTTGAGTCTGGGGCATCTGCGACTTGGCTTCTCACTTTGGAAAAGCGCTTAAGAAATTCTCTTGTGGATTCATCCTTTTGTTGTTGACGATAAAGAGTGGTTGGGGAGCATGGGCGCTTATAGCTTCCTTGAAATTTGCCTTTGAACTCTTCCTCGGTGGTCCCAAGAATAGATGGAGCCTTTCTTTTGGTTGAAGAACGAGGCCTTGCCGTTCAGGGAGAGGCAGATGGGAGGCGATTGCACATCTCTACTTCTCCACCTCCCGGCCGAATCAATTGTGGAGTATACTTCGAGAATTGTATGGGGTCGAGTCCCCATCGTAAGGCCGAGAGATTTGGCGGAACTTTGGTTGAAGCAGACTTTGAAGATGTCTCGGCGAGAGGTTCCCGGTCTCGAGGATGCCCTTGTCCCTTAGCGCCGAGGTGATGGTGATCGCGGTGCGGCGACGGCGATGGCGGGGGCTCTCTGAGCTAGAAAGCTAGATGCCGCCGGTGGCGCGATGGCGTGGCGCATTGGCGAGTTGGGCGCCTGCGCCGACTTGCAACAATCCGCCGGGAGATTAGTGATTGACATCCATTTCTTGGCGGTGGTGACCGCGCTTCCCAGTGGATCCGATTGGTGGCACGGGACCGCCTAGTGCTGCAGAGTACATGCTCTTCTAGCCTTGGCCTGACCTCCTTGATGTGAATCCTTACGGCAGCGAGTGCACTTGGGCCATAGCGGGTGGAATGGTCTTTCACTTTGAAGAGTCTTTGGAGGGGCACAGGGAGCAACTTTGGCCTCACGGGCTCCCTAGTAGCCCTCGGTCATGTAGCACCTTGAGGATGGAGCCCGGCACTTCTTGGGGAGGTGACTCACCATCTCGGTCTTGGCGCATTTGCCCAGTGGAGGAGCTTGGAGGGAGGTCGCGGGCGCCTAGTTCGAGGTATGAACTCAGGCCTTGGAGGCTGGGGCGACAGGATGAATTGCAATGGAAAGGGCTGAGCTCCTCCCCATCCAGAGTTTGGCGGGTGCATTGGCCAATAAGGAGCCCCGCATCATCACCGCGTGGGCGAGTGGAGGGAGGTTATGAGATGTCCCCTGGCCCTCCTCAGGAAAAAAAATCCTTGGCGGGGTCGGTGGCCACCAGGCAAGGCGGTCTTTGGGAGGCGGGGAGACGTGTTGAGGGCCGCTGGAAGTACGATACGTGGCCATCATGTAGTCCACCACCTGCCTTGCGGTTGCCTCCACCATTGCTTTGCAATTAGCGGGGTCGAGCCCCCCAGGAGCGGTGGACGGCTCTGGAGCTTCAGCAACATTTCGGGCCTCTTGCCTTGAGCCAGACACCGCATCAGCTGGTGCAATGGAGGTGGGGATGCTGGCGGCCGAGGAATCTGTGAGGCGTTATGCGTCCGGGATGAATAGCTCCGATCTCGAAGATAACCGTGCCTTGGGCTTCTTGAGAGCGAACCGATGTCGTCCGCGGGCTCTTTATGCTCTGGAGTGAGAGGAGGCCTCGTGGACTTGGAGTACTTCTTGGTAGGAGCCATAGCCTTCTGTTGATTAGCTCGTCCCCGCGATGGCGCCAATGTTGATGGTGTAAAACCAAACACAGTGAGGCGGGGCGTCGGCGTGCTCACGGACCGTCGTCCACGAGTGGAGTGACCACAGAGGTTTATCAGGTTCGAGGTCGAGAGGACCGCCCTACTCCTGTCGGTGGCCTGCGGGGGCTGAGGGTTCCTCCCGGAGGCTCACCTAGTGACTTGCTTGTATGTATTCATCAAGAGACCTCCCCCCTCATAAGGAAGGATACATGGGGTATTTATAGGCTCCCAAGCCTGTACAAATGACCATAACGCCCCTTGGGGGTTGGCTATTCTAAGAATACAATGGGGGTATTATAGTCTTTTACATGCACAAGCGAGGGATACAGATGGTCTTTGCCAAGTGGTTACATTTTCATAGTCGACGAGCTGGTGTTTAGCACGTGGAGCGGGTCCCACTAACAAGGGGATAGAATATTCCTCCAACAATGCTACTAGTATAATTTTAATTCGGCACATTCCAATATTTGAGGGTCTTACAGCGTTGGTATCAGAGCATACATTTGCCTGTAGGATAGAATTAGCTTGGACGTTATCCTTAGTAAGTCCTGTAAAATTATTTTGACATAATTAATTTCTAAAGATCTAAGTATGCTATCTTTTACTTCTTATCTTCTTTTAGTGTCAATTCTTATCCACCTTTCTGTTGATGTTTCAAGATTAGTTTCTTACCTACCTTGTCTTTTATCTGTAGACGAGTGGCTGGTATTTGATTAAGGAGACTTCGGCAGGAGGTGGGCGGGTTTCGGCCTTGCTTGAGATATGATGTGGCGGGCCAATTTCACGTGTCGGCGAGTATGCCCTCTACCTCGTCGGGCGAGGTCTTGGTATGGAAGAATACCAAGCTATCATTAATGTGATCGCCCAGACGGTGGTGGGTAGTGTTCCTCTTGTATCCGCGTCGTGCCACTTCGAGTCTATGGTCATGCGAGGGAAGGCTGTGGCGTGGGATGATGAGCCTCCTTCGTCATGATTTGTGGAATTTGTCTCAACCACCCTATGTTCACTTCGAAACATGGCCCTAGATCGGATGTGATTACGTTTGATGAGATTGGTTTGGAGAGGACCCATCGTCGCGCGAGCTAGCGAGGTTGGTCCGTATCATGGACCAAACCTATCAACATGTCTCGTGTGCGAGTTATAGAAACCCGCCGTAAATGCCACGAGGCATAGGAGTATTTGAGGCTTGGTGTTGCCACGAACGCGTTCCTCGTAACGCGTGCTTTATGGCAACAATGAGATCCCTCCGGTGCTCTTGTACCACGAGGATTACGACTTCGAGAGGTGCTGGACTAGTCCTGATGCAGGCGATGTCGTCAAGCCGGATGTCCATTGGATTTCCTCGTACTCAGTGACCTGCTCACCCTGGGGGCCATCATTTGCTGTTGGGCTCTCCTACCCGTCTCATCATCCCTAGGGATCCTATAGATACGGGTTCACCAGAAGCTCATCTGTTAAATGAGTTCCTGGTGAATTTTAACCGTAATGACTACACTTAGGGGCTGGGTGATGTGTTCGGCCTTAGCTGTGTAATAGGCTAGTATTGTGTACTAAATATTGTGTAATAGCATAGCATATGTTCTGTATAAATGCTGTGGGATGACTTTTGCGTTTTGGAACTTGGTGCTGTAATTGCCAACTTGTATATTTGGAAGTTAATGTGTTTCTGTTGATTGTTAATAAAGTGGGGCCGACCCTTTTTGCTATATTCGGTTCTGGTGTTATTTTGGTGTTAATTGGTTGTTAATAAAGGGAAGGCCGACTGTTGTGCATTCGGTTCTGTTGGGTTATGCTAATTGGTGTAGCCGACCTATTATAAGGGAATGGAGGCTGCACTTTTTGAATGTACCGTGTGTTGTTGTTTCTAGTATTAATTGGCTGCATGTCATGGCATGAGGCATGAATAAGTTTAGTAGTTAATTTATTTCTATTTCAGAATCTTGTATGTGTTAGTTCGAGTGTATCCTTGTTATGTTGTTAACCATTATATGGCAACAGGATGACAGGACCAACCACTCGATCGCGAACCTAACAAGAGGAGAGGTTCTCACTCCTGTTCCCTATACTCGGGGGCAGCGATGACCCTTCGGATCTCATGATCCATAAGGTGGTCGTCAGAAAGAGCTTCCTCCACCACCCACTATGGCGGACGTGCTCATGCAAATTGGCGCAACCGCATGGATCAAACAGCGCATCTTGGAGGCGATTGCGGCAATACCTCTTCTACTCCTACACGGTGGTAGAGCGGAGTTCAACATGGGCGAGGAAGTCTCGTGACTTTGGCGGACTAACCGCCGGTGTTCTCGGCTCGAGGATCAATGGGCGAAGGCGGCCGGAGATTGAGAAAAGCTATCCATTGCCCAATGTTACGAGAGGAGAAGGTTCTATATGCTAGCTACCAGTTGACTGGGCCAGCTAGTAATTGGTGGGATAATTATCTGGCTATTCAACCCACCAGATATACTCCTACCTGGCTTGAGTTTATGGAGGCCTTTTGCGAGGCCCATATTCCTGAAGGAGTGATGATGCTCAAGCAGCAGGAGTTCCTCGCTCTTAAACAAGGGCGAAAGTTAGTGACCGAGTACCTTCATGAGTTCAATTTCCTTGCTCGGTGCGCCCCGGCGATGTTTGACGGACACTCATCGTCGAAACCGTTTCATGAATAAATTTTGTCTGAAGAAGCTGCAGATGGCTTTGGCCGTACAAGATTTCAGAAACTTTCAACATCTTGTGGACAAAGCCATAATTGCTGAGACTAAGAGCAAGGCATTGGAAGATTCACGGAAGCGGCAGAAGGCCACTCAATTCACATATAGTGGCCGTTACGTCCGGACGCGGTGTGGCGGCCTCAATCCTTTCGGCGCCCGGCTCGGTTCCACCAGTAGCCGGTATTTGCATTTCGCCCACCGCCACCCACTGGACAGTCCCGACCTAGTGGACATAGGCCACCGGCTGCTATCAATGTTAGACCGGGGGTGATATGTTATCATTGTGGACGCCCGGGGCATTTTGCTGTCGATGCTTTGCTAAGGCACGAGGTTGCCACTGTTGACCATCTCCGGCTCTTGCGTCTGCACCTTCTCCAAAGGCAGTTGTCAAGCCTAACCCGATTCGATCATGGCCGTGTGAATCAATTGGCTGGCTTGAAAAGGCGACGAGACACACGAGTTATCCTTGGTATGCTCCTAGTTAATTTCCGTACTGCTACTGTTTTATTTGACTCTGGAGCATCCCATTCTTTTATTAGTAGGCAGTTTGCTACTCAACATCAGTTAGTCATGCATCTGCTTCATCCACCCCATATTATTCACTCACCAGGGTCAGTATTCATGACTAATCAAATCTGCCTTAATGTCAATATTAATATTGAAGGGGTAGATTTTTGGGCAGACCTGCTTGTGATAAACTCTAAAGGGATAGATGTCATTTTGGGAATGGACTGGCTATCCAAGAATGTAGGCCAAATCAATTGTGCCCAACGAACTATATCCCTCACTAATAAAAATGGCCTTTCAGTCATTTTTCAGTCCAGTACCGTTCATTCTCATCTTGGTGCATTAAAGATTGATGCCAACCCTACTTTGGAGTCAGTACCGGTAGTATGTGAATATCCGGACATCTTTCCTGAAGACCTTCCCGGTATGCCACCAGATCGGGAAGTGGAGTTCGTGATTGAGTTAGTCCCTAGTACTGCTCCCATATCAAGAAGACCCTATCGCATGCCATCTAATGAGCTGTTTGAATTGAAGAAATAGCTTGGGAATTGCTTGACAAAGGGATTTATTCGGCGAAGTTCCTCACCACAGGGATGCGGCCATCTTTGTCAAAAAGAAGGATCGGACTTCTGAGATGTGTGTAGACTACCGTCCAGTTGAATGAAGTCACTATCAAAAATAAGTATCCTTTGCCCGAATTGTGATCTGTTTGACCCGGTTATTTGGGCAAGAGTCTTTTCTAAGATCGATTTGCGATCGGGCTATCATCGAGATCAAGGTTAGGCGAGGATATTCCTAAAACAACATTTTCTACTCGTTACGGTTATGCGAGTATCTTTATTATATCCTTTGGTCTAACCAATGCTCTGCTTATTTCATGAATCTAATGAATTGATATTCATGGATTTCTTAGATAAATTTGTTGTTGTGTTCATTGGCGACATTCTTATCTACTCCAAGTCGGCGAAAACACGAGCATCATTTGAGACTTGTGTTGGACACACTTCGCAAGCATCAGTTATATGCTAAATTTAGCAAGTGTGCTTTCTGGCTCAAGCAAGTTGCATTTCTGGGACATGTATTATCTGAAGGAGGTATCACTGTTGACCCCAGCAAGGTGCAAGATGTACTAGACTGGAAGCAGCCCAAGAATGTTCCTGAAATTCGAAGCTTCCTTGGACTTGCGGGATACTACCGTAGGTTCATTGAAAACTTTTCCAAGATTTCTAGGCCTCTGACTCAGCTTTTAAAGAAAGAGAACAAGTTCTTTTGGTCAGCTGAGTGTGAAAACGATTTTGACTCTTAAGAAAGCTCTGGCCAAAGCTCTGTTCTCACTCTTCCAGATATTCATAAAATTTCGATATCTATTGTGATGCATCTCGCCATGGACTTGGTGTGTGCTTATGCAAGAAGGGCGAGTTGTGGCATATCGTCGAGCGATTCTGCGACCTCATGAAGCGAATTATCCTACTCATGATTTGGAATTGGCGGTAGTAGTCCATGCATTAAAGATTTGGCGACATTACCTTCTTGGTAATCGTTGTGAAATCTATACTGATCATAAAAGCCTGAAATATATATTCACTCAAGTTGATCTGAATATGAGACAAAGAAGATGGCTTGAATTGATCAAGGACTACGATATGGGTATTCACTACCATCCTGGTAAAGCCAATGTTATGGCTGACGCTTTAAGCAGAAAGTCACAATGCAATTGCTTATCAACAATATCTCTGGCCAAGAGCTTATGTGCTGATTTTCAGCGCTTAAGTCTCGAAATGGTCAAAGATGGATTTCTTGCTGCCTTGGAAGTGAAGTCAACACTCGAAAATTAGATTACGGAGGCCCGAGCGATCTTTGAGGTAGCGAGATCAAGGAAAATTTGAAGGCGAGTAAAGCCAGCGAATTTTACGAAGATGCTCGTGGTACCATTCGATATCGCAATCGTCTGCAGTGGTACCCTCAGATCCACAGCTGAGAGAGTTAATTCTTAAAGAGGCTCATAATTCCAAGTTTTCATTACATCCTGGAAGCACTAAGATGTATCAGGACTTGAAGAAAACATTTTGGTGGGGCAAGATGAAAAGGCAAATTGCTCGATATGTTCTTTGAATGTGATATTTGTCAAAGGGTTAAAGCCGAGCACTTGAAACCTCTTTGGTACCCTTGACCCTTACCTATTCCACAATGGAAATGGGAAGAAAGTCGGTATGGATTTTGTTCTGGGACTTCCAAAGACTCGAAGCGGTTTGATGCCATTTGGGTGATAATTGATCGTTTAACTAAAGTGGCTCATTTCATTCCAGTCAGAACTACTTTCAATGGCAGACAATTGGCAGAGTTATATATTGCCAAGATTGTTTGTCTCCACGGTGTTCCTAAAGTCATTGTTTGGGCCGTGGATCTCAATTCACTTCTCATTTTTGGAATTGTCTTCATCAAGCAATGGGGCGAACTCTCCTTGACCTTGCTTATCATCCTCAGACCAGTGGTCAAACTGAAAGGGTGAATCAAGTAATGGAGGATCTTCTTAGAGCCTGTGTGTTAGCATATGGCAAGAATTGGGAGAAATCTTTGCCATATGTGGAGTTTTCCTACAACAATAGTTACCAAGCAAGTATTCAAATGTCACCTTTTGAAGCCTTGTATGGAAGAGCTTGTAGGACTCCATTAAATTAATTGAGTCTAGTGAAAGACCATTCTTTGGTCCAGACTTGGTCATGGAAATTTGAAGAGCAAGTTAAATGCGATTGAGACCGTTTGAAAATTGCTCAGTCTCGTCAGAAGAGCTATGCCGATCATCGACGTCGTAAGCTAAGTTTTGAGATAGATGATTTTGTCTATCTTAAAGTGTCGCCGATGAAAGATACTCATCGCTTTCAAGTAAAAGGAAAGCTAGCACCTCGTTATATCGGACCCTTCCGAATTATTGCAAAACGAGGAGCTGTGGCATACCAATTGGAACTTCCTGACGCTCTCTCCGCAGTTCATGATACCTTTCATGTCTCTCAACTAAAGAAATGCCTTCGTGTTCCGACCGAGGCTACAGTTTATGAGAATCTTGATCTTCAACCGGATCTTTCATATCAAGAGTGACCAGTGCGTGTCCTCGACGAAATGGAACGTAGGACAAGAAATCGCACTGTCAAGTTCTTAAAAATTCAGTGGGCTAATCATTCAGAAGATGAAGCCACATGGGAACGCGAAGATCTGATGAGGATCGAGCATCCCCACCTTTTTGTTGTTTAAAAATTGCCTTTGAATCATGAAAGGCAAGGTTAAACAAAGCAATGTAAAAGAAGGTGTAATAACAGCACTATGTTGTTATGTAAAATCTTACTTTCCTATCTTTGAAAGAAATAAAGACAACAGATGTTGTTTCTTTTAAAAGCATCCCTTCAATTCCATCTTTGTCCAACTTCTGAATTATAGGAAATCTCGGGACGAGATTTTCTTAAGGAAAATAGGTTTATATGACCTCGACCCTAATATCTGATAATAAAATCTTGTTCATATTATTACTGTTCATTTTGGCAATTTAAGCAACCTGTTACAACCTAATCTCCCCAAATTTCTATTACAAACTCTAACTTGATCAAAAATTTCAAAAGGAAATACCACTCAATATTGGTATTAAGACTGGAAGATATTTTATTTAAAAACCAGATGAATTATTATGGCCAAAAATAATTTTCGTTGAATTTTTAGAAATTATTTTGATTTTCAGAAAAATAATTGTTTTTAAATAAACCCTATTTGGTCTAAATGAATTATTTATGTATTTATAAAGAAGAAACAGTGTTTTCAAAAATTTATTTGGGGAATATATCATCCCAGTAGCAATTCTGCAAAATTTTATGATTTTACAAATTTAATTACTATTTTTAAAAGCCCCAGTCAAAGTTTTTGAAATTTTGAAATGGTCTGGTCAAATGTCTTGGTCTAAACTCTAGACCTAGTACTGTAGCGACCCAACCCTATACATCTGGTCCGGCGCGGTCACGTCTGCACGCGTCCTTCACCTCCCGTGCTTAATCGCCGTCCAATTTCGCGTAAACGGGCCAGATTAGATGTGATGTTCGGACCACCCTTACACCCCCGCGATTTCCACCATTGGATCGGAATCCTACGGCATCGCGTTTTATTCCTTATACTAAAATCCTTTTCAAAATCGGCCACCGTTGGATCCTCAACGTGTGGATCAGATCTGGGGTGATGTTCGGACCGGCCGGAGTCACCACGTTGATCCACCGTTGATTTTAGATCTGACGGGCCACAGTCATTGGCCGTTTGGACCATCTGTACCTCCCTGAGATCCTAGCCGTTGATTTTAGATCGAGTGGTGATTGCTTTGTGGGCCGAAGCGCACCCGCGCGCTGAGATCTTGGGCCGTTGAAATGACATCGCACGGCTCGTATGAATTGTGACCTTCGGACCACCCCGAAGCTCCTCTAAATGATAGCCGTCCAATTGAGATCGTGTGGCCCACGTTTCACGATACCGTTTCAACCTATTTTTAACCACGCATCGCATGCCGCTCAAGCAGAATCGGACTGTTGTTGTTCTTGAGACTTGATGCATGCGGTGCATGGTCATAATGACCACAGGACCCAGCGTCGGTGACACATTTTGCTTCCTCTCGGTTTTCACGTGAACCTTTGTTGTGGTCGGAATGGTGGTAGTGTACAGTGATTTGGAGGATATATATTTTTTTCTCTCTTAATCTCTATCCTTAGTGCCACCTCATTGTTTCTAGAGAACTCTCGGTTGCTCTACAAACTCTACACACTATATAAGCCCTAGTCATGGGACTTCTGCCATTGTTGACCAAGGAGAAGCTCACCATCTTTATCTTCCTTCACAGTGAAGCTCCTTGTTCTTCTACCTTTGTTCAACTACAAGCATACCTAAATCTCATACTAAGGTGGTTTTGGGTATTTCTTGTAGGTTTGGACTTAGGACTTTTTGCTCTCTGTCAACTTGAGCTGTGAAGCATCATCTTGGGAAACCTCACCTGGGTGAGTTGGGTTCCATCTTTCCTTAGCAAGAATGTGCCTAATATTCTTTAGCTCTTAGTTCCACCCTTTTCTTTTTGGTCAGCACTAAGAAAAGGACATTGGGTCTTTTCTTTTGACCAAGAACTTATCTTTTTCTTCATCAACCCTAACTGGTAAGTCTAGCTTTAGTTTCTTGTTATTGTAAGCCTTCTAAGTACCTCAATAAACCACATGCAGCACTCACTTGCTCATGTAATACTTCAAACTTCTTTAAAATGAAAAGTTGTTTTTATAACTTTTCGGTCTTTCATATCATTTTCAAAAACTTTAGATTTCTCATACCAGTATATTAGTTGTTTAGGCCCTAAGAGAAACCCTTGCAGCAACCTTGGTCTTTCTTCAAGTTTTAGGATCACTAGTTTATATATTATGACTAATCTCCCCTCTGTTTGTTTTGTCAACTAAAACCGACAAATAATAAAGTTTCTATTTCTTTCTTCAAACTGGCCAGTTAAGGTTTGCACAATTGGTTTATGGTATTAACCACCCTCCTGATAACCTTAATCTCCTTTTTGGGTCCTTGTTTAGTGCATTACTCCTATAGCCGAAACTTGGACAAATCCCCTTTACTGTTTTTGGTTTAAACCGACAAAGATCTTCTCTAACTTTTCTTCTTTTAAACCGTGTGGTTAGGTTAAGCATTAATGGGGGATGACATTAATTACCTTTTTGGTAGCCTTAACTCTACTTTAACGCTCTAATTCTGTATAGCTTTTCACACTAGTTGAAAATGGTATATAGACTTTTGCTGTTTTTATTGTTGGTCCAACAGGCCAAAGCGGCGACAAAGTCTAAGGCCTTAACTTACTAATTATGGCACTAAATGAATTGTTAGGGCACGGCACTAGCTTTAATACACTTAGCTACCCTACAATACTTCATTTATATGGAATTGAGCTAGATAATTAAATTAATTATAACTGCCCTGTTCCAGTTCAAAAATCTGACACTGTAGCTATAAGCAAAATTTTAAACCTGGGTAGTAAGTGCCATTAGATGGTACATATGGGTTATTATCTTTGATAAATTAGATGTAGCTTAAGCATATTGCTACCCATGCATTACCATTTTGATAATGCATTCTTTTTCCTTTTGTTCTCTGTCAGTTCTTGTGTTTATTGGATTTTTCTGATTTTAGATACTGGTTCTTCTGAATGTGTTGAGTCTTTTGTTGAACCACAAGAACCTGAGCAAGAGGTTATATACTACTATCAAGGCAAGCTACCTCTCTGCACCATATTGATCCTACTCTTTTGGACTGTAGATTTATAAATACAGTGATAACTGTTGCATGCAAATTTTCTAAAAATTATTTGTGCTCTGTCTTAGTTAGTTATGACCTGAGTTTGTGGCTTATATTAAATTGAATCATACACTTAACCTAAGGTAGTATGTGATATGATAATATTTAGTTTTAAATTTGGCTTAGCCATGCAGTCCATAGAACGGTAGTGTTTGACAAGCTTATCTTGTCAAACCTGGGAACAACAAATAATTTTCAATTATTTTGATTCTTGTTCAGTTTGTTTGAATTTGAAATAATCCTTAATCTTGTTGATAAACTAAATTCAAATCTGGACAAGTGGATGCTAGTGATGGTGCCTTTATGCACGAGAATTGGGAATTGTGGATGTCTTGTTTGGGTTGATTAAGGACTGAACTCTGACAATTTAATTCAAGTCCCGACGTACTTCCACACGCGGTGTATGGGCACTGTTTGGTTAAGTAAAGAGTTAATATTATTGAGTTGGAAATAGGAGAGTAAGGACCTGTGTATTGATTTCATATGGCATAGATGCTTAAGTCTTCGGGCCGTGTCTTATGCCATGTGGAGCTCATATTGATATCAGATGTTCTTAGAAGGGTAAGGGCATAGATGTGTTCCATCGCATGTACGTACCTTCAGGGCCCCGACCGCGGTCTAATATGTGTGGCTAACACGAGTTTGCATTCAATTGATTGGGTCGGCATTCCCGGTACAACATGTGAGTCCCGGTTGAATATATGCTATCAGTCGTTGTTTAAGCGGGATTAGTCTCACATGGGTCATCCAACTCAATAATGTCAACTTGTTGAAAAATACCAAATCTTAGTCTCCCCGGCCGGCACACCAAAGGCAGTGTGCTATTATTCCGGAGGCTCACGGGCTAACTAAGTGTGTGGGTAAAGATGTACACCCTTGCAAGGAATTTAAAACTATTCGAATAGCTGTGTCCACGGTTACGGACGATACTTGAATTGATGTCATCTGTATAGATTTTATTCTAAGTTTGGTCTTGGGAATTAATTTCGGCATGATGGGGTCATGCTCTGTTGGTAGTAAGTTGGTATTTATTTTTGTACTGTTTATTCTTATGTTTCAATTACTTACTGTTTTAGTCCAAATTGATTTATTAAAAACTGCTTTGTTCAACTTAGTGCTGTAGGTTAAGTTGTATTGCATTATGCAAAAATTGAACCATTCCAACCTTCTGTTGTCAACCTTATGCATGTACAATTTCTATTCCTTTGTATAGGTTCTATCCAACACTTCTTTTACTAGTTTGTATAAGTCTTGCTGAGTACCTTTCGTACTCAGGGTTTATGACCTCTTGTTGCAGGTGATGATGGTTACCTTTATGAGATGCCCGTTAGCGCGATGCAGGTGGCGCTAACTAGTAATGCTAGTTCTAGTCTCCACGCAATAACTCAGGATGGGGCCATTGGTGGTTTTGTATTTATTTTGGCTTCATTGTTGCTCTTTTGTAATGACCCAAGGTCATCATTCTTTGTAACAAATTAGGTATTGTAGCAACCGAACCAACCATGTAAGATGTATAATTATGTAAATGAATGACTTGTGTGTATATGATGCAATGTTGTTTAAGGATATATGCGCAATAGTCACTATCCTGGGAACTATTGCATGACATATATCCGGGAACCTGAATATTGGGCTATTACTTATTATGATTATGCTTCTAGTATGATTTTTAATAAAGGAATTACACTGTTCCTTAATTAAGAATTATGCTACCAGTATAATTTTAATTCGGCACATTCCAATATTTGAGGGTCTTACATGGACCCAGCTCTCTCTACTGAAGGCTCTCCACTACTTGACCAAGGCAAGCCACAGACCTCCTTTTGATCATTTTGAACCTTGTTTTGCAAATGTATTTTGATTTTCACTTTATCATGCATGGCTATGTTTATAAGAAAATGGTTTGGGCTGTAGTTACCTGCCTACTTGCTGTTATGCCTCCTTCATACTTTGTCCCTGTCATGTTGACATGTTCACCTTGTGAGCCTTAGGGTGGATATTTAGTTGGTGTTCTTTGTTATATGCCAACATGGGGCCGTAGGTCTTTATAGCTTTGCTAGAAACGTGGTTCGGGCGTATCATGCTTCATCTCTAATAATCTTGACTAATGACTGATGAAATGTGTGGTTGGTGCCCTTGTTGAGCGACTATGGCGGGATGCCTAAGTGTGTTGACTATGGTATGAGACCACTTGGTTAAAATTGTTGTGCCAAGGCTGGGTGGTCTTTTGGCATGGGAATTACAAATGGTTTCTTTGAGGCAAGAAGGCGGGGAGTGAGTAGTGGGTGCTGTGCACACTTGTTTGTGGAAGTCTTGCCTTAGCACAATTAAGGACTTCACTTTGTGTCATTGAATTGGGCCAAATAGTGCAACCACAAGATCATTTTATGGGAATAGTGCAGGCTGAATAATTAGCAATGAGATGGCTTGGGGCTGTTGTGGTTGGCGTGTGATTAGTTGGCGCAGAGGGGCACCCTATAACCCTGTGGATTTCTAGACCACGGGGAGGATTCTGAAACCTTAGCGGGCAGCCGAGTCGGTTCAAAGCTTTGTAAAGGCCTTGCGCTCTCTAGGCTGCTCACCTTAGGAAGTGAGCAAGGGTGACCGGAACCGATCCGCTAGAGGTCGTGGATTGTGGGTAAGTTGTACACCTCTGCGAGTGTCGGATCTATTCGAATAGCCAAGTCCTTGGTCATGGACATGCTTTCGGTGAAATGGTGCAAGGGGTAGTTGTTTCAAAAATTGGTGCCCTTTGGACACTTTGGCGAGATGCCTTGGCTTTGCCTCGAAGAGACCTGGCCGGCTCGGAGGGGTCAAGGTTGGCTCGGGTCTTGGTCGGGGGTTGGTTTGGACCTCTGGAGTGGGTGCTCTGGAGTGGGTTTTAGGTGAGGACACAGTCACGGGTGTGACCAGGACCTCCTTCTTTGTTGTGGTGTGAGTTGGTGCTCCTCCACCTTCTTAAACATCAAAAGTATTATGTACTATTGTTTTGCCTTCTTGCTCTTCAATCTATTACTATTATTTTGTCCAAATCGGCTGCGCAAACTAACCATCTGACTCTCATTTGGTAAGCCCTTGCATTATTATTCTTGCATTAATGCTCTCTGTGACTTCTTGAGTACATTCAAAGTACTCATGGTTCAAAGCCTGTGTCCAAGCATTGTGAAGATGATCAAGTGCGAGGCGGTGTAGACCTCTTTGAGGAGGAGTTCTTGACGACTAAAATTGCCTAGGGCGTCCTCCACCGACGGACTGTGGTGCTTGTTGGATGGTGCATGCTCGCTTTTGGTGTTGGGCCGTAGAGCTCCTTGTTGCAGTTGTAAGTCCTTGTTGGTTTTATAAGCCCTCGATGGCAGACTTCTTGTTAACAAGCTTGACCATAAGGTCCTGGTATATATAAAGTTTAATTTGTCTACTTCATCTTTGTTTGACCTCGTGGTTGTGATATTAGCTTGTGTTCTTGTGTGAGCTAGCTCTGTTGTCACAGGACTAGCTCGGATGCAGGCGGGACCTCCGGGGAGGTCCTCACGGGACTTGACACAGGAGGACTGTCGGACCTCCCTTGTGATGTCTGGGAGGTTGCGGGCCAAGACCTCCGGAGGTCTTAAAGACCTCTGGGAAGTCGATGTGAGCCAAGACCTCCAGGAGGTCCTGAAGACATCCTGGGAGGTCCTGGCAACCTTCCTCGGGAATGCACCGTGCGGTGCTACCACTCCTTTCCATGGTGGCTCCGCAGCGCAAAAAAAAATATGGGTCCTTTCGGACCTCTTGCGGTGCATCACAGGGTGGGACGTCACTTAAGCTTGATGGCAGCGATGTTAGCAACCCAACGGTGACCATCGCACTCTCTAAGCGTGCGGTCTTTGCCTCTATATGTGAAGTAATCAGAGAACTCCCGATTTTGAGCTAAAACATAGCAAAATCATCTGATCTCCGCACCAACATAGCCCATCTCCCACATCCAAATCATCCACTCCACCACAGGCTCAAGCAACGCGAATAGCGAACCGGCAAGAAAAGAGAAGTGATTAGAGGCATTACTGTAAGGTTGCTTACATGCCGGCTTGGTGCCGGACGTGGCACCAAAGAGCAATCCGTAGATGTCGCCCACCTTCGCCTCCACTTTCCACCTTAGAGAGAGTGCCGCAATTCTGTATCTTTGAAACACGCTTGCTACTTCAATCGATTTATAATTTGGTACCCACAATTCCACATAGCTAAACAGAATTCTTTGACCACTCGAGAATTTCCAAGTTAATTTCCTCCTGAACACATGTTTCTTGCACTGTAAATTCACTTCATTTGCCCTTTGTGTTGCGATCTTCGGTGAATTAAAGAGGTTCTCTATGGTCTTTGGTCCGCATCGTGGTATTTGGCGACCTTGCATCGAGCGAATTGATGGAGACTATCACATGAGTGGGAACACATAATGCGAGGAACTATGGAGAATCCGGTTCAGCGTCTAGCGATCATCTCAACCACCAAGTGTAGAGATCTCCTTGGTGGTTCTTGAGCAGCGTTGATAGAAATAGGGGTGTGCATGTTGGCGGCGCGTAATGCACATTCTGAGCGTAATCTGAGCAACCTTTCCAAGCGGTGGATCATATGGTTTACGAGACGGTTATCGACCATATAGTGGTGCAAAAGTGGATAACGAGACACTTGGGTATAATGCGGACAACCTTATGAGAGCGATCGCATACAATCCCCAAAGCCCTAAGGGAGATATACCAAATGCTCGTCAGCAGCACAATGGCACACAAGCTAATGATGACTTTTTTGGATATGGTAGGGTGCAAACATGTGACGACCCACCCTGTGATAAATAGCAGAGGTCCGGGAGGACCATTCTTTTTTTTTTGCTGCTGCGGTACTTCAGGAGGTCTTCGGGACCTCGGGAGGTCCTCAAGACCTCCTAGAGGTCTTGGCCAACCACCAGCCGGTGAGGTCTACTAGGACCTCCCAGGAGGTCCTCAAGACCTTCTGGAGGTCTTGGCCAACAACTAGCCAGTAGCACCTCAAGGCATATCATCAGGGAGGTCAGCAGGGATCTCGAGCTAAGTCGTGGGACTTCACAGGGAGTCTGCCCTTGTGCACCGAGCTAGTCCCAAGAACGGATTGGCTAGCTCGCACAGATCTAACACAAGTGTAATCAAATCCATACAACAAGCTCAAAGAGAAAACAGACCAAAATAACACATATATTAACAAGTGGCCTTATGGCCAAGGTTTGTACAGGGGTGCCACTCAAGGCTAACAACGAAAGAGAACAACAACACAGCGGAGGCAAAGACATAAACACCAAGTCCATTCGGCCAGCCCATAGGCTACCAAGTGGAGGACGCCACCTACTGTGCAAGGTCTTCAAGGGTGCTCCCCTCCTGAGAGAACTGGACCACCTGGAACTCCAACCTCTGCTGGTCAAAATAGCAGGGCACAAGCCAATGAGTACTTTGAATGTACTCAGCAAGCCATGGGTAAGGTATGCAAGTAGTATTATGCAAGGCTTAACAATGAGAGCTGTATGGTTAGTTTGCAGAAAGCCAAGTTTGACAGTAAATAACATAATAGATTGCAAAGCTCAAGTTTAGAAAACATAATACATAAGTACATTTGATTTTCAAAGGGGACAGTGAGCACCCACTCACACCTAAGGCACCAACCCAAACCTCTCTGGAGCACCCACTCCGAGCACCACAAGACCAGCCTGGACCACTTTGTGATCGCCAAGCCAAGGTCTCTTCAAGGTAAAAGCCATGACCTCTCACCAAAGCGCCCGGGAGGAACACCATTTCAAAAAAAAAGCAATTCTACCCCTCATTGAAATCTCGGGCATATCCATAGCAGGGGCCTTGACTATTGAATAGGTTAACACTCTGTAGAGGTGTACAACTTTACCCACAAGAGGCGTTAAGCGATATTTCACACGTTACCTTAGACATGCGAACCAAGTGGAGACCACCACCGGGCTTTTACAAAGATCAGTCCCAACTTGGCCCTGCACGTTAAGGTTTTGCCAACTCAGTTGTGCGTATAGCACCTGGTGGCCCCCCTCTTACGCCAGCGCTTCAACGACTCATCTACCACAGAACCAAATCCCGGTCCACCCCATAATGGACATGTGGTTGCACGGTTTGGCCTAGATCAATGGCTCCCAAGGTTGGTCCTTAAATGGTACGTGCTCGAGTGAGGCATTCCACAACCTAAATATGACCCGGCAACAACTTGGGGCACCGGTGACTCCATGGTGCAACCCTGGATCACCGGGTGACTCCATAGCAACAACCCTTGGAGCACCCACTACTCACCTCTGGCCAACTTCATGAGAGCAAAAACAGCTTTTAGGTTCACCTGGCCAAAGACCACCCAGTCCTAGCACAACAAATTTTAACAAAGTGGTCTCGCACCACAAACAACACAACCTGCGGCTCCAACCACAGTTGCTTATCAGTGGCACCAACCAAAGTTCCATAGTTCAATTAGTCAAGTTCAGCAATAAAAGAATGATTCATGAGGAGACCAACGTCTACTAGAGCCAGACTAAGTAGGAACGATACCCATGTTGGCAATAGCAATAAGAGACCAACTAACAGTACCATCTTGAGGTTTCCAAGGAAACATGTCAACATGTGGATTGCCAAATAGACAAGGAGGCATAACAACCCGTAGGTATTTAGCTAGAGCCCAAACCATTTTATACAAATAGCCAATGCAGGTTGTAGAAAAACAAAGTACTTTTTGTAAAGATAGGTTCAAAATGATCAAGGACCACGACTTGCCTTCAGTGGCGAGCTGCTGAGCTTCTGCGGGGGCTGCCGGATCTTCAAGCTCCTCAGCACCCACGAAATCTACACGTTGCAAAGAAACCAAATCAACAAAGCAACTCAAATTGAAACCGAAAAGCACCTGACTCAAAAACCGAAAGGAAAAACCACTAAGGAGAGGTCCAAAGGAGGAGGTCCGGACCAAGAGGTCAGGCCCAAAAGAGCTTGGAGAGCTCTCTAGAAACGAAGAAAACGAAGAGAGACTAAAATGGCGAGCAGGGTGGAAGTGGGCGCCCACAGTGCTCTATTTAAAGGGAGAGGAAAAGCAGAAGCACCACCAAAAGGAAGCGCCAGGTTCAAGGCATTAGTACAAGAGGTACTTGCCAAAAATGCGAAAGGGATAAAAAAGCAAGAGATGTGACAAAAAGTAGAGACAAGTACAAAGGTAGGTGACAACATTTAATGTGACTCAACCCACATCAAATGCACTTAAGGCTATCAAAGAGCAGATCAAGCGGTGCCTGAACCGGTCAAAGGGCATGGTCCAAGGTTCAAAGAGGAGGTCCAACGAGGAGGTCCTGCGAGGAGATCCAAGGAGGTTGTGACGAACCACCCTGTGATATACAGCAAAGGTCCGGGAGGACCATTTTTTTTTTACTTTCTCTTTTTTTTTAGCTGCGGTACTTCCCGGGGGAGGTCTACCAGGACCTCCCAGGAGGTCTACAAGACCTCTGGAGGTCTTAACCAACCACCAGCCGAGGTCACGGGACCTCCGAGAGGTCTTCAAGACCTCCTAGAAGTCTTGGCCAACAACCGGTAGGTAGCACCTCTTGGTATATCACAGAGAGGTCCGACAGGACCTCCCAGGCTAAGTCCCGTAGGACCTCCTGGAGGTCCTGCCCCTGCGCACCGAGCTAGTCCCAGGAATAGATTGGTTAGCTCGCACAGATCAAACACAAGTGTAATCAAATCCATACACAAGCTAAGAGGAGCAAGAGACAAAACAATAAATATAAATATATTAAAGACCAAACCGGCCAAGCTTCTTACAGAAGTTGCCTCAAGGGCTACAACCAAAGAACAAGAACAACGGAAAGCAAAGCTTCAACGATAGGTCCAACCGATCAGCCCACTGGCTATCGAGTGGAGGACGTCCCCTAGGTCACAAGGTCTCCAAAGACCTCTTCTTCACTGAGCTTTGAGCTCCCTGAAACTTCCTGCAGGTGCTGATAAAAACAGAGGGCAAAAGCCATGAGTACATTGAATGTACTCAGCAAGCCGTGAGGAATGTATGCATTAGATAATTATGAAAAGCTTGCCAAAAGAGAGCTGTAAGGTTAGTTGCACAAAGCAGTATTTGACAATAAGCAATAAGTAGATTGAAAAGCTCAAGTTAAAACATCTGTACATAAATACATTTGATTTCAAAAAGGGGCTGTGAGCACCCACTCACATCCAAAACCACCCTGGAGCACCCACTCCAGGACTACCAAAGCTAATCGTGGGAGGTCTGGTCACACCCATGGCCTTGTTGGGTTGAACGCCTTGTTGGGTTGAGCAACGATGAAGTCATTATAGAACATGGCATGATGTAGAGCTAAACTATATTATGTGGCATCTCCTTTGCATTGATTATCATGAAAATAAAGATCATAAAAATTTGTAATAGTAACCCGAAAGATCGATTCCTAATGTAAACATACTAAGCGAAGGAGACAATTATTGAAAAAAGTATTTACAGTACTAAATTGTCCCGTAAGATCTCTCTGAGATGAAAGTATCGTTTACATGATTTGCTGGCATGTTAGGCGAAAATACTCTTGAAATTTGGTTTGTTTGCCTTTGACCTTATCTTAAAAGAGCAAAACTACTATTTTTGTTTAAAAAAGTAGCATTAGTGTTCGAACTTGAAAGGTTGTTCAATGAGAGATCATAACAATAAAGTGTAAAACTAATCTTGTATTGTTGGATGATACTATTAACATTTCGATTGCAAAAATCATCCAAAAGAAGTATGGAAGCATAATTGACTAGGCTTCATACTAATCATGTAAAATTTTCCTAGGCGATCGCTAAACAAGTAAGCCTATTTATTTATTTCTCTATGGTGCGTGAATGCCATATTCACGCGAATCATGTCAGTGGATAAAACATTATTGGAGTTCATATTAATAGAATCCCATAGTCTCAATGCTTTGACTCTAAATGTTCAGCTAGTTTTTTTTGGGCTGTGAATGCACCTACAATTGAATGTATGGCATTCTCAGGGGTACCCAATACTTGACTCTCTCTAATTAATTATATGAATTACGTTTTGTGCCTTTCGAGCCAGTTTCAGGTACCAGACAACCAAAGTTTAAAACTTTTCGACCAAACTTCACAACAAGTAGTCAACGACATCGCTTGCACACAGTCAACGATATAGATAAATGAAACATTTTGATTAACTTCCCCTATAACAGCATTCATTTACAATGGAAGCTCGTAACATTTGCCTTAATGATTTCTTGCCAAAATATCACACCAACTACTGATCAAGAGACGGCCTCGATATCTACCCACATTTTACAGTGAAATCTAAAAATATGGTAGCACGATCAATAGGAAAAGGAATCAGCACAAGCATGAGCACACATAATTATGCAACAGTTTCAACAAATAAAAAAAATCATTGCCTGTCTCTTAATTCCATACCAAATCATAAGATGACCCTTAACCGAATAATCGCGAGTAGCGTGTCTGCGGTGTAACATAAATCCGTCGGCCCTAGCATACGCACAAAGATTGACTGTACAACACTCAATCATCAACAATATTTGAGACGAGCGTCAAGAGGCCAATTTGACATCTCGAGCCTTGACGGCACAAGAATACTCGGATCGCCAAGAATAAGAAGTAAGCAAGAAAAAAAAAAAGTCGAGACCCTACCTTGTTCTTGCGGTTGTATGTAACCTTGCTCCACCGGCCAATGAGTATGCATAATTCAAATCCACGATCACCAATAGAAAAAAGTAATAGCAAACCTACTTGTTTTACTAAACTTTTCTCGAAAAGAAGAACCCTCTAATATGATATCTTTTACACCATCATCTTGGATTTCCACAACCACTTCTATGTCATTTGTCATAGCCGCACGATGAACTTGTGTTATCTGTTACAAAATGGGCGAGGAAGCTAGCAGCGTCGGAGCGGCCTTGTGGGAGGATGAATGAATGACGTCAAGAGGCCAATTTGACATCGAGCAGAAGCTGGCACAAGAATAAGAAGCAAGCAAAAAAAAAAAGTCGACCCTACCTTGTTCTTGCGTTAGTATGTAACCTTGCTCCACTGACCAATGAGTACGCATAATCCAAATCCTGATCACCAATAGAAAAAGTAATAAGCAAACCTACTGTTTTACTAAACTTTTCTCCGTAAAAGAAGAACCCTCTAATATGATATCTTTTACACAGCGTACAACTTCTTATTTGATGCAGGCGTTTTAGATGGCAAGAATGTCGCTCGGTCATACATCTAGAACCACCTAATAAATAAAAAATGCAAAAATCGAAGCTCAAAAGCTGCGAAAGATCGGATTTTGTAGGATTTGTGGGGTGGAGAGGGTCTTTCTCACCTTCTAGTGGAAGGAAGAGGAGGCGTCGTATTTGGTGGAGGAGGCGCGACCTTGCGGCGTCGGAGGAGGAGCTGAGGCGATGGCGTCGGTCTTGAGTGGAGGAGGGTCTTGGTAGGCGTCGTCGATGTAGCGGTGAGGAGGCGTCGGTGCTAGTGGAGGCCTTGACCAGGTGTCGAGGCGTCGAGGAGGAAGGTGGAGGAAAGGATTAGCGTGACTAGCGACACGGGAGGAAGGAAGCGGCGTTGCGGCGTGGGAGGCGAAATTTGGTGAAAAGGGGATAGAAAGGGGATAGATAAAGGCGGAGGAAGAGTCGCGATGAAGATCTTGTTGGCGGCGGCGTGGCGGCGTGGGCAGCGTAGCCTGGCGCTGGCGCGAATCGGACTGACGGAGCGGACATGGCCGAGATCGGACGTGGCAGTGGTGGTGAAGGCCCTTTCTTTGGGGAATTAAGTTTAGTAATTCTTGTCAAGAGTTGTGGAATTCAAAAACCTAAACCTCCTATTGACTAAAGTCAAACCCTTATTCAACTTTGTCAAGAATCTGGAATTCAACCTTTGGAAATATTTTTCCTTGGTTCTAGGGATGATGTGTGACCCCTCTGAAATTTTTTATAATTTTTAGAAATTATTTGATAAATTTTGGAGCCAAGTCAAACCAATTTGTCAATTGGTCAAACCCTAGAACATAACCTTGCAGAATTTTTGGAGAACAATGCTGTGCATAAAAACCTCTAAAAATTTTATGCAAGGTTAATCTTGGAGTGAGGAACCTCCAGTCAAAATTTCAGAACTTTTGGAATTAGTTTGCTACCTCTAAAAATTCTTCCAAACTCAGCTTCAAATTCCAATCCAATTCTGTTTGCACTGTTCCTCGGGTTCGAGCCAATTTCGACTTGACTCGACCCAACCACCTAGCCGTACCGGCGCGATCGTTTTGGGCACGAGCGTTGTGAGCCGTTGGATCGAAATCCATTGGCCACGACCTCCCATCTCCGTTGTGCGCCATCGGATGCCAATCCATCGGCCACGACCTCCCATCTCTGTTGTGCGCCATTGGATGCAAATCCATCGGCCACGACCTCCCATCTCGTTTCGGCGCTATCAGATCAAATCTAACGGTTGCAACCTCCCCCTCGAATCTAACGGTTGTGACCTCCCCCTTTTCGTGTTCAAACCCGTCCGATGCAAATCCTGTGGTCCACGATCACCCCGATCAAGATCTAATGGTCCACGATCACCCTGATAAGATCTAATGTTCCACGACCACCCCGACCTTGATCTAATGGTCGAAATCATCCCGCTCGTTTCCACATCGACTTAACCCGCTCATGCCTGTTGGTTGGGTGCGACCCATTCGCGTCTGTTCCGGCTCGAGCCGTTCCCTTTCTCTTCCAGCGTGGTGGCTGCTTGCCCTGTTCTTCTCCTTCTCGATGCGCTTCGCATCGTGCGCCATGGCGATGGGGAAACAACGCTGGTCACCTCCATGGAGTACTTTAAACGGCTCGTTTGCTGCAAGCATTAAATGCGGGTCAGCCTTCCGCCCCAAAGTCGTGTTCAGAGCTGCCCCCATCCCCTACATGTCCTTGTCTGAGCTGTGAACCAAGCGTGGGCCAAGCTCACCGTGGGTGTTTTCCCTAGCTCCATGCCTTGCTCCTCTGGTTATTTAAGCACCCTTGCTCCTTCCTTGGCTTCCTTTAAACACCCACTCGACTTGCTCTTTGTTGGTTGAGCCCAAATCACCCAAAGCACCCTGCCGCCATTGCTGGACCTTGAAGCTCGTCGGTGAAGACAGGGTCCCAGTGGTTTTCCTTCAAATCCTTTCGCGTCATCTGGTGCCCCTAATCCCCTGGAGTAAAACCCCTAACTCTATTTAGGTTTGCTTCCATAGGAGCGGCCTAATTTGGAGTTTGGTCCCCTTCGGCCAAAAAGCTCCCCTTCTTCCTCAAGTCTGGTAAGGAGCTTCTCCTTTCAATTCCTTGCTCTGGGAGCATCCCTGAGCTGTATTGAGTCTAACCCAATGACGCAGTCTTGCTCAATTGGCTCAGGTCGTCACCTCCACTTCTTCTTCTTTGGTGCTGACAAGGGCTTTCGTCGCCGGAGCTCACCCTTCCACCTCCGAGCCTCCTCCATGCTCGGGTACCTCCTAAGTAGCCCCTAGATGCTCGGGCACCCGCTTACCTGGACAATCGCGGAGCTTTTCTTTCTTGTCGCCATAGCCGTGCATGTCCCCGCCGGTCATCGTCGGCTCGCCGGCGTTTTGGGCCACCTCCATCGGAGTGGGTGGTACCATTGGACGCGCACGGTTATTGCCGACCTCAGACTGGCTTTGGTTCACGCCGCCGTGCCTTAGGTCGCCAGCGGTGACCAATTCTTTGCCGTCGAGTTTTTGTCGGACGCACCGATACACTGTAGCGGTGTCGTTAGGGCCGTCCATTTCCAGATCTATGGACGAGATGTCACGTGGACTGTGTGTTTGAGCTGTGTTGCGATCACTCTGAGTCGTTCATTCTAGAATCAGCGGCTAAGTTTTCGCGGGGTCCTTCGCGTGTGAGTTCCAAACACGCTGCGCGCGATTCAACCTGGACCGTCGGATGCAACATCGACGGCCCGCGTTCGTTGGATCCACGTGGGCGCGGGCGCGTTGCGCCGTTCATCTTGGGCCGTCCGATGTGATATCGACGGTCCACAAATTTCCACGTCGTTTCATTTTTAGGAAATTTCCGAGGGATTTAATTGTGAACTGAAAAAAGTAATGAACTTCGAAATTGCATAACTATTTCATTTTTGCTCCAATTGAGTTAATTCAAATTTTGTTAGCTCTGGTTTAAACTCAGATTTAATCTAAAAATGTTTTTAAGCTTAGTTCAGCTCCAGAAAATGGAATGGTAAATTAGTTTAGAAATAGGCTTCAATTGTTGCTCTAAAAATTGCATTTAACTTGTAAATTGCATAAGTAATTCTCTATAGATCCTTTTTGAGTGAATCCAATTTTTTGGCTTCCTCTATTAGTGTACTAAAAGGTAGAATAGGTTTTAGGCATGTCACTATTTTCAAAATCTTTGTGGGTGCATTTTATTTGTGCTCTTGTGCATGTCTTGGAAAAATCATAGAAAATGCATACTAGCTCCAAATGAGGTGAACTCAATTGGGTTATTCATCTCATGAGGTGCTTTACTTACCATAAAAATCCCAGGTGCAACACCTCTTTGGAAAATTGTGCTAGAGAATTTAATTCGGATGAACAGTAACCGATTTGAATTTTCCAGCCATTTCCAAGCTGAGCAGATTTGTTTTGGCCATAACTTTTGCAACGAGAATCCAAATAAATTTGTTCTTGTTGCTAAATTCCTTAAAAATCATGCTCTTGCTGATGTAAAAATTTCAGAGCATTTTGAGAAAGTTTGCTGTTGAGTCCTTTTGGTTTTTTTCGTTCTTATCGGTCTTTTTGCTTTTTCGTTAGGTGCTGACGAGTGCGTTGATCCCGTGAGTGATCCTCTATAGCTTAGTGAGCAAATCCAGCAAGGCAAGAAGTTTTATCATGTTTAATCTCATTACTTTCAAATTCTAATATATTGTTTGCAAAGGGTATGTATGCATGCTCTATTTTGTTGTTAAATTATTGTCGATTAGTTGATCCTATAGATGCATACTCTGTATGTAAATGTTCAATCTCTACTACTAAGCCTAGGAATATCTTGCTGTGATTTGGAGTTCGTTGGATGAGCTCTTGTCACTTAGTAGATGATGTGTTGATGCTGCTTAGAAATGCTTAGATTACGGTAGAATTGGGCGGTTATCGACTTAGTCGATAACTTTGATCACACAAATCTATTTATTACCATATGTCCAGCACCTTGTGTGTTGTTACTTTGTAAATCTAAAACTGAAAATAAAATATTTTAGACTTGGGCATATTGGTATGTTGGTGTGATTGATTTTGTGATTGTTTTGGGGGACTGGAATGATGCCCGAGTCAACAAGGACCGAATTACTTGCGCCATTGATCCAAGAACTTTTGCGTGCTAACCACACGAGGGGGATATGGAACCTCTCTTGACTTAGTACTTTGGTGTGTGTTAATTCCGGGTCGCATGGTGGATGTGTGTGTTGTGTTGAAAACTAAACTTTGTGTTGTGTGTGTTTTTGGGCGAATAGTGGTGGAGCGTCATCCACTGCAAGGAGCATCATCCTTTTCTAAGGGTGATGAGCATTGGTCCTTTGTCTAAAGGTTCAATGACTCTGTATCAACGTATGGGTGTCTATCCATATGGGCGACTCGTAGTTAATGCATTCTATTGGAAAGTGCCATGTAAGACTAACCGTGCCGGCATACCAAAGGAAGTGTGCTAAATAGCTTGGCAAAAAGGTGGTCTCATGTGTGGGTACATTGGTACATCCCTGTAGGGTTAAATCTATTCGAATAGCCTCGTCCTAGGTTATGGACAAGCTTGGTTATTTCCCGCAAGAATTAGACTACAACCTTTAATTAAAACTTGATGTGGGTGGTATGAATGGGTAATTCATGCTATTGTTGTGGTGACTAGTGGGTTAGTCACTTCTAGGGTTGTTGTTGTCATCTATCTATTGTTATTATGTTGTTGTCTCGTTGTTAATTGCAAATTAAAAGCAGTTGCAAAAGCTGCTTTAAATCTATTACATTATTGCAAATGAAAACTTGCTTTATCTGAAAACAACCTCTGACCTCCACTTAAATGATCTTGCATGTAGCATATGTATAGGTCTGTTACCCTCACGTAAGTCTTGCAGTACATTTTGTACTCATTTGCTTTGCTTAATTATTTTGTTGCAGAGAGGTTGATCCCCCTGGGTTTCACTTTTGTGAGATGCGCGGTGGATTCGACGACTAGGTTGGCGGCCCGGTCGGTTGCCTTGTGGTCTATAGGCAAACCGTATGGCTTTTGTTTATCACCATCTTATGGCTTTTGTTTCATTGTTTATTTAACTCTCTTAGTTGTTATTTGGCCGGTCAGCCCCTTTTGTAATAACTCTCTATTATGTGTGTCTTTTGTTTAATCTAGTTGTTCTTTGGTTCTATGTCTTGAATGGAATTGATGCATGATTTTGTAAAAGGGGTGTGTATACTACATTTCTGGGAAGTATACATATCTCGAAGACACGGGTTATTTTGTTTGTGATGCTAGGGTTAATGGATGACTAAGCATTACAAGCCAAATAAGTCGGGGTCCTCACAATCTTTCTCCCTCAATCTCTCCAACTCATATCACGACTCAAGAACACACGATATGCGCCAAAACGGCTTTTCTTATTTTTATTATCTAAATCATAACTTGTCCACCTATATGGTGCGGCCATAGGGGGTTTATATAGCCTCCCACGCAAGCACAAGACTTAGATGAATAGTAACCAAATTGCTACAGTACTCCTAGTCTGATTACTATTCATGTGAACAGTAATCTAGGCCGGTTGCTTTTCACGTGAACAGTGAACCGAACCAAAAAACATTCCTTAATTAGATTTTAAACTACTCTAGTTTTGGAATAAAAATATTAATCACCAATTGGTTGTCTGAATTGGATCCAAACTGAACCAACCCACATGCCATGTTCCTGGCGTCCTCTCCATGCATGGCCAAGTCTCCCTCTTGGTTTCCCTTGTGTTGTGGGCTTTCTTTCTCTTAGCTTCTTGCGCGAACTTGTTCCATGCACTTTGTGCTTCTTTTGACGCCAATGCAACCCTTTCTGCCATGTCACCACATGTCTTTCTTGACCGCACGCATGCGCTAGGGTTTTATCCCGAGAGAACGTTCCCTCTCGTTGGCCAGCATCCCCATCCACCTTATCGGCCTTCACAACGTTTTGTTTTACCTTTTGTTGCAAAACAACACCAATGGCACCAATTTGAGTTCTAGCATTAGTTTGCAATTTAGAGATGTAAACCAATGCTTTGGTAGTAGTTATGGCCGTATCATCCTCCCTTTCTTCAAGAAAAAACGTCCTCGTCTTTTGTGTAACCTCAGGAATCTCCGTCGGGGTAGTCTTCACGATCGCCTTTCTAGCGATGATCTCCTCAACATGAATAGAATTCTCTGGCATAGGACACAGGGTATATGATCTTCCCTGATGCACCAAAGAGTACTTGTTGGACCTCCCGTGGTGCGTAGCATTGCGATCATACTGCCACGGATGCCCCAACAGCATGTGACATGCATGCATAGGCACGACGTCACACTACACTTTGTCGTGATAGTCTCCCACTGAAAAACAAACTTTGACACGATGAGTAATTTTCAGTTTACTGACATTATGCAACCATTGTGCATAATACGGTTCTGGATGTCGCCATGTTGTCAACCCCAAAGCTTGCACCAAATCATTGCTAATGATATTGTTGTAGCTTCCACCATCAACGATAAGCTTGCAAACTTTGCCATTGATTTTGCACTCAGATTTGAAAACGTTGGTTCGCTACCCCGTTACGAGAATGGAAGTGTTGTCAACTCGAACCGTCTTAGTCAGCATCCAAAGACCATCTTGTGGTGCCTCACTATTAGTTTTGTCATCATGAAACGACTCCTCTTGTTGTTTTTGGGTAGAAAGAAGGGCCGCCAATTCTAATTTCTTCTGTTCTTCCTCGGCAAACCGTTCTTCTTCATGTTTCTTGGCCTTTAGCCTTTGCCGCTGCTCTTTAATGTCTTCTTGGACCTTGTCTCGTCGCTGTCTATCTTCAAGGTACCTTGACGAGGACCAAGATGTAATATCCTTTCGCGTTCCTCTCCATGGAAAGGAGTACCGCATGACGAGGCATGGCGCCTCGGTGTATGTCTTTGTTCTTTCAACCAATATGCACCAATCACCATGAACATGCTCTCATATGCATAGGAATCACGTCACAAGTAACAACAAAGTATACCCATCCAAAGAAAATTTTACCTCCACTTGTTTTGTGATCGGAATGTGCTTGAACCTCCAAAGCAATAGATATGGCTCGGATGTGGCTTTGTGACCAACCCCAATCATCCACAAGTGTTTGGCTTGCGGCGTTTGTCAAGCTTCCGTGTCGATCATCATAGCACAATCTGTGTTCCCCACTCGACAACGATTGAAGAATATGTAGCTCAGATCGTGGAGTGGATCCTCCTCACATTGATCTATAGTGTAGGTGAATTGCATGACCAACTTCATGTCGCCGTATCGGCCATGTCGATGCTTGATCTTCAGCGACAACGAAATCCGTGAGCAATTGAAGCTCGATACCACGATAAGGATCCACCTAATTGATTAGATGAATCCTGATTGTTGGCCCAATCTTTCACGGTACACTCGAAGATCAGTAGCAATCTCACAAACCAATTCGGTGAATTGAATTGTAAGAAACTCAATACACTCACAAACCAATCTAATAGATTGAATTGCAAGTAGTAGCCTTGGTGAATAGTACTTCGAAGCAAGAGATAGATATCTTGATCTCGCTCTCAATCTTTCTCCCTCAATCTCTCCAACTCATATCACGACTCATGACACACGATATGCGTAAAAGCGGCTTTTCTGATTTTTATTATCTAAATCATAACTTGTCCACCTATATGGTGCGGCCATGGGGGGGTTTATATAGCCTCCTAAGCAAGCACAAGACTTAGATAAATAGTAACCGAATTGCTACGGTACTCCTAGTTCGATTACTATTCATGTGAACAGTAATCTAAGTCGGTTGCTGTTCACGTGAACAGTAACCTGAACCAAAAAACTTTCCTTAATTAGATTTCAAACTACTCTAGTTTTGGAATAAAAATATTAATCACCAATTGGTTTTCTGAATTGGATCCAAACTGAACCAACCCACATGCCATGTTCCTGGCGTCCTCTCCATGCATAGCCAAGTCTCCCTCTCGGTTTCCCTTGTGTTGTGGGCTTTCTTTCTCTTAGCTTCTTGCGCGAACTTGTTCCATGTACTTGGTGTTTCTTTTGACGCCAATGCAACCCTTGCTGCCATGTCACCACATGTCTTTCTTGACCGCACGCATTGTGACACCCTGATTTTCAGAGCCTTTTTGAAATTTTCAAAATAAAAAGAACCATTTTGTTTTGATGAGAATTCAAAGCTTAACCTGAAATTTCATAATGGATTTAAATTGACTAACTCAAACTTCAACAAAAATTTCCTTGAAGATTTGTTGAGTTGTTGGGGTTTTGAGGATCTTCCCTTTTCTGTCCGTCATTTGCCTATCTCTGAACCAGACCTCCCTTCGTCTGGGATCTAATGATCCAGATCTCCCCTTCGTTTGGATCCAAAGGTCCGGACCTCCTTTGTGATGCCCTCCTCTAGTCCAGACCTCCTTGGGTCTAAACCTCCCTAGTGCTTGGACTTCCCTGGGTCCAATTCTCCCACTCGGGTTTTCTCTCGCTTAAAACCTTCCTAAGCCTACGCCACCCTCATGTTCATCTGAGTTCCTTTGGAACTCTGTTGAAGCTTTTCGTGTTTACTTGGACTTTTCTTCGTTGCTTGTATCCTTGAAACCTTCTCTGGAGGTTCCCTTCGGCACCAGCCCGGTAGTACCGCCCGCACCTTGCGGTGCTACCGCATCTTAGACCTCCTCCTTGTCCTCCAAGACCTCCCCTTACCTTTATTGGATCTCCCTGTGTCCTACAGGACCTCCCCATGTCCTCTAGGACATCCCCTTATCTTTATTGGACCTCCCTGTGTCCTACAGGACCTCCCCTTACCTTTATTGGACCTCTCCGTGTCCTTCAGGACCTCCCTAGGTCCTCCAGGATCTCCTCCCTAGCTATTGTCACCTCTATCGAATGTGAGTCGTCCAATTTACATTGGGCGGTTTGATATTGGTCAGATGTTCGGATGGTCCAAACTTCCCACCCTCTATGAGCCTTAGATCATTCTGGGCGATCCGATCGAAATCCAGTGGTCGACCTCCCTCCTTGGAGATCTTAACTGTCCAGACCTCCTTCTTGTACATCTGGACCGTTAAGACCTCCCCTTTGGAGGTCTTAACCATCCAGACCTCCCTCCTTGTAGATTTGGACGTTAAGACCTCCCCCTTGGAGATCTTAACCGTCGGACCTCCTCCCTTGAAGATCTGGCCATCAAGACCTCCTCCATTGGGGATCTTGGCCGCCCAGACCTCCCCCTTTTGGCAGATCCGATCGTTAGGACCTCCCCTTGGAGATCCTAACCGTTCAGACCTCCCCTGGATTTGATCCCACGGCTCTGACCTCCCTTGCGGGTGAGGATCTCCTCTTACCTTTGCAGACCTCCCCGTTTGTAATTGATCTTGACCGTTGGACCTCCCTTCCGGAGATCCAACTGTCTAGACCTCCTTTGCAGGTGAGGATCTCCTCCTACCTTTGCAGACCTCCCCATTTGTAATTGATCTTGACCGTTGGACCTCCCTTCCGGAGATCCAACCGTCTAGACCTCCCTTGCGGGTGAGGATCTCCTCTTACCTTTGCAAACCTTCCCGTTTGTAATTGATCTTGACCGTTGGACCTCCCTTCCGGAGATCCAACCGTCTAGACCTCTGTGACACACTGATTTTCAGAGCCTTTTTGAAGTTTTCAAAATAAAAAGAACCATTTTGTTTTGATGAGAATTCAAAGCTTAACCTGAAATTTCATAATGGATTTAAGTTGACTAACTCAAACTTCAACTAAACTTTCCTTGAAGATTTATTGAGTTGTTGGAGTTTTGAGGATCTCCCCTTTTCTGTCTGTCATTTGCCTATCTCTGGACCAGACCTCCCTTCGTCTGAGATCTAATGATCCAGATCTCCCCTTCATTTGGATCCAAAGGTCTGGACCTCCTTTGTGTTGTCCTCCTCTAGTCCAGATCTCCTGGGGTCAAGACCTCCCAAGTGCTTGGACCTCCTTGGGTCCAATTCTCCCTCTCGGGTTTTCTCTGGCTTACAACCTCCCCAAGCCTATGCCACCCTCATGTTCATCTGAGTTCCTTTGGAACCCTGTTGAAGCTTTTCATGATTACTTGGACTTTCTTTCGTTGCTTGTATCCTTGAAACCCTTTTCTGGAGGTTCTCTTCGGCACCAACTTGGTAGTACCGCCCGCACCTTGCGGTGCTACCGCTTCTTAGGACCTCCCCTTACCTCTACTTGGACCTCTCGTGTCCTACTCGACCTCCCCATATCCTCTAGGACCTTCCCTTACCTTTATTGGACCTCCTTGTGTCCTTCAGGACCTCCCTAGGTCCTCCAGGATCTACTCCCTATATATTTTCACCTCTATCGAATGTGAGTCGTCCGATTTGCATTGGGCGGTTTGATCTTGGTCAGACGTTCGGATGGTCCGAACGTCCCACCCTCCCTGAGCCTTAGATTATTTTGGGCTATCCGATCGAAATCCAGCGGCCCCGACCTCCTTCCTTGAACATCTGGACGTTAAGACCTCCCCCTTGGAGATCTTAACCGTCCAGACCTCTTCCTTGAAGATCTGGACGTTAAGACCTCCCCCTTGGAGATCTTAACCGTCCAGACCTCCTCCTTGTAAATCTGGATCGTTAAGACCTCCCCCTTGGAGATCTTAACCGTCCAGACCTCCTCCTTGTACATCAGGACCGCTACGACCTCCCCTTTGGAGATCTTAACCATCCAGACCTCCTCCTTGGAAATTTGGACCGTTACGACCTCCCCCTTGGAGATCGTAACCGTCCAGACCTCCTCCTTGTAAATCTGGACCGTTAAGACCTCCCCTTTGGAGATCTTAATTGTCCGGACCTCCTCCTTGTAAATTTTGACCGTTAAGACCTCCCCTTGGAGATCTTAACCGTCCAGACCTCCTCCTTGTAAATCTGGACCGTTAAGACCTCCCCTTGGAGATCTTAACCGTTCAGACCTCCTCCTTGTAAATCTGGACCGTTAAGACCTCCCCCTTGGAGATCTTAACCGTCCAGACCTCCCTCCTTGTGGATCTGGACGTTAAGACCTCCTCCCTTGAAGATCTTAACCATCCGGCCTCCTCCCTTGAAGATCTGGCCGTCAAGACCCCCTCCTTTGGAGATCTTGGCCATCCAGACCTCCCCCTTTTGGCAGATTCGATCGTTAGGACCTCCCCTTGGAGATCCTAACCGTTCAAAGCTCCCCTAGATTTGATCCCACGGCCCTGACCTCCCTTGCGGGTGAGGATCTCCTCTTACCTTCTTGAGACCTCCCGTTTGTGTCGATCTTGACCGTTGGACCTCCCTTAGGAGATCCAGCCGTCTGGACCTCCCTTGCGGTGAGGATCTCCTCTTACCTTTGAGACCTCCTGTTTGTGTCGATCTTGACCGTTGGACCTCCTTAGGAGATCCAACCGTCTGAACCTCACTTGCGGTGAGGATCTCCTCTTACCTTTGCAAACATCCTGCTTTTGTGTCGATCTTGACCGTTGGACCTCCTTAGGAGATCCAACCGTCTAGACCTCCCTTTGGTGAGGATCTCCTCTTACCTTTGCAGACCTCCCGTTTGTGTCGATCTTGTTGTTGGACCTCCCTTGGGAGATCCAAATCTGGGCTCTCTCTTGCAGTGAGGATCTCCTCTTACCTTCTGAGACCTCCCGTTTATGTCGATCTTGACCGTTGGACCTCCCTTTTGGAGATCAACGTCGGGACCTCCCCAATGGTGAGGATCTCCCCTTGTTCACTACAAGACCTCCTCAATGTCTTGCAGGACCTCCTCTGCGGGTCTTGGCTGCCCCCACCAGGCGATCACACCCGATTTCTTTACCATTGGTGTGTCCTCGTGCAAGAAGTCTTCACGCATTTAATGCATGTTGTATCACATTAAATGCTCTCACTTTTGCAGTACTCATGTCATGCTATTGTCACATTTCTTGCCTACTCCCATTGTCCTCTTTACCAACTCCTAAGGACCCATATCCTGGGTCATGTGCATTGGCTCCAGCTATATATATAGCTTGGGTAGTCCTCCTTTCTCACTTTCTTCTCCATTTCTCCTCTCTGTCTCAACCGAGCATACCTTAGACCTCCCTCCAAGTTCTTGGACATCCTCTCTTTAGTCCTAGGACCTCTCCAGCGAGCTCCTTGGATCTCCTTTTGACCTCCCAACCTCTCTGTTGGTTTTGTATTTAAGTTTATTTGGAGTTCTTTGGATCTTGTTTGAGCTTTATTTGAATATTTGGTTTTCACCATGTAGATTGTCAAGACCGTGAGGATCCCGAGTTCTGTGAAGGGGAAGAAGAAGCTCAATATTGTGAGCAAGGTAAGTTACACTCTTAATCATGTTGCACCCAATACTTCAAATTACTTATGTCGATTTCAAAGATGTATGCATGCTTATTTCACTAAGTTATATCAATGCCCAACTTTCAGTTCATAGTTATGCCTAATTCTTGGTATGACCACTGTCCATGTTGAATCAACCTCATTATCACCCTAGATAAAATCTGGTTCTTGCAATAGTGAGGACCCGAGGCTTTTGAAAAATGGAATGCTTAGTCTTGCTTAGACCAAAATCTTGATTTGGGAGTTCTGGCCAAAAATATGACTTGTTCAAATGATTTGGGCCGTGACATTGGTGTGTCATGGAGATTTCGGCCATGACATTGGTGTGTCATGGAGGTTTTACAAATGGCCATGGCATTGGTGTGCCATGGAGGTTTGAAAAGCAAAATAATGGAAAATGGATTTAGACTTGGGCGAAGCTGGTTGTTTGGTTGGTGCATGTCTATGCATGGGGGTCGTGTGATCTGATGCCCCAGGGTTGAGGTTTGTCGCCCAAGTCAGTTAAGGACCGATCTTTGAGACACCTCTTGCTAAGCCTATAATGGGCTATGCCACAATCGTGCAACCACATGTCTCCAGTGTGGGGCGTGTGTAACAGCCTCAACTTCAATAAACAATAATAAGATGTTGTACATAGCATCACTGTTCATTTTGGCAAACTGGGCAACATGTTACAATCTAACTTCCCCAAATTCTAGTAAAAAACTCGAACCTGATCGAAGCTTCAAAAGAAAATACCACTTAATGTTGGTATTAAGACCGGGAAGTACTTCATTTAAAAGCCAGATGAATTATTTTGGCCAAAAATAATTTTTGTTGAATTTTTAGAAATTATTTCTATTTTGAGAAAAATGTTTGCCTTTAAATAAAACTATTCGGTTTAGGTGAATTATTTATGTATTTCAAAATGAGAAGCAGTGGTTTCAAAATTTATTTGGGAATATATCATCGATAGAGTAATTCGCAAAATTTCATTTTTTACAAATTTATTTGCTACTTTTGAAAGGCCGGTCAAACTTTTGAAGGTTTAAATTGGTTGGGTCAACCCTTAGGCCTAAATCCGACCCTTAGCCTTTGTGGCGACTCGACCCCAACACGTTTGAGTCCAACCAGTGCGTCGGGTCCAGCTCTGTCACGTTCACGCGCACGCCCCCAACTCCAAGTGAACGCGAGCTGTTGATCTCTTCGCGAACGGACGGGATTTGCGGCGCTGTGCAGGCCATCCTAGCACACGACGCGATTTCCACCATTAGATTTCCATCCTACCGCGCCTCTCTTCATGGCCGTTGGATTCTCAACGAACGGACCAGATTCTTTGGGCCGTTCGGACCACTCCAAAGAGCCATCCAATATTGACCTTAGGATCTAAATTGTGCGGCGCACGATTATCGAGCTATCTGGTTTTAAATGGTAGGAGGCGAAAGCGTGCGAGCCGTTGGATCCTCAACGTATGGACCAGATCAGGTGGGCCGTTCGGACCGGCCGAAAGCACCAAGCAATATCCTCCGTTGAATTCTGATTGGACAGACCACATCCATTGGGCCATTCGGACCACCCGGACCTCCCATCAATCTCGGCCATTGATTTCAGATCCAACCATGTCTTCCTTTTTGGGCTTGAAACTCGCAGGCGCGCATTAAGTTTTGACCGTTGGAATGTGATCAAACGGTCCTTGTGGATTGTAACCTTCGGACCACCCAGACATCCCATCAATCCTAGCCGTTCCCGTGAGATCGCACGGCCCATATTAAAGGATACCGGTTAGATGTTATTTGTCCACCTTATCGCCGCCATCCACTTCCAATCGAACAGCTGATATTCTTTGGGAATCGCAGTGTGTTGTGGGTTCTATGGTGTATTTGGGACCCACTCTTGATGGCGTTCCTCCTTTCTTCCTTGCATCTGTGCTTCGTCGCCGACTCTCTCGCCGGAGCGGTGGCATTGCACAGTATTGATGCGAATATTCCTTGGATATTTAGCATCGGTTGGCCACCTCATCAGCTCTAGAGAGTTCTCGCTTGCTCTAGGAGATCAAACTCTATATAAACCCTAACTGTTGGAGCCCTTCCATTGCTGACCGAGAAGAGCTCCACTATTTTTGCCTTCCTTCCCAGTGAAGCTTCCTAGCTTATACTCTTTGTTCATCAAAAATCATGCCTAATTCACTTAGTAATGTGAGTTTTGGCATTATTTTGTAGGTTGAACAAGGGTGTGCTCTCTGTTAAACCAAGCCAGTTAGAGAATCACGTGGTGATTCCATGCTTCGGTAAGGTAGGTCTCACCCTTTCCTATCAAGAACGCGTATGATGGTCTTTAGAGTTTAAGTTTCTATCATTTTCGTTTTGGTCGGACGAGAGAGAACTTTGGATCTTTCTTGTTTTGACCAAGAACTTGACTTCATCATCTCCAACCCTAGCTGGTAAGCTTAGACCTTGATTCCTGTCATCTTAAGCTCCCTAAGGACATCTTTAGCTCACATGAATCAATCACATGTTCATGTGATGCTCCAATCTTGCTTTGACTGAAAAATTCTTCTTATAACTTTTCGGTCTTTCGTATCGTTTTCAAGACCTAGGGTTTCTCTTACCAGTATACTAGCTTATTTAGGCCTTAGCTGAACCCTAGTATCACCAGTAATCTTTCTTTTTAAGTCTTAATGTCACCAATCTATTTATTGCTTCATATTCCCTCTCTGTTGGTTATCGTCGGTCAGAACCGACAAAAACTTAATCTTTCTTTTCTTTCTATGAACTGGGCAATTAGGGTTAGCAATGATGGTTTGGGATATTACTTACTCTCCAGATAGCTCCAACTCCAATTTATAGTCCTCGTTTTGTATATTTTTCCAAACCAACGAAATCTGTAAAAAGGTTCTTTGCTGTTTTTCTTGTTGAACAGCCGACAACATGCACAGCAAACTCTATAGTTTGTCACCCTGTCACTTGGTACTAGTTAATGACCAGTAGGTCACAGCATTAATTTCAATACTCTTAGCTCAAGCAAAGTATTTCATTTATATGCTAATTAACTCGGCAAGCAATTCAATTATAATCTGTCCTGTTTCAGTTTCTAAAATCTGAAACTGTAGTTCAATCTAAACTCTAAACTGTGGTAAATAGTACTAGCAAAGGTTAGTTGTAGTTTATTATTCTTAATTAAATTGATGTAGCTTAAGCATGTTGCTAATGATGCATTAAGCCATTGACCATGCATTCTTTTTATGCATGCTGTTCTCTGCTTTTTCTCTGTGTTTATTGGATTTTATTTTCTTCTAGATTCTAGTTCTTCTGAGGTTGTTGAACTTGTTATTGAGCAGCAAGAACCTGAGCAAGAGGTTATCTATTATTATCAAGGCAAGCTTCCTCTCTGCACCATGTTGATCCCAAATTTGTGAACTGTAGATTTACAAAATACAGTGATACTGTTGCATGCAATTTTCTAAAAATTATTTGTGATCTGTCTCTAGTTAGTTACAACCCAATCTTTGTGGTTTACCATGAATTTAATCATACACTCATCTTAAGGTATTGTTTGTATTAAAATATTTAGGTTGGAACCTTGCTTAGCCATGCAGTCCATAGAACAGTAGTGTTTGGCAAGCTTATCTTGTCAAACATGGGAACAACAAATGAACTTTATTTATTTTGATTCTTTGTTCAGTCTATTTAAATCAGAAATGAATTTAAATCTTGTTTGATAAATTGATTTCAAATCTGGACAAGTGGATGCTAGTGATGGTGCCTTTGTGCGAGAATTGGGAAATGTGGATGTCTTATGCGGGTTGATTAAGGGTGAACTCGACGGCCCAATTCAAGCCCCAGCGTACTTCCACACGCAGTGTATGGGCACTGTTTGGTTAAGTAAAAGGTTAATGCTATTGAGTTGGAAATAGGAGAGTAAGGACATGTGTATTGATCTCATATGGCATAGATGCTTAAGTCTTCGGGCCACGTCGTATGCCATGTGAATTTTATATCGATATCAGATGTTCTTAGAAGGGTGAGGGCGTATATGTGTTACATCGCATGTACGTACCTTAAGGGCTCCAATTGCGATGTAGTATGTGCAGCGAGCGCAGTTTGCATTTCTTTGATTGGGTCGGCATTTCCGGCACAACATGTGGACCCCGGTTGAGCAGATGCTATCAGTCGTTGTTTAAGCGGGATCAGTCTCACATGGGTTGTCCAACTCAATAGTGTCAACTTGTTGAAAAATACCAAATCTTAGTTCACCCGACCGGCATACCAAAGGCAGTGTGCTATTATTCCGGAGGCTTACAGGCTAACTAAGTCGTGTGGGTAAAGATGTACACCCTTGCAGGGTTAAAACTATTCGAATAGCCGTGTCCACGGTTACGGACAACACTTGAATTGATGTCACCTGTATAGACTTTGAATTAAATCCGGTTTTGGGAATTGTCTTGACATGATTGATATCATGCAACGTTTGATGGTAATCTGTCACTTTATTATTGTTATTGTTTATGATTATGCTCTCATTTACTTACTATTTTAGTCCAAATTGATTTATAAAATCGCATTGTCAAAACTTAGCAATTGTAGGTTAAGATGTATTGCTTTCTGCAAAATCAAACCATCATGACCCTTCTGTTGTTAACCTTATGCATGTAAAATTTCTATTCCTGTGTATAGGTTCTATCAAACACCTTCTTTTATTAGTTTGTGTAAGTCTTGCTGAGTACCTTTCGTACTCAGGAGTTATGATCTCTTGTTGTAGGTGAGGATGGTTATCTGTATGAGATGCCCGTTAGCGCCGATCCGGGTGACGCTAACGAGTGAAGCTAGTTCTAGTCTCCACACAATAGCCTACGGGTGATGGGGCCATTGGTGGCTTTTGTTGTTTAGTTTTGCTTCCGCTGTTGAACTTTTGTGATGACCAAAGTCATCTGCTATTAGTTAACTTGAGAACCAAATTGTAACCTCAAATATAATTATGTAAATGTATGCCTTGTATGTATGATGCAATGTTGTTGAGGATATATGTGCAATAGTCTTAAATCTTGGGAACTATTGTGAATCATATATCAGGAACTAGAATATTGGAATTGTTACTTGTTATTATTATGCTTCTAGTATGATTTTTAATGAGGAATATTTCCTTAATTAAGAATTATGCTAAGATATAATTCTAATTGCATAATCAATATTTGAGGGTCCATTGCATCATGAGACAAGGCTAACTAATTTGCAAAGCTCCATTGTGATTGATCCTGTTGATGCGGTGGGTAGTCATGTTACGACTGTTGTAGTCCCACCTGGCATAAGAGGGGGCACCCCATTAACCCGACGGGTTTCTATCCAAAGGGGGGATTTGCGAAATCTTAATGTGGGTGGACTGCGGTGGAGCAATGCATTGTAAAAGCCTTGTCATGTGCTCTAGACCTCTCACCAAAGGAAGTGTGAGGTGGTATCGACGGATGCCAAGCAAACTAGAGAATTCATGTCATGTGGGTAAAGTGTACAACCCTCGGAGAGTGTAAATCTATTCGAATAGCCGTGTCCGCGGTCATGGACATGCTGGCAATGTCACTCAAAGTTAGCTCTTGGTTTTGGTTTTCAAAGGACTTATGAAACTGGTTTTGGATGTTTATCCAAATTGGGTTTGGGCGGGAAGCCATGTGATAGGAGGGTATCCTTCACCATCTTGATGATGAATGTTATCCAACTGAAAATGGAATTTGCAAAAATGAATTTTAACTATTGTAACCTGCCTTGAAACTTAATACTTGTAATTGAAATAAAATTGGCTTTATGCAAATCAACCCTAATATGCTTTCCCTTGATATATCCCTATGCATGTCATTCTGTTAATTGACGGGTGTAACTTGTGAGCACGGTTGTTGTGCTCACTCCTGCTTGATTCATGAATTGAGTAGGTGAAGATTCCTATGATGATGAAGATGACTAAATCAATTAGGCCGCGCCCTCCAGCCAATCACCTGTGGTGTAATGGGTGGACACTGTCTTTTGTTTTCCGTTGCGTTTGTGTGCTCTCGGTTGCTGGAGCTTGTAAGCAACCCATTGTAATCAAAACTCCTTTTATTGTTAATAAAGTTTTGTGGATGTTTTTGTTGTCACTTGCTTGCTGTGAGAACTGGTTGATGATCCTTGGGGACCAGTTTGGATCGCAGTGGACTTTAGGCTCGTCCTCAATCCCCACAACCTCCTCGGGTTGGCTCCTCTCGGACCTCCCTTGAGTAGTACGTGGAGCTTGGGGAGGTCTGATGTCCAACGACCTCCTCGGGTCGGGACCCCAGACCTCCCGGTGGTTCTATCGGACCTCTCGGGAGGTCTGGAGGTCCTACCGGGATGTCCTCTCGGGGCGTCTGGGAGTCCTTCTGAACCTCCCGGGAGGTCTGAGGACCTTTCGGTGTGCCTGGGCGGGTCGTCCTGCGCATGCGCTACGGTTTTATCCAGAGAGCGTTCCCTCTCGTTGGCCAGTATCCCCATCCACCTTATCGGCCTTCACAACGTTTTGTTTTACCTTTTGTTGCAAAACAACACCAATGGCGCCAATTTGAGTTGTAGCATTATTTTTGCAATTTAGGGATGCAAACCAATGCTTTGGTAGTAGTTATGGCCGTATCATACATTCTTATAACTACTGCTGTCCGTCAACCTATTCGGATTATAAAGAATCTTCGCTCCTATGGAGATTGCCATACAGCTTTTAAGATAATCTCTAAACTTGTTGGCCGCCAGATCATTGCAAGGGATGCAAAGAGGTTCCACCATTTTGAAAATGGTGTGTGCTCTTGCAAAGACTATTGGTAAATAAAATAAAGCAAGTCTATATTGTTATCAATTTTGATCGGTACAAAATCTCGTTAGATTGTGTAAATCCATAAGGTAGGTTGTTACCTAGCAAACATTTAGTTAACCACAAGTTTCATGTCAGGGACATGTCGTATGCTGTCTTCTATGTAACACCTTTTTTAGTGTTCTACTATGGAATTCAAGAATTTCAACTTGAAGCATTTCTTTATCTGATGATGCCCCTTCACGATGACATTTACTTTGTATGGGCATACTGGAATATCATCTGGGCAAAATTTGTTATGTGCCATTGAGAAACTAAGAATTATGATCATCCTTGGTTGTAATATCTTCTGTAGGGATGTGTCGTTATCTGGGATGTGTTGGTACTTGGTTGTATGTAACCTTGGATTCTGCTGACTACGAAGCTTTTTGGTTACCTTCCTTGTGTACCCACTGGTTCACTGAACCTTCAACTCATAGCATAAGTACTGCTTTAAACAAGTGCTTTCTTGGTCACAAAAAGAAGTCGTTTTGGATTGAAAGATATGCATATATTTGTCTCGAAAAGTGTTTTCGTAATATTATAATTTCTTAGGTTTTATAAATATATTATAATATAAATGAGTTGTTATTTTGGAGGCCGTATCGAAATCCAAAACGACTTCTTTTTGTAGCTTCTGTGGTACAATATAAGATGAACTCACCTTTCAATCATACAGAATAGTTACTGACTTACTGAGCTATGATCTTTTAAGTTTAATACAACATTGAGTTTAGTGTATGTGTATTACAACAAATAGTAGAGGTCATGTAATCAAATCAATGCAATACAGCAATAGGGGTGCGTTTGGTGTGTGTAATCTCATATTCCCCTGTAATGTAATATTCTTTAGTTTGTTTGTATGCGGTCTTTCAGACCAAATTGTTGATTACTTGTTATAGACAGTTACTAGTGTTGCTTATTTTGTTGGTTAACTGGATCTCTCGATGAATTCCTTTTCCATATCAAATGGATCTATGGTATTGGTAAATAAGCTAGCAAATTTTAGCAATGCAGGCTATATATGGAGTATCTCAATACTATTCTTTTGAATCATTACATGTGTGTACACTTCTGAGTACCTTCCAGTAAATGCTATCCTTTATTTGCTTAATGGCAGAAGTTTTAGTTCTAGACTGAACCAGTGTACTTTGGTAATGCAACTCTTGCTTGGGCCTTGGTGACCTTTTCTGTCGATTTCATGCATTGCTGTCATTCGCCCTTTCCTTTTGTTATGTGATATTGTTCTTGTTCTGAGTTCTGACCCATTGAGTTTCTGGTTTGCTGCTACAGGATTTGCAACGCCTCTATAACAGGAATGGAGTTTCGGTCACCACAAAAGGGTCTTTTCAGTTTAGCCTTCACCGCAGCAGATTCCAATAACACTATAGTTACATGCCTTGTGGATTATACCCTTTTGGATTTTTGCTAGTGGAATCTGTACTAAAATTTTGCTTCTTGAAACTTATGGTATCGTGTGCCAGTTATCTTATTGTCAAAAGATTCATTGCGGATTCGCATTTGCCATATTCTACATTACAAGTTTCAGTTGATTAATGGCATTTTACAATTCTTCAATTGAGTGTATCATGGGATTGTCTTACAACATCGTGTCAATTGCATAGCAGCAATGCAAAGTGATATTCCACATAGTTTCAACTAATACAAACTGGGTTGACATGTACCATGACTGTAGATCTGTTGTCACCCCACCCCCACAAAAAAAAAACCGGGATCGTTTCACTATAGCCAAATGAACCGTGGAGCTGTATGTTGGACAACGATGTTGCAAGCTTTAGCGTTTAGCATAGCATCCATGTTTTGTTCTCAGGCATTGTCTCGTATAATAATTCGTAATAGTTGGCCTCCAGCATTTATTCTCTCTCGAATCAGTAGTCTTTTGCTGCCGCTGCTTCTTTTGAGAATTTGAGGTGAGAATCATCTTTTGTTAGTCTTTTAACTTGTTCTTACACATAATTTGGTACCAGCACTTTGTCGCACATATCTTGTGTAGTATCCAAATTGACGTGCATGGCATCTGGACGTACTTACTAGTATTATATTTCCGGTAATTTATGGGAGAAAATGAAACAAATTACTGTAATAGAATAATAACAAACGGACCTTTTATTAAAATGTACACATTAAAGCGTGAAGGTGCAAACTAGAATTGACTCAAATTTGCTCCTTGACAAACTAGAATTGACTCAAATTTGCTCCATGACGCAAAATCAAGGTAGAATTTGCCTGTGCAGTTAGCTTTTGTTTTAAATCTGCTTCTCATGCTAATTAAAGTGAAATTTTTGTGATGCAAGTAGAGTTTGCTTCACACTTACAAATTCTGTGCGGACTGGGTAGAAATAGTCAACCAAAATGCAAGAACAAAGATTATCAGAAATTTATAAATCGCGCACGTAAGTTCAGTTTGGGAACGAATAATTTCATTCACCTCCTATTACATTATACATTTGCTTCGCCAAACTTTCACTTTAAAGCCAAAAAGGGTATAACACGAATTATGTGATGCATAATGATAAAAGTTCACTTGGCTGCTTTGCTTTCTCGTTATATCACTAATCACGACTTACAAACAAACTTCTTTTACAAGTAATCATCCCCAAGATAACATAAATATGTGGACATATGAAATAACGGCATGTGATCCCTTCAGCCTCGGCAGCATCATCACATCTACAAGCCAATATTCAGCGCTCTGAGACGTTCAGAGCAGGTGTTTCCCGAAAATTCTAATGTCAAAATTTCACCACGGTCTTTACATTGTTGGAAACAGACGACACCATCATTCATCGCTAGATTCAAGCGTTATGGTCATTACTGCATCGCCGTCTTTATCTTCACCTTCAGGATGATCATCAGAATGTGTCTCCGGCTCTGATGTTCCATCATCCAGTCGAGTGCTCTGAAATACATCCAACAAGAGAGCTCGTATTCCCTGCCGCAGCCCAGAAGCTTCTTCAGGATTGAAACATTTGCGTCCAAACTAAGAACCAGTAAGAGCATAATAGTCAAGACTCAGGATTGTTACTAAAGAAAAATAATGGAGCAATTTGATTTATTCCATTTTTAAAGGTTTTGTCTTGTCAACCTCTCTCGTGCGTCTTGAATAAACCTGTCAATGTAATAAAGCATAAAGATACCAGTCATACTTGTTCTATTGAAGTGGCACCTGGCAAGTGAAAATAGAAGGCAGCATTAGAAAATTACATCAGAAAACACAGTAAAGAAAAAGAATTATAGTAAAGCCTCAATCGGCTTCTGGAGAACTATCATTAGACCACTAGGCTTCTTACCTCAACTTTTTTCCTTATTTATTTTTCTTGAAAGACGACTCCATATCCTCGCAGAAAAGGGGATTTCATAAGAAGAATCATTCTGTAGATGGCGCCATTCTGCTTCGAGGTAGCTGCGATAACATACAATTCCAAATTCGTGGACGAGACTAAAGTAGTTTAACAGTACGAAACTTCGAATGACAAGCTTCCCAACAGGGACAGCACATAGCAGTCTCTAGTATTGAATCGATCATCTGGATTCTAAATGATTGGGAATCGAAACCAAATTCTCAGCATGGTATCAAGGGTCAATACATACCGCTGACTTACGTCAAAACTATCATGACTGGAATGAAGTCCTAGAGAGTCCAAATGAAGAATTATTGGCCCCGACTCTGTCTCTTTTGCAGGCATGCAGATAATGATCAAGCTCCAGTGCATCCTAATTTTCAAGAACACAAATGGCGACTGGCCGTTTCGCCACGCAGTAACGCCATCCACTCCAACCAGACGCCATCTTCCCAAACCCATCGCCAGTGAGCCCTCCCAAACACCCACTTTTATGCAACCCTTTGCTTGTTTTTGATTCGCTGTTTGGGGAATTTTCGTTGTTTGATGTCGCGATCGTTGAGATCCCATGAATTTCATGAGCTGTTATGCATGCCTATGCACATGTTTACTAAGAAAAGGGTTCTGGATGTGTGAATTGGGTGGATTTTTGTCAAGATGAGTAAAATATGCTATAGGTTCAGATCATGCCGCTAGGAATGGCAATTGACTAACTCATAGATTATATCATGGTACTACAAGACTGCAGACGGAACTCGTTATGTTTGTATATTTGCCAAATTAATTGGCTTAGCTTGCCTTCACATGCGCTCTAATTTTCAATCATGTCGCTCAAGAGAACTCTCGCCCATTCAAGAAAGGATGATAGCGTAAATTGTGAATAAGCCATACATGCTATATAGGCGGATTCAAATTTGCTTACTTCCGCTATGAATGAAAATGTGTGTGCTCTTCTCGAAAGTTATGACACTTTCAGCCTCGCTCGACGACATATGTGGGATCAAGAGTTGTTTCATCTGCTATAGTGTGCGGTGTTCCTGTATCCATCGTAATGAATGGTCTTCGCAACTCAAAGATTTTTAGTTTCTTTCCGCAGGGATTCAAGTTGAAAGTCTATTGATGAACAAAATGAGGAAGCCAAGAGTTCGCCACCCACCAAGACACGGTTGAGGAATTTAAAGCTCTACTACGCCACAAAAAAGTATGTTACGCTTTTATCAATGATTCCATAAGAGCCAACCTTAGTGATATCCAACATAACTCATGAAAAAGCTGAGTTATTGACCACCGAGACCTCAAGGGAAGGGCTAAGCTTGAGCAAATTTTGTCTACAACTACTTTCAAGATCCGTCTCGGAGGTGCAAGATTGATGTACCGGTCATTGACAACCATCCGCAAGTACCGGAGAAACTAATCACCAAATGACAAAGTACTCGCCACGATCGGCTTATACCGCATAAGGACCCAGCGTAAATTGTAAGTAATCATTATTATTCTCTCGCTGTTTGGAGATAAATTTTAAAACAAGTTTAATTCTTGTTTGTTTAACTCCAATGCGCATTAGGGTGATTAGATCATGTCGAGATGGTATCAACAAGTTGGTCGAGTCACTTCACAGAGGTTTCCAAGTGTTTCAAGGTCTCAACCAAAAGTAAAATGAGGGAGATATCCGACTTTGTTGATAATCTCTCGGCAGTCGTATGCTTTCACACTCAAGCACACCGCACTGATTATCAGTTGTTTTTGTGTTAGTAGTGTGATTACTAGTCGAGGACACTCTGGCTGACGTAATAATGTACTAAAGATGTTGAATTATTACCGCTCTGTTTTCCGCAGTCAAGAAAGAGGTTCTTGACAAGCTTGGCTTAAATTACTCAATTGCACTCAACTTGATGTTCTTTTTGTCAAGAGTACAATTTATTTGTTCAAGCACTCTCCTTCCAATTTCTACACTCAAACCGCTTTTCTGGTTTCTTACGTGTTGTGCTAGGCAATTGTGAAAGTGATGGTGACCAATAACTAAGGTTTGTGTTGCTTTCAAGTTTAAGGTCATTAGTGATCTTCGTTTTGTTGCATATATCTAGCTTTTTAGAAGAAAAAAAAAGGAAAAAAGGGACACTTTTTGTTCGGGGAAAAAAACAAGAAACAACGGTGCATTTTACCTGGATTTATTCATTAGAGTATTAGACAACCATTTGTGTGAATGCTAACTGCTTTATGGATTTGTGTAGGTTCTACCAAAAGGAAAAGGACATCCACCTTGGAAGATGGTAGGATGATAGTATGACACCATATAAGTATGATTGCCTAGAGTAGATCCCTTCTTTAGCTTTCTTTATGTTGTTCACACATAAATGTCGCGAATTTGCTTTCCAACGCTCGACAATCAATAAGAGCTCCACAATATTACTACCTATCCATAGGATTCAATACCTTCTTGTGCTTCGACACATAAATGTCGCGCAAATTTTGCTTTCCAACGCTTGGACAATCATTAAGAGCTCTACAAGATATCGCCATCCATAGGATTCAATGTCTTCTTGTGCTTGGAATAATGGCATTGTTGGGCCCGAGATCCGTTGAATTGTTAAGCTCTGCATGCCAAGATTTTCTTTGATTTGTCTCTTTTTCTCCTTGCTCCTTACACTTTCATGGATGTGATGGGATGAAATTGTTCACTATTTGGCAAAAATGATTTAATGTCTACTTAAATGGGCCATCCCGCTAATTGATAGGATAGATGTTTCAAGAATTGCGAAAGTGTCTCATTTTTTGAAATTAAGAAATTTTATTGCTTCATGTTTTCTCAGATATTCCCCATTGTTCTCAAATCCAATACTTCACCATGAATTTTCTCGAAATTAGATAATTGAGCTAGCTAGCCACTTACTCTATTGCGTAATTATCATCATATAAGATCACTAGATACACCAGAATATTGTTTCGTAACCGTTAGATACAATCTCATGTTAACTATTAAGTATTAACCAAGATGATTCTATTTGCTTGAGGGGCAGATGAAACAACAACTGAATAAATAAAAGATTAACAATGAAGTAGGCACTTTTTGAAGGAAAAAAGAGATGTGCACCAACTTTCTGGGGAACTAGGCACCTGTGCGCGCATTGGCGCGCTCACTGCATGCAGGTGCGAAGAAAAATAGCGATGAAGAGTTGAAATAAGATTTGAACGAATTGCAAAATTATGGTACTGATAGATCAATTTTAATACGTTCTAATGTTTTAGTATGTGTGTTTTAGATAGGCGGGAGACATGCGAAACTAATCATCTGAATAGAACAATGAGTATGATGAAACGCATAATATGAAACAAGTAGCAACAAAATGATACCACTTATAAAGAGGCCAGTGCTCTCAGTAACTACCAAAGCAATAACCAGTTACACCATGTATTGTCAAATAGTATACAGTATAACAAATTGTTGCCAAACATCAAGCCCTGTGTTTAAACACAGTTCTTACCCAGGCCTAACAGAACCGTCATCAAGCACCCATCTGATCATTGCACGATGAAGCTCTGGACGATGTGGGTCTGCTCTTAAAGGATGTGATATGCGCACATGCACTCTATGGAAAAAAACTATTAGTGAAGAAAAGCATCCTCAACAATATACTAAGAGAACAAAACTAACAACATAAGCAGCATGAGAGTTACTACCTCGAGAAGTGAGGATTGGACCAACCAGACAGCAGACGTATTGTAGGAAGAACAAATAGATTGAAGCAAACCTGGCCTCTTGATCTTGGTTCAACATCTTTTTCTTGTGCCTGAATCTCAGAGCTTCCTGCAGCCTCTTGATCTTGGTTCAACGTCTTTCTCTTGTGCCTGAGGTCCTGATGACAACAAGGAGCTTCTACGTTGGGAGCTTCGGGTCGAATTTCTGCTGGATTTGATTTCTTTGCCCTGGCTCCCGATGCTGAGATTGCTGAAATGACGGTGGCAAGGCAGCAAACTGGGGGTTCTGGTTCACCATTGCCATGAGGGCAGCAATGGTTTGGTTCTGCTGGTTCATCCTGCTGACTAGGGCCACCACGGCCTGGTTCTGTTGGGCCATCATTTGATTCATGCTCTGCGTCACGGTGCTCAATAATTGGGTCTGCGCTACTAAAAACTGACTCAAGCCTTGATCTGCTAGGGCTGCCGGAGGAGGAGGTGCAAAGGGGTCGACACTGGCATTGGGGTCCACTGATCCACTGTGACTAGCTAAGGGGCTGGTCTAATCCATCCTGAAACATACTCGCTAGGTTTAATAGATAAGGGGGAGAAAGCACCACAGATGAGAGGGAAAAGCACTTAGATGAGTGAGATCGGGGGAGGTAGATAGAACAGCCTAGTTGGGGAAAACAAGCTAAACCCGAAGGAGCAAGGGCCTAGAGGCCAAAAGAGGCAAAGAGGTGCAATAAGTCCTCCTACTGGAGCTCTTATTGCACTAGCTAACGATGCAAGACTAAGGGGGACCACTACACGAAGGAGCCTAGCAACTAAGGCTAAAAGGGTTGGGCTGACGAAACGGCCTTCGTTCTTCGAGAAGTTCCAGCAAGCTATCCTTGAAAAGGCAAGGACCACGTTGCCTCTTTTTCCAACCAGCTCTTTTCCTCAGGAGCAACTGGCCACAACCAAGGGCTGAGTGCTAGCTAAGAGCCAGGAATTGGCCTTCCTAACTTGGCTAGGTCCAAAACCTATGATTAGAAAGGGTCCACCAAATAACTTCTTTCAAAGTTATCTAATCAAAGAAACCAGTCAATCAATCTCCCAAAACATTTGTAAATCAACATGGTTATCAATTCTTTCTTGGGCATAAGCTTAAGAAATCCCACAAATTGTTCACTTTAAATTGCATCTTTCTTCTCTGCCCACAACAAAAGATTCCTAAACCCAACATCACTTTTCAATCTAATGATTCTAAAATCACTCCCAAGATCACTCGAATCCAATTTAAAAGAAAGTTCTCCCGAGGGTCCTCCTTTAAACCACTGTCTTCCAATTGTTCCACCAGATTGTTTGTCACCAATCAACCCAAAATGGTTTTAATCAATGCTACCATCAAAGGTAAACCCCAAACATATATTCCGTATTCTGATCAAGATATACAGTCGGCTAAGATTCCCACCAACTATGAATTCTCAATTCACTTATAACCAACTAAATCCAGTAAAAACCCACAAACTCAAATCCAAGCTCCCAACTGAACTTGCCACTTTCTTTAGATTCAAGGGTAATCCAATACTTTTCGATAATCCAAGCAAGACCTCACAATCCTACATCCTCCAAGATCCAATTAGAACTTTCCATAATCAACCAATCCCAAAGTCTTTAATCCTCCAGATCAGATTCAAAAAGGCTTCTTTCAAGCTACCTAGCTTGGCATCCATCACACTGGTTATACTTGCAAGTGTAGCTCTTGAGAACCTGGTGGGCTGCAGACTGCACCAGCAACACCATCTTCTCAGGGCTTCCAGCACCAGAACACGAGGGCTCAATCCTATAGGGATTATAGAGATGAGGAGGCCAATTTAAGTTCAAAATACAGTTCCAGAAGGGGTAAGATTCAAGAATCTGGAAAAGAGGTAAGGAGGAATGGAATAAGGAGAGAAAAGCGTGAAACAAGATGAGAACAGATTAGAGCAAGACAAGAGAAGAGCCACCAACCAAGTTTTTAAGTTGGTTTGATTTAGAAAATAATTTTTGAAACAAACTAAAACGACTATGCTAACTAAGGTTACGCCCTGCAGTCGATATGGAGCTCTGATACCACCTTTGTGGGGACCTTCTCGAAATACTTGGAATGCTCGATTTTTTTTTTGCTGCGGTACTACCATTTTGGTGAGGACCGGTAGTACCACCCACGTTCGAGCGTAGGTACTACCGCACTAAAGAGCGGTAGCACTACCCAGGTCCGGGCGCCGGTACTACCGCACTGGGGAGCGGTAGTACCGCCCAGGGTACCCCGAGAGGAGGTCTGCCAGGACCTCCCAGGAGATCTCAAGACCTCCTGGAGGTCTTGGCCTTTGTGCATGAAGTTAGTCCCATGATCAGTCCGGCTAACTCACACAGAGACACATTGGTGTGATCAAATCCATACCACAACAAGCTAAAGGAACACAAAAGGCAAATTATCAAATATTATTAAAGACCAAACGGTCAAGCTTCTTACAAGAGCCACTAGGGCTAAAACACAAGAGCACCTGCAGCAGGAAACAAAACACCAACGCGTGAGTTCAACCGATCAGCCCATTGGCTATCGAGTGGAGGACGTCCCTAGGTCGCATGGTCTCCAAAGACCTCATCAACGCAGAGCTTTGAGCTCCTGGAACTTCCTTGAGCTGCTGATTTAAACAGAGGGCAAAAGCCATGAGTACTTTTGAATGTACTCAGCAAGCCGTGGGGAGTGTATGCAATACTACTTATGTAAGGCTTGCCAAAGGAGAGCTTTATGGTTAGTTGCAAAAAGCAATATTTGACAGTAAATAACATAATAGATTGCAAGGCAGCAAGTTAAAACAATAATACATAACTACTTTTGATTTCAAGAGAGGTCATGAGCACCCACTCACTTCCAAAACCACTCTAGAGCACCCACTCCAGAGCTCCCAAAGCCAACCGTGGGAGGTCTGGCCACACCCATGTCCAGGACCTCAACCACGATCTCCCTGGAGCACCCACTCTAGAGTTTTCACCCAGCCCTGGACCTCATCTCGAGCCAACCATGAGCCCTCTAAAGTTGGCCAAGGTCTCTTCGAGGCAAAGCCACAGTCTCTTGCAGATGCGCCCAGGGACACAATTTCGAAAAAGCTATCCCTTGCACCACTTCTCCGGGAGATGTCCATAACCAAGGACTTGGCTATTCGAATAGATTTGAAACTCTACAGAGGTGTACAACTTTACCCACGATCCACGATCTCTCTAGCGGGACGGGTTCCGGAAAGACCCTTACTCAATAGTGAGCAGTCTAGAGAGGGTGGCAAGGCCTTTACAAAGCTTTGATTTGGCTCGGAGCTGCCCGCTAAGGTTTCGCTTCCGATGGGTTGGAAATGCCACCGGATTCGTGCCCCCTCTTGCGCCGTTGCAATAGAACTTGCTCAACCACAACAGCACCAAGCCATCTCATTGCTAATTATTCGGCCCAGGCCATCCCCATAAAATGACCTTGTGGTTGCACGGATTATCCGGATCCACAGACACAAAGTTAAGTCCTTAATTGTGCTCAGGCAAGACTTCCTGTTGGACCGAAAAGGCGACTAGAGGGGGGAATAGGAGCACTAACTATTTTTCGCTTTGATCCGATTCAAACATGATATTGACTTCAATAGCTATGAGAACTATGAAGATCAATATATATAAGCATAGTGGAAGACTTGTACTTAAACCCCTTCAAATCCCCAAAAGAAACAACCAAAAACACAAAAATCAGCCTTATGAACAGTCTTGATGAACGAAGAACAATCGAATCGGATGAATAAAGGTGCGGTCGTTTCGCATGAACAAATAAAATCAAGGCGAATGAATAGTAAACAGCCTGAAAAACGAAATGAAAAATCGACATAACTTTTGATCCGTAATTCCAAACTTCACGAAACTTGAGACACACCTTCTCTAAGATATTAGGAACCTATTCCAATTAAAGATCGTGGAGATCCATGCCAAAGTTCCTACCTTTTTCAGATTGAACGAAGGGTGCTCTAAAACCGAGCCAAAAACGAAATATGATCTAGAGACTTGCTCGTGGGTGATTGATGATCAAGATGATCTTAGATGGGTTCCCACATGTCACAGCAAGTTAGATCACAGCAAGAAACCAACCAAAAACTCGCGGATCAAAGAAAGATTCAAAATCATCAAATAGAGAGAAAGAAAGCAAATGAACTCATCTTTGAGAGAACTTTCTTTGGATTGATTTGATATGGTATTGGTTTCTGACCACTCCATCAATGGAGGACAAAGACTCAATACATGAGCACGAAATCAAATCCAACTCTCTAGAACCCTAACCTCCAACTATCAACTCCCTAAGCACAAAAACAAAACTAGGGTTTACAATGCAATGAAAGGGTTGAGAGGTGCTGGCCAGCACCCTCTCCTATTTATAGTGGAGACTTAGACCTTCTAGAAGAGTAACCCTAATAGGCTCCCGTTAAGGCCCAAAACAAACGGGTCACACACGCACGCATTTTAAAGCGCTGTCTTCAATTCTCTTGACCTAATCCACTTCTTGGACGACCGCTCTTGCGCCGGTTGGCATTAGGTCACCAAGGCGTATTTGGTGAAATTACCAAAATACCCTTCTCGATCTTTTGCAAAGACCGAGTCCCATCTTCGTGAAGCACCTCCATGTTTCGCCACGTGTAGGTTGATCCAATGACTCTCTTCATGTCGGCAAGTTCTCCCATCCGGCTCCCACCGAACCACCATGGCACTTGCACCGACCCCCATGTCGCTGATCGAACCGTCGACCGAATCGCCTGTTCGGTCACCTTTGTCCCTCTTGTGCAATGCTTGACTCCATTGACCTCACACGGCATCCCCGATCGTTCTGGACCTCAGCTCTCCAAGCTTAGTCCCGATCATCTTCGCCGTTGACCGTCATTGACCTCTAAGCAACCTGCACATCAATAGACAAAGAAATCGAATCCGGGAACAAGTTCTTCACAACTTGACCCACGTTAGTCAAAACATGCATCATGCAACACATATGCCATGAAACCCATGAACTTGACCTAACCCAAAAGCAATTCTCCAATTGAAAAGAGATTCAACACAAAATCGGTACTACTGCCAGTGTAAGGCTTACTATTACCATCATTGATCGCATCGCCCAACAACGGCAGTACTACTGCTACTAAAGGAAATCCAAAACTTCCCAAAATACACTTGTTCGGAAAAACCATACCGCCACACGCGTTCCGTTAAAATCATGTGGTACTATCAAGAACCATAGCGGCGGTACTACCGCTCCTCGAGAAATCCAAAACACAAATTACACTCGTTCGAAAAACCATACCGCTTTGCTTTATGTAATACCTCCCAGCGGTACTACCATGAAACACAAGCGGTACTACCGATTATCAAGATCGGTAGTACTGCAGATTACACGGTACTACCGATTATCCTGACACTTGCTGAAAACAGGATTTCAACAAAACCGAAAACGATCATTTCGACAAACCAAAGAAGCTATTGCCAATTGTACCATCACATTAAGATCATGAGCATATCCCCATGATATCCACACTTCCACATCCCATGTGCAAAGCACCCACTTCTCACTCCCGGCCTTCTTGCCCAAGCAAAACCATTTGGGTTCAACCCAGCCACTGGACCACCCAGTCCTGGCACAACAAGTTTTAAGGTGGTCTCGCACCACAATCAACACAACTTATGGCATTACACCATAGCCAGTTAACAATGGCACCAACCAGAGATTCCATAGTTCATTAGTCAAGATTATTAATTGATAAGGCACAATTCACAAACCCCACGGTTCTACAGCAAGGCTAAGCACAAACTTACGGTCCCATGTTGGCATTAACCAAAGGTACCAACTAAATATCCATCCTAAGGTGTCCAAAGGAGATCATGTCAACATGTCAAGTACCCAAGTCCAAGGAGGCATAGAGTCAAATAGGAGAATAGCTACTGCCCCAAAACAGTTCTATAAAAATAGCCATGCAAGTTTAACAAATCAAAATATTTTTGTAAAATGGGATCAAGATGATCAAGGTCCACGACTTGCCTCTGTTGAAGGGAAAGGCTTCGGCTGGCGTAGCTTGAACCACGAGCTCCTCAGCAATCAACCGAATCTACACGTGCGCAAAGAAAACCAAATAAGCAAAGAAACTCCAAGAAATCCAAAAGAACTTACTTAAAGCAAAAGAGAGGAGGTTCACAAAGAAGGGAGGTCCGAGAGGGAGATCTGGCAAGAGGGAGGTCCGAGCCCAAGAGGTTCGGACCGAGGAGCTTGAAAAGCTCACCAGAACCGAGAGAGCTAGGTGAAGAGGCTGAAATGGAGAATAGGAACAAAGTGGTCGCCCAGGGTGCTCTATTTAAAAGAGAAAGGGAATAGAAACACCACAATAAGGAGGTGACCAGATTCAAAGCATTGGTACAAGGGCACACTGCCAAAGGTACGAAAAAGGATTAGATTATGAGAAGGAGGGGACAAAAAGTATGAATAAGTACAAAGGAAAGGACAACACTTTAATGTGACTTCAACCCACATCAAATGCCCTTTAGAACCAGGGGCAAGGGAGACAGTCAAAAGGGTGACCATAGGGTCAAAGGAAATGGTCCAAGGAGGAGGTCCTGCGAGGAGGCCTGGGGACAGGAAGTCCTAAGATAACCAAGGAGGTCTTGACTACGGAGGTCCAAACACAAGGAGGAGGTCTATGGACGGGAGGTCCCAAAAGACAAACACAACCACGGGGAGGTCCTATGGACAAGAGGTCCAAAAGACACAAAGGGGTCCTCTGGATAGGAGGTCCAAAAGACTACAAAGAGGAGGGAAAGATGGACACGATATCGTCGGCGGCGGTAATACCGTGTTCAAGAAAAGGTACGACCGGACGACGGTGGTTCCGGGTTTTACGTCGCGGTACAACCGCAAGCTGGGTAGGGCCTTGACGGCTGAGACAAACCATGGGGAGGTCTTAACGGCTTAGATTCTCAAAAGGAGATCCTAAACGATTAAGATCAAAGGCAAGGGGGAGGCCCTGATGGTTAGATCTCCAAGAGGGAGGTCCTACGGTCAAAATCTATAGCAAGGGGAAGCCCGCGGAAACAAAGATGCGCGGGAGGAACAGGGGCTGTCAGATTTTGATCGGATGAAGCAAGGCAAATGGGTCGTTCGGACCAAGCGAACGAGCCAACTCACCCAAACCGTCTGATGCAGACCAAACGGTCCTAAGGCAAGAAAGGTAAAACTCATGCGATACAACCGCAAGAGCTAGCGGTGAGTCCAAACGCTAGGGAGGGGCCTAAAGGAGGTCCGGGCCTTATGATCCCAACAAAGAGGAGGTCTGGATCGTTAGATCAAGCAGCAGAGAGGTCTGGACCCTTGGATCAAACAGAGGAGGGATCTGGATGGTTAAGATCTCAAAAGGGGAGGTCCTAACGGCCAGATCTGAACAAGGGGAGGTCTGAGCAGCTAAGATCTCCAGAGAGGAGGTCCTAACGACCAGATCTCAACAAGGGGTTTTTATGTGACAAAGACCCTGCTCGAGCGGTAGGTCCGACCAAGCAAGCGGTAAGTCTGTCCTGAGGAAAACCTGAAGGACACAGAGAAATGAAATCCAAAGGAGTACAGAGAGGTCCTAAGGACACAAAGAGGTCCTGAGGGTTAGATCTCTCAAATGAGACCCCAACGGTTGAGATCAAAGCAAAGGAGAGGTCCACGGAAACAAGGATACGCAGGGAAAGCTACGGTCGTTAGATCAAGATCGAACGGGGCCAAGCGAAGGGGCCATCTAGAAGCATCAACGGTCCTGAGACAAGGAAGGATAAACCTAAGCGGCATGACCGCAACAGAACAGCGGTAGTACCGCAAGGACGCAAAGGAGGTCTTTTGGACTCTGAGGAGGTCCAAAGGGACAAGGGAGGTCCAACAAGGCTTGAAGGAGGTTTTAACAAAGGCGGTAGTTCCGAAGGAACAAGCGACAATACCGCCAAAGCAAATGGTAGCACCGCACAAGCGCGAGGGAGGTCCAAAAAGAGCTCAAGGAGATCCGATTGAACCCAAGGGGTTTGAATGGACTGGAGGAGGTCTAACTGAACACCAGGGAGGTCCGATTGGACGCGGGGAGATCAAAAGGAGCTCCATGTGGACACAGGGAGGTCCTTATGGGCACAGGGAGATCCAAAAGGGTGTCAGGGATGTCCAGATGGCCCAAGGGGTTCGAACGAACTCTCAGAGGTTCCCGAGGAGGTCCAAAACAGAGAAGGAGGTTTAGGTTAAAGGAGATCTAGACAGAAAAGAAGGTTTAGACCAAAGGGAGGTCTAAACAGAAAGAGATTCAAACAAACAAAGGGGAGGTCTGGACTTGGGTAAGTCCAAACAAAATATTACAAGGGGAGGTCCAGAGAACAAGGAAGGTTGGCCCTGCAAGGAGGTCCAGCTGGGGAAAGGTCTGGACCCTTTGATCTCAGCGAAAGGGAGATCTGGGTAAAAGGAGATATCCAAGGGAGGATATCTCCAAAAGGAGGAGATCCAAGTTAAGAGGTCCAAAAGAGGAACTCAAGCGAGGTCCTGATACAGGACGAAGAAGGGAAGGTCAAAAAGATGAGATAGATCTGAACATCAGAAGATGTCCAGTAAAAGGAGAATCTAGACAAAGGAGATTGTCGAGCAAGAGAAAGGTTTAGAGAAAGAGAGAGACCTAAAAGGAAAAGCTAGCCTGGAGGGCAACCAAGGCCAACAAAGAAAAGAGGCTAAAAGCCAAAGAACAACAAGGAACTTCAACGAACAAAGAACACCAAACAGCTAGGTTTAGTTGGAGTTTAGTTAGGTCAAGTTAAAGCTCTTTTTAAAATCTCAGGTTAAGTTGTGAACTCTTACCAAAACCAAATGGTTATTTTTATTTTCGAAAGCTTAAAAAGACTCGGGATGAACAGGACGTTACACTGCACTAATTCATCCCCTGTGAAAAATACAGCGACGGTAGGTCGACGGCGCACATCAGGTCCTATAGGAAGTGGTGTATACTTCGATTCTTCAACTGATAGATTAAGAAAATATAAGCAACAATTTCTGCATATAGTGAAAAATGAGTAATTGGGTTGTCTAATTCACTGGTTTGCTCGATCGTTTTGCTGCCTCCTGAAGTCAGAGACCAAAAGAAGAGCTTATCAGCATAATTGTATTATGAGTGAAGGAAACGAAGATAAAAAAAGCTTATATAATACAGTGCCCAAAGAAGTCCAAATATTACCCTTTTAATTATTGTCTCTTTCTTCCACGTCTCAATACCCTTCAGAAAAGCTTTAGTCGAAGTACATAGAATTTAATTTGGAAATGCGATCTGAAGTCAACTAAAATCAGTAGGATAAACCTTTATTGCAAATTTTGGACAAATATGAGTACCTAGGAAGAGGATGATCAACAGAACTGTGACCACCCAATCTGGGAATATGACAATGAAAATGACACCAATGCTCATCCCGAGCATGAGCATAGACTAGATGAGCAGGGCTAGATCATAGTCGATCACTGGCATGTCCAAAGTTGGATGTTTTAGCTTGAGGTTGTAGTACACGGTTGACACAGCTGCCCCCAAGATCATACCTGACCCAAAGAGTATACTAGGATAAACCTTTATTGCAAATTTTGGACAAATGTGAGTAACTAGGAAGAGGATGATCAAGAGAACTATGACCACCAATTCCGGGAATATGACAATGAAAATGACACCAATGCTGATCCCGAGCATGAGCATAGGCTGGATGAGCAGGGCTAGATCATAGTCGATCACTGGCATGTCCAAAGTTGGATGTTTTAGCTTGAGGTTGTAGTACACGGTTGACACAGCTGCCCCCAAGATCATACCTGACCCAAAGAGTATACTAGGATAAACCTTTATTGCAAATTTTGGACAAATGTGAGTAACTAGGAAGAGGATGATCAAGAGAACTATGACCACCAATTCCGGGAATATGACAATGAAAATGACACCAATGCTGATCCCAAGCATGAGCATAGGCTGGATGAGCATGGCTAGATCATAGTCGATCACTGGCATGTCCAAAGTTGGATGTTTTAGCTTGAGGTTGTTGTACACGGTTGACACAGCTACCCCCATGATCATACCTGACCCAAAGAGTATACTATGTCAATCTAACAAACCTAGCACAAATATGTTTGCCATGATTTTTCTATTTTCAATATATTTTTATTATGCTAAATGTTAAGAGCTTCACATCCACGTGTAATAAATGGATTAAGTTACAAAATCTCTATGCTTTCTCAGACAGTTTGACCCTAGAGATGTATCTTGCATTTCAAACTACAAAGTGCTTCTATATGCACAAGTCTCGAGTACAGAACTGCATTTTTTTTATGGCACTTTTAGATCCTAGTACAGAGCAGTACACACCAATCTTCCATCTTTTGATTTTGCATCAATAATTTGACTCTTCTATAACTTTTTTCATTTTCTAAATTTCCAATTTTGAGACAGACCATTATTCTAGAAAATAGTTCACCAACAATGGACCATCTATTTTTGTGAGTATGGTAATGTTGTGTGTTTGTCATATGCACAGTCCAATATAATGAATGTAAGACAAGTAAAATAAGAATTATGCGAACATTCATGCTAAATATGTTTATTTTCAAAATTTGCAATTCTCAAAACTGGCAATATTTTTGTAGAATATAAATATGAAGTAAAGCATATTACATCATTTCAAAGCCAATGATCAATGTCAGCATTGGGACGAAGGTACCACTGCCACCCACTCCACCTACGCTCCCAAGCGTAGCTCCGTAGAATCCAATGAGCGACCTCAGCACAATTTGCCATCCGAATTCCATCGGCTACAAAATAAAACGTCCATATAATTCACCAAATTAACACAGTATCTCCAACAAAGATGCTAGTATGATAACCACATTACTAATAAGAGATCAAATCAAAGTTCAGTATAAGGAGGTGACAAGCATCGTAACCTCAAGTGAGTGTTTGCCAAAGCTGAAAGACACTGTTCTACAACACCCAATTGGCGGTGCTAAGCTTCAGCAAGCAACGATGTTAGCAACCCAACCAGGCGGCCATCGCACTCTCTAACTATGCCGATGCTGCCTCTATAGGTGAAGTAATCAGAGAACTCCCGATTTTGAGCTAAAACATAGCAAAATCATCTGATCTCAACACCAACATAGCCCATCTCCTGCATCCAAATCCTCCACTCCACCACAAGCTCAAGCTACGCGAATAGCGAACTAGCAAGCAAAGAGAAGTGATTAGAGGCATTACTGTAAGGTTGCTTACAAGCCAGACTTGGTGCGGGCGTGGCACCGAAGAGCAAACCGTAGATGTCGCCCACCTTCGCCTCCACTTTCCATGTGCTCCACCTACGTCACCGTGAGCCGGGGAGGGGGCTGCTCAGCGACCGCGCCATTCTCCGACGGGTGCTGTGACCTATGGGACCCCTAGAATTTTGATGCCAACAGAGAATGTGTAAAGTGGCAAAGCCCAACCCAGAAGGCAAGGAGGCCCGGTGCACCGGCCCGACTTCCGAGCGAGGCCATGCTATACCTGTCCGGTCCGAACCTGAGCGAATCCCACCACGGCACCGCAGTTAGCCGCCGCGAGGGTTTAGGCTTTTGGCAAACGGAGAGCAAGAGGAGCACGCCGACGTTAGCGGGAGAGGGAGGGGATGGCTGCTATGGTTGGAGCACGCAAGGCTCTCCTCGCTAACCGCCCCTCGCCAGGCGCCACGGTCGCTCGCTCTCCCCCCTCAGCGCGCGGATTCACCGACCTGTACCGCACACACGATTCGGTGACTCGCCAAGGCCACGACAAGTCGTTGTTTTTCTAGCAATCTTGTGTAGTCTCAGAAGCGCCAGATGATTTCATCCAAAGGGTTTAGTTCTCGCTGTGAACTTGTGATCTTTGGTGCTAAAAACAAAACCACAGTGTTTACCATTTATCCTTTGACTAGAAAAAGAGATCTTTTAGGAAAGATATTTTACTTGCTCATGGTTTCAATTGGAGCTTGAAATCGCAAATATATTAAACGATACGCCCACTCGTGCCACCATAGAGAGAGAGTGCTTCGCAATTCTCAGATGTCAAACACGCCTACTTCAATCTCGATTTATAATTTCAGTATCCACAATTTTATATAGCTAAATGTAATTTTTGACACCTCAGATTTTCCAAGTTAATTTCCTCCTCAACACATGTTTCTTGCTCAGAATTCACTTCATTTGCCATCGTGTTGCGATCTTCTAGTGAAAGAGGTTCTTCTGCGGTCTTTGGTCCCGCGATCGTGGCACTAGCAACCTTGCATCCGAATGAATTGATGGAGACTATCACCGCGAGTGGGGAACACATAATGCAGGAACTATGGAGAATCCAGCTTCAAAGCGTCCAACCGATCATCTCAACCACCAAGTGCAAAGAGATCTCCTTCACTGGTTCTTGAACAGCGCTGATAGAAATAGGGTGTATATGTTGGCGGCGCCAATGCACATTACTGACGCAACTCGAGCAACCTTTCCAAAGCGGTGGATCATATGGCTTACCGATAGTAAATCACCATATAGTGGTGCAAAAGTGGATAACGAGACACCGGGTATAATGCCGATAACCTTATGAGAGCAAGATCGCATACAATCCCCAAAGCCCTAAGGGAGATATACCAAATGCTCGCCGCAAAGACAATGGTACACAAGCTAATGATGACTTTTTGGATATGGTAGGGTGCAAACATATCATCACTCTTATGGATACAATACATACAGATTTGGATACAACAACCCAAGTAACTAAAGAGAGCTATACCCGATGGGTAGTATGGATATGGTCCATCAGACAATCGCATTCAAAACTACACCGAAATTATCGTAATAAGGGTGTGCATGTTGGTGGCAAGTGCTAATGCACATTATGGACGCAATGTCGAGCAACCTTACTAAAGTGGTGGATCATATGGCTTATCAAATAGTCGCCACCATATATTGGTGAAGAGTCAAGAATGAAACACTGGGTATGATGCCGAGCAACCTTGTGGGAGCGAGAGTGCATACAACCACGAAAGCCCCGTGGCAATTATACAAATAGGTTCGAACTTCGCCTCACAGTATCCAAATCCTAGTGGTTTCCACAAGGAGCATGTTGCAGGATTTCAGCAAGGCCACAGTGGTGATTTTGGATATAATGCTTCACGAGCATGTCAGAGCCCTTATGTCACTAGCAAAGTTGACACACATAGAAATCATCCAGGTTATTCCATTAATGTAAACGTAGATGCACAACGCGACCCTCATGTAATTTATCAAGAGAAGCATTCAGATATTCAACCTATCGCATCAGTTGGGAATAACTTGAACAGTACACCATATCAAGATGGCATATATTTTCATCATTCATTACCCGGCAAACTGACTTTTCAAGTATCTGATTAAGCTAGTGGCAAATCCAAAGGTACTGTTGAAGAACTGGAGAAATTATGTGAAGATGGCAAAGTAAAAGAAGCTCTAGAAGTTCTGGCTTTGTTACAGGAAAAGGGCATTCTACCGCATGCTCCTCAAGATTTTAAATTGATGCAAGCATGCGGTGATGCATCCGCTCTTGCGAAGCTAGAGAAATACATAATCAAATATCTCAATTAGAACTATTGCTGACACAGTATGTCAACAACAAAATTTTGGAGATGTATGCTAAATGTGGTTCAATGGAAGATGTGAAGAAATTGTTTGGTAATATGGCTCAAAGATGATTTGACATCATGGAACACTATGATCTCGTGGTTTGTTCATAACGGCCTTGGTGAAGAAGCAATGAATTTTTTATCGCTTTAAGCAGACAGGTGATAAGCCAGATCCTGGCATGTTCACACATGTTTTCTTGGCATGTGGAATTTTGGGCTCTATTGATGAGGGGATGTTGCATTTTGAATCAATGCAGAAGGATTTTGGTATAGCTCCTACCATGGAACATTATGCCAGCATTGTTAATATGCTTGGGCAGTCTGGCTATATTGATGAAGCTCGTGAATTTGTTGAACGGGTGCCTGTGGAACCAAGCATTGATGCCTGGGAAAGTTTGATGAATATGTGTCGACTCAATGGCTTTTTGGAGATTGGAGATCGTTGTGCTCAAATTGCTGCGCGCTTGGATCCTTCTAGGCTGAATGAGTAGTCTAAAGTCGGTCTTTTCCCTGTCAACGCTTCAGACCTTGCAAAGGAGAAAGAAAGGAAAAAGGCTAATCCTGTTGAAGCTAGGAGCAAAGTTCATGAATACAGAGCAGGAGATCGATCCCATCCGGAACACCTTAAGATCTATGAAGAGCTGATGTACTTGTTGGCTCATATGAAGGAGGCTGGCTATATTGCGCATACTCGATTCGTGCTTCATGATGTTGATCAAGAAACTAAAGCGGATGCCTTACTAGCTCATAGTGGGAGACTAGCTGTTAGTTACGTTCTTATAACTAGTGCTGTCCGTCAACCTATTCGGATCATAAAGAATCTTCGCTCCTATGGAGATTGCCATACAGCTTTTAAGATAATCTCTAAACTTGTGGGCCGTCAGATCATTGCAAGGGATGCAAAGAGGTTCCACCATTTTGAAAATGGTGTGTGCTCTTGCAAAGACGATTAGTAAACAAAATATAGCAAGTCTATATTGTTATCAATTTTGAACAGTACAAAACCTCGTTAGATTGTGTAAATCCATAAGGTAGATTGTTACCTATCAAGCATTTAGTTAACCACAAGTTTCATGTCAGGGACTTGTTGTGTGTTGTCTTCTATGTAACACCTTTTTTAGTGTTCTACTATGGAATTCAAGCATTTCAGCTTGAAGCATTTCTTTATCTGATGATGCCCCTTCACGATGACATTTACTTTGTATGGGCATACTGGAAGATCATCTAGGCAACATTTCTTACGTGCCATTGAGAAACTAAGCATTATGATCATACTTGGTTGTAATATCTTCTGTAGGGATGTGTCGTTATCTGGGATGTGTTGGTACTTGGTCGTATGTAACCTTGGATTCTACCGACTACTGAAGCTTTTTGGTTACCTTCCTTATGTACCCAACCGTTCATCGAACCTTCAACTCACAAAGATAAGTATCGCTTAAACAAGTGCTTTCTTGGTCACAAAAAGAAGTCGTTTTGGATTGAATGATATGCATATATTTGTCTTGAAAAGTGTTTTCGTAATATTATAATTTCTTAGGTTTTATAAATATGTTATAATATAAATGAGTTGTTATTTTGGATGCCGATCGACATCCAAAACGATTTCTTTTTGTAGCTTCGTGGTACAATATAAGATGAACTCACCGCTCAATCATACAAAATAGTTAATGACTTTATCGAGCTATGATCTTTTAAGTTTAATACAACATTGAGCTTAGTGTATGTGTATTACAACAAATAGTAGAGGTCATGTAATCAAATCAATGCAACAAAGAATAGGGTGCGTTTGGTATGTGTAATCTCATATTCTCGTAATCTAATATTCTTTAGTTTGTTTGTATGCGACCTTTCGCACCAAATTGTTGATTTCTTGTTATAGATAATTACTAGTGTTGCTTATTTTGTTGGTTAACCGGATCTCGATGAATTCCTTTTCCATATCAAATGGATCTATGGTACTAGTAAATAAGCTAGCAAATTTTAGCAATGCAGCTATATATGGAGTATCTCAATACTATTCTTTTGAATCATTACATGTGTGTACACTTCGAGTACCTTCCAAAGAATGCTATCCTTTATTTGCTTATTGGCGAAGTTCTAGTTCTCGACCAAACCAAAGGTACTTTGGTAATGCAACCCCGCTGGGCCTTAGTGACCTTTTTCTCATCGATTTCATGCATTGCTGTCATTCGCCCTTTCCTTTTGTTATGTGATACCGTTCTTGTTCTAAGTTCGACCCATTGAGTTTCGGGTTTGTCGCTACAAGATTTGCAACACCTCTATAACAGAATGGAGTTTTTGGTCACCACAAAAGGGTCTTTTCGCTTTAGCCTTCACCGCAGCAGATTCCAATAACACTATAGTTACATGCCTTGTGGATTATACCCTTTTGGATTTTTGTTGGTGGAATCAGACTAAAATTTCGCTTCTTGAAACTTATGGTCTCGTGTGCGCTTATTTTATTGTCCAAAGATTCATTGTGGATTCGATTTGCCATATTCTACATTACAAGTTTCAGCTTGATTAATGGCATTTTACAATTCTTCAATTGAGTGTATCATGGGATTGTCTTACAACATCGTGTCAATTGCATAGCAAAGAATGCAAAGTGATATTCCACATAGTTTCAACTAATACAAACGGGTTGACATGTAGAATGATCAGAGATCTGTTGTCACCCCACCCCCACAAAAACCGGATCGCTTTCACTATAGCCAAATGAACCGTGGAGTCAGATGTTGGACAACGATGTTGCAAGCTTGTAACGTCCCGTTTCCCTTAGGTTCCTGCCCAGTTTTCAAAATAAAAATAACCATTTGGTTTTGTTCAGAGTTCAAAGCTTAACTTGAGTTTTCAAAAGAGCTTTAACGGATTAAACCAAACTTGAACTAAATTTGTTCAGTGCCTTTGTTGTTTATTTGGAGCTTGCTCGTTCTCCCTCTTTCTCCCTGCGTGCCTCTAGGTGTGTCTCTTCTCTTTTAACTTCCTTTGTTGGTTTGAATCTCTTTGAGATCTAGATCTCTCTCTTATCTCCCCTCTGTTCGGACCTCTCCCTTTGCTTCGGGTTTTCTTGTTAAGGGCCCAGCTCGGGATGGTGTTTCAAAACCTCTTTGGTCTCTCCAAGCCACGCTTGGCTTTGCTTCATTTGGACCTCCCCGTGGACCTCTCCACGTTTTCCTGGAACCTCTGAGTTCTCTTGGGCGCTCCAGAGTTTCTCCGACCTCCCGCGCCCTTTGGGACCTTCACAGACCTCCCTTGTTGAGATCTCGCCGTTAGGACCTCCTCTCTCGAGATCTTAGCCGCATTGCACTCTCCCCTTGTTGAGATCTGGCCGTTAGGACCTCCTCTCTAGAGATCTTAGCCGCATGCACCTCCCTTGTTAAGATCTCGGCCGTTAGGACCTCCTCTTGGAGATCTTAGCCGCACTGCACCTCCCTTGTTGAGATCTCGCCGTTAGGACCTCCTCTTGGAGATCTTAGCCGCATTGCACCTCCCCTTGTTATGATCTGACCGCTAGGACCTCCTCTTGGAGATCTTAGCCGCACATACCTCCCCTTGTTGAGATCTGGCCGTTAGGACCTCCTCTCTAGAGATCTTAGCCGCATGCACCTCCCTTGTTAAGATCTCGCCGTTAGGACCTCCTCTCGAGATCTTAGCCGCACAGCACCTCCCCTTGTTGAGATCTCGCCGTTAGGACCTCCTCTCTCGAGATCTTAGCCGCATGCACCTCCCTTGTTAAGATCTCGACTGCTAGGACCTCCTCTTGGAGATCTTAGCCGCCTGCATCTCCCTTGTTGAGATCTCGCCGTTAGGACCTCCTCTCTGGAGATCTTAGCCGCACAGACCTCTCCTTGTTGAAATCTGGCCGTTAGGACCTCCTCTCTGGAGATCTTAGCCGCACAGATCTCCCCTTGTTGAGATCTGGCCGTTAGGACCTCCTCTTGGAGATCTTAGCCGTCCAGGTCCTCCCTTCGTTGGATCCAAAGGTCCAGACCTCCTTAGGTCCAAGACCTCCTTAACGTTTGGACCCATCCTTGGCTCTTGTGACTGTATCACTTAAAGCCTTGCCTTCCTCACCTTTGGACCGTTCGATGTTGTTCGGATGGCCCGATCCTAAGGGCATGTTCGCTTGGTCCGAACGTCCCCTTCCCCTCCTAGCCGTCCGATCTAAATCAGACGGCCTAGCCTTGATGGTCTGTTCGCTCGGTCCGAACGGCCCACTTGTTTTGCGCCATCCGATCTTGATCTGATGGCTTAGCGGTGAGGTAACGTTTGGATGGTTCGAACGTTCCTTTCCTTTCTGGACCGCCCGATTCCAATCATGCGACTCTGCTTTGCTGCGCGTTTTTCTTTGTTCCCAGGACCTCTTCCTGGCTGTTTTGCAAGGACCACCTCCTCGATCCTTGCTGGTCTTTTGTAAAGACCACCCTCCTAACCCTGAATATCCCTGTTGGTCAGGACCTCCCTGCACCCTTTGATCCGGACCGTTGAGGTCCTCCTCTTTGAGATCTTGACCATTAGATCTCCCTTTTGGAGAGCTACCCGTCAGGACCTCCCTGCACCCTTTGATCCGGACCGTTAAGGTCCTCCTCTTTGAGATCTTGACCGTTAGATCTCCCTTTTGGAGAGCTACCCATCAGGACCTCTCTGCACCCTTTGATCCGGACCGTTGAGGTCCTCCTCTTTGAGATCTTGACCGTTAGATCTCCCTTTTGGAGAGCAACCCGTCAGGACCTCCCTGCACCCTTGGATTCGGACCGTTGAGGTCCTCCTCTTTGAGATCTTGACTGTTAGATCTCCCTTTTGGAGAGCTACCCGTCAGGACCTCCCTACACCCTTTGATCCGGACCGTTGAGGTCCTCCCCTTTGAGATCTTGACCGTTAGACCTCCCTTGTGAAGATCTGAGTGTCAGGACCTCCTCGTGTGAGCGTTTTGGACCTCCTGACCAGGACCTCCTCTGTGGTCTTTTGCGGGGGCGACCCCTTGCGGTAGGGCCACCTCTTTGACCTGAGGTGCACCCTTTTGACTGGCCCCACTTGCTAGTCTCTCTCAGTCTTGCTATTATTGCTCTTGCCTCAGAACTCTGTGCGCATTTAATAGGGGTTGGATCACATTAAATGCAGTCACATCTGAGGTACTTTATTTCAATTCTTTTAGGACAAGCCCTGCCCTAGTTGCCCCGATTGCCAACACGTCACTGAGCTTCCTTGTGGTGCACACTACCAACTCCGGCTATATATAGCCTGGGCTGGTAAACCTTTGTAACCCGTTGCTCATTTCTTCCTTCCTTGTCCCTCTCCTCCCCCGCCTGGTTTCCTCCTTGTGCAAGACCTCCCCAGGAACTTGTTGAGGTTGTGCTGAGTGTTTTGGTTTTTCCTTTCTTGCTAAGTTGGTTTGTGTTCCTTGCAGTCTTTTCAAGTTATTTGGCCTAGTGTGGTTTTGCTTATTTGGTTTTCTTTGTAACGATAGATCACGAGTTTGAGGAGATCTTGGACCCAAATTTCTCATCAAGGCTCTCCACTGCTTGACCAAGGCAAGCCACAGACCTCCTTTTGATCATTTTGAACCTAGTTTTGCAAATGTATTTTGATTTTTACTTTATCATGCATGGCTATGTTTATAAGAAAATGGTTTGGGCTATAGTTACTTGCCTACTTGCTGTTATGCCTCCTTCATACCTTGTCCCTGTCATGTTGACATGTTCACCTTGTGAGCCTTAGGGTGGATATTTAGTTGGTGTTCTTTGTTATATGCCAAAGATGGGGTCAGAGGGTCTTTATAGCTTTGCTAGAAACGTGGTTCGGGCGTATCATGCTTCATCTCTAATAATCTTGACTAATGACTGATGAAATGTGTGGTTGGTGCCATTGTTGAGCAGCTATGGCAGGATGCCTAAGCTGTGTTGACTATGGTATGAGACCACTTGGTTAAAAATTGTTGTGCTAAGACTGGGTGGTCTTTTGGCATGGGAATTACAAATGGTTTTGCTGAGGCAAGAAGGCAGGGAGTGAGTAGTGAGTGCTGTGCACACTTGTTTGTGGAAGTCTTGCCTTAGCACAATTAAGGACTTCACTTTGTGTCTGTTGAACTGGGCCAAACAGTGCAACCACAAGATCATTTTATGGGAATTGTTGTGGTTGAGCGTGTGATTCGTTGGCGCAAGAGGGGGCACCCTATAACCCTGTGGATTTCTAGACCACAGAAGGGGTTTGCGAAACCTTAGCGGGCAGCCCGAGTTAGTTCAAAGCTTTGTAAAGGCCTTGCCGCGCTCTCTAGACTGCTCACCTTAGGAAGTGAGCAAGGGTGACCGGAACCCGTCCCGCTAGAGAGGTCGTGGATTGTGGGTAAAGTTGTACACCTCTGCAGAGTGTCAGATCTATTCGAATAGCCAAGTTCTTGGTCATGGACATGCTCAGTGAAATGGTGCAAGGGGTAGTTGTTTCAAAAATTGGTGCCACTGGACACTTTGGCGAGATGCCTTGGCTTTGCCTCGAAGAGACCCTGGCCGGCTCCAGAGGGGTCAAGGTTGGCTCGGATAGTGGTCCAGGGGTTGGTTTGGACCTCTGGAGTGGGTGCTCTGGAGTGGGTTTTGGGTGAGGACCTGGTCACGGGTGTGACCAGACCTCCTTCTTTTTGTTGTGGCTGTGAGTTGGTGCTCACTCCACCTTCTTAAACATCAAAAGTATTATGTACTATTGTTTTGCCTTACTGCTCTTCAATCTATTACTATTATTTTGTCCAAATCTGGCTTTGCGCAAACTAACCATACAGCTCTCATTTGGTAAGCCCTTGCATTATTATTACTACATTAATGCTCTCTGTGACTTGCTGAGTACATTCAAAGTACTCATGGCTCAAGCCCTGTGTCAAAGCATATTGTGAAGATGATCAAGTGCAGGGCAGTGCAGACCTCTTTGAGGAGGAGTTATTCGACGACTAAGCTGCCTAGGACGTCCTCCACCCGACAGCCTGTGGTGCTTGTTGGATGGCTGTGCTCGCTTTTGGTGTTGGAGCCGTAGAGCTCCTTGTTGCCGGTTGTAAGTCCTTGTTGGTTTTGTAAGCCCTCAGTGGCAGACTTCTTGTTAACAAGCTTGACCACAAGGTCCTGGTATATATAAAGTTTAATTTGTCTACTTCTTCTTTGTTTGACCTCGTGGTTGTGATATTAGCTTGTGTTCTTGTGTGAGCTAGCTCTGTTGTCCTGGGACTAGCTCGGATGCACAGGGACAGGACCTCTAGGAGGTCCTACGGGACTTGACCTAGGAGGACCTGTCAGACCTCCCTTGTGATGTACCGGGAGGTTGCGGGCCAAGACCTCCAGGAGGTCTTAAAGACCTTCTGGGAGGTCCTGGCAACCTTCCTCGGGAATGCACCGTGCGGTGCTACCATTCCTTTCCGTGGTGGCTCCACAACAAAAAAAAAGGTCCTTTCGGACCTCTTGCGGTGCATCACAGGGTGGGGCGTCACAAAGCTTTAGCGTTTAGCATAGCATCCATGTATTGTTCTCAGGCATTGTCTCTTATAATAATTCGTAATAGTTGGCCTCCAGCATTTATTCTCTCTCGAATCAGTAGTCTTTTGCTGCCGCTGCTTCTTTTGAGAATTTGAGATGAGAATCATCTTTTGTTAGTCTTTTAACTTGTTCTTACACATAATTTGGTACCAGCACTTTGTCGCACATATCTTGTGTAGTATCCAAATTGACGCGCATGGCATCTGGACGTACTTACTAGTATTATATTTCCGGTAATTTATGGGCGAAAATGAGACAAATTACTGTAATAGAATAATAACAAACGGACCTTTTATTAAAATGTACACATTAAAGTGTGAAGGTGCAAACTAGAATTAACTCAAATTTGCTCCTTGACAAACTAGAATTGACTCAAATTTGCTCCATGACGCAAAATCAAGGTAGAATCTGCCTATGCAGTTAGCTTTTGTTTTAAATCTGCTTCTCATGCTAATTAAAGTGAAATTTTTGTGATGCAAGTAGAGTTTGCTTCACACTTACAAATTCTGTGTGGACTGGGTAGAAATAGTCAACCAAAATGCAAGAACAAAGATTATCAGAAATTTAAAAGTCGTGCACGTAAGTTCAGTTTGGGAACGAATAATTTCATTCACCTCCTATTACACTCTACATTTGGTTCGCCAAACTTTCGCTTTAAAACCAAAACGGGTATAACAAGAATTATGTGATGCATAATGATAAAAGTTCACTTGGCTGCTTTGCTTTCTCGTTATATCACTAATCACGACTTACAAACAAACTTCTTTTCCAAGTAATCATCCCCAAGATAACATAAATATGTGGACATATGAAATAACGGCATGTGCCTTCAGCCTCGGCAGCATCATCACATCTACAAGCCAATATTCAGCGCTCTGAGACGTTCAGAGCAAGTGTTTCCCGAAAATTCTAATGTCAAAATTTCACCACGGTCTTTACATTGTTGGAAACAGACGGCACCATCATTCATCGCTAGATTCAAGCGTTACGGTCATTACTGCATCGCCGTCTTTATCTTCACCTTCAGGATGATCATCGGATGTGTCTCTGGCTCTGATGTTCCATCATCCAGTCGAGCGCTCTGAAATACATCCAACAAGAGAGCTCGTATTCCCTGCCGCAGCCCAAAAGCTTCTTCAGGATTAAAACATTTGCGTCCAAACTAAGAACCAGTAAGAGCATAATAGTCAAGACTCAGGATTGTTACTAAAGAAAAAATAATGGAGCAATTTGATTTATTCCATTTTTAAAAGTTCTGTCTTTTCAACCTCTCTCGTGCGTCTTGAATAAACATGTCAATGTAATAGAGCATAAAGATACCAGTCATACTTGTTCTGTTTAAGTGGCACCTGGCAAGTGAAAATAGAAGGCAACATTAGAAAATTACATCAGAAAACACAATAAAGAAAAAGAATTACTAAAACTAATTCCTGTGGCACCGGAAATTGTGGTCCGTCGAGAAGATTCGCAGAACGCCTGCCCGCCGGATCGCCGAGGCCCACGGCGAACATTACGAAAATTGACATCAGATCGCCTTCAAACTGTGCTCGCCCTGCCTCCGCCCTGGCCTCCTCCCCTCCGCCCCTAAAGAACTGCAAAGAATGCCTCCTAAAACCAAGGCTGCCTGCCCTGCCCTCCCTCTCCGCTAGCACTCTCCTTGGCTGCTTCTCGCTCTTCTCTCTGGCCCTTTCACAAAAACGCGCCACGCTGCCTCCTGCCTCCCCGGCGCCTCCTCCACCTCCTCCCAAAACCGGCCAGCACACAATCTCTGCCCTCCCTGCGCTCCCCTCCGCCTCCGGCACTCTCCTCTCTCCTCTCGCTAGACTGGCCGCCACTTCCTTCTTCCTCCCCGTCTGGTCCGCCCAGCCGCCTCCCTGCCCTCCCTCTTCTTCTCCCCCTCCGTCCTATCCCTAGTTGCTTCCGCCTCCCTCCCCTCCTCCCATTTCTGCCCATCCTCCTTCTCTCTCTGTTCCTCTGTTTTTCTTGAGAATTTTTTCATTGCTAACTAACAATCTGATTGTTCTTGCAGATCCGATTGTTCTTGCAGATCTGCAGGCATATATTCGCTCTTGAGCTATTAATGATTTTTTACGCTTAGATATTTTTTTGTGATTCGCCGATGGTCGCTTTTTACTTTGGCAACAGACCCATTATTGTTCATGTCGATCCGCATGAATATGTAAACGACATCATATGTTGCGTGGATAGATTTGTTCGATCGAGTGAAACTCGATAGCTCTTGCAAATATGCATTTATATATTTACTATGGTTTATTATCAGATTTCGTGTTCGGTGTTTATATAATTTTTGTTTTTGAATCGATCGATGACGATGTTTCACTTTGACAATAAAGCATCTTCACCACCGTGACCTCTCTGTACGATCGTAGCTCTTAGGCAGCTTTTAATAGTCCAAACATGATTTTCTTATTCGATATTGTCTTCGTGTTCAAGTGTTTATATAGACAACAAAACCATCATCATAGCTCGCCATTTTTTTTCTTTCGTGAATGTAGCTGCGATAACATACAATGGTCGCAAGATTGTCTTTTGTTATATACACCTTTTTGTCGATCAATTCATATTCTCACAAAAAACATAGCTTTTTTTATGATGAGGATATCTCCTATATGTTACATGTGCATTCTACTTGCTTAATCTTGCTCGCTTAGGTTGCTTGAGCATAAAAACTTTGTATGCGTGATACAATTATAGCTTATTGGATGAATACTACATTGGTTCTTGCTCATCTTCAAAAAATGTACCGTGATACATTAGCTTAGGATGAATACCATTGGTTCTTCACCTCCCCAGCGTCACCTCTTCCTCTCCGGTCACCTCTTCTCCCTTCCTTCCTTCTTCTCCTTCCATAGGCTTCTTGTCGTTGTAGAGATGGTCAGATACGTTTTTTTCCGCTTGCTATTCGTCGTTGTGTTTCGTACAAGATTGAAGAGTATGTTTCCTTTTGCAATCGCATGTGGCTAAATCTATTCACTTGGCTTTATTTTGCAGCTATATATGATAATACGTGATACTGCACTCTACAGAAACGACGACTCGAGCTCTTAAGCATTTTAATAGCCCTAAAATGATTTCCTTATTGCTTAGATTTGCCGTTATATTGTCTTTTCGTGTTCAAGTGTTTATGTAAACTTTTTTTGGATCGCATCGATGAAAAATGATTTTCTTATTGCTTAGATTTGCCGTTATATTGTCTTTTGTGTTAAGTGTTTATATAAACTTTTTGTGGATCGATCGATGATCGATGTTTCACTTTGACAAAGAAAACCATCATCATAGCCTACCATTTTTCCTTTCATGAGTGTAGCCAACACCCTATATGTTACATATGCCTAAATGTGTTAAGCTTTGTTTCCTTTTGCAACCTGCATGTGGCTAACTCTATTCACTTGGCTTTATTTTGCGATTATATATGATGATCCACTATACCAACCCTCTACAGAAAAACGACGGATCTCGAGATCTTAGGCACTTTTAGTAGCCCAAGCATGGTTTTTCTTATTTCTTAGATTTTCCGTTAGACCGTTTTTGTATATAGTGCTTAGATTCATTGTTAAATATATATTGCTTAAATACGCCGCTAGATTGTCTTTGGTATATACAATCGTCAGTCGATTATCAAAAAATTATTTGACGATGAGGATATCTCATGTGTATTGGTGTGCATCCTACTTGCTTAATCTTGGCTACGTTTTTATATTGCTTGAGCAAAAAAAAAAGTTATGCGTGATACAGTTATAGCTTAGGATGATTTCTACATTTGTTGTTTTCATTTTTTTATATATCTTTAGATTATCTTATTATATATATATGTTTTCATTTCGAGGGGCAATGAAATGGTCTGAGAGGTTGGTTCAAAGCATTTCCTTCAAATATGGAAAAGTATGGGGCACAATCACCATTGTGCGCTTTGCTTAACATGTGGCCTTCGCAGATTCCAATAGTAATTTCTTAGATTCAACAAACACTACTTCGCTATTATAGTTTCTAATTTTGTGCTTAGGTTTGTTATAAATCAATGTATATTTACGCTATTATATTTGCCTCATGAGGTTTTCTCTGGCTTGGACATGAGCAGGTCTCATTTCATTTCCTTAGTTCCTATAACCTCAATTGCCTCACAATGTGTTCAGTTCCATTGTTTTATCCCTTTTAACCTTACAGAAATTCATTTCAACAATTCACTTAATTTCCAATGATTCATGTAACTTACAGATTATGTATGGATGATCCCTAGCCTTAGATACAAAATGATTTTCGCTTTAGCCTCGATAGGTTCGATAGTTTTGTAGAGATGATTTTCATATAGATTCCTTTCAGATTGCTTCAATTGTTACTACTATCATATCATTTAAACCACAGGAGAGTAGATATATCATTATGTGCCCGCTCTTTCCCTCTATCTCGTAAGTATCTCTTTCCGTGATTGTGCCTAAATATAGGGGATGCTACTCAGATTTGACCCTCCTATTTTCATACCGCTATCTCGTTAGGTCAAATTACATGTTTCAATATCTATCACTTATTCGCTTATCATTGTTTGTGGTTGCCTTTATACAATGTACAGGTCTACGTACTACGATTGCGTAACAACACATGTGAATAAGTGTTTATTTTTTTTGTACTAAAAGAGCCGGAAAAAACATATTACGCTCGTGATTTCGCATCTTGGATTTATGTACATATGTTTTCGCAAGAGATAGATTTTAAGATTCCGTATTTCGATTGCTTCAATCAGTTGTTACTTACTATTATCATTTAAACAACATGAGAGTAGATATATCATTATGGACCCGCTTTTCCTCTATCTATAAGTATCTCTTTCCAGATTGTACCTAAATATTATAATAGCAAGCTATAACATCATGCTCTTATTTTATTTCGAGACTACTCCATCATCGACATTTAAGAAACCCCTTAATTGTTTGATCTTTCTTTTTAAAAAAGGTTAGTTATTACCTCGTATATATACAGATCAGACATACACCTTCACCTAAGCCAACTAGGGAGCCATTAGGTTGCTAATACACATGCATGCATGACTACTTAACATTTAGTACCATCAAGATTTGTCAACATAGCAAAAGAAAAGCTAGACCATGAAATCGACATAGAGGTAGCAGCCTTTGTTACCTCGAGTCCTAAACAAAGACTCATCATTACAAAATCCTATCTGCTTTTATCTGCTTTTATGTTTTAGTTTTAAAACTCGCTTCTATTAGCTTCTTTTTTTCTTCGCCATGCTTAAAATTATCGCTTTTGATGACAAAAGAGCACCGCCACCATTTGTCGCTTTCCAAGTTTCTTATTCCATGCAAAAGAAGTCACTCTATCATACGGCTTTTTTCAAAGAAGATTTATTTATTCCATTGAAAATAAATATACTATATCAAATAGCTTTCTTTCGTTGATACTCTAATTTTTGGGCCTCCCTATCCAAAAGAATACAGTTTTAATAACCTATTTCCTATTCTTCTCTCTCGTCCATGGAAAATATACTATAACAAGCTTCGTCTATTTTGTTAATAACATGTTTAGATTTTATGAACTCGAGACTCGTGATATTCGCAATCGAGGAAAAGATGCTAATAAAAAAAGCCTAATTAGGCCCTGTGTGTTTTTTTATAGGCATTCCTTTAACTTCTATCTTTTCTATGATAACTTCTTGCCACGTATGATAACCGCTTTTTGTTTAGCTAGATGAATCCAGTCCTGAATCGATCATCTGGATTCTAAATGATTGGGAATCGAAACCAAATTCTTAGCATGGTATCAAGGGTCAATACATACCGCGGACTTACGTCAAAAATATCATGACTGGAATGAAGTCCTAGAGAGTCCAAATGAAACATTATTGGCCCCGACTCTGTCTCTTTTGCAGGCATGCAGATAATGATCAAGCTCCAGTGCATCCTAATTTTCAAGAACACAACGTAATTATCATCATATATGATCACTAGATACACCAGAATATTGTTTCCTAACCGTCAGATACAATCTCATGTTTACTATTAAGTATTAACCAAGCTGATTCTATTTGCTTGAGGGGCAGATGAAACACATTCACAACTTTCGTCTCGAAATTTTCTCCACAATCTCATGTTTAAAAATAAACTTACTTTCAATGAATTGGCACAATTATGTAAGCTTTCTTAAAAATATCTACACTTCTCCACCATCTAAGTAACTTGCTGCATGGTGAGTCACGGTTGCCCTAGAATAAATGTGCAAGTCAAACATTAGCTTTAGTGACGAACAGATAATCCCAACATGCCCAAGGCAATAAACAACAACTGAATAAATAAAAGATTAACAATGAAGTTGGCACTTTTTCAAGGAAAAAAAGAGATGTGCACCAACTTTCTAGGGAACTAGGAACCTATGCGCGCATTGGCGCGCTCGCTGCATGCAGGAGCGAAGAAAAATAGCGATGAAGAGTTGAAATAAGATTTGAACGAATTGCAAAATTATGGTACTGATAGATCAATTTAATACATTCTAATGTTGTAGTATGCGTGTTTTAGATAGGCGGGAGACATGCGAAACTAATCATCTGAATAGAACAATGAGTATGATGAAACGCATAATATGAAACAAGTAGAAACAAAATGATACCACTAATAAAGAGGCCAGTGCTCTCAGTAACTGCCAAAGCAATAACCAGTTACACCATGTATTGTCAAATAATATACAGTATAACAAATTGTTGCCAAACATCAAGCCCTGTGTTTAAACACAGTTCTTACCCAGGCCTAACAGAACCGTCATCAAGCACCCATCTGATCATTGCACGATGAAACTCTAGACGATGTGGGTCTGCTCTTAAAGGATGTGATATGCGCACATGCACTCTGTAAAAAAAAAACTATCAGTGAAGAAAAGCATCCTCAATAATATACTAAGGGAACAAAACTAACAACATAAGCAGCATAAGAGTTACTACCTCGGGAAGTGAGGATTGGACCAACTAGACAGCAGACGTATTGTAGGAAGAACAAATAGATTGAAGCAAACCTTACAGGTCACTGGGTTTCCAGGCAAACCAAATGCGAGAACGGTTTTAGTAGTGCCAAGTTCGAAAGCTTCTTTTTGGCCAACAGGAAAATACAGCGACAGTAGGTCGACGGCGCACATCAGATCCTGTAGGAAGTGGTGTATACTCCGATTCTTCACCTGATAGATTAAGAAAATATAAGCAACTGTTTCTGCATATAGTGAAAAATGAGTAATTGGGTTGTCCAACTCACTGGTTTGCTCGATCGCTTTTGTTGCCTCTCAAGTGAGAGACGGAAGAAGTGCTTATCAAGATAATTGTATTATGAGTGAAGGAAACGAAGATAAAAAAGCTTATATAATACAGGCCCAAAGAAGTCCAAATATTACCCTTTTGATTATTGTCACTTTCTTCCACGCCTCAATACCCTTCGTAAAAGCTTTAGTCAAGTACATAGAATTTAATTTGGAAATGCGATCTGAAGTCAACTAAAATCAGTAGGATAAACCTTTATTGCAAATTTTGGACAAATATGAGTACCTAGGAAGAGGATGATCAAGATAATTGTGACCACCCAATCCGGGAATATGACAATGAAAATGACACCAATGCTCGTCCCGAGCATGAGCATAGACTAGATGAGCAGGGCTAGATCCAAGTCGATCACTGGCATGTCCAAAGTTGGATGTTTCAGCTTGAGGTTGTAGTACACGGTTGACACAGCAGCCCCCATGATCATACCTGACCCAAAGAGTATACTAGGATAAACCTTTATTGTAAATTTTGGACAAATGTGAGTACCTAGGAAGAGGATGATCAAGAGAACTCGACCACCCAATCCGGGAATATGACAATTCAAATGACACCAATGCTGATCCCGAGCATGAGCATAGGCTGGATGAGCATGGCTAGATCATAGTCGATCACTGGCATGTCCAAAGTTGGATGTTTCAGCTTGAGATTGTAGTACACGGTTGACACAGCTGCCCCCATGATCATACCTGACCCAAAGAGTATACTATGTCAATCTAACAAACCTTGTACAAATATGTTTGTCATGATTTTTCTATTTTCAATATATTTTTATTATGCTAAACGTTAAGAGCTTCAAATCCATGTGTTATAAATGGATTAGTTACAAAATCTCTATGCTTTCTCAGACAGTTTGACACTAGAGATGTATCTTGCATTTCAAACTACAATGTGCTTCTATATGCACAAGTCTCGAGTACAAAACTGTATTTTTTTTACTGGCACTTTTAGATCCTAGTGCAGGAGCAGTACACACCAATCTTCCATGTTTTGATTTTATAGGACCATCTATTTTTGTGAGTATGGTAATGTTGTGTGTTTGTCATATGCACAGTCCAATATAATGAATGTAAGACAAGTAAAATAAGACTTATACGAACATTCATACTAAATATGTTTATTTTCAAAATTTACAATACTCAGAACTAGCAATATTTTTGTCGAATATAAATATGAAGTAAAGCATATTGCATCATTTCAAAGCCAATGACCAGTGTCAGTATTGGGACGAAGATCCCACTGCCACCCACTCCACCTACGTTCCCAAGCGTAGCTCCGTAGAATCCAATGAGCGACCTCAGCACAATTTGCCATCCGAATTCCATCGGCTACAAAATAAAATGTCCATATAATTCACCAAATTAACACAGTATCTCCAACAAAGATTCTAGTATGATAACCACATTACTAATAACAGATCAAATCAAAGTTCAGTATAAGGAGGTGATAAGCATCGTAACCTCAAGTGAGTGTTTGGCAAAGCTGAAAGACACTGTTCTACAACACCTAATTGGCGGTGCTAAGCTTCAGTAAGCAACGAAGTTAGCAACCCAACCAGGCAGCCATCGCACTCTCTAACTGTGCCGGTGCTGCCTCTATAGGTGAAGTAATCAGAGAACTCCCGATTTCGAGCTAAAACATAGCAAAATCATCTGATCTCCACACCAACTTAGCCCATCTCCTGCATCCAAATCCTCCACTCCACCACAGGCTCAAGCAACGCGAATAGCGAACCAGCAAGCAAAGAGAAGTGATTAGAGGCACTTACATGCCAGACTTGGTTCGAACCTGAGCGAATCCCACCCCGGCACCGCAGTTCGCCGTCGTGAGGGTTTAGACTTTTGACAAACGGAGAACAAGAGGAGCACGCCGACGTCAGCGGGTGAGAGGGGGATGGCTGCCTTGGTTGAAGCACGTAGCCAACGTCCGCGATGGCGTGATCTCCTGCGCTTCCGCCAAAACCGCCGTCCCCTTTTCCCAGAACGCAGCCAACGCAGCTGCTTCTTCCCGCGTCTTCTCTCCCGTCCCCCTTTCCCAAAACCGGGCCATGGCTTGCGCCTCGACCTCTCCTCGGCACCTCTCCTCCGCCTCCTCCCAAAACCAGCTGCCGCCTCCCATTACTCTTCCTCTCCCTCCTCTGCCAAGACCGCCGCTCACTTCTTCTTCCTCCCCGTCAGTCTCATGCCAGCAGCCGCCTCGACCCTTCCTCTTCCTCTCCGCTTCCGTCAAGGCGCGCCCATCATGCGGCGCTCCGTCCGTGGCCTTGTGATGCCGCCGCCCAGGCCTCCCTCGGCGCCTCCCCTCGCCTCCTCCTCTCCCTCTCCCCCTCTACCAAAGACCGCCGCTCACTTCCTCTTCCTCCCCGTCGTCTCAAGGCCGCAACGCCTCTCAGCTCTCCCTCTTCCTCTCCGCTCCATCCGCGTCCGCCGCTCCTCCCTAGCCGCTTCCTGCCGCCGCCTCCGCTCCCTCCGGCTACTTCCGGCCGCTGCAGATCCCTCCTTCCTTTTCTGTTCTTCTGTTTTTTCTTGAGAATTTTTTGCTGTTGCTAACTAACAATCCGATTGTTCTTGCAGATCCGATTGTTCTTGCAGATCCGCGGCGTGCATATATTCGTCTTGGGCTATTAACAGATTTCGTATACATTTTTTAGATATATTTTTTGTTGATTCTGGCTGATGGCTGCCTCTTTACTTTGGCAGCAGACCCATTACCACCACCGGAGACGTTGATAAGGTTGATGACTACTGCTTTCGTCGCTGTGATTCTGTTAAGGATTCAAGGTTATGCTTTTGTTGAAAATTTTACCGCTTTTGCTAACTAAGAATCCGATTGTTCGTGCCGATCTGCATGAATATGTAAACAACACATCGTATGTTGCATGTGGATAGATTTGTTCGATTTATGAAACAGGTAGTTTTCGTGCCTTAGCCATGGACTTCTTCCAGCATTAAATACATTATTGCTACTCATATAATTTCATGGATATGCAACTATGCTGAAACACTACACTGTTTCTTAGCTAGCCGAATTCAGAAAACATTATGAGGGCTATGTACCAACGGAATATAAGGTGTACTTGAAGAAAATGAAAAGGTTCCAATTGAACAAAGATTTTAACTGCTTATCATGTTCACAATTCAGAGAGAAATTCGGTTAGTTTTTTTGTTATCCACAGCTTCTTACGTTTCTCCCTGCAGATCTGGGGAATGGGGAGACCATCTAACCCTACAATCGGCTGCAGACCAGGGAACATAGCAATTCCAGTTTCAAGATGGTTGAATGGTTTTTTTACTAAAAAATTAACAAATGCTACAATTAACTATGTAGCTACACTACAGATTATATGATCTATCTAATATAACTCAATTTCCCCTCACTACCGATCCATCACTGCTTGCGTGCCATATAGTATCATGCAACCATGCAGGAGCTCCATCGTGGACGCCCCATTCATGTATATAGACACATAACTATACATGCCTCTTTTTTTGTAGATTTCTTTTTTTAATAAACAGTATGTATAGTCTATATATGGATTACAGCAACATAAATGTACCTGGTGCAGAAATTGACTAATTTGTTAACGTGAGACTGTGGTTAGCAACATCTAGCATGCTTTTTTAGTTACTAATAGAAGTTACTCAATCCCAAGCAATAGTTGAACTGAGCTATGGTTTAGCAATTTCTTTTTGTTTATAAGTAGTATGTATAGTCTACAATAGGTTTATTAATATCAGTTTGCTTTTCATGTTACCGCACAAAACATTGCATTATCAGCCAACAATCCATTTCTTATGGTGATGTACTGCCTATCACAGCCATATTAGCCTTTTCAAAACAACTCTATGCTAGGAATACGTCCCACTCAAATTATTTTTTCCATTTTTATTTTTTTAATCAATTGAATACTGCAAACCACCTATAATAAACCAGTTCCATTTATAAACCCATACTTAGCAATCTTTTAGGTATCTGTGGATGGAGGCCTATTGTATTTGACAAGCCTCAGAAGGTATTAGAAAATCAATAGTAGTATTCATTTGCTTTTTTGTATCGATCTGATCCAATCGACAAAGATATGACAAAGGTTTAATTCATTGTTGCAATCTCGACTCTCTATTACATGTACATTAGAGGCACATGAGTGTGCATGACCAAGAAAGAAAGTTACTCAACTTTTAGCGATCTGGGGCATAGAGGTTAATGATCCCTGCTGTTTCATATGACCATAACCAGAGCAAAACATATGTGACTTATTGTTTGTATGCAGAGGAATTTATAAAACAGAACAAGCAATTTAGTGTTGTAATTTCTCTTGAGACATAAATGTACCTGGTGCAGAAATTGACTAATTTGTTAATGTGAGACTGTGGTTAGCCACATCTAGCATGCTTTTTTAGTTACTAATAGAAGTTACTCAATCCCAAGCAATAGTTGAACTGAGCTATGGTTTTGCAATTTCTTTTTGTTTATAAGCAGTATGTATAGTCTACAATAGGTTTATTGATATCAATTTGCTTTTCATGTTACTGCACAAAACATTGCATTATCAGCCAACAATCCATTTCTTATGGTGATGTACTGCCTATCACAGCCATGTTAGCCTTTTCAAAACAACCCTATGCCAGGAATATGTCCCACTCAAATTATTTTTTCCATTTTTATTTTTTTTAATCAATTGCATACTGCCTACCACCTATAATAAACCAGTTCCATTTATAAACCCAGATTTAGCAATCTTTTAGGTATCTGTGGATGGAGGCCTATTATATTTGACAAGCCTCAGAAGGTATTAGAAAATCAATGGTAGTATGCATTTGCTTTTTTGTATCGATCTTATCCGATCCCAGCATATGACAAAGGTCTGTACAATCTCACCTCTCTGTTAGAGGTACATTTTTTAATTCATTGTTGCTAAAATCTCTCTCAGTTCTCTATTACAGGTACATTAGAGGCACATGAGTGCGCATGACCAAGAAAGAAAGTTACTCAACTTTTAGAGATCTGGGGCATAGAGGTTAATGATCCCTGCTATTTCATATGACCATAACCGGAGCAAAACATATGTGACTTATTGTTTGTATGCAGAGGAATTTGTAAAACAGAACAAGCAATTTAGTGTTGTAATTTCTCTTGAGGTATGCACATTTTCCATCCCATCTAAACCCATCCCGTCCTTCCAGCATGTTTAATCATAAACAGAGTCACACGATAGCTTATTTATCATGACATGCGCTATCTTTAGAGATGTTTTATTCGGTTTCTGAAGGGAAGCCTTCTTCGTTTTGGGTGATATCGTAGAATGCTTTAATTGTTCTGAACTTGCATTGCATATAGCTTCCCACGTGTCCTCATTTTCTCCTCTAATTAAGGAACTAGCACTGTCAGAATTCAAAAACATAGATTATAAAGAAGCAAATGTATATCGTGCTTTCCCTCTCCTATGAATGCCTTTTACTTTAGACGTTGCTTGCTGTGAGAGCAAATAAGCTTTTACTCTTTGTCAGTCCAGTTATAATGTTAGATGTTCTTTTTAAAAATTCACAGCTTACTTTTTAGAGCCGTGTGTACAACAGAACAGTCATTCATGAGAAATATCTGGAGAACTTATGCAATCTAGGATAGATATCATATCAGTATAGAATTATTAGGGGAATCCTAGGCACTCACCAATCATCATAGACTTTTTTCGTTCTGTTGAATTTACGCCTACCTTAATTGCAGCTAATGTACTGAATCAAAAATATGGATTAATCTTAATATATTTGCAGCTGATTGAGCACGTTGTTAGTTCTTTGAAGTTCTGCAAATCTCTCTCAGCTTTGACAGCTCCTAATGGTGCCAATGTGATTTCTACAGTCAATCGGTTAATGAGAGCATATGCATCTGCGATAGTTACTGCTAAGTATATTATCAGTTGGGTTAGTCTATCTATCCCTCTTGCATATTTTAGCTCCATTTCATAACATTGATTCACTTGGTTGGGTAGTTTGTTATGTTGGACAAATACGTCATTTATTTGTCGGTGCAACTTTTTTAGATGAATTTATCGTTTAACATGCAATCCCTTCACATACTATAATAAAGCATGCTTATTACTCTATTCATTTGGTTTGGTAGTTTATTGTATGGGATAAGCATGTTTGTACGATTTTACTTTTTGTTGTTTGTTGAATTTTAGTTCACTTGATATTTATTACACATCTACAGATGACAACAACTGTAACATCCCAATTATTAGAGCTTTAAAAATCCTTTGAATAGTTAGTAGAGAGAAAATTCACCATTTGGATTTATTTGAATTTAGTTCAAAAGCTTTAACTTGGACTTTAGTAACAAAACAATTTAATATGAATAATCCCAACATGAACAATAGTCAAAACTATTTTATTTGGATTCTATGAGCTTGGATATATTTTCTGGAATTTTTCCAAGTTCATTTGCTATTTTCCATTGCTTATTTGAATTTCGCTATTTTCTTAAAAAGAAAAAGCTATTTAAAACTCAAATAGTGTTAGGGCCGATTTCCTCGGCCAAGATCGTTCATCTCGGCCCAATCCTCCGTGAGCCGTCCGTCCGAGTTGGACGCTTGGATCTCCTTCGCCGCCGTCTCTCGCCTCTCTCGACGCGTGGGCCGCCTCCTGTCTCGCTGCTTAGCGGGCCCGCTCTGATGTCGTCGCTTCGCCTTCTTCGTCTCGCGCGTTCTCCGCACAAGAATCGCATATGGGCGGTCAACGCCGAAGCCAGAACGGGCGCCTCCAACCTCCCCGCGTCCTCTGCGCGTGCGCCACGACGCCCACGACCCCACCGCCACACCTCACGACCACCTCATCCTCGCGGCCGGTTGCGCCCACGTTCCGCAACTGCCGCCGCCACGATCTCCTCGTCGCCACGCCTCTACAGTGCCTCGGCCCTATAAAGGCACCCGGGATCGCCGCCCTCCGCAACTCAAGTCCCCAACCCACACCTCTCCCGAGCCCTTGAGTCGCCGCAGAGCTTGTAGACCAAATCTCGCCGCTTGTGCTCGACGAGCAATCCTCACAACCGGCCGCCGGCCTCGACGCCTACACCGTCGGCATCGCGCGATCGAGAGGAACCTCGGAGTCACCTTCGTCTCGTTGGAGGAGCACTCTAACGCCGTCGCCGTCGAGCCCGCACCTCCTCCTCCGCTAAAACCTGCATGGCCGGCCACTCGCTCGTCATGTAGAAGCACCGTGTGTACACCCTCGAGATCCCGTGTTCCTCCACCTCCTGTACCATTCATCGCCGTCGGCTTCGCCGCCGTTCATGGGACCCTTGGTTCCGTCTTGCCGCGCCGCCCCGTCACGCCGACAACCACCTCGGCGCCCTTTGCATGTAAATCTGCGTGGGCGCCGCGTCCACGCCAAGCGTGTCTTGTGGCGTGGCGATCCGCCGCCCAGATTCGAGGCTCGGTGAGACTAGCCATCTCTGGTGAGCCATCTCCTCGACATGTGGGCCCCACATGTCGAGTTTTCTTTATTATTTCATTTCCGGAAAATCCTTCACGACGTCACCTTGCGCAATAATTAGAATTTCCTTTAGAAAAATAATTAGGAAATTGTTAAATAATGATTTAGGTTTAAATTTGTAAAATTCATAACTTTTGCATCCAAACTCCAAATTGGGTGTTTCAAATTTCTAAATTCATATAAAATTTAGATCTAGATAATCAAATCAAAATTATTCAAATTTGAATTTTGTTTAAATTTAGAAATTCATTTAAAATTCAAGAGATAGGTTAAAACTTGTAAAATTCATATCTTTTGAATCCCAAATCCAAATTGGATGATTTAAATTGCTAAAATCTTAGAAAATTATTGTCTAATTAAATAACATATAATTATGTAATTTGGAGTTCAGTTTAGTTTTAGAATTTAGAATTTATTTAATTTCCAAATTTAGGTTAAAATTTGTAAAATTCATAATAATTGAATCCTAACTCCAAATCCATCCATTCAAATTTCTAAATTCGTCTAAAATCCAGATCTATCTATTGGAGATTTTTTAATTATTTTATTGGAGTTATTTGCTCCTGGTTTTTATTTAGTTTTGTTTGTTTGTGTCGTTTGCGAGTAGACTTATTATTTCTTTGGAAGAGTTGAAGAAGAAGGACCTTTCCCAAGACCAAGATCAATTCCTAGATCCTTTTCAAGGCAAGCTATGCCCTTGACCATTTTGCTTCCCAGTTTATAAAAGTATTTTAATTCAAATTACTGCATCTTAATTCAAGTATTTATTTAAAAGCTTTTGGGTGCAGTAGTTAATTCCAAATTGATATGCCTCCCTTGTGTAATTGTTAAGCCTTGATTCCTTGTCACCCTAGTTGATAATTAGTTGGTAAATATTGTAGCACCAACGTGGGTTGGTTAGTTGCGTATTAGATTGCTTAGCCACGCCACGACTCACTTGGTCATGTATCTTCTTTGTTATAAATTGACTAAGTGAATATGAAACTGTGTGAACAAACTGTGCACTATGTGTCTTTGTGGCATATGTTGCACTTAAATCAACCGGTGGTAAAAGATTTTGGTGAGGCAAGGGGTGGATCTTGTGTGAAAGGGTGGACTGTGTGAACTGTGTGGATGTGTGAATTATAATGATCTGTGTGTCTATGTTGTTTGGTTAGCTTGTGGAAGTCTTGCCTTGGTCAATTAAGGACCTCACCATGTGCTCTATTGAACTGAGCTTCCTGTACGACCACATGCCTGTTTTGAGACGGGCCTAGCATAGTAGGATAAGGTATCTCAAATGCTTTGTTATGATTAGTGTTAGCTACACTAATTGTATCTTGTGGGTAAAGTGTACAAACTCTGCAGAGTGTAACTTAATCTATTGAATAGCGGCGTCATGATCATGGACAATGCTCGGGATTTGACACTAGGGGTAGATTTTCATAAAAGCGTGTGGGAAGGAGCTATGTGATTAAATCATCTAGCTATGTGAATAACTGTTAGAGTGTGTGTGTGTGTCTTTGTGAAATAACTTGTTAAAATTATTATCGTCTATTTGTTTTACTCGTCTTTAATCTATTAATTGTATTTAATTGCAAAAGTTGCATTTATGCAAAAGAGCCAGAATGCCTTCCTTTGTAAAAAGCCGACATATATATATTTTGCATCTCGTGGTGTGGCTTATAGTACGGTGTGTACTCACGCTTGTTTTGACGAATCAAGCGGAGGAGGAGTCTTCACCAAAGATTCGAGGACGAGTACATCGAAGGTGCTCGATCGTGAGGTCTTGATCGATCGGTTGCTCGTGGCGAACCGATGGGGTGCCACTACCATTTATGTTTCGCCGCTTTATATCTCTATGTTAGCCTGCGAGGCTCAATAGTTGTAAACTCGACCTTAAGGTCAAAACCATTATTTGTTAATCAAAGTTAATCGTTTATGTTATTACTCGCTTGTATGGATCAATTGCCATCTTTGTTGACACTGTGTGCACTAGTATGATCCTGGGCTAGTGCAGTAAACACAGAGGGTCCCGAACCGTAATTTTGGGTCTCGACAAAAGTGGTATCGAGCCATCTTGTTGTAGGTCTTGACCTTAGTTAGATCGGCCGTCTTTAGAGTGTTCAAATTATTTTCTAAAAGAAAATTTACTTACAAGATTAATGAATTGCTTAACTCCTCTCATATCTCTCTTGACTCATCTATTGCTATAATTTCTTTCCTCTCCCATTGCTTTATCGTGGTTCTTACCTCTTGTCTTTCTTGGCAGATGCCTTACCTTGAGACCTTCGGAGATCGCATAACGGAGGACTTGCCGCAGAGTTGTGGAAGCCGCCGCAGACACTTGAGGGTTCGATCGCCCGATGTACCATGGCAATGAAAGTACATAGTCAATGGGCGAGATCGAGGTGTGGTCTGCCGCACCGACGGTCTCACGCCGAGGAACACGAGGTAGCCAGCCCTTGGACGTTTGATTAGGAGGATCACCTTCACGCAAGGAATCCAGAGTCGTCACGCTTGGCCATGCTTCGAGTTCCGCCACATCTACGCGAAGAAGCTGCGAACACCGTCTTCCGCTACCATCCCGTAGCCGCTTGGGGAGCTATTCTGCGACTTTCCGTCTACCAACGGGAAGGCAATGCCACTGTGGTGCATCTTGCATGGTTCACATTGCCAGAGGAGTCGCTGGAGATGGCCACCACCGAGGTGAGTCGCCCTATCGTGCCTGGGAAGAAGCCGAGAAAGGATCGCCGTCTTAGAGCAAGCTCTCTACGGTCAACATGAGATCGAAGATGATCAAGAAGAAGATCCAGAAGAAGTTGAAGAGGATCCAGAGGAGATTCCAGAGGATCCAAATGAGAACAGACAGCCAGAGGAGCTACTACACTGCACTCAAAGACACCTACTCTGCTTGCACCGGTCCGGGGCATCGAGAACCGGCCATGAGATGCGGCTCACCGGTGGTCTACACCAGGCGGGAGCGTCGCCGTGGTTTTGGAGGCTTTCTCGAGTAGTCTGTTTAAGTTCCAGTTTAGTCGCTTAGCGATTTCCTTTTCGAGTCGCCTTTAGGCGGTAGCTTGTGTGCTTAGGTTCGCTTATTTTCCTGTGTGCAAGCATGAGCTGCAAAGGCCCTTAGGCATTTGTTGCAGCCATGCTATTAAGCTATTAATGAAGATTATTTCATTCGAAGTTTCTTGAGCTGTGTTTGTTGGGTTTAATCTATTCCCCTGTCTAGTTCTTAACTCACCTCGTGCTCTCTACCTTATCTAACCTATGGAACCTCACCAGATGGTTCAAACTCGCAATGCCGCCGCAAGTGGATCCGGAGCCCAAGGATCAGAAGGCAATGAGCAAACCCCTGTGGGAACAGTGCCACCCCAAGCACCACCCCTGGACTTGCAGAACTTTGGAGCTTTCATGGCAGCACAGACGCAGATGATGTACACCATGATGAACCAGATGCAGGCCATGAACAACAACAACAACCACCACCATCATCAGGGAGGAGCCCCAGTCGCTCATGGTCATCGGGGACCATCAAGTTGGTGAATTCATGAGAACCCGTCCGCCAACTTTCTCTGGACATGTCACGCCAAGAGAGGCGATGATTGGCCAGCGTGATTGAGAGGAAGCTGCCGATCACCCAATGCAGCGATCATGAGAAGGTTTTGTATGCCACCCATCGGATGGAGGGCATAGGCTGGCGAGTGGTGGGAAAACTTCGCTGACCCATGGAGCACCGAGAATATCACTTGGGAAGAATTCACTGCGACCTTTCGCCCAATATCATGTACTGAAGGCATTATGGATCGAAGAAGGATGAGTTCCGTGCTCTTAAGCAAGGGACTATGTCAGTGACTGACTACCTGAATAAGTTCTCCCAACTAGCTCGCTATGCTCCAGAGGATGTCGCCAAGCTGTGTCTCGCCGAGTCGCTTCTTGAAGGATTGAACTCAGATCGCAAGTCAATCTACTTGCTCACACCTTCCCGATTTCGAGTTGATTAACAAGGCGTTGGTCATGGAGGACAAACGCAAAGAGCTGGAGGACCACATAGCGAGAATGGCTCAAATAGGAAGCCACCAGCCACAACAGCAGAGGGCAAGGATAGTGCCACAGCAGTTTAATCGTTTTCAGCCTCAGAGTTCTTTCAGGACACCTGCACCACCTTCAGCACCTCGTCCTTTTGTTCAGAATTCTCGTAACCCGACACCAGTCAACCCCACCCCAGGGAACAACAACCGGCAGAATGAACCAAGAGTGTGTTACAATTGCCGTCAGCCAGGGCATTTTGCTAATCAGTGTCCTCAGAAGGGAACTATCACCCCAGTTCGCTTCAACCTTGGAGCAACACCTGCCAAGACCCCAGTGCAGAACAACCAAGGAGTTTCTCAGGGAACCAGCCAACCAGGAGGAACGCCTCAGTCAGTGGTCAGAGGTCGTGTTAATCACGTCACTCTGGAAGAAGCCTAGGAAGCACCAGACGTTGTACTGGGTAAGTTCCTAGTAAATTCAGTACCTGCTTCCGTTCTGTTTGATTCTGGAGCTTCGCATTCGTTTGTTTCTGGAGTTTTTGCAACTAAGAATAAGTTGGAAGTTATGCCTCTTAAGCGAACTCTGTTAGTCCAGTCGCCTGGAGCAGAGCTAAGTTCTAATGTGGGTTGTTTAGGGGCTAAGTTACTCATAGCTGGAGTTGAGTTTCTAGCTAACCTAATTATTCTAGACACCCAAACCATAGATGTCATCCTTGGCATGGATTGGTTAACCAAGCACAAAGCCGTGCTGGATTGTGGCCGAAGAGCCGTTACAATCGAGGATACCAAAGGAAACAAAGTGGAGTTCCTAGCCACCTCAGTGCGTAATGGGCATTTGATAGTCAATAGCCTGAAGACCGTCGCGTTGGAAGATGTGCCAGTCGTCAAGGAATATCCAGATGTGTTCCCAGAAGAATTACCAGGAATGCCACCGGATCGTGACATCGAGTTTGTCATCGATCTAGTGCCAGGAACAGCACCCATCTCGAAGAGACCGTATCGGATGCCGGTAGATGAGTTAGTGGAGATGAAGAAAGCAGATAGAAGAACTTTTAGAGAAAGGCTTTGTGAGGCCTAGTTAAATCGCCGCCATGGGGAGCGCCGGTTTTGTTCGTCAAAAAGAAGGATGGAAGCATGAGAATGTGCATCGACTACCGATCTCTCAATGAAGTCACCATCAAGAATAAGTACCCATTGCCCGGATAGATGATCTGTTTGATCAAATGAAGGAGCCGAGTGTTCTCGAAGATTGATCTGCGATCGGGTTATCATCGATTGAAGATTTGTCCTAAGGATATACCTAAAACCGCTTTCTTAACGCGGTACGGACATTATAAGTTCCTAGTCATGTCCTTTGGCCTGACTAATGCCCCTGCCTATTTCATGAACATGATGAATAAGGTATTCATGGAGTATCTAGACAAGTTTGTAGTCGTATTCATCGATGATATTTTGGTTTACTCCAAGTCAAGAAGAGCATCTTTGAACATTTGAGATTAATTCTAGAGAAGCTCGGGGAGCATCGGTTGTATGCTAAGTTTAGCAAGTGCGATTTTTGGAAAAAAAAGTGGATTTTCTTGGTCATGTAATGGCAAATTGCGAGTAATGTGACCCCGAGAAAGTTAAAGTCAGTATTACATTGGGAACAACCCAAGACATGCTACTCAGATTCGCAGATTTCTTGGGATTAGCAGGATATTATCACCGTTTTATTGAAGGATTTTCATCAATTGCTAAACCTCTTACGCAATTGTTGAAGAAAGAAAAAAGTTTACTGGACTGACTTGTGAAGAAAGTTTTCAAGAATTGAAGAAGCGTTTGACTTGATTTCAAATCTTGATTACGCCAGATATTCGCAAGGATTTTGATATCTATTGTGATGCTTCGCGTCAAGGATTAGGTGTGTGTCGATGCAAGAAGGAAGAGCCGCCGCTTATCGCCAAGGCGATTGAGGCCTCATGAAGAAAATTACCCCACCCATGATCTCGGAATTAGTCAGTAGTGCATGCTTTGAAGATTTGGCGTCATTACCTCATCGGTAATCGTTGTGAGGTATACATGATCATAAGAGCTCGAAATATATTTTCACTCGATGATCTGAATATGAGACAGAGGAGATGGCTAGAGTTGATAAAGGATTATAATCTTGGAATCCATTACCATCTGGTAAAGCCAATGTCGTTCGCAGATGCTTTGGTAGCCGAAGAGCCTTTGCAATGCTTTGGAAGTAAAAGAGCCTTGTTCGAACTTCAAGAGGAATTTTAGAAGTGAAGCTAGAAGTAGTATCTGAAGGATTAAGTAGCAAACTTGGAAGTGCGATCTACTTTGGAGAAGCAGATTCATGGCTTCGGTATTAAAGACTCGAGTTCTCCGACATTAAGAAGAAGATGATGAAGGAAGTTCAAGGACTTCACGGTGGATGATCGGGATATCTTGTGGATCAATGGACGTATTTTGCGTTCGGATATTGATGGATTGAGACAACTAATTCTCAAGGAGGCCCATGACTCAAAGTATTCGATTCACCTGGTAGTACTAAGATGTATCGGGATGTTAAGAATAAGTTTTGGTGGCGAATTTGAAGCAGACGTCGCAGAGTTCGTTGCCTTGTGCGATGTGTGTCGAAAGTTAAAGGAGAACATCGAGGCCGCAGGTGTCATTTGCAACCCTTGCAGATTCCAGAGTGGAAGTGGGAAGAAATGGAATGGATTTCATTACGGTCTATCCAAGACTCAATTGGAGTTACGATTCGATTTGGGTAATAGTGGATCGTTTGACTAAAGTCGCCCATTTCTTACCGATCAAAACCACTTATTCAGGAGATCGTCTAGCGAGTTGTACATGTCAAGATTGTCGGTTTGCATGGTGTGCCTAAGAAGATAGTGTCGGATCGAGGATCTCAATTCACCTCCGATTTTGGCGAGTTTGCATGAAGCCCTAGGGACTCACTGAATTTCAAGATCTGCGTATCATCCCCAAACAGATGGATGGTGAAAGGGTTAATCAAATATTGGAGGATATCTTTGAGAGCACGCGGCGCTAGCAAATGCTACCCGTTGGGATAAGAGTTTACCATATGCGAATTCTCGTACAACAACAGTTATCAAGCCGCTTTGCAAATGTCACCGTTTGAAGCTTTGTATGGTGAACTGTAGAACCCGTTGAGCCGGGTCGAAAGCAAATGAACGTCTGATCTTTGGTCGGATATTATTCAAGAAGCGTAAGAGCAAGTGTCCATGATCGAGAGAGGTCAAGATAGCTCGATCGAGGCAGAAGAGTTATCCGACAATCGTCGTCGTGATCTCGATTTTGAGCGAAGATTTTGTGTATCTCCGAATTACGCCCCTCAGAGGTGTGAAAAGGTTCCATGCCAAAGGGAAACTTGCCCCTCGGTATGTTGGTCCGTTCAAGATTTTGGAACGCCGTGGAGAAGTGGCTTATCAGTTAGAGCTGCCACAGTCGCTAGCAGGAGTACACGATGTCTTTCACGTCTCTCAGTTGAAGAAGTGTCTTAGGGTGCCAGAAGAACAAGCACCGTTGGAGTCAATTGAACTAAAAGAAGACCTCACCTACAAAGAACGGTGGTCAAGATTACGGATGTCGCAGAACGTCGGACCGAAGCAAAACGATTCGTTTTGCAAAGTGCAAGTGGAGCCACCACTCGGAAGGTGAAGCAACGTGGGAGCGTGAAGAAGAGTTGAAAGCCGAGTTCCTAGCCTTTTCTCCAGTTTAGCTTTGAATCTCGGGGACGAGATTCCTTTAAGGAGGGAGGTTTGTAACATCCCAATTATTAGAGCTTTAAAAATCCTTTGAATAGTTAGTAGAGAAAATTCACCATTTGGATTTATTTGAATTTAGTTCAAAAGCTTTAACTTGGACTTTAGTAACAAAACAATTTAATATGAATAATCCCAACATGAACAATAGTCAAAACTATTTTATTTGGATTCTATGAGCTTGGATATATTTTCGGAATTTTTCCAAGTTCATTTGCTATTTTCCATTGCTTATTTGAATTTCGCTATTTTCTTAAAAAGAAAAAGCTATTTAAAACTCAAATAGTGTTGGGCCGATTTCCTCACCCAAGATCTTCGTTCATCTCGGCCCAATCCTCCGTGAGCCGTCCGATCCGAGTTGGGCGCTTGGATCTCCGCTTCCGCCCGCCTTCCCTCGACGCGTGGGCGCCTCCTGTTCTCTCGCTTTAAGCGAGCCCTTCTGAGGTCGTCACCTTCGCCGTCTTCGTCTCGCGCGTTCTCCGCCAAGAATCGCCATGGGCGGTCAACGCCGAAGCCAGAACAGGCGCCTAACCTCCCGCGTCTCTGCGCGGCGCCACGACGCCCACGACCCCACCGCCACACCTCACGACCACCTCATCCTCGCGCACGGCGCCACGTTCCGCAAGCGCCGCCGCCACGATCTCCTCGCCGCCCGCCGCCTGGTGCCTCCCGCCCCTATAAAGGCACCCCGGGATCGCGCGCCCTCGCAACTCAAGTCCCCAACCCACACCTCTCCCGAGCCCTTGAGTCGCCGCAGAGCTTGTAGACCAAATCTCGCCGCCGCTTGCTCGACGAGCAATCCCGTCTGGCCCAGCCGCCGGGCCTCGACGCCTACACCGCTCGGCATCGCGATCGAGAGGAACCTCGAGTCACCTTCGTCTCGTTGGAGGAGCACTCTAACGCCGCCGCGCCGAGCACGCACCTCCTCCGCCAAAACCTCGCCGGCCCTTCTCGCTCGTCAGTGAAGCACCGTGTGTACACTCTCGAGATCCCGTGTTCCTCCACCTCCTGTACCATTCATCGCCGTCGGCTTGCATGCCGTCATGGGACCCTTGGTTCCGTCTTGCGTGGCCCTCTCATGCCGCCGAATCACGTCGACTGACCACCTCGGCGCCCTTTGCGTTAATCGTCTGCGTGGCGCCCGCGTCGGCGCCAGCGTGTGCTTGGGCGTGGCGATCCGCCCGCCCAGATTAGAGGCTCGGTGAGACCCAGATCTAGTGAGCCATCTCCAGCGACATGTGGGCCCCACATGTCAGGTTTTTTTATTATTTCATTTCCGGAAAATCCTTCACGACGTCACCTTGCGCAATAATTAGAATTTCCTTTAGAAAAATAATTAGGAAATTGTTAAATAATGATTTAGGTTTAAATTTGTAAAATTCATAACTTTTGCATCCAAACTCCAAATTGGGTGTTTCAAATTTCTAAATTCATATAAAATTTAGATCTAGATAATCAAATCAAAATTATTTAAATTTGACTTTTGTTTAAATTTAGAAATTCATTTAAAATTCAAGAGATAGGTTAAAACTTGTAAAATTCATATCTTTTGAATCCCAAATCCAAATTGGATGATTTAAATTGCTAAAATCTTAGAAAATTATTGTCTAATTAAATAACATATAATTATGTAATTTGGAGTTCAGTTTAGTTTTAGAATTTAGAATTTATTTAATTTCCAAATTTAGGTTAAAATTTGTAAAATTCATAATAATTGAATCCTAACTCCAAATCCATCCATTCAAATTTCTAAATTCGTCTAAAATCCAGATCTATCTATTGGAGATTTTTTAATTATTTTATTGGAGTTATTTGCTCCTGGTTTTTATTTAGTTTTGTTTGTTTGTGTCGTTTTGCGAGTAGACTTATTATTTCTTTGGAAGAGTTGAAGAAGAAGGACCTTTCCAAGACCAAGATCAATTCCTAGATCCTTTTCAAGGCAAGCTATGCCCTTGACCATTTTGCTTCCCAGTTTTATAAAAGTATTTTAATTCAAATTATCGCATCTTAATTCAAGTATTTATTTAAAAGCTTTTGGGTGCGATAGTTAATTCCAAATTGATATGCCTCCTTGTGTAATTGTTAAGCCTTGATTCCTTGTCACCCTAGTTGATAATTAGTTGGTAAATATTGTAGCACCAACGTGGGTTGGTTAGTTGCGTATTAGATTGCTTAGCCATGCCACGACTCACTTGGTCATGTATCTTCTTTGTTATAAATTGACTAAGTGAATATGAAGCTATGTGAACAAACTGTGTGCACTATGTGTCTTTGTGGCATATGTTGCACTTAAATCAACCGGTGGTAAAAGATTTTGGGTGAGGCAAGGGGTGATATCTTGTGTGAAAGGGTGGATGTGTGAACTGTGTGGGTGTGTGAATTATAATGATCTGTGTGTCTATGTGGTTTGGTTAGCTTGTGGAAGTCTTGCCTTGGTCAATTAAGGACCTCACCATGTGCTCTATTGAACCGAAGCTTCTGCATGTCGACCACATGCTGCTTTTGAGACAGGCCTAGCATAGTAGGATAAGGTATCTGAAATGCTTTGTTATGATTAGTGTTAGCTACACTAATTGTATCTTGTGGGTAAAGTGTACAAACTCTGCAGAGTGTAACTTAATCTATTGAATAGGCGTCATGATCATGGACAATGCTCGGGATTTGACACTAGGGGTAGATTTTCATAAAAGCGTGTGGGAAGGGAGCTATGTGATTAAATCATCTAGCTATGTGAATAACTGTTAGAAGTTTGTGTGTGTGTCTTTGTGAAATAACTTGTTAAAATTATTATCGTCTATTTGTTTTACTGTCTTTAATCTATTAATTGTATTTAATTGCAAAAGTTGCATTTATGCAAAAGAGCCCTGAGAATGCCTTCCTTTGTAAAAAGCCGGCATATATATATTTTGCATCTCTGTGGTGTGGCTTGCGAGTACGGTGTGTACTCACGCTTGTTTTGACGAATCAAGCAGAGGAGGAGTCTTCACCAGCATTCGAGGACGAGTACATCGAAGGTGCCTGATCGTGAGGTCTTGATCCCAGTCGGTTGCCTGTGGCGAACCGATGGGGTGCCACTACCATTTCTGTTTCCGCTGCTGCTTTATTTCTCTGTTAGCCCTGCGAGGCTCAATAGTTGTAAACTCGACCTTAAGGTCAAAACCATTATTTGTTAATCAAAGTTAATCGTTTATGTTATTACTCGCTTGTATGGATCGATTGCCATCTTTGTTGACCTTTGTGTGCACTAGCATGATCTCGGCTAGTGCAATAAACCTGAGAGGTCCCGAACCGTAATTTTGGGTCTCGACAACAACCGATTTATTCTAACCGATCACGCTTCTATCTGAGACTCTACGGGACCCATTTTCGGTCATCGCAACGCTCGTTGCTTCCTCAATAATACAAAGTTTTTTTTTATGATGATGATTCCAAATTATGTGAAGTGCAGAGAGAAGGAAACAGAAAAAAGGGCTCGAACGTGTACGTATGCTTATTGTCAGTGTTTACTTAGCGTTAGCTTTTCTTGCAACTGGCTATATGTGATTGACAAATACCTAATCTTTTCTTATTTTCAAACATAAGGAAAATAGGTTCGTATACAAAGAAACACTGATGTTTTGCTAATTCCCTTTCGCGTACTCTCATGCAGTTCTTTCCATACACATTCTTTTTTTTTTATGATGATGATTCCAACTTATGTGAAGTGCAGACACAATGGGACAGAAAAATGGCTCAAATGTGTACATCTGCTTACTATCAGTGTTTAGTTAGCGTTAGCTTTTCTTGAAACTGGCTATATGTGACTGACAAATACCTACTCTTATATCTAATATAACTCTCGATTTCCACTCACTAACACACCATTACCGCCCGTGCCATGTGGCACGGGTTAACTTCTAGTGTTTACTAAAGTTAGGGGAAACGGTGGCCTCCGCTGCCCTCTACGTCACTCCCAAAAAAACAGCCCTCTGTCTTGGGCTCACTTCTCCTCTGATGATTTCCCCCGCTTACTGTGATTTCGGTTTTTTTGGTGAATTGCTGTGTACGCACTGCGGGTGGGGCCATGAGAATCGACGGATTTGTATCTTCAATTTTATCCGCGATCAGATCTGGGCCGCCGAAATTGGATTGCAGAAACTATCCGCGGTTCAGGTCCGCGTTGGTGGCCTACGTGGCACGGGGAGGGCGAGCTTTGTCGCTTACGTATGGGGCCCGGTCAACTCCACCAGTTCCGTCGCTGCAGGTGGGACCGTGCTAGGGTTTTTACTTTTTAGAGGAGGAGGGTCGCGGCGGCGGCGGCCAAAACCAAAACGTCGCTGCTTGGAGCGCATGTGATTGTAATTTGGTTCTGCCCATTGTGTTCTGCAGATGTTGTGGAGGGGTTCAGTGTGTTCAAGGGATTGGAAGCGAAAAAAGCCGTGGACGATTCTGCGATGGTGGAGGCGGGAAAGGATGAGGACGAGGAGGCTGTGAGACGGCGGAAGGAAGCCGAGAGGGAAATCGAGGTGATGGCGTTCTGCAATGCACTGACACTCGTAATCATGGTTCATTGTTTTTTTGTTTCGTAACCATGTGCGTTGAGCTGAAATCGTAATCGCGATGCGTTGTTTTGCAAAAAAAAGTTTGCATATCTTAAAATTTGATGAGGAAAATTTGGAGGTCTGTTGTGGTTCCCTCAACATCCTGCTTGGATTGAAAATGGTGGTACAGCTTGGCGTTTACATGTGTTATATTTGCAATCACAACCTCTCAATGGTCGGAATTTGATCTTTTGGATTGGTTCCAGAGAGCTGCCATTCTTCGGAAGAGATTTGATATCCACATTTCGGGGCAAAATGTTCCAGCGCCACTTGAGAGTTTTGAAGAACTGGTTTCAAGGTAATTTTGAATCATTCAAGAGTCCAGACATACTAAATTACTTATTGTAGGTGTACATGCTGCACTACATCAAACCTCAGGTCATTATGTAATCATTTGAGGTTGTTAAGGTAAGCTGCTTTATTTGTGCACTAGGTATGGCTGCGTTTCCTAAACTTGGGTTTCAAGAACCTACACCTATCCAAAGATAGGCAATTCCCATTTTTCTTTCGGTGAGTGATTTTGAACTCTGTTTTGGATTTTAGGCCCCTTGCCATGGAAAGTGATAGACTGATAGTTATTGAAAGCGATTTATCTTGAACGGAAGGAAAGAGGGGAGATGAGTATCTTGAAAGTGATAGACTGATAGTTATCTCGAATGCTTCAATGATTCGATCTTTGTTCAGTGCCACATTGCCTGATTCAATTGAGGCTCTTGCACGTACCATAATGCATGATGCTGTTTGAGCCATTGTGGGAAGAAAGTGAGTATCGTCGTCTTAATGTGACCAAGCAGATCTATTTTGGTGGGGTTTTTTTTCCATTATTAATTGTTCAACTTACAGGAATTCAGCCTCCTCACTGATTAAGCAAAAGTTGATTTTTGCTGGAACTGGGAAGGGGAAGTTGCTAGCTCTTCGCCAAAGCTTCGCAGAAGTATGTCACGATCCTTCTATGGCAGATTCTCCTAGTCTCCATATATCTTGCACTGTTTTAGAGCTTGTTTGTACTTGTAATGCCTAACGAGCTGAATTCACACATGCACAGATATAAATAACAAAGTTGAGCCTATTGTGCTGTTTGTAACCATAAACTAACTACTGCAGAATATTTAAAAATCGTTGAACTGCACATTTGTTATTAAAAAGGATTTTTTGTCTGTTTCGGAGTTTATTACCTGTTGCTGATAGACTAGAATGCATGGGTACGTGATACCGGTACGCCGGTGCGAGTACGTCGGTACGGCGATACGGCATTTTCCAAAAAACTCTGGTACGTCGGTACGACAGTATATATATAATAAAGGTAATAAAAATATACAATATAAAAGATAACTGATAAACTCATAAGACGTACATAGATAGAGCACTGTGGGAATATCCATTTGCTGTAGCTAGTGTAAATATTACATTCATGCTTATTCAAATGCTTGGTCTTCAAGCAGGTTTGTTCATTAGACTTTTCAATGTTTCTTCAGTTAAGCCAAGGTCATTGATTGGAGCGGTGTTCCTAAATCTACTTTTAGGTATAGTCAGTATTTTACTGTTACTTTTATTCAGGCTTGAAATCTTCCCAACTGCTATATATATGGCACTATAGGTGTGATGAACACATCAGCTTAATGAGGGTTGCTTCTACTCTTTAAAGTACCTGTTAGATGATTAACACATCAGCTTAGTGAGGGCTGCTTCTACTCTTTGAAGTACCTCTAGATACTGACATCTAACCGTTGTTTTTTGTTCAGAAAATGATCAAGCTTTTGACATTCTTTACTGCATATTCACTCACAGCATCTTCATCTTCATGGGGCTTCTTGGGCTGGGCTGAGCTTCCTATTCATTTCTTTGGGCCGTACTAGCACCCAAGTCGTACCGAGCAGTACCCGTTTTTATTTTGCTTTGTTTTATTTCGTAAAAATACCGATACCGCCGGGTACCGTACCCAAGGCGTACTAGTACCGTGTACCGCACCCGGTGCTGGTACGTGACCCTTGGACAGTACCCGTGCATCAGAGCTGATAGACCATTTTTTCAATTGTAGTCTCTGAATCCTCCAGTGTTGATCTTTGTTCAAAGTAAAGAGAGGGCAAAAGAGCTTTACAAAGAACTGGCATTTGACGACATTAGAGCTGATGTAATTCATGCAGACCTTACTGAGGAGCAGGTATTACTTTTGCATACTATTATTATTAGTCGTTGATAAATGTTTGTGCTATTTTGGTTTTCACTGTTGTAATATTGTCGATATCGGGCTCACTGGCTCAATTTCTATTTCCTTACTGCAGCGTCAAGATGCTGTTGACAACTTGAGAGCTGGAAAGACCTGGGTACTAATAGCAGCGGAAGTCATTGCCCGGGGAATGGATTTCAAAGGTGTTAACTGTGTAATCAACTATGATTTTCCAGAGTCAGCTGCTCCCTATATTCACAGAATAGGTAAGAAAGATAACCCTTCTTTGACTTACTCTAGACACCCCCGCCCCCACACACCACCTGCGATAAGATCCTAAATCTCCTTTCTTGTTATATATAGGACGATCTGGAAGAGCAGGTAGATCTGGGGAGGCTATCACATTCTTCACAGAGGAGGATAAGCCATTCATGCGGAACATCGCTAACGTGGTGATATCTTCAGGCTGTGAAGTTCCTTCCTGGATAATGGCATTGCCTGAGCTCAAGCGCAAGAAGCACAGGGTGAAGAGGGACCCCATCTCCCAATTTAACTGATGAAGATTGAGAGTGGTATTGTAATCATACCATTTTTGAAATGACACGTTCGCTTCAGTTTTCCCTGTTTGAATGCCCTGGTGTATCCATCAGTTAGTTGACTAAAACCTGAGATGGACGTATGCGTATCTTTTGTTATTTACTGTTTTAGTGAATTGACAAGTAGCCTGGATTGATTTCTAAACCTGAATTGACAATTAGATTCATCGCAGCACATGATACATACAGCAACAGATATTTAAGTCATTTCAGACCTGGATATCATTCAAGCCTGTAGCCTTGGTAGCCATTTGCTAGCAATCCTGCTTGGATTGAGATCATCTATACTGAATGAGTCAATGTACAGTATCTAGTGTTTATGGGTACATTGTATGGGTAGTTGGAGTGATCTCCACCGTTTAATCAAAAATCAAAGAACAGAATCAAGTGCCACAATATTTTGCTACAGCATTTTTGCTCTGATTCTCTTCGTAATCTCCATTAGCTTATGTTGATGGAAAGATTTGGCATCTATAATGAATGGCCTCAAAGACCTCCTAAGAGGTCTGGGACGACCTCTCTTTTATTCGCTCGCGCGCTCACTCTCCCCAAACTACGCCACTCCAAAAAAACAGCCCTTGAATCACTCAACAGACGGCTCGAGATCGCTTGGAGTGGTGGTGGAAAGGCCCACCGCCATGCCTTGAACACGTCGTCCAAACCGAAACTTCCCACCCGCCTCGCTCCCCAAGACCTCCCTTTTTCCAATCTCACCAGCCGAATCTCTCCTGGCTCTCATCCTTTCTCTCCGTTTCCTTCTGCTGGTTTCTTGCTTTGGCCGAGTGACCCGCACATGGTGCTATTCCTCATGGTCCCGGTTCGGTCAACACCTCCTGGTGTCCTCACGTGCCCCAGCGCTCCCATGGTTGGCCCGCGCTTGGCCTAGTGGTGCTTGCGCCCACCTCAACCCCACGCTAGGCACGCCGACGCCAAGACGCTCGTCGTCTCTACTCTCTCGGTGCGGCAGCCGCCCATACGCCTCGCCTCTGGCTCCACAAGGCCCGGCTCCGGAGCTCTCCCATCGCCGCTCTCTCGGTCCCGGCTCAGAACGACCGACCTAGGGCACCCGAGAGGTCCTCTAAATATTACCCTTTTGATTATTATCTCTTTCTTCCATGTCTCAATATCCTTGTAAAAGCTTTAGTCAAGCACGAGAATTTAATTTGGAAATGCGACACAAGTCAACTAAAATCGAGAGGATAAACCTTTATTGCAAATTTTGGACAAATGTGAGTACCTCGGAGGAGGATGATCAAGAGAAGCTCGTGACCACCCAATCCGGGAATATAACAATGAAAATGACACCAATCTTGATCCCGAGCATGAGCATAATTTGGATGAAGCGGGGCTAGATCATAGTCGATCACTAGCATGTCCAAAGTTGGATGTTTGACTTGAGGTTGTAGTACACGGTTGACACAAATGCCCGTGATCATACCGACCCAAAGAGTATACTATGTCAATCTAACAAACCTTGCACAAATATGTTTGTCATGATTTTTCTATTTTCAATATATTTTTATTATGTTAAACGTTAAGTGCTTAAAATCCATGTGTAATAAATGGGTTAAGTTACAAAATCTCTATGCTTTCTCCGACAGCTTGACACTAGAGATGTATCTTGCATTTCAAACTACAAAGTGCTTCTATATGCACAACTCTCGAGTACAAAGCGCATTTTCTTTTTTAGCACTTTTAGATCCTAGTGCAGAGCAAGACACACCAATCTTCCATGTTTTGATTTTGCATAGATAATTTGACTCTTCAGTAACTTTTTCATTTTCTAAATTTCCCATTTTGAGACAGACCATTATTCTAGAAAATAGTTCACCAACAATGGACCATCTATTTTTGTGAGTATGGTAATGTTGTGTGTTTGTCATATGCACAAATTCAATATAATGAATGTAAGACAAGTAAAATAAGACTTATACTGAACATTCATGCTAAATATGTTTATTTTCAAACTTTGCAATACTCAAAATTGGCAATATTTTTGTAGAATATAAATATGAAGTAAAGCATATTACATCATTTCAAAGCCAATGACCAGTGTCAGTATTGGGACGAAGATCCCACTGCCACCCACTCCACCTACGCTCCTGTAGGGACCCGACCCAGGCACCAGAGAGGTCCTCTAAGAGCTCTAAGAAGGTCCACCAAGACCTCCAAGGAGGTCCACCAGGACCTCCCAGGAGGTCCTAAAAGGATCTCTTGGTTAGTCCACCAAGACCTCCCAGAAGGTCCAGCAGGACCTCCTGGAAGTCCAGGAGAACAAGCCCGAGGAGGTCGTGGAGCCAGGGAGCACCCTCAAAGATCTCCCACGGCCAGACCAGGGGGAGACGTGGAGGGTTGTGGTCATCCCAGGACCACCCACGACTCACCAGAGGAGGTCGTGGAGGTCTGAGACCACCACAGAACCATACACGCCCAACCCTGGGGGTGGTCGTGGAGGACTGAGCTTGCCCTGTGGTTCCCTGTGCATACTGAGCTAGTCCCAAGGATCATGGCTAGCTCTTCACAGCAACAATAGTGATAGCATTGCAACACAGCCAACTCTATTAAGATCAAGGAAGTTGTTTACAAGAGATCTTACAAGCCATCAAACAAAATACAGCAGAAGGTAAAACATTTAGGCCACCCGATACACCACAGCGATCGGTGAGGGCGATCCTAGTCGACCCAGACCACTTGGTCCACAAACAAGGTTACCTCAAAGCTTCCAATTTCTGCTAAAGACAGCAGCAAGCAAGAGTGAGCACAACAACCGTGCTCGCAAGTTACACCCGTTAGATAACAAAATGACATGCATAGATGGTATCTCAAAGGAAAGCTTAATATGGTTGATTTGCATAAAGCCATGTTTCTTTCAATTACAAGTACTAAGTTCTGAAGCAGGTTTTTAATAGATAAAATTCATTTTCTAAACTTGATTTTCAATTGGATAGCATTCATCAACAAGTTGGTGAAGGATACCCTCCTGTCACTAGGCTCACTGCCCAAACCCATGGGATAGGAGTCCCAAAACAGTTTATCAAACACTTTTGGAAACCAAAACCAATATCTAATTTTGAGTGGCCGCTGCCAGCATGTCCATGACCGTGGACACGGCTATTCGAATAGATTTAACTCTGCAGAGGTTGTGCACTTTACCCACATGACATGATTCCTCTAGTTTGTTTGGCAACCGTCGATGCCACCTCTCACTGCCGAAGGTAAGAGGTCTAGAGTTCATGACAAGGCCTTTACAAAGCATTGTTCCACCACAGCCCCTCCCCGTTAAGGTTTCGCCTCCTTTGGATACGAATCCGCAGGATCGGGGCCCCCTCTTACGCCAGTGGGAAACATAGGTTATAAGAGACCATAGGCCATAGAAGACCTCCCACACATCCAAGTGGAACAACTGTGGTAGAACTCCGCAAATTAATTGGCCAGGTCCCACGCCCCACACTGGAGACATGTGGTTGCACGATTTTGGCATAGCCCATTATAGGCATAGCATTGGCGGCTCAAAGACCGGTCCTCAACTGACTTGGGCGACAATCACATACCCCTGGACCTCCACCTTTACCAGGATAGAGTCCGTGCACAAACCTTGCACCAGCCAAGCCAACCATTTCGCCCAAGTCCAAATCCATTTTCCTTTTTCTCTTCTTTGCTTCCCCAGCAATATTTTCATACGTCCATGACACCCCAATGTCATGGTCAAAACATTTAAATCAGTAGTTGGTCCTGGTGGTAAAGATTTCCCCAAAACAAATACTTTTGGTCTAAGCATGACTAAGCATAAGGTTTTTCAATTGTTCTGGGTTCACATTATTGTGTTAACCAGATTTTGCCTAAGGTGACAACAAATTTGGTTCAATGTCAAAGTTGGCCATATGAGAGAAAGTGGCATAACTATGTGTTTAAAGACAGGTATTGAAATAACTTGGTAGAAATAAGCATGCATGATACTTTGAAACAGAACATAAATAAATTGAAATACTGGGTGCATTATGATCAAGAGTGTAACTTGCCTCTTGCTTGACAGCTTAAAAATCTACTCTCTCTCACAGCTCTGGCTCTCGGGAATGCCAAGATCTACATGGGTACAAAGCAAAGCAAATAAAGATCCAAATGAAATCCAAATAAACTGAGCAAGAAGTAAATAGCAGAGGATGATACTAAAAGAAAAACCAGAGAGGATCCTTGGGAGGAGGTCTGATGAGTGAAGGGCTCTGGCCCCAAGGGGGGTCCGAACCAGAGAGCTTGGAGAGCTTCTCAAATGTATGAGCCGAGAGCAGAGGTCGAAATGAAGAACAGGGGAGGTTAGGGCGCCCCCGGTGCTCTATTTAAAGGAGAGGAATAGAAGCACCATAAAAAGAGGATGTCCAAATTCAAGTGTATTGGTACAAAGGCACACTTGTGTGCCCTGCACTGAAGGAGAATAAAGAAAGTAAGGGATGTGACAAAAAGGTAGAAAAGAGGACAAGGATAGATGGCAAGATTTAATGTGACTTATCCCACATCAAATGCACTTAAGAGCCAAGGAAAACCAACAAAAGGGTGAACAGCTTGGTCAAAGGGAATGGTCCAAGGAGGAGGGTCCTATGAGGAGGCTCACAGGGGAGGTCCTGAAGACAAACAGGGAGGTCTTTGAGGTCAAAAGGTCCTAAAGGCCACAAGGAGGTCTAAGGACAAGAGGTGCAAAAGACAGGGGAGGTGTAAACCACAAAGGTCCAAACACAAAAAGGGAGGTCCAGACCATAAGGGTCTGAACACAATAGGGAAGTCCGAACCTAAAGGAGGTCCAAAACTCAACAGGGAGGTCCGGACATGGGGAGATCCAAGTACATAAGGGGGAGGTCCCAAAGGACACACAAGGGGGAGGTCTTATGGACAGGAGGTCCGAAGACACCCACGAGATGGTCCTGAGGACAAGACCCGCAAAAGGCTGGTCCTGACTGTTAGGAAAATAAACAAAGGAGATCTAAGCGGCTCTAAGATGATCAAAGGAGGTCGGAGCGGTTTAGATCATCTCAAAAAGAGGTCTGGATGGCTCAGATATGATCAGAGAACATCTTAACGGTCCAGCTTTGTTCGGGAAGAGGTGCAGGCGGTTAGGATGTGGTCGAAGGACAGGGAGGTCCAACAGACACAACCAGGAGGAGGTCCTCTGAACAGGAAGTCCAACGACCTACTCACGGGAGGTCCGAATGGACAAGAAGGAGGTCTTGTCGGCTGGGATCTCCAAAGGACTAAGAGGTCCTGTAGACCGGGAGGTCTAAAGGATGAGAAGGTCCTGATAAATGAGAAGTAGGTCCTAGAGAATGGTAATACCGCGAGTTGGGGCGGTAATGCTGGATTGCACTAGGAGGACCTTTCCAAAGAGAAGGTTACAATGATCAGGGCGAAAAGGAGTCCAAGTGATCGCCGAGAGGTTCACAAGAGCATAAAAGGAATTAAAGTGGTTATGAGGGGAGACCTAGACTTAAGGAGATTCAAACCAACAAAGATGTGTTACGGACTAAAAGAATCCAATCGAAAAATGTAAGAGGAGGTCCGGCAAAGCCAGACCAAATGGAGGTCTGGGCATAAGAGTATACCCAACAAAGAATGGGGTCTAAGATCAAAAAGGGATACAGACATCAAATAGATCAAGACGAAGAAGGGATCCGTACCATAGGTGAGGTCCAAGTGGTAAGGAGGTTTGGGCATTCAACAGGGTCTAATCATCGGGAAGTCTGGACTTAGAAAAAGTCTGGACACAGGAAGGAGGTCTGAACCAAAGAGATTCAAACCAACAAAGATATCCAAAGTGGTCCAAACCAAAGGGAAGGTCTGGACACACAGAGGGTCTGAGCTAAAGAGAGTACCCAGATAAAAAAAAGGAAATGGTTTAAAGCCACAAGGATGATCTAGACCTCAGAGGAGGTCTAGCTACATGGGAAGCCTAAACCTCAAGAGAGGTCTAAACTACAAAAGAGAGATTAAGAGAGAGATCCCGACCTAAAGGTGGTCTGGACCAAGGAGGTAGACTAGACAAAAGATCTCAATAGAGAGAGATTTCCAGGGGAGAGGAAAGACCCGAAAAGACAAGGAGGAGATGACAACAACAGAGGTCAAACAAGAGGGACAGTCTAGATATAAAAGAATGTCTAAGTGGGATGGACGAGAAGAAGTCCTAACAAGAGAAGGAAAGATAGCTCCAGAGAGCTAGAGCAATACCAAGAGAATCAAGCTTTTGGTTAGTTGGGGTTTAGTTTAGTCATTTCAAACACTTCAAATTCTGAAAACCTCATGTTAAGCTTATAATTCGCATCAAAACCAAATGGTTCTTTTTATTTTGAAAATTTTCAAAAAGGCTCTGAAAATCAGGGTGTTACAGCTCCCAAGCGTAGCTCCATAGAATCCAATGAGCGACCTCAGCACAATTTGCCATCCGAATTCCATCAGCTACAAAATAAAACGTCCATATAATTCACCAAATTAATACAGTATCTCCAACAAAGATGCTAGTATGATAACCACATTACTAATAAGAGATCAAATCAAAGCTCAGTATAAGGAGGTGACAAGCATCGTAACCTCAAGTGAGTGTTTGGCAAAGTTGAAAGACACTGTTCTACAACACCTAATTGGCGGTGCTAAGCTTCAGTAAGCAACGATGTTAGCAACCCAACTAGGCAGCCATCGCACTCTCTAACTGTGCCGGTGCTACCTCTATAGGTGAAGTAATCAGAGAACTCCCGATTTCGAGCTAAAACCTAGCAAAATCATCTGATCTCCGCACCAACTTAGCCCATCTCCCGCATCCAAATCCTCCACTCCTGTAACGACCCAACCCTAGGGCACCCAAGAGGTCCTCCGGGGTCTCTAGGAAAGTCCGTCAGGACCTCCCAGGAGATCCCGAAAAGGATCTTTTGGTTTGTCCACCAAGACCTCCCAGGAGGTCCATCAGGACCTCCTGGAAGTCCAGGAGAACAAAACCAGAGCGGGTCTTGGAGCCAGGGAGCACCCAAGACCTACCACAGCCTAGGCCGGGGAAAACGTGGAGGTCGAGGGCATCCTAAGACCGCCCGCGACCTCCAGAGGAGGTCGTGGAGGATCGAGTCCACCCCTGAGCCACACACGTACATTCCATTGAGTGAACGTGGAGGACTGGGCTTGCTCCAAGGTTCCCTGTGCATACTGAGCTAGTCCCAAGGATCATGGCTAGCTCTTCACAGCAATAATACAAAGGTGGTGACATCCAGAATGCATCTTTATTATAGCAAAATATCAACAGAGTTGTTTACAAGGTGGCCTTGGGCCAAGCATAGCTACAAAAGCACAAAAGTACAAAAGGTCCATCAGCACGCCTGTAACGACCCAACCCTAGGGCACCCGAGAGGTCCTCCAAGAACTCTTGGAAAGTCCCTCAGGACCTCCCAGGAGGTCCAAAAGGGACCTCTCGGATAGCCCACCAAGACCTCCCAGGAGGTCCAGCAGGACCACCTATAGGTCCAGGGGGCAGACCCGAGGAGGTCTAGGAACCGAGGAGCACCCCCATAGACTTCCGCGACCAGACTTGAGGGTGGTCGGGGAGGTCTGGGATCTCTCCAAGGTCCTATATGTGAACTGAGCTAGTCCCAAGTATCATGGCTAGCTCTTCACAGCAACAACAGTGGTAACATTGCAACAACACAAGCTTCATTAATATCAAAGGAGTTGATTACAAGGGAGCTTACAAGCCAGCAGGCAAAACATAGTAAAAGATAAACACATGAGCCACCCGATACACCACAGGCAATCGGCCGAGGGCTTAATCCTAGTCGATCAGGACCACTTGGCCCACTGAACAGATCACTCTAAGGCTTCCATTCCCTTCTAAAAGACAGCAGCAAGCAAGAGTGAGCACAACAACCGTGCTCGCAAGTTACACCCGTTAGATAACAGAAATGACATGCATAAATGGATATCACAAAGGAAGGCTTAATATGGTTGATTTGCATAAAGCCATGTTTATTTCCAATTACCAGTATTAAGTTCCAAAGCATCATACCTTAAATAAAATTCATTTAGTAAATCTGTTTTCAGTTGGATATTCATTCATCACAAGTGGTGAAGGATACCCTCCTGTCACAAGGCTCCCCGCCCACAACCCATGGGATAGAAATCCCAAAACAGTTTAATAAACATTTTCAGAAACAAAAACCAATATCTAACTCTGAGTGGCCTTTGCCAGCACGTCCATGACCGCGGACACGGCTATTCGAATAGATTTAACTCTGCAGAGGTTGTGCACTTTACCCACACGACATGAGTCCTCTAATTTGTCCGGCATCCGTCAATGCCACCTCTCATTACCAAAGGTAAGAGGTCTAGAGTTCATGACAAAGCCTTTACAATGCATTGTTCCACCACAGCCTCTCCTTGCAAAGGTTTCGCCTCCTTTGGATACGAATCCGCAGGATCTGGGCCCCCTCTTGCACCAGTGGGAAACATAGGTCATGAAAGACCATAGGCTATAGAAGACCTCCCACACCTCCAAATGGATCAACTGCGGTGGAAGTTCTGCAAATTAGTTGGCCAGGTCCCACGCCCCAAACTGGAGACATGTGGTTGCACGATTTTGGCATAGCCCATTATAGGCCTAGCATTGGCGGCTCAAAGACCGGTCCTCAACTGACTTGGGCGACAACCACAAACCCCTGGACCTCCACCTTATCCAGGATAGAGTCCGTGCACAAACATTGCACCAGCCAAGCAAACCAATTCGCCCAAGTCCAAATCAATTTTCATTTTCTTTGCTTCCCCAGCAATATTTTCATATTCCCATGACCACCCAATGTCATGGTCAAAACATTTTAAACAATAGTTGGTCATGAAGGTAAAGATTTCCCCAAATCAAGTACTTTTGGTCTAAGCAAGACTAAGCATATGGTTTTTCAATTGCTCCTGGTTCACACTATTGTATCAACCAGATTTTGACTAAGGTGACAACAAATTTGGTTCAATGTCAAAGTTGGCCATATGAAGAAAATAGGCATAACTATGTGTTTCAAAGACAGGTATTGAAATAACTTGGTAGAAATAAGCATGCATTATACTTTGAAATTGAACATACATAAATTGAAATATTGGGTGCAATATGATCAAGAGTGTAACTTGCCTCCTGCTTGATAGCTTAAGAATCTATCCTTCCTCACAGCTCTGGCTCTCTGGGAACGTCAAGATCTACACGGGTACAAAGCAAAGCAAATAAAGATCCAAATAAGATCCAAATGAATTCCAACTAAATTGAGCAAGAAGTAAATAGAAGAGGATGAAACTAAAAGAAAAACCAGAGAAGATTCTTGGGAGGAGGTCCGATGGGTGAAGGGCTCGGGTTCAAGGGGGTCCGAACCAGAGGAGCTTGGAGAGCTCCCCAAAACCAAAAGAGCTGAGAGCAGAGGTCGAAATGAAGAACAGGGAGACAGTGGGTGCCCCCGATGCTCTATTTAAAGGAGGAAAAAGAATAGAAGTATCATAAAAAGAAGGTGACCGAATTCAGTGTATTGGTACAAAGGCACACCCCCCAGGTACGAAAAAGGATAAAGAAAGCAAGGGATGTGACAAAAAGTAGAAAAGAGGACAAAGGTATGTGGCAGCATTTAATGTGACTCATCCCACATCAAATGCACTTAAGAACCAAGGAAAACCAGTCAAAAGGGTGAACAGCTTGGTCAAAGGGGACGGTCCAAGGAGGAGGTCCTGCGAGGAGATCCACAGAGGAGATCCACAGAAGAGGTCCACGGAGGAGGTCCTAAGAAGGAGGTCCTGAAGACAAAGCAGGAGGTCTTTGAGGACAAAAGGTCCTAAAGGCCACAAGGAGGTCTAAGGACAAGAGGTCTAAAAAGATTTCAAGGAGGTCCTGGACATGGGGTCCAGAAGACACATAATGGGGAGGTCTTATGGACAAGAGGTCCAAAAGACACACCCACGAGATGGTCCTGAGGACAAGACCCACAAAAGGCTGGTCCTGACGGTCAGATCTCACAAGAGGGAGGTCTGACGGTCAAGATCAAAAGCAGGAGAGGTCTGACGATCAAGAAAATGAGCAAAGGAGATCGAGCGGCTCGGAGATGATCAAGAGAGGTCGGAGCAGTTCAGATCACCTCTGAAGAGGTGCGGATGGCTCGAGATACGATCAAGGAACATCTTAACGGTCTAGGCACCGCTCGGAGGAGGTGCAGGCGGTTAGGATGAGGTCAAAGGACGAGGAGGTCCAGCAGACACAACCAGGAGGAGATCCTCACGGACGGAAGTCAACGACCTACTCACGGGAGGTCGAAGGTCAAGCTCAAATCGAAGGTGGAGATCGATGGCTAGGACCTCACGGGGAGATCCTAACGGTCACGATCGACAAAGAAAGGAGGTCGCGTAAGCAAGGATCTGCGGAGGAGCTGGAGCCATCCGATCTTGATCGAGCGGAGGGAGGCGATCGAGGCGTCTGGACCATCCGAACGTACCCTCAAGATCGGACCGTTCAAAGGCCGAATCGAGCGATCCTAAGCTAGGAAAGTCAAACCCGAGCGGCACAACCATAGGGGCAGCGATGGGTCCAAAGCGCTAGGAGGTCGGACCCTTAGATCTAACGAGGATGAGGTCGAGCCGTTAGATCTAACAAAGATGGGTCGAGCCGAGCGGAAGGCTTGGACGGACACGAGGAGGTCAAAAGGACAAGAAGGAGGTCTTGTTCGGCTAGGATCTCCAAAGGACTAAAGGTCCTGTGACCAAGGAGGTCTAAAGGATAAAAAGGTCTGATAAATGGGAAGGAGGTCCTAAGCAGTAATATCGCGAGTTGGGGCGGTAATGCGGATTGCACTAGGACTTTTCAAAGAGAAGGGTACAACGATCGATGCGAAAAAGGAGTCAAGTGATCACCGAGAGGTTCACAAGAGCATAGAAGGAACTCAAGTGGTTATGAGGGAGACCTAGACCACGAGGAGGTCATAAGCCGAGAAGGAAATCTGGACCTAAAGAGGTCGGACACTAGGTGAGACAGAGGGATCCGATTGAACACTAGGAGTTTCATTTAAGCACGAGGGTGGTTCAATCGAATGCAAAGAAGATCGGTTGGACGCTGGGAGGTTCAGGGAACACAGATGGCCTAGATAAACCAAAGAGAAGTTCAAATGGACAACGAGGTCCGGATAAACTAAAGGAAGGTTCTATGGAGCCCGCAGGGTTCAGTGAACTATGAGGATTCAAATGAGCCAGAGGGGAAAGAGGGTTGATGAAGAGAAAGATCCGAAGGGAGAATTCAAGTCAACAAAGAAATGGCACGGACCACAAAGAGATTCAAGCCAACAAAGGGTAGTCTAGATACAAGGAAGGTCTAGACTCACGAAGTGTTCCAAACATAAGGGATGTGGCTTCGAGGAGATAGCAGGACAAGAGGGAAGGTGCAGGCACACAGAAGGCTAAATACAAAGGAGTCCTAGTTCTAGAGAGTGCCCAAACAAAGAAAGCGTCAAAACCGCAAGGATTGTCTAGTCCTCAAAGGAGGTCTAGTTACAAGGAAAAATCTAAACCTCAGAGGAGGTTTAAAGCGCAATTGAGATTAAGGAAGGTCTGACCCAAAGAATGGAATTTGGACCAGGAGGTAAACTTAACAAAAGGTCTCAATCAGAGAGAGATTTCCAAAGGAGAGGAAGACCGAAAAGACAAGGAGGAGATAACAACAACAGAGGTCAAACAAGAGGGACGGTCTGGACATATAAGAATGTCCAAATGTAGGATAGAGGATAGGAAACCCTTATCAAGAAAAGGAGAGATAGCTCCAGGGAGCTAGAGCAACACCAGAAGAACTAAGCTTTAGATTAGTTGAAGTTTAGTTTAGTCATTTTAAACACTTCAAATTCTGAAATTCTCAGGTTAAGCTTTGAATTCTCATCAAAACCAAATGGTTCTTTTTATTTTGAAAATTTTCAAAAGGTTAGAAAATCGAGGTGTTACAACGCGAACAGTATTTGGAAGGCACAACCTAATCGCTTTGGTCCTCATCACTGCCAAGGTCCTCTCCTGGCAAACATTGTATTGAGCAAGAGTGAGCACAACAACCGTGCTTACAAGTTACACAGATTAGATAATGTAAATGACATGCATAAATGGATATCACAAAGGAAGGCTTAATATGGTTGATTTGCATAAAGCCATGTTTATTTCCAATTACCAGTATTAAGTTCCAAAGCATCATACAATAAATAAAATTCATTTAATAAATCTGTTTTCAATTGGATATTCATTCATCACAAGTGGTGAAGGATACCCTCCTGTCACAAGGCTCCCTGCCCAAAACCCATGGGATAGAAACCCCAAAACCGATTTGATAATCATTTCTGGAAACCCAAAACCAACATCTAACTCTGAGTAGCCTTTGCCAGCACGTCCATGACCGCGGACACGGCTATTCGAATAGATTTAACTCTGCAGAGGTTGTGCACTTTACCCACATGACATGATTTCTCTAGTTTATCCGGCATCAAGTCAATGCCACCTCTCACTACCAAAGGTAAGAGGTCTAGAGCTCATGACAAGGCCTTTACAAAGCATTATTCCACCACAGCTCCTCCTAGCTAAGGTTTCACTTTCCTATGGATAGAAACCCCATGAAAGCCCCTCTTGCACCAGTGAGAACATGAGGTTATAAAAGACCATTGGCCATAAAAGACCTCCCACACCTCCAATAGAACAACTTGTGGTGGAACTTTGCAAATTATTCACCAGTCCCACGCCCCGTGCGAGACATGTGGTTGCACGATTGTGGCATAGCCCATTATAGGCATGGCATTGGTCGCTCAAAGACCGGTCCTCAAATGACTAGGGCGACTTTCACAAACCACAGGCACCGACCATAGAAATGGCATGGTCCGTGCATACACATGCACCATCAAGCAACTAGTTAGCCCGATCCAAATCCATTTTTATTTTCTTTGCTTTCCCAGCAACATTTTCATCCTTCCATGACAACCCAATGTCATGGTGAAAATATTTAAAATAGTAATTGGTCATGATGGTAAAGATTTCCCCAAATCAATACTTTTGGTCTAAGCATGACTAAGCATATATTTTCAAATGGTCCTGCTCACACTATTGCATTAACCAAGTTTGATCTAATGGTGACAACATGTTCAGATCCAAAGTCAACGTTGGCCATACAAAGGGAGTAGGCATAGCTATGAATTTAAAACAGGTATTGAAATAACTTGGTAGAAATAGGCATGCATTATATGTAGGACCGGAAAAGCGACTAGAGGGGGTGAATAGGAGCACCTAATCTTTTTCGCAAAGAATGGATTCAACTTGTAAATCACTCCAATAGCTATGAGAGCTATGAAGATCAAAGATTAAGCCTGAGAGGAAGTCTTATGTTGAATCCACTCTCACCCCAATTTCGACAAACAAAATCGGGGAAGTTCGAAGAAACTCTCGAAATCGGAACAACCGCGAGCAAGCGGCCGGTCGTTCATGATCTTGATACAACCGTAGTGTTACGGACGGTCGTTCAGCGATCTTGCGGTACAACCGTAGTGTTACTGACGGTCGTTCGATTGTCTGGAGCAGGTAAAATCAGCCGGGTTTCAAAACGAAAATCGATCAAACTTTTGATCTCGCGCCAAACTTGACCAAAATTGAACCACACCTTCCCGAAGATATTAGGAACCTATTCCAAGCAACGATTTCAGAGATCCATGCCAAGGTTCCTATCCTTTTGCATTTGAGCGAAGGTGGGTTCAAAACCGCAAAAACAAAACTTGATCTAACGACTTGCTCGTGGGTGGATGATGATCTAGATGACCTTAGATAGGTTCCCACATGTCCCAGCAAGCAAGATCAAGAGGAAGAACCAAGCAAAAACTCCCGGATTGAAGAAAGTCCCAAAAATCACAAAAAAGGAGAGCGAAGAACGAGAGCACTAATAGAAGAAAACTTGATTTCCATTCATTGAATCAAGAGCGAAATACAAAGAGATACATCCCCATACGCATGGACATTAGAACAAGAGGAATGATTACAAGTTCATCAATCCATCCTCTCCCTCTCCCTAAGCCAAGAACTCACATTGGAGAGCTACGAAGGGGACAAGCGAGGAGCACCAAACCGCCTCCACCAACCCTCAACCACTAAAGAGCAAAAGAGAAACACCCACAAAGCCTCTTTTGACTCTAAAACCCTAATTCCACCCAAGTGCTCAAGAGGGCATGCAGCCCTCCAATCCTTTAAATAGCCTTGGCTAACGGGTCTCCTCCCGTTCGCCCGCTAAGTCCAACGGAGCCCGCCCGCTTGTGCGACTTTGCAATTTCGATTCGCCTCTTCGCACCTTCCGGAAGCTTCGCGCTCCTTGTCTCAAGACGCCCGCAACCACCTCGAGTCCACGTCGTCTTGACACATCCCGACCGTTCGACCTCGGCGCCACTGCGCCTAGTCCGATCCACCGTGTCTCGCCACGACTTCGCTCGGCGTCCTGCGGCCACACGCATAAGAAACACGAAGCAGGGAACAAGTTCTTCACAACTTGACCCAACGTTAGCTCAAACATGCAATATGCAACACATATGCATGAACACACTGGATATGACCTATCCCAAAACTCAAATCACCAAAATGGCGAAACTCACAATACAATCGGTACAACCGCCATGTTACCGGCGGATCAACCGCGACTCGGTCGTCTGGCTCCAATACTGCGGTCGTTCGATTTCCAATGAAGACCGAACACGAAAAACAACTTCTCTGGAATTCTTCAACGCCATTTACCAATCGGTACAACCGCCTCATGATCGTACCGCCCATAACTACGCCGGTCGTTCGATTATCTGACATACGATTGACTTCACAACGCATGAACCGCAGAGCGACATGGTCCGACCACACAAACCAAACTCGATCGACCTAAAACCTTTGTCAATTACCCATCACTCACACGGACGACCTCCACATGGTCTCTCAATCTCCCCCTTGATGAGTATATTGACAAACTCAAAAAAAACAAAGTTGAGTTTGAGTTTGAAGAATCAACATGGTCCAAAGAAGAAGAGTGAAACTAATGACCATGTCGACAGAAGGAACACTAGAGCAACAACTGAAAGAGCAAATTGATCTCCAAAGCTCTAAACTGTTCCCAACAGACTTTTTCCTCTTTATTCTCCCCCTTTTGGCAATAAACGCATCAAGATGCAATAGAGAGAATATGACATGTTAATGGATGAAAATTGGCTGAAGTTTGTTTATTTAAGCATTTTGAGCCATGAGAATTATCCATAATGACCAACATGTAATACACCAAGCCATAACTTAATAAAAAGGCTATCTAGATCATGACAAGATATGTATAAGCTAGCTAGAACACATAGATGACAATCTGAAAATGAGGTACATTATGTGAGCAAGTCAAGTCATCAATGAGCAAAGTCTCGCTAGAATATCCAAGGATGATGCAGGCCATGTCAATAAGCTAAGCGGAACTAAGAAGCTTAAATTGAGACCAAATAGAGTGCTATGCTCAAGATTGAAACATTGGTTAAAGTACATGATACTTTTGTGGCTTTAAGCACATTGAACACATTTTCTTTTGAAATTCATGGTGGTTTCCAACCAGATTTTTGTTTTATCATGTGCTAGGTCTCAAGCCTTATGCGACTACTCCAAGCGAGAAGCTTAAGAAGATAGTCTAGGTCACCCAAAACTCCCCCTAAGTTCATGCCAAGTGCAATGGCAAGCCGTCTCATAGGAGAGAATTGGTGAGATCGGTTTTTCGCACAAAAGAGATCTTTTGCCTTTTAACAAGTTGTACTAACTCATGCATCATCAAGAGACTAAAATAGCTCTTTCTAAGGCTCAATATAGATTCATCACTCTACCCAAACCTATTTGACATGGCATGAATCATAAAAGGATAGCTCAAGAAAGACTAATCTCGAGTGCTAACATGACAAGTTTTAGTTTAAGTTGAGCAATTTTAATTAACTTATCATGGCAAAAGCTAGGCTACACATATGAAGTCATGATAAATCTAGCAAATAAGCACAAGTCATGGCAAGGTGTAAAGCATTGTAAACATGTCATAGCAGGATAATAATCAAGGCTCAATGTAGTTATATTACAATGCGAGAATGCTAGAATGCGAGAAGATCCTCCCCTCAACATTAGATGCAATTTTAGTTCAAGTTGAGTTAAGTCAATATTAAGCCCGAAGCTCCCAAATGAACTCCTTGAACCAAAACAATAAATCGAGAAGTCGGCAAAGAAAACATAAAAGCAGCAATCCTTAAAGCATAGATAAGATATAGAGAATACTATGGCTCGATGACTCTCATCTACCCCATATGACTCTAGGACTATCAAGCGCCCACTTAACACACCTAGGAGCAAACACGCACCCTGTCTGCAGAGGGTGGCCCAACCCTCGCTAGAACCTACAAGAAGTGAGTGAGCTCAACCTAGTGAGATAAGTAACGACTAATAAGCACATCCTAGAATCACAAGATAAGAGCGTAAATCTAAACAACTAGACAAAAGAAGCACTCTAATCTATGCTAAGAGGACTAATCCCAAATGCACCCAAAATGCAATGCAACGAGAAGGAGCAAGAGCATAAATAATATAGAAGAGCAAGAAACCCAAAGCTCCCCTCACTACAGTCCATAAGGACAAACCACCCCAAGCTCTCCTCGCAGAGTGAAAACCTCGAACTATCCAATGGCTTGGTGAAAATGTCACCAACCGGTGGTCACTCTCCTGGCTGGAGCACTATATCGCCCTTCTCTACATGGTCTCTAAGGAAGTGGAAGCGAATATCGATGTGCTTGGTCGGAATCTTTGACTTTGGGTTCTTGGCAATGTTAATCGCAAGTGTTATCACAAAAAGTGGAACAACATCGATAACTAACCCAAAGTCCCGCAGGTCGAAGCCATCCAGAGCACTTGACTACAAAGAATCAGGCAAACAACATACTCGGCCTCTGCGGTGGATCATGCAACACTGCATCGCTTCCTTGAAGACCAGAAACAAGAGAAGTGCCAAGAAATTGGCGGTGCGAAGTGCTCTTCCTATCTATCCTCTGACCGTAAGTCTCGCATCCGAGAAGGCTCTCAAGGAAAGACGGGATGAGGAAGAGTACCGAGATACCATAGTCAATGGTAGCTCGCAGTGCGAAGATCGCTTCACCACCTGGCGGTGAAACGCGAGGAGAAGCTCACAGCAGCGCACAAACACACGAAAAATGTATATCCGGTCTCGAGGCGGTGAGGTACAAGAGGGAGCCAATCATGCCGCGAAACTCCTTTTGATCAATGGCTCGCCATCCTCATCTGGGTCAAGATAAATTTGTAGAAGCCATGGAGTCGACAGGCTTACCATCACTCATGTCGAGCGTCTCAGAGATCACGAGTGTACTTGCCCTTGATGAAGAAAAGTACCCCCGAGTCCGCTTGATTTGGAAGCCAAGAAAGAATGTCAACTCACCCATCATACTCATCTCAAACTCGGTGCTCATGACATCCGAGAACCGGGAAAAGAGTATGGGAAGAGCCGCCAAAGATAATGTCATCGACATAGATCTGAGACGAGCGAAGGTCGATGCCATGCTTGGCGGATGAACAAGGTCTTGTCAACTTTACCCATCTCAAAACCATGACTTATCAAGTAGGACTTAAGCCTCTCATACCAAGCTCGGGAGCCTGCTTAGAGTCCATACAGCTTTGGAAAGCTTGAAGACATGGTTAGGGTATTTGGGGTTCTCGAAACACAGGAGGTCATCGGACGTAGACTTCCTCCTCAATAAGGCCATTGAGGAAGGCACTCTTCACGTCCATCTGGTAAAGCTTGAAACCCTTAGAAGTCGCAAAGGCAAGCGAGGATTCTAATGGCTTCAAGTCGAGCTCTGAGGCAAAGGTCTCCTCAAAGTCTAGACCCTCAACAGAAAACCCCGAGCTACCAATCTCGCCTTGTTTGGGATGATTACCCCATCCTCACTCTGCTTGTTCTTGAACACCCACTTGGTTCCAATGATATTGTGGCCTCGTGGGGGCTCAACAAGCGACAGACCTTGTTTCTCTCAAAGTTCTCTAATTCCTCATGCATGGCATTGACCCAGACTCATCGGATAAAGCATGAGAAACATCTTTGGGCTCAAAGGAGGCAATGAAGGCGAGAATGGAGACAGAATTGAGATAAGCCGATTTTGAGCGGGTAACACGCTCGAAAAGATCTCCAATGATCCGCTCTGAAGGATGAACTTTCTGGATGTGTCTAGGAGGTCTGGGAGAGATGAAGAAGTGGCCTCTACCTCATGAGCCGACGAGGTAGGAGCAGAGCCACTAGCTCGGAGGAAGCGAAGGCAAGGTCGATCACCTCGAGGTGCGGTGGAAGGCGGCACCTCAAGGAGTGGATGAGGGGCAGGGATCGTAGACAACCGTCATCTCCATCGTCCTCATCATCCACAAAGATGGTCTCGGATTGCTCTAAAGAACACGAGATATCTGCCTAGTCCCTGGTGGCCTCGTCAAAAGTCACCTCGAGTCTCTACCATTTTGCTAGACTCGCAGCCTGACCCTATAAGCCCGCCAAGAAGTCGAGTAGCCTAGAAAGATACCGCCACAGAGGCGTGACTCGAACTTATCTAGGTTCCCTGGACTTCAAGATAAAGCACTTGCAACCAAACACACGAAAATGAGAGACGCTGGGCTTTTGCAGTATCTCACTCATAAGAAGTGCGTGTAGGAGTGCAGAAGAAAAACTCGATTGAAACATGGCACGCGGTCGCAATGGCCTCTCACCAAAACTTCCTCGGTGTAGAGTACTCATCAAGCATCGCCCCGCCATCTCGACCAAGGTACGGTTCTTCCTCTCCTAGCGCCATTTCTTTGAGGGGCGTATGGAGAAGAGAAGGCGGTGCTCTACACCTGTCTCACCACAGAAACTCTCAAAGTAGGAATTCTTGAACTCCGTGCCATTGTCACTGCGGATCGCTCGTAAGGCACCCGGGAGCTCAACAGAAAGCCTACTAAAAAGACCTCGGAAATGTGAAAACGTCTCATCCTTCGAGGCTAAGAAAAACACCCAAGAATACCTCGAGAAGTCATCGACCACGACAAGCACATACCACTTCCCTCCTGCCGATCAAGACATTTGGTCCCATGTATCCATGTGGAGCATTGTCCAGTGCATCGGTCATAATGCTTGTGTGGGAGGATGAGAAGCGAGAACCATCTTGCCGCGTCTCAGGCATGGAGTGCAAACAAGATCTTTGACCATCTTGAGTTTCGGCAGACCACGAATGAGATCATGGCTGCTAACTCGGGTCAAATGGTCAAATCCAATATGACCAAGTCTCCTATGCCAGAAAGACAGGTCGCGGGACTCAGAAGCAACTAAACACCTGAGAGGATCGCCAGAAGACTCAGAAAAATCAGCACGAAAGATCCTCCCATAACGAGAAATCCCGCAAACCAGACTACCCGAAGAGTCAAGAATTTTGCAAGCGTTTTTCTTGAAGCTCACCTCGAAACCGTCATCAGAAGCCGAGAAACGAAAGCAAATTGTACCGCAGACTTACTAACCAAGGCAACATCCTTAAGAATAAAAGAAGCATTAATACATACAGAACCTTTGGCGATGACGCGTCGACAAGCGTCTCCGAAGGTGATCGACTCATCACCGGAGCGCGGGCTAGGAGGAGAACCAACGGAGTCTCCGGTCATATGGCGAGAACAACCGAGTCTACAAGCCAAACCTTCTCCTTCCCTACCCGCGAACTCGAGTCAAACAGAGTAAAGTCTCAAGATCGATAAATCAACAATGATTTTGGCACCCAATATCGAAGTAACACGTCGGAGATGAAGTAGTCAAGCACGATCGACCTCTATCTACCCTACGCTCTCAGAACTCAAAGCGAAGGTCTAAGAGTAGACCGAAGGCTGTTCCGGGTTCGACCGCTGACGGCGAGCGAGTCGGAGCACCTGCAATATGTCGAACACGCCATGGTAGCTATCTCGATGGGGAAAACGAGATCTACCCTCGGGACGGCGGAAGTCACGATCGAAAGCAAAGATGAGGGCGAAAACGTAAAACTCGGAAAACCAAGTCCTCGATCTTTGCACAAACCCATCGAAGAAACAAGCCTAGACCTCGTGTTGGTCTTAGGTGCACTCAAGGTCCGGGGTCGACGAATGCGCCTAAGAGACTCAACATGGTCTCTGTGCGATCTTGGCGCGCAAGCATCGATCGACTATGTGTCCATCCTTCGACGAAGGTGCAGGATACTTCACCTTCCGAGAGGTAGAAGCAAGATGTGAAATTACCTTCTTGTCGAAATCCCTCGACATAGCCCGCCGACTTGAAATGGACTTTCTCGGTCCAGGCTCGATCTCGATCACACCAGTGCTATGGGTCCGAGCACGGCGGTGGATGCTTCCTCATGTCCTCAAAGAGGTCATATCCTAGACCACGATTAAATCTGCAAATCTTAGATTGGTCTAGAATAAGATTGAGCTTCTTCTTGCCTCCTACAAATCTCTCGAGAGTGTTCATAAGGCACCGACACTCCTAAAGAGAGAGGTGCAAGAAGAGCAGGGAAGAAGAGACAGCAGAAGGTAAGGAGCAAAAGAAGAACCAAAGGCGAGAGGGAAGAATGGCTTGTGCACGCACACCGACTCTGAAGGGACAGATCCCTCGCTAGCCGCTTGGTTCACGTTGCTAAGCGCCTCATCCTTACCACAGGGCTTCTCCCTTCTCCACAATCATATTGCAAGCACAATGTGACTTCTCTAGAAGATCCTTAGTTAGCTTCACACATTTCTCATCCAAAGCAATCAAGTCGATTTTAGTTTGTTACACTTAATGCATGGTGAGCTAACAGGTCCTTAGAAGCAAACCGAGCCAACTTCCTTTCATGATCAATCATATCTTGAAACTGTTTGGAGACGACCTCAAGTTCAGTAGATTAACTTAGGACAGTTCAAGCATGAAACAATCGGCTCAAGTAAAGAAGCTTGTAGTTCAAGAATTTTATGATCGCCTGTTTTAAGTTCATCTTCAAGTTATTGCAATTTTCACAAGACTCGGGCAGATCAAGGAGCATGGCATAAGATCCTCTAGCAAAGAATGTCCTTACCCTCACATGAGGTGGGAGAAGTAGTCTCATCAAGAATAAGTAGGGTAATGTACCATCCTACTCAACTCTAACTCGCAAGCGGACTAACATTCTCCACCTTAACACTATCAAGTTTGGAGGACATACTATCATGTGAGGTCCTTAACTTCTCCATATCAACCAAAGAAAGCAGTAGCATGTATCACAATCATCACTAGAAGGAGCAGATGTAAGAGCAATAATCTCTAGTGACAGTCTATCTATTTCCTTCTCTAACTCAAAGACACCTAGCCTTAGCTTTAGCATGAAAACCTCCTAGCTTAAGAAAAGCATGATTGAGCTGTTCAGAGGTGGGATCTACCTCGTCCGAAGTCGGAGTACGTCATTGTCACCGAAGTTCGCCCTCGAGGGCCATGAAGCACATGCTTGGGAGAAGTCGTCGCCGCCATGCTTGGGCTCTTGGTCACCCGTCCGTCATCGTCGCTCCATCCCTCCACCTCGCTGAGGTCGAGGTCGCCGGCGGTGAGGACCAGATGGAAGAGCTTCTTGGCTTTGCCGGTTGCGGAACTTCTTCTTCTTGGGCGCCCGAGCTGGAGGCTTGTTGCGTTCTTGTCGGTGTAGTCGTTCTTGCCCGAACCGCCAGTAGTCGTTCTTGCCCTTCTCGGCTTGGGGCGGTTGTTCGAATGTGGTTGGGGCCACCACACTCGAAGCAAATCACGGGTCCTCCTCTCTTTCGTCCCTCCTCCTTTGTAAGCGTGGGAGAATCTCACGAGCAAGGAGGGCAAGCCGCTCATCCGAAGTCGCTCTAAGCGATCATCGCTATGTCACGAGAGAAACAAGGAGAAATTGCAAGAGGACTCGAAGTTGAGCGGGATCGGTGACCAAGGCCATCGATCGTGACTTCGACCTCACGAGAGACAACGTCAATCTCGTGAGTCTTGAGGCGTGAGTCTGGCCGCATCAAGAGTCAAGGTCGAGAGGTCTGTCGTGTCTTTGATGGTGGTCACTTTCATCTCCCAAACACGCAGATCGAGCCGTGAGCATCTGACGAGCATTGTCCGAGTCGGGGTATGTGAGACCGACCGCTCGGAGGTTGCTCAAGATCTTGTGAAAACGTGCGAAGCACTCATCTAGGGACTCACCAGCAAGCATCTCAAATTTGTTGTATTCTCGTTTGAACTGGTCCTGTCGAACCGTCTTGATCTGGGTGGTGCCCTCATGGTATGCGTCGAGGGTCACCCAGATATCGTAGGCGGACGACAGGTGAGATATGCGGTCAAACTCACTACGACTCAAACCCTGGATGATGATGTTCCTTGCCTTTGCATTCGCCTCAACATCAACCATGTTCCCGGCATTGATGTTCTCATCGGCAGGAACAGCGAATCGAACCTTGACCTTTCGCCAGATGGCATACCCCTGGGCCTGGATGTATGTCTCCATTCGGCTCTTCGGAAGGGTGTCGATGCCATCAGCAAGCGGCTTGGTCGAGTACTTGTCCATCGCCACGGCTCTTGAGACCGTTAAGATCTATTGAAAAGAGCTAACCGGCTCTGATACCAATTGAAGGACCGGAAAGGCGACTAGAGGGGGGGTGAATAGGAGCACCTAATCTTTTTCGCAAAGAATGGATTCAACTTGTAAATCACTCCAATAGCTATGAGAGCTATGAAGATCAAAGATTAAGCACAGAGGAAGTCTTATGTTGAATCCTCCTCACCCCCACATTTCAAACAAACAAAATCGGGAAGTTCGAAGAAACTCAGTGGAAATCGGAACAACCGCGAGTAAACGGCCGGTTGTTCGCGTGATCTTGATACAACCAGAGTGTTACGGCCGGTCGTTCATGATCTTGGTACAACCGTAGTGTTACGGCGGTCGTTCGATTGTCTGGAGCAGTAAAATCAGCCGGTTTCAAAACGAAAATCGATCAAACTTTTGATCTACGCGCCAAACTTGACCAAAATTGAACCACACCTTCCTGAAGATATTAGGAACCTATTCCAAGCAACGATTTCAGAGATCCATGCCAAGGTTCCTATCCTTTTGCATTTGAACGAAGGTGGGTTCAAAACCGCAAAAACAAAACTTGATCTAACGACTTGCTCGTGGGTGGATGATGATCTAGATGACCTTAGATAGGTTCCCACATGTCCCAGCAAGCAAGATCAAGAGGAAGAACCAAGCAAAAACTCCGGATTGAAGAAAGTCCCAAAAATCACAAAAAGGAGAACGAAGAACAGAGAGCACGAATAGAAGAAAACTTGATTTCCATTCATTGAATCAAGAGCGAAATACAAAGAGATACATCCCCATACGCATGGACATTAGAACAAGAGGAATGATTACAAGTTCATCAATCCATCCTCTCCCTCTCCCTAAGCCAAGAACTCACATTGGAGAGCTACGAAGGGGACAAGCAGGGAGCACCAAACTGCCTCCACCAACAGCCCTCAACCACTAAAGAGCAAAGAGAAACACCCACAAAGCCTCTTTTGACTCTAAAACCCTAATTCCACCCAAGTGCTCAAGAGGGCATGCAGCCCTCCAATCCTTTAAATAGCCTTGGCTAACGGGTCTCCTCCCGTTCGCCCGCTAAGTCCAACGGAGCCCCGCGCCAAAATTTTTGCGAATTTCGATTCGCCCTTCAGACCTTCCGAAGCTTCAGCTCCTTGTCTCAAGACGCCGCAACCACCTCGAGTCCACGTCGTCTTCGACACATCCCGACCGTTCGACCTCGGCGCCACTGCGCTTAGTCCGATCCACCGTGTCTCGCCACGACTTCGCTCGGCGTCCTGCGCACCACACAGACAAGAAACACTAAGCAGGAACAAGTTCTTCACAACTTGACCTAACGTTAGCTCAAACATGCAATATGCAACACATATGCATGAACACACTGGATATGACCTATCCCAAAACTCAAATCACCAAAATGGCGAAACTCACAATACAATCCGGTACAACCGCCATGTTACCGGCGGATCAACCGCACTCGGTCGATCGCTCCAATACTCCGGATCGTCCGATTTCCAATGAAGACCGAACACGAAAAACAACTTCTCTCGAATTCTTCAACCGCCATTTACCAATCAAGATACCGCCTGGTCGCCGCATTCGCCCATAAACGCCGGTCGTTCGATTATCCCGACAAATACGATTGACTTCACGAAACGCATGAACCGCAAGAGCGACATGGTCCGACCACACAAACCAAACTCGACTGACCTAAAACCTTTGTCAATTACCCATCACTCACACGGGACGACCTCCACATGGTCTCTCAGTATACATTGAAACAAGACATAAATAATTTGAATTATTGGGTGCAATATGAACAAAAGTGTAACTTGCCTTACTCACTATCCTGAGAATCTTCCTCTTCAGTACACTCAGACTCCTTGGAGTCTTCGCAATCTACACGGGTAAAAGAGCAAGTTCAAACAAAGCTCAAACAAAGAACCAAGCGAGATCAACAAGAAAACCCAAGCGAACCCCAGAGGAACCCAAAACTCAACCAACGGGGAGAGATCTATATTTTAGAATAGGTTCTTTTGGAAGAAGTCCAAGCTTACCGGGGGGGGGTTGGTCTTTAACAACAGACCCCAAAAGAGTGATTTAAGCAGCGTAAGCAGGGAAGGTCTGAGAGATGGTCCTTCGTTTGGCCAGAAAGGGACAAAGAGGATGTTCCTTGTGCAAAGACCAGGGAGGAGCTCCTCAAATAAAGGCCATAGAAATCCAAAAGAAACCCACAAGAGGAGGTCCTGAGAATGACACAACCCGGCTTAGTGTGGTGGCAAGAATAAGAGTGAAGCGGTCACCAAGGGACTCACCAGGGACAAGAAGGAACCAATGGATGAAGGGAAGGTCGTGAGGCAACAAGGTCTTCCCTCGAAAGCCACTGAGCTAGAGCCAAGATGATGAGAGTGGAGAAAGGTAATGTGGTAGGGTTTCCTGGACTAATTATAGTCAACGTGGGTGAAGAAAACTAGAAGCATACCTATCAAGGATAAGTACAGAAATGGGTGAAAGGTAGGTGAGTGACAGGGCAGGTGTCACTACTACCTTGGTAAAAGGTAGGAGAAAAGGACAACGTATACTGCTATGGAAAGGAACAAGGAAGGATGACAGATACAAATTAACCCGACCAAATTAGAGTAAGCGCCACGTATATGGATGCATTTAATGTGACATGACATGCATTAAATGCTCAAGATACTAACGTGGCGAAGGAAATGAGAATGATCAAGTCCGCAAGTGGGGCGATCAATTTAAAGCAGACGGGTCAAGAAGGGAGGTCTTGCCCCGCAGGAGAGGTCTTTGAGGAGGTCCGAGAGGCTTGGGAGGTCCTAGGCCCAAAGGACAGGGCGGTCTAAAGGTTGGGGAGGTCCAGACATACAGAGGAGGTCCGGACATGGGGAGGTCCTAACAGTCAGGATCAACAAAAGGAGGTCCTGACGGTTAGGATCTCTTCAAGGGAGGTGCAGTGAGAAGGTCGAGAGAACTACAAAAGGTCCGTGGTTGGGATCAAGAGCAAGTTGAAGTCCGGGTGGTTGGATCTCCGAGAGGAGGTCCAACTGTCAAGATCAAGCGTGAAGGTGAGGTCCCCAGAGAGAAATAATGCACGGGAGGTCTCGGACCTTTAGATTCAAATTGAAGAGAGGTCCGTCGAGATCCAAACAAAGGAGAGGTCCAAAGCGGAGGGTTCCAAGAAAGAGGATCCCACGGAGGAGATCCACAAAAGGTAGTTCAAAAGGAGTCGCAAGGGTTAAGGTAACTCAAAGGAGATTTCCAACCGCTAAGGTGAGGTCAAAAGTCTTAGCGATCGGGATGAACCCAAAGGAGGTCCTTTCGCCAAGAAGAAATGTCAAGGAGGTTCAAATGAACTCGGGAGGTTCGAAGGCACACAAGAGATCCAATGGGATACAAGGAGGTCCCGATCGAAAAGAGGTCTCAGGCATAAGAGAGTGCCCAGCAACAAGGAGGTCTAGACTTAGAGGAAGTCTCGGACAAGAAGGAGGTCTGAACCAAAGAGATTCAAACCAACAAAGAGATCCAAAGTAATCAAACTCAAAGGGAAAGGCACGGACATAAAGATCGTCCAAGTGAGAAAAGGTCTGAGCCCCAAGGAGGTCTAACCTCAAGAACCCTTGGGAGGTCTAGGCCACGTAAAAGGTCTAAACCTTACATAACCCAAAAGAGATAGGCTAAAGGAGGATCTGCCGAGCATACCAGAAAGGAGGTATCAACAACTCAAACCTCTCCAACTGAACCAAACTTTGAATTCTCATCAAAACAAAATAGTTTTAATTTGTTTTACAAATTTAAAAAGGATTTAGAAAATCAGGATGTTACAACTCCACCCCAGGCTCAAGCAACGTGAATAGAGAAGTGATTAGAGGCATTACTGTAAGGTTGCTTACAAGCCAGACTTGGTGCCGAGCGTGGCACCGAAGAGCAATCCGTAGATGTCGCCCACCTTCGCCTCCACTTTCCATGTGCTCCACTGCGGCCACCGTGAGTCGGGAGGGCTCGCCAATGCCGCGCCATTCTCCGACGGGTGCTGTGACCTATGGGACCCACAGAATTTTGATGCCAACAGAGAATGTGTAAAGTGGCAAAGCCCAACCCAGAAGGCAAGGAGGCCCAGTGCACCGGTACGACTTCCGAGCGAGGCCATGCTATACTGTCGGTTCGAACTGGCGAATCCCCCACGGCACCATGATCGGCCGCGAGGTTTAGGCTTTGGCAAGCGGAGAGCAAGAGGAGCACGCACGGCGTTAGCGGGAGAGGAGGATGGCTGCCATGGTTGGAGCACGCAAGGCTCTCCTCGCCGACCGCTCCTCCTCGCCGTGCACTCACGGCCACGCTGCCTCCCCGCCAGCACGCGGATTCACCGCCTGTGCCACCGTGACGCTGATTCGGTGACTCGCCAAGGCCTACGACAAGTCGTTGTTTTCTCTAGCAATCTTGTGTAGTCTGTAGCGCTCGTATGATTTCATCCAGTGGTTTAGTTCTCGCTGTGAACTTGTGATCTTTGGTGCTAAAAACAAAACCACAGGTTTACCATTTATCCCTTTGACTAGAAAAAGAGATCTTTTTTAGGAAAGATATTTTACTTGCTCATGGTTTCAATTGGAGCTTGAAATCGCAAATATACGAAACGCATACGTCCACTCGTGCCACCTTAGAGAGAGAGTGCTTCGCAATTCCTGTATGCTGAAACACGTATGCTACTTCAATCCTGATTTATAATTTCGGTATCCACAATTTTATATATCTAAACAGAATTCTTTGACACCAAAGAATTTTTAAGTTAATTTCCTCCTCAACACATGTTTCCTCACTTCGTTTGCCACTGCGGTTTTGTAAATTCACGCTGGCCCTCCCCTCGGCGCCTCCCCTCCGCCTCCTCCCAAAACCGCGCCGCAGCGCCGCCTTCTGGCCCTCCCATCGGCGCCTCTCCTCCGCCTCCTCCCAAAACCTTGCCGCCTCAGACTCTCCTCTCCCTCCTCTGCAAAGCCTTGCCGCTCACTTCATCTTCCTCTCCCGTCTGTCAGTCCCCCTGCTGCTGCCTCGACCCTCCCTATTCTCTCTCCCGCTCCGTCCGCGCCTTGCCGCCTCCCGACCCTCCCTATTCCTCTCCGCTCCGTCGCAAGGCCAGCTCACCTCCCAGCCCCTCCTCGGCGCCTCCACTCCGCCTCAGGTACTCTCCCTCTCCCTCCTCTGCCAAAGACCCGCCGCTCACTTCCTCTTCCTCCCCGTCCAGTCCCTGCACTGCCGCCTCCTGGCTCTCACTCTTCCTCTCTGCTCCGTCCCCGTGCCACGCGCCTCCCTAGCTGCTTCCACCGCCGCCTCCGCCTCCTCCGGCTACTTCGGCAGCCGCAGATCCCTCCTTGCCTCTCTGTTCTTCTGTTTTTCTTGAGAATTTTTGCGCTATTGCTAACTAACAATCCGATTGTTCTTGCAGATCTGCGGTGTGCATATATTCGTCTTGGGCTATTAATGATTTTGTATACATTTTTAGATATATTTTTTGTTGATTACGGTGATGGTCGCCTCTTTACTTTGGCAAAGGACCCATTACCACCACGGAGACGTTGATGACTCTTGCTTTACATCCTTTGTGATTCTATTAAGGATTCAAGGTTATGCTTCCTTTGAAAATTTTACCGCTTTTGCTAACTAAGAATCCGATTGTTCGTGCCGATCTGCATGAATATGTAAACAGCACATCGTATGTTGCTGGATTGATTTGTTCGATTTATGAAACAGGTAGTTTTCGTGCCTTAGCCATGGACTTATTCCAGCATTAAATACATTATTACTACTCATATAATTTCATGGATATGCAACTATGCTGAAACACTATCCTGTTTTTTAGCTAGCCGAATTCAGAAAACATTATGAGGGCTATGTACCAACGGAATATAAGGTGTACTTGAAGAAAATGAAAAGGTTCCAATTGAACAAAGATTTTAACTGCTTATCATGTTCACAATTCAGAGAGAAATTCGGTTAGTTTTTTTGTTATCCTGACTTCTTACGTTTTGTAACATCCCAAATACATAATCAGGTGTTTGTTGCAAATGTAATTAAATGTGTAGGAATTAAAACTTTTTCTCACATCTTGAAACCCCGATCTCACATGTAATTCTTGTCAAAAGTCTTTGGGGTTCAAAAACCTAAACCTCTTGTTGACAAAAGTCAAACTCATTTTCCTATTATCACAAATCTTGTGCCAAACCCTTGGAAATATTTTTCCTTGGTCCTAGAAATGTTGTGGGACCCCTCTGAAAAATATCATGAGTTATAAAACTGGTTTGATAATTTTTGGAGGTAAAACAATTCCTTGAACAGCCTTAATGAATTTCCTGAGAAAAAGGCAGTCATAAAAACCTCTGGAAATTTTATGTAAGGTTAATCATGATGTCAGCAAGCTCCAGTTAAAATTTTATAAATTTTGGAGTTGAATTGCTATCTCAAATGAATCCCTAAAGTCTCAATTTGTTGAAATTGGATTCAAAACTCTACTGCTTTCTTAAATTTGAGCCATTTTCCTATCTGGGTTGAACCCAACCCACTCCTCAACTCACCGGACCTCCTTAAACCACTTGAGGTCGTAGCCGTTGGATTCATATCTAACACCACGACCTCCTTGTGAGACCCTCAAATATTGGAATGTGCCGAATTAAAAATTATACTGGTAGCATAATTCTTAATTAAGGAACAGTGTAATGCCCTTAATAAAAATCATACTAGAAGTATAATCATAATAAGTAACAAACCAACATTTAGGTTCCGGATATATGCCATGCAATAGTTCCTGGATTAGTGACTATTAGCATATATGCTTAATCAACATTGCATCAATCACATACAAGTCACACATTTACATAATTATACATTAATAATTACATCATAATTCGGTTGCTACATTGTCAGGTCTGCTACAGAGTGCCGAATTAGCAACAGAACAGATGACCTTGGGTCATTAACAAAAAAACGACAATGAAACAAAAACATAAAAGCAAAACCACCAATGGCCCCATCATCCCGCAGGCTATTGCGTGGAGGCTAGAACTAGCATCACTCGTTAGCGTCACCCAGATCGGCGCTAACGGGCATTTCATACAAGTATCCATCCTCACCTGCAACAAGAGGTCATAAAACCCTGAGTACGAAAGGTACTCAGCAAGTCTTACACAAACTAATAAAAGAAAGTGTTTGTTAGAACCTATACAAAGGAATAGAAAGTTGTATATGCATAAGGTTGACAACAGAAGGTTTAAATGGTTCCATTTTGCATAAAGCGATACATCTTAACCTACAGTTGCTATGTTTTGATAAAGCAATTTTGATAAATTGATTTGGACTAAAACAGTGAGTAAATGTAATTATAAGCATAAACAGTAACAAGAGTACATAACAACTCACAATTAAATGTGCATGACAACCATCATGCCGAAATAATTCCCAAACCAAACTTAGAGCAAAATCTATACAGGTGACATCAATTCAAGTGTAAATCAGAATCGTGGACACGACTATTCGAATAGTTTTATATCCTTGCAAGGGTGTACAGCTTTACCCACATGACTTAGTTAGCCCGTAAGCCTCGGAATAATAACACACTTGCCTTTGGTGTGTCGGTAAGATAAACTAAGATTTGGTATTTTCAACAAGTTAACACTATTGAGTTGGATGACCCATGTGAGATTAATCCCGCTTAACAACGATCGATAGCATATATTCAACGGGGCTCACATGTTGTATGCAGGGAATGCCGACCAGATCAATTAAATGCAAACTCGTGTTAGCCACACATATTACACATGATCGGGGCCTGAAGGAACGTACATGCGATGTAACACATCTACACCCTTACCCTTCTAAGAACATCGATATCAATATAAGTTCCACATGGCATACGACACACGCCCAAGACTTAAGCATCTATGCCATATGAAATCAATACACATGTCCTTACTCTCAAATATCTAACTCAATAATACTAACCCTTTACTTAACCAAACAGCGCCCATACACTGCGTGTGGAAGTACGTTGGGACTTGAATTAAATTGTCAGAGTTCAGTCCTTAATCAACCCAGACAAGACATCCACATTTCCCAAATCTCGTGCACAAAGGCACCATCACTAGCATCCACTTGTCCAGATTTGAATTAATTGATAACAGGATTTAGAAGCATTTCCAAATCAAATAAACTGAACAAGGATCAAAGATAAATACAAATTATTTGTTGTTCCCAGGTTTGACAAGATAATCTTGTCAAACACTACCGTTCTATGGACTGCATGGCTAAGCAAAAGTTAAAACTAAACATTATAACATCACAGACTACCTTAGATCGAGTGTATGATTAAATTAAAGATAAACCACAAATTCAGGGTATAACTAACTAGGAACAGAGCACAAATAAATTTTTAGAAAGTTGCATGCAACTTGGTGTCCTTGTATTTTGTAAATCTACAGTTCAAAAGATTAGGATCAACATGGTGCGAGAGGAAGCTTGCCTTGATAATAGTATATAACTTCTTGCTCGAGTTACGGTGGTTCAACAAAAGGTTCAACAAATTGAGAAGAACCATTATCTAAAGAGAATAAAATCCAATGAACACGGGAAAAGCAGAGAACAAAATGCATAAAAGAATATATGATCAAAATGGTAATGCATGTGTAGCAATATGCTTAAACTATATCTAATTTATTAAGGGTAATAACCCATATATACTATCTAATGATACTTACTACCCAGATTTTTAATTTAGAATATAGCTACGATTCTGAGTTTTGAGCTGGAGCAGGCAACATATAATTAAATTATTTATCTAGCTCTACTCCATAAAAATGAACTCACTTGCGTAGCTAAGTGTATTAAAAGCTGGTCTTTGTGCTCTAATTAGTCATTTAGTGCCATAAATAGTAATCCAAAGTTGTGGACTTTTCTTTGTCGATTTTGGTCGGTGGAACCAACAATAAAAAGCGACAAAAGTTTACATTCCATTTTTAACTAGCGTGAAAAGCTACACAAAGTAATTACTATGAAGGGAGTAATTAATACTACCACCCATTCTCGCTAACCCTTAACTACCCGGTTGAAAAGAAGAAAAAGACAAAGGGTGACTTTGTCGGTTTACTCAAAATAATAAATGACTCCTTCCCGATTTGGCTATGTAGGAGACACGAAAAGGATGAACTTAAATAGGAGTTAGAGCTTCTAAGAAGTAATTAATACCATGATTCATGATTACTATCCTCTTGACTCGGTTCTCCTAAAAGAAAAAGGCGGTAGAGTCATTGTCGGTTAAGCCGACAATGACCACCGAGAAGAAAATTAGTACAAAATAAAGGGTGGCGAGAAGGATCAAAAGAAAAACTACTCATGAAATTAGGGTTGAGTTAAAATCTAAATAAGGCGGTGTATAGAGCGAGAGAACCCTAAATCTTGAAAAGCGATATAAAAGACCGAAAAGTTAAAATACAAGTTTCTAGCTAAATCAAGATAGGAACACCACATGATCAGTGAGTGGTCTAAGGGAACTAAAGATGTTCTTAAGGATTTTTAGATGATAATACTTAAGGTTTTAACTTACCAGCTAGGGTTAGAGAAGACAGAGTCAAGCTCTTGGTCAAACAAGAAAAGATCCAGTAGCCTTTTTCCTTGTGCTGACCAAAAGAAAATGATGGAACTTAGCTCTAAAGATCATTAGATACATTCTTGCTAAAGAAAGATGGAACCCATCTCACCCATGTGAGGTTTTTCAAGATGAAGCTTCACAGCTCAAGTTGACAGGGAGAAGAACCACAAGTTCAACCTACAAGAAATACCCAAAACCACCTTAGTATAAGATGTAGGTATGCTTGTAGTTGAACAAAGGTGGAAGAACAAGGAGCTTCACTGCAAAGGAAAATAAAGATGGTGAGCTCCCCTTGGTCAACAATGTCAGAAGTCCCAAGACTAAGGTTTATATAGTGTATAGAACGTGTAGAGCAACCGAGAATTGTCTAGAATCCAAGAGGTGGCACTAAAGATAGATATTGAGAGGAAAATATCATCATTGACACTGTTCACCGTTCAAAGACACCCGAAAAAAAACATTACCTTTGGTGCACCAGGAGAGAAACAAAAAACGCCACTTACATGCGGGTCCGAGAGGCAAACACGGCGAAGGCACCGCATGCGAGAGCAAAACCGGTCAGCAGCGTGGGACCCAGGGATAACCACCGCATGCAATGCGCACAGCCAGTCCCAATGCACAGCCACCGTTCGATCCTACACGAGCGGCTGTGATGCGGGGTTAAAATACATTGAATCGGTATCGAGCAATTTGGGCCACACGATCTCAAATGGACGGCCACGATCGCGAGCAGCCCGAAGTGGTCTGAAGGTCACAACTCTCGCGAGCCGTCGGATTTGGGCTTAACGGTCGCGATGCAATGGGGAACTATCGCGGTCCGATCGGCCCACTCAACAGGAGCCGTGCGATTGGGCTTCAACGGTCCCAGATGCCATGCGCGCCGTGCGCTTCGGACCATGGGCTCCATCGCCGTTAATGCGCAAATCAACGGCCAAGATCAAGGCGGCTCCGGGTGGTCCGAACATCACAGCGACTGTGGGCCGTCAGATTTGATTTCAACGGTGGATATCGAGGAGGTGTAAGGGTGGTCGAGCGTTTGAGAGATCGGGCGGTTGAGATAGAATCAACGGTGGAATTCGTTGTGTGTGTGTGTGAGGTGGTCCGGACAGCCCGATGAATCGGGCCCGTTCAGCGCGAGAATGGGCGGTGAGATGGGCTAGGGTTTGGCAGCGTCGCGTGGGGCGATGCGGGCGGACTGGCACACTGGTTGAACGCGACCGCCACGCTTCTGATGTGGTCGCTCGGTAGAGAGGTTTGACCAAATGAATTCAAAATTGCAAGAACTTTGGTAGGACTTTAGAAATAGTAAATAAATTTGTAAATTCATGAAATTTTGCAGAATTACTCTTGGGATGATATATTCCCCAAATAAATTTTAAAATCCAGTTTCTTCTTGATAAATACATAAATAATTTATTTAGACCAACTAGGATTTAATTAAAGACAATTATTTTTCTGAAAATCAAAATAATTTCTAAAAATTCAACAAAAATTATTTTTGGTCATAATAATTCATCTGATTTTTAATTAAAATAAATCCCAGTCATAATACCAACATTGGATGGTATTTCCTTTTTGAAATTTTGATCAAGTGGAAGTTTGTAATAGAAATTTGGGGAAATTAGGTTGTAACAAGTTGCCTAAATTGCCAAAATGAATAGTAATGACATGAACAGTACTTTATTACTGTATATTAGGGCTGAGGCTGTTACACTCCTCCTCTCAACCAACTCATCAGACCTCCCTTCCCACCTGTGCGAGGTCATGGCCGTTGGATAAAGATCCAACCGCCACGACCTCCTCTGTTTGTCTTGTGCACCAGACCTCCTCCGCGGTCAACACCGCAAGGACCTCCCCACCTCATTGAGGTCACAGCTGTTGGATCAAAGATCCATGGCCATGACCTCCACTCGCTATCAAACCACTCAGACCTCCTCTCCACCTTGTTGAGGTCGTAGCCGTTGGATTTAGATCCAAAGGCCACGACCTCCGCTGCAATTCATCGCAGCTAGGACCTCCTCCCAGTCTTTTAAAACTTACCGTTTCAAAATCATATCGGAGGGCTGCGACCTTCCTAGCGATTCTCATCCAACGGTTGGGAGGCATGCCCTGTTCTTCTCCTAGCTACGGCGCCAAGACGCGCCATGGCGATGAGGAGGTCGGTGGCATGTCTTGTCCAACGACCTGTGCTGTCTCAGGCATTTATTGCGTGTCGGTACCTTTCCGCCCTAGGCCATGCCCTAGGTCTGCTCTGACCTACCCCCATCACATCCATTGTCTTGTCCAGGCCATGGACTGCGCCATGGGCTAAGCTCACCATGAGCTTAACCCTTGGCTCACGACCTCCATGTCCTGGGTTATAAAAGCTCCCCTTTGCCTTCATTGGCTTCTTTTCCACACCTCACCATTTTACTCTCGGTTCTGAGGAGCTCAAACCACTTTGACCTCCTTGGCCGCCATTGGAGCACATTGGAGCTCCTTGGGCATTGAGTACTCCAGTGGCACCCTCTCTGGACCTTTGCTCCATTGTTGCTCCTCTAATTCCTAGAAGTCCTAACCCTAACTCCATTTGGGTTGGCCTTTTCAGGAAGGGCTAAGTGGAGCTTGGTGCTGGAGGATTTCCCCTTTGGCCGTGGAGCTCATCGTCTTCACCAGCACCGGTCTACCTCCTCTCCAACCTCCTCAGCTTCTTCAGGACCTCCAGGTACTTCCTGGTAGTCCTTTAGCGCTGGGCACCTGCATGAATGTTGTTGCGGAGCTTTTCTTGGGCACCCGCTTGAATGAACGTTGCGGAGCTCTTTATCGATGTTTGTGTTTTGGCCGTGTTGATCATCTCGTTCCTCTCCGGCCATGGTGACTTAAGCCGCCGCCGCCGAGAGTGGTCGGTGTGTGCGCAACACTATTGCGCACACATTGATGCTCTGGTTGGCGCCGTGAGGTCCTCATCGCCGACGTCGAGCCTTGGTAGCCTCTCGGGATTTTGTCGGACGACAATGGCACTGTGTCGTTGTCGTTAAGACAAAAACCTCCCCCATTTATGGCTAATCACCTCCAATCATTGTAGCCTTTAATGTGTCCTTAGCCGCTGCGTCTGCAGGTCTTGTGCCGTCCATCTTAGATCTCTGGCTAGGACCTCCTCGGGGCCATCTTAGCCATCTTGGACCTCCCCGGGGTCCTCTTTGCAAAGACCACCCCGGTCTTTTGTAAGGACAACCCAGGACCTCCTCCTTGCGATCTTGACCGCTAGGACCTCCGTGTGGGAGATCTTAGCCGTTGAGGTCCTCCCCTGTTAATCTCCACCGTGTAGGACCTCCCCGAGGTCCTCTTAACCTTTGTGGACCTCCTCGGGTAAATCTTAGCCGCCTGGACCTCCCGGTGGAAATCTGAGCCGCTTAGGACCTCCTTTGTTAGATCTTGGCCGTTCGGGACCACCCCAAGTGGATCTGAACCGCCCGGAGACCTCTTTGTTGTTGCCTTGACCGTTAAGGTCCTCCACAGGACAATCTAGACCATTAAGGTCCTCCTTGGAAAATCTGGACCGTCCGGGACCTCCCTCGAGAGGTCTTGACGATGTAGATCTTCCTTGGGGAGATCTTGATAGTTTAGATCTTCCTTTGGAAGATCTCAGCCGCTCAGGACCTCCCTCGTTTGATCTGGACCGTCCCGGTCCTCCCTCATGTGTTGTGGTTCGTTGGATGCAGTATCAACGGCCACGACCTCCCCGCCGATTCTTGTGTGGCGTGGCAGGGAGGACATGGACCGTTGGATCCAAGATCAACGGCCCATGTTCTCTGGACCTGCACAGGCGCGTGCGCGTTTTCCTCTGGAGGTCTTGGGCCGTTTGATTTAGATCAACGGTTCACATCCTCCCCCTCTGTTTTGAAAGTTTAGAAATTCCAGTGAGCACTTATTTATAAACTGAAAAAGGTATGAACTTTAAAAATGCATAACTAATTCAATTTAAATCCAAATAGGGTGATTCAAATTTCTGTAGCTCTGGTTTGGACTGGGCTCTAATCTAAAAATGGTTATGGGCTCAGTTCAGCTCCAGAACATGTGTTTGCAAATAGTTTTCAAAACAAACTTTAAATGTTGCAATAAAAATTCAAATTAACTTGTAAAATGCATAGATAATGCTCTGTAGATTATTTTTGAGTGAATCCAACTTTGTTGGCTTCCTCTGTTAGTAAACTAAATGTTAGAATAAGATTTAGGCTTGTCACTGCTTTCAAAAAGCTTTCTTGTGCATTTTAATTTTGTTCAAGTTCTTGTTTTTGAAAGATTATAGAAAATGCATAATAGCTCCAAATGAGATGAACTCAATTGTGTTATTCATCTCATGAGGTGCTGGTTTTACAGTAAAAATCTCAGTATCACCACCCTTCTAGAAAATGTTGCCTAATAATTAAATTAGTGAATAGTGGCAGTTTGGTATTTTTAGGGCTGAGCAGAATTGTTTTGCTCATATCTTTTGCATTGAGAATCCAAATCCATTGGTTCTTGTTGCTAAATTCCCTAAAAATCATCCCCTTTCTTCTGTAGAAATTTCAGAGCATTTGGAGTTTGTTTGCTGTGCTGTCCTTGTGGTTTTTGTCGTTCTTATCGATTCTTTTCGCCTTTTCGATTAGGTGCCGACGAGTGGGTTGATCCCGTGAGTGTTTCTCTGCAGCAAATTGGTTAACTCCAGCAAGGCAAGCAGTTTGATCATATCCCGCTTAATCCCATTACTTTCAAAGTCTAATATTTTGTTTAACTTGTATGTATGCATGCTTTTGTGTCAAAGTAATTTTATCGATTAGAGGTAGCTATTCCTATTGCATTGTTGCCTCTAAATTGTTACCCCCTGCCACAAACCATAAGTTACTAATATCGCTGGTGAATTAGAGCCTGGTGATTTAATTATGCTCTTTTATTGTTTTTACGGTGTCATGCTTAGCAATGCTTAGATAACGGTAGAAATGGGCGGTTGTCGACATTATGTCGATGACCTTGATCACCTAAAAACTATTATTCCATTATGTCCCTTGTATGATTTGTTAATTTGTAAACAAATCAAAATGAAAACTATTTGGACTTGGGCATATTGGATGGATGGTGTGGTTTTTGGAATGTGGTAGTATGCCTGAGTCAATAAGGACCGAGTTACTTGCGCCACCGTTCTGAGTAATTTTGCGTGCTAACCACACGAGGGGGATATGGGACCTCTCTTGACTAAGTACTTTGGGAGGTGTTAATTATGAGCCGGTCGGTTGGTATGTTTTACAAGAAAATGTGTGTGTGTGGTGTGGGAGGGGAGCATTAGCAGACCGGCTAGGCTGTCTGATGTGTCCTTATCCCCATGGGTTGCGGCTCTTAATTAGCATCGTCCATTGGAAATGTCTCGTAGGACTTAGCCGTGCCGGCATACCAAAGGAAGTGTGCTAAATCATGTGGCGAAAAGGCGGTCTGACGTGTGGGTACATTGGTACACCCCTGCAGGGTTAAAACTATTCAAATAGCCTCGTCCTAGGTTATGGACACGCTCGGAAACGCCCCGTGAGAACTAGACTACAACCTTTAATTAAAACTTGACATGGTTGGTATGAATGGATGTTCATACTATTGTTGTGGTGACTATTGGGTTAGTCACTTCCAGGTTGTTCTGTTGTTATTATTATTGTATCGTTGATACTTCAACATTTAAAAATGCTTTGTCAAAATTGCTTTCAATCTATTACATTATTGCAAATGAAAACTTGCTTTATGCTAAAATGAGTCCAAAGCCTCATCCACTAAATAAAGCTTGCATGTAGTTAAACTATAGTTCTGTTATATTACACGTCAGTCTTGCGAGTACATTTTTGTACTCATTTGCTTTGCTTAACTTTAATTGTTGCAGAGGAAGAGGTTGATCCCCAAGGTATTAACTTTTGTGAGTGATCTTCGCTTTGACGACTAGCTGGCGGCCCGGTCAGTTTGCCTTGTGGGTTAAGGCACACTAATTGGCTCTTTTATTTATCGCCATCTTATGGCCTTTGCTTCCGCTGTTATTTATCTCTTTAGTTGTTGAGTTGTTATTTGGCCGGTCGGCCTCTTTTGTAATAAATCTCTATTATGTATGTCTTTGTTTAATCTAGTTCGTGCTTGGTTCTATGTTTGTATGGAATTGATGCATGATTTTGTAAAAGGTGTATGTCTGAGACTTACGGGATGTACATATTTTCCCAAGGCACAGGATATTTTGTTTGTGATGCTATGGTTAATGATAACTAAGCATTACAAGCTAAATACCCCGGGGTCTCACACGTTTCTCCTTGCAGATCTGGGGAATGGGGAGACCATCTAACCCTACAATCGGCTGCAGACCAGGGAACATAGCAATTCCAGTTTCAAGATGGTTGAATGGTTTTTTACTAAAAAATTAACAGATGCTACAATTAACTATGTAGCTACACTACAGATTATATGATCTATCTAATATAACTCAATTTCCCCTCACTACCACTCCATTACCGCCCGTGCCATATAGTATCGTGCAACCATGCAGGAGCTCCATCGTGGACGCCCCATTCATGTATATAGACACATAACTATACATGCCTCTTTTTTTTGTAGATTTCTCTTTTTTTTAATAAACAGTATGCATAGTCTATATATGGATTACAGCAACATAAATGTACCTGGTGCAGAAATTGACTAATTTGTTAACGTGAGACTGTGGTTAGCAACATCTAGCATGCTTTTTTAGTCACTAATAGAAGTTACTCAATCCCAAGCAATAGTTGAACTGAGCTATGGTTTTGCAATTTCTTTTTGTTTATAAGCAGTATGTATAGTCTACAATAGGTTTATTAATATCAGTTTGCTTTTCATGTTACCGCACAAAACATTGCATTATCAGCCAACAATCCATTTCTTATGGTGATGTACTGCCTATCACAGCCATATTAGCCTTTTCAAAACAACTCTATGCTAGGAATACGTCCCACTCAAATTATTTTTTCCATTTTTATTTTTTTAATCAATTGAATACTGCCTACCACCTATAATAAACTAGTTCCATTTATAAACCCAGACTTAGCAATCTTTTAGGTATCTGTGGATGGAGGCCTATTATATTTGACAAGCCTCAGAAGGTATTAGAAAATCAATAGTAGTATGCATTTGCTTTTTTGTATCGATCCGATCCAATCGACATATGACAAAGGTGCATACAATCTCGACTCTCTATTAGAGGTACATGTTTTAATTCATTGTTGCTAAAATCTCTCTCGGTTCTCTATTACAGGTACATTAGAGGCACATGAGTGTGCATGACCAAGAAAGAAAGTTACTCAACTTTTAGCGATCTGGGGCATAGAGGTTAATGATCCCTGCTGTTTCATATGACCATAACCAGAGCAAAACATATGTGACTTATTGTTTGTATGCAGAGGAATTTATAAAACAGAACAAGCAATTTAGTGTTGTAATTTCTCTTGAGACATAAATGTACACAGTGCGAAATTGACTAATTTGTTAATGTGAGGCGTGGTTAGCAACATCTAGCATGCTTTTTAGTTACTAATAGAAGTTACTCAATCCCAAGCAATAGTTGAACTGAGCTATGGTTTTGCAATTTCTTTTTGTTTATAAGCAGTATGCATAGTCTACAATAGGTTTATTGATATCAATTTGCTTTTCATGTTCTTGCACAAAACATTCTTTGTTGTAGGTGTAAAACCAAACACAAGTGAGGGGTGGGCGTCACCGTCTGACGAGCCATAAATCCACGAGGTAAAAAATGACACGAGGTTTATCTGAGTTCGGGGTCGAGAGGACCGCCCTACTCTGTCGGTGAGCCAGCGGGGTTACCTCAGGAGAGGAGCCCGAAGGCTCACCAGTTTGAATATACTTCTTTATTGCTCAAGAGAGCTCTCCCTTGAAAGGAGGGATACATGGAGTATTTATAGGCTCCCAAGCTTTGTACAAATGACGAGAATACCCCTTGGGGGGATAGTTACATTATGAGTACAAGCAAGGGGTATCACAGTCTTTTATGAGCATAATAGCATTTTTTGGGTCTGTATGCGTGTCTTCTGAGAGACGGGCCCCGTCAGTATGATAGATGAATTATTCTTCCTACACTAGCCCCCCTGCCCCTTGGCGTTTTGGGGGAACGCCAGAGGGGCAGTCTTGAATTGTGCTTTTCGCGCAGCGGTTGATATTTCAGAGGAGTACTAGCATATTTGAGCAGTGGTTGCGTCCGAAAATGCACATCAAAAATACCATATTATGCCAATCTGAATGGTCGGCGTGGCACTTTGGAAATGTGTGCTACGAATCGTTGGCTTCCAGTTACAATATTGACCAGGCATTGGATTCTTTTTTTTGGACATGGGCCTGCTGTCCCTGCACATTTCTATTTCGATGCAGCTCTTTGTGTGAGGCCAGACTCTCGAGACCATTAGCTGGAGGGGCTCCTTTTGCTTTTTCCATGTGAGACACTGAGGCTGCACCTTTGCCTTTATTTAAACCACCAAGTCCTGCTGTGGAGTTAGGCTTTGTGGCCTCTAGAATCCCAGGCAAGTGTGCTTCTCTCTCTTCCTTATCTTCTTCTACACCACACATCTTCGCCACGAAATATCGGCTCCATTCTTGGTGGTTCCTCTTTCTTCTCCATTCCTCCATCCATTTCCTTCTCATGCGGCCGCCATGACGGCCGTCAAAGGGCGCGAGGATTACGCCTGTGTCCTCGACGTCGTCGCGATGTAACTCTGACCATGGTGATCTCGGCCGAGCCGCCCGCCGCTTCCTGGATCCGTCGTCGGCGGCGTCGCGGCGGCGGCCGTGGAGGTGGCGTCGACGCTTCGCCGGTCGTGGCGTTGTCGTCATTCCGTCGCTCAAGGCGTGGGGAACCATCGCGTCTGCTAGCTGCGCCCGTCAACAGCGCCGGCAACGCCGTCGGGACCGCCGCCGGGCGCTCCCGAGCAACAGCGAGGTTAGGGAGAAGCTCTGCTCCACCTCCGCGATGTGGCGACGGGGCGGCGCGGCGCAATGACGCGGAATCGGCCGCCGCCCAGCGGTGGTGGCGTCTTCGCGACCTTGAAGCTGCGCACTCGACGTCGCCCCGCGGTGGCCCCTGCGACTAGAGCGTCTTCGCCGCCGCCCGAGCGGAGGGCGGCGAGGGTCCGAGCGGATGCTCTCGACAGGTCACGATTCTCGGTGACGCTCACCAGCGAGGAGATCGAGTAGGACATCTATGCCGTCACCCTCGGCGGCCCCGCCCCGTGCAGAAGCAGCTCGATCTTTTGATGTATGGATGCAAATTCTTTTCCGAGCCAAGGAGATACAATAGTTGTGGTTCTCGATTTTGCTGGTTCCTTCGATCGTTTCTGCTGTTTTCTTGCTTCTCCTTTTCAGCACTTCTTCGTTTCTTGTTGGCGGCGAGGCCTTGTGAGCGGCAGCGGCGATCGTTTCGGCGGAACCTGCGTCGCGGGAGCATGGGCGGCACACGAAGGTGTGGCGGCTTCGGCGCGTCTTGGCTGGTGGCGATGCGAAGCGGGCAGCGTGGCGGTCGTGCAGCGGTAGCCACTCGGGCGGCGGCGGCGCTGGGCAATGGACGGTGGCGGCGGCAGTGGAGCGCGGTTGTTCGAGAATACCACCACCATGGGCAGTCCGCAGCGAAAAGCGAGCAGCGGCAGCGATCTTGCGGCGGCGGTGGCCCGGTGGAGAACGTCTTTGCCTGGTGGTCGGTTGTCGTCGAGGAGGACGTGCTACTCGGGAGGTGCCGTCCTCTGGCGTGGCACGGCCTCGGTGTGGTGATGGTGGTCGGCGTTGGGCAAGCACCAGCGGCATTAGGCCGTCCTCCTTCCTATTTCGGCATTGCATGCCGCCTGTTTGATGAAATGCCTCCGTCTTTGTTGTAGTAGATTTCCTTTTTGTGTGTATGAACAGTGATTGCGGATGTGTCTTGTCTGTGTGTATACGTGCGGTTTGTTTGTTTATGGTGAACAATAAGCCTCGGGAGCGAGGGCACGGGCGCGTGAGGGCACGCGACGGCATGCGAGGACCTCGGGCGCGAGGGTACGTGCGAGTGTTTTGCGAAGGCCTCGGACGTGAGGGTTTGGCGAAGGCCTCGGGTGCGAGGGTTTTGTGAAGGTTTTGCGAAGGCCTCGATCGCGAGGGTTTTGCGAAGGTCTCGGGCACGAGGGTTTTGCGAGGGCCTCGGGCGCGAGGGTTTGGCGAAGGCCTTGGGCGCGAGGGTTTTGCGAAGGTCTCGGGCGCGAGGGTTTGGCGAAGGCCTCGATCGCGAGGGTTTTGCGAAGGCCTCGGGTGTGAGGGGTTGGCCAAGGCCTCGATCGTGAGGGTTTTCCGAAGGCCTCGGGTGTGAGGGGTTTGGCGAAGGCCTCGATCGCGAGGGTTTTGCGAAGGCCTCGGGTGTGAGGGTTTTCGCATTGTTGTCATCGTAGGTTCTTCCCTCGGTACGCGCGAAGGCACACGAGGGCTTTGGCCGTGCCCTTCTGCTTGCACGCGAGGGCCGGGTGTGAGGGCACCTGTGAAGGCACGCGAGGGCGCAAGGGCTTCGAGCATGAGGGCATGCACGAGGGCTTCGGGCGTGAGGGCACGTGAAGGCACGCAAGGGCACACGAGGGTGCGTGGGGCTTCGAGCATGAGGGCATGTCGCGATGGCCCGATGTCGGCAATGTGGCGACGGCCCATGGTGGTTACACAAAGTCATCGCGTAGGTGCCCCGAGGCCGGGCTCGTTCGAGAGAGCAGTGGTAGGATTACTCAACACTAGCCCCCCCCTTGGGTGCACAAGGGCGCCCGGGGGCAAAGAAGATCTTGAGATCTTGTATCTTGTTGATGAATATGCTTGGCCAAAGACTTGGCCAAATTCACGCTGACGGAATGCGAGCACTCGAGACTTTGCCAAATTCGACTTGGTGCAACATGAGGCACGAGAGTTGAGGAATATGAGCAAGGGCACCCGTGACTTAGTGACTTAGCCAATTTTGGCTTGGTGGAGTGCGTGGGTGCCCAAAGACTTATCTTATTTTGTACTCCGGATCGTGTGAGTGCTCCACGTGAGGCGGTACTAAATTGGCGCTTCTCGTTGGCCCTTCGTGTGGGGTGGTTTCGTTGCTCCATCCACGAAGATGAAATCTTGAATCTTTGAGGCACCCCATCGAGGCACAACCCTCGAGGCAGGAGATGCATCCGAGCAAGCTGTCTTGAGCAAAGTCATGGACGCAAGACCGACCCACGGGCCTGACCTTCTAGGCGGGCGGCGCATCGTGAAGCTTTGTGTAAACGAAGTCGTGGACCTTGAAACCGTCGAGCCAAGGCATAGCCTTTGAGGCGAGCGATCGTCAAAGTGAAGCTTATGTAAACACGATTCTTGACGCGAGGCCGCCGAGCCGAGGTATAGCCTTCGAGGCGGCGGTGCGTTAAAGTGAAGCCTATGTGGCGGAGAATTCGAGGTCAGCGAGCCGAGGCATAGCCCGAGGTGGGCGGTGCGTCAAAGTGAAGCCTAAGTAGGCGAAGTTGCGAACGCGAGGCCGCCGAGCCGAGACATAGCCTTCGAGGCGGGTGGTGCGTCAAAGTGAAGCCTAAGTAGGCGAAGTTGCGAACGCGAGGCCGCCGAGCCGAGACATAGCCTTCGAGGCGGGCGGTGCGTCAAAGTGAAGCCTAAGTAGGTGAAGTTTTTGTGAGACCCCGATTTATTAGGCTCATAATACTTAGTCATCCAATTGACCCTAGTATTATCAACTAAATAAACCGTGCCTCGAGATATATGTACTTCCCAAGAATGCAGTACACACAACTCATTACAAAAGATTGCATCAATTCCATTCAAACACATAGAACAGAACAAGCAACAAACCAGAAGTTAATATAATAAAGATAGAGCTATTACAAAAGAGAGGCCAACCGACCAAAATAACAAAGTCTACAAAGATACCTGCGGAAGCAAAAGTGCCATAGAGATGGCCATAACAAAAGCCAACCAGTGTGCCTTTACCCACAAGGCAACCGATCGGACCGCCAAGCTAGTCGCTTTCCCAACCACCGCACATCTCACAAAAGTAAAGCCCTTTGGGGCTCACCTTCTTCCTCTGCAACACGGTTATTAAGCAAAGCAAATGAGTACAAAATGTACTACGCAAGACCGACGTGTAGTATAACAGAACTATAGTTTAACTACATGCAAGCTTTATTTAAGTGGATGAGGCTTTGGACTCATTTTTAGCATAAAGCCGTTTTCCTTTGCAATAATATAATAGATTGAAAGCAATTTGACAAAGCATTTTTAATTGTTGAAGTAACAACAATACAATAATAATAACAACAACAAGAACAACACAGGAAGTGACTAACCCAATAGCCACCACAACAATAGCATGAATTACCCATTCATACCACCCATGTCAAGTTTTAGTTAAAGGTTGTAGTCTAGTTCTCACGGGCGTATCCGGCGTGTCCATAACCTAGGGCGAGGCTATTGAATAGTTTTAACCTGCGGGGGTGTACCAATGTACCCACACGTCGAGACCGCCTTTTAGCCACATGATTTAGCACACTTCCTTTGGTATGCCGCACGGCTAAGTCCTCTGAGACATTTCCAATGGGCGATGCTAATTAAGAACCGCATCCCACGGGATAAGAACACATTAGACTGACCTAGCCGGTGCGCTAATGCTCCCTTCCCACACCACACACACACATTTTATTTTTAAACACCCACCGACCAGCTCATAATTAACACCTCCCAAAGTACTTAGTCAAGAGAGGTCCCATATCCCCTCGTGTGGTTATACATAAAATTGCTCGAGCAGTGGCGCAAGTGGCTGGGTCATAATGACTCGGGCATACTACCACATTCCAAAAACCACACCATCCATCCAATATGCCCAAGTCCAAATCAAACTTTTTATTTTCAGATTTGATTTTACAAAATAACAAAGCACAAGTGCTGGACATAAAGGAGTAATAATTAGATTTGTGTGATCAAGACCATCGACTAAATCGATGATCGCCCATTACTACCGATAACTAAGCATGTCTAAGCAGTTTAAATCGAAAACTACTAAGTGATAAGAGCTCATCCAACGAGCTCAAACCACAGCAAATAACCTAGGCTCATGGTAGTAGAGGATAAACAATTCCTACAGATTATGAAACTATAGGCTTGCTAGCGATATTTTAACACAAAGTAGCATGCATACATACAAGTAAAACAACATATTAACCTTTAAAGTAATGGGACGATAGAGGGGATATGATCAAACTACTTGCCTTGCTGTTGCTGGTCAAATTGTTGCTGAGGATCGCTCACGGAATCAACACACTCGTCAACACCTAATCGAAAAAAGCGAAAAGAATCCATAAAACGCATTTAAAACGAAAAAGACGGCACAGCAAACAAACTCCAAAAGCTCTGAAATTTCTACAGCAGCAAGAGGATGATTTTAGGAATTTGGCAACAAGAACCAATTGATTTGGATTCTCAATGCAGAAGATATGAGCAAAACAATTCTGCTCAGCCCTAAAAATACAAACTGCCACTATTCACTAATTTAATTATTAGGCAACATTTTCTAAAAGGGTGATGATACTGAGATTTTTATTGTAAAACCAGCACCTCATGAGATGAATAACACAATTGAGTCCATCTCATTTGGAGCTATTATGCATTTTCTATAATTTTTCAAAAACAAGAACTTGAACAAAATTATAATGCACAAGTACTCATTTTGACAATAGCAACATGCTCAAACCTAATTTTCACAGTAAGTTCGTTAATAGAGGAAACCAACAAAGTTGGATTCACTCAAAAATAATCTCAGAGCATTAGTTATGCATTTTACAAGTTAAACTTTATTTTGAGTGTACGAGTTAAAGTTAGTTTTAAAATCTATTTGCAAAAGCGTGTTGCGGAGCTGAACTGGGCTCACAACCATTTTTAGATTAGAACCCAGGTCAAGCCAGAGCTAACAAAATTTGCATGACCTCATTTGGATTTAAATTGAATTAGTTATGAAATTTTAAAGTTCATGCCTTTTTAGGTTTATAATTAAGAGCTCTCGGGAGGTCCTAAGGACTTAGAACGGACTGGGAGGACATGAGCCATCGATTTTGCATTTAACGGCTCAAGACCTCCAAGGAACAATCTTGCTGCGCTAAGCAGTCCAGAGAACATGGGCCGTTGATCTTGGATCCAACGGTCCATGTCCTCCAAAGAACGCCGCTAATGGAAAGGAGGTCGTGGCCGCGTTGATCGCATCCAACGAACCACAACACTGGAGGGAGGACCGGGATGGTCCAGATCAAGCGAGGAGGACTGAGCGGTGAGATCTTCAAAGGAAGATCTAAGCGATCAAGATCTCCCCAAGGAAGATCTACATCGTCAAGACCCTCGAGGAGGTCTGGGCGGTCTAGATTTTCCAAGGAGGACTTTAATGGTTTAGATTATCCGAGGAGGACCTAAGCGGCTAAGATCAACTCGGGGAGGTCATGAATGGCTAAGATGACCTCGAGGAGGTCCTACACGGTGGAGATCCACACAGGGAGGACCTCAACGGCTAAGATCAACTCGGGGAGGTCACGAATGGCTAAGATGACCTCGAGGAGGTCCTACACAGTGGAGATCCACACAGGGAGGACCTCAACGGCTACGATCTCACACGAGGAGGTCCTAGCGGTCAAGATCGCAAGGAGGGAGGTCCTGGGGGTTGTCCTTACAAAAGACCAGGGGTGGTCTTTTGCAAAGAGGACCCCGAGGGAAGGTCTAAGATGGCTAAGATGGCTCAGAGGAGGTCCTGGCCGTAGATCTGAGATGGACGGCACAAGACCTCGCCCGCAGCACTAAGGACACATTAAAAGCTACAATGATTGGAAGTGATTAGCCATAAATGGGGGAGGTCTTTGTCTTAATGACAACGGCACAGTGCCATTGTCGTCCGACAAAATCCCGAGAGGCTACCAAGGCTCGACGCCGGCAATGAAGACCCTACTGGCGCAACCCAAGGGTGCCATTGGGACCGCAATAACCATGCGCACCCAATGGACCCACTCTCAACGGCGGCGGCGGCCTAGGACGCCGACGAGCCGGAGAGGAGCAAAATGACCAACACGGCCAAAATCGCAAACAGCAAAGAGAGCTCCGCAGCGGCCATCCAAGCGTGTGCCCAAACAAAAGCTCCGCAACATCATACATGCGGGTGCCAGCATCTACGGGACTACCAGGAGGGTTACCTGGAGGTCGCGGGGGTGCTGAGGAGGTTGGAGAAGAGGAGGACCGGCGTGGGTGAAGACGATGAGTGCTCCACGACCAACCGGCTCCAAGCTCCACTAGCTCCCACTGAAAAGGTCAACCTAACAAAGAGTTAGGTTCAACTCCGAGGAGGTTTGGAGGAGCAAAAATGGAGAAGAGGTTGAGCGAGAGAGCCTTTGGAGCCTTTGTGCCACCGAGGGCTCCAAGCTTCAACGCCACGCCAAAAGAGGAGGTCAGAGGGGTGGGAAGCTCAAAAGACACAGAGGCAAGCCAAAGCTTGGAAGTGTGCCAAAGAAGCTAAGGGAGGAACCCAATGGGGGTTTTATAACTTGGAGAAAGCAGGGCCCCCGGGCTAGGGTTAAGCTCATGGTGAGCTTAGCCCACGGGAGGTCCATGGAGTTGACAAGATGGGTAGGACAAAGTAGGTGGTCAGAGCCTGGGCTAGGGCAGAAGGGGCTGACGCGCATTAAATGCTTGCAGGCAAAGAGCCGTTGGGACAAGACAGATCACTGCCTCCTCCACTGCCATGGCGTACGCGCGCGCCAGAGCTAGGAGAAGAACAGGAGTTGCCCTCCACCGTCCGATTAGAAATGAGGGGGAGGTCGTGATCCTCGATCTAAATCAAAGCAGTAAGTTTTAAAAGGAGAAGGAGGAGATCACAGCCATTGGATCTGGACTGGGGAGGTCGTGACCCTCCGATTTTCATTGCGTGGATGCGCAAAGGAAAAGGATCAGGAGGTCCAAGGCGTTGGATCTCAATCCAACGGTGCAAACCTCTGGAGAACTTAACGTTCTTGGCTTCTGACCCAAGATGTGGAGGTCATGGCCTTTGGATTTAAATCCAAGGGCACATAATGAATAGGGAGGGCTTAGGCATGCTGCATACGCACAAAGAGGTCATGGCCGTGAGATTTACATCTAACAGCCACGACCTCATGTGCGCTGGGAGATCTGATGCGCACGAGGCAAGGAGGAGGTTGTGACCGTGGATTTTAATCCGACGGCGCACAACACGAGATGGGGGGAGGTTGTGAGCGCTTGAAAACGCTGGGAGGTTGTGGAAATTTGTTGGATGTAAATCCAACGGCGCTGTAATAAAGGAGGTCAGGGGCCTTCTTGGCGTGGCGCAAAGGAGGTCTGGCCCTCAGTTGATCGAAGGGCTATGACCTCACTAAGGTGGGGAGGACCTCGCATAAAAGGTTTGCAGAGGAGGTCGTGGCCTTTGGATTGCATCCAACGGCTACAACCTCAAGTGAATACAAAAGGAGGTCAAGGTGGTTTGAGCGCTCGAGGAGGTCAGGGCCATGGATTTTTGATCCAACGGCACAGGACCTAGATGGGTGGAGGACTAGGGCGCTAAACAACGAAGGGGGAGGTCAGGACCGTGGATTTTGATCCGGCCAAGACGATGAGGTGGGGATGTCTGGCGGTATTGATCGCGAAGGAAGTCGTGGCGGTTGGATGTTAATCCAACGGCTCACGACTGATCGAGTGGAGAGGAGGTCTCTTGAGCAGGGAGTGGGTTGGGTTGGACCCGACTTTGCAAATTGGCTAGCCAAGGAGCAGTATAGGCTTTTAAATTTAGTTTTTAACAAATGAGACTTAGCAGAATTATATGAGATAGCAAATGAACTCCAAATTTCCTAAAATTTTAACAGGAGCTTGCTGACATCATGACTAACCTTACATAAAATTTCCAGAGGTTATTATGCAATGCATTTTTCTCAGGAAATTCATGAAGGCTGTTCAAGGATGTGTTTTACCTCCAAAAATTCTCACACAAGTTTTATAACTTGTGATATTTTTCAGAGGGGCTCCACCACATTTCTAGGACCAAGGAAAAAAATTTCCAAGGGTTTGGCACAAGATTTGTGACAAAAGAGAAAAGAGTTTGACTTTTGGTCAACAAGAGCTTGTGTTTTTGGATTACACAACTCTTGGACAAGAATCTCATGAGAGTTTAGGGGTTTTCAAGATGTGTGAAAAAGTTTTAATTTCTACACATTTAATTATATTTGAACAAACACCTGTTTAGGTATTTGGGATGTTACAAAATCTCCCCTCCCCCCCTTACAGAAATCTCGTCCCGAGATTTTGGCTTAGTCGGGGGAAGAAAGAGGGTAGTCCACTTATGACAGTTTTCCGCTCCCAAGTAGCTTCATCCACGGAATGATTTGACCCTTGAACTTTTAGGATCTTGAGGCCACGATTCCTTGATTTTCGTTCGGCTTCTTCAAAGATCACGAACCTTCCTTACGATTCTTTATCCATTTATAATATTTTTGTTGTACTTGGATCTAATTCTCGAACTCTGTTGATCCAATCAACACTTTATTTAGTTACATATTGTTCCAGCTCGTTCCTTGTCGAAATTTGGGTTTTATTGATTTGTTTTATTGTATTGCTTCTCGTTAGGTCACGATTCGACCCAACTTCTTACACAACAAGAGTTTCCAGCGAACTTCCTCACGGGCACACGGAGGCACTTCTTTGAGCGGGGCGCATGGAACACATCATGTATCCCCTCAAGTGCAGCGAGTAATTTCAACTTATAGGCGACGGCCCTTTCTTTCGATGATGCGGTAAGGATCCACATATCGAGGAGCTAACTTGCCCATAACGATTTAAGCGTTGATGGCCCTTCGGTGTGACCATCGGTTTGAGGATGGTAAGTCGATCTGAAAGAAAAGATGAATTCCATAGCTTCTTGTAGACTATGCTAAAATCGAGAAGTGAAGCAGAGAAGCACGATCTGAAACGACCGTTTTCGGCACACCATGCAAACTTACGATGCGGGATATGTAGAGATCCGTTAGAACATCTACACGAAGGTCATTTTTTGACAAACTGAGAGCTTGTTCTTGATTCGATGGTTGGTGGTGCATGGCCGTTGTTAGTTGGTGGAAGGATTTATGCAGTTAATTAGGAACAACTTGTGCGGTTAATTCGGGCGATTTATTTGGTTAATTCCACTAACAACGGGATCTCACCGCTAACTAGCTTCTGAGTCATCCCTCATGAGCTAGCTACTTAGAAGAACTATGGCCGTTCTTAGTTGGTGGAGCAATTTGTCTGGTTGCTCCACTAACGAACGAGACTTTAGCCGGTTAACTAGCTATACAGAGTCATCCCTCCGCAGCTAGTCTCTTAGGGGGACTATGGCCGTTTAGGCCACAGAAGTTTGAGGCAATTACAGGTCTGTGATGCCCTTAGATGTATAGGGAAGGAAATGTGCCATTTTAGTCAAACGATCGATGACAATCCAAAGCGGCATCATTTTTCTTAGGGGTTCGGGTAGCCTAGTAGACCTTTTGAAGCAGGGGTGGTGCCGAGCACCGGATAAAAGAGTGAAATCGGGATCACCAACCATGATAAAGATGGAGATACAAGGGAATGAGGCGCTGAATCGAATAAAATAATATCCGGGCAAGAGTTAGCGAAGCGTACCCTAACGCGACGTCGGTGCCTCGAGCTTTCTCATACGAGATGGAGTCATTGGATTACAAAGCGGTCTTTTCTTTGCTTCAAAGGGCAATTATTGGCGTAATGCCCTTATAGTTGCGAAGAAACAAGTGATCGACAAATGGATTGCTATGCTTCACGGGGCAATTGTTGGCGTAGTGCCCTTTCTTGCTACAAAAGAAACAAGTGATCCCGGCATCGGTTTGCGGGGACCACCTTCTTCGACTTCATGAGTGCGTGATGGAGGCACTACCGCGAACGACGCGAGGTTCTTTGCAAGCTTCTTAGGACAATTATTAGCATAATGGCCCTTGAGATTGCAGAAGAAACAAGTGACACGGCGACCTTCTTTGGAGTCACCACGAGTCCTCTCTTGACACTTGCGACGATCCTCGACTTTCTCTTTACGCGCGGCAACAACAGGATTTTTGACCATAAGTGAAAGTCGGAAAGGTATAGATGGTAGTCGCCTCATGACTCCTCGGACAAATCATCGAGAACTTCTCGGTTTGGAGGCATTGGCGATTGCGATGCTTGCAGATGACCAAAAAGCGATCGTTGTAGTTCAATGACTTGGCAATCACCGAGTTCATGCTACACTCCATGGGATAGTGATCGCTTCCTCGCAAAGAAACAAGTAACTTTGGCAATCGGACAATCTCGGGTAAATGGTCTTCCTCACAGTTTGGACAAGCGTATACATCGATTCTTGTAGTGTCCTTCCTCGCCACAACGCAATGACAGACCTTGATTCTTCCTAGTTCGCACTCTTCGGAGAAATGCCCTTCTTCGCCATACAGCTAAGGCAAAAGGAGGATTTTCATCCCAACAGGTTCTTGACCTAGTCATTGTTGGTCCGCCTGAGACATCACCTTTCTGAAGAGATGGGTTAACACGAAACCCTAAAACTAGAAGCTAACGAAAGCAAAAGGAAGAGTCATTGAATAGGGAATGAAACATCACCCTAACAGAAAGCCAACAAGGCAATGAGAGAAATGAACTCAAAAAGCTTACAAAAGCTCAAGAAACAACGAGAAACCACAAGACTAGAGATCAACTTCCCGACCACGACTAACCCGTATTGAATGAGCGAGTAATCGGTTGAGAAGACAAAAATCAAAAGCATAACTCGAGATTTAATCACACTTAAATAGCAGAATAAAACCATCTAAAGGGTGTTAGATACTTAGCTAACTAATATCACATCTTACCTTTTTATTCCCACAAATTTTAGTTGAATTATCCTCTCATTATCTATCTTATTTAGAAACCTTTGAGATCATATGCGGAAATTTGATGCTTCTTTGTCCAGATTCGCATCAAGCTCCTCGTCGAATCACCGACTCGAACTTCAAAACCTTGTAATGGGCAGCTCACACTTCAATTCACCAATCTCATTGGTTCTCCCAAAAAAAACCAGTGTTATCGTTTAATTGGGTTTATCTTTTGAGAGGAGGAAAGGAAAACAACTTTTAAAACTCAATTAGAACAAGATGAGAGAAGAACGCTAAGATAGGTACGGAGTAAAAGTAGAGACTTTACTTAAGCTTTCATAAACCATTTGATATTGTGAAAATAGGTTTTCCAAAATATCCTAATAACGACCAAGCTTGGGTTACTACGGTCGAATGGCTCGATACCAACTTTTGTGAGACCCCGATTTATTAGGCTCATAATACTTAGTCATCCAATTGACCCTAGTATTATCAACTAAATAAACCGTGCCTCGAGATATATGTACTTCCCAAGAATGCAGTACACACAACTCATTACAAAAGATTGCATCAATTCCATTCAAACACATAGAACAGAACAAGCAACAAACCAGAAGTTAATATAATAAAGATAGAGCTATTACAAAAGAGAGGCCAACCGACCAAAATAACAAAGTCTACAAAGATACACAGCGGAAGCAAAAGTGCCATAGAGATGGCCATAACAAAAGCCAACCAGTGTGCCTTTACCCACAAGGCAACAACCCAGGACCGCCAAGCTAGTCGCTTTCCCAACCACCGCACATCTCACAAAAGTAAAGCCCTTTGGGGCTCACCTTCTTCCTCTGCAACACAGTTATTAAGCAAAGCAAATGAGTACAAAAATGTACTCACAAGACTGACGTGTAGTATAACAGAACTATAGTTTAACTACATGCAAGCTTTATTTAAGTGGATGAGGCTTTGGACTCATTTTTAGCATAAAGCCAGTTTTCCTTTGCAATAATATAATAGATTGAAAGCAATTTGACAAAGCATTTTTAATTGTTGAAGTAACAATGATACAATAATAATAACAACAAGAAGAACAACCTAGAAGTGACTAACCCAATAGCCACCACAACAATAGCATGAATTACCCATTCATACCACCCATGTCAAGTTTTAGTTAAAGGTTGTAGTCTAGTTCTCACAGGCGTATCGGCGTGTCCATAACCTAGGGCGAGGCTATTGAATAGTTTTAACCTGCGCAGGGTGTACCAATGTACCCACACGTCGAGACCGCCTTTTAGCCACATGATTTAGCACACTTCCTTTGGTATGCTTGCACGGCTAAGTCCTCTGAGACATTTCCAATGGGCGATGCTAATTAAAACCGCATCCCACGGGATAAGAACACATTAGACAGACCTAGCGGTCTGCTAATGCTCCCTTCCCACACCACACACACATATTTTATTTTTAAACACCCATCGACCAGCTCATAATTAACACCTCCCAAAGTACTTAGTCAAGAGGTCCCATATCCCCCTCGTGTGGTTAGCACGCAAAATTGCTCGAGCAGTGGCGCAAGTAACTGGGTCCTTAATGACTCAAGCATACTACCACATTCCAAAAACCACACCATCCATCCAATATGCCCAAGTCCAAATCAAACTTTTTATTTTCAGATTTGATTTTACAAAATAACAAAGCACAAGTGCTGGACATAAAGGAGTAATAATTAGATTTGTGTGATCAAGACCATCGACTAAATCGATGATCGCCCATTACTACCGATAACTAAGCATGTCTAAGCAGTTTAAATCGAAAACTACTAAGTGATAAGAGCTCATCCAATGAGCTCAAACCACAACAAATAACCTAGGCTCATGGTAGTAGAGGATAAACAATTCCTACAGATTATGCAACTATAGGCTTGCTAGCGATATTTTAACACAAAGTAGCATGCATACATACAAGTAAAACAACATATTAACCTTTAAAGTAATGGGGCGATAGAGGGATATGATCAAACTGCTTGCCTTGCTGTTGCTGGTCAAATTGTTGCTGAGGATCGCTCACGGAATCAACACACTCGTCAACACCTAATCGAAAAAGACGAAAAGAATCCATAAGAACGACGAAAACGACAAAGACGGCACAGCAAACAAACTCCAAAAGCTCTGAAATTTCTACAGCAGCAAGAGGATGATTTTTAGGGAATTTGGCAACAAGAACCAATTGATTTGGATTCTCAATGCAAAAGATATGAGCAAAACAATTCTGCTCAGCCCTAAAAATACAAACTGCCACTATTCACTAATTTAATTATTAGGCAACATTTTCTAAAAGGGTGATGATACTAAGATTTTTATTGTAAAACCAGCACCTCATGAGATGAATAACACAATTGAGTCCATCTCATTAGGAGCTATTATGCATTTTCTATAATTTTTCAAAAACAAGAACTTGAACAAAATTATAATGCACAAGTACTCATTTGACAACAGCAACATGCTCAAACCTAATTTTCACAGTAAGTTCGTTAATAGAGAAACCAACAAAGTTGGATTCACTCAAAAATAATCTACAGAGCATTAGTTATGCATTTTACAAGTTAAACTTTATTTTGAGTGTACATTTAAAGTTAGTTTTAAAATCTATTTGCAAAAGCGTGTTCGGAGCTGGCTGGGCTCACAACCATTTTTAGATTAGAACCCAGGTCAAGCAGAGCTAACAAAATTTGCATGACCTCATTTGGATTTAAATTGAATTAGTTATGAAATTTTAAAGTTCATGCCTTTTTAGGTTTATAATTAAGAGCTCTCGGGAGGTCCTAAGGACTTAGAAGCAATTTGGGAGGACATGAGCCATCGATTTTGCATTTAACGGCTCAAGACCTCCAAGGAACAATCTTGCACGCAGCGCTAAGCGCAGAGTCCAGAAGAACATGGGCCGTTGATCTTGGATCAACGGTCCATGTCCTCCAAGAACGCCGCGCTAAGCTGGAAAGGAGGTCGTGGCCGTTGATCTTGCATCCAACGAACCACAACTTTGGAGGGAGGACCGGATGGTCGAGATCAAGCGAGGAGGACTGGCGGTGAAATCTTCAAAGGAAGATCTAAGCGATCAAGATCTCCCCAAGGAAGATCTACATCGTCAAGACCCTCGAGGAGGTCTGGGCGGTCTAGATTTTCCAAGGGAGGACTTTAATGGTTTAGATTATCAGGGAGGACCTAAGCGGCTAAGATCAACTCGGGAGGTCATGAATGGCTAAGATGACCTCGAGGAGGTCCTACGGTGGAGATCCACAGGGGAGGACCTCAGCGGCTAAGATCAACTCGGGAGGTCATGAATGGCTAAGATGACCTCGAGGAGGTCCTGCAGTGGAGATCCACGGGGAGGACCTCAGCGGCTCTGATCTCACACGAGGAGGTCCTAGCGGTCAAGATCGCAAGGAGGGAGGTCTGGGGTTGTCCTTACAAAAGACCGGGGTGGTCTTTTGCAAAGAGGACCCAGGGAAGGTCTAAGATGGCTAAGATGGCTCAGGAGGTCTGGCCGTAGATCCGAGATGGGCGGCACAAGACCTCGCTTGCATGACACTAAGGACACATTAAAAGCTACAATGATTGGAAGTGATTAGCCATAAATGGGGAGGTCTTTGTCTTAACGACAACGCGCAGTGCCATTGTCGTCCGACAAAATCGAGAGGCTACCAAGGCTCGGCGCGGCGATGAAGACCCTCTTGGCGCAACCCAAGGGTGCCATTGGGACCGCAATAACCGTGCGCGCAATGGACCCACTCTCAACGGCGGCGGCGGCCTAGAACGCCGACGAGCCGGAGAGGAGCAAAATGACCAACACGGCCAAAATCGCAAAGCAGACAAAGAGAGCTCGCGTGACCATCAAGCGTGTGCCCAAACAAAAGCTCGCAACATCATACATGCGGGTGCCAAGCATCTCTGGGACTACCGGAGGGTTACGGAGGTCGCGCGAAGTCTTGAGAGGTTGGAGAAGAGGAGGACCGGCGTGGGTGAAGGCGATGAGTGCTCCACGACCAACCGGCTCAAGCTCCACTAGCTCCCACTGAAAAGGTCAACCTAACAAAGAGTTAGGTTCAACTCTAGGAGGTTTGGAGGAGCAAAAATGGAGAAGAGGTTGAGCGAGAGAGCCAGCTGGAACCTTTGTGCCACCGAGGGCTCCAAGCTTCAACGCCCGTAATCAAAGAGGAGGTCGAGGGGTGGGAAGCTCAAAGACACAGAGGCAAGCCAAAGCTTGGAAGTGTGCCAAAGAAGCTAAGGGAGGAACCCAATGGGGTTTTATAACTTGGAGAAAGCGGGGCCCCGGGCTGGGGTTAAGCTCATGGTGAGCTTAGCCCACGGGAGATCCATGGAGTTGACAAGATGGGTAGGACAAAGTAGGTGGTCGAGCACAGGCTAGGCGAGAAAGGGTGTGGCGCATTAAATGCATGCGAGCAAAGAGCCGTTGGGACAAGACAGATCACTTGCCTCCTCCTTTGCCATGGCGTCTGCGCCAGAGCTAGGAGAAGAACAGAGTTGCCCTCCACCGTCGATTAGAAATGAGGGGAGGTCGTGATCCTCGAGATCTAAATCGAAGCAGTAAGTTTTTAAAAGGAGAAGGAGGAGATCCTGACCATTGGATCTGGGTCGGGAGGTCGTGACCCTCCGATTTTCATTGCGTGGATCGCAAAGGAAAAGGATCGGGGAGGTCAAGGCGTTGGATCTCAATCAGCAGTGCAAACCTCTGGAGAACTTAACGTTCTTGGCCTTCTGACCCAAGATGTGGAGGTCATGGCCTTTGGATTTAAATCCAGGGCACATAATGAATAGGGAGGGCTTAGGCGCTGCATAGCGCACAAAGAGGTCATGGTAGTGAGATTTACATCTAACAGCTCACGACCTCATGTCTTGTTGGGAGATCTGATCTTGCGAGGCAAGGAGGAGGTTGTGGCCAGTGGATTTTAATCGACGGCGCACAACACGAGATGGGGAGGTTGTGGCGCTTGAAAGCTTATTTGGGAGGTTGTGGGGCATTGGATGTAAATCCAGCGGCGCTGTCAATAAAGCGGGAGGTCAGGGGCCTTCTTGGCGTGGTGCAAAGGAGGTCTGGCCCTCGATTTTGATCGAAGGGCTATGACCTCACTAAGGTGGGGAGGACCTCGCGAGAAAAGGTTTGCGAGAGGAGGTCGTGACCTTTGGATTGCATCCAAGCTCGACCTCAAGTGAATACTAAAAAGGAGGTCAAGGTGGTTTGGCGCTCGAGGAGGTCAGGCTATGGATTTTTGATCCAGCGGCACGGGACCTAGATGGGTGGAGGACTAGGGGCTAAACAACGAAGGGAGGTCGGGACCGTGGATTTTGATCCAGTGGCCAAGACTGATGAGGTGGGGATGTCTGGCGGTATTGACATGAAGGAGGTCGTGGCGGTTGGATGTTAATCCAGCGGCCACGACTGATCGAGTGGAGAGGAGGTCTGCTTGAGCAGGGAGTGGGTTGGGTTGGACCGACTTTGCAAATTAGCTAGCCAAGGAGCGATATAGGCTTTTAAATTTAGTTTTTAACAGGTGAGACTTAGCAGAATTATATGAGATAGCAAATGAACTCCAAATTTCCTGAAATTTTAACAGAGCTTGCTGACATCATGACTAACCTTACATAAAATTTCCAGAGGTTATTATGCAATGCATTTTCTCAGGAAATTCATGAAGGCTGTTCAAGGATGTGTTTTACCTCCAAAATTCTCACACAAGTTTTATAACTTGTGATATTTTTCAGAGGGCTCCACCACATTTCTAGGACCAAGGAAAAATATTTCCAAGGGTTTGGCACAAGATTTGTGACAAAAGAGAAAAAGTTTGACTTTTGGTCAACAAGAGCTTGTGTTTTGGATTACACAACTCTTGGACAAGAATCTCATGAGAGTTTAGGGGTTTTCAAGATGTGTGAAAAAGTTTTAATTTCTACACATTTAATTATATTTGAACAAACACTGTTTAGGTATTTGGGATATTCTGATTTTAGCCGCGAGGCCACCGAGCCGAGGCATAACCTTGAGGCCGGTGCGTCAAGCGAAGCCTAAGTGGCGAAGTCTTGGGCCTTGAGCCGCCGAGCCGAGGCATAGCCGAGGTGGCGGTGCGTCAAAGCAAAGCCTAAGTAGGCGAAGTTGCGAACGCGAGGCCGCCGAGCCGAGGCATAGCCTTCGAGGCTGGCGATGCGTCAAAGCAAAGCCTATGTAGACGAAGTCTTGGACGTGAGGCCGCCGAGCCGAGGCATAACCTTCGAGGCCGGCGGTGCGTCGAAGCGAAGCCTATGTAGGCGAAGTCTTAGACGCGAGGCCGCCGAGCCGAGGGATAGCGTCGAAGTGAAGCCTAAGTAGGCGAAGTCTTGGACGCGAGGCCGCCGAGCCGAGGCATAGCCTTCGAGGCCGGTGGTGCTTCAGAGTGAAGCCTACATAAGCGAAGTCGCAGACGAGGGGCCGCTGAGCCGAGGCATAGCCTTCGAGGTGGGTGGCGCGTCACTGCGAAGCCTTTGTAGGTGACGTCTTGGACACGAGGCCGCCGAGCCGAGGCATAGCCTTCGAGGCTGGCGGTGCGTCGAAGCGGAGCCTAAGTAGGCGAAGTCTTGGACGCGAGGCCGCCGAGCCGAGGCATAGCCTTCGAGGCCGGCGGTGCGTCAAAGCGAAGCCTAAGTAGGCGAAGTCTTAGACGCGAGGCCACCGAGCGAGGCATAGCCCGAGGCGGTGGTGCGTCGAAGTGAAGCCTAAGTGGCGAAGTCTTGGGCCTTGAGCCGAGCCGAGGGATAGCCCGAGGCCGGCGGTGCGTCGAGCGGAGCCTAAGTAGGCGAAGTCTTGGGCCGAGAGCCGAGCCGAGCATAGCCTTCGAGGCCGGCGGTGCGTCGAAGTGAAGCCTAAGTGGGCGAAGTCTTGGACGCGAGGCCGTCGAGCCGAGGCATAGCCTTTGAGGCGGGCGATGCGTCAAAGTGAAGCTTATGTAGGCAAAGTTGCCCTCCTCTTGCTCGCGTGACAGCGAGAGTTATCGAGTAGAACTTCGAGAATCGTCGCGACAGGCTAAAGCGTTCGCGATGGATGTAGATAACACGGCGTCTCTGCGGGAAAGAAGAATGATCGGCACTTATTTCTTGTAGGAAGATAACATTTATTTGACATGAGCATTGATCGAAGTGTTGCCGGGGACTAGTAGAGTCCCATCACTTTCGATACTAAGATCTCAGGGTGATAGCCTTATGCGAGCATGATGGTCCTTGTTCAATATTGAGCCAAGTCGACGATACATGATTCAAGCCGCCAAGCGAGGTGAGTCATGGACATATCAAAGGGTGGCCACGAGACTAAGTCGTGGGGCACCGAATGGCCCATAGGGTGGTAGCCCCAGTGGACTTGGAGGCACCCATGAGGCCAACTCATGTGTATCTTGAAGGTGTGCCTGACACTAAATCATAGGCACATCGGAGGGCGTCCACGAGACTAAGTCGTGGGGCACCGAAAGGCCACTAGGGATGGTAGCCCCAGTGGACTTGGAGGTGCCCATGAGGTGACTCATGGGCACCTTAGATGTGTGCCCTGACGATGAAGTCACGGGCACATCTGTCTTGAATCCACGAGGCTAAGTCGTGGGGCACCGAATAGCCACTAGGGATGGTAGCCCCAGGTGGACTTGGAGGTGCCCATGAGGTGACTCATGGGCACCTTAGGCGTGTGCCCTTGTGATGAAGTCATGGGCACATCATGTCAGAATCCACGAGGCTAAGTCGTGGGGCCTTGAATAGCCACTAGGGGTGGTAGCCCCAGTGGACTTGGAGGTGCCCATGAGGTGACTCATGGGCACCTTAGGCGTGTGCCTGACGGTAAGTCACGGGCACATCTGTCTTGAATCCACGAGGCTAAGTCGTGGGGCACTGAATGGCCACTAGGGGTGATAGCCCCCAGTGGACTTGGAGGTGCCCATGAGGCTAACTCATGGGCACCTTAGATGTGTGCCCCTGACAGTAAGTCACGGGCACATCTGTGCCGTCCACAAAGCCAAGTCGTGGGGCACTGAATAGCCACGAGGGGTGGTAGCCCCCAGTGGACTTGGAGGTGCTCATGAGGCTAACTCATGGGCACCCTGGGCGTGTGCCCTTGTGATGAAGTCATGGGCACACCAGTGCGCCCACGAGGCTAAGTCATGGGGCTTAGAACTATGAGGGCAATGAATCTCTTTTACCCCGTATGTGGGTTTTTTGTTATGATCGGGAATGCATGAGAGTGGTTAACCCTTGCGAAGCAATGGAGCTATGCCTGTGGGGACCCGGAGGTCGTTCGGCGCGTGGTCTGGAGTCTAAGGAGGACGAGTCCTCAGCACATCCATCAACTTGGTACTAGACCAAAGTTGTCGCTCATGCCCTAGGTCTAGTAGGACACGAGCCGCCATGGTGGAAGCGACGGACGCCCAAGCCACCATGGACTTTTGCTAGGGGAGACCGTAGAGGTCGTACGCCCTACACACCACGAGGGTGGTCGCTCATTCCCTAGGGCCAGTAGGACTCGAGCCGCCATGGTGGAGGCGGCGGACGCCCAAGCCACCATGGACTTTTGTTAGGGGAGACCACAGAGGTCGTACACCCTATGCACCACGGAGGTGGTCGCTCATGCCCTAGGTCCAGTAGGACATGAGCCGCCATAGTGGAGGCGATGGACGCCCAGGCCACCATGGACTTTTGCCGCGGTCGTACACCATACCACAAGGGTGAAATCCCTTGGAGGGAAAGTGTCTTGAGAGCCCATACGAGATTTATATGTCGGGACTGTCCCCTAACGATGGCGTGTTCAGAGGCGAGCCTCTTAGCGAACCTTCATCGCTCGTGCCACATGAGCGTCATGCGTCCGGGGTGATGGTTGGCCTCGAGAATCCTTAGCCTTACAGGCTGAGAGGTGCCTTGAAGCGCTCGCTCGTGGATGGGCCTTGCATCGACTCGCGCAAGGGAGGAGGATGCGCATGGGGCCCCAGGGCATGTAGGGCGTTGCCATCCCGGGTGGATAGTTCGATCTCCGATGAGGGTGCTCGGTGGGGCTCCTTCAAAAGCGGATGGGTCGTCCACGAGATCATTGCCCTCCGAGGCGGAGGAGGTTTAAATGAACTTAGAGTATTTTTGGTAGGAGACATAGCCTTTCATCGATTAGCTCGTACCCACGGGACGGCGCCAATGTTGTAGGTGTAAAACCAAACACAAGTGAGGGGTGGATGTCGGCCGTCGGACGAGCCATAAATCCACGAGGTAAAAAATGACACGAGGTTTATCTGAGGTCGAAGTCGAGAGGACGCTCTACTCTGTCGGTGAGCCAGCGGGGGTTACCTCGGGAGAGGGAGCCGAAGGCTCACTGGTTTGAATATACTTCTTTATTGCTCAAGAGAGCTCTCCTTGAAAGGAGGGATACATGGGGTATTTATAGGCTCCCAAGCCTGTACAAATGTGAGAATACCCCTTGGGGATAGTTACATTATGAGTACAAGCAAGGGTATCACAGGTCTTTTATGAGCATAATAGCATTTTTGGAGTGCATATCGTGTCTTACGAGAGCGGGCCCGTCGATTATGATAGATGAATTATTCTTCCAACAATTGCATTATCAGCCAACAATCCATTTCTTATGGTGATGTACTGCCTATCACAGCCATATTAGCCTTTTCAAAACAACCCTATGCTAGGAATATGTCCCACTCAAATTATTTTTTCCATTTTTATTTTTTTTAATCAATTGTATACTGCCTACCACTATAATAAACCAGTTCCATTTATAAACCCAGATTTAGCAATCTTTTAGGTATCTGTGGATGGAGGCCTATTATATTTGACAAGCCTCAGAAGGTATTAGAAAATCAATGGTAGTATGCATTTGCTTTTTGTATCGATCTTATCAATCGACATATGACAAAGGTGCAGTACAATCTCGGCTCTCTGTTAGAGGTACACTTTTTAATTCATTGTTGCTAAAATCTCTCTCAGTTCTCTATTACAGGTACATTAGAGGCACACGAGTGTGCATGACCAAGAAAGAAAGTTACTCAACTTTTAGAGATCGGGGCATAAAGGTTAATGATCCTGTTGTTTCATATGACTGTGAGACCCTCAAATATTGGACCGTGCGAATTATAAATTATCTTGGTAGCATAATTCTTAATTAAGGAGCAGTGTAATGTCATAATAAAAATCATACTAGAAGCATAATCATAATAAGTAACAATCCAACATTTAGGTTCAGGATATATGCCATGCAATAGTTCCCAAGATTAGTGACTATTGCACATATATCATAATCAACATTGCATCAATCACATACAAGTCATACATTCACATAATTATACATCAATAATTACATCATAATTCGGTTGCTACGAGTGTCAGGTTTGCTACAGTAACCGAAATAGCTACGGGAACAGATGACCTTGGGTCATTAGCAAAAAAGAGCAACAGCGGAAACAAAAATATAAAAGATGACACCACCAATGGCCCCATCATCCCGCAGGCTATTGCGTGGAGGCTAGAACTAGCATCACTCGTTAGCGTCACCCAAATCGGCGCTAACGGGCATTTCATAAAGGAAACCATCTTCACCTGCAACAAGAGGTCATAAAACCCTGAGTACGAAAGGTACTCAGCAAGACTTACACAAACTAATAAAAGAAAGTGTTTGTTAGAACCTATACAAAGGAATAGAAAGTTGTATATGCATAAGGTTGACAACAGAAGGTTTAAATGGTTCCATTTTGCATAAAGCGATACATCTTAACCTACAGGTGCTATGTTTTGATAAAGCAGTTTTAATAAATTGATTTGGACTAAAAGCGGTGAATAAGTACAATTATAAGCATAAGCAGTAACAAGAGTAAATGACAACTCACAATTAAATGTGCATGACAACCATCATGCGAAATAATTCCCAAACCAAACTTAGAGCAAAATCTATCAGATGACATTAATTCAAGTGTAAATCAGAATCAGTGGACACGGCTATTGAATAGTTTTAAACCTTGCAAGGGTGTACATCTTTACCCACATGACTTAGTTAGCAGTAAGCCTCAGGAATAATAACACACTTGCCTTTGGTGTGTCGGTAAGATAAACTAAGATTTGGTATTTTCAACAAGTTGACATTATTGAGTTGGATGACCCATGTGAGTGATCCCGCTTAAATAACGGTGATAGCATATATTCAGCGAGGCTCACATGTTGTACAGGAATGCCGACCAGTCAATTAAATGCAAACTCGTGTTAGCCACACATATTACACATGATCGGGCCCTGAAGGAGCGTACATGCGATGTAACACATCTACGCCCTTACCCTTCTAAGAACATCGATATCAATATAAGCTCCACATGGCATACGACACGGCGAAGACTTAAGCATCTATGCCATATGAAATCAATACACATGTCCTTACTCTCGATATCCAACTCAATAATATTAACCCTTTACTTAACCAAGCAGCGCCCATACTGCTGCGTGTGGAAATGCGTTGGGACTTGAATTAAATTGTCGAGTTAGGTCCTTAATCAATCCGGACAAGACATCCACATTTCCCAATTCTCGTGCACAAAGGCACCATCACTAGCATCCACTTGTCGATTTGAATTAATTGATAACAGATTTAGAAGCATTTCCAAATCAAATAAACTGAACAAGGATCAAAGATAAATACAAATTATTTGTTGTTCCCAGGTTTGACAAGTTAAGCTTGTCAAACACTACCGTTCTATGGACTGCAGGGCTAAGCAAAAGTTACAATTTAGTGTTATAACATCACAGACTACCTTAGGTTGAGTGTATGATTAAATTAAAGATAAACCACAAGTTCAAGGTATAACTAACTAGGAACAGGCACAAATAAATTTTTAGAAAGTTGCATGCAATGAGTGTCACTTGTATTTTGTAAATCTACAATTCAAAAGATTAGGCTCAACATAGTGCGAGAGAGGAAGCTTGCCTTGATAGTAGTAAATAACCTCTTGCTCGAGGTTCTTGGGACTCAATAAAAGATTCAACAAACTCGGAAGAACCGGTATCTAAAAGAGCATAAAAGAATTCCAATGAACACGGGAAAAAGCAGAGAAGCAGGATGCATAAAAGAATGTATGATCAAAATGGTAATGCATGAGTAGCAATATGCTTAAGCTATATTTAATTTATTAAGGATAATAACCCAAAGGTACCATCTAACGATACTTACTACCCAGATTTTAGATTTAGAAATATAGCTACGATGTCGGGTTTTAAAGACTAGAACGAGGACATTACATGATTAAATTAATTAGCTAGCTCTACTTCATATAATTGAAATATTGCACGTAGCTAAGTATATTAAAGCTAGAGCTATAGATAAGTGTATTTAAATCGATCTTGTGATCCAACTAGTCATTAAATACTTATCATTAGCAATTTAATAATTTGAATTTGAGGTTGTTTAACATCGGTTTGACCAACAACCAAAACGACAAAGGACAAGATTACCTTTTTGGTTGGATTAGAAGATTACCCAACATGGAAACTTAAATGGGAGTTAGAGTTAGCAGAGAAGTATTTAATAGCATAACTACCTATACTAACCCCCAATCATCAAGTTTTAAAAAGAAAAAGGACAGATTGAACATTTGTCGGTTTTGGACCGACAAAATTAACAGCGAAGGAGGTTGCAAAATAAATGATCTAATGATTTTAGTAGTCAAAAGTGGCCTACTTAAGATACTAGGGTTTACCTAAACCCTAAATAAGCTAATATACTGACAAAGAAACTTTATATCTTAAAAAGCGATATGAAAGACCGAAAAGTTATAAAATAACTTTTCGCTTGTAAGTTTGAAGTATCATATGAACCAGTGAGTGCTATAAGAGGATAACTAAAATTCTTAGAGGGCTTAAGCTAATAGAAGTAAAGGCTAACTCACCAGCTAGGGTTTGGAAAAGAAGAGTCAAGATCTTGGTCAACAAAAGAGGTCCAGAAACCCTTTTCCTTGTGCTGACCAAAAAGAAAGTGATGGAACTTAGCTCCAAAGATCATTAGATACATTCTTGTTAAGAAAAATGGAACTCAACTCACCCAAGTGAGGTTTTCCAAAATGAAGCTTCACAGCTCCAATTGACAGGGAGAAGAACCACAAGTCCAAACTACAAGAAATGCCCAAAAATCACATTAGTATGAGATTTAGACTTTCTTGAAGTTGAACAAGGGTGGAAGTAAAGAGGCTTCACTGTGAAGGAAAGGAATGAATGAAGCTTCTCTTGGTCAATAATGGCAGAGAGAAGAAACTAGGGTTTATATAGTGTGGAGGTGCCCAGATTAACCGAGAGCTCTCTAGAACCGATGAGGTGGCTTCTAAAGATAACTATCAAGAGGAAAATATCCTCATCATCATTTGTACACCACCTCCTCTCCGTGAGAATGGTTGCACGGTGCCTGAGTGAGGAGGAGCAAAAAGCGCCACTTACATGTGGGTCCGGGGGCAATCACAAAGCATGCAACGCACACAATGAACTTCAACACAATGACCGTCCGATTCGACATGGCGGCCGTGATGTAGAGGTGAAAATCATCTTTGAAGCGGTATCGATTGATAGGGACCGTGCGATTCGATTTGAGCGGCTACGATGAGGTGGCCAACAACGCTTAAACCGGTATCTCGCAACTTTGGACCATCGATCTTCGCGGACGACTCGGATCGGCGGTTCTGTAGTGGTCGAGCGCCCCCTCTGCGAGAGCCCTCCGATTTGGGCTTAACGATCGCGATGCAATGGGGAAGCTGTCGCGGTCCGTCGGCCCAATCAATAAGGGATGTCGGATCTAAATCAACGGTGGCTTACAAAAGGAACGCGCCGAGTTTACAACGTGATCAGCCGGTGCATCATTGGATCTAATTTCTCTGGTGAGATTGAAGAGTGTGTAGGTGGTCGAACGGCACATGAAATCGAGATCCGCACGTTGAGGATCAATGGTGGAAATCACTTTGTGTGAGAGGATGGTCCAAGCGTTACAGAGATCGGGCCGCGGCGTAGAAATCGGCGGTTGAGATGGGCTAAGGGTTTGGACATGTGCTCGAGGCGTGACCGCGCAGTTAGGCGCGGGGTTGGGTCCAACCAAGTCAAGGCCGAGCCGCTCTGATGCTAGACAGGAGTTTAAACCAGGAAAGTTGACGAGCTGTTTAAATTGTAAAAAGGTTTGGTGGGTCTTTAAATATAACAAATAAATTTGTAAAATCTTGAAATTTTGCAGACTTGATACTGGGATGATATATTTCCCAAATAAATTTTAAAATCACAGTTTCTTCTTTAAAAATACATAAATGATTCATTTAGACCAACTAAGGTTTATTTAAGGACAATTATTTTTCTGTAAATCAAAATAATTTCTAAAAATTCAACAAAAATTATTTTTGACCATAATACTTCATCGATTTTCAATTAAAATATATCGATCATAATACCAACATGGGATGGTATTTCCTTTGGAAATTTTGACCAAGTTGAAATTGGTAAAAGAAATTTGGGAAAAAGGTTTGTAACAAGTTGCCTAAATTGCCAAAATGAACAGTAATGACATGAACAGTACTTTATTACTGTATATTAGGGCCGAGGTCATTACAAACCTACCTCCCTTAAGAAAATCTCGTCCGAGATTTCTTATAATCGAAGTTGGACAAAGATGAAGTTGAAATGATATTCTTTAGAAACATAACATCGATTGTCTTTATTTCTTTCAAAGATAGAAAAGAAATTTCACATAACAACATAGTCTTTGTTATTACAACTTATGTTACATTGCTTTGTTTAATCTTGCCTTTCTTGATTCAAAGGCAATTATTAAAAACAAAAAGGTGGGAGTGCTCGATCTTCATCGGATCTTGGCGCTCCCATGTGGCCTCATCTTGAATGATTAGCCCATTGAATTTTTAAGAACTTGACGGTCGATTTCTTGTCCTCGTTCCATTTAAATCGAGGACACGACTTTGGTTGTTCTTGATAAGAAAGATGCAGTTGAAGATCAAGATTTTCATAGCGATAGCCTCGGTTGGAATCTGAAGGCATTTCTTTAATTGAGAAACATGAAAGGTATCATGAGCTGCCGCAGCGTGTCGGGAAGTTCAATCGATATGCCACTGACTCCCGTTTTGCAATGATTCGGAAAGGTCCGATATAACGAGGTGCTAGCTTCCCTTTCACTTGAAAGCGATGAGTACCTTTCATCGGCGAAACTTTAAGATAGACAAAGTCATCTATCTCAAAACTTAGCTCACGGCGTCGATGATCGGCATAGCTCTTCTGACGAGACTGGGCAGTTTTCAAACGGTCTCGAATCAGACGAACTTGCTCTTCGGCTTCCAAAACCAAGTCTGGGCCAAAGAATGGTCTTTCACCAGATTCTGACCAATTTAATGGAGTCCTACAAGCTCTTCCATACAAGGCTTCAAAAGGTGACATTTGAATACTTGCTTGGTAGGTATTGTTGTAGGAAAACTCCACATCTGACAAAGATTTCTCCCAATTCTTGCCATATGCTAAAACACGAGCTCTAAGAAGATCCTCCATTATTTGATTCACCCTTTCGGTTGGACCACTAGTGCGAGGATGATAGCGATCTTTGAAGGATAGTTCGGTTCCCATTGCTTGATGAAGACAATTCCAAAATGGGAAGTGAATTGAGATCCACGATGCAGAAACAATAACTTTAGGAACACCGTGGAGACAAACAATTCTAGCAATATAGAGCTCTGCCAATTGCTTGCCATTAAAAGTGGTTTTGACAGGATGAAATGAGCCACTTTTGTTAGGCGATCAATTATCACCCAAATGGCATCAAACCCATTCTGAGACTTGGGAAGTCCGGTAACAAAATCCATACCGACTTCTTCCCATTTCCATTGTGGAATAGGTAAAGGTGAAGGGTACCAAAGAGGTTTCAAGTGCTCGGCTTTAACCCTTTGGCAAATATCACATTCGACAACATCTTGAGCAATTTGCCTTTTCATCTTGCTCCACCAAAATGTTTTCTTTAAATCTGGTACATCTTAGTGCTTCGGGATGTATAGAAAACTTGGAATTATGAGCCTCTTTAAGAATTTACTCTCTCAGGTGTGGATCAGAGGGCACCACTAAATGATTGCGATATCGAATGGTACCACGAGCATCTTGTAAAATTCATTGGCTTTACCTGCCTTCATATTTTCCTTGATCTCTGCTACCTCGATGTCGTTTTTGGACCTCGAATCGATCTTGAGTGTTGACTTTACTTCTAAAGGAGCAAGAAATCCAACTTTGACCATTTCGAGACTTAAGCGCTGAAAATCAGTACATAAGCTCTTAGTCGAAGGAATTGTTGATAAGCAATTGCATTGTGACTTCCTGCTCAAAGCATCAGCCACAACATTGGCTTTGCCAGGATGGTAGTGAATACCCATATCGTAGTCCTTGATCAATTCAAGCCATCTTCTTTGCCTCATATTTAGATCAACTTGAGTGAATATGTATTTGTGCTCTTATGATCGGTATAGATTTATAGCGATTACCAAGAAGGTAATGTCGCCAAATCTTTAATGCATGGACTCTGTTGCCAATTCCAAATCATGGGTAGGATAATTAACCTCATGAGGTCGCAATTGTCTGGATGCATATGCCACAACTCGGCCCTCTTGCATAAGCACACAGCCAAGTCCATGGCGAGATGCATCACAATAGATATCAAAATTCTTATGGATATCTGGAAGAGTGAGAACAGGAGCTTCAGTCAGGAGCTTTCTCAAAAAAAACTGTTTTCACATTCCTTGACCAAAAGAATTTGTTCTCTTTCTTTAAAAAGTTGAGTCGATGGCACGGAAATCTTGGAAAAGTTTTCAATGAACCTACGGTAATATCCATAAGTCCAAGGAAACTTGAATTTGAGGAACATTCTTGGGTCGCTTCGATCTAGTACATCTTGTACTTTCTTTGGAGTCAATGATAATACCTCCTTCGGATAATACATGCCCCGAAATGCCACTTGCTTGAGCGAAAGCACACTTGCTAAATTTGGCATATAACTGATGCTTGCGAAGTGTTTCCAACACAAGTCTCAAATGATGCTCATGCTCTTCGTTAGACTTGGAGTAGATAAGAATGTCGTCAATGAACACAACAACAAACTTATCCAAGAAATCCATGAATACTGAATTCATTAGATTCATGAAATAAGCAGGAGCATTGGTTAGACCAAAGGACATAACAGTATACTCGTATAAACCATAAGGAGTAGAGAATGCTGTTTTAGGAATATCCTCCGTTCTAACCTTGATCTGATGATATCCCGAGCATAAATCAATCTTAGAAAAGACACGGGCTCCGATTAAGCGGTCAAGCAGATCATCAATTTCGGGCAAAGGATACTTATTCTTGATAGTGACTTCATTTAGCAGACGGTAATCCACACACATCCGTAAAGTCGATCTTTCTTTTTGACAAAGATAGCGGGCATCCCCAAGGTGAGAACTTCGGTCGAATGAATCCCTTGTCAAGCAATTCTCCAAGCTGTTTCTTCAACTCAAACAGCTCATTGGAAGGCATGCGATAAGGTCTTCTCGAAATGGGAGCAGTACCAGGAACTAGTTCAATTACAAACTCTACTTCCCGATCGGGTGGCATACCGGGAAGGTCTTCAGGAAAGACATCTGGATATTCACACACTCAGTCTTGACTCCAAGGTAGGAGTGGTATCAGCTTTCAATGCACCAAGGTGAGAATGAATCGCCCTAGGCGAAAAATGGTGAAAGGCCATTTTTATTAGTGAGGATATAGTTATTTGGGCACAATTAATTTGGTCGAAATTCTTGGACAACCGATCCATACCCAAAATGACATCTATCCCTTTAGAGTTTATCACAATCGGATCGGCCAAAAATCTACCCTTCAATATTAATATTGACATTAAAATGATTTGATCGGTCATAAATCTTGACCAAAGAGTGAATAATATGAGGTGGATGAAGCGGATGCATGTCTAGCGATGTTGAGTAGCAAACTACCTACTAATAAAAGAATGGGATGCTCGAGTCAAATAGAACAATAGTGAACTGAAATTAACTAGGAGCATACCAAGGATAACCTCAGTGCCTCGGTAGCTTCTTGACGATCAATTGATTCACACGACGCGGATTGGAACAGATCGGGCTTAACAAGCGCCTTTGGGGAAGGTCACGGGGCGACACGATGGCTGGAGATGGTGAGCAGTGGTAATCCCTTTGCCTTAGCAAAACATTGGTTATAAAATGTCCGGCGTCCACAATGATAGCATATCACACCCGACGACATTGATAGCGATGGGTGGCTTGTGTCCACTAGGTCGGGATGCCCGGTTGGTGGTGGGTGGGCGAAAAGCAAACACCGGAGCCCTTAGGTGGGCTCGAGTGGCGCTTCGGAAAGATCGAGGTTGCCCGAGGCGGTCTAAGCGAGCGGCCACTATATGTGAATTGAGTGGCCTTCGCCGCTTCAGTGAATCTTCAAAGCTTTGCTCTTGGTCTCGACAATGATGGCTTTGTCCACAAGATGTTGGAAGTTTTCAAATCTTGTATTGCCAAAGCGATTGCAGCTCTTGATCGCCCATTCATGAAAGCGGTTTCGACGGCGAGTGTCGGTCGAAACATCGTCGGCGTCATCGAGCAAGAAAATTGAACTCATGAAGATACTTGGTCACTGACTTTCGCCCTTGTTTGAGAGCGAGAAATTCCTGCTGCTTGAGCATCATTACTCCCTCAGGAATATGGGCCTCGCGAAAAGCCTCCATGAACTCAAGCCAGGTAGGAGTCTGGCCGGTGGGTTGGATAGCCAAATAATTATCCCACCAATTACTAGCTGGTCCGGTCATTTGGTAGCTAGCGTCTGAGAACCTTCTCCCTTTCGAACATTGGGCAATGGTGACTTCTTTTCAATTTCGAAGCCGATCCTCTGCCTCCATTGGATCTGGGATTTGGAGAACAACTGGCGGGTTAGTTATTTGAAAATCGTGAGACTACCTGCCCATGTTGAACTCCTACTCGACCCGGTGGGGTAGGAGTAGAAGAAGTGTTCTGCATAATCTGCTCCAATATGCGCGTCTGATCCATGCGGTTGCGCTCAATTTGCATGAGCACATCCGCCATGGTGGGTGGTGGAGGAAGCTCCTCTTCCGGTCTACCACCTTGCGGACCATGGGATCCGGAAGGGTCAGTCTGCTCCCCCTGAGTTTGGAGAACAGGGGTAGAGAACCTCTCCTCTTGTTGTGTTCGCGATCGAGTGGTTGGTCCTGTCATCCTGTTGCCATATAATGGTTAACAACATAACAAGGATACACTCGAGCTAACACATACAAGATTTGGAGAAAGAAGGGAAATAATTACTAAACTTAATTATGCACAATGCCATGACATGCAGCCGAATAAACACCACAACAGCAGCGCACAGCATAGTAAAAAGGGGCAGCTCCCAATCCCTTATAATGGGTCGGCTACACCAACAGCACAACCCAACAAAACATAACACCACCAAAAACTGACCTCCATTTAACAGCCAACTAACACCAAAACAGCACCAAGCCAAGTACAGCAAAAAGGGGGCGGCTCCCATTTATCATGAAATGTCGGCTGAACAAAGACCATAACAGACTCAAATACAACCAAAAGTCGGCCTCCCCTTTATTAACAGCCAACAGGAAACACATTAAGTCCAGTTGACACAAGTCGGCAACCACAGTACCAAGTTCCAAAATGCAAAAGTTAGCACACAGTATTTATACAGAACAGAGGCTAGGTTATTACACAATATTTAATACAATACTAGCCTATTACACAACTATGGCCGAACACATCACACAGCCCTTAAGTGTAGAGACAAGGTAGGTAAGAAACTGATCTTGAAAAATCAATAGAAAGATGGATAAGAATTGATACTAAAAGAAGATAAGAAGTAAAAGATAGCAGACTTAGATCTTTAGAAATTAATTTAAGTTAAAATAATGTCACAGAGACTCACTAAAGGTACAACCATGCTAATTCTATCCTCTGAGCAAGCGTATGCTCTGATACCAACCTGTGAGACCCTCAAATATTGGACCGTGCCGAATTATAAATTATACTGGTAGCATAATTCTTAATTAAGGAATAGTGTAATGTCCTTAATAAAAATCATACTAGAAGCATAATCATAATAAGTAACAATCCAACATTTAGGTTCCCGGATATATGCCATGCAATAGTTCCCAAGATTAGTGACTATTGCACATATATCCTTAATCAACATTGCATCAATCACATACAAGTCATACATTCACATAATTATACATCAATAATTACATCATAATTCGGTTGCTACAGTGTCAGGTTTGCTACAGTAACCGAAATAGCTACAGGAACAGATGACCTTGGGTCATTAGCAAAAAAGAGCAACAGCGGAAACAAAAATATAAAAGATGACACCACCAATGGCCCCATCATCCCGCAGGCTATTGCGTGGAGGCTAGAACTAGCATCACTCGTTAGCGTCACCCAAATCGGCGCTAACGGGCATTTCATAAAGGAAACCATCTTCACCTGCAACAAGAGGTCATAAAACCCTGAGTACGAAAGGTACTCAGCAAGACTTACACAAACTAATAAAAGAAAGTGTTTGTTAGAACCTATACAAAGGAATAGAAAGTTGTATATGCATAAGGTTGACAACAGAAGGTTTAAATGGTTCCATTTTGCATAAAGCGATACATCTTAACCTACAGGTGCTATGTTTTGATAAAGTAGTTTTAATAAATTGATTTGCACTAAAACAGTGAATAAGTACAATTATAAGCATAAACAGTAACAAGAGTAAATGACAACTCACAATTAAATGTGCATGACAACCATCATGCGAAATAATTCCCAAACCAAACTTAGAGCAAAATCTATCTGAGATGACATTAATTCAAGTGTCATCGTGAATCAAGTGGACACGGCTATTGAATAGTTTTAAACCTTGCAAGGGTGTACATCTTTACCCACATGACTTAGTTAGCAGTAAGCCTCGGAATAATAACACTTGCCTTTGGTGTGTCGGTAAGATAAACTAAGATTTGGTATTTTCAACAAGTTGACATTATTGAGTTGGATGACCCATGTGAGACTGATCCGCTTAAATAACAATCGATAGCATATATTCAACCGAGGCTCACATGTTGTACAGGGAATGCCGACCCGATCAATTAAATGCAAACTCGTGTTAGCCACACATATTACACATGATCGGGGCCTGAAGGAGCGTACATGCGATGTAACACATCTCGCCTTACCCTTCTAAGAACATCGATATCAATATAAGCTCCACATGGCATACGACACGGCCGAAGACTTAAGCATCTATGCCATATGAAATCAATACACATGTCCTTACTCTCCAGTATCCAACTCAATAATATTAACCCTTTACTTAACCAAACAGCGCCCATACACTGCGTGTGGAAGTACGTTGGGACTTGAATTAAATTGTCAGAGTTCAGTCCTTAATCAATCCAGACAAGACATCCACATTTCCCAATTCTCGTGCACAAAGGCACCATCACTAGCATCCACTTGTCCAGATTTGAATTAATTGATAACAGGATTTAGAAGCATTTCCAAATCAAATAAACTGAACAAGGATCAAAGATAAATACAAATTATTTGTTGTTCCCAGGTTTGACAAGTTAAGCTTGTCAAACACTACCGTTCTATGGACTGCAGGGCTAAGCAAAAGTTACAATTTAGTGTTATAACATCACAGACTACCTTAGGTTGAGTGTATGATTAAATTAAAGATAAACCACAAGTTCAGGGTATAACTAACTAGGAACAGGCACAAATAAATTTTTAGAAAGTTGCATGCAACAGTGTCACTGTATTTTGTAAATCTACAGTTCAAAAGATTAGGCTCAACATGGTGCAGAGAGGAAGCTTGCCTTGATAGTAGTAAATAACCTCTTGCTCAGGTTCTTGGGACTCAATAAAAGATTCAACAAACTCAGAAGAACCAGTATCTAAAAGAGCATAAAAGAATTCCAATGAACACGGGAAAAACAGAGAACAGGATGCATAAAAGAATGTATGATCAAAATGGTAATGCATGAGTAGCAATATGCTTAAGCTATATTTAATTTATTAAGGATAATAACCCAAAGGTACCATCTAACGATACTTACTACCCAGATTTTAGATTTAGAAATATAGCTACAAAGATGTCGGGTTTTAAAGACTAGAACGAGACATTACATGATTAAATTAATTAGCTAGCTCTACTTCATATAATTGAAATATTGCATGTAGCTAAGTATATTAAAGCTAGAGCTATAGATAAGTGTATTTAAATCAGTACTGTGATCCAACTAGTCATTAAATACTTATCATTAGCAATTTAATAATTTGGACTGAGGTTGTTTGGTGCATCGGTTTGACCAACAACCAAAACAGCAAAGGACAAGATTACCTTTTTCGGTTGGATTAGAAGATTACCCAACATGGAAACTTAAATGGGAGTTAGAGTTAGCAGAGAAGTATTTAATAGCATAACTACCAATACTAACCCCCAATCATCTAGTTTTAAAAAGACAAAGGACAGATTGAACATTTGTCGGTTTTGGACCGACAAAATTAACAGCGAAGGAGGTTGCAAAATAAATGATCTAATGATTTTAGTAGTCAAAAGTGGCCTACTTAAGATACTAGGGTTTACCTAAAACCTAAATAAGCTAATATACTGACAAAGAAACTTTATATCTTAAAAACGATATGAAAGACCGAAAAGTTATAAAAATAACTTTTCAGTTAACAGAAGTTTGAAGTATCATATGAACCAGTGAGTGCTATAAGAGGATAACTAAAATTCTTAGAGGGCTTAAGCTAATAGAAGTAAAGGCTAACTCACCAGCTAGGGTTTGGAAAAGAAGAGTCAAGATCTTGGTCAACAAAAGAGGTCCAGAAACCCTTTTCCTTGTGCTGACCAAAAAGAAAGTGATGGAACTTAGCTCCAAAGATCATTAGATACATTCTTGTTAAGAAAAATGGAACTCAACTCACCCAAGTGAGGTTTTCCAAAATGAAGCTTCACTCCAATTGACAGGAGAAGAACCACAAGTCCAAACTACAAGAAATGCCCAAAAATCACATTAGTATGAGATTTAGACTTTCTTGAAGTTGAACAAGGGTGGAAGTAAAGAGGCTTCACTGTGAAGGAAAGGAATGAATGAAGCTTCTCTTGGTCAATAATGGCGAGAGAGAAGAAACTAGGGTTTATATAGTGTGGAGGTGCCCAGATTAGCGAGAGCTCTCTAGAACCGATGAGGTGGCTTCTAAAGATAACTATCAAGAGGAAAATATCCTCATCATCCTTGTACACCACCTCCTCTCCGTGAGAATGGTTGCACGGTGCACTGATGAGGGAGGAGCAAAAAACGCCACTTACATGTGGGTCCCAGGGGCAATCACAGCATGCAACGCACACAGCAGACTTCAACACACAGCAGCCGTCCGATTCGACATGAGCGGCTGTGATGTAGAGGTGAAAATCATGTTGAAGCGGTATCGATTGATAGGGACCGTGCGATTCGATTTGAACGGCTACGATGAGGTGGCCAACAACGCTTAAACCGGTATCTCGCAACCTGGACCATACGATCTTCCGCGGACGACTCAGATCGAGCGGTTCCTGTAGTGGTCCGAACGGCCCACTCTGCGAGAGCCCTCCGATTTGGGCTTAACGGTCGCGATGCAATGGGGAACTGTCGCGGTCCGATCGGCCCAATCAATAAGGGATGTCGGATCTAAATCCAACGGTGGCTTACAAAAAGGAACGCGCCCAGGTTTACAACGTGATCCAACCGGTACCGCTGGATCTAATTTCTACGGCTGAGATTGAAGAGTGTGTAGGTGGTCCGAACAGCACATGAAATCAGATCCGCACGTTGAGGATCCAATGGTGGAAATCACTTTGTGTGAGAGGATGGTCCGAACGTTACAGGAGATCGGGGCCGCACGCGCAGAAATCGACGGTTGAGATGGGCTAAGGGTTTGGACATGTGCCTGAGGCGTGACCGCACCAGTTGGGCGCACGGGGTTGGGTCCAACCAAGTCAAGGCCGAGCCGCTACAGTGCTAGACCGGAGTTTCGACCGGGAAAGTTGACCAGAGCTGTTTAAATTGTAAAAAGGTTTGACTGGGTCTTTAAATATAACAAATAAATTTGTAAAATCTTGAAATTTTGCAGACTTGATACTGGGATGATATATTTCCCAAATAAATTTTAAAATCACAGTTTCTTCTTTAAAAATACATAAATGATTCATTTAGACCAACTAAGGTTTATTTAAGGACAATTATTTTTCTGTAAATCAAAATAATTTCTAAAAATTCAACAAAAATTATTTTTGACCATAATACTTCATCTGATTTTCAATTAAAATATATCCTAGTCATAATACCAACATGGGATGGTATTTCCTTTGGAAATTTTGACCAAGTTGAAATTGGTAAAAGAAATTTGGGAAAAAGGTTTGTAACAAGTTGCCTAAATTGCCAAAATGAACAGTAATGACATGAACAGTACTTTATTACTGTATATTAGGCTGAGGCTGTTACATGACCATAACCAGAGCAAAACATATGTGACTTATTGTTTATATGCAGAGGAATTTGTAAAACAGAATAAGCAATTTAGTGTTGCAATTTCTCTTGAGACATAAATGTACCTGGTGCAGAAATTGACTAATTTGTTAATGTGAGACTGTGGTTAGCAACATCTAGCATGCTTTTTTAGTTACTAATAGAAGTTACTCAATCCCAAGCAATAGTGGAACTGAGCTATGGTTGTGCAATTTCTTTTTGTTTATAAGCAGTATGTATAGTCTACAATAGGTTTATTAATATCAGTTTGCTTTTCATATTACCGCACAAAACATTGCATTATCAGCCAACAATCCATTTCTTATGGTGATGTACTGCCTATCACAGCCATATTAGCCTTTTGAAAACAACTCTATGCTAGGAATATGTCCTACTCAAATTATTTTTTCCATTTTTATTTTTTTTAATCAATTGAATCGCCTACCACCTATAATAAACCGGTTCCATTTATAAACCCATTTAGCAATCTTTTAGGTATCGTGGATGGAGGCCTCTTATATTTGACAAGCCTCAGAAGGTATTAGAAAATCAATAGTAGTATGCATTTGCTTTTTTGAATGATCTTATCCAATCCCAGCATATGACAAAAGTCTATACAATCTCAGTTCTCTATTAGAGGTACATTTTTTAATTCATTGTTGCTAAAATCTCTCAGTTCTCTATTACAGGTACATTACAGGCACATGAGTGTGCATGACCAAGAAAGAAAGTTACTCAACTTTTAGAGATCTGGGGCATAGAGGTTAATGATACCTGCTGTTTCATATGATCATAACCAGAGTAAAACATATGTGACTTATTGTTTGTATGCAGAGGAATTTGTAAAACAGAACAAGCAATTTAGTGTTGTAATTTCTCTTGAGACATAAATGTACCTGGTGCAGAAATTAACTAATTTGTTAATGTGAGACTGTGGTTATCAACATCTAGCATGCTTTTTTAGTTACTAATAGAAGTTACTCAATCCCAAGCAATAGTTGAACTGAGCTATGGTTTTGCAATTTCTTTTTGTTTATAAGCAGTATGTATAGTCTACAATAGGTTTATTAATATCAATTTGCTTTTCATGCTACTTCACAAAACATTTCATTATCAACCAACAATCCATTTCTTATGGTGATGTACTGCCTATCACAGCCATATTAGCCTTTTCATAACAACTCTATGATAGGAATATGTCCCACTCAAATTATTTTTTCCATTTTTTTTTTTTAATCAATTGAATACTGCCTACCAGCTATAATAAACCAGTTCCATTTATAAACCCAGATTTAGCAATCTTTTAGGTATCCGTGGATGGAGGCCTGTTATATTTGACAAGCCTCAGAAGGTATTAGAAAATCAATAGTAGTATGACAAAGGTGTGTACAATCTCAGCTCTCATTTAGAGGTACATTTTTTAATTCATTGTTGCTAAAATCTCTCCTTTCTTGTTATATATAGGACGATCTGGAAGAGCAGGTAGATCTGGGGAGGCTATCACATTCTTCACAGAGGAGGATAAGCCAATCTTGCGGAACATCGCTAACGTGGTGATATCTTCAGGCTGTGAAGTTCCTTCCTGGATAATGGCATTGCCTGAGCTCAAGCGCAAGAAGCACAGGGTGAAGAGGGACCCCATCTCCAATTTAACTGAAGAAGATTGAGAGTGGTATTGTAATCATAACATTTTTGAAATGACACGTTCGCTTCAGTTTTCCCTGTTTGAATGCCCTGGTGTATCCATCAGTTAGTTGACTAAAACCTGAGATGGACGTATGCGTATCTTTTGTTATTTACTGTTTTAGTGAATTGACAAGTAGCCTGGATTGATTTCTATACCTGAATTGACAATTATATTCATCGCAGCACATGATACATACAGCAACAGATATTTAAGTCATTTCAGACCTGGATATCATTCAAGCCTGTAGCCTTGGTAGCCATTTGCTAGCAATCCTGCTTGGATTGAGATCATCTATATTGAATGAGTCAATGAAGAGTATCTAGTGTGTATAGGTACATTGAAGGAGGGTACAGTATCTACATTGTATGGGTAATTGGAGTGATCTCCACCGTTTAATCAAAATCAAAGAGAGAATCAAGTGCCACAATATTTTGCTCTGACATTTTTGCTACTGGTTCTCTTCGGAATCTCTACTAGCTTCATTGATGGCAAGATTTGGCATCTATAATGAATGGCCTCAAAGACCTTCTAAGAGGTCCTGGACGACCTCTCTTTTATTCGCCCGCCGCGCTCACTCTCCCCCAAACTACGTCACTCCAAAAAAAAAAGCCCTCGGATTACTCAGCAGACGGCTCAGATCGCTTGGAGTGGAGGTGGAAAGGCCCACCGCCACTAGATATTTATCTTGCATTTCAAACTACAAAGTGCTTCTATATGCACAACTCTCGAGTACAAAACTGCATTTTCTTTTACTGGCACTTTTAGATCCTAGTGCAGGAGCAGTGCACACCAATCTTCCATGTTTTGATTTTGCATCGATAATTTGACACTTCTATAACCTTTTCATTTTCTAAATTTCCCATTTTGAGATAGACCGTTATTCTAGAAAATAGTTCACCAACAATGGACCATCTATTTTTGTGAGTATGGTAATGTTGTGTGTTTGTCATATGCACAGTCCAATATAATGAATGTAAGACAAGTAAAATAAGACTTGTGCGAACATTCATGCTAGATATATATATTTTCAAAATTTACGATTTTCAAAACTGGCAATATACCAAATGCTCGTCAGCAGCACAATGGCACACAAGCTAATGATAACTTTTCTGGATATGGTAGGGTGCAAACATATCATCACTCTTATGGATACAACACATACAGATTTGGATACAACAACCCAAGTAACCAGTGGGTAGTATGGATATGGTCTATCAGGACAATCGTACCAAAACTCAACTGGAAATTATCAGAATAAGGGTGTGCATGTTGGTGAGAGTGCCAATGCACATTATGGACGCAATGCTGAGCAACCTTACCAAAGTAGTGGATCATATGACTTATCAAATAGTCGTCAGTCATATACTGGTGCAAGAGTCAGTAATGAAACACCTGAGAATGATGACAGGCAACCTTGTGGGAGCAGTAGTTAATTCCCGCAAGAAAATGGGAGCTCCGGACCTGGACACGTCGCCCCGAAACATGTCGTCCGTCGGATGCGCAGCCAACGTCCGCGATGGCGCGATCTCCTGCGCTTCCACCAAACCGCGCCGCAGCGCCTCCACCAAACCGCGACGCCTCCTCCTCCCAAAACCGCGCCGCAGCGAGGCTGCGCTGGCTTCTTCTCGCGCCTCCCCTCCGCCTCCTCCCAAAACCGCGCCGCAGCGCCGCCTCCTGGCCCTCCCCTCGGCGCCTCTCCTCCGCCTCCTCCCAAAACCGCGCTGCCGCCTCCGGTACTCTCCCTCTCCCTCCTCTGCCAGCACCGCCGCTCACTTCCTCTTCCTCCCCCGTCCGTCCCGCGCCGCAGCGCCGCCTCCTGGCTCTCCCTCTTCCTCTCCCGCTCCGTCCCGCGTGCCGCCGCTCCTCCCCTAGCTGCTTCCACCGCCGCCGCCTCCCGCTCCCTCCGGCTACTTCCCGGCCGCTGCAGATCCCTCCTTCCCTCTCTGTTCTTCTGTTTTTCTTGAGAATTTTTGCGCTGTTGCTAACTAACAATCCGATTGTTCTTGCAGATCCGATTGTCCTTGCAGATCTGCGGCGCGACTTCCGAGCGAGGCCGTGCTATACCTGTCCGGTCCGAACCTAAGCAAATCCCACCACGGCACCGCAGTCCGTCTCCGCGAGGTTTAGGCTTTTGGCAAAGGGAGAGCAAGAAGCGCACGCCGACGTCAGAGGGAGAGGAAGGGATGGCTGCCATGGTTGGAGCACGCAGGGCTCTCCTCGCTGCCCGCTACTCCCCTCGCCGTGCGCTCACGGCCGCGCTCGTCTCCCCCGCCAGGCGCGCGGATTCGCCGCCCAGGTACCGCACGCTGATTCGGTGACTCGCCAAGCCCTACGACAAGTCGTTGTTTTCTCTAGCAATCTTGTGTAGTCTGTAGCGCTCGTATGATTTCATCCAGTGGTTTAGTTCTCGCTGTGAACTTGTGATCTTTTGTGCTAAAAACAAAACCACAGATTTACCATTTATCCCTTTACCTAGAAAAAGATATCTTTTTTAGGAAATATATTTTACTTGCTCATGGTTTCAATTGGAGCTTGAAATCGCAAACATACAAAACGCACACACCCACTCGTGCCACCTTAGAGAGAGACTGCTTCGCAATTCCTGTATGCTGAAACACGCTTGCTACTTCAATCCTGATTTATAATTTCGCTATCCACAATTCCACATAGCTAAACAGAATTCTTTGACACCTCAGAATTTCCATGATAATTTCCTTCTAAACACATGTTTCTTGCCTGTAAATTCACTTCGTTTGCCACTGTGTTGCAGTCTTCCAGCTGAAAGAGGTTCTCTGCGGTCTTTGGTCTCACATCGTGGCGCTGGCAGCCTTGCATCCGAACGAATTGATGGAGACTATCACCGCGAGTGGGGAACACATAATGCAGGGAACTATGGAGAATCCAGTTCAAAGCGTCCAACTGATCATCTCAACCACCAAGTGCAAAGAGATCTCCCTTCAGCTGGTTCTTCAACAGGCGTTGATAGAAATAGGGGTGTGCATGTTGGCGGCAGCGCCAATGCACATTACAGACGCAATCCTGAGCAACCTTTCCAAACTGGTGGATCATATGGCTTACCAGATAGTCGTCAGCCATATAGTGGTGCAAAAGTGGATAACGAGACACCTGGGTATAATGCCAGACAACCTTATGAGAGCAGTACTGCATACAATCCCCAAAGCCCTAAGGGAGATATACCAAATGCTCGTCAGCAGCACAATGGCACACAAGCTAATGATGACTTTTCTGGATATGGTAGGGTGCAAACATATCATCACTCTTATGGATACGACACATACAGATTTGGATACAACAACCCAAGTAACCAGCAGAGCTATACCAGTGGGCAGTATGGATATGGTCCATCAGGACAATCGTACCAAAACTCAACTGGAAATTATCAGAATAAGAGTGTGCATGTTGGTGGCAGTGCCAATGCACATTATGGACGCAATGCTGAGCAACCTTACCAAAGTGGTGGATCATATGGCTTATCAAATAGTCGTCGACCATATCTTTGGTGCAAGAGTCAGTAATGAAACACCTGGGTATGATGCCAGGCAACCTTGTGGGAGCAGTAGTGCATACAACCACGAAAGCCCTGGTGGCAATTATACAAATAGGCCTGGAACTTCTGCCTCACAGTATCCAAATCCTAGTGGTTTCCACAAGGAGCATGTTGCAGGATTTCAACAAGGCCACAATGGTGATTTTGGATATAATGCTTCACGAGCATGTCAGAGCCCTTATGTCACTAGCAAAGTTGACACACATAGAAATCATCCAGGTTATTCCATTAATGTAAACGCAGATGTACAATGCAACCCTCATGGAATTTATCAAGAGAAGCATTCACATATTCAACCTATCGCATCAGCTGGGAATAACTTGAATGGTACACCATATCAAGATGGCATATATTTTCATCATTCATTACCTGGCAGCCCATCAAATGATGGAGTACTTTCTGAAGTATCTGATGAAGCCAGTGGCAAATCCAAAGGTACTGTTGAAGAATTGGAGAAATTATGTGAAGATGGCAAAGTAAAAGAAGCTCTGGAAGTTCTGGCTTTGTTACAAGAAAAGGGCATTCTACTGCATGCTCCTCAGTACTTTAAATTGATGCAAGCATGCGGTGATGCATCCGCTCTTGCAGAAGCTGGAGAAATACATAATCAAATATCTCAATCAGAACTAGTTGTTGACACAGATGTCAACAACAAAATTTTGGAGATGTATGCTAAATGTGGTTCAATGGAAGATGCGAAGAAATTGTTCGGTAATATGGCTCAACATGATTTGACATCATGGAACACTATGATCTCAGGGTTTGTTCATAATGGCCTTGGTGAAGAAGCAACTGAATTTTTTTATCAGTTTAAGCAGACAGGTGATAAGCCAGATCCTGGCATGTTCACACATGTTTTCTTGGCATGTGGAATTTTGGGCTCTGTTGATGAGGGGATGTTCCATTTTGAATCAATGCAGAAGGATTTTGGTATAACTCCTACCATGGAACATTATGCCAGCATTGTTAATATGCTTGGACAGTCTGGCTATATTGATGAAGCTCGTGAATTTGTTGAACGGGTGCCTGTGGAACCAAGCATTGATGTCTGGGAAAGTTTGATGAATATGTGTCGACTCAATGGCTTTTTGGAGATTGGAGATCGTTGTGCTCAAATTGTTGCGCGCTTGGATCCTTCTAGGCTGAATGAGCAGTCTAAAGTCGGTCTTTTCCCTGTCAACGCTTCAGACCTTGCAAAGGAGAAAGAAAGGAAAAAGGCTAATCCTGTTGAAGCTAGGAGCAAAGTTCATGAATACAGAGCAGGAGATCGATCCCATCCGGAACACCTTAAGATCTATGAAGAGCTGAGGTACTTGTTGGCTCATATGAAGGAGGCTGGCTATATTGCGGATACTCGATTCGTGCTTCATGATGTTGATCAAGAAACTAAAGAGGATGCCTTACTAGCTCATAGTGAGAGACTAGCTGTTAGTTACGTTCTTATAACTAGTGCTGTCCGTCAACCTATTCGGATTATAAAGAATCTTCGCTCCTGTGGAGATTGCCATACAGCTTTTAAGATAATCTCTAAACTTGTTGGCCGTCAGATCATTGCAAGGGATGCAAAGAGGTTCCACCATTTTGAAAATGGTGTGTGCTCTTGCAAAGACTATTGGTAAACAACATATAGCAAGTCTATATTGGTATCAATTTTGATCGGTACAAAACCTCGTTAGATTGTGTAAATCCATAAGGTTGGTTGTTACCTATCAAACATTTAGTTAACCACAAGTTTCATGTCAGGGATATGTTGTATGTTGTCTTCTATGTAACACCTTTTGTAGTTTTCTACTATGGAATTCAAGCATTTCAGCTTGAAGCATTTCTTTATCTGATGATGCCCCTTCACGATGACATTTACTTTGTATGGGCATACTGGAATATCATCTAGGCAAAATTTGTTACGTGCCATTGAGAAACTAGCATTATGATCATACTTGGTTGTAATATCTTCTGTAGGGATGTGTCGTTATCTGGGATGTGTTGGTACTTGGTTGTATGTAACCTTGGATTCTGCTGACTACGAAGCTTTTTGGTTACCTTCCTTATGTACCCACTGGTTCACTGAACCTTCAACTCACAGCATAAGTACTGCTTTAAACAAGTGCTTTCTTGGTCACAAAAAGAAGTCGTTTTGGATTGAATGATATGCATATATTTGTCTTGAAAAGTGTTTTCGTAATATTATAATTTCTTAGGTTTTATAAATATATTATAATATAAATGAGTTGTTATTTTGGAGGCCGTATCGATATCCAAAACGACTTCTGTTTGTAGCTTCTGTGGTACAATATAAGATGAACTCACCATTCAATCATACAGAATAGTTACTGACTTACTGAGCTATGATCTTTTAAGTTTAATACAACATTGAGCTTAGTGTATGTGTATTACAACAAATAGTAGAGGTCATGTAATCAAATCAATGCAATACAGCAATAGGGGTGCGTTTGGTGTGTGTAATCTTATATTCCCCTGTAATCTAATATTCTTTAGTTTGTTTGTATACGGTCTTTCAGACCAAATTGTTGATTACTTGTTATAGACAGTTACTAGTGTTGCTTATTTTGTTGGTTAACTGGATCTCTCGATTAATTCCTTTTCCATATCAAATGGATCTATGGTACTGGTAAATAAGCTAGCAAATTTTAGCAATGCATGCTATATATGGAGTATCTCAATACTATTCTTTTGAATCATTACATGTGTGTACACTTCTGAGTACCTTCCAGTAAATGCTATCCTTTATTTGCTTAATGGCAGAAGTTTTAGTTCTAGACCGAACCAGTGTACTTTGGTAATGCAACTCCTGCTTGGGCCTTGGTGACCTTTTCTGTCGATTTCATGCATTGCTGTCATTCGCCCTTTCCTTTTGTTATGTGATACTGTTCTTGTTCTGAGTTCTGACCCATTGAGTTTCTGGTTTGCTGCTACAGGATTTGCAACACCTCTATAACAGGAATGGAGTTTCGGTCACCACAAAAGGGTCTTTTCAGTTTAGCCTTCACCGCAGCAGATTCCAATAACACTATAGTTACATGCCTTGTGGATTATACCCTTTTGGATTTTTGCTGGTGGAATCTGTACTAAAAGTTCGCTTCTTGAAACTTATGGTCTCGTGTGCCAGTTATCTTATTGTCCAAAGATTCATTGCAGATTCGCATTTGCCGTATTCTACATTACAAGTTTCTGTTGATTAATGGCATTTTACAATTCTTCAATTGAGTGTATCATGGGATTGTCTTACAACATCGTGTCAATTGCATAGCAGCAATGCAAAGTGATATTAAGGCAAAATGTTCCAGCGCCACTTGAGAGTTTTGAAGAACTGGTTTCAAGGTAATTTTGAATCATTCAAGAGTCCAGACATACTAAATTACTTATTGTAGGTGTACATGCTGCACTACATCAAACCTCAGGTCATTATGTAATCATTTGAGGTTGTTAAGGTTAAGGTAAGCTGCTTTATCTGTGCACTAGGTATGGCTGCGTTTCCTATTTGGTTGGGAATTTGTCGAAACTTGGGTTTCAAGAACCTACACCTATCCAAAGACAGGCCATTCCCATTCTTCTTTCGGTGAGTGATTTTGAACTCTGTTTTGGATTTTAGTCCCCTAGCCATGGAAAGTGATAGACTGATAGTTATTGAAAGCGATTTATCTCACACTGCTTGCTTCAGGGCAGGGAATGCTCTGCTTGTGCACCTACTGGCTCTGGCAAGACACTGGGTTTCTTGCTTCCAATGCTTATGAAAATTAAGGTATTTGTCTTCATGGTATTGTGTTATTGTTCAGATTGGTTGGACATGCTTTATGACGAGTGTTGCTCTAATAGCCAGGGTCTAAAGGAGGGGTGAAAGCTGTTATTCTTTGCCCGACAAGGGAATTGGCAGCACAAACTACGAGAGAGTGCAGGAAGTTGGCAAAGGGAAGGAAGTTCTATATTAAACTAGTGACCAAAGATCTATCAGAATCTGGGAATTTCAAGGATATGCACTGCGACATTCTTGTCTCCACCCCGCTTCGTTTGGACCATGCTGTACAAAAAAGAGACCTTGACTTAAGTAGGTCTGTGATCATAACTCGAATGTTTTGCTGTTCGTTCTTCACCACCACCACTGGTTCCATATAAGCAATGTTTTAATAGCCACTCCGGATACATTCGTGACTTTTTTATGTTTGATCATAAATGTCAACCCGGGGTCTCAATTTCTAACATTTTAACTGGAACACTAAATGCTTGCATGGTTATGCAGGTGGTATTTTTGTTATGAAAATGATAATTTGTACTAGAATACAAATCTCCTTCATATATTATTCAGAAAACTGCGCCTGCTAAATGTTTTATTTATCAAGAAATATCGGAAAGCCTGTGTTTTGTTTATTCCTACACAATTTGTTTAAGAATCAAAATATAATAATATCAATTTTAGCTACCCTTATGTTGAATTTTATCCCATCTATGTCCTCGTGATTTACAGAGGAAGCATGAATTGCATTTTGCTAAATCTTCTTTCAGCACTGTACAGCATAATTCAACAATAAGTTAGTAACACAGAACTGCCTTTTGCAGGGTGGAGTACCTTGTCTTGGATGAATCTGATAAACTTTTTGAGCTTGGATTTGTTGAAGTGATCGATTCAATTGTTGAAGCCTGCTCGAATCCTTCAATAATTCGATCTTTGTTCAGTGCCACATTGCCTGATTCAATTGAGGCTCTTGCACGTACCATAATGCATGATGCTGTTCGAGCCATTGTGGGAAGAAAGTGAGTATCGTCGTCTTAATGTGACCAAGCAGATCTATTTTGGTGGGGTTTTTTTTTCATTATTAATTGCTCAACTTACAGGAATTCAGCCTCCTCACTGATTAAGCAAAAGTTGATTTTTGCTGGAACTGGGAAGGGGAAGTTGCTAGCTCTTCGCCAAAGCTTCGCAGAAGTATGTCACGATCCTTCTATGGCAGATTCTCCTAGTCTCCATATATCTTGCACTGTTTTAGAGCTTGTTTGTACTTGTAATGCCTAACCAGCTGAATTCACACATGCACAGATATAAATAACAAAGCTGAGCCTATTGTGCTGTTTGTAACCTAAAACTAACTACTGCAGAATATTTAAAAATCGTTGAACTGCACATTTGTTATTAAAAAGGATTTTTTGTCTGTTTCGGAGTTTATTACCTGTTGCTGATAGACCATTTTTTCAATTGTAGTCTCTGAATCCTCCAGTATTGATCTTTGTTCAAAGTAAAGAGAGGGCAAAAGAGCTTTACAAAGAACTGGCATTTGACGACATTAGAGCTGATGTAATTCATGCAGACCTTACTGAGGAGCAGGTATTACTTTTGCATACTATTATTATTAGTCGTTGATAAATGTTTGTGCTATTTTGGTTTTCACTGTTGTAATATTGTCGATATCGGGCTCGCTGGCTCAATTTCTATTTCCTTACTGCAGCGTCAAGATGCTGTTGACAACTTGAGAGCTGGAAAGACCTGGGTACTAATAGCAGCGGAAGTCATTGCCCGGGGAATGGATTTCAAAGGTGTTAACTGTGTAATCAACTATGATTTTCCAGAGTCGGCTGCTGCCTATATTCACAGAATAGGTAAGAAAGATAACCCTTCTTTGACTTACTCTAGACACCCCCGCCCCCACACACCAACTGCGATAAGATCCTAAATCTCCTTTCTCGTTATATATAGGACGATCTGGAAGAGCGGGTAGATCTGGGGGGCTATCACATTCTTCACAAAGGAGGATAAGCCATTCTTGCGGAACATCGCTAACGTGGTGATATCTTCAGGCTGTGAAGTTCCTTCCTGGATAATGGCATTGCCTGAGCTCAAGCGCAAGAAGCACAGGGTGAAGAGGGACCCCATCTCCAATTTAACTGATGAAGATTGAGAGTGGTATTGTAATCATAACATTTTTGAAATGACACGTTCGCTTCAGTTTTCCCTGTTTGAATGCCCTGGTGTATCCATCAGTTAGTTGACTAAAACCTGAGATGGACGTATGCGTATCTTTTGTTATTTACTGTTTTAGTGAATTGACAAGTAGCCTGGATTGATTTCTAAACCTGAATTGACAATTAGATTCATCGCAGCACATGATACACACTGCAACAGATATTTAAGTCATTTCAGACCTGGATATCATTCAAGCCTGTAGCCTTGGTAGCCATTTGCTAGCAATCCTGCGTGGATTGAGATCCTCTATACTGAAGGAGTCAATGCACAATATCTAGTGTGTATGGGTATATTGAAGGAGTCCATGCAGAGCATCTACATTGTATGGGTAGTTGGAGTGATCTCCACCGTTTAATCAAAAATCAAAGAACAGAATCAAGTGCCACAATATTTTGCTACGGTTCTCTTTCAGAATCTCCACTAGCCTCTGTTGATGGCAAGATTTGACATCTATAATGAATGGCCTCAAAGACCTCCTAAGAGGTCCTGGACGACCTCTCTTTTATTCGCCCGCCGCGCTCACTCTCCCCCAAACTACGTCACTCCAAAAAAAACAGCCCTCGGATCACTCAGCAGACGGCTCAGATCGCTTGGAGTGGAGGTGGAAAGGCCCACCGCTCGTGCGCAGACACGTCGTCCCGAAAACTGGAAGCTTCCCACCTGGCTCGCTCCCCAAGACCTCCCCGTTTCCAATCTCACCAGCCGAATCCCTCCTGGCTCTCATCCTTTCTCTCCGTTTCCTTCTTCTGGTTTCTTGCTTTGGCCGAGTGACCCGCACATGGTGCTATTCCTCATGGTCCCGGTTCGGTCGACGCCTCCTGCTGTCCTCGCGTGCCCCAGCGCTCCCATGGTTGGCCGTGACAGCCTAGTGGGCGCCTGCGCCCAGCTTCTTCACGCGATAGGCCACCGAAGCCAAGACGCCGCGTCCGTCTCTGCCGCTTCGGTGTAGCAGCCCGCCCTGCGCGCTCGCCTCTGGCTCCTGCGCCTCAGGCTCCCACAGCTCTCCCAGCGTCGCTCTCTCGGTCCCAGCTCTGTAACGACCCGACCTAGGGCACCCGAGAGGTCCTCCAAATATTACTCTTTTGATTATTATCTCTTTCTTCCATGTCTCAATACCCTTTAGAAAAGCTTTAGTCGAAGTACGTATAATTTAATTTGGAAATGCGACCTGAAGTCAACTAAAATCAGTAGGATAAACCTTTATTGCAAATTTTGGACAAATGTGAGTACCTCGGAGGAGGATGATCAAGAGAACTGTGACCACCCAATCCGGGAATATGACAATGAAAATGACACCAATGCTGATCCCGAGCATGAGCATAGGCTAGATGAGCAGGGCTAGATCATAGTCGATCACTGGCATGTCCAAAGTTGGATGTTTCGGCTTGAGGTTGTAGTACACGGTTGACACAACTGCCCCCGTGATCATACCTGACCCAAAGAGTATACTATGTCAATCTAACAAACCTTGCACAAATATGTTTGTCATGATTTTTCTATTTTCAATATATTTTTAATATGTTAAACATTAAGTGCTTCAAATCCATGTGTAATAAATGGATTAAGTTACAAAATCTCTATGCTTTCTCAGACAGTTTGACACTAGAGATGTATCTTGCATTTCAAACTACAAAGTGCTTCTATATGCACAACTCTCAAGTACAAAGCGCATTTTCTTTTCTTGGCACTTTTAGATCCTAGTGCAGAGCGATACACACCAATCTTCCATGTTTTGATTTTGCATCGATAATTTGACTCTTCTGTAACTTTTTCATTTTCTAAATTTCCCATTTTGAGATAGACCATTATTCTAGAAAATAGTTCACCAACAATGGACCATCTATTTTTGTGAGTATGGTAATGTTGTGTGTTTGTCGTATGCACAGTCCAATATAATGAATGTACGACAAGTAAAATAAGACTTATACGAACATTCATGCTAAATATGTTTATTTTCACAATTTGCAATACTCAAAACTGGCAATATTTTTGTAGAATATAAATATGAAGTATCATTTCAAAGCCAATGACCAGTGTCAGTATTGGGACGAAGATCCCACTGCTGCCCACTCGACTCACGCTCCCAAGCGAGCTCGTGAGAAATCAATGAGCGACCTCAGCACAATTTGCCATCCGAATTCCATCGGCTACAAAATAAAACGTCCATATAATTCACCAAATTAACACAGTATCTCCAACAAAGATGCTAGTATGATAACCACATTACTAATAAGAGATCAAATCAAAGCTCAGTATAAGGAGGTGACAAGCATCGTAACCTCAAGTGAGTGTTTGGCAAAGTTGAAAGACACTGTTCTACAACACCTAATTGGCGGTGCTAAGCTTCAGTAAGCAACGATGTTAGCAACCCAACTAGGCAGCCATCGCACTCTCTAACTGTGCCGGTGCTACCTCTATAGGTGAAGTAATCAGAGAACTCCCGATTTCGAGCTAAAACCTAGCAAAATCATCTGATCTCCGCACCAACTTAGCCCATCTCCCGCATCCAAGTCCTCCACTCCACCCCAGGCTCAAGCAACGTGAATAGAGAAGTGATTGGAGACATTACTGTAAAGTTGCTTACATGCCAGACTTGGTGCCGAGCGTGGCACCGAAGAGCAATCCGTAGATGTCGCCCACCTTCGCCTCCACTTTCCATGTGCTCCACCTGCGTCACCGTGAGCCGGGGAGGGGGCTGCTCAGTGGCCGCACCATTCTCCGACGGGTGCTGTGACCTATGGGACCCCTAGAATTTTGATGCCAACAGAGAATGTGTAAAGTGGCAAAGCCCAACCCAGAAGGCAAGGAGGCCCAGTGCACCGGCCCTACTTCCGAGCGAGGCCATGCTATACCTGTTTGGTCCGAACCTGAGCGAATCCCACCACGGCACCGCAGTCTGCCGCCGCGAGGGTTTAGGCTTTTGGCAAACGGAGAGCAAGAGGAGCACGCCGACGTTAAGCGGGAGAGGGAGGGGATGGCTGTCATGGTTAGAGCACGCAGGCTCTCCTCGCTGACCGCTACTCCCCTCGCCGTGCGCTCACGGCCGCGCTCATCTCCCGCCAGCCAGCTGGATTCGCCGCCAGTACCGCATCTTGATTCGGTGACTCGCCAAGGCCTACGACAAGTCGTTGTTTTCTCTAGCAATCTTGTATAGTCTGTAGCGCTCGTATGATTTCATCCAGTGGTTTAGCTCTCGCTGTGAACTTGTGATCTTTGGTGCTAAAAACAAAACCACAGGTTTACCATTTATCCCTTTGACTAGAAAAAGAGATCTTTTTTAGGAAATATATTTTACTTGCTCATGGTTTCAATTGGAGCTTGAAATCGCAAACATACGAAACACATACGTCCACTCGTGCCACCTTAGAGAGAGAGTGCTTCGCAATTCCTCTATGCTGAAACACGCATGCTACTTCAATCCTGATTTATAATTTCGGTATCCAAAATTTTATATAGCTAAACAGAATTCTTGGACTCCTCATAATTTCTAAGTTAATTTCCTGAACACATGTTTCTTCACTTCGTTTGCCACTGTGGTTTTGTAAATTCACGCTGGCCTCCCTCGGCGCCTCCCCTCCGCCCTCCCAAAACCGCGCTTGTGCCGCCTCCCTGCCCTCCCATCGGCGCCTCTCCTCGCCTCCTCCCAAAACCATGTTGCCGCCTCAGTACTCTCCTCTCCCTCCTCTGCCCGGCCTGCCGCTCACTTCATCTTCCTCTCCCGTCCAGTCCTTGTTGTGCAGCCGCCGCCTGCTCATCCCGCCCTTGGCCCGCCTCCAGCCCTCCTCGGCGCCTCCACTCCGCCTCCCAGTACTCTCCTCTCCCTCCTCTGCCAAAGCCACCGCCGCTCACTTCCTCTTCCTCCCCGTCCTCCCCGCCAGCCTTCTCCTCTTCCTCTCCCGCTCCGTCCGCGTGCCGCCGCTCCTCCCTAGCTGCTTCCACCGCCGCCGCCTCCGCTCCTCCGGCTACTTCCGGCCTGCAGATCCCTCCTTGCCTCTCTGTTCTTCTGTTTTTCTTGAGAATTTTTGCGCTGTTGCTAACTAACAATCCGATTGTTCTTGCAGATCCGATTGTTCTTGCAGATCTGCGGTGTGCATATATTCGTCTTGGGCTATTAATAGATTTTGTATACATTTTTTAGATATATTTTTTGTTGATTCTGGCTGATGGCTGCCTCTTTACTTTGGCAGCAGACCCATTACCACCACCGGAGACGTTGATAAGGTTGATGACTCTTGCTTTCTTGTTGTGATTACATTATGATTCAAGGTTATACTTTCGTTGAAAATTTTACCGCTTTTGCTAACTAAGAATCCGATTGTTCGTGCCGATCTGCATGAATATGTAAACAGCACATCATATGTTGCATGTGGATATATTTGTTCGATTTATGAAACAGGTAGTTTTCGTGCCTTAGCCATGCACTTCTTCCAGCATTAAAAACATTATTACTACTCATATAATTTTATGGATATGCAACTATCTTTCAAACACTATCCTATTTTTTAGCTAGCGAATTCGTAAAACATTATGAGGGCTATGTACCAACAGAATATAAGGTGTACTTGAAGAAAATGAAAAGGTTCCAATTGAACAAAGATTTTAACTGCTTATCATGTTCACAATTCAGAGAGAAATTTCGGTTAGTTTTTTGTTATCCTGACTTCTTCGTTTCTCCCCGCAGATCTGGGAATGGGAGACCATCTAACCCTACAATCAAATTTGCAGACAGTGGAACATAGCAATTCCGGTTTCAAGATGGTTGAATGGTTTTTTTACTAAAAAATTAACAGATGCTACAATTAACTATGTAGCTACACTACAGATTATATGATCTATCTAATATAACTCAATTTCCCCACACTACCAGTCCATTACCGCCCGTGCCATATAGTATCGTGCAACCATGCAGGAGCTCCATCGTGGATGCCCCATTCATGTATATAGACACATAACTATACATGCCTCTTTTTTTGTAGAGTTCTTTTTTTTATTATAAACAGTATGTATAGTCTATATATGGATTACAGCAACATAAATGTACCTGGTGCAGAAATTGACTAATTTGTTAACGTGAGACTGTGGTTAGCAACATCTAGCATGCTTTTTTAGTTACTAATAGAAGTTACTCAATCCCAAGCAATAGTTGAACTGAGCTATGGTTTTGCAATTTCTTTTTGTTTATAAGCAGTATGTATAGTCTACAATAGGTTTATTAATATCAGTTTGCTTTTCATGTTACCGCACAAGACGTTGCATTATCAGCCAACAATCCATTTCTTATGGTGATGTACTGCCTATCACAGCCATATTAGCCTTTTGAAAACAAATATATGCTAGGAATATGTCCCATCCAAATTATTTTTTCCATTTTTATTTATTTTTAATCAATTGAATACTGCCTACCACCTATAATAAACCAGTTCCATTTATAAACCCAGATTTAGCAATCTTTTAGGTATCTGTGGATGGAGGCCTCTTATATTTGACAAGCCTCAGAAGGTATTAGAAAATCAATAGTAGTATGCATTTGCTTTTTTGTATCGATCTTATCCAATCCCAGCATATGACAAAGGTCTGTACAATCTCAACTCTCTATTACAGGTACATTTTTTAATTCATTGTTGCTAAAAACTCTCTCAGTTCTCTATTACAGGTACATTACAGGCACATGTGTGTGCATGACCAAGAAAGAAAGTTACTCAACTTTTAGAGATCTGGGGCATAGAGGTTAATCATCCCTGCTGTTTCATATGACCATAACCAGAGCAAAACATATGTGACTTATTGTTTGTATGCAGAGGAATTTGTAAAGCAGAACAAGCAATTTAGTGTTGTAATTTCTCTTGAGACATAAATGTACAGTGCGTAAATTGACTAATTTGTTAATGTGGGGTGATGTTAGCAACATCTAGCATGCTTTTTAGTTACTAATAGAAGTTACTCAATCCCAAGCAATAGTTGAACTGAGCTATGGTTGTGCAATTTCTTTTTGTTTATAAGCAGTATGTATAGTCTACAATAGGTTTATCAATATTAGTTTGCTTTTCATGTTTCTGCACAAAACATTGCATTATCTGCCAACAATCCATTTCTTATGGTGATGTACTGCCTATCACCGCCATATTAGCCTTTTGAAAACAACTCTATGCTAGGAATATGTCCCACTCAAATTATTTTTTCCATTTTTATTTTTTTAATCAATTGTATACTGCCTACCACCTATAATAAACCAGTTCCATTTATAAATCCAGATTTAGCAATCTTTTAGGTATCTGTGGATGGAGGCCTATTATATTTGACAAGCCTCAGAAGGTATTAGAAAATCAATAGTAGTATGCATTTGCTTTTTTGTATCGATCTTATCCAATCACAGCATATGACAAAGGTCTGTACAATCTCAGCTCTCTATTACAGGTACATTTTTTAATTCATTGTTGCTAAAATCTCTCTCAGTTCTCTATTATAGGTACATTAGAGGCACATGAGTGTGCATGACCAAGAAAGAAAGTTACTCAACTTTTAGCGATCTGGGGCATAGAGGTTAATGATCCCTGCTGTTTCATATGACCATAACCAGAGCAAAACATATGTGACTTATTGTTTGTATGCAGAGGAATTTGTAAAACAGAACAAGCAATTTAGTGTTGTAATTTCTCTTGAGACATAAATGTACCTGGTGCAGAAATTGACTAATTTGTTAATGTGAGACTGTGGTTAGCGACATCTAGCATGCTTTTTTAGTTACTAATATAAGTTACTCAATCCCAAGCAGTAGTTGAACTAAGCTATGGTTTTGCAATTTCTTTTTGTTTATAAGCAGTATGTATAGTCTACAATAGGTTTATTAATATCAATTTGCTTTTCATGTTACTGCACAAAACATTGCATTATCTGCCAACAATCCATTTCTTATGGTGGTGTACTGCCTATCACAGCCATATTAGCCTTTTCAAAACAACTCTTTTCTAGGAATATGTCCCACTCGAATTATTTTTTCCATTTTTATTTTTTTAATCAATTGTATACTGCCTACCACCTATAATAAACCAGTTCCATTTATAAACCCAGATTTAGCAATCTTTTAGGTATCTGTGGATGGAGGCCTATTATATTTGACAAGCCTCAGAAGGTATTAGAAAATCAATAGTAGTATGCATTTGCTTTTTTGTATCGATCTTATCCAATCCCAGCATATGACAAAGGTCTGTACAATCTTAGCTCTCTATTACAGGTACATTTTTTAATTCATTGTCGCTGAAATCTCTCTCTGTTCTCTATTACAGGTACATTAGAGGCACATGAGTGTGCATGACCAAGAAAGAAAGTTACTCAACTTTTAGAGATCTGGGGCATAGAGGTTAATGATCCCTGCTATTTCATATGACCATAACCGGAGCAAAACATATGTGACTTATTGTTTGTATGCAGAGGAATTTGTAAAATAGAACAAGCAATTTAGTGTTGTAATTTCTCTTGAGGTATGCACATTTTCCATCCCATCTAAACCCATCCCGTCCTTCCAGCATGTTTAATCATAAACAGAGTCACTCGATAACTTATTTATCATGACATGCGCTATCTTTAGAGATGTTTTATTCGGTTTCTGAAGGGAAGCCTTCTTCGTTTTGGGTGATATCGTAGAATGCTTTAATTGTTCTAAACTTGCATTGCATATAGCTTCCCACGTGTCCTCATTTTCTCCTCTAATTAAGGAACTAACACTGTCAGAATTCAAAAACATAGATTATAAAGAAGCAAATGTATATCGTGCTTTCCCTCTCCTATGAATGCCTTTTACTTTAGACGTTGCTTGCTCTTAGAGCAAATAAGCTTTTACTCTTTGTCAGTCCAGTTATAACGTTAGATGTTCTTTTAAAAAATTCACAGCTTACCTTTTAGAGCCGTGTGTACAACAGAACAGTCATTCATGAGAAATATCTGGAGAACTTATGCAATCTAGGATAGATATCATATCAGTATAGAATTATTAGGGGAATCCTAGGCACTCACCAATCATCATAGACTTTTTTCGTTCTGTTGAATTTACGCCTACCTTAATTGCAGCTAATGTACTGAATCAGAAATATGGATTAATCTTAATATATTTGCAGCTGATTGAGCACGTTGTTAGTTCTTTGAAGTTCTGCAAATCTCTCTCACTTTGTGAGCTCCTAATGGCGCCAATGTGATTTCTACAGTCAATCGGTTAATGAGAGCATATGCATCTGCGATAGTTACTGCTAAGTATATTATCAGTTGGGTTAGTCTATCTGTCCCTCTTGCATATTTTAGCTCCATTTCATAACATTGATTCACTTGGTTGGGTAGTTTATTATGTCGGATAAATACGTCATTTATTTGTTGGTGCAACTTTTTAAGATGAATTTATCGTTTAACATGCAATCCCTTCACATACTATAATAAAGCATGCTTATTACTCTATTCACTTGGTTTGGTAGTTTATTGTATGGGATAAGCATGTTTGTACGATTTTACTTTTTGTTGTTTGTTGAATTTTAGTTCACTTGATATTTATTACACATCTACAAATGACAACAACCGATTTATTCTAACTGACTGCTGCTCTATACAGACTCTACGGGACCCATTTCCGGTCATCGCAACGCTCGTTGCTTCCTCAATAATACAAAGTTTTTTTTATGATGATGATTCCAAATTATGTGAAGTGCAGACAGAAGGAAACAGAAAAAAGGGCTCGAACGTGTACATATGCTTATTGTCAGTGTTTACTTAGCGTTAGCTTTTCTTGCAACTGGCTATATGTGATTGACAAATACCTAATCTTATCTTATTTTCAAACATAAGGAAAATAGGTTCGTATACAAAGAAACACTGATGTTTTGCTAATTCCCTTTCGCGTACTCTCATGCAGTTCTTTCCATACACATTCTTTTTTTTTTATGATGATGATTCCAACTTATGGGAAGTGCAGACACAACGAGACAGAAAAATGGCTCAAATGTGTACATCTGCTTACTATCAGTGTATAGTTAGCGTTAGCTTTTCTTGAAACTGGCTATATGTGACTGACAAATACCTACTCTTATATCTAATATAACTCGATTTCCACTCACTAACACAGCATTACCGCCCGTGCCATGTGGCACGGGTTAACTTCTAGTGTTTACTAAAGTTGGGGGAAACGGTGGCCTCCGCTGCCCTCTACGTCACTCCCAAAAAAACAGCCCTCTGTCTTGGGCTCTCTTCTCCTCGATGATTTCCGCCTTCTTGTGATTTCGGTTTTTTGGTGAATTCTTTTGTACGCATCACTGCGGAGTGGGGCCATGAGAATCGACGGATTTGTATCTTGAATTTGGCAAAATTTGATATATGCCACTGAGAATGTTGCCACTTTGAGATTTGCCACTCAGTTTCTTAAAATTGAAAATTTGCTACTCCAGTTTCTTTCTCTTTTGAAATATGCTATTATCACTCATTTTCTCTTATTTCATTTTCTATTTTATCATTTCTCATATATTCCAATTGTAAACTTCTGTTTTGCCTCGCCTCTTTCTATTCGGATAGAATCCATCGAATCTTTGCCTGTGGTCATCTTCTTTCCACATGAACTAGGGGCAACCATGAACTAGGTCGCTCCTCCTCCCTCCCTCTGCTCTGCTGGGTGACTCACCCGGCCGGCGCCGCCTTCCCGAGCCCCCCAAGCCTTGAGAGCGCGCCTCCAGTCTGGTTCCTGCCCTCCCCCTCCTCATGAGTCCTACCCACCAGCCGCATGCGTTCCCAAAGCTCCCTGCTCCCCGTGCTACTCGCCCCAAGGTGCCGCCCAGTGCTCCCTCGCTTAGGGGCCGACCCCCCAGCCAGGCGCCGCCGCCTGAGCTCCCGCCGGGCCCGAGCCCAGCCGAGCTCGAGGCTTGAGGCACGTGGTGCACTCTTCGCAAGATCTCGACACCGTCAAACACAAGTACCCATGGTGGGTTCTCCGTCCTGCGACGGCATGCCAACGAAAGTGCCTACCGCCTTTGGTATGCCCAATTCTCATGTTTTTGTCAATGCAATTGGTACGGTGAAGTTAGAATCCTTTTTGTTCTTTGTTGATCGGGATATGTCGATGCCGACGCCGACTCAAGAGCTCATCACGAAGGACCTTCATGGATCTGAGCTCCCCCTCTAGAGTCTGGCGCCATCCAAGACTGCCACCGCTCATTCACAGCAAGCGATAGTATATCAAGTTCTTGTGCATTTCTTGACAATTTTGTGAAATCTCATTTGTACATTCAAGCGTGTGATCGACAATATTGTGAATTGTGATGTCCATTGTACAAGAATCTGGATGTTGATAATGCACTGATTTAGAGAATATATGAATTTTGACAATATTGTGATGTCCAATAGTATGATGCTTCAGTTGAAAAGAATGGTGATGATCAAAGCATTCAACACAGTTGTTGCAGATTGAGCAATGGGAACACCTTGGTGGACGATAAAGCATACATGTATGGCAATATTTGACCTTGACTAAGATACCATTAACAAGAACATCTTTGGTCGATAGTAAATCTGTAGAACCACATTGACAACGACCTATCGATAAGTTGGAGGATTCACCAATGTCTTGGGTTACGGGGATGATAAGCGTTACGTATTTGTTGCCAATGATAAGCGTGACCAAGCTTTCATCATGAATTTGCCGATTTAGGCGCCGGTTGGGCGAAGTAGCACTAGGAGGGGGAGCTTGGGAACGCGGCGGCGGTAAGGCGGACTCATGAGGGGAGGGGGCGGGGCAGGCGGAGAGGCGGCTAGGCGCCGTGAGGCTCAGGGAAGGCGGCCCGGCGAAGTGAGTCCGGCAGGCGAGAGCAGAGAGGAGGAGGGCTATACCTAGTTCATGGTCGCCCCAGTTCATGTGGAAAGAAGATGACCACAGGCAAGATTCGATGGATTCTATCCGAATAGAAAGAGACAGGCAAAACAGAAGTTTACAATTGGAATATATGAAAAATGATAAAATAGAAAATGAAATAAGAGAAAATGAGTGATAATGGCATATTTCAAAAGAGAAAAAAGCTGAGGACAAATTTTCAATTTCAAGAACCGAGTGACAAATCTCGGAAGAACATTCTCAGCAAGATATATCAAATTTTGCCCTTGAATTTTATCCACGATCAGATCTGGGCCGCCGAAATTGGATTGCAGAAACTATCCGCGGTTCAGGTCCGCGTTGGTGGCCTACGTGGCACGGGGAGGGCGAGCTTTGTCGCTTACATATGGGGCCCGGTCAACTCCACCAGTTCCGTCGCTGCAGGTGGGACCGTGCTAGGGTTTTTACTTTTTAGAGGAGGGTCCCGGCGGCGGCGGCCAAAACCAAAACGTCGCTGCTTGGAGCGCATGTGATTGTAATTTGGTTCTGCCCGTTGTGTTCTGCAGATGTTGTGGAGGGGTTCAGTGTGTTCAAGGGATTGGAAGCGAAAAAAGCCGTGGACGATTCTGCGATGGTATAGGCGGGAAAGGATGAGGACGAGGAGCCTGTGAGACGGCGGAAGGAAGCCGAGAGGGAAATCGAGGTAATGGCGTTCTGCAATGCATTGACACTCGTAATCATGGTTCACTGTTTTTTTTGTTTTGTAACCATGTGCGTTGAGCTGAAATCGTAATCGCAATGCGTTGTTTTGCAAAAAAAAGTTTGCATATCTTAAAATTTGATGAGGAAAATTTGGAGGTTTGTTGTGGTTCCGTCAACATCCTGCTTGGATTGAAAATGGTGGTACAGCTTGGCGTTTACATGTGTTATATTTGCAATCACAACCTCTCAATGGTCGGAATTTGATCTTTTGGATTGGTTCCAGAGAGCTGCCATTCTTCGGAAGAGATTTGATATCCACATTTCGGGGCAAAATGTTCCAGCGCCACTTGAGAGTTTTGAAGAACTGGTTTCAAGGTAATTTTGAATCATTCAAGAGTCCAGACATACTAAATTACTTATTGTAGGTGTACATGCTGCACTACATCAAACCTCAGGTCATTATGTAATCATTTGAGGTTGTTAAGGTAAGCTGCTTTATTTGTGCACTAGGTATGGCTGCGTTTCCTAAACTTGGGTTTCAAGAACCTACACCTATCCAAAGATAGGCCATTCCCATTTTTCTTTCGGTGAGTGATTTTGAACTCTGTTCTGGATTTTAGGCCCCTTGCCATGGAAAGTGATAGACTGATAGTTATTGAAAGCGATTTATCTTGAACGGAAGGAAAGAGGGCAGATGAGTATCTTGAAAGTGATAGACTGATAGTTATCTCGAATGCTTCAATGATTCGATCTTTGTTCAGTGCCACATTGCCTGATTCAATTGAGGCTCTTGCACGTACCATAATGCATGATGCTGTTCAAGCCATTGTGGGAAGAAAGTGAGTATCGTCGTCTTAATGTGACCAAGCAGATCTATTTTGGTGTGGTTTTTTTTTCCATTATTAATTGTTCAACTTACAGGAATTCAGCCTCCTCACTGATTAAGCAAAAGTTGATTTTTTGCTGGAACTGGGAAGGGGAAGTTGCTAGCTCTTCGCCAAAGCTTCGCAGAAGTATGTCACGATCCTTCTATGGCAGATTCTCCTAGTCTCCATATATCTTGCACTGTTTTAGAGCTTGTTTGTACTTGTAATGCCTAACGAGCTGAATTCACACATGCACAGATATAAATAACAAAGCTGAGCCTATTGTGCTGTTTGTAACCTTAAACTAACTACTGCAGAATATTTAAAAATCGTTGAACTGCACATTTGTTATTAAAAAGGATTTTTGTCTGTTTCGAGTTTATTACCTGTTGCTGATAGACCATTTTTTCAATTGTAGTCTCTGAATCCTCCAGTATTGATCTTTGTTCAAAGTAAAGAGAGGGCAAAAGAGCTTTACAAAGAACTGGCATTTGACGACATTAGAGCTGATGTAATTCATGCAGACCTTACTGAGGAGCAGGTATTACTTTTGCATACTATTATTATTAGTCGTTGATAAATGTTTGTGCTATTTTGGTTTTCACTGTTGTAATATTGTCGATATCGGGCTCACTGGCTCAATTTCTATTTCCTTACTGCAGCGTCAAGATGCTGTTGACAACTTGAGAGCTGGAAAGACCTGGGTACTAATAGCAGCGGAAGTCATTGCCCGGGGAATGGATTTCAAAGGTGTTAACTGTGTAATCAACTATGATTTTCCAGAGTCGGCTGCTGCCTATATTCACAGAATAGGTAAGAAAGATAACCCTTCTTTGACTTACTCTAGACACCCCCGCCCCCACACACCAACTGCGATAAGATCCTAAATCTCCTTTCTTGTTATATATAGGACGATCTGGAAGAGCAGGTAGATCTGGGGAGGCTATCACATTCTTCACAGAGGAGGATAAGCCATTCTTGCGGAACATCGCTAACGTGGTGATATCTTCAGGCTGTGAAGTTCCTTCCTGGATAATGGCATTGCCTGAGCTCAAGCGCAAGAAGCACAGGGTGAAGAGGGACCCCATCTCCAATTTAACTGATGAAGATTGAGAGTGGTATTGTAATCATAACATTTTTGAAATGACACGTTCGCTTCAGTTTTCCCTGTTTGAATGCCCTGGTGTATCCATCAGTTAGTTGACTAAAACCTGAGATGGACGTATGCGTATCTTTTGTTATTTACTGTTTTAGTGAATTGACAAGTAGCCTGGATTGATTTCTAAACCTGAATTGACAATTAGATTCATCGCAGCACATGATACATACAGCAACAGATATTTAAGTCATTTCAGACCTGGATATCATTCAAGCCTGTAGCCTTGGTAGCCATTTGCTAGCAATCCTGCGTGGATTGAGATCCTCTATATTGAAGGAGTCAATGAAGAGTATCTAGTGTGTATGGATACATTGAAGGAGTCAGTGCAGAGTATCTACATTGTATGGGTAGTTGGAGTGATCTCCACCGTTTAATCAAAAATCAAAAACAAGATCAAGTGCCATAATATTTTGCTATGGTTCTCTTTTAGAATCTCCACTAGCTTCTGTTGTTGGCAAGATTTGGCATCTATAATGCATGGCCTCAAAGACCTCCTAAGATGTCCTGGATGACCTCTCTTTTATTCGCCCGCCGCGCTCACTCTCCCCCAAACTACGTCACTCCAAAAAAAAAACAGCCCTCGGATCACTCAGCAGACGGCTCAGATCGCTTGGAGTGGAGGTGGAAAGGCCCATCGCTCGCGCGCAGACATGTCATCCCGAAAACTGGAAGCTTCCCACCCGCCTCGCTCCCCAAGACCTCCCCGTTTCCAATCTCACCAGCCGAATCCCTCCTTGCTCTCATCCTTTCTCTCCATTTCCTTCTTCTGGTTTCTTGCTTTGGCCGAGTGACCCGCACATGGTGCTATTCCTCATGGTCCTGGTTCGGTCGACGCCTCCTGCTGTCCTCGCATGCCCCAGCGCTCCCATGGTTGGCCTGCGCCCGGCCTAGTGGTGCGTGTGACGACCCACCCTGTGATAAACAGCAGAGGTCCGGGAGGACCATTTTTTTTTGCTGCTGCGGTACTTCCCGAGGGAGGTCTTCCAGGACCTCCGAGGAGGTCCTCAAGACCTCCTGGAGGTCTTGGCCAACCACCAGCCGGTGAGGTCTACCAGGACCTCCCAGGAGGTCCTCAAGACCTCCTGAAGGTCTTGGCCAACAACCAGCCGGTAGCACCTCAAGGCATATCATCAGGGAGGTCCGACAGGATCTCGTGCTAAGTCGTGAGGACCTCCTGGGGTCCCTTACCTGCACCGAGCTAGTCCCAGGAACGGATTGGCTAGCTTGCACAGATCTAACACAAGTGTAATCAAATCCATACAACAAGCTCAAAGAGAAAACAGACCAAAATAACACATATATTAACAAGTGGCCTTATGGCCAAGGTTTGTCTGAGGTGCCACTCAAGGCTAACAACGAAAGAGAACAACAACACAATGGAGGCAAAGACATAAACACCAAGTCCATTCGGCCACCCCACAGGCTACCAAGTGGAGGGCGCCACCCATGCAAAGGTCTTCAAGGGTGCTCCCCTCCGAGAGAAACCTTTGGACCACTGAACTCCAACCTCTGCTGGTCAAAACAATGAGGGCACAAGCCAATGAGTACTTTGAATGTACTCAACCAAGCCATGGGTAAGGTATGCAAGTAGTATTATATGCGGCTTGACAATGAGAGTCAGTATGGTTAGTTTGCGAGAAAGCCAAGTTTGTGATAAATAACATAATAGATTGCAAAGCTCAAGTTTAGAAAACATAATACATAAGTACATTTGATTTTCAAAGGGGACAGTGAGCACCCACTCACACCCAAGGCACCAACCCAAACCTCTCTGGAGCACCCACTCCAGAGCACCACAAGACCAGCCCCTGGACCACTTTGTGAGCCAGTCATGATCCCTCTGGAGCCGGCCAAGGTCTCTTTAAGGTAAAAGCCATGACCTCTCACCAAAGCGCCCAGGAGGAACACCATTTCAAAAAAAAAAAACAGAATTCTACCCCTCATTCGAAATCTCCGGGCATGTCCATAACCGAGGACGCGGCTATTCGAATAGGTTAACACTCTGCAGAGGTGTACAACTTTACCCACAAGAGGCAGTCACTTGATATTTCACACGTTACCTTAGACATGCGAACCAAGTGGAGACCACCACCGGGCTTTTACAAAGATCAGTCCCAACTTGGCCCTGCACGTTAAGGTTTCGCCAACTCAGTTGTGCGTATAGCACCTAGTGGCCTCCCTCTTACGCCAGCGCTTCAACGACTCATCTACCACAGAACCAAATCAGGACTTCTCTAGTTATTGCTCCCGGTCCACCCCATAATGGACATGTGGTTGCGGTTTGGCCAGTTTGGCCAAGATCAATGGCTCCCAAGGTTGGTGACTCCTTAAATGGCGCGTGATTCGAAGCGAGGCATTTCACAACAAATATGACCCGGCAACAACTTGGGGCACCTAGGTGACTCCATGGTCCATGACCAAGGCGTGGCTATTGCAATGGGGTGCCCCTCTTGCGCCAACGAATCACACGCTCAACCAAAACAGCCCCAAGCCATCTCATTGCTAATTATTCAGGCCAGACCATTCCCATAAAATGATCTTGTGGTTGCACCTGGATCACCCCCCATGTTGGCAAATAACGAGAACACCAACTAAATTATCCACCCTAAGGCTCACAAGGTGGTGACTCCATGGCAACAACCCTTGGAGCACCCACTACTAAGCAAAACCACACTAAGCTAGAGAACAACAAAAGAACCCTAACACGCCAACTCTGGGAGGGTCTCGCGCAAGGAAGAACCGAAAGCGGAGGAGGCGGGAGGAAGAAACGGCTAAGATCTCCGAGCAAAAACAACTTTTAGGTTCACGGCCAAAGACCACCTAGATCTGGCACAACAAATTTTAACAAAGTGGTCTCGCATCCACAAACAACACAACCTGCGGCTCCAACCCCAGCGCTTGCTTATCGATTCAAACCCACAAGGGAAGTTGGCACCAACCAAAGTTCCATAGTTCAATTAATCAAGTTCAAGAATCTCGGGTTAAGCTTTGGATTCTCAATAAAGAATGATTCATGAGGAGACCAACGCGTCTACTAGAGCGGACTAAGCGAGTGGCGATACCCATGTTGGCAATAGCAATAAGAGACCAACTAACAATAGCAATACCATCCTGAGGTTTCCAAGGAAACATGTCAACATGTGGATTGCCAAATAGACAAGGAGGCATAACAACCCGTAGGTATTTAGCTAGAGCCCAAACCATTTTATACAAATAGCCAATGCAGGTTGTAGAAAAACAAAGTACTTTTTGTAAAGATAGGTTCAAAATGATCAAGGACCACGACTTGCCTTCAGTGGCGAGCTACTGAGCTTCTACGGGGGCTACCGGATCTTCAAGCTCCTCAGCACCCACGAAATCTACACGTTGCAAAGAAACCAAATCAACAAAGCAACTACAGCCGAAACCGAAAAGCACACAGCTCAAAAACCGAAAGGAAAGAAAACCACTAAGGGAGAGGTCCAAAAGGAGGGAGGTCCAGACCCAAGAGGTCCGACCCCAAAAGAGCTTGGAGAGCTCTCTAGAACAGAGAAAACCGAAGAGAGACTAAAATGGCGAACATGGTGGAAGTGGACGCCCCCTGGTGCTCTATTTAAAGGGGAGAGGAAAACAGAAGCACCACCAAAAGGAGACGCCCAGGTTCAAGGCATTAGTACAAGAGGTACACTGCCAAAGGTACGAGAAAGGGATAAAGAAAGCAAGAGATGTGACAAAAAGTAGAGACAAGTACAAAGGTAGGTGACAACATTTAATGTGACTCAACCCACATCAAATGCACTTAAGGCTATCAAAGGAGCCAGTCAAATGGTGCACAGACCAGTCAAAGGGCATGGTCCAAGGTTCAAAGAGGAGGTCCAACGAGGAGGTCCTGCGAGGAGATCCAAGGAGGTCCGGCGAGGAGATCCAATCGAGGAGGTCCTGCGAGGAGATCCCACGAGGAGGTCCTACGAGGAGGTCCTGCAAAGAGATCCAGAGAGGATAGACAGGGAGGTCTTTGAGGACAAGAGGTCCTAAAGGCCACAAGGAGGTCTAAGGACAGGAGGTCCAAAAGACGGGGGGTCTAGACCGCAAAGGTCTAAACACAAAAGAGGAGGTTTAGGCCACAAAGGTCTAAACACCAAAGAGGAGGTTTGAACCTAAGGGAGGTCCAAACACAACATAGGGAGGTCTGAACCTAAAGGAGGTCCAAACGCAACAGGGAGGTCTAGACCACAAAGGTCTAAACACAAAAGAGGAGGTCGAGGTCCAAAAGACACAACACAGGGAGGTCCTATGGACAGGAGGTCCAAAAGACACAACACAGGGTGGTCTTAATCAAAAGGGATTCTCTGGACTAGGAGGGTGGTCTTTACAAAAAGACCAGCAAGGATCGAGGAGGTGGTCCTTGCAAAATAGCCAGGAAGAGGTCCTGGGAACAAAGAAAAACGCACAACAAAGTAGGGCCGTCCGATTGGGATCGGGTGGTCCAGAAAGGAAAGGAACGTTCGGACCTTCCAAACGTTATGTCTCAGTGGAGCCGTTCGATAAGGATCGGGCGACCCACACACCTGAGAACGTTCGGACCGGCCGAACCTTTCATCTCGATCGGGCCATCCAAAAAGGATCAGACGGCCCACGAGGAGAAAAGGCGCGGGGTTGGCTCGTGCTGCGCGAGGGGCGAGGGAGGTCCGAAACCAAAAGGAGATCCAATGGAGGAAAACCAAAGGGGAGGTCCTGGACGGTCAAGATCAAAAGGCAAATGGAGGTCCTGGCGCTCAGATCTCAAAAGGAGAACCTGAACGGCCAAGATCTCAAAGAGGAGGACCTGGACGGTCAAGATCAAAAGGCAAAAGGAGGTCCTGGCGCTTAGAGCTCAAAAGGAGAACCTGAACGGCCAAGATCTCAAAGAGGAGGTTTGAGCGGCTAAGATCTTCAGAGAGGAGGTCCTAACGGCCAGATCTCAATAAGGGGAGGTCTGAGCGGCTAAGATCTCCAGAGAGGAGGTCCTAACGGCCAGATCTCAACAAGGGGAGGTCTGAGCGGCTAAGATCTCTAGAGAGGAGGTCCTAACGGCTAGATCTCAACAAGGGAGGTCTGAGCGGCTAAGATCTCCGAGAGGAGGTCCCAACGGCCAGATCTCAACAAGGGAGGTCTCGAGCGGCTAAGATCTCAGAGAGGAGGTCCTAACGGCCAGATCTCAACAAGGAGGTCTGAGCGGCTAAGATCTCCGAGAGGAGGTCCCAACGCCGAGATCTCAACAAGGGAGGTTTGAGCGGCTAAGATCTCAGAGAGGAGGTCCTAACGGCAAGATCTCAACAAGGGAGGTCCAAAAGAGCTCAAAGAGATCCAAAGGGCAGGGAGGTCCAAGACACAGAGGGAGATCTAGATCAAAGAGGACCTAGACAAGGGAAGAAGGTTTTAGACCAAGGGAGGTCAAAAGGGAACACCAGGAGGTCTATTTGAACTCAGGGGAGATCCAAATAGGCAAGGGGAGGTCCTAAAGGACGCAGAGGAGGTCCGAAGGACAAAGGGAGGCCCGAAAGGACTCGGGGGTTTCAAAAGAAAGAAAAAGAGGTCCACGGGGGAGGCCAAGACAGAGAAAGGGGTCTAGATAGAAGGAGATCTAGACAGAAAAAGGTTTAGGCCAAGAGGGAGGTCTAAACACAAAGATTCAAGCCAACAAAAGGGGAGGTCTGGACTAAGGGAAGTCCAAACAGAAAGATACAAGGAAAAGGTCCAAAGATCAAAGAGGTCCGAAACACAAACCCGAGCTGGTCTAAACTCAAAAAGAGAGGACTTAGACCAACAAAGGGGATCCAAGCAAGGAAAGGTCTAGCTCAAAGGAGGTCTGGGCCGACAAGGAGATAAAGAAAGAGAAGAGGCACCCAGACACAGAAGAGGTCTGGAAAGGAGAAACCAAACACAAGGGCACACAGAGCAGAAAGAGGGAGAAAGGGAAAACTCCAACAAACACCCAAAGGAAACCGAACTGACTTAGTTCAAGTTTGGTTTAGTCATTTAAAGCTTCTTTTGAAAACTCAAGTTAAGCTTTGAACTCTCAACAAAACCAAATGGTTATTTTTAAAAGCTTTTCAAAACTCCGGAAAAACGGGACGTTACATTTTGTGCCTCACATGCTGACCCCCAGAGGATCACTTGGGCAGAATTTTCAGCTACGTTTCGCCATTCTCATGTTCCTGATGGGAAGGTAGAGATGAAGAAGAATGAGTTTAGGGATCTCAAGCAAGGCAGCATGTCAGTGAGTGAGTATCTCACTAAGTTCACACAATTGTCACGTTATGCCCGCGAGGATGTGGCTACAGATGATGCACGGTAGAAGCGCTTTAAGCGAGGCCTCCATCCCAGTTTAAAAGTTCAAGTTGTTGGCAACGATTACCCTGATTTTCAGCATATGGTGAACAAGGCAATGCTCATTGAGGAGTCCCGAAGAGAGCTTTCTGAGTCCTTCAAGAGAAAGGTGCCACCCTCCAGTGCTCAACCAAGACCTCCCCAGCACCCCAAAGCGTTTGTGCAGTATCAACACAAGCGCCAAGGACCTCCTGGACCTCCCAGGACCTCTGCCAAGACCTCCCCTTGATTGTCCTCGCCCAACAAGCATCCTGGCAAAGACACCAAGCCAACCCTAACGACCTCCACAAGAATTTGGGATCACTTGCTTCAAGTGTCACCAAGTGGGGCATTTCGCCAATCAATGCCCACTGAAGACTGAGCAAGCCGCAAAGACCTCTACTTCAGGACCTCCCTCGGCCAAGACCTCCCAAGCAGCAGGACCTCCTCAAGCTAGGACCTCCCAATCTTTTGGAAGAGGCGTGTGAATCATGTTGCGATGGAAGAAGCTCGAGACCTCCTCGGATGTGGTGCTAGGTATGTTCCTAGTAAATTCGATGCAATTGCAGCTTTTGTTTGACTCTCGAGCTTCCCATTCGTTTATTTCTCGGAGTTTTGCTGCAAAGCACCAGTTTCGAGTTGTTGATCTTAAGTCTACCTTGTTGGTTCAATCCCCCGGTTCGGAATTAAGCACGAACCAGGGTTGTCCACAAGTTAAAATGGTCATAGAAGGAGTAGAATTTCTAGCCAATCTTATCCTTTTGGACACCAGGTCCCTAGATGTGATCTTGGGCATGGATTGGCTAGCTGACCACCATGCAATGTTGGATTGTAGTGATAAAAGCATCTCTTTGACCAGCCCTAGTGGTGCCACTGTGAAGTTTTCAGCCTCCTCAGAGAAGCTCAAAGGAGCCCTATCTTGTAGTGCTCAAGTTCATACCTTGGAAGATGTCCCTGTTGTTAAAGAATTTGTGGATGTGTTCCCTGATGAGTTCCCAGGAATGCCTCTAGACAGAGACCTTGAGTTTGTCATTAACCTTGTTCTAGGGACCTCCCCCATCTCCAAAAGTCCTTACAGGCTACATGTTGATGACCAAGTGGAGTTGAAGAAGCAAATAGAAGACTTGTAGAGCAAGGGTTTTATTAGACCTAGCTCCTCACCTTGGGGAGCCCCAGTGATTTTTGTGCCCAAAAAGGATGGCACTCAAAGAATGTGTGTGGACTACAGAGCTCTTAATAATGTCACTGTCAAGAACAAGTATCATTTGCCAAGAATTGATGATTTGTTTGATCAATTGAAGGGAGCTGCTGTGTTTTCAAAGATAGATTTGAGGACATGATATCACCAACTCAAGATCCGAAAAGAAGACATCCCAAAGACAGCCTTTTCAACTAGGTATGGGTTGTTTGAGTTCATTGTCATGTCTTTTGGGCTGACCAATGCCCCTGCCTATTTCATGAATTTGATGAACAGAGTGTTCATGGAGTACCTAGACAAGTTTGTCATTGTCTTCATTTATGACATTCTTGTACATTCCAGGAGTGAAGAGGAGCATGCAAAGCATCTCTTTTCGGTTTTAGAGAAGCTGAGAGCTCATCAGCTCTTTGCTAAGTTTAGTAAGTGTGAGTTTTGGCTAAAGGAAGTGGTCTTCTTAGGGCATGTTTTGTCAAAGGAAGGAGTATCTGTCAACCCTAGTAAGGTTCAAGATGTGCTCAATTGGGAACCTCCTAGATCTGTGCCTCAAGTCCGAAGCTTTCTTGGTATGGCAAGGTACTACAGAAGGTTTATTGAAGGCTTTTCCCGAATTGCAAGACCTCTAACTCAGCTGTTAAAGAAAGAAAAGAAGTTTCTTTGGACCTCTGATTGTGAACAAAGCTTCCAAGAGCTCAAGAAGAAGTTGACCTCCGCCCCAGTTTTGATTCTCCCAGATGTTAGGAAGGACTTTGAAGTCTATTGTGATGCATCAAAGCAAGGACTTAGCTGTGTTCTAATGCAAGACAGGAGAGTGGTAGCTTATGCCTCAAGACAGTTGAAGCCCCATGAAGCAAACTACCCTACTCATGACCTAGAGTTAGCTGCTGTGGTGCATGCTTTAAAGATTTGGCGCCATTACCTCATTGGTAATAGGTGTGAAATCTATACTGACCACAAAAGCCTAAAGTACATCTTTACTCAGGCAGATTTGAATTTGAGGCAGAGAAGGTGGCTAGAGCTTATTAAAGACTACAATGTGGGAATTCATTACCACCCAGGCAAGGCCAATGTGGTGGCAGATGCTTTGAGCAGAAAGGTTTATGCCAATACATTGATGATCAAAGAGAGCCAACCTACTTTGCATGAAGAATTCCTGAAGCTTAGACTTGAGTTAGTCGAAGAAGGGTTTTTAGCAGCTCTTGAAGTGCAACCTACCTTGCAAAAACAGATTAAGGCAGCTCAAGATGGAGATGCTGACATCCAAGAAATCAAGGCTACCATGAGAAAAGGGAAGGCTGCAAGGTTCTTGGAAGATGAGCAAGGTGTGGTCTAGTTTGATAAGAGGCTCTGTGTGCCCATTAACACAGAGCTCAAAGAAGTAATACTTAAAGAAGCACATGAGGCATTGTATTCTATACATCCAGGAGCTACAAAAATGTATCAAGACATCAAGGAATTGTACTGGTGGCCAAAAATGAAGAAGAAAATAGCAGATTTTGTGGCCAAATGTGACACTTGCCAAAAAGTTAAGGCAGTGCACCAAAGACCTGGAGGACTTTTGGTGCCTTTACCCATACCCGAGTGGAAATGGGAAGAGGTCGAGATGGACTTTATAACTGGTCTACCTCGTACCCAAGCTGGTTTTGACTCTATTTGGGTCATTGTGGATAGGTTAACTAAAACGGCTCACTTTATTCCTGTGAAGACTACCTATTCTGGAGACAAGCTGGCCGAAATCTATATGGCAAAGGTTGTATGCTTGCATGGTGTCCCAAAGAAGATAGTCTCAGACAGAGGATCTCAGTTCACTTCCAAATTTTGGCAAAAGCTACATGATGCCTTGGGCATAGACCTCAACTTCAGTACAGCATACCACCCACAAACAGATGGCCAAACTGAAAGAGTTAATCAAGTCCTTGAGGACATGCTGAGAGCTTGTGCTCTAAAAAAGCAATCTAGTTGGGACAAGATGTTGCCATATACAGAATTTTCCTACAATAACAGCTACCAAGCAAGCCTTCAAATGTCCCCTTTTGAAGCTATTTATGGGAGGAAGTGTAGAACTCCTTTGTACTGGACAGAATCGGGTGAAGGCCAAGTTCTTGGCCCGGACCTGCTGAAAGAAGCCAAAGATCAAGTGAGGTCAATAAGGGAGAAGTTAAAGACTACTCAAACTCGGCAAAAGTGCTATGTAGATATTAGACGGCGAGACCTAGCTTTTGTCCCAGGAGATCAAGTCTACCTCAAAGTATCACCTCTCAAAGGTATGCAGCGGTTTAGAGTTAGTGGGAAGGTTGCTCCAAGATTTATTGGACCTTTTCCAATTCTTGCCCGAAGGGGTGAAGTGGCCTACAAGTTGGACCTCCCTCCTCAGCTTGCTGGAATTCATGATGTATTCCATGTGTCACAATTAAAGAAGTGCTTGCGAGTGCCAGAGGATCAAATGCCTTTAGAAGCTGTGGACCTCCAAGAAGACCTCACTTACAAAGAGCAACCCATCAAGATTTTGGACGTGTCCGAAAGAGTTACAAGGAACAAGACCACCAAGCTGTGCAAAGTGCAATGGAACAACCACTCTGAAGTCGAAGCAACATGGGAATGTGAAGAAGACCTCAAGAAGGAGTTCCCCCACCTATTCCCTAGTTCAGCCTGAATCTCGGGGTCGAGATTCCTTAAGGGGTGAAGGTTTGTAACGTCCCATTTCTCCTAGGTTCTTGCCCTGTTTTCAAAATAAAAATAACCATTTGGTTTTGATGAGAGTTCAAAGCTTAACTTGAGTTTTCAAAAGAGCTTTAATTGATTAAACCAAACTTGAACTAAATCGGTTCGGTGCCTTTGCTGTTTAATTGGAGTTTTCCCGTTCTCCCTTTTTCAGCTCTGTGTGCCCTTGTGTTTGGTTTCTCTTTTCCAGACCTCTTTTGCGTCTGGAACTCCTTTCTCGTTCTCCCTCTCTGTTTTTGACCTCCCCGTGGACCTCTCACCTCTCTTTTGAACCCCTCCTGAGTTCACTTGGGCGTTCCAGAGTTCCTCTGGACCTCCCAGTGCCTGTTTGGAACCTCCCTCGAACTCCCATCCAGCCCTATCGGACCTCCTTGAGTCCCTACGGGCCTTCCTTTGTCCTACGGACCTCCTCAGCGTCCTTTAGGACCTCCCCTGCCTATTCAGACCTCCCCCCCTTGTTGAGATCTGGCCGTTAGGACCTCCTCTTTGGAGATCTTAACCGCTCAGACCTCCCCCTTGTTGAGATCTGGCCGTTAGGACCTCCTCTCTAGAGATCTTAACCGCTCAGACCTCCCCCCCTTGTTGAGATCTGGCCGTTAGGACCTCCTCTCTGGAGATCTTAACCGCTCAGACCTCCCCCTTGTTGAGATCGGCCGTTAGGACCTCCTCTCTAGAGATCTTAACCCCTCAGACCTCCCCCTTGTTGAGATCTGGCCGTTAGGACCTCCTCTCTGGAGATCTTAGCCGCCCAGGTCTTTCCTTTTGTTTGGATCTAAAGGTCCCGACCTCCTTAGGTCCAAGACCTCCTTAGCACTTGAACCCCACTGTTGGCTCCTGCGGTCATACCGCTTAAGGCTTTGCCTTCCTCACCTAAGGACCGTCCGATGTTGTTCGGATGGCCCGATCCTAAGGGCATGTTCGCTTGGTCCGAACGTCCCCTTTCCCTCCTAGCCGTCCGATCTAAATCAGACGGCCTAGTCCCGTTGACCCGTTCGCTCGGTCCGAACGGCCCCTTTGTTTTGTGCCATCCGATCTGGATCTGACGGCCTCAGCTTTTCCTCGTGTATCCTTGCCTCCGCGGACCTCCCTTGGTCTTTGAGATCTTGATCGTTAGACCTCCCCTTTTGGAGATCTAACCGTCAAGACCTCCCCGCACCTTTGATCTGGACCGTTAAGGTCCTCCTTGTGAGCACCCGGATTTATTAAGCTCATAATACTTAGTCATCAATTGACCCTAGTATTATCAACCAAATAAACCCAGCCTCGAAAGATGTACCTTACGCCAAATAACAACAAAACTACAAAGATACACAATGAAGCAAAAGTGCCATAAAGATGGCCCAAAATAAGAGCCAACCAAGGTGCCTTTTGGACACCACACAAAAGACCTCCTCTGCAACAAAGTTGTTAAGAAGCAAATGAGTACAATAAATTGTTTATTGTACTGCAAGACCGACGGTAAGATAACGTAACTATAATTTAGCTATATGCAAGCTTTATTTAAGTGGATGAGGCTTTGGACTCATTTTAGCACAAAGCAAGTTTTCATTTGCAATAATATAGTAGATTGAGAGCAATTTGGCAAAGCATTTTTAATTGTTGAAATAACAACGAGATAAATAACAAGGTAACAACAACAAGAACAACCTCGAAGGCTCATACCAACCATGTCAAGTTTTAATTAAAGGTTGTAGTCTAGTCTTGAACGACCTTACCAAGCATGTCCATAACCTAGGACGAGGCTATTCAGGTGTACCATCTGCACCCACACGCCGATCGCCTTTCCATTAGGCACACTACCTTTGGTATGCCGGCACGGCTAAGTCCTACGAGACATTTCCAATGGACAATGCTAATTTGAGTCGCACAACCCACGGGAGAAGGAGACATCACACAACCTACCGGAAGCTAATGCTCCCTCCCACATCACACACACATTTTATCTTTAAAAACACACCAACCGAGCGACCCCAATTAACACCGCCCAAAGTACTTAGTCAAGAGGGGTTCCATATGCCCCTCGTGTGGTTAGCACGCAAAATTGCTTGGCTTAGTGACCCAAGTACTCGGTCCTTAGGGACCTGCATACCACCACATCCAAAAACCACGCCATCCATCCAATATGCCCAAGTCTAAATCAATCTTTTATTTTCAGTTTTGATTTTACAATTAATCAAAGCACAAGTGCTGGACATATAGGAGTAATAATCAGTTTTGAGTGATCAAGACCATCGACTAAGTCGATGATCGCCCATTTCTATCGAAAACTAAGCATGTCTAAGCAATTTAAATCGAAACTACTAAGTGATAGGAGCTCATCCAACGAGCTCCCACCACAGCAAATAACCTAGGCTCATGGTAGTAGAGGATAAACAATTCCTACAGATTATGCAACTATAGGCTTGCTAGCGACCTTTAACACAAAGTAGCATGCATACATAGAAGTAAAACGAGATATTAAGCTTTAAGGTAATGGGACAATGATGGAAATGATCAAACTGCTTGCCTTGCTGTTGCTGGTCAATTTGTTGCGGAGGGTCACCCTTGGGATCACCACAAATGTCGAAACCTAACGGGAAGGCGAGAAAGAACCGATAAGAACGACGAAAAACAACAAAGACAGCACAACAAACAAACTCCAAATTCTCTGAATTTTCTACAGCAGCAAGAGGGTGATTTTTAGGGAATTTTGCAACAAGAACCAATTGATTTGGATTCTCAATGCAAAAGTTATGAGCAAAACAATTCTGCTCAGCCCCTAAAATACCAAACTGCACTATTCATTAATTTAATTATGAGGCAACATTTTCTAGAACAGAAGTGAAGCTGAAATTTTTACTGTAAAACCAGCACCTCATGAGATGAATAACACACTTGAGTTCACCTCATTTGGAGCTATTATGCACTCTCTACAAATTTTCAAAAACAAGAACTTGAACAAAATTATAATGCACAAGTCCTCCTTTCTATAACAGCAACATGCTCAAAACTAATTTTCACAGTGAGTTCACTAATAGAGGAAACCAACAAAGTTGGTCTCACCCAAAAATAATCTACAGAGCATTAGTTATGTGTTTTACAGGTTAAGCATTGATTTAAGTGTATATTTAAAGTTGGTTTCAAAATCTAATGGCAAAACTGTGCTCTGGAGTTGAACTCAACTTACAATCATTTTTGGATTAAAGTCAAGTTCAAGTCAGAGCTAACACAATTTGAATGACCTCAGTTGGATTTAAAACGACAAAGATATGAAATTCTAAAGTTCATACCATTTTTAGTTTATACTAGAGCTCACTGGAATTTCTAAAAATCACAAAGGACATGGGAGGACGTGAGCCACAGATCATAGATCTAACGGCTCAGACCTCCCAGGAGGTAACGCACACACGCGCTCGCGAGGTCCAGAGGCCCTGGACCTCCTAGCAACGCACATGCGCGAGGTGAGGGGAGGTCATGGCCGTTGAAGGTGAATCCAACGGACCACAACGATGAGGGGAGGTCCGGGACGGACCAGATCTAAAGGGGGAGGTCCTCAACGGTTGAGATCTTCCAAAGGGACTATCGATCTCCCTAAGGCCAAGACCTCAGGGGAGGTCCCGGACGGTCCAGATGTTCCAAGGAGGTCCTCGATGGTTCAGATCTCTAAGGAGGTCCTAACGCCGCTGCACTTGAGATCGCAGTAGGGAGGTCTTGACGCTCGGATCTCCTGAGGAGGTCATTGACGCCCGGACATGGAATAAATGCGGGACAACGAGGAGGTCTCGCACGGAGGTCGCCAAAGTGAGGATTTAGACCGTTATCGCGGTGATCTTTGTCCTAAAACGACCCGTTTCGTCCGACAAAGACCCGGTTTTTGACATCCATCGGTACCGCGGAGATCTAAAGCCGACATCATTCAGCGGGTGCCCAGCCGCTAAAGGACTAGCAGGAGGTTTACGGAGGTCCTAAGGCGCTGGGAAGTGGAGGAAGGTGAAGACCGAGCCGAGGAAGATGAGGTTGCTCCACGGCCACGACTCCAGCTCCAAGATCCCTTTGTCCACCTCTGTAAATGCCCAAACCAAAACAAGTTAGGTCTTGGTCCCAAAGGAAGGCACAAATGGAAGCAAGGAGAGGAGAAGAAATCTCCAATGACCCTTGCCCACCGAGGGGCTTCAAGCTCCAAACAATGGCGGCCAAGGAAGCTTTGGTGGTTTAGAGCTCACAAAGACAGGTGTAAGCCAAGGAACAATGGTGTGCAAAGGAAGCCAACGCAGATGAGGGGAGGCTTTATACTTAGGGCACAGGAGGTCATGGACCACCGGCTAAGCTCATGGTGAGCTTGGCCCATGGCACTGTCTAGGGCATTGGACAAGATGTAAAGTTGACAAGGTGCAGCTGTCTTGACCAGAGAAGGAAGGTGACTGCATTAAATGCGGTCACAAAGAGTTGTTATAAGTACACAAGTGGGCCAGTGGGCATTAACTCCATCGCCAGAGTGCAAAGGCGCCCGAGGAAGGAGAAGAACGAGGGGAGGTCCTTATGGCCGTTGGATAAAACACAGGAGAGGTCCTAACCATCGGATGACAATTTTGAACTGTTACGCTCAAATGGTGGGAGGAGGTCCCAGCCATACGATCAAGGATTGGGAGGTCGTGGCCTCCGATTTCCTTAATGTGTAAGCGCGCACGTGGGAAAATGGGACAGAGGTCCAAAGCGTTGGATCTCCATCCAGCAGTCTTGGACCTCTGTGAGGTCTTAACCGCACAAGAACTTAAAACATGAGGGAGGTCATGGCCTTAGGATTTAGATCTAAGGGCAACGACCTCACGTCTTGGGAGAATGGATGCGCATGAGACGGGGAGGAGGTCGTGACCGTGATTTCAAATCCAACGGTGCACAACATGAGATAGGGAGGTCGATAGTTAGCTTAAGAGGAGGAGGTCGCGACCATGGATTTTTGATCCAATGGTCGTGACCTCATGTAGGTGGGAAGTTTGCTTAGCTTATCGAAGTGAGGGGAGGTCGGAGGCGGTTGGATATAAATCCAATGCCTATGACCTCGCCAAGGTGGAAGGTGGTTTTGAGGTTTGATAACAAGGGAGGTCGGGCGGTTGGATCTTAATCCAAGGGCTATGACCAGACAAGGTGATAGATATCGAAGGAGGTCTTTGCGGTTTAACACGTGGAGGTCATGACCGTGGATCTTTGATCCAACATTCACGACTGATGAGGTGAAAGCCTTTGCGGTGTTGATCATGGAGGAGGTCGTGGCGGTTGGATGTAAATCCAACTACCGCGACTGATCAAGGTGGAGAGGAGGTCGATGGGGTTGGGTTGGACCGGCTTTGCAAGGTGGCTAGCCCAAGGAACAAAGGCCATGCTAAGTTTAATTTCTAACAAATGAGACTTTGCAGGATTGTTTGGGATAGCAATTCAACTCCAAAATTCATGAAATTTTTACAAGAGCTTGCTGACAATGAGATTAACCTTGCATAAAATTTCCAGAGGTTATTATGCAATGCATTTTTCTCAGGAAATTCATTAAGGTTGTTCAAGGATTTGTTTTACCTCCAAAATTTATCAAACAAGTTTTACAACTTGTGATATTCTTCAGAGGGGTCCCACATCAGTTTTGGGGACCAAGGAAAATATATTCCAATGTTTGACACCAGATTTAGACAATTGGAAAAATAAATTTGACTTTTGGTCAACAAGAGCTTTGTGTTTTAGATTACACAACTCTTGGACAAGAATTACATAAGAGATTAGGGTTTTCAAGATGTGAGAAAAGTTTTAATTTCTACACATATAATTATACTTGAATAACCCCAATTATACATTTGGGATGTTACACTCCTCTTTGAGATCTTGATCGTTAGACCTCCCCTTTTGGAGATCTAACCGTTAGGACCTCCCCGCACCTTTGATCTGGACCGTTAAGGTCCTCCTCTTTGAGATCTTGATCGTTAGACCTCCCCTTTTGGAGATCTAACCGTCAGGACCTCCCTGCACCTTTGATCTGGACCGTTAAGGTCCTCCCCTTTGAGATCTTAACCGCCTAGGACCTCTTCCTGGCTGTTTTGCAAGGACCACCTCCTCGATCCTTGCTGGTCTTTTTGTAAAGACCACCCTCCTAGTCCAGAGTATCCTTTTTGATCAGGACCTCCTCGTTGTGAGCCTTGTGGACCTCTTGTCCTTAGGACCTCCTTGTGTTGAGTGTTTTGGACCTCCTGTCTAGGACCTCCCCCTTTGAGTGTTTTGGACCTCTTGTCCAGGACCTCCCCCTTTGAGTGTTTTGGACCTCCTGTCCAGGACCTCCCCCTTGAGCGTTTTGGACCTCTTGTCCAGGACCTCCCAGTGGTCTTTTGCGGAGACGACCCTTGCGGTGGGGCCACCTCTTTGACCAGTGGTGCACCCTTTTGACTAGCCCCACATGCCAGCCTCACTCAACCTTGTTATTATTGCTCTTGCCTCAGAACTCTGTGCGCATTTAATAGGTGTCGGGTCACATTAAATGCAGTCACATCTGAAGTACCTTATTTTAATTCTTTAAGGGCAAGCCCGCCCTAGTCAGCCCGATTGCCAACACGCCATTGATCCTCCCTTGGTGCACTCTACCAACTCGCTATATATAGCACAGGCAAGCTTTCATTTGCCACCTTTGGTTCATTTCTTGCTTCCTTGCCTCCTACGCTGGTTCTCTCTGGCGCAGACCTCCTCGAGCTCGTTGAGGTTGTGCTAAGCCTCCTGGTTTTCCTTTCTTGCCGAGTTGGTTTGAGTTCCTTTTGGGTCTTTTGAAGTTCTTTGGCCTAGTGTGGTTTTGCTTATTTGGTGTTTGCGAACGTGTAGATCACGAGTTCGAGGAGTTCTTGGATCCAGCTCTTCGAGCCGAAGGTTCTCCACTGCTTGACCAAGGCAAGCCACAGACCTCCTTTTGATCATTTTGAACCTAGTTTTGCAAATGTATTTTGGTTTTACTTTATCATGCATGGCTATGTTTATAAGAAAATGTTTGGGCTGTAGTTACTTTTCTACTTGCTGTTATGCCTCCTTTATACTTTGTCCCTATCATGTTGACATGTTTACCTTATAAGCCTTAGGTTGGGTATTTAGTTGGTAATCTTTGTTATTTGCCAACATGGGGCCGTAGGTTATGTATTGCTTCGCTCTAGAAATCGTGGGACTGTGAATCATGTTTCATTCCTAATAATCTTGATTAATGAGCTATAGAACCTGTGGTTGGTGCCACTGTTAAGCAGCTATGGTAGGACGCCTAAGTTGTGTTGACTGTGGTGTGAGTCCACTTTGTTAAAACTGGTGTGCCAAGACTGGGTGGTCTTTTGGCAAGGGTAATTACAGAGGGTTTTGTTGAGGCAAGAAGGCAGGGAGTGAGTAGTGGGTGCTATGCACATCCGGGTTTGTGGAAGTCTTGCCTTGGCACAATTAAGGACTTAACTTTGTATTCTGTTGATTTGGGCCAATCAGTGCAACCACAAGATCACTTTATGGGGGTGGTCTGGGCTGAATAATTAGCAATGAGATGGCTTGGGGCTGTTGTGGTTGAGCGTGTGATTCGTTGGCACAAGAGGGGGCACCCCATAACCCTACGGACTTCTAGACCAAGGGGGGGGGGAATTGCGAAACCTTAGCGGGCAGCTCCGAGCCAGTTCAAAGCTTTGTAAAGGCCTTGCCGCGCTCTCTAGATTGCTCACCTTCGGAAGTGAGAAAGGGTGATCGGAACCCGTCCCGCTAGAGAGATCGTGGATTGTGGGTAAAGTTGTACACCTCTGCAGAGTTTTAAATCTATTCGAATAGCCAAGTCCTTGGTCATGTACATGCTCAGTGAAAATGGTGTAAGGGGTAGTTGTTTCAAAGTTTGTGCCATCGACACTTCAATGAGATGCCTTGGCTTTGCCTCAAGAGACCTTGGCCGGCTCTAGAGGGGTCAGGTTGGCTCTGTAGTGGTCCGAGGGCTGGTTCGGACCTCTGGAGTGGGTGCTCTAGAGTGGTTTTTGGTGAGGACACAGCACACCGTGTGACCAGACCTCGCCCATTTTTGTTGTGGATGTGAGTTGGTGCTCACTCCACGTTTTCAAGCATCAAATGTATTATGTACTATTGTTTTACCTTGCTGCTTTTCAATCTATTATTGTTATTATTGTCAAAACCCGGCTTTGCGCAAACTAACCATATAGCTCTCAATTGGTAAGCCCTTGCATGAATATTGTTGCATAAATGCTCCCTGTGACTTGCTGAGTACATTCAAAGTACTCATGGCTTTAAGCCCTGTGTCAAAGCAGATTACGAAGATGATCAAGTGCAGGGCAGTGCAGACCTCTTTGAGGAGGAGTTCTTCGACGATCCAGCTGCTTAGGACGCCCTCCAACCGACAGCCTGTGGGGCTTGTTGGATGGCTTCTGCATGCTTTTGGTGTTGGAGCTTTAGAGCTCTTTGTTGCCAGTTGTAAGTCCTTGTTGGTTTTGTAAGCCCTTAGTGGCAGACCTCTTGTTAACAAGCTTGACCATAAGGTCCTGTCTTTTATTAAGTTTAATTTGTCTGCTTCATCTTTGTTTGACCTCGTGGTTGCGATATTAGCTTGTGTTCTTGTGTGAGCTAGCTTCTGTTGTCCTGGGACTAGCTCAAATGCACAGGGGCAGGACCTCCAGAAGGTCCTACGGGACATAGCCTAGGAGGTCCTGTCAGACCTCTCTAATGATATACCTAGAGGTGCTACCGAAGGGTTGCGGGCCAAGACCTCTAGGAGGTCTTAAAGACCTCCTGGGAGGTCGGTTGCGGGACAAGACCTCCTGGGAGGTCCTGGTAGACCTCCTCGGGAATGCACCGAGCGGTGCTACCACTCCTCTATGTGGTGGCACCGCAGCGGAAAAAAAAAGGACCTCCCGGACCTCTTGCGGTATATCACTGGGAAGAGGTCGTCACACAAATCCAAAGGTACTATTGAAGAATTGGAGAAATTATGTGAAGATGGCAAAGTAAAAGAAACTTTGGAAGTTCTAGCTCTGTTACAAGAAAAGGGCATTCTACTGCATGCTCCTCAGTACTTTAAATTGATGCAAGCATGCGGTGATGCATCCGCTCTTGCAGAAGCTGGAGAAATACATAATCAAATATCTCAATCAGAACTAGCTGTTGACACAGATGTCAACAACAAAATTTTGGAGATGTATGCTAAATGTGGTTCAATGGAAGATGCGAAGAAATTGTTCGGTAATATGGCTCAGCATGATTTGACATCATGGAACACTATGATCTCAGGGTTTGTTCATAATGGCCTTGGTGAAGAAGCAACTGAATTTTTTTATCAGTTTAAGCAGACAGGTGATAAGCCAGATCCTGGCATGTTCACACATGTTTTCTTGGCATGTGGAATTTTGGGCTCTGTTGATGAGGGGATGTTGCATTTTGAATCAATGCAGAAGGATTTTGGTATAACTCCTACCATGGAACATTGTGCCAGCATTGTTAATATGCTTGGGCAGTCTGGCTATATTGATGAAGCTCGTGAATTTGTTGAACGGGTGCCTATGGAACCAAGCATTAATGTTTGGGAAAGTTTGATGAACATGTGTCGACTCAATGGCTTTTTGGAGATTGGAGATCGTTGTGCTCAAATTGTTGCGCGCTTGGATCCTTCTAGGCTGAATGAGCAGTCTAAAGTCGGTGTTTTCCCTGTCAATGCTTCAGACCTAGCAAAGGAGAAAGAAAGGAGAAAGGCTAATCCTGTTGAAGCTAGGAGCAAAGTTCATGAATACAGAGTAGGAGATCGATCCCATCCGGAACACCTTAAGATCTATGAAGAGCTGAGGTACTTGGTGGCTCATATGAAGGAGGCTGGCGATATTGCGGATACTCGATTCGTGCTTCATGATGTTGATCAAGAAACTAAAGAGGATGCCTTACTAGCTCATAGTGAGAGACTAGCTGTTAGTTACGTTCTCATAACTAGTGCTGTTCGTCAACCTATTCGGATTATAAAGAATCTTCGCTCCTATGGAGATTGCCATACAGCTTTTAAGATAATCTCTAAACTTGTTGGCCGTCAGATCATTGCAAGGGATGCAAAGAGGTTCCACCATTTTGAAAATGGTGTGTGCTCTTGCAAAGACTATTGGTAAACAAAATAAAGCAAGTTTATATTGTTATCAATTTTGATCAGTACAAAACCCCGTTAGATTGTGTAAATCCATAAGGTAGGTTGTTACCTATCAAACATTTAGTTAACCACAAGTTTCATGTCAGGGACATGTTGTATGTTGTCTTCTGTGCAACACCTTTTTTAGTGGTCTACTATGGAATTCAAGCATTTCAGCTTGAAGCATTTCTTTATCTGTTGATGCCCCTTCACGATGACATTTACTTTGTATGGGCATACTGGAATATTATCTAGGCAAAATTTGTTACGTGTCATTGAGAAACTAAGCATTATGATCATACTTGGTTGTAATATCTTCTGTAGGGATGTGTCGTTATCTGGGATGTGTTGGTACTTGGTTGTATGTAACCTTGGGTTCTGCTGACTACGAATCTTTTCGGTTACCTTCCTTGTGTACCCACTGGTTCACTGAACCTTCAACTCACAGCATAAGTACTGCCTTAAACAAGTGCTTTCTTGGTCACAAAAAGAAGTCGTTTTGGATTGAATGATATGCATATATTTGTCTTGAAAAGTGTTTTCGTCATATTATAATTTCTTAGGTTTTATAAATATATTATAATATAAATGGGTTGTTATTTTGGAGGCCGTATCGATATCCAAAACGACTTCTTTTTGTAGCTTCTGTGGTACAATATAAGATGAACTCACCGTTCAATCATACAAAATAGTTACTGACTTACTGAGCTATGATCTTTTAAGTTTAATACAACATTGAGCTTAGTGTATTTGTATTACAACAAATGGTAGAGGTCATGTAATCAAATCAATGCAATACAGTAATAGGGGTGCGTTCGGTGTGTGTAATCTCATATTCCCCTGTAATCTAATACTCTTTAGTTTGTTTGTATGCGGTCTTTCAAACCAAATTGTTGATTACTTGTTATAGACAGTTACTAGTGTTGCTTATTTTGTTGGTTAATTGGATCTCTCGATGAATTCCTTTTCCATATCAAATGGATCTATAGTACTGGTAAATAAGCTAGCAAATTTTAGCAATGCAGGCTATATATGGAGTATCTCAATACTATTCTTTTGAATCATTACATGTGTGTACACTTCTGAGTACCTTCCAGTAAATGCTATCCTTTATTTGCTTAATGGCAGAAGTTTTAGTTCTAGACCGAACCAGTGTACTTTGGTAATGCAACTCCTGCTTGGGCCTTGGTGACCTTTTCTGTTGATATCATGCATTGCTGTCATTCGCCCTTTCCTTTTGTTATGTGATACTGTTCTTGTTCTGAGTTCTGACCCATTGAGATTCTAGTTTGCTGCTACAGGATTTGCAACACCTCTGTAACAGGAATGGAGTTTCGGTCACCACAAAAGGGTCTTTTCAGTTTAGCCTTCACTGCAGCAGATTCCAATAACACTATAGTTACATGCCTTGTGGATTATACCCTTTTGGATTTTTGCTGGTGGAATCTGTACTAAAATTTCGCTTCTTGAAACTTATGGTCTCGTGTGCCAATTATCTTATTGTCCAAAGATTCATTGCAGATTCGCATTTGCCGTATTCTACATTACAAGTTCCTGTTGATTAATGGCATTTTACAATTCTTCAATTGAGTGTATCATGGGATTGTCTTACAACATCGTGTCAATTGCATAGCAGCAATGCAAAGTGATATTCCACATAGTTTCAACTGATACAAACTGGGTTGACATTTACCATGATTGTAGATCTGTTGTCACCCCACCCCCTCAAAAAAAACAGCGATCGTTTCACTATAGCCAAATGAACCGTGGAGCTGTATGTTGGACAACGATGTTGCAAGCTTTAGCGTTTAGCATAGCATCCATGTATTGTTCTCAGGCATTATCTCATATAATAATTCGTAATAGTTGGCCTCTAGCATTTATTCTCTCTCGAATCAGTAGTCTTTTGCTGCTGCTGCTTCTTTTGAGAATTTGAGATGAGAATCATCTTTTGTTAGTCTTTTAACTTCTTGTTACACATAATTTGGTACCAGCACTTTGTCGCACATATCTTGTGTAGCATCCAAATTGACGTGCATGGCATCTGGACGTACTTACTAGTATTATATTTTTGGTAATTTATGGGCTAAAATGAGGCAAATTACTGTAATGAAATAATAACAAACGGACCTTTTATTAAAATGTACACATTAAAGTGTGAAGGTGCAAACTAGAATTGACTCAAATTTGCTCCTTGACAAACTAGAATTGACTCAAATTTGCTCCATGACGCAAAATCAATGTAGAATTTGCCTATGCAGTTAGCTTTTGTTTTAAATCTACTTCTCATGCTAATAAAGTGAAATTTTTGTGATGCAAGTAGAGTTTGCTCCACACTTACAAATTCTGTGTGGACTGGGAAGAAATAGTCAACCAAAATGCAAGAACAAAGATTATCATAAATTTAAAAGTCGCGCACGTAAGTTCAGTTTGGAAACAAAAATTTTCATTCACCTCCTATTGCACTATACATTTGCTTCGCCAAACTTTCGCTTTAAAGCCAAAAAGGGTATAACAAGAATTATGTGATGCATAATGATAAAAGTTCACTTGGCTGCTTTGCTTTCTCGTTATATCACTAATCACGACTTACAAACAAACTTCTTTTCCAAGTAATCATCCCCAAGATAACATAAATATGTGGACATATGAAATAACAGCATGTGATCCCTTCAGCCTCGGCAGCATCATCACATCTACAAGCCAATAGTCAGCTCTCTAAGACGTTCAGAGCAGGTGTTTCCCGAAAATTCTAATGTCAAAATTTCACCACGGTCTTTACATTGTTGGAAACAGACGGCACCATCATTAATCGGTAGATTCAAGCATTATGGTCATTACTACATCGCCGTCTTTATCTTCACCTTCAAGATGATCATCGGAATGTGTCTCTGGCTCTGATGTTCCATCATCCAGTCGAGCGCTCTGATATACATCCAACAAGAGAGCTCGTATTCCCTGCCGCAACCTAGAAGCTTCTTCAGGATTGAAACATCTGCGTCCAAACTAAGAACCTGTAAGAGCATAATAGTCAGAACTCAGGATTGTTACTAAAGAAAAATAATGGAGCAATTTGATTTATTCCATTTTTAAAGGTTCTGTCTTGTCAACCTCTCTCGTGCGTCTTGAATAAACTTGTCAATGTAATAAAGCATAAAGATACCAGTCATACTTGTTCTATTGAAGTGGCACGTGGCAAGTGAAAATAGAAGGCAGTATTAGAAAATTACATCAGAAAACACAGTAAAGAAAAAGAATTATAGTAAAGCCTCAATCGGCCTCTAGAGAACTACCATTAGACCACTAGGCTTCTTACCTCAACTTTTTTCCTTATTTATTTTTCTTGAAAGACGACTCCATATCCTCGCAGAAAAGGGGATTTCATAAGAAGAATCAATCTGTAGATGGCACCATTCTGCTTCGAGGTAGCTGCGATAACATACAATTCCAAATTCATGGACGAGACTAAAGTAGTTTAACAGTACGAAACTTCGAATGACAAGCTTCCCAACAGGGACAACACATAGCAGTCTCCAGTCCTGAATCGATCATCTGGATTCTAAATGATTGGGAAGCGAAACCAAATTCTTAGCATGGTATCAAGGGTCAATACTGTAACAGCCCAAAAATTTATAAAGGCAAAAATATGGATTTTAAAACTTTTTGTGTAATAACTATTGTTACGTATCGTAATCACCCTTTTTCAATGTATATTGGATTTTATTGTGTTTTCTCATTTGGACTGCATCTTCTCAATGCTTATTTTTGGATGTCATTCGGCATTTAATGCCCGTCTCCCAGGCCACACGACCTCTACATTGTGTGGCCATATCATCAACAACCCCAACCACTCTGACCACTTCCCCTAGTCAAGTCATTCATAGATATATATGGGGCATGAGACCTTGGGACCCCCCTTGTTGCCTTTCTTTGCCATTCCAGTGCTAACCTCATTCTTTTCCTCCTTCAAGAAAGCTTAAGCTCCATTCAAGCTCCAGCGCTTGCCCCAGCCAAGCTTTAGCACTTGTCTCTGTCGAGCTCCCCCACCCCACCGCCTTGCCACAGACACCCACTGGAACTGCCTTGATACCACTCTTGTTCCTACAATCATGATACTCCAAGACCTCCCCGGCGGACCATCTATCTGCTTCTAAGGAGCACCCTTGAAGACCGAAGACCACCCTCTTGTCCTCAAGATACGTGCAGCACGAAGCTTCTACCATTATTGTGAACCACCATCACCAGCGCGGCTCCGCTTACCACTTCCCAGTGTCGTACTGGTAAGTTCCTAATGGACAGAAACTCTTCATGGTTCAAGTCGCCTTGTTCTCTTTTGGATGATCCTTGGGTTCTTCCTTTGGCTTTTCTGCTCATCCGATTGCGACAATATAGTCGCACATTTGTTTCTTTTGATCACCGCTGTGTAATCGATCCTTCCTCTCGATCGACTACGCACGGTTAATACTCCCAAGACCTCCTTCCTTGCGTGACCTCCCATTTTACAAAGACCACCCCCTTGGGGCAAGACCACTTATCGGGTCATGACCTCCCTTTTTGCAAAGACAACCCTATGGTCGTACACCTCCACGACCACCCTTGGTCACGGTATTTCCATGACCTCCCACAGGTCGTACGTTTCCGCGACCTCCCTGTAGCATCTCCCCTTTCCCCGAATTTTCAAATAAACGAAAACATTTGGTTTTGATGAGAGTTCAAAGCTTATTGGGAAATTCTATTCGGAACCTCTCTTGGTTCCATCTTGACCGTCGGGACCTCCCTTGCTTTCATCTTGACCATCGAGACCTCCTTTGCGCTCATCGTAACCATTAGGATCTCCCCTGGTTTAATCTTGACTGTCAGGACCTCCTTTAGACTCCATCTTGATCATCGGGATCATCCTTGCATTATCTTGACCATCGGGACCATCTTTTGTTTAGATCTAAGGTCCCAGACCTCTCCTAGTTTAGATCTAGCGATCCAGACCTCCTCTCATTTAGATCACCGTCCAGACCTCTCCTCATCTAGATCTAGCGAACCAAACCTCTCCTCGTCTAGATCTAGCGAACCAGACCTCCTCTCGCTTAGATCTAACCGTCCAGACCTCTCCTAGTTTAGATCTAGCGGTCCAAACCTCCTTTTGTTTAGATCCAACCGTCCAGACCTCTCCTCATCTAGATCTAGCGAACCAGACCTCCTCTCGCTTAGATCTAACCGTCCAGACCTCTCCTAGTTTAGATCTAGCGATCCAGACCTCCTCTCGTTTAGATCCAACCGTCCAGACCTCTCCTCGTCTAGATCTAGCAAACCAGACCTCCTCTCGCTTAGATCTAACCGTCCAGACCTCTCCTAGGTTAGATCTAGCGATCAGACCTGTGACACCCTGATTTTCAGAACCTTTTTGAAAATTTCAAAATAAAAAGAACCATTTTGTTTTGATGAGAATTCAAAGCTTAACTTGAAATTTCATAATGCATTTAAGTTGACTAACCCAAACTTTAACTAAAAGTTCCTTGTTGGTTCGTTGAGTTGTTGGAGTTTGAAGATCTTCCCCTTCTCTGTTCGTCTTTTACCTACCTCTGGTCTAGACCTCCCTTCGTCTGAGATCTAATGGCCCAGACCTCACCTTCGTTGGATCCAAAGGTTCGGACCTCCTTTGTGTTGTCCTCCCCTGGTCCAGACCTCCTTGGGTCTAGACTTCCCAAACGCTTGGACCTCCCTGGGTCCGATTCTCCCTCTCGGTCCTCTCTGGCTTACAACCTCCCCAAGCCTGCGCCACCCTTATGTGCATCTGAGCTCCTTTGGAATCCTGTTAAAGCTTTTCGGTTATTTGGACTTTCCCTCGCCGTTTGAAGCCTTGAAACCTTCTCTGGAGGTTCCCTTCAGTACCAGCCCGGTAGTACCACTCCGCACCATGCGGTACTACCGCTTCTTCAGACCTCCCGTTACCTTTATTGGACCTCTCCGCATCCTTCAGGACCTCTCCATGTCCTCTAGGACCTCCCCTTACCTTTATTGGACCTCTCCGCGTCCTTCAGGACCTCTCCATGTCCTCCAGGACCTCCTCCTTGCCTATTTGCATCTCTATTGATTGTGAGTCATCCAATTTGCATTGGACGGTTTGATCCTGGTGAGACATTCGGATGGTCCGAACGTCCCACCCTCCCTGAGCCTTAGTTCATTCTGGGCGGTCCGATCGAAATCCAGTGGTCTCGACCTCCCCTTTGTAAATCTGGACCGTTAAGACCTCCCCCTTGGAGATCTTAACCATCCAGACCTCCCCTTGTACATCTGGACCGTTAAGACCTCCCCCTTGGAGATCTTAACCGTCCAGACCTTCCCTTGTAAATCTGGACCGTTAAGACCTCCCCCTTGGAGATCTTAACCCTCCAGACCTCCCTCCTTGAAGATCTGGACCATTAAGACCTCCCCATTGGAGATCTTAATCGTCCAGACCTCCTCCTTGTACATCTAACCGTCAAGACCTCCCCTTTGGAGATCTCTTGGCAGATCCGACCGTTAGGACCTCCCCTTGGGAATCCTAACCGTTCAGACCTCCCCAGGATTTGATCCTACGACTCTAGACCTCCCTTGCGGGTGAGGTTCTCCTCTTACCTTTGCAGACCTCCCCGTTTGCAATTGATCTTGTCCGTTGGACCTCCCTTCTGGAGATCCAACCGTCTAGACCTCCCTTGCGGGTGAGGTTCTCCTCTTACCTTTGCAGACCTCCCTGTTTGCAATTGATCTTGACCGTTGGACCTCCCTTCTGGAGATCCAACTGTTTAGACCTCCCTTGCGGGTGAGGTTCTCCTCTTACCGTTGCAGACCTCCCCGTTTGCAATTGATCTTGACCGTTGGACCTCCCTTCTAGAGATCCAACCGTCTAGACCTCCCTTGCGGGTGAGGACCTCCTCCTTGCCCTTGCGGACCTCCTATGGTGCGTTTAATCTTGGTCGTTTGGACCTCCTTCTGGAGATCCAACCGTCAGGACCTCCCCCTATGGGCGAGGATCTCCCCTTGTTCACTACAAGACCTCCTCAAGGTCAGTGCAGGACCTCCTCTACGGGTCTTGGCTGCCCCACTGGGTAGTCACACCTAGTTTTCTTTATCTTTGACTGTGTCCTTGGGCAAGAAAGTCTCCACAGCATTTAATGCATGTTGTATCACATTAAATGCTCCCACCTTTGCAGTACTCATGTCATACCGATTGTCACAATCCTTGCCTACTCTCATTGTCCTATTTACCAACTCCTGATGACCCTATCCTGGGTCATGTGCATTGGCTTCCACTATATATAGTTTGGGAAGCCCTCCTTTCCCACTTTCTTCTCCATTTCTCCTCTATGTCTCAACCGAGCCTACATTAGACCTCCCTCCAAGTTCATGGACCTCCTCTCTTGACTCTTTGAACCTCCTCCAACAAGCTCATTGGACCTCCTCCCGACCTCTCAATCTCTCTGTTGGTTTTGTATCTAGTTTATTTGGAGTTCTTTGGATCTTGTTTGAACTTTATTTGAGTTATTTGGTTTTCACGTGTAGATTGTCAAGACCGTGGGGAGCTTGAGTTCAGTGAGGGAGAGGAAGCAGCTCAAGACATTGAGCAAGGCAAGTTGCACTCTTGATCATGTTGCACCAATACTTCAAATTACTTAAATTGATTTCAAGGATGTATGCATGCGTACTTTACTAAGTTATTTCAATGCCTATCTTTCAATTCATAGTTATGCCTACTACTTGGTATGACCACCGTCCATGTTGAATCAACCTCATCGTCACCCTAGATAAAACTTGGTTCTTGCAATAGTGAGGACCCGTAGCTCTTGAAAAATCGAATGCTTAGTATTGCTTAGACCAAAATCTTGATTTGGGGAGTTTTGACCAAAAATATCACTTAATCAAATAATTTGGGCTGTGGCATTGGTGTGCCATGGAGGCTCCGGCCATGACATTAGTGTGTCATGGGGTTTTACAAATGGCCATGGCATTGGTGTGCCATGGAGGTTTGAAAAGCAAAGTAAATGAAAAATGGATTTGACTTGGGCGAAGCTGGTTGTTTAGTTGGTGCATGTCTATGCACGGGGGTCGTGTGATCCGATGCCCCAGGGTTGAGGTTTGTCGCCCAAGTCGGTTGAGGACCGGTCTTTGAGACACCACTTGCTAAGCCTATAATGGGCTATGCCAAAATTGTGCAACCACACGTCTCCAGTATGGGGCGTGGGACTTGGCTAACTAATTTGCAAAGCTCCTTCGTGGTTGATCTGGCGGAGGCGGTGGGTTGTCATGTTACGACTGTTGTAGTCCCACCTGGCATAAGAGGGGGCACCCCATTAACCCGGCGGGTTTGTATCCAAAGGGGGGGATCTGCAAAACCTTAATGTGGGTGGACTGCGGTGGAGCAATGCATTGTAAAGGCCTTGTCATGTGCTCTATACCTCTCACCAAAGGAAGTGTACAACCTCTGCAGAGTGTGAATCTATTCGAATAGACGTGTCCGCGGTCATGGACATGCTGGCAATGTCACTCAAAGTTAGCTCTTGGTTTTGGTTTCAAAAGAATTGTGAAACTGATTTTGGTGTTTTAGCCAAATTGGGTTTGGGCGGGGAGCCATGTGCAGGAGGGTATCCTTCACCATCTTCATGATGAATGCTATCCAACTGAAAATGGATTTCACAAAAATGAATTTTAATTATTGTAATCTGCCTTGGAACTTAATACTTGTATTTAAAATAAAATTGGCTTTATGCAAATCAACCCTAATATGCTTTCCCTTGATATATCCCTATGCATGTCATTCTGTTAATTGACGGGTGTAACTTGCGAGCACGGTTGTTGTGTTCACTCTTGCTTGATTCATGAATTGAGCAGGTGAAGATTCCTATGATGATGAAGATGACCAACTCAATTAGGCCGCGCCCTCCAGCCAATCACCTATGGTGTAATGGGTGGGCACTGTCTTTTGTGTTTCTACTGCGTTTGTGTGCTCTCGGTTGCTGGAGCTTGTAAGCAACCCTTGTAATCAAACCCCCTTTTGTTGTTAATAAAGTTGTGTGGATGTTTTTTGTCACTTGCGTCTTTGAGAATCGGTCGATGATCCCTGGGGACCAGTTTGGATCGCAGTGGACTTAAGGCTCATCCTCAAGCCCCACGACCTCCTCGGGTTGGCTCCTCTGGGACCTCCCTCGACTAGCGCGTGGTGCTTGAGGAGGTCTGAGGTCCAACGACCTCCTCGGGTCGGGACCCTAGACCTCCGGGTGGTCTATCGGACCTCTCAGGAGGTCTAGAGGTCCTACCGGGATGTCCTCTCGGGACGTCCTGGGAAGTCCTTTACGGACCTCCTAGGAGGTCTTGAGGGACCTCTCGGGACGTCCTGGGGGCTCCTTTTTGGACCTCCCAGGAGGTCCTGAGGGACCTCCCGGGTATGCCCTAGGCCGGGTCGTGACAAGACCTCCTCTCGTTTAGATCTACCCGTCCAGACATTCTTTCATTTAGATCTAACAGCCCAGACCTCCCTTTCACTTAGATCTAAGGGTACAGACCTTCCTTCGTTTGGATCTAACGGTCCAGACCTCCTTCGCTTAGACCTAAGGACATAGACCTCCCCTCGCTCAGATCTAAGGGCCCAGACCTCCCCTCGCTAAGATCTAAGGGCCCAGACCTCCCCTTGCCAAGATATAAGGGACCAGACTTCCACTTGCTTGGATCTAAGGGTCCAGACCTCTTTTTGTTTGGATCTAACGGTCCAGACCTCCCTTCGCTTGTATCTAACGGTCCAGATCTCCCCTCGATTGGCTCTAACGATCCAGACCTCCCCTCGACTGGATCTAACGATCCAGACCTTCCCACGATTGGATCCAACAATCCATACCTCCCCTCGATTGGATCTAATGATCCAAACCTCCCCTCGTTTGGATCTAACTAGAACTAGACCTCTCCTTACTTTGATCTGGAAGGACCTCTTTTGTGGATCTAAGATCACCTCCCTTCTTGTATCCTCGCGATTGGCTTAGATCTAAGGCGATCCATACCTCCCCTCGATTGGATCTAATGATCTCCGCTTGGATTCGACCTCCCTTACTTTGATCTAGATCTTAGATCTAAAGGGTCCAGACACTTGCAAGAATTGTGCTAGCTTAGAAGCTGAAATTGATGCTTTGAGCTGCATGCTTAATTGAAAGCATCATTAATTTCTTGCACATCTTGCATTTCTTTGAAGAGCGAGATTGAATCTTTCTTGGCGATGATGTGGCGCCAAGTCATGTGACTCTTGTATTTGCCTTCACTCCGAGATTGATATTCTTAAGATTTCTTTTGCTTCTTTGCATTCGGAGTTGGAGTATTTTTCGTGCTAAATGTGAGTCACTTGATGTTGGTTTTTGTGGCATCGCTTTGGATAGCTCTTCTTTGGTGAGTTCGACTCTTTCGGACTCTTCTTGTGTTGTCCAGCAGAGTTTCAAAAGACAAATGTGCTTCTTTCTCAAATGGTACTAAATCTTCAAAGAGAAGTATCATTGCACATTTTGTATGAAGAATGGACACACTCTTGGGTTTTTCTTTAAATCGTTTGAAACATGAGCGTCGAGTCGTCGTCAGTACCTCTAGGAACACACATAGCCCTTCTCATGGCATGTGTGGGTCTAGTGTCGATCTGAGGGCGAGTCATGATGCTAGTTCTTCGGGATTTCTTCTTTGAGCCATAATGGTGCTTCGTCCTCTCGGACCATGTCTACTAGTAGACCTTTACACCATTGCTCATTTTGTGGGAAGAATGGACATCATGTAGATTTTGTTTTCGGCGTGCAAAACATTTGCGTCGAGCTCATGCTTCTAAGTCTCCTAGTGGGCATAGTCTTTCTCATGACATGCACACTAAAGAGCCTAACACAAAGACTTCGATTTGTTGATGGCTTCTTTGACACCTTTTCTAGTGGTGTCGGGACGCACCGTGGACATGGTTTGCGTAGTTTTGGTTTTGGTCCACGAGCTTCCCGAGGGATTTCCGCCGTTTTCCAAGAGGTGGACCTCGTTTTGTTCATCAAGGTACACACCCACGGCGAGTTGTGTGAGTTCTTTTGATGCTACATTGGTTCTCATCTTAGTGCTTTCAAGCAAGGACATCGCCGCTTTTCTAGAGATGGACCTTGTTTTCCTCATCGAGCTGTCCTCTCGCGGCGTGCCTCCAAGGATGAGATTGGATCTTCTTGCATGGACCATCATTTGCATCGTGCTAACTCACATAATGTTTCGACTGCTTCTGGTGGTGGTGTGTCCAAGGTTTGGGTTCCCAAGCATTCGCTCTCTAACCCTTTGGGACCCAAGACTCGGACACCTTGCCTTTCTCATGTGTAGGTACCGAGAACACGGGTTGGAGAACATGGACTTAAAGATTCTGATCTTTTGCTTCATCACGTGATTAGAACACTTGTTGGTTCTCCACCCTCATGATGGTCTCTAAGAGGCATGTGCTTTAATGATCGGCATCTACACCTGTTTTGTGAGCAATCTTATACCTTCATGCCCTTATTTTCATGATTACTCAATCTTGGCATGTTGTGCTTATCATTGTGCTCACTTGTACCATATTGGCATGTATTACTCTTGTGATATCTTTTATCATGCTTTTACCTTGCTTGTACTAGATTGTTATTCATTTTTTCATGGGTGTATAAGCTTGATTTGTCAACATGAGCTTGTCTTTGTCTTGTTCCTTTATTATCTTACTCCTATTGATTCTTGCTTATATATCCATGTACTATATTGTTTGTTCATTATTTTCATGGTTATGTGAGCTATTTTATCATCATGAGCTTGTCTTTGTCTTGTACCCTTATTATCTTGCTCATGATTGATTCTTGCTTATATATCCATGTATTATATGGTTGATCATTATTGCCATGGTTATATAAGCTTGGTCTTATCTTCATGAGCTGTCTGTTGTGTACATGATTCATATTGCTCTTGTTGTTTTTGTCTTATGTATCCACTTGTTCACTTGATATCCATGTTAGCATTCATTATTTATGATTTGTTCTAAAATGCTTTATGCTTACATGGTTATTGTGCTTACTTGTTAATTGTGGATGCATGAGTCTTGCTATAACTTTCACTAGCATGTTTTACTTTATTTGTAATATGATGGGTGATATGCTATGTGCTTGTTTTGCTTGCTCTATGCCTTATTGTGGATTAAGGATAGTTTGAGCTTTGTCATATCTTGGATAGCATGTGTTGCAATTGATTTGTCTATATTCATGCTCATATCTGAACTGTTGATTATATGCTTGAATGAGCTTTGGATCATCTACTGCTATCCTTGCTAGTCATGTGTCTTGGTACTGTTTCTTTAGACAATGTTTCAATAACCTAGTACCAAGGCATAGACTTTTTCTGTCTCTTTGGTGTAGTCGTTTCAGTTGAGAAGAAGAACATGTGATTCATGATTTCAAGCTGTTGGTTCTTCTTCATTTGTGCCTTCAATGATGACTATCACTTCTTGGAGACGAAGGAATTTGAGATGAGGATGATGGGTGAGTGCAACTACATACGAAGCTTCAAGGATTGGATCTTCATCTATCATGACTACATCTCACCGTAGCGATGGGATTCGAGTTGAGCTTCTCTACCTTACTTTTATGTATGGTATCCCTAGTCTACCTTGCATACCATCTGTTTTTGTGTCGGTGTTGGGTTTGTTGAGTTCGGGGTAGATAGGAGGCTCTGTTCTATGCGTGTCTTTTCTAGGCACTCTTCTTATCCCATGATTTGCTAGGATGCAATCTTCTCACTGCCTAGGTCGAGCTTGTCTCCCAATCACTAGTGTTAGCAGGTTTTTGAGTTGCCTGTAAGCTTTTTAGTGTTGGTGTTTCGCTCCCTAGCTTTTCGAGTTGCTGTCCCTAGAGATCTTGTGGTGTTTGAAGTTTTGTGCTAGTTTTTGTGGAGTCCAAGGCAAATTGACAGATTTCCCCTCAAAGCTTTTTAGACCCAACAAGGTTTGCCACCTTGAGAAGCAAGTTAGGGATAATTTATCCCTATGGGTTGGTTTGAGGGGGAGTTGGTTCTTTTTGGAACTTTCTTAGTTCTTTTCTGAACCTTTTCTGTTCATCTGAACTTTCCTTGTTCATTTGAACTTTTGTGGATCTTTTCTGATACCTTCTTCAAGTGGTATCTTCTTTGGATCTTTTTGATCCTTGTGATCTTTTTGGGCTTTTACATCTTTTGTGCATCTCATTGTATCATATTACATACAAATGAAAAATCACAAAAAAGATACTTGTAATATAAAGCTTTACCGCTTCGTCTTTTAATTTGATGAAGCTTTGCTTATTACCCCTTGAGCTTTAGTAATTCAATTCTTGCTCAAGATCGTGTCTAGTTCTTTGACTTGCTAGAATTATCATGCTTTCACTTGTTGCAATGTCTTTGCTATATGAGCTAGAGCTGTTAATATAACTTGAAGCGAAAATAGCAATTTGTGGATCTTTTAGCTAGTTGCACAATTAGTGATCCTTTTGTGACATTGGCCCTGTCAAAATTGCTTTGTTAGCTCTGGAATCTAGTATTGAACATCTTTGAGCCTTCAGTTCATTAAAGAATCTAAAATAGCCCTTGTGCAAAATGAAAAATGATCTCTTTTGTGCGAAAAAACTGATCTCACTAATTCTTTCTCATGAGATGGCTTGCCATTGTACTAGGCATGAACTCAGGGGGAGTTTTGGATGACCTAGACCACTCTTTTAAGCTTTTGTTGCTTGGGATGGTCGTAGTGAGGCTTGAGATCTAGCACATGGCTGAAAATACAATTTGTCAAAATTGGTTGAAGCTTAGGAAGAGGTTGTGGATGGCTCCTAGTCCAGGACCTTCTTTACTAAGATAGACCTTTTATCAACTTGAATATTCATTGCAAATGAAAAAGTTGAAATTTGGGCTTTTGACAAAATTTGAGCAAAATGATTCATTTCATGCTTTTTGTCTCTAAGATGGTCTTTGCTAACCTCGGATCTCACAATGACATTCGACAAGGCCATTATCACTTTAGGATAAGCTCGTTGTTGAACTTGCTAATTTTGATGCATTGCTTAATTTAAACCAACAACATGTGATATATTGAGCTCATTAGCCTAGCTTTGTTATACATGTCTTAACATGATCTTGCTAGCTTTATCGTGCTTGTTGTATCTTGAGTAATGGTAGAAATGCTAGCTTTGTTCAATTGAGTAATCTCCAAAGCTTCTTTTACCTAAAAATTGAAAAATCAAAACAAAATTGAAGCCACCCCATTGCATTTCATGCATGCTCTTTCTTTTGCTTCTTCCTTGCTTGTGCATTTGTCATCTCTGAATGAGAGGAAGGATGAGTCCTTGATGAATCCATTGTCAAAGGGGAGAAGATATAGCGAAAATGTAATGTTAATAAAGAGCTTTTTGGATATGGGGAGAAGTTTTGTAAAGGGAGAAAGAAGAAATGGTACGCTTCTCATTGTCAAAGGGAGCTTTAGCTTTGGAGAAAATTGAATATTGGTGATCATAGTGAGGGAGCATTCATACTGCATTCTTTTGGTCTTATTGTCTTTTCTGATTATGAATTGCAATTCTTGTAGACTCACAATGATCAATGGTCAAATAGAACAATTGTTCTTTCATATGGACCATAAGTGAGATTTTGTCACTTCTCTGGAAATTGAAGCTTTTCTTGCTTCTTCTGCCGTGTCTCACTTGCTGAAACTATTTTGAAGCCAACTTGGTCTTTCTCATTGCCTTCTCATTTATTTGAGCCAAGTTGAGCCTTTGCACGAAAATGTCAAGTATTTTCATTTTCAAACCATCAAACTTACATTTTTGGGAAATTGCCAATGTATTCATCAAGGGGGAGATTGTGGATGTCATGTGGACATGCTCATGATCTTAGGTGATGAGACAATTGGCAATTGCTTTGAAAGTTTGTTGAAATCTGGAGTTTTCGGCAAGTGTCGATCGGAAAATCGGTAGTACCGGCGTTGAAGCTGCGGTACTACCGGGTGTGTCTATGACCTTTTGTGAGTTGCGGTATTACCATGAGTCCTTAACCTCGTTGGTTTCTTGTGGCGTCCGTCGAGATCGGACGGCCCGAGATGAAAGGGCTTTGTTCGTGGCTTTTGGCGTTTAAGTGGAAGCGGTAGTACTGCATTGAGAAGTGGCGGTAATACTCATGAGCGGTTATACCGCAAGGTAAATGGCGGTTCGCGATTTTCGGAAGAAGGTGTCTTTGGAGTGTGGATTTTCTCTCGAGCTAGTAATCTGGGGCTTTGTTGCTGGTAGTACCGCATGGCGTAATGATCGCGTGTGTGCGGTATGGATTTTCGGAGGAGTTGTGTTTGGAGATTTTGGGATTTCTCCGAGGTTGCGGTATGACCTTGATGCTGTCTTGATATGACCGCATGGCGGTATCTGGGGAATGTGTGGCGGTAGTACCGCTTTTGGAATAATTGAGCTTAATGTTGTTTCAATTGGAGAATTGTTTTTGGGTTAGGTCAAGTTCATGGGTTTTATTGCATAGATGTTGTATGATGCATGTTTTGACTAATATTGGTCAAGTTGTGAAGAACTTGTGCTCGGAAATGGTTGTTTGGTTTATTGTTGTGCGGTAGCTTGTAGTCAACTATGGTCACTGACGAGGTGGACCGGGACTAGGTTTGGAGAACCGAGGTCCGTAACGGTCATGGATGTCGGGTGAGATAGTTGGTCTCAAGCAAGGGCAAGATGGTCAAGAACCATAGAAGGCGAAGTTTGAGCAAAGGCCTTTGTGAAGGTATGTGCTCATGCCTCATCAATTATGTGAATTGATGATTGTGTGTATCGTCACGGTGCTACGTAATGGTTTGCTTATCTGTGATGGTTGTAGGACAGGAGCTAGGTCATGGTGAGGCACACTACGCCGGGACTAGGTTTGGAGGCGAGGTCGAAACGATCGAGGTGTTCTTTGGAAGATGACCGAGGCTAGCGGAGTCTTGTCTGGTAGAAGACAAGGAACCGAGAGCGAAGCTTCGGTGATGAACATGATGTGCAGCGGCAAGGATGACCGGGACTAGACTCGTGGAAGAGTTGAGGTCGGACTAGGCTCGAGGATGGTGAGGTCTGATCGGTAAAGAAGCGGGTGCGATCATGGTGAAAGCAGATGGTGCGCCAAGTGATTTGTTTCGATTGTAAGCGAGGGCGGTTCTATGTGATCCGGACGCGGAGAAACTTAATGAAGTCATTGGTGACACATGGATGATGACGGAGCATGGAAGATGCTTGGCGAAGGAATCGTCAAAAGTCGGTAGAGGGCATTTTGGTAAATTGCTCTATCTGGGAAAAGTGATGACCTTGGTTAAACCACGGCGCAAGGCAGCGCATGGAGAAGTGGTTTAGGTCGGTCCAGACCTCCTCTCGTCTAGATCAAAGGGTCCATACCTCTTCTTATTTTTGATCTAATGGTTCAGATCTCTCCTCGATTATATCTAAGGGTTCAGACCTCCCTAGATCTCTCTATTTGTCTTTTTACGAAAGACCACCCGCTTGAACTATTTGTAAAGACCACCCTCATGGTCCATGATCTCCCTTAGTCTTAGCGCTCACTCAACATCCCCTAGGACAGTAATTCCAGGACCTTCTCTGTTTACAGTGATTCCAAGACCTTCCCGTCTGATAATTCCAAGACCTCCCTGATACAAGAATTCCAGACCACCCGGATCTCAAGCTTGACGACCTCCTTGCCGAATCCTTCTTGAAACAAAGTAGTTGCTGCAACCAACACAGACCCGATGACCACTGAGTTTTCAACTAAGTTAGTCTCATATTTCTACATCTACGCTTTTTGCATTATGTGGAATTCGTGGCACATTCGAAAGCAATTTAAGTTGGAATATCTGCTTATCTGCCTTTTCAATTGTTTTGCGATTATATAAGCCGAGGTGACCGAAGAACCGTTCATTGAACAAGATCCCGATCAACTGCACCCTGAGCAAGGCGAGTCAATCCTTTGACCATGTTGCACCCACTCTTTGCAAATTATGTTGCTTTAAATTATAAAATTGCATTGCTATGTTTTATCAAACTAAATAGGTCTAGATCATAGTTAATGCCTTAAAAAATACTTGTGTATAAACTTCCAACTCTTGAACTTGGACATTATCCTTTGTCACCCTAGACTTAATGGATTACATATTAGTTGATAAGGTCTGTATCTAAGTGTCATGCTTAGCCTTGCTTAGATACATTGTCATGTGGGCATTAAGTTGCCCAACCACAACCCTTAAAAACTTTGGAAAATGATTTGGGGCAGTAAGGCTGAGAGCCTGGCAGGTATGATGAGATAAATGGTTATTTTCAAAACCAACAAAACTTGAAAACAATTTTCGACTGGGGCGGTTGGAAAGAATGGCTGGTGCCGAAGGCACGAGAAACCACATGGAGCAAGAGGGGGCCTCCTGGAAGTGCTTGGCACCGGGCGGTGGAAAGCTTAGCGGTTGGGGTTGCGTCGAGGAACGAGCATTGTAAAGGCCTTGTTGTAATCTCCCCTTGATTCGCATGTCCAAGGAAACGTGTGTATAAACCAAGGCGATTACCTCTTGTGGGTAAAGTGTGCGAACTCTGCAGAGTAAGAAAACTATCATGATAGCCGTACTCACGGTCAAGAGCAGTGCTGAGAACTTGCTAGATATAGTTTTCACTTTTATAAAACCCTGTTGTGGTGAAAAGGGAAGGTTGGGGTGAGGCCCTAGGGATTTGAGAAGGGCCTGGTCGAGGACCAGTGGTAAATACGGGATAACCCGAGTATAGGAGGTGGGACCTCCACTAGTACTTTTTAAAAGAAAACTCCGTTATGAAAACAGATTTGTTAAATTGCCAAGTCTCAGGATTTATTACTACTCCTCTATTTCAAAACTTGGCTTTGTGCAAATAAAAGAACTCTAAAGCTTCCCTTGATTAGCCTTGCATTTATATGAACCGCATTGTGGGTTGGCTCGCGAGTACGGTTGTGTACTCAGGCTCTGCCAATATAATCTTTTCAGACCCGAATGATCAAGACCCCTACCAGTACTTCACAGAGGAAGAACCAGGTGGTGGTGAAGATAACGAAGCTTAGGCTGGGACCCCCAGTCGCTTGCCTGTGGGCAAAGTGAATGGATCCACTATGATGTATTTTGCTTCCGTACCCTTTTTGTTTCCGCACTCTGGCTTTTGTAAAACTCCTGCCTATGTGGCGCTTTGTAAAACAGTGGCCGCACGACCTAACATTTGTGTACTATATATATGGGCTTGCATTGTTCATTTCGAGTATCCTTTACTTTGGGCGAGGTTCACGATTAGTGAGACTACATCCCCTAAACGGATGTCTTACGACCACTCCTTAGTCGGTCTAGAGCCGCTACTAGGTAATTTAGGACCTCCCTTAGTTGGTCGAGGGCCTTAATCAGATAAACCCCGATCACCCTTAGCCTATCTAGGACCACTACCAAATGTATTATGACCACCCTTAGATGGTCTAAGACCCCAACCAGATGTCTTACGACCTCCCCTAGATGAGCTAGGGCCACATCCAGATGCCTCACGACCACCCTTGGATGGTCTAGGACCACTACTAGAAGACAAAAGATCCCCCATATATGGTCCAAAGATTACTTCCAGATGTCTCAGGACATCCTGTACCATTATGGTCGCCTCACATGACCTTCTCCTCCGGACTTCCTTAGGACCTCCTATGCTCCTTTTTGGACGTATCCTTAGGACCTCCTCAAGACCTCCTATGCCTTATGCCGTAATCTCAGGACCTTCTCAAGATATCACCTTCTGGACCTCCTTAGGGCTTCCTGTACCCTTTTGTCGTATCCCCAAGACCTCCCCAAAACATCTCTACTAAGTTCTTCAGGACCTCCCCAGGACGTCTCCATAATACACCTTAGGACCTCCTTCGACCTCCTCGCAGGGCCTCCACAGAACCTTCTCAGGGTCACTCAAGACCTCCCTGGGATCACTATGAAATCGAAATAGGACCTCTTTAGGACTCTCCTAAATTGCCATTTTGACTAAGTATGGCTGTGTCTACAAACCAATACTTGCGTCCACGTGGAGCTTCCGTAGGTAAACGCTTGAGCAACATGGTATTCCGTGTGTGTCAGCTACTGATCCAGGAATAGCACAGTATACACAGGAGATCCCAAACTCCAAAAATTGGGGTCTGACAGACTTGGTATCAGAGCCCACGATTGACGGGTAACGACCTTGGCTAGTTGAACGATAGGAATTTAGAACTACACATTAAAGAGCAGTTTAGCAGCCCCACAGAAGTATATATATGTATTTCCTGGTGGTTTCTTATCTCTCGGTTTTGCGGAACCCACCTTTGGTTATGTGCATTACTTTTGATTTTCACCAGTTGGCTTTAAATTGTGCTGTTTTGTACTGGGTAGACTTGTGATGACATCGTCTCGGTCATCACTTTGAGTTGACGTGTACTGCTCTCTAAAGAGTTTTTCGTTAACAGATGCCTCCAAGGAGAGTAGCCGTGGGTCGAGGTCGTGGTCGCAGACGTGGCCCAGTAGCGGCGGATGCACCAACACCTCCCGAGCATCCCACACTGGCTCAAGTAATGGCACAGCAAGCTCAAGTATTGGCACAACAAACCCAACTGCTACAAACAATGGCCGCGGGTCAGCAAGCTAGAGCAGCCAGCCATGGGACCAGGCTCAAGGATTTCATGCGCACCAAGCCTCCCGTCTTCTCCATTGCAAACGAGCCCCTAGAAACCGAGGATTGGCTACACACAATAGAGAAGAAATTAACTTTAGCACGATGTCGACAGGAAGACAAAGTGGTGTATGCCACACACCAGCTAGCGGGACCTGCTGCTAACTGGTGGGATAATTACATGGCCGTCAGAGTTGAGGAAGAACCTGCGACTGATGACGAGGGAGCTGCAACAGAAGTGGGATGGGCTGAGTTCCAGGAAGTTTTCAGCACAATTTCATTCCCTCTAGTGTCATGCGCATGAAGAGGAATGAGTTCAAGACCTTGAAGCAGGGCAACCTTTCAGTCACTGAGTACCTTACTCGTTTCAATCAGCTGGCTCGCTATGCACAGAATGATATTGCAGAAGAGGAAGAGAAGATCGACCGCTTTAAAGAAGGGCTGCGTGATGGTTTGAGCATGCAATTGATAGTTCACGACTTCCAAGACTTCCAACAACTGGTCAACAAGGCACTGCTCCTAGAAAATGAACGTAAGACATTCGAAGCCACTCGCAAGAGGAAGATGGGCACTTCACGGGGGCCGCCATTTAGTACTCTATTGTCCTCTCGACCGGTCACTCTACCCCAGTCTTCAGTTCCAACCAATCGGTCCGGTGGTGCCTCATATGCCACCCCAGTCCCATCAAGCCAATCTCAACAAAGCACCACACTGGCCGCCAACTATGCTTCAATTGCTATGAACACGGGCACTTCGCCAAGAATCGCCCACGCAAGACCATCACCCCTGTCAAGTTTAACTTGGGGAGTACTCCGGCAAGAGTGCCGCCCACCCCGGGTACCGCAGCAAGAGGAGGATCTTCAACCAGATCAGCGCCAGCGCAGGGGCGTGGCAGGGTGAACCATGTCACGACTGAGGAGGCACAGGAGGCCCCAGGAGTTCTGATGGGTACGTTCTCCGTGAACTCCACGCCTGCATGTGTTCTCTTTGATTCCAGAGCATCGCATTCTTTCATTTCCCGCAAGTTTGTGGATCGTTGGCAGTTGCCCACTTTTATTCTCAAGAGAACTTTGGAGCTTAGCTCACCTAGGGGACTACTATGGGCCAAATCAGTAAGCCCTGGGGTAGAAATCTTGTTTGAGGGAATATTGTTTCCAACAAATTTGATGGTGTTAGAAGCCCAGACCCTGGACGTCATCCTGGGGATGGATTGGCTAGCTAGGTACCAAGGGGTAATAGATTGCACCAATAGGACCGTAAGCCTTACCAAAGGACCTGGCCTGGTGGTCGTAGTCAAGATGGACCACCCATTCCAATGGAAAAGGGCAGTCTGCTATGCCATAGGTGCTCCTTTAGAAGGAATGCTGGTAGTGCAGACTACTTAACGCCTTCCTAAGAATTGCCGGAGGACCACCCGATCGCGACATTGAGTTCATCATAGAGCTATTGCTCGACAAGCACCTATATCCAAGAGACCCGACAGGATCTTCAAGAAATGAACTTGAGGAGTCAAGAAGCAACCGAGAGTTACCCTTTTGATTATTGTCTCTTTCTTCCACGCCTCAATACCCTTCGTAAAAGCTTTAGTCAAGTACAAAGAATTTAATTTGGAAATGCGATCTGAAGTCAACTAAAATCAGTAGGGTAAACTTTTATTTCAAATTTTTGACAAATATGAGTACCTAGGAAGAGGATGATCAAGAGAACTGTGACCACCCAATCCGGGAATATGACAATGAAAATGACACCAATGCTCATCCCGAGCATGAGCATATTTGGATGAGCAGGTTAGATCATAGTTGATCACCGGCATGTCCAAAGTTGGATGTTTCAGCTTGAGGTTGTAGTACACGGTTGACACAGCTGCCCCCATGATCATACCTGACCCAAAGAGTATACTAGGGTAAACCTTTATTGCAAATTTTGGACAAATGTGAGTACCTAGGAAGAGGATCATCAAGAGAACTGTGACCACCCAATCCGGGAATATGACAATGAAAATCACACCAATGCTGATCCCGAGCATGAGCTTAGGCTAGATGAGCAGGGCTAGATCATAGTCGATCACTGGCATGTCCAAAGTTGGATGTTTCAGCTTGAGGTTGTTGAACACGGTTGACACAGCTACCCCCATGATCATACCTAACCCAAAGAGTATACTATGTCAATCTAACAAACCTTGCACAAATATGTTTGCCATGATTTTTCTATTTTCAATATATTTTTATTATGCTAAACATTAACAGCTTCAAATCCATGTGTAATAAATGGATTAAGTTACAAAATCTCTATGCTTTCCCAGACAGTTTGACACTAGAGACGTATCTTGCATTTCAAACTACAAAGTGCTTCTATATGCACAAGTCTCAAGTACAAAACTGTATTTTTTTACTAGCACTTTTAGATCCTAGTGCAGGAGCAGTACACACCAATCTTCCATGTTTATATTTTGCATCGATAATTTGACTCTTCTATAACTTTTCCATTTTCTAAATTTCCCATTTTGAGACAGACCATTATTCTAGAAAACAGTTCACCAACAATGGACCATCTATTTTTGTAAGTATGGTAATGTTGTGTGTTTGTCATATGCACAGTCCAATATAATGAATGTAAGACAAGTAAAATAAGACTTATGCGAACATTCATGCTAAATATGTTTATTTCCAAAATTTGCAATACTCAAAACTGGCAATATTTTTGTAGAATATAAATATGAAGTAAAGCATATTACATCATTTCAAAGCCAGTGATCAATGTCAGTATTTGGACGAAGATACCATTGCCACCCACTCCACCTACGCTCCCAAGCGTAGCTCCGTAGAATCCAATGAGCGACCTCAGCACAATTTGCCATCCGAATTCCATCGGCTACAAAATAAAACGTCCATATAATTCACCAAATTAACACAGTATCTCCAACAAAGATGCTAGTATGATAACCACATTACTAATAAGAGATCAAATCAAAGCTCAGTATAAGGAGGTGACAAGCATCGTAACCTCAAGTGAGTGTTTGGCAAAGCTGAAAGACCCTGTTCTACAACACCTAATTGGCGGTGCTAAGATTCAGTAAGCAACGATGTTAGCAACCCAACCAGGCAGCCATCACACTCTCTAACTGTGCCGATGCTGCCCCTATATGTGAAGTAATCAGAGAACTCCCGATTTCGAGCTAAAACATAGCAAAATCATTTGATCTCCGCACCAACATAGCCCATCTCCCGCATCCAAATCATCCACTCCACCACAGGCTCAAGCAACGCGAATAGCGAACCAGCTAGCAAAGGGAAGTGATTAGAGGCATTACTGTATGGTTGCTTACATGCCAGACTTGGTGCCAGACGTGGCACCAAAGGGCAATCCGTAGATGTCGCCCACCTTCGCCTCCACTTTCCACCTTAGAGAGAGAGAGTGCTTCGCAATTCCTGTATGCTGAAAGACGCTTGCTACTTCAATCCTGATTTATAATTTCGGTATACACAATTCCACATAGCTAAACAGAATTCTTTGACACCTCAGAATTTCCAAGTTAATTTCCTCCTAACACATGTTTTTGCTCAGAATTCACTTCATTTGCCATCGTGTTGCGCCTTCCTTCGGTGAATTAAAGAGGCTTTCTACGGTCTTTGGTCCCGTGATTGTATACCGGCACTTTGCATCCGAACTAATTGATGGAGACTATCACCGTGAGTGGGGAACACATAATGCAGGAACTATGGAGAATCCGGTTCAAAGCGTCCAACCGATCATCTCAACCACCAAGTGTAGAGAGATCTCTTCCTTGGTGGTTCTTGAACAGCGTTGATAGAAATAGGGTGTGCATGTTGGCGGCAGCGCCAATGCACATTATGATGCAATCTGAGCAACCTTTCCAAACCGGTGGATCATATGGTTTACTGCACAATTGTCACCATATATTGGTGCAAAAGTGGATAACGAGACACCTAGGTATAATGCCGCATAACCTTATGAGAGCAAAGATCGCATACAATCCCCAAAGCCCTAAGGAGATATACCAAATGCTCGTTAGCAAAGACAATGGCACACAAGCTAATGATGACTTTTTGGATATGGTAGGGTGCAAACATATCATCACTCTTATGGATCGACACATATAGATTTGGATACAACAACCCAAGTAACAAATGGGTCAGATGGATATGGTCCATCGTGACAATCGTATCAAAACTCAACCGGAAATTATCGTAATAAGGGTGTGCATGTTGGTGGCAAGTGCTAATGCACATTATGGACGCAATGTCGAGCAACCTTACCAAAGTGGTGGATCATATGGCTTATCAAATAGTCATCGACCATATTTGGTGCAAGAGTCGATAATGAAACACTGGTATGATGCCAGCAACCTTGTGGGAGCGAGAGTGCATACAACCACGAAAGCCCCGTGGCAATTATACAAATAGGCTCGAACTTCTGCCTCACAGTATCCAAATCCTAGTGGTTTCCACAAGGAGCATGTTGTAAGATTTCAGTAAGGCCACAATGGTGATTTTGGATATAATGCTTCACGAGCATGTCAGAGCCCTTATGTCACTAGCAAAGTTGACACACATAGAAATCATCCAGGTTATTCCATTAATGTAAATGCAGATGTACAACGCGACCCTCATGGAATTTATCAAGAGAAGCATTCAGATATTCAACCTATCGCATCAGCTGGGAATAACTTGAACGGTACACCATATCAAGATGGCATATATTTTCAACATTCATTACCTGGCAGCCCATCAAATCAAGGAGTACTTTCTAAAGTATCTGATGAAGCCAGTGGCAAATCCAAAGGTACTGTTAAAGAACTGGAGAAATTATGTGAAGATGGCAAAGTAAAAGAAGCTCTAGAAGTTCTGGCTTTGTTATAGGAAAAGGGCATTCTACTGCATGCTCCTCGGTACTTTAAATTGATGCAAGCATGCGGTGATGCATCCGCTCTTGCAGAAGTTGGAGAAATACATAATCAAATATCTCAATCGAACTATTGCTGACACAGATGTCAACAACAAAATTTTGGAGATATATGCTAAATGTGGTTCAATGGAAGATGCGAAGAAATTGTTCGGTAATATGGCTCAGCATGATTTGACATCATGGAACACTATGATCTCAGGGTTTGTTCATAACGGCCTTGGTGAAGAAGCAACTGAATTTTTTTATCAGTTTAAGCAGACAGGTGATAAGCCAGATCCTGGCATGTTCACACATGTTTTCTTGGCATGTGGAATTTTGGGCTCTGTTGATGAGGGGATGTTCCATTTTGAATCAATGCAGAAGAATTTTGGTATAACTCCTACCATGGAACATTATGCCAGCATTGTTAATATGCTTGGGCGATCCGCTATATTGATGAAGCTCGTGAATTTGTTGGCGGTGCTCGTGGAACAAAGCATTGATGCTCAGGAAAGTTTGATGAATATGTGTCGACTCAATGGCTTTTTGGAGATTGGAGATCGTTGTGCTCAAATTGCTGCGCGCTTGGATCCTTCTAGGCTGAATGAGCAGTCTAAAGTCGGTCTTTTGCCTATCAACGCTTCAGACCATGCAAAGGAGAAAGAAAGGAAAAAGGCTAATCCTGTTGAAGCTAGGAGCAAAGTTCATGAATACAGAGCAGGAGATTGATCCCATCCGGAACACCTTAAGATCTATGAAGAGCTGAGGTACTTGTTGGCTCATATGAAGGAGGCTGGCTATATTGCGAATACTCGATTCGTGCTTCATGATGTTGATCAAGAAACTAAAGAGGATGCCTTACTAGCTCATAGTGAGAGACTAGCTATTAGTTACGTTCTTATAACTAGTGCTGTACGTCAACCTATTCGGATTATAAAGAATCTTCGCTCCTATGGAGATTGCCATACAGCTTTTAAGAGACTAGCTCATAGTGAGAGACTAGTTGTTAGTTACGTTGATATGGATCCACCTAGTTGATTAGATGAATCCTGATTGTTGGCCCAATCTTTCATGATACACTCGAAGATCAGTAGCAATCTCACAAACCAATTCGGTGAATTGAATTGTAAGAAACTCAATACACTCACAAACCAATCTAATAGATTGAATTGCAAGTAGTAGCCTTCGGTGAATAGTACTCCGAAGCAAGAGATAGATATCCTGATCTCGCTCTCAATCTTTGTAATATCCCAAATATGGGTGTGTGTTTCAAATGTAACCAAACCAGGGTTTGTGTTTCAAATGTAACAAAATCTAGGTGTGTGTTTCAAATGTAATTAAATGAGTAGAAATTAAAACTTTTCTCACATTTTGAAACTCTTGAACTTTTCTATAATTCTTGTCAAGAGTTGTGGAATTCAAAAACCTAAACCTCCTGCTGACTAAAGTCAAACCCTTATTCAACTTTGTCAAGAATCTGGTATTCAACCTTTGGAAATATTTTTCCTTGGTTCTAGGGATGATGTGTGACCCCTCTGAAAAATTTCATAATTTTTAGAAATTATTTGATAAATTTTGGAGCCAAGTCAAACCAATTTGTCAATTGGTCAAACCCTAGAACATAACCTTGCAGAATTTTTGGAGAACAATGTTGTGCATAAAAACCTCTAAAAATTTTATGCAAGGTTAATCTTGGAGTGAGGAACCTTTAGTCAAAATTTCAGAACTTTTGGAGTTAGTTTGCTACCTCTGAAAATTCTTCCAAGCTCAGCTTCAAATTCCAATCCAATTCTGTTTGCACTGTTCCTTGGGTTCGAGCCAATTCCGACTTGACTCGACCCAACCACCTAGCCGTACTAGCGCGGTCGTTTTGGGCGCGAGCGTTGTGAGCCGTTGGATCGAAATCCATCGGCCACGACCTCCCATCTCCGTTGTGCGCCATCGGATGCAATGTGACAGCCCAAAATCCTTAAGTTGGATTAGTTAAGCATCTAAGGTGCATTTATGAAATTTTGGACCTTTTTAAAACTTTTTGTTGCAAAACAAATAGGCTACAACCTGGTTTTCCAAAACCTAGAAATGAAATTTCTAAAACAAAATAAAAGTTGGGCAAGAATTTGAAAACTTAGTTCAGAGTAGGGTATAAAACCCTATGTAGAAAATCCCTTGATTTTGAAGACTAGATTGGAACCTAGTAATCCAATACTCCTTCTCCCATTCAAAAAGTATAATTTGAATTGGAAGCAAGACTAAAAAGATTCCAGGTGTGGGAATGCTATTTTGGGATTCGACTTAAGCACAGTAAAACCTCTAAGGCCCCTATAATGCCTGAGGTAATTTTAAAAGCATTCTTGTTTTCAAACCCGAAACTATACTTTATTTATCTCAGAATTTCAAACTGTCTTTTATTTTTGGAAATATGGTATACCCATAGCTGGGAATAATGTATTTGGATTTTATGTGCTCTGTTATACTTGTTTAAATTTTTCTGGAATTCTTGGAGGATATTTGGTTCTCATTTGATTTGCATGTTTGAAATTGAGTTGGAGTTTAAAATACAAACAAAACTTGAACGGTGCCTGGAAATAATTTTTCTAAGTTCTGGAACACTTTATCAACTCACCTTTAAAAATTCACAATTTTTAGATTTTAATTACTATTTTAAGTAACCAGTCAAATCTAAGAGAATCGAAAGTCAAACATCAAACCCATGCCCTGCTCTTGCCATGCCGCTCACCTGCCCTGTCCATTCGCCATCACCTCAGCAGCTCCCTTTGCCCCAGGGCCACTTCTCCCCTTGCTCCTTTTCTCCACCAAGAAGCCAGGCCATTTCCCTTTCCTTCTTGTCTCCACCGAAATGGAGAAGCTCCTGGCCCCTTCACGCCAGGCCGCTGCTGCCACCTCCCGGCCCGGCCACCCCTCTGCGCCGGCCGCTGCCTCCACCAACCCGCCGCCTCTCCCAGCTCCTCCCTTCGCCTCCCCTGGGCCATGGCCATGGCCATGCCGGATCCGCCCGTCGCCACCTCCGTCCCTCGCCGCCCCTCGCCGACTGCTGGGCTCTTCCCTCCGTCGCCGCCACCGCCTCCAACCCGTCTTGCGCGCTCCCACCCCAGATCCGGCCGCCTCCTCCCAGCTCGCATGGCCTCGTCTTTCCATGCGACCGCCCGGCCCGTCCCCGCGCCGACGCTGCCGCTCCTCCTGCTGTCCCCCTCGTGGCCCGCCTCTGCTCGCCTCCCGGATCCCATGGCGCCACCGCCTAAGGACCCGCCCGGCCCGGATCCGTCGCCCCAAGATCTTGGCATCTTACACGCCGCCACTTGTGCCGCCGCACCCCATCATCCCGAGTCACCGCCCTCGGTAAGCCTAGCTTCAACTCGGTGCTTCTATCGGGTTCTCCAAGTCGCATTACACCTTCCTAACCCCCTTTCTTCCTTGTCTGTGCGAGAGGAACTCGTCGCCGCCATATCCAGGTGTCGCCGGAGCTGAGGCCGAAGACCGATGCCAAGACCCGATGCCTAGTGCTTGGAGGAAACCTCGTGCGGACGCTACATCATGCCCCCTCTCCGCTTCTCGTTGTTGCCGGCGAGTTTCCGGCCACCGTCGACCTCAACTTCGCCTCTGGAAGGTAGCCACGAGTCCCATGGTTCCACTTTCGCCATTCCCGGCCACCGCCTTAGCCCCTGTCGCCGGCGACGAGCCACGCCCCCAAGTCGACCGCAGCTCCCTGTTATGTTCCTTTTGATCTCTGTTGTCATGGTGTGATCCTTCTCAAGAATCGAATTGAAAATCTTGTGTAAAGCTAATCCAATGTTGTTGTCAAACTTTGGGGCTGTCATTTAGTCTAGTAATCTATAAACACATTGATGTTTAAATTGTGAAAGAAGATTAGCTAATAGAATTTCAGTTATGGAAGTAGTTCTGTTGTAGGTTGCCTAAATAGCCACCTGAAGCTAACAAGTCTTGTGAATGTCATTTAGGCCACCCAAATGCATTAACTACTTTGAAGCTTGATAATTGAAGATAATTTAGCTGGTAGCACTTTAGTTTAGATTTGTGTTGTGTTTCTGTTGTCAGTTGAGGATCAGAGAAGAAAAGAAGGTTTAGAATGTTGGTAGAACCCCTTTTCAAAATCCTATTCCTAATACTAATAAATCTGAGGTTTGTCTTTTGAGTCACTCATTTGAGTTAGCTAATCTGATAATGGTCAGATTAGTCATTGTACTAATAACCTTACTAATCCAAGTAGTTAGAAATGGTGTCAATTCATTTAGTCGTTGAGCGATCTTCTAACAACAGTAACTAAATCTGACAAATTAGTGCGGATGTTCAAATCAAGCATTGAACCCCTTTTCAGATAAGTAGTTAGTTAGCAAAACTGAAATTGAGTTAATAGGAAGTCTAGTGGTAGCAGTTTTGTCAGACATAAGTGTGCAATGTAGGTTTATGAGCAATAATCTGACAATTTTCAGCTTCATTAAATGGGCTAATAACCTGACTGATTCTAGTAGTGAAAAGTCTGTATTAATACTATAATTAGTTGGCCTTTTAGTTGTCGGTAGCTTCAAGCTTAGGAATTTGTTCTTTTGCTAGATATTTGAACAAGAGGAGAGAAGAGGTTAAAAAGTTTGGTAGTAGGCTATAGCTTTGTGCGGTCAGGTAGTTAGAAATATTGTGGAGTCAATTAGGCTTTTGAACCTTTAAGCTAGTAGGAGCATTTCTTATTTGCAAAGCAAGGATGGAATTCTGGGTTTGCAAAGTAAAGAAGTGAAGTCCAGTGCTTAATTTTGTGTGCTAATACTTAGTAGTCCTTAACAACAATATGAGCATAAAACCAGAATTGTTAACCTCATCAAGATTAGTAATCATCCTTTAGCAATTTAATCAAAGAAAGCAAAAGTTAAACTAAAGGCAAGTTTAGAATGCAATACTTATCTAAGCGTGAGTTAGACTAATTCTAATGCTAAAGCTAATGAGGTAGATAATACCTTTTGGTAAAACAATTAAAGATGAAAACTCATAAGTATGGTCTTAGCATAAAGTCTTAAGATTAATGCTCCTAGTTAAAATCCACAATAAATTATTTACAACACCTAAATTGGTTAAACTTTGAAAATTCATAGAAAATTCATTTGAACTCCAAATGGGTTGAATCCAATTGGGTTGTTCATATAATTTTATCCTCTATCCATTTATGTAATCCTTATACCCACCTCTATCCTACAAAATTTCACTAAATAATTTAAGTCGGATGAACAGTAACAGATGAGAATTAAATTGATTTTTTTTCTTCTGAAATCTGAGTTTCAAAATACTATAGCTCTCACATACTAAATCCAAACGGAATAATTCTTTCACCTAAATTCATTTAAAATCATGCTCTTCTTTCTGTGAATTTTTCATGATTTTTGGATGGCTTTGAATTTTGAGTATTCTCGGTGTTATTCGTTCTTATTTATTCTTCTCGATTCTTTCGGTAGGTTCCGAAGATTATATTGAATACAAGAGTGACCCTCTGCAGCATAATGAGCATCTCTAGCAAGGCAAAGGCAAGCAATTTGATCATATCCCGTTAATCCCATTACTTTTAAAGTCTAATACTTTGTTTAACTTGTATGTATGCATGCTTTTGTGTCAAAGTAATTTTGTCGTTTAGAGGTAGCTATTCCTAAAGCATGGTTGCCCTTAAATTGTTATCCCCTGCCACAAACCATAGGTTATTAACATCGCTGGTGAATTAGAGCCCGGTGATTTAATTATGCTCTTTTATTGTCTTTACGGTGTCATGCTTAGAAATGCTTAGCTACCGGTAGAATTGGGCGGTTGTCGACTTATGTCGATAACCTTGATCACACACAAAAAATTATTATTCCATTATGTCCAGCACTTGTGCTCTGCTACTTTGTAAAGAAATAAAAATGAAAAAAAATGTTATTGACTTGGGCACAATGGATGTTTGGTGTGATCTGTTGGGTGTGATTGGAATGGTGCCTAAGTCCCCAAGGACCGAGTTACTTGCGCCATTGATCCAAGCAATTTTGCGTGCTAACCACACGAGGGGGATATGGGACCTCTCTTGACTAAGTACTTTGGGAGGTGTTAATTATGAGCTGGTCGGTGGGTGTGTTAAAAATGTGTGTGTGTGTGGTGTTGGGAGGAGAGCATTAACAGATCGGCCATAGGCTGGTTAATGTATCCTTATCCCCGTGGGATGCGGCTCTTAATTAGCATCATCTATTGGAAATGTCTTGTAGGACTTAGCCGTGCTGGCATACCAAAGGAAGTGTGCTAAATAGCTTGGCGAAAAGGCGGTCTGGCGTGTGGGTACATTGGTACACCCCTGCAGGGTTAAAACTATTCGAATAGCCTCGTCCTAGGTTATGGACACGCTTGGTTATTTCCCGCAAGAACTAGACTAAACATTTAATTAAAACTTGATGGGTTGGTATGAATGGATGTTCATACTATTGTTGTGGTGACTATTGGGTTAGTCACTTCGTGTTGTCTTTATTGTTGTTATTATTATTGTATCGTTGTTATTTCAACAATTAAAAATTGTTTGTCAAATCGCTTTCAATCTATTACATTATTGTAAATGAAAACTTGCTTTATGCTAAAATGAGTCCAAGCCTCATCCACTTAAATAAAGCTTGCATGTAGCATATGTATAGGTCTCATACCCTTAAACGTCGGTCTTATGAGTACATTATTGTACTCATTTGCTTTGCTTAACTGTAATTGTTGCAGAGGAAGAAGTGGATCCCCAAGGGATGCACTTTTGTGAGATGTGCTGCGGGTTCGACGACTAGGTTGGTGGTTCGGTTGGTTGCCTTGTGGGTTAAAGGCACACTAATTGGCTCTTTTGTTTATCGCCATCTTATGGCTTTTGTTTCCGCTGTTATTTATCTCTTTAGTTGTTAGTTGTTATTTGGCCGGTCGGCCTCTTTTGTAATAACTCTATTATGTATGTCTTTTGTTTAATCTAGTTCGTGCTTGGTTCTATGTTTGTATAGAATTGATGCATAATTTTGTAAAAGGGTGTATGTACAGCACTTCTAGGATGTACATATTTTCCCGAGGCACGGGAAATTTTGTTTGTGATGCTAGGGTTAATGATAACTAAGCATTACAAGCTAAATACCCCAGGGTCTCACATGCAAATCCATCGGCCACGACCTCCCATCTCTATTGTGCGCCATTGGATGCAAATCCATCAGCCACGACCTCCCATCTCGTTTCGGTGCTATCAGATCAAATCTAACGGTTGTGACCTCCCCCTCAAATCTAACAGTTGTGACCTCCCCCTTTTCCTGTTCGGACCCGTCCGATGCAAATCCTGTGGTCCACGATCACCCCAATCAAGATCTAATGGTCCACGATCACCTCGATCAAATCTTGTGGTCCACGATCACCCCGATAAGATCTAATGGTCTACGACCACCCCGACCTTGATCTAATGGTCGAAATCATCCCTCTCGTTTCCACATCGACTTAACCCGCTCATGCCTGTTGGTTGGGTGCGACCCATTCAAGCGTCTGCTCCGGCCGAGTTGCCTTTCTCTTCCGTGTTGGTGTGGGCTGCGCCACCCTTGTTCTTCTCCTTCCTCGGTCGCTCGCGTGCGTGCGCCATGGCAGTGGGGAGAGCAACGCCTGGTCACCTCCATGGAGTACTTTAAACGGCTCGTTTGCTACAAGCATTAAATGCGGGTCAGCCTTCCGCCCCAAAGTCGTGTTCAGAGCCACCCCCATCCCCTACATGTCCTTGTCTGAGCTATGAACCGAGCGTGGGCCAAGCTCACCGTGGGTGTTTGCCCTAGCTCCATGCCTTGCTCCTCTGGTTATTTAAGCACCCTTGCTCCTTCCTTGGCTTCCTTTAAACACCCACTCGACTTGCTCTTTGCTGGTTGAGCCCAAATCACCCAAAGCACCCCTGCCGCCATTGCTGGACCTTGAAGCTCATCGGTGAAGACAGGGTCCCAGTGGTTTTCCTTCAAATCCTTTCACATCATCTGGTGCCCCTATGTGAGACCCTCAAATATTGGACCGTGCCGAATTATAAATTATACTGGTAGCATAATTCTTAATTAAGGAACAGTGTAATGTCCTTAATAAAAATCATACTAGAAGCATAATCATAATAAGTAACAATCCAACATTTAGGTTCCTGATATATGCCATGCAATAGTTCCTGGGATTAGTGACTATTGCACATATATCCTTAATCAACATTGCATCAATCACATACAAGTCATACATTCATATAATTATACATCATATTACATCTCCAATTTCGGTTGCTACAGTGTCAGGTCTGCTACAGTAACCGAAACATATACAAGAACAAATGACCTTGGGTCATTAACAAAAAGAGCAACAGCGGAAACAAAAATATAAAAGATGACACCACCAATGGCCCCATCATCCCATGAGCTATTGCGTGGAGGCTAGAACTAGCATTACTCGTTAGCGCCACCCAGATCGGGCGCTAACGGGCATCTCATAAAGATATCCATCCTCACCGCAACAAGAGGTCATAAAACCCCAGTACAAAAGGTACTCAAAGAAGACTTACACAAACTAATAAAAGAAAGTGTTTGTTAGAACCTATACAAAGGAATAGAAAGTTGTATATGCATAAGGCTGACAACTGAAGGCTTAAATGGTTCCATTTTGCATAAAGCGATACATCTTAACCTACAGTTGCTATGTTTTGATATAGCAATTTTGATAAATTGATTTGGACTAAAACAAAGGAGTGAGTGCAATTATAAGCATAAACAAGAATAAAAGTAAATAACAACTCACAATTAAATGTGTATGACAACCATCATGCCGAACCAATTCCCAAAACCAAACTTAGAGCAAAATCTATACAGATGACATTAATTCAAGTATCATCCGTAACCGTGGACACGGCTATTCGAATAGTTTTAAACCTTGCAAGGGTGTACATCTTTACCCACATGACTTAGTTAGCCCGTAAGCCTCCGGAATAATAACACACTGCCTTTGGTGTGCCGGCCGGGTAAACTAAGATTTGGTATTTTTCAACAAGTTAACACTATTGAGTTGGATGACCCATGTGAGACTGATCCCGCTTAAACAATGACTGATAGCATATATTCAACCGAGGCTCACATGTTGTATTGGGAATGCCGACCTACTCAATTAAATGCAAACTCGTGTTAGCCACACATATTACACATGATCGGGGCCTCAAGGAACGTACATGCGATGTAACACATCTACGCCTTACCCTTCTAAGAACATCCGATATCAATATAAGTTCCACATGGCATACGACACGGCCCAAGACTTAAGCATCTATGCCATATGAAATCAATACACATGTCCTTACTCTCCAAAGATCCAACTCAATAATACTAACCCTTTACTTAACCAAACAATACCATACATCTGCGTGTGGAAGTACATTGGGACTTGAATTAAATTGTCGAGTTAGGTCCTTAATCAACCTGCATAAGACATCCACATTTCCCAAATCTCGTGCACAAAGGCACCATCACTAGCATCCACTTGTCCAGATTTGAATTAATTGATAACAGGATTTAGAAGCATTTCCAAATCAAATAATCTGAACAAGGATCAAAGATAAATACAAATTATTTGTTGTTCCTGTGTTTGACAAGATAATCTTGTCAAACACTACCGCTTCTATGGATTTGCAGGCTAAGCAAAAGTTAAAATTTAGTGTTATAACATCACGCACTACCTTAGGTTGAGTGTATGATTAAATTAAAGATAAACCACAAGTTCAGGTATAACTAACTAGGAACAGAGCACAAATAAATTTTTATAAAGTTGCATGCACAAAGGTCTTTGTATTTTGTAAATCTACGCTCAAAAGATTTGGCTCAACATGGTGCGAGAGGAAGCTTGCCTTGATAGTAGTAAATAACCTCTTGCTCAGTTCTTGGGACTCAATAAAAGACTCAACAGTTCGGAAGAACCAATATCTAAAAGAGAATAAAATCCAATGAATACAGGAAAACAGAGAACAAAATGCATAAAAGAATGCATGATCAAAATGGTAAGTCATGGGTAGCAATATGCTTAAACAATATCTAATTTATTAAGGGTAATAACCCATATATATCATCTCTCGACGGTGGCTACCCAGATTTTATATTTAGTTCAAAGCTACAGGATCGGGTTTTATACATCGAACAGACAATCTATAATTAAATTATCTATTAAGCTAAACCCCAAATAAATGAAAGATTGAGTGAAACTAAGTATATTAAGGCTAATGTTGGCCTCATCGATCATTTAATAACTAGCAATAGTCATTTAAGACTTGAACTTTTGTTGTCGGTTTGGTGAATAACCAAAACAAGAAAGCATCGTTATCATTTTCGGCTAGCTAGTGAAGTTACACAAGACTAGAGCTTCCAAGTGGATTTAAAACTAACTGAGAGTCATAAATACCACAACTAATAGATGCTGAACCTAACCGGTCAGACTAAAGAAAGAAATAGAGACTTTTGTTATTTGTCGGTTTAGACTAAAACAGCAAAAGAGTTTTGCCCAGATTTCGGCTACTTTGGAGTAAGAACTAACTAGAAAGCCACTAATACTACAACACATTCATGCGAACCTTAATTGTCCGCTACTCTAAAGAAAGAGGAAAAAGAGGCTATTTTGTCTGCTAACCCGACAAAACCATAGGAGAAGGGTTTGCATTAATAAATACTCCAAGTGCTCATAATAAGCAAAAGGAGGCCTAATGATACTAGGGTTTACTTATGACCTGATAGACTAGTATCTTGACAAGAGAAACTCTAGTTCTTGAAAACGATATGAAAGACCTAAAAGTTATAAAAATAACTTTTTAGTTAAAAGAAGTTTGGAGTCTCACATGAACCAGTGAGTGGTCTATGGAAACTAAAGATGTTCTTAAGGATATTTAGATGATAAGACTTAAGGTTTAACTCACCACTAGGGTTTGGAAAAGAACAACAAGATCTTGGTCAACAAAAGAGGTCCAAGACTTTTTCTTCAGCCGACCAAAAGATAATGATGGAACTTAGCTCTAAAGATCATTAGATACATTCTTGTTAAGAAAAATGGAACTCAACTCACCCAAGTGAGGTTTTCCAAAATGAAGCTTCACGGCTCCAATTGACAGGGAGCAGGAGTCCTAAGTTCAACCTACAAGAAATACCTACAACCATATTAGTATGAGATTTAGGTATGCTTGTAGTTGAACAAAGGCAGAGGAACAAGGGTGCTTCACTGTGAAGGATGGTGACCAAGTGAAAGAACTCCTTTTTGGTCAACAATGGCGGAAGCCCCATGACTAGGGTTTATATAATGTTGGAGCTTCCCAGATCATCCGAGAATTCTCTAGAATCCAAGAGGTGGCACTAATGGATAGATATGAAGAGAAAATATCCCCTAAATTACTGTACACCACCTCCTCCCCGGCGAGAAAATTGTTTACGGTGTAAAGCAATAGAGGAAACAGAAATTCCGTCACGACACGCTGCCCCGGAGTCATTCTGACCATGCATCAAGACGTAGCAAATCTCACTGAACCACAGCCGTTCGATTCTATTTGGGCGATTGCGATGCGGTGGCTAAAACAAGTTGAAGCGGTATCGTGAAACGTGGACCACACGATCTCCAGTGAATGGCCACGATCTAGGGTCCTCAGAGCGGTCCGAACGGCCCACTCTGCGAGAGCCCTCCGACGGCTTAACGGTCGCGATGCAATGGGAACTCGTCGCGTCCGTCGGCCCAATCAATAAGGGATGTCGGATCTAAATCCAACGGTGGCTTACAAAAGGAACGCGCCAAAGTTTACAACGTGATCCAACCGCATACCTGGATCTAATTTCTACGGCTGAGATTGAAGAGTGTGTAGGTGGTCCGAACAGCACATGAAATCAGATCCGCATGTTGAGGATCCAATGGTGGAAATCACTTTGTGTGAGAGGATGGTCCGAACGTTACAGGAGATCGGGGCCGCACGCGCAGAAATCGACGGTTGAGATGGGCTAGAAGCTTGACGACAAGGCTGTGAGTGGAACGTGCTCGAGCCGACTCTGGCGCTGGTTGAACCAAGTCATTTCGGTTGGACCAGGGTTAGGGCGGGGTCGCTACAGTACTAGACCGAGGGTTAGGCCGGGAGGTTTGACCAGACCTATTTAAATTTTAAAAAGGTTTGACCAGCCTTTAAATATAGCAAATAAATTTCTAAAATCTTAAAATTTTTCGTAATGGCTCTTTGGGATGATATATTCCCCAAATAAAATTTTGAAACCACAATTTCTTCTTTATAAATACATAAATAATTCATTTAGACCAACTAAGGATTTAGTTAAAGACAATATTTTTCTAAAATCAAAATAATTTCCATAAATTCAACAAAAATTATTTTTGGCCATAATAATTCATCCGATTTTTAATTAAAATAAATCCACTCATAATACCAACATTGGATGGTCTTTCCTTTGAAAATTTTGATCAATTTGGAGTTTGCAATAGAATTTTGGGAAAATGGTTTGTAACATGTTACCTAAATTGCCTAAATGAACAAGAATGACATGAACAAAGATTTTATTATCAGATATTAGGGTCGAGGTCATTATAAACCTACCTCCTTAAGAAAATCTCGTCCGAGATTTCTTATAATTCGAAGTTGAACAAAGATGAAGTTGAAATGATATTCTTTAGAAATATAACATCAGTTGTCTTTATTTCTTTCAAAGATAGAAAAGAAATTTCACGTAACAACATAGTGCTATTTTTACAACTTATGTTACATTGCTTTGTTTAACCTTGCCTTTCTTGATTCAAAGACAATTATTAAACAGCAAAAAGGTGGGGGTGTTCGATCTTCATCAGATCTTCACGCTCCCAGGTGGCTTCATCTTCAGAATGATTAGCCCACTGAATTTTTAAGAACTTAATACAGTGCGATTTCTTGTCCTGCGTTCCATTTCATCGAGGATACGACCGGTTGTTCTTGATATGAAAGATCCGTTGCGATCAAGATTTTCATAAGCGATGGCCTCTGAGGAACACGGAGGCACTTCTTTAATTGAGAAACATGAAAGGTATCATGAATCGCCGACAGCGTGTCGGGAAGTTCCAATCGATATGCCACGGCCCTCGTTTTGCAATGATTCGGAAAGGTCCGATATAACGAGGTGCTAGCTTTCCTTTGACTTGAAAACGATGAGTACCTTTCATCGGCGACACTTTAAGATAGACAAAGTCATCTATCTCAAAACTTAGCTCACGACGCCGATGATCTAAGATAGCTCTTCCGACGAGATCGGCAGTTTTAAACGGTCTCGAATCGATTTAACTTGCTCTTCGCTTCCAAAACCAAGTTCTGGCCAAAGAATGGTCTTTCACCGATTCGATTAATTTAATGGAGTCCTATAAGCTCTTCCATACAAGGCTTCAAAAGGTGACATTTGAATACTTGCTTGGTAGCTATTGTTGTAGAAAACTCCACATCTGGCAAAGATTTCTCCCAATTCTTGCCATATGCTAAAACACAGCTCTAAGAAGATCCTCCATTATTTGATTCACCCTTTCGGTTTGACCACGGTCCGAGGATGATAAGCGATCTTTCAAGGATAATTCCGCTCCCATTGCTTGATGAAGACAATTCCAAAATGGGAAGTGAATTGAGATCCACTATTCAAACAATAACTTTAGGAACGCCGTGGAGACAAACAATTTAGCAAGATAGAGTTATGCCAATTGCTTGCCATTAAAAGTGGTTTTGACAGGGATGAAATGAGCCACTTTTGTTAGACGATCAATTATCACCCAAATGGCATCAAACCCATTCTGAGACTTGGGAAGTCCGGTAACAAAATCCATACCGACTTCTTCCCATTTCCATTGTGGAATAGGTAAAGGCTGAAGGGTACCAGAAGGTTTCAAGTGCTCGGCTTTAACCCTTTGGCAAATATCACATTCAGCAACAAACTGAGCAATTTGCCTTTTCATCTTGCTCCACCAAAATGTTTTATTTAAATCTCGTACATCTTAGTGCTTCCGGGATGTATAGAAAACTTGGAATTATGAGCCTCTTTAAGAATTAACTCTCTGTTTGTGGATCGAGGGTACAACCGACGATTGCGATATCGAATGGTACCACGAGCATCTTCGTAAAATTCATTGGCTTTACTCGCCTTCATGTTTTCCTTGATCTCGCTACCTCAATGTCGTTTTCGGACCTCCGAATCTGGTCTTCGAGTGTTGACTTTACTTCTAAGGCAAAGAAGAAATCCAACTCGACCATTTCGAGACTTAAGCGCTGAAAATAGTACATAAGCTCTTAGTCGAAGGAATTGTTGATAAGCAATTGCATTGTGACTTCCTGCTCAGAGCATCAACCACAACATTGGCTTTGCCAGGATGGTAGTGAATACCCATATCGTAGTCCTTGATCAATTCAAGCCATCTTCTTTGTCTCATATTGAGATCAACTTGCGTGAATATGTATTTCGTGCTTTATGATCAAGATAGATTTCGCAACGATTGCCAAGAAGGTAATGTCGCCAAATCTTTAATGCATGGACTACAATTTGCCAATTCCAAATCATGGGTAGGATAATTAACCTCATGAGGTTGCAATTGTCCGATGCATATGCCACAACTCGCCCTCTTGCATAAGCACACACCAAGTCCATGGCGAGATGCATCACAATAGATATCAAAATTTTATGGATATCTGGAAGAGTGAGAACAGAGCTTCATCCAGAGCTTTTCAAAAGTCAAAACTGTTTTTACATTCCATCGACCAAAAGAATTTGTTCTCTTTCTTCAAGAGCCGAGTCGATGGTCCGAAATCTTGGAAAAGTTTTCAATGAACCTACGGTAATATCCCGCAAGTCCAAGGAAACTTCAATTTCGTGAACATTCTTGGTCGCTTCAGCCTAGTACATCTTGTACTTTGTGGGGTCAATAAAGAATACCTCCTTCGGATAATACATGCCCCGTAAATGCAACTTGCTTGAGCCGTAAAGCACACTTGCTAAATTTGGCATATAAGCGATGCTTGCGAAGTGTTTCAAAGACAAGTCTCAAATGATGCTCATGCTCTTCGTCGGACTTGGAATAGATAAGAATGTCGCCAATGAACACAACAACAAACTTATCCAAGAAATCCATGAATAATGAATTCATTAGATTCATGAAATAAGCAGAGCATTTGTTAGACCAAAGGATATAACAAGATACTCAGATAATCCATAACGAGTAGAGAATCTTTTTTAGGAATATCCTCCGTTCTAACCTTGATCTGATGATAGCCCGAACGCAAATCAATCTTGGAAAAGACACGGGCTCCAGTTAACTGGTCAAACAGATCATCAATTCGGGGAAGAGGATACTTATTCTTGATAGTAACCTCATTTAACGGACGGTAGTCTACACACATCCGTAAAGTCTGATCTTTCTTTTTGACAAAGATAGCCGGGCATCCCCAAGGTGAGGAACTCGGTCGAATGAATCCCTTGTCAAGCAATTCTCCAAGCTGTTTCTTCAACTCAAACAGCTCATTGGAAGGCATGCGATAAGGTCTTCTCGAAATGGGAGCAGTACCAGGAACTAGTTCAATCACGAACTCTACTTCCCGATCGGGTGGCATACCGGGAAGTTCTTCAGGAAAGACGTCTGGATATTCACACACTACCGGTACTGACTCCAAAGTAGGAGTGGTATCAGCTTTCAATGCACCAAGGTGAGAATGAACTGTTCTAGACTGAAAAATGACTGAAAGGCCATTTTTATTAGTGAGGGATATAGTTCGCTGGGCACAATTAATTTGGCCGAAATTCTTGGACAACCAGTCCATACCCAAAATGACATCTATCCCTTTAGAGTTTATCACAATCAGATCAGCCCAAAAATCTACCCCTTCAATATTGATATTGACATTAAGGCAGATTTGATCAGTCATAAATACTGACCCAGGCGAGTGAATAATATGAGGTGGATGAAGCAGATGCATATCTAACTGATGTTGAGTAGCAAACTGCCTACTAATAAAAGAATGGGATGGTCCAGAGTCAAATAAAACAGTAGCTGAACTGAAATTAACTAGGAGCATACCAAGGATAACCTCAGGTGCCTCGGCCGCTTCTTCAGCAGTTAGTTGATTCACACGCCATGATCGAACAGGTCGCTTGACAACCGCCTTAGGAGAGGGTGCAGACGACCGTAGCCGGAGATGGTGAACAGTGGCAACCTCGTGTTTTGGCAAAGCATCGACAGCAAAATGCCCCAGCGCCCGCAATGATAGCATATCACACCCTACCGACATTGATAGCGATGGGTGGCTCGTGTCCACTAGGTCGGACCTGTCTAGCGGTGGCGGTGGGCGAAAAGCAAACACCGGCGCCTAGGTGGAATCGAGCGGCGCCGAAAGATCGAGGTCGCCACAGACGCGTCTAACCGAACGCCACTATATGTAAATTGGGTGGCCTTCGCCTCCGTGAATCTTCCAAAGCCTTACTCTTGGTTTCAAAGAATGATAGCTTTGTCCACAAGATGTTGGAAGTTTCAAATCTTGTATTGCCAAAGCCATCCGCAATTCTTCGATAGCCCATTCATGAAACGGTTTCGACGACGAGTGTCATCTAAACATCGCCGGCGCATCGAGCAAGAAAATTGAACTCATGAAGATACTCGGTCATCGACTTTCGCCCTTGTTTGAGAGCGAGGAATTTCGCCGCTGAGCATCATTACTCCTCGTGAATATGGGCCCCATGAAAAGCCTCCATGAACTCAAGCCGTAGGAGTCGGCGGTGGGTTGATAGCCAAATAATTATCCCACCAATTACTAGCTGGTCCAACACCGGTAGCTAGCATACGTAACCTTCTCCTTTCGTAACATTGGGCAATGGTCACTTCTTTTCAATTTCAAGTCGCCCTCTCCGCCTCCATTGGATCCTCGATTTGGAGAACACTGGCGGGTTAGTTCGCCGAAAGTCGCAAGACTTTCGCCCATCTTGAACTCCGCTCTACCACCGGTGTAGGAGTAGAGGAGGTGTTACGCGCATCTGCCCAATATACGCGTTTGGTCCATGCGGTTGCGCCAATTTGCATGAGCACGTCCGCCATAGTGGGTGGTGGAGGAAGCTCCTCTTCTGTTTACCACCTTGCGGACCATGGGATCCGGAAGGGTCACCGCCCCGAGTTTGGAGAACAGGGTAGAGAACCTCTCTCTCTTGTTGTGTTAGCGATCGAGTGGTTGGTCCTGTCATCCTGTTGCCATATAATGGTTAACAACATAACAAGGATACACTCGAGCTAACACATACAAGATTCTGAGAAGGAAAAGAAATAAATACTAAACTTAATTATGCACAATGCCATGACATGCAAATTAATAAACACTACACAAGAACACATACCCAATAAAAGGATAGCTCCTATTCCCTCAGAATATGTCGGCTATACCAACAGCTCAACACAACAAAACAGAACACACCCAAAAGTCGGTATCCATTTCATTATAACAAGCGGCTGATCAGCACCATAATCACAATAAAACCGGTACAACAAAAGTCAGCCCCACTTTACTAACAGCCAACCGAAAAAGAAACACATTAAGTCCAGTTGACACAAGTCGGCAAACCACAGTACCAAGTTCCAAAATACAAAGGTCGGCACCCCACAACTATACAAAACACAAGTTATGCTATTACACACTATTTAATAGACAATACTAGCCTATTACACAACTAAGGCCAAACATGGCATCCAAAGACCTAAGTATAGTCATTACGGTTAAAATTCACCGAACTCATTTAACAGATGAGCTTCGTGAACCCAGACGATAGGATCCCTAGGGCTAATAAGACGAGTAGGAGAACCCAAAGAAGAAGTGATGGCCACCAGAGTGTGTAGGCCGAAAAGCGAGGAAATCCAAGCAGACATCCGTGTTCGATTTATTAATCGACTAAGGGCAGAACAAGCCCCAGACCTCTCGAAGTCTCAACTCGTGGTACAAAGTGGCGGCTGGTGGGATCTCATTGTTGCCATAGAATACGTTACGAGGAACGCGGTTTGGCAACACCAAGCCTCAAATATTCTTGTGCCTCGTGCATTTACGGCGGCGGGTTTCCATAACTCGCATTAACGAGACGTTGATAGGTTTGGTCCATGATACGGACTAACCTCGCTAACTCGCGACGTATGGGTCCTCTCCAAACTGAATCTCATCAAACGTAATCACATCCGACCTAGGGCCATGTTTCGGGAAGTGTACATAGGGTGGTCGGGACAGCTCAGTCAAATCATGACGAAGGAGACCCATCATCCCACGGCAGCCTTCCCGCATGACCATAGACTCGGAAGTGGCACGTATGTGGATACAGTAGGGGACACTACCCACCACCTGTCTGGCGATCACATTAATGATAGCTTGGTACTCTTCCATGCCAGACCTCGATCTCGACGGTAGATGGCATACTCGCCGACACGTGAAATTGGCCCGCCACATCATGTCTCAAGTAAGGCAGAAACCCGCCCACTTCTTCGCTCGAGTCTTTAATTAAATACCACCACTCATCTACGATAAAAGACAAGGTAGATAAGAAACCGATCTTGGAAAATCAATGTAAAGGTGGATAAGAATTGACACTAAAAGAAGATAAGAAATAAAAGATAGCAGATTTAGATCTTTAGAAATTAATTTGAGTTAAAATAATGTCACAGAGACTCAATAAAGGTAACACCCATGCTAATTCTATCCTACAGAGCAAACGTATGCTCGATACTAACGTCAGGAGACCTCAAATATTGGACCGTGCGTCAATTATAAATTATACTAGTAGCATAATTTTAATTAAGGAACAGTGTAATGTCCTTAATAAAAATCATACTAGAAGCATAATCATAATAAGTAACAATCCAACATTTAGGTTTCCTGATATATGCCATGCAATAGTTCCTGTGATTAGTGACTATTGCACATATATCCTTAATCAACATTGCATCAATCACATACAAGTCATACATTCATATAATTATACATCATATTACATCTCCAATTTCGGTTGCTACAGTGTCAGGTCTGCTACAGTAACTGAAACATATACAAGAACAAATGACCTTGGGTCATTAACAAAAAGAGCAACAGCGGAAACAAAAATATAAAAGATGACACCACCAATGGCCCCATCATCCCGTAGCCTATTGCGTGGAGGCTAGAACTAGCATTACTCGTTAGCGTCACCCAGATCGGCGCTAACGGGCATCTCATAAAGATATCCATGTGAGACCCCGATGTTTATTAGGCTCATAATACTTAGTCATCCAATTGACCCTAGTATTATCAACCAAATAAACCCGGTCTCGAGAAATGTATACTCCCCAGAATGCAAGATACATACCTCACAACAAAAGAGTATATCAATTCCATACAACACATAGTACATAAGCAACAAACCGAAGTTAATATTAAAATGGAATAGCTATTACAAAAGAGAGGCCCTTAGGCCAAATAGCAACAAATAAAAAGATAACAATGAAGCAAAAGTGCCATAAAGATGGCTATAACACAAAGCCAATCGGTGTGCCTTAACCCCTAGGCATCTCGACCGACCGCCAAGCTAGTCGTCAAGAAATCGCAACACGTAGCACAAAAGAGAGGCTCTTGGAGCTCTCCTTCTTCCTCTCGCAACAAAAGCCACAAAAAATTGCCACAACCACGTGCGATGAGTACATAAAGTACTCCGCAAGACTTACGTGTGAGATAACAGAACTATAAATAGCTACATGCAAGCTTTATTTAAGTGGATGAGGCTTTGGACTCATTTTAGCATAAAGCTTACATTTATTTGCAATAACATAATAGATTGAAGGCAATTTGATAAAGCATTTTTAATTGTTGAAATACAACGCGATAATAACATAATAACAACAACAAGAACAAACTCGAAGTGACTAACCCTTAGTCACCACAACAATAGCATGAACTCCCGCTCATACCAACCCATCAAGTTTTAATTAAAAGGTTGAGACTAGTCTTGAACGACCTTACCAAGCATGTCCATAACCTAGGACGAGGCTATTCAATAGTTTTATCCTGCGTAGGGTGTACCAATGTACCCACACGCCGATCGCCTTTCCTTTAGGCACACGACCTTTGGTGTGCCGCACGGCTAAGTCCTACGAGACATTTCCAATGGACGATGCTAATTACGAGCCAAGAACTCCACGGGACAAGACACATTAGACACCTAACCGGTCCGCCAATGCTCCTCCCAACACCACACACACAGATTTTATTAAAACATACCCACCAACCAGCTCATAATTAACACCTCCCAAAGTACTTAGTCAAGAGAGGTCCCATATCCCCTCGTGTGGTTAGCACATAAAAGCGCTTGGCTTAGTGACCCAAGTACTTGGTCCTTAGGGACCCGCATACCACCACATTCCAAGAATCGCACCATCCATCCAATATGCCCAAGTCTAAATCGACATTTTATTTTCAGTTTTGATTTTACAATTAATCAAAGCACAAGTGCTGGACATATAGGAGGAATAATTATACTTGTGTGATCAAGACCATCGACTATGTCGATGATCGCCCATTACTACCGATAGCTAAGCCTGTCTAAGCAGTTTTAAACGCAACTACTAAGTGATAAGAGCTCATCCAACGAGCTCAAACCACAGCGAATAACCTAGGCTCATTGGTAGTAGAGGGTAACAATTCCTACAGATTATGCAACTATAGGAAAGCTAGCGATATTTAACACAAAGTAGCATGCATACATAGAAGTAAAACAAAGTAGTAAGCTTTAAAGTAATGGGACATGATGGGAGATGGTCAAACTGCTTGCCTTGCTGCTGGTCACTTTGTTGCGGAGGGTCGCTTATGGATCACCACAAATGTCTAAACCTAACGGAAAAGCGATAAAGAACCGATAAGAACGATTTAAAGACAACAAAGACAACACAGCAAAAGAACTCCAAATACTTTGAAATTTCTACAGAAGTAAGAGGGTGATTTTTAGGGAATTTAGCAACAAGAACCAATGGATTTGGATTCTTAATGCAAAAGTTATGAGCAAAACAATTCTGCTCAGCCCCTGAAAATACTAAACTGCACTATTCACTAATTTAATTATGAGGCAACATTTTCTAGAACAGTGGTGAGGCTGAAATTTTTACTGCAAAACCAGCACCTCATGAGATGAATAACACAATTGAGTTCATCTCATTTGGAGCTATTATGCACTTTCTATAATTTTTCAAAAACAAGAACTTGAACAAAATTATAATGCACAAGTCCTCATTTTTTTCTAACAGTAACATGCTCAAAACTAATTTTCTTAGTGAGTTCATTAATAGAGGAAACCAACAAAGTTGGTCTCACTCAAAAACAACCTACAGAGCAGTAGTTATGAATTTTACAAGCTAAGCATTAATTTGAATGTATATTTAAAAGGGAGTTTTAAAATCTAGTGGCTAAATGTGCTCTGGAGCTGAACTCAACTTATAATCATTTTTAGATTAAAGTCAAGTTCAAGATAGAGCTAACACAACTTGAATGACCTCATTTGGATTTAAGAAGAAAAAGATATGAAATTTTAAAGTTTATACCTTATTCATTTTATTATTAAGACTTTACTGGCATTACAACACTCACAAAGACATGGGAGGTCGTGAGCCACAGATCACAGATCTAACGGCTCAGACCTCCCAAGAGAACAACACACACGCACATGGGAGGTCCAGAGGTCCTGGACCTCCTAACCACGCACATGCGCGAGGTGAGGGGAGGTCGTGGCCGTAGATGGGAGATCCAACGGACCACAACAGGAAGGAGGTCCGAACGGACCAGATCTAAAGGGAGGTCCTCAACGGGAGATGACCTCGAGGAGGTCCTGAGGAGGTCCTCAACGCCCTGCACCTCCAGGAGGTCAGGACGGCTAAGATTGCGCCAAAGAGGTCTTGGACGCCCAGATCTCCTCGGAGGAGGTCCGACATCCTGCAGCTCGCGCACGCACATGTTTGGACAGGGCATTAATGCGCCGCGGGACCACGAGGAGGTCCGCATGGAGGACTTAAAGCGCGAAGAATGGTGGATTTAAGGCAGTTAAGACACACCAAATGAATTCAATGATGGGAGCAATGATAAGCACATTAACTCGGTGGATTTTGTCCTAAAACGACAACGACGCTGCTGCTAGCGTCCGATAAAAACCCGCTTCAAATATTTGGTTCTCGTGGCGATGTAGACCTCGCGGCGAGATCCAATGGTACCGCGGTTCGCAATAACCACGCGCACTCCAACGGACCTTCTCAACGACAATGACGGTTTTGAACGCCGGGCGAGCGGAGAGGACAGAGGTGACCAAGACGGCAAAACCGAAAAGCAAAAATGAGCTCACGCGACAAACAAGCTTGTGCCAAGAAAAGCTCATGAGATCATTCATCGGGTGCCAAGATCTAAAGGACTAACAGGGCTTACCGATGGTCCTAAGGTGCCGGGAGGTCGTGGAGGTGGTGGCCGGAGTTGGGGAAGACAGGGCTCCACGGCCAAAGCTCCACTTCAAGCCCGACTTTGTCCTCCTCTCGAAAAGCGCCCAAACAAACTAAGTTAGGGTTAACTTCAGAGGTTTGGGGAGCACAAAATGAACGAGGGTGGAAGAGGGAGCCATCGAACCCTTGAGCTACCGAGAAGCTCCAAGGACATCAACAATGGCAGCCACTAGTGAGGTGAGTGAGTGTTAGTGGAGGAGGAGCTCACCACGCACAAAGTGCAAGGCCGAGGTCAATTAGGTGCAAAGGAAGCCAAGGAGGCTTCCAAGGGTACTTTATAACCTGATTGAAGGTGATGAGCCGGGCTAAGCTCCATGGTGAGCTTAGCCCACTGCCGATCCATGAGGTGGACAAGACATGGGGTGACAAGAGGCGGGCTCTGCTTGACTCGAGAGGCTAAAAGTCGACCATTAAATGCGGTCACAAGAGTCAATGAAGTGTACCCCAAGGTCGACACATAATAAATGCACCGCCGAGCTTGCCCGCCAGAGGAAGGAGAAGAACAGGAGGATTTTATGGCGTTGGATAAGACACAGGAGAGGTCCTAACCATCGGATCCTATTTTGAACCGTTATGTTTTAAGTGGCCGGGAGGAGGTCCCACCACACGATCAAGGGCGAGGAGGTCGTGGCCCTCCGATCTCCTTAACGTGAAAACGCGACGTGAGGAAATGGACAGAGGTCCAAAGCGTTGGATCTCCATCAGCAGTGCGGACCTCCGGTTGGGACTTAATCGCACTTGAACATAAGAGATCGAGGGGAGGTCATGGCCTTTGGATGCAAATCCAAGGGCATGGACCTCATCAAGGCGGAGGACCTTCTTTGTAATATTTTTCAGAGGAGGTCGTGGCCTTTGGATGTAAATCCAACTGCCACGACCTCAAGTGAGTGCAAAGGAGGTCGGCAGTTAGATTGGGAGGAGGAGGTCGTGACCATGGATTTTGATCCAATGGCTATGACCTCACGTGAGGTGGGATGTGGACTTGCTTAGTTTAACAAGTGAGGGAGGTCGGGGCGCGGATCTTGAATCCAAGGGCCAAGACCTCACATAGGTGGGATGACCTCGGCTGCGATGGCTTACAAAGACGAGGAGGTCCTTTGAGGTTTAACACACGTGGAGGTCGTGGCCGTGGATCTTTGATCCGGCGGCTATGACCTCGATGAGGTGGGAGGTCGACGCCCACGCTGACCCGAGGAGGTCCACGAGGTCAAGAGGACCTCGAATGGGAGGTCCCGGGGCCTTGGTTGAGGGGAGGTCGTGGCGGTTGGATTGGATCCAACGGCTACGACCTCATCAAGGTGGGAAAGGAGGTCGATGGGGTTGGGGCCGACCAGTTTGAGTCTGGCTTAGCCCAAGGAGCAAAGGCCTGCTTTTAAATTTAATTTTCTAACAGCTAAGACTTGGCAAAATTGTTTGAGATAGCAAATGAACTCCAAAATTCATAAGATTTTAACTGGAGCTAGCTGACAACATGATTAACCTTACATAAATTTTCCAGAGGTTATTATGCAATGCATTTTTCTCAGGAATTTCATTAAGGTTGTTCAATGATTCATTTTACCTCCAAAAATTATCAAACTAGTTTTACAACTTGTGATATTTTTCAGAGGGGTCCCACCTCAGTTTTAGGACCAAGGAAGATACTTTCCAATTGTTTGGCACAAGATTTGAGAGAATTGGAAAACGAAATTGACTTTTGGTCAACAAGAGCTTTGTGTTCTTGGTTTACACAACTCTTGGACAAGAATTACATGAGATTGTAAGGGTTTTCAAGTTGTGAGAAAAAGTTTTAATTTCTACACATATAATTATACTTGAATAACCCTGATTATACATTTGGGATGTTACAAAATCTCCCCTAAGAAATCTCGCCCCGAGATTTGGCTCACTCGGTAAAGAAGGATGGATAGTCCGCACGCAGACGATCTTCTCTTTCCCAAGTAGCCTCATCCTCAGAATGGTTTGACCACTGAACTTTAAGGAACTTGATGGTCTTATTCCTTGTCCTTCGTTCAGACTCATCGAGCACGCGAACAGGGTGCTCGCGATAGGTCAAATCGGGTTGGACATCGAGAGTTTCCAACGGAGCTTCCTCGGTTGGAACACGGAGGCACTTCTTGAGCTGGGACACATGAAAAACATCATGTACCCCCTCAAGTGCAGTAGCAACTCCAACTTATAGGCAATAGCTCCTTCTTCTCGATAACGCGGTAGGGACCGACATATCGAGGAGCCAACTTGCCCCCGACGCCAAACGTTGATGGCCCTTCAAAGGAGAGACTTTGAGATAAACAAAGTCATTAGGCTCAAAACGTAACTCACGCCGTGGCGATCCGCATAGCTCTTTTGCTGGATTGAGGCATGCGCAAACGCCAATAATAAGCCGGACTTGGCGCTCGGCCTCATTGATTGAGTCCGCCAAAGAGAGGTCTCTCACCGTCTCGACCAGTTCAACGGGTCCTACACTTTCTCCGTATAAGGCCTCAAATGGTGCCATGCCGAGACCTTTGAAAAGTCGTTGTTATAAGAAAACTTCGGCGAATGGCAAGCATTTCTCCCAATGCTTCCCATAGGAAAGGACACAAGCACGAAGCATGTCTTCCAAAACTTGGTTGACCTCTCGGTCCGACCATCGGTTTGAGGGTGAAATGTGTGCTAAAAGCAAGATGAGTGCCCATAGCTTCTTGCAAGCTATGCCAAAAGCGAGGCGTGAAAAGGATCCATGATCCGACACGATCGTCTTGACACACCGTGCAAACTCACGATGCGGGCGATGTAGAGCTCGCCAAAAGACCTACGAAGGTCGGTCTTGACGGAAGAAAATGTGCCACCTTAGTCAATCGATCGATGGCGACCCAAATGGCATCATTCTTCTTGAGGATGTGGGTAGACCGTGATGAAATCCATTCCGATCGAATCCCACTTCCACTCGAGAATTGGCAAAGGTGGAAGCCCAAACAGACGCCGATGTTTTCGGCCTTGACACGGCGACACACGCCGACTTTTCGACAACGAACCTCGATTTCCCTCTTCATTCGGGTCCACCAAAATCTCGGCGGAGATCTTGATACATCTTTGTGGCCCCGGGATGAATGGATAAAGGCGAATCATGGGCTTTGCGGAGGATCAAATTCCGCAACTCCATGTCCTTTGGAACCACAAGGCGTTGCCCGAACCTCACAACACCATGCTCATCCTCAGAAAAGCACTTGGTCGTTCGGCCTTGACATTTGCCTTAATGTGGCTCACTCCCAAACCGATCACGAGCGGACTTGATCCGATCCACCAAGGTTGGTTGCACAACCATGGCAGCGAGAAATCCATGCTCAACTATCTCCAAGTTGAGACGCTGGAATGCTTCGAGAAGAGAGGGCTAATGCTCCTTGAGCACTAAGGCATTACAATGCGCTTTGCGACTAAGTTTATCGGAATCTACATTAGCCTTGCGGGATGGTAGTGAATACCCATATCATAGTCCTTGATCAATTCCAACCATCTCCTTTGCCCGAGGTTCAGTCGGGTTGGGTGAACAAGTACTTGAGGCTTTTGTGATCCGAATACACTTCACAACGACACGATTAGGTAATGTCGCCAAATCTTAAGTGCATGAATCACAGTGACCAACTCCAAATCATGAGTAGGGTAGTTGAGTTCATGAGGTCTCAATTGCCTTGATGCATAGGCCACTACCTTGCCTTCTTGCATAAGGACACAACCGAGGCCTCGACGAGAAGCATCGCAAAAGATATCGAAGCTTCGATGGATATCGGGAAGAACAAGAACGGGAGCGGTGGTCAAGCGCTTTTGAGTATTTGGAAACTTTCCTCACACTCAACGGACCACACAAACTTCTTGTCCTTCTTGAGCAACTCCGTCATCGGCCAGCGATCTTGGAGAAGTTCTCGATAAGCGGCGATAATATCCCGCTAAACCGAGAAAACTCCGCACATCGGTGACGAAATAGGTGACTCAATGAAAGAACATCGTGACCTTGCTAGGATCAACGGCTCGCCTCTGCTTTGAAAGAATATGGCCTAAGAAAGCCACTTCCTTCAACCGAATGCACACTTGTGAACTTCGCGTCTGTTTGGTGCTCACGTAACTTGCCTAACACAAGCCTCAGATGCTGATCATGTTCCTCATCGTTCTTGGAATAGATAAGAATATCATCGATGAAGACCACGACAAACTTATCCAAATACTCCATGAATACCGAATTCATGAGATTCATGAACAAGGCAGGAGCATTGGTTAAGCCGAATGACATGACAGTATACTCATACAAGCCATAGCGAGTAGAGAATGCTGTCTTTGGAATATCCTCAGGCCGAATACGAACCTGATGATATCCCACTCTCAAATCAATCTTGGAGAAAACTCGAGCTCCAGTCAATTGATCGAAGAGATCGTCGATGCGGGCAATGGATACTTGTTCTTTATCGTCACTTCATTAAGTGGGCGGTAATCAACGACTTACGCGTAAAGTACCGTCCTTCTTCTTTACGAAGATTGCTTTGGACAACCCCAAGGAGATGAGCTAGGCGAATGAAACCCTTCTCTTGCAGCTCACTTAAGCGCTTCTTCAACTCCACCAACTCGTTCGGTGGCATCCCAGAAGGCCTCTTTGAGATAGGGGCGGTACCGAGCCAACTCGATGACAAACTCGAGGTCTCGAGCGGGTGGCATCCTGGAAGATCAGCGGAAAGACATCAACAAAGTCACAAACTGTTGGGACTTCGCTAATATCTAGAGCGGGCTTCGCTTCAAGCGAAGAGATGAGGATCTAGCGACCGGTGAGAAGCAAACCCGCTCACCGGAAGAACTAGACAGAGAGATGAGCTTCTGGCGCAATCGATTTGTCCCATGTCTTTGAGACAACCAATCCATGCCAAGAATCACATCTAGACTCATTGAATGGAGAAGGATAAGGTTTGCTAAGAACCCTCGCCTTGATCTCGATAGGGACATCCCTACACTCAATCTCGACTCTCAACTCCGAACCGGAGAGCGAATGAGTAGCGGGACCGACAATGGAGAGGAAAGAAGCTCTCCAACAAATAGCAAAAGACTTCGAAACAAAGGAATGAGATGCTCTCGAATCAAACAAAACAAATGGCGGGATGAGAGTTAACGAAAGTGTACCTAGCACGACAGTCGGGTGCCTCTGAGCCTCCTCTGTGGTGATGGCGTTGACGCGACCACTACCCACACCTTGGGTAGCGGGACGATCTTCGGTCTGAGTGCACCACCTCGACCGCGTCCTCCATTAGGGCGAGGGTCGCTCTGTCTTCTTAGGGTATTGGTTCGCATAATGCCCCTTCGGTTGCATGAGAAACATGTGACCCGGCGGCCGGAGTTGCGGGGGCGCTCTGTGACTTCGCAGTGCGTGGTAGGACACGGCTGCGAAGGGCGAAACGAGGCGGTGACCTCGGGGGCGCCGAAGAATGAGAGTGGTACCCCTGAGACTGCCCGAAACGAGGGCGGGAAGAACTGGGCCTGGAAGTCTTATAGGTCTCCCACTTGCGCTTGCGGGAATCCATAAGCTCCCGAGCCGCATGCTCAGCGACGATGGCCTTGTCGACCAAGGTCTGAAAATCAGGAAAGTCGGCAATGGATAGCTTGTCCTTCAGCTCCTCGGACAAGCCGCGCCTGAACTTGGCCTGCTTGGCCATATCAGTGGCCACATCCTCAGGAGCATAACGAGCCAGATGGTTGAACTCGTACACATACTCCATGGTGAGCTCGCCCTTGCTTGGCGCAAGAAACTCCCCTTCTTGATCTCCATCAAGCCGGCAGGATGTGAGCCCGACGGAGGCGTCTGAAACTCCTCCCAAGAGACGGTATGGTCTCACGGGCTGCATGGCGAGATAGCTCTCCCACCAGACAAAGCCGCACCCTCAAGCAGTGCGATCGAACAGCGCCTTCTCGTGCTCTCGCACTGCGCTATCTGGCTTACGCTCCACAAGACAAGCCAATCGTCCGCATCCAAAGGGTCCTCGGGACCGAAAAGGTAAGGGCCGAGTACTGAAGAACTCAACAAGACCCCCACGAGGTGATGGGCATTCCTCGCCAGATCTGAAGCTCCGGTAAGCGCAGAGGTGTTGCGCGATGGCGTCGATAGAACTCTCACATCATCCGCGGTTGCGCTCAATCTGAAGAAGGACCTCGGCCATGGTCGGAGGAGGAGGAAGCTCCTCGTCCGGACCAGCTGACTGGCCTTGGCCGCTACGAGTGCGTCCGGCCATCCTGTTACAACGAATTTTTGGTTAGCAACTAGACCCGAAAAATTAAGCCTTAAAGAAAGCAAAAGCGATCGACTAGGGGAATGGAGATCACCCTAAACGAAAGCCAAAGCAGCGGGTAATTAAACTTTAACAAGCTTCTAAAAGACTCCAAAAACAGCCAAGAAACACCAAAAGCAAAGCTCAACTTCTCAACGCAACTAACCCGTATTGAATGAACGAGTAATTGATCGAGAAGATTAAAATTCAGATTGTAAAGTGAGAGCTAATGCTGCTAAAGAGCAAGGTTAAGGCAGCGAAATAAGTGTTAGATACTTAGCTAACTAGTATCACATCTTACCCTTTTATTCCCACAAGTTTTAGTTGATTAGCCTCTCATTTTCTACCTCATTTACTAGCTTAAGCATTGCTGCCCTAAAATGCTTGCTTGCTGTCCAGAATTTTCAGATTTGAGTTTAAGCCTTCAAATACTTCTATTCTTCACCAAGGAGGTAGCCAAGACATCAATTTAGAACTCTCATATGTTACCCAAAACCCAATTAATCGATAATGACTATTTTGTAGAAGAGAAGAGAGAAAACAACTTTCAAAACTCAAATTAGAGTGAGATGAGAAGAGAAAGCTAAGGTAGATGAGGAATAAAATCTGAGAATTTTCTTAAGCTTTCAAATCTCGTTTATACTTTGAAAATAGGTTTTCCAAAATATCTTAAAGACGACCAAGCTCGTGTTACTACGGTCATAACGGCTCTGATACCAACTTTTGTGAGACCCCGATGTTTATTAGGCTCATAATACTTAGTCATCCAATTGACCCTAGTATTATCAACCAAATAAACCCGGTCTCGAGAAATGTATACTCCCCAGAATGCAGTATACATACCTCACAACAAAAGAGTATATCAATTCCATACAACACATAGTACATAAGCAACAAACCAGAAGTTAATATTAAAATGGAATAGCTATTACAAAAGAGAGGCCCTTAGGCCAAATAGCAACAAATAAAAAGATAACAGCGGAAGCAAAAGTGCCATAAAGATGGCTATAACACAAAGCCAATCGGTGTGCCTTAACCCTAGGCATCTCGACGGACCGCCAAGCTAGTCGTCGAAGAAAGCGCAACACGTAGCACAAAAAGAGGCTCTTGGAGCTCTCCTTCTTCCTCTGCAACAAAAGCCACAAAAAAATTGCCACAACCACGAGAAGATGAGTACATAAAGTACTCCATAAGACTTACGTGTGAGATAACAGAACTATAAATAGCTACATGCAAGCTTTATTTAAGTGGATGAGGCTTTGGACTCATTTTAGCATAAAGCACATTTATTTGCAATAACATAATAGATTGAAGGCAATTTGATAAAGCATTTTTAATTGTTGAAATACAACGCGATAATAACATAATAACAACAACAAGAACAAACACGGAAGTGACTAACCCTTAGTCACCACAACAATAGCATGAACTCCCGTTCATACCAACCCATCAAGTTTTAATTAAAAGGTTGAGACTAGTCTTGAACGACCTTACCAAGCATGTCCATAACCTAGGGCGAGGCTATTGAATAGTTTTATCCTGCAGGGTGTACCAATGTACCCACACGCCGAGACCGCCTTTCCTTTAGGCACACGACCTTTGGTGTGCCGCACGCTAAATCCTACGAGACATTTCCAATGGGCGATGCTAATTACGAGCCGCAACCCACGGGGACAAGACACATTAGATGACCCTAACCGGTGCGCCAATGCTCCCTCCCAACACCACACACACAGATTTTATTAAAACATACCCACCAACCAGCTCATAATTAACACCTCCCAAAGTACTTAGTCAAGAGAGGTCCCATATCCCCTCGTGTGGTTAGCACATAAAAGCGCTTGGCTTAGTGACCCAAGTACTCGGTCCTTAGGGACCGGGCATACCACCACATTCCAAGAACCGCACCATCCATCCAATATGCCCAAGTCTAAATCGACATTTTATTTTCAGTTTTGATTTTACAAATTAATCAAAGCACAAGTGCTGGACATATAGGAGGAATAATTATACTTGTGTGATCAAGACCATCGACTATGTCGATGATCGCCCATTACTACCGATAGCTAAGCATGTCTAAGCAGTTTTAAGCGCAACTACTAAGTGATAAGAGCTCATCCAACGAGCTCAAACCACAGCGAATAACCTAGGCTCATTGGTAGTAGAGGATAACAATTCCTACAGATTATGCAACTATAGGAAAGCTAGCGATATTTAACACAAAGTAGCATGCATACATAGAAGTAAAACAAAGTAGTAAGCTTTAAAGTAATGGGACATGATGGGAGATGGTCAAACTGCTTGCCTTGCTGCTGGTCACTTTGTTGCGGAGGGTCGTTTCGGGATCACCATAAATGTCGAAACCTAACGAAAAGCGATAAAGAACCGATAAAACGATTTAAAGACAACAAAGACAACACAGCAAAAGAACTCCAAATACTTTGAAATTTCTACAGAAGTAAGAGGGTGATTTTTAGGGAATTTAGCAACAAGAACCAATGGATTTGGATTCTTAATGCAAAAGTTATGAGCAAAACAATTCTGCTCAGCCCCTGAAAATACCAAACTGCACTATTCACTAATTTAATTATGAGGCAACATTTTCTAGAACAGTGGTGAGGATGAAATTTTTACTGCAAAACCAGCACCTCATGAGATGAATAACACAATTGAGTTCATCTCATTTGGAGCTATTATGCACTTTCTATAATTTTTCAAAAACAAGAACTTGAACAAAATTATAATGCACAAGTCCTCATTTTTCTAACAGTAACATGCTCAAAACTAATTTTCTTAGTGAGTTCATTAATAGAGAAACCAACAAAGTTGGTCTCACTCAAAAACAACCTACAGAGCAGTAGTTATGAATTTTACAAGCTAAGCATTAATTTGAATGTATATTTAAAAGGAGTTTTAAAATCTAGTGGCTAAATGTGCTCTGGAGCTGAACTCAACTTATAATCATTTTTAGATTAAAGTCAAGTTCAAGATAGAGCTAACACAACTTGAATGACCTCATTTGGATTTAAGAAGAAAAAGATATGAAATTTTAAAGTTTATACCTTATTACATTTATTATTAAGACTTTCTTGGCATTACAACACTCACAAAGACATGGGAGGTCGTGAGCCACAGATCACAGATCTAACGGCTCAGACCTCCCAAGAGAACACACACACGCACATGGGAGGTCCAGAGGTCTGGACCTCCTAACCACGCACATCTTGCGAGGTGAGGGAGGTCGTGGCCGTAGATGGGAGATCAACGGACCACAACAGGGAAGGAGGTCGGAGCGGACCAGATCTAAGGGAGGTCCTCAGCGGGAGATGACCTCGAGGAGGTCCCAGAGGAGGTCCTCAACGTCCTGAACCTCGAGGAGGTGCAGGCCAGCTAAGATTGCGCTAAAGAGGTCTTGGGCGCTCGAGATCTCCTCGGAGGAGGTGCCGACATCGAGCTTCAGCGCAGCACGCACATGTTTGGACAGGGCATTAATCTGTGGGGACCACGAGGAGGTCATGGCGGAGGACTTAAAGCGCGCGATAAATGGTGGATTTAAGGCAGTTAAGACACACCAAATGAATTCAATGATGGGAGCAATGATAAGCACATTAACTCGGTGGATTTTTGTCCTAAAAGCGACAACGACACGTCGTTGCGTCCGACAAAAACCCGTTTCAAATATTTGGTTCTCATGGCGATGTAGACCTGTGGCGAGATCAATAATGGTACCGCGGTTACATAATAACCACGCGCACCGCGGACCTTCTCAACGACAATGACGGCCTTGAGCGCCATGAGCGAGAGGATGAGGTGACCATGACGGCAAAACCGAAAAGCAAAAATGAGCTCACAGCGACAAACAAGCTTGTGCCAAGAAAAGCTCATGAGATCATTCATGCGGTGCAAACATCTAAAGGACTAACGGGGCTTACCCGATGGTCCTAAGGTCTGCCGGGAGGTCGTGGAGGTGGTGGCGGAGTTGGGGAAGACAGGGCTCCACGGCCAAAGCTCGGCTTCAAGCCCGACTTTGTCCTCCTCTGGCGCCCAAACAAACTAAGTTAGGGTTAACTTCAGAGGTTTGGGGAGCACAAAATGAGCGAGGTGGAAGAGGAGCCATGGAACCCTTGAGCTACCGAGAAGCTCCAAGGACATCAACAATGGCGACCACTAGTGAGGTGAGTGAGTGTTAGTGGAGGAGGAGCTCACCACGCACAAAGTGCAAGGTGAGGTCAATTGTGTGCAAAGGAAGCCAAGGGAGGCTTCAAGGGTACTATAACCTGATTGAAGGTGATGAGTGGGGCTAAGCTCCATGGTGAGCTTAGCCCGAGGCGGGTCCATGAGGTGGACAAGACATGGGCCGACAAGGGCAGGCTCGGGCTTGACTGAGAGGCTAAAAGTGACTGCATTAAATCTTGGTCGACAAAGAGTCATGAAGTGTACCCCAAGGTCAGACACGCAATAAATGCACTGCTCAGAGCTTGCCCGCGCGCCAGAGGAAGGAGAAGAACAGGGGAGGACTTTATGGCCGTTGGATAAGACCTGGGAGAGGTCCTAACCATCGGATCCTATTTTGAACCGTTATGTTTTAAGTGGCTGGGAGGAGGTCCCAGCCACACGATCAAGGGCGAGGAGGTCGTGGCCCTCCGATCTCCTTAACGTGAAAACGACGTGAGAAATGGGCGGGGAGGTCCAAAGCGTTGGATCTCCATCCAGCAGTGCGGACCTCGGTTGGGACTTAACGCACTTGAACATAAGAGGCGAGGGGAGGTCATGGCCTTTGGATGCAAATCCAGGGCATGGACCTCATCAAGGCGGAGGACCTTCTTGTAATATTTTTCAGAGGAGGTCGTGGCCTTTGGATGTAAATCCAGCGAGCTCGACCTCAAGTGAGTGCAAAGGAGGTCGGCGGTTAGATTGGGAGGAGGAGGTCGTGACCATGGATTTTTGATCCAATGGCTATGACCTCACGAGGTGGGATGTGGACTTGCTTAGTTTAACGGTGAGGGAGGTCGAGGCGCGGATCTTGAATCCAAGGGCCAAGACCTCACATAGGTGGGATGACCTCGCTGCGATGGCTTACAAAGACGAGGAGGTCCTTTGAGGTTTAACACACGTGGAGGTCGTGGCGTGGATCTTTGATCCGGTGGCTATGACTGATGAGGTGGGGAGGTCGACGCCCACGTTGACGAGGAGGTCCACGAGGTCAAGAGGACCTCGAATGGGGAGGTCTGGGGGCCTTGGTTGAGGGGGAGGTCGTGGCGGTTGGATTGGATCCAACGGCCACGACCTCATCAAGGTGGGAAAGGAGGTCGATGGGGTTGGGGTGGACCAGTTTGAGTCTGGCTTAGCCCAAGGAACAAAGGCTACTGTTTTAAATTTAATTTTCTATGACTAAGACTTGGCAAAATTGTTTGAGATAGCAAATGAACTCCAAAATTCATAAGATTTTAACTGGAGCTAGCTGACAACATGATTAACCTTACATAAATTTTCCAAAGGTTATTATGCAATGCATTTTTCTCAGGAATTTCATTAAGGTTGTTCAATGATTCATTTTACCTCAAAAATTATCAAACTAGTTTTACAACTTGTGATATTTTTCAGAGGGTCCCACCTCAGTTTTAGGACCAAGGAAGATACTTTCCAATTGTTTGGCACAAGATTTGAGAGAATTGGAAAACGAAATTGACTTTTGGTCAACAAGAGCTTTGTGTTCTTGGTTTACACAACTCTTGGACAAGAATTACATGAGATTGTAAGGGTTTTCAAGTTGTGAGAAAAAGTTTTAATTTCTACACATATAATTATACTTGAATAACCCTGATTATACATTTGGGATGTTACAATCCATCCTCACCTGCAACAAGAGGTCATAAAACCCTGAGTACAAAAGGTACTCAGCAAGACTTACACAAACTAATAAAAGAAAGTGTTTGTTAGAACCTATACAAAGGAATAGAAAGTTGTATATGCATAAGGCTGACAACAGAAGGCTTAAATGGTTCCATTTTGCATAAAGCGATACATCTTAACCTACAGTTGCTATGTTTTGATATAGCAATTTTGATAAATTGATTTGGACTAAAACAGTGAGTGAGTGCAATTATAAGCATAAACAGTAACAAAAGTAAATAACGGCTCACAATTAAATGTGTATGACAACCATCATGCCGAACCAATTCCCAAAACCAAACTTAGAGCAAAATCTATACAGATGACATTAATTCAAGTATCATCAATAGTAAGTGGACACGGCTATTGAATAGTTTTAAACCTTGCAAGGGTGTACATCTTTACCCACATGACTTAGTTAGCCCGTAAGCCTCAGGAATAATAACACTGCTTGCCTTTGGTGTGCTTGGTAAGATAAACTAAGATTTGGTATTTTTCAACAAGTTAACACTATTGAGTTGGATGACCCATGTGAGACTGATCCCGCTTAAACAACGACTGATAGCATATATTCAACCGAGGCTCACATGTTGTACCGGGAATGCCGACCCAGTCAATTAAATGCAAACTCGTGTTAGCCACACATATTACACCGCAGTCGGGGCCCTGAAGGAACGTACATGCGATGTAACACATCTACGCCCTTACCCTTCTAAGAACATCTGATATCAATATAAGTTCCACATGGCATACGACACGGCCCGAAGACTTAAGCATCTATGCCATATGAAATCAATACACATGTCCTTACTCTCCAGTATCCAACTCAATAATACTAACCCTTTACTTAACCAAACAGCGCCCATACACTGCGTGTGGAAATGCGTTAGGACTTGAATTAAATTGTCGAGTTAGGTCCTTAATCAACCTGGACAAGACATCCACATTTCCCAAATCTCGTGCACAAAGGCACCATCACTAGCATCCACTTGTCAGATTTGAATTAATTGATAACAGATTTAGAAGCATTTCCAAATCAAATAAACTGAACAAGGATCAAAGATAAATACAAATTATTTGTTGTTCCTGTGTTTGACAAGATAATCTTGTCAAACACTACCGCTCTATGGATTGCAGGGCTAAGCAAAGTTAAAATTTTGTGTTATAACATCACAGACTACCTTAGGTTGAGTGTATGATTAAATTAAAGATAAACCACAAGTTCAGGTATAACTAACTAGGAACGAGCACAAATAAATTTTTATAAAGTTGCATGCAGTGTCCTTTGTATTTTGTAAATCTCTGAGTTCAAAAGATTTGGCTCAACATGGTGCGAGAGGAAGCTTGCCTTGATAGTAGTAAATAACCTCTTGCTCAGGTTCTTGGGACTCAATAAAAGACTCAACAGTTTCAGAAGAACCAATATCTAAAAGAGAATAAAATCCAATGAATACAGGAAAAACAGAGAACAAAATGCATAAAAGAATGCATGATCAAAATGGTAAGTCATGGGTAGCAATATGCTTAAACTATATCTAATTTATTAAGGGTAATAACCCATATATATCATCTACTGACAGTGGCTACCCAGATTTTATATTTAGTTCAAAGCTACAGGATCAGGTTTTATACACTGGAACAGGACAATCTATAATTAAATTATCTATTAAGCTAAACCCCAAATAAATGAAAGATTGAGCTGAAACTAAGTATATTAAGGCTAATGTTGGCCTACTGATCATTTAATAACTAGCAATAGTCATTTAAGACTTGGACTTTTGTTGTCGGTTTGGTGAATAACCAAAAACGATAAAAGCATCGTTATCATTTTAAATTAGCTAGTGAAGTTACACAAGACTAGAGCTTCCAAGTGGATTTAAAACTAAGCGAGAGTCATAAATACCACAACTAATAGATTTGAACCTAACGGTCGACTAAAGAAAGAAATAGAGACTTTTGTTATTTGTCGGTTTAGACTAAAACAAAGAAAAGAGTTTTGCCCGATTTCGCTACTTTGGAGTAAGAACTAACTAGAAAGCCACTAATACTACAACACATTCATGCGAACCTTAATTGTCCGATTACCTAAAGAAAGAGGAAAAAGAGGCTATTTTGGCCGGTTAACCCGACAAAACCATAGGAGAAGGGGTTTGCATTAATAAATACTCCAGTGCTCATAATAAGCAAAAGGAGGCCTAATGATACTAGGGTTTACTTATGACCTGATAGACTAGTATCTTGACAAGAGAAACTCTATTTCTTGAAAACGATATGAAAGACCGAAAAGTTATAAAAATAACTTTTTAGTTAAAAGAAGTTTGGAGTCTCACATGAACCAGTGAGTGGTCTATGGAAACTAAAGATGTTCTTAAGGATATTTAGATGATAAGACTTAAGGTTTAACTCACCAGCTAGGGTTTGGAAAAGAACAGTCAAGATCTTGGTCAACAAAAGAGGTCCAGTACCCTTTTTCTTGTGCTGACCAAAAGAAAATGATGGAACTTAGCTCTAAAGATCATTAGATACATTCTTGTTAAGAAAAATGGAACTCAACTCACCCAAGTGAGGTTTTCCAAAATGAAGCTTCACAGCTCCAATTGACAGGGAGCAGGAGTCCTAAGTTCAACCTACAAGAAATACCTACAACCATATTAGTATGAGATTTAGGTATGCTTGTAGTTGAACAAAGGCAGAGGAACAAGGGTGCTTCACTGTGAAGGATGGTGACCAAGTGAAAGAACTCCTTTTTGGTCAACAATGGCAGAAGCCCCATGACTAGGGTTTATATAATGTTGGAGCTTCCCAGATCATCCGAGAATTCTCTAGAATCCAAGAGGTGGCACTAATGGATAGATATGAAGAGAAAATATCCCCTAAATTACTGTACACCACCTCCTCCCCGGCGAGAAAATTGTTTACGGTGTAAAGCAATAGAGGAAACAGAAATTCCGTCACGACACGCTGCCCCCGAAGTATTCTGACCATGCATCAAGACGTAGCAAATCTCACTGAACCACAGCCGTTCGATTCTATTTGGGCGATTGCGATGCGGTGGCTAAAACAAGTTGAAGCGGTATCGTGAAACATGGACCACACGATCTCCAGTGAATGGCCACGATCTAGGGTCCTGTAGCGGTCCGAACGGCCCACTCTGCGAGAGCCCTCCGATTTGGGCTTAACGGTCGCGATGCAATGGGGAACTGTCGCGGTCCGATCGGCCCAATCAATAAGGGATGTCGGATCTAAATCCAACGGTGGCTTACAAAAAGGAATGCGCCCAGGTTTACAACGTGATCCAACCGGTACCGCTGGATCTAATTTCTCTACCGAGATTGAAGAGTGTGTAGGTGGTCGAATAAAGACATGAAATCAGATCCGCACGTTGAGGATCAATGGTGGAAATCACTTTGTGTGAGAGGATGGTCCGAACGTTACAGGAGATCGGGGCCGCACGCGCAGAAATCGACGGTTGAGATGGGCTAGAAGCGGACGCTGCCATGAGTGGAACGTGCCGAGCCGGACTGCGCGCTGGTTGAACCAAGTCATTTCGGTTGGACCAGGGTTAGGGCGGGTCGCTCTGATTAGACCGAGGGTTAGGCCGGGAGGTTTGACCAGACCTATTTAAATTTTAAAAAGGTTTGACCAGGCCTTTAAATATAGCAAATAAATTTGTAAAATCTTAAAATTTTGCAGAATGGCTACTGGGATGATATACTCCCCAAATAAAATTTTGAAACCACAATTTCTTCTTTATAAATACATAAATAATTCATTTAGACCAACTAAGGATTTAATTAAAGGCAATATTTTTCTAAAATCAAAATAATTTCCATAAATTCAACAAAAATTATTTTTGGCCATAATAATTCATCTGATTTTTAATTAAAATAAATCCCAGTCATAATACCAACATTGGATGGTCTTTCCTTTGAAAATTTTGATCAATTTGGAGTTTGCAATAGAATTTTGGGAAAATGGTTTGTAACATGTTACCTAAATTGCCTAAATGAACAGTAATGACATGAACAGTACTTTATTACTGTATATTAGGGTTGAGGCTGTTACACCCTAATCCCTTGGAGTAAAACCCCTAACTCTATTTAGGTTTGCTTCCACAGGAGCAGCCTAATTTGGAGTTTGGTCCTTCTACTAAAAAGCTCCCCTTCTTCCTCAAGTCTGGTAAGGAGCTTCTCCTTTCAATTCCTTGCTCTGGGAGCATCTCTGAGCTGTATTGAGTCTAACCCAATGACGCGGTCTTGCTCAATTGGCTCAGGTCGTCACCTCCACTTCTTCTTCTTCGGCGCTGACAAGGGCTTTCGTCGCCGGAGCTCACCCTTCCACCTCCGAGCCTCCTCCGTGCTCAGGTACCTCCTAAGTAGCCCCTAGATGCTCAGGCACCCGCTTACTTGGACAATCGCGGAGCTTTCCTTTCTTGTCGCCGTAGCCGTGCATGTCCCCGCCGCTCATCGTCGGCTCGCCGGCGTTTTGGGCCACCTTCGTCGGAGTGGGTGGTACCATTGGACGCGCATGGTTATTGCCAACCTCAGACTGGCTTTGGTTCACGCCGCCGTGCCTTAGGTCGCTGGCGGTGACCAATTCTTTGCCGTCGAGTTTTTGTCGGACGCACCGGCACACTGTAGCGACGTCGTTAGGGCCGTCCATTTCCAGATATGTGGACGAGATGTCGCGTGGACTGTGTGTTTGCGCTGTGTTATGATCAATCTGAGCCGTTCGTTCTAGAATCAGCGGCTGAGATTTCGCGGAGTCCTTCGCGCGCGTGAGTTCCAAACGCGCCGCGCGCGATTCAACCTGGACTGTCGAATGCAACATCGACGGCCCGCGTTCGTTGGATCCACGCGGGCGCGGGCGCGTTGCATCATTCATCTTGGGCGGTCCGATGCGATATCGACGGTCCACAAATTTCCACGTCGTTTCATTTTTAGGAAATTTCCGAGGGATTTAATTGTGAACTGAAAAAGGTAATGAACTTCAAAATTGCATAACTATTTCATTTTTGCTCCAATTGAGTTAATTCAAATTTTGTTAGCTCTGGTTTAACCTCAGATTTAATCTAAAAATGTTTTTAAGCTTAGTTCAGCTCCAGAAAATGGAATGGTAAATTAGTTTAGAAATAGGCTTTAATTGTTGCTCTAAAAATTGCATTTAACTTGTAAATTGCATAAGTAATTCTCTATAGATCATTTTTGAGTGAATCCAATTTTGTTGGCTTCCTCTATTAGTGTACTAAAAGGTAGAATAGGTTTTAGTCATGTCACTATTTTCAAAATCTTTGTGGGTGCATTCTATTTGTGCTCTTGTGCATGTCTTGGAAAAATCATAGAAAATGCATACTAGCTCCAAATGAGGTGAACTCAATTGGGTTATTCATCTCATGAGGTGCTTTACTTACCATAAAAATCCCAGGTGCAACACCTCTTTGGAAAATTGTGCTAGAGAATTTAATTCGGATGAACAGTAACTGATTTGAATTTTCCAGCCATTTCCAAGCTGAGCAGATTTGTTTTGGCCATAAATTTTGCATAGAGAATCCAAATCAATTGTTTATTGTTGCTAAATTCCTTAAAAATCATGCTCTTGCTGATGTAAAAATTTCAGAGCATTTGGAGAAAGTTTTTGTTGAGTCCTTTCGGTTTTTTTCGTTCTTATCGGTTCTTTTAAGCTTTTTCGTTAGGTGCCGACGAATGCGTTGATCCCGTGAGTGATCCTCTACAGCTTAGTGAGAAAATCCAGCAAGGAAAGAAGTTTGATCATGTTTAATCCCATTACTTTCAAAGTCTAATATATTGTTTGCAAAGGGTATGTATGCATGCTCTATTTTGTTGTTAAATTATTGTCGATTAGTTGATCCTATAGATGCATACTCTGTATGTAAATGTTCAATCTCTACTACTAAGCCTAGGAATATCTTGCTGTGATTTGGAGTTCGTTGGATGAGCTCTTGTTACTTAGTAGATGACATGTTGCTGCTGCTTAGAAATGCTTATATTACGGTAGAATTGGGCGGTTATCGACTTAGTCGATAACTTTGATCACACAAATCTATTTATTACCATATGTCCAGCACCTTGTGTGTTGTTACTTTGTAAATCTAAAACTGAAAATAAAATATTTTAGACTTGGGCATATTGGTATGTTGGTGTGATTGATTTTGTGATTGTTTTGGGGGACTGGAATGATGCCCGAGTCAACAAGGACCGAATTACTTGCGCCATTGATCCAAGCACTTTTGCGTGCTAACCACACAAGGGGGATATGGAACCTCCCTTGACTTAGTACTTTGGTGTGTGTTAATTCCGGGTCGCATGGTGGATGTGTGTGTTGTGTTGAAAACTAAACTTTGTGTTGTGTGTGTTTTTGGGCGAATAGTGGTGGAGCGTCATCCACTACAAGGAGCATCATCCTTTTCTAAGGGTGATGAGCATTGGTCCTTTGTCTAAAGGTTCAATGACTCCGTATCAACGTATGGGTGTCTATCCATATGGGCGACTCGTAGTTAATGCATTCTATTGGAAAGTGTCATGTAAGACTAACCGTGCCGGCATACCAAAGGAAGTGTGCTAAATAGCTTGGCGAAAAGGTGGTCTCATGTGTGGGTACATTGGTACACCCCTGCAGGGTTAAATCTATTCGAATAGCCTCGTCCTAGGTTATGGACAAGCTTGGTTATTTCCCGCAAGAATTAGACTACAACCTTTAATTAAAACTTGATGTGGGTGGTATGAATGGGTAATTCATGCTATTGTTGTGGTGACTAGTGGGTTAGTCACTTCTAGGGTTGTTGTTGTCATCTATCTATTGTTATTATGTTGTTGTCTCGTTGTTAATTGCAAATTAAAAATAGATTGCAAAAACTGCTTTAAATCTATTACATTATTGCAAATGAAAACTTGCTTTATACTGAAAACAACCTACAGCCTCCACTTAAATGAGCTTGCATGTAGCATATGTATAGGTCTGTTACCCTACACGTAAGTCTTGCGAGTACATTTTTCTACTCATTTGCTTTGCTTAATTATTTTATTGCAGAGGAGGTTGATCCCCCTGGGTTTCACTTTTGTGAGATGCGCGGTGGATTCGACGACTAGGTTGGCTGACTTGATCGGTTGCCTTGTGGGCTATAGGCAAACCGTATGGCTTTTGTTTATCGCCATCTTATGGTTTTTGCTTCATTGTTTATTTAACTCTCTTAGTTGTTATTTGGCGGTCGGCCCTTTTGTAATAACTCTCTATTATGTGTGTCTTTTGTTTAATCTAGTTGTTCTTTGGTTCTATGTCTTGAATGGAATTGATGCATAATTTTGTAAAAGGGGTGTGTATCTTGCATTTAGGGAAGTATACATATCTCGAAGACACGGGCTATTTTGTTTGTGATGCTAGGGTCAATGGATGACTAAGCATTACAAGCCAAATAAGTCGGGGTCCTCACAATCTTTCTCCCTCAATCTCTCCAACTCATATCATGACTCAAGAACACACGATATGCGCCAAAACAGCTTTTCTGATTTTTATTATCTAAATCATAACTTGTCCACCTATATAGTACGGCCATGGGGGGGGTTTATATAGCCTCCCACGCAAGCACAAGACTTAGATGAATAGTAACCAAATTGCTACAGTACTCCTAGTCCGATTACTATTCATATGAACAGTAATCCGAGTCGGTTGCTGTTCACGTGAACAGTAACCGAACCAAAAAACTTTCCTTAATTAGATTTTAAACTACTCTAGTTTTGGAATAAAAATATTAATCACCAATTGGTTGTCTGAATTGGATCCAAACTGAACCAACCCACATGCCATGTTCCCGGCGTCCTCTCCATGCATAGCCAAGTCTCCCTCTCGGTTTCCCTTGTGTTGTGGGCTTTCTTTCTCTTAGCTTCTTGCGTGAACTTGTTCCATGCACTTGGTGCTTCTTTTGACGCCAATGCAACCCTTGCTGCCATGTCACCACATGTCTTTCTTGACCGCACGCATGCGCTAGGGTTTTATCCCGAGAGAACTTTCCCACTCGTTGGCCAGCATCCCCATCCACCTTATCGGCCTTCACAACGTTTTGTTTTACCTTTTGTTGCAAAACAACACCAATGGCGCCAATTTGAGTTCTAGCATTAGTTTGCAATTTAGAGATGCAAACCAATGCTTTGGTAGTAGTTATGGCCGTATCATCCTCCCTTTCTTCAGGAAAAGACATCCTCGTCTTTTGTGTAACCTCAGGAATCTCTGTCGGGGTAGTCTTCACAATCGCCTTTTTAGCGATGATCTCCTCAACATGAATAGAATTCTCTGGCATAGGACACAGCGTATATGTAACATCCCGTTTTCCTTATAGTTCTTGCCAAAGTTTTCAAAATAAAAGTAACCATTTGGCTTTATTGAGAATCCAAAGCTTAACTTGAGATTTTGAAATCTGGAGAGTTCAATTGGAATTAATCAAACCTTAACTAAGTTCTTTGTTGGTGTTCCTTGCCGGTTGTAGCTCTCTGTTGTGTCTTTGCTGCTCTTGGGTTGTTGTGTCTCCGAGCCTCTCTGTGTGCCCCTGGTTTGTCTTCTCTTTTAACTTTCTTTGTTGGTTTGAATCTCTTTGAGGTTTTAGACCTCCCCACCGCTCAACCATCTCCGTGGACCTCTCACCTCCTTTTGAATCCCTTCGAGTTCTCTGGGGCGCTCTAGAGTTTCTCTGGACCTCCCCATGCCCTTTTGGGACCTCCACTGATCTATTTGGACCTCCCCTGTGTTCAAATAGACCTCCCTTGGTCCCCTCGGACCTCCTCAGCGTCCTTTAGGACCTCCCCTTGTTGAGATCTGGCCGTTAGGACCTCCCTCATGGAGATCTTAGCCGCCTGAGACCTCCCTTGTTGACATCGGCCGTTAGGACCTCCTCATGGAGATCTTAGCCGCCTGAGACCTCCCCTTGTTGAGATCTGGCCGTTAGGACCTCCCTCATGGAGATCTTAGCCGCCTGCACCTCCCTTGTTGAGATCTGGCCGTTAGGACCTCCTCATGGAGATCTTAGCCGCCTGCACCTCCCTTGTTGAGATCTGGCGTTAGGACCTCCCTCATGGAGATCTTAGCCGCATGAGACCTCCCTTGTTGAGATCTGGCCGTTAGGACCTCCTCATAGAGATCTTAGCCGCACGCACCTCCCCTTGTTGAGATCTGGCCGTTAGGACCTCCCTCATGGAGATCTTAGCCGCCTGACCTCCCTTGTTGAGATCTGGCCATTAGAACCTCCCTCATGGAGATCTTAGCCGCAGACCTCCCTTGTTGAGATCGGCCGTTAGGACCTCCCTCATGGAGATCTTAGCCGCCTGAGACCTCCCTTGTTGAGATCTGGCCGTTAGGACCTCCCTCATGGAGATCTTAGCCGCCTGAGACCTCCCTTTGAGATCTTGACCGTTGGATCTCCTTTTGGAGATCTACTCGTCAGACCTCCCCGCACCTTTGATCTGGACCGTTGAGGTCCTCCCTTTGAGATCTTGACCGTTGGATCTCCCTTTTGAGATCTACTCGTCAGACCTCCCGCACTCTTTGATCTGGACCGTTGAGGTCCTCCCTTTGAGATCTAAGTGTCGGGACCTCCCTTGAAGCGTTCGGACCTCTGTCCAAGACCTCCTTGAGGTCTTTTATGGGGCGACCCTTGCGGTGGGGCCATACCTTTGACCAATCTGTGCACCCTTTTGGTGGCCCCACTTGCGGCCCCTCTCCACATTGTTATCATTGCTCTTGCCTCAGAACTCATGCGCATTTAATAGGTGTCGGGTCACATTAAATGCAGTCCCATCCGAGGTACTTTATTTCAATTCTTTTGGGCAAGCCCCGCCTTAGTAGTCCCGACATTGCCAACACGTCACAAGGTTTTCCTTGTGGTGCACACTACCAACCCCGGCTATATATAGCCTGGGAGGGCTGGCCTTTGTAACCTTTTGCTCATTTCTTCCTTCCCTGCCTCCTCTGCTCGGTTCTTCCTTGCGCAAGACCTTCCCCAGGAGCTCTTTGAGGCTGTGTTAAGCCTCTTGGTTTCCTTTTGGCTGTGTTGGTTTGAGTTCCTTTTCTGGTTCTTTTGAAATTCTTTGGCTTAGTGTGGTTTCGCTTATCTGGTTTTCTTGCGAACGTGTAGATCACGAGTTTGAGGAAATCTTGGACCCAGCTCTTGCTGCTGAAGGCTCTCCACTGCTTGACCAAGGCAAGCCACAGACCTCCTTTTGATCATCTTGAACCTAGTGTTGCAAATGTATTTCGGTTTTACTTTGTCATGCATGGCTATGTTTATAAGAAAATGGTTTGGGCTGTAGTTACTTGCCTACTTGTTGTTATGCCTCCTTCATATTTTGTCCCCATCATGTTGTCATGCTCACCTTGTAAGCCCTAGGATGGATATCTAGTTGGTGTTCTTTGTTATTTGCCAACATGGGGGCCGTAGGTCTATATAGCTTTGCTTAGATAACGTGTTGCGGACACATCATGCTTCACCTTTAATAATCTTGACTAATAAGTTGTGGAATGTGTGGTTGGTGCCACTATTGAGCAGCTATGGCAGGATGCCTAAGCTGTATTGACTATGGTTTGAGACCACTTGGTTAAAACTTGTGTGCCAGGATTGGGTGGTCTTTTGGCATGGGTTAATACAAATGGTTTTGCTGAGGCAAGAAGGCAGGGAGTGAGTAGTGGGTGCTATGCACACTTGGTTGTGGATGTCTTGCCTTAGCACAATTAAGGACTTAACTTTGTGTCTATTGATCTGGGCCAAACAGTGCAACCACAAGATCATTTTATGGGAATGGTCGGGGCTGAATAATTAGCAATGAGATGGCTTGGGGCTGTTGTGGTTGAGCGTGTGATTCGTTGGCGCAAGAGGGCACCCATAACCTGCATGGATTTCTAGACCACGGGAGAGGATTGCGAAACCTTAGCGGGCAGCTCGAGTCGAGTTCAAAGCTTTGTAAAGGCCTTGCGCTCTCTAGACTACTCACCTTAGGAAGTGAGCAAGGGTGACGGAACCCATCCCGCTAGAGATCATGGATTGTGGGTAAGTTATGCGCCTCTGCGAGTACAAGATCTATTCGAATAGCCAAGTCCTTGGTCATGGACATGCTCAGTGAAAATGGTGCAAGGGGTAGTTGTTTTGAAATATTTGCGTCGCTGGGCACTACAGCGAGATGCCTTAGCTTTGCCTCGAAGAGACCTTGGCCGGCTCTAGAGGGGTCAGGGTTGGCTCGGGTAGGGGTCCAGGGACTGGCTCAGACCTCTTGAGTGGGTGCTCTTGAGTGGTTGTTGGGTGAGGACCTGGCCACTGGTGTGACCAGACCTCCCCCATTTTTCGGTTGTGGATGTGAGCTGGTGCCCACTCCACTTTTCCAACGTCAATTTACTATGTATTATGGTTTTACCTTGCTGCCTTACAATCTATTATTGCTATTATTGTCAAACTTGGCTTTGCTAAGCTAACCATCTGACTCTCCATTGGTAAGTCCTTGCATGAATATTATTGCATCTTTGCTCCCTGTGACTTGCTGAGTACATTCCAAGTACTCATGGCTTAAGCTCTGTGTCAAAGCAGATTATGAAGATGACCAAGTGTAGGGTAGTGCAGACCTCTTCGAGGAGGAGTTCTTTGACGACTAAGCTGCCTAGGACGTCCTCCACCCGACAGCCTGTGGTGCTTGTTGGATGGCTTTTGCGTGTTTTGGTGTTTGAGCCCTAGAGCTCTCTGTTGCCAGTTGTAAGTCCTTGCTGGCTTTGTAAGCCCTCAGTGGCAGACCTCTTGTTGACAAGCTTGACCATAAGGTCCTGTTATATATTAAGTTTAATTTGTCTACTTCATCTTTGTTTGACCTCGTGGTTGTGATATTAGCTTGTGTTCTTGTGTGAGCTAGCTCTGTTGTCCTGGGACTAGCTCAGTTGCACAGGGACAGGACCACCAGGGGGTCCTACGGGACTTAGCCTGGGAGGTCCTGTCGGACCTCTCTAGTGATGTACCTGGAGGTGCTACCGAGTGGGTGGAGGCCAAGACCTCCAGGAGGTCCTTTAGACCTCTTGGGAGGTCAGTGGCGGGCCAAGGCCTCTAGGAGGTCCTTTAGACCTCTTGGGAGGTCCTGGCAGACCTCCTCGGTATTGCACCAGGCGGTGTTACCACTCCTTGTGGTGGCTCCGCAGCGCAAAAAAAAAACATTTGGTCCTCCCGGACCTCCTATGGTACATCACAGGGTGGGTCGTCACAATATATGATCTTCCCTAATGCACCAAAGAGTACTTGTTGGACCTCCCGTGGTGCGTAGCATTACGATCATACTGCCACGGACGCCCAACAGGCAAGTGACATGCATGCATAGGCACGACGTCACACTACACTTTGTCGTGATAGTCTCCCACTGAAAAACAAACTTTGACATGATGAGTAATTTTCGTTCTTGACATTATGCAACCATTGTGCATAATACGGTTCGGATGTCGCCATGTTGTCAACCCCAAAGCTTGTGATGAACCATAAGGTTCTATTTGTTGGCCCGATCTTTCGATGAGAACGATAAGTTCGGTGGGCCGCTTAACAACCGACGATCCTCGCTCACGAACACGCAAGGCTCGAAACCACGCAATCGCTGAATCTGATTGACTAGTCGTTATCAACCGTGCACGAATACCGGTTGACGACCATTTAAGGTCGATTCTCGCATACAGAAGAAGCACGCAAGAACAAGATAAAGCAATCTGAAATTGCGAATAAAGATTGAAATATTGAAATTGGGATTTTGATAGCGGTATTAAGGTTGGTCTAGTCGACACAAGCCAATACATGAAGTTGCAGCAATGCTAACTCTTAACTCAACAAAATCCAAGGAAAACTAAAGGGGTGCAGCCTCCTTATATAGGGGAAGGAGGAGCCGCAAAACTAAAAGACTAGCAATGTGGTACTATTCATGAGTTACTATTCACGTGAATAGTGCCATGAACAGTACCATGAATAGTGCATCTGGCCTAGGTGGAGGCGGCCGGCCCAAATAGGCCAAGGAGGTGGCCGGTCTAAATAACCTAGAGTGGTGGCTGCCCTTTGGGCCAAATAATTAATACAAATACAAGGCCCTCGGCCCAATGTGAGTGTGTGTGACACGGTATAAGTGAAGTAAATTAAATCGGCATGTTGGAGTAGCGTCGACGCAACGAATCGATGATGATCAAGTAGTGCAGTTCGAGGTGGGGTAGCGGTCGTATCCGTGGTCGATGTCCTCATCATCCTCCCTTTCTTGCATTTGAGTCGTCCTCGACTCACGCTCATCCTCTAATGGCAAGAGAAGCTTTAAAACTTGTAGCAATGCATTCTCATCTTTACGCAAAATGTTAGCAATAACGGTGGCAAAGAAATAGAAAACTTTGGAAATTAAAGGTGATTGTGCATGCATCAAATCAGCAAAGGTACATGTTCTCGTAGCATTCAGTTTGCAACTCAATTTGCCAGTATAAGTGAAGTATAAAGTAGAGTTATTCATTGCTCTGTGAATGGACAGCACAGTAATTGAATTCAAAGTGCACAAGTCATTCATATAATCATCTTTCAATTGAGCAATAGCAAATTCATCTAGCAAGGGTGCAAAGATTTGTAGGTTCTTCCATAATTCAACATTGTTATTCAGATTGTCCATATTAGATGGTGCAATATAAGGTGAACACATAGGCATTGGATGAGTACTAAATTTTATTTTCCTCTCAGATTGAACAAGGTTCAGCACACAAGAATTGTTATCCAAAACAACAAGTTTCAATTCATCCATATGAGCACAAGTTATGCATATTCGATAAACCAGAAATTGGTTGTCTATACCATAATCTCCAATGAATTTAAAATAGTAGGTGGAGGTGCTAGAAAAAGAATTTAGAGATGAAAGTTCAAAAACTTTCTCCTAGCACATTCAAACTAATGGGCTCATTAAGCATGATATAGCACAAAGTATCGCTAGGGATATTCTATCAAGTACTTCCTTATGTGTAATTAATTAGACATGTGCACAATTATGAGATTTAAGAGCGACACATGGTTTGTTCAAGTCAACATAAGAAAATTCACAAGATTGCACTACAAGAGGTATATACTCACAAGGTGGCTCTATATCTTGCTTTAGCACCAAATCGATATCTTTGTCATTGTCGTCCTCATCGAGATCTTGTAGGTACCTCAAACTTCTCCTCTAATGACTTAGGATGCACCAAATCATCATTCATCTCTTCAAGCGTCTCGGCGATGATCTCGGAGATGGAGTAGGAGCTAAAACAATGTCGGCATTTTTAGTTACCTTAGGTTGCACTTCACTTGTATTTGTGGGTGGTGGAGGTACAAAACGACGTTGCAATTTCTTCTTCATCTGCTCCCATGTGTACATGAAGTGGTACTCCAGATTCGACCACCAATGTTGAACATCACCGATCAGTGCCGTCCTTGCCATGCTCATCTTCTCATAAGGATCAAGGTCCTGTCTTTCAAAGTAGATATCCAACATATTAACCCATATAAAGTAGTCCAACGACGTACTCTCAGCGGTGAGTGGTAACATGTATGCAGGTAGTTGTTTCCCTTTGAGTTCAAATCTGCCCGCGATGACATCGTAATCGACCAACTTCAACCAATCTGTCATTATTAGTAGAAAACAAGGAAACAAATCACAAGTATATGTTCCTATCAACTACTAGGATCTGGAGTTTCACAAGTCACTCACACTCAAGCTTATACCCAGTTCTTACAAGTTCTTACCAATGCAGCAAGGAAGTGGTACAACCGGTGGCTGGTTTGTGATACTCTCACTTGCGATCAACCCAACGATTGCGAGGAACGGCACCTGCTGAGCTAGTAGGAAGTGGAGCTCGGAAGGCTAGTATGTAGCAAAGGAATAACAATTATTCAATTCAAGTATGCAAAATTGAAAAGTTCAAAGTACTAGTCACAAGTCTTGGTCCTAGTCTAAACCAAGCCTAGCTAGAGCAACTCTCAAAAACGACTAGTAATAACGGCGGAAGGCCAAAGCTGAACAAACACGCCTGTGAGCAATGGATGAAACGAGGTAGCTCGATTTTTTCTTCTTCTCTTTGTTTTTTTCTTCTCTTTTTTTTTTTCTTCTCTTTTTTTTCTTCTTCTCTTCTTTTTTTTAAAATACCTCAATGCACCCTTTTAATACTCATAAGATACTTGGAAGCCTCTGGAAAACAAAAGGACTTATCCTCTTCTTCAATGACCAAGAAACAAACATACAATGCCTCCAAGCCGCGATTAAGGGCGGCGCCGCCTGTGACGGGAAGCCTTCGGCGGGCGGTAAAGCGGAAGCGGCGGAGGAGGCGGCTCGATTCGCGAGGCGGATGGCGTGGCGGATGGGGATGACGGCGGTGGCGGCGTGCGTGGCGGCGGGCGTGGGTGGGTGGAGGTGGGCGGCGGCGGTGTCGGCAACCTCGATGGTGGTGGAGAGGCGGAGGCGCCGCTTCCGAGCGGCGGCGTCCTCCCAAAGTGGCGGCGGCCCGAGAAATCCGAGCGGCCGACCTAGCGGCAGCGGCCTGGGTGGGTGTAAGCTTCAGCGGCGGCGGCTCTTCGAACGACAGCGAGGTGACGACTAGGCGATGGAGAAGAGCGGCTCGCTGCGTGACGGTGGCGGCGCCGCCGTCGATCCTTTTTTGATGCATTGCCCTGCCGATGCGGTGGCTTCTTTGTTGTGGATGAGACGCCGATGAAATCAAGACGAACGCGCGCGGGTGGTGACTTGTTTGTTTTGTTGATGCCGAGGGAAGCTGCTGGCGTCTTTTTAACAGAGGCGACACTCGCGGTGACGCCCTAGGGACGTAGATGAGGCGGCCGAAACGATCTGCTAATTTGACCCAAGCGACAGCGCGTTTGTTTTTTTTTTGAAGAACAGCACTAATCGATTTGCAAGAAAATATAAACTAGACCAATCTAGACAAGAAACCAGCACTACGACTCGACGATGCAATGACAATTCAATAAAGCAAAACTAAAAAGAAAAATTGCAAAGGCACAAATTGGTTTGGACGATGAACTAAACCTAATTTTTTAATTTTGGCTATTTGGACTGTAGGAAAGAAAAAAAAATCTCACCGATGAACTGTAGCTCTGATACCACCTGATGAACCCTAAGGTTCTATTTGTTGGCCTGATCTTTCGATGAGAACGATAAGTTTGGTAGGCGTCGCTCAACCCTGACGATCCTGGCTACGAACACGCAAGGCTCGAAACCACGCAATCGCTGAATTGATTGACTAGTCGTTATCAACCGTGCACGAATACCCGGTTGACCTGACCACGAAGGTCGATTCCTGCATACACCGAAGAAGCACGCAAGAACAAGATAAAGCAATCTGAAATTGCGAATAAAGATTGAAATATTGAAATTGGGATTTGATAGCGGTATTAAGGTTGGTCTAGTCGACACAAGCCAATACATGAAGTTACAGCAATGCTAACTCTTAACTCAACAAAATCCAAGGAAAACTAAAGGGGTGCAGCCTCCTTATATAGGGGAAGGAGGAGCCGTAAAACTAAAAGACTAGCAATGTGGTACTATTCATGAGTTACTATTCACGTGAATAGTGCTGTGAACAGTAACCATGAATAGTGCATCCGGCCAGTGGAGGCGGCGGCCCAAATAGGCCAAGGAGGTGGCCGCCCAAATAACCTAGAGTGGTGGCTGCCCTTTGGGCCAAATAATTAATACAAATACAAGGCCCTCGGCCCAATGTGAGGTGTCGCAAACACGGTATAAGTGAAGTAAATTAAATCGGCATGTTGGAGTAGCGTCGACGCAAATTAATCGATGACATCAAGTAGTCCGGTTGGAGGTGGGGTGCGGTCATATCCGCGGTCGATGTCCTCATCGGCTTGCACCAAATCATTGCTAATGATATTGTTGTAGCTTCCACCATCAACGATAAGCTTGCAAACTTTGCCATTGATTTTGCACTCAGATTTGAAAGCGTTGGTTCGCTGCCCTGTTGCGAGAATGGAAGTGTTGTCCTTTCGAACCGTCTTAGTCAACATACAAAGACCATCTTGTGGTGCCTCACTATTAGTTTTGTCATCATGAAACGACTCCTCTTGTTGTTTTGGGTAGAAAGAAGGGCCGCCAATTCTGATTTCTTTCGTTCTTCCTCGAGAAATCGTTCTTCTTCACGTTTCTTGGCCTTTAGCCTTTTGCTGCTCTTTAATGTCTTCTTGGACCTTGTCTCGTCATTGTCTATCTTCAAAGTACCTTGGCGAGGACCAAGATATAATGTCCTTTCGCGTTCCTCTCCATGGAAAAAGTACCGCATGACGAGGCGTGATGCAACTCGGTGTATGTCTTTGTTCTTTCAACCAATATGCACCAATCACCAATGAACATGCTCTCATATGCATAGGAATCACGTCACAAGTAACAATGAGATACCCATCCAAAGAAAATTTTACCTCCACTTGTTTTGTGATCGGAATGTGCTTGAACCTCCAAAGCAATAGATATGGCTCCGGATGTGGCTTTGTGACCAACCCCAATCTCTCCACAAGTGTTTGGCTCATGGCGTTTGTCAAGCTTCCGTGTCGATCATCATAGCACAATCTGTGTTCCCCCTCGACATCGATTGTAGAATATGTAGCTCGGATCGTGGAGTGGATCCTCCTCACATTGATCTATAGTGTAGTGAATTGCATGACCAACTTCATGTCCCATTATCGGCCATGTCGATACTTGATCTTCTTGACAGAACGGCACCGTGAGCAATCAAGCTCGATATACCACGATAAGGATCCACCTAGTTGATTAGATGAATCCTGATTGTTGGACCAATCTTTCACGGTACACTCGAAGATCGAGAGTAATCTCACAAACCAATTCGGTGAATTGAATTGTAAGAAACTCAATACACTCACAAACCAATCTAATAGATTGAATTGCAAGTAGTAGCCTTGGTGAATAGTACTCGAAGCAAGAGATAGATATCTTGATCTCGCTCTCAATCTTTCTCCTCAATCTCTCCAACTCATATCACGACTCAAAAACACACGATATCGCCAAAAGCGGCTTTTCGATTTTATTATCTAAATCATAACTTGTTCACCTATATGGTGCAGCCATGGGGGTTTATATAGCCTCCCAAGCAAGCACAAGACTTAGATGAATAGTAACTTAATTGCTCACGGTACTCCTAGTCTGATTACTATTCATGTGAATAGTAATCTAAGTCGATTCTGTTCACGTGAACGATAAACCGAACCAAAAACTTTCCTTAATTAGATTTTAAACTACTCTAGTTTTGGAATAAAAATATTAATCACCAATTGGTTTGTGCGAATTGGATCCAAACTGAACCAACCCACATGCCATGTTCCTGGCGTCCTCTACATGCATGGCCAAGTCTCCCTCTCGGTTTCCTTTGTGTTGTGGGCTTTTTTTCTCTTAGCTTCTTCTTGAACTTGTTCCATGTACTTGGTGTTTCTTTTGACACCAATGCAACCCTTCTTTGCCATGTCACCACATGTCTTTCTTGACATACGCATTGTGACACCACGATTTTGAGCCTTTTGAAATTTTCAAAATAAAAAGAACCATTTTGTTTTGATGAGAATTCGAAGCTTAACCTGAAATTTCATAATGGATTTAAGTTGACTAACTCAAACTTCAACAAAAATTTCCTTGAAGATTTGTTGAGTTGTTGGGGTTTTGAGGATCTTCCCTTTTGTAACATCCCCAAGTTAATTAATGATAATTAGTATGCATATTATTAGCATGCATGACATTTTGGAATTATTTCCATCATTTATTGCACTAGGAAAATCTCAAAACAAGTTAAACATACAACTTAAATCTAAACTCCAAAAGAAATCAAGAACAAAAACTTTTGATTATCTTCTGAAACAATTTATTAAAATACTAGAATAATTATCATGATTTAATATAACTTTTCCAAAATTTTTGGAACTTAATTTGACCCAAAGAAAATTCAAACTCAAATCAATGACCTATTCCAAGTATGAATTTTAAATAAGACAATATATCATGAACAATAATGTTTTATAATTTTTATGGGAACTAGGTCATCCCAGGAACACCCTAAATTATTTCAGAATTTTTAGAATTTTATTCCTAATTTTAAAGCCACGGTCAAGCGCTCTATTTTCTAGTCAAAATGAATTCAACTTTCGGGCTCATTCTTTGTTCACCCGACCGAACTGTTACCTTGGCTCGAGCCGTCGCACCACGTGGTCCACCAAGACCGCCCTAAGCGTACTTTCGCATGCAGCCGTTGGATCTGGATCGGAGGGTCAAAGCAGTGGGCCGATCGGACCGATCAAGCGGCCACTCCATCTGATGCGTCCGGGGTTATATCGAGCGCCCACGTTAAGCGGGCCGATCGGACTGTCCTGTGACCACGCGATCTTGGCGTCCTTTTTAAATCGTGCGGTCCAAATAAACGGCCGGCCACCTTTCCTTCCGCGCCGCGACACGCCGAAGCCCGCCTTGTCGGTCCCTTCCTAACCTCCTCCCGGCTCGGTCAGTTGCCCGAGCGGCGCCAGCGTGCGCTACTGCCACCTCCGTCAAGGCAAGCGACGTCGTTCGCCCACCGCCCACGACAGCCAGTTGTGATGACCTACCCTGTGATATACCGCAAGAGGTCCAGGAGGACCATTTTTTTTTGCGCTGCGGTGCCACCACAGGGAGGAGTGGTAGCACCGCTTCGGTGCATTCGAGGAAGTGCTGCCGGGACCTCCAGGAGGTCTTCGAGGACCTCTGGAGATCTTGGACAGCAAGCAGACCTCCCGGGAGGTCTTTAGGACCTCCCGCGGTCTTGCCCGCCACCCCTGTAGCACCTCCAGGTATATCACTAGAGAGGTCCGACAGGACCTCCCAGGCTAAGTCCCGTAGGAAAGGATCCCGAATTCTCTGTGTTCATACATTAGTCGGGATAACTAATGTACCGAGTCAAACAAAAGTGATAATCAAAACATATCACGCATTTTATTAGTATTTATTCGAGTTTATTACAAAGGGCACGAGGCCAAATAAAGTAAAACACAATGAGCGAGAATAATAGTAGTAGACCCAACGATTCACCACAGTAATAAATGCGGGAAGCAGACCTAGGCGTCAAGATCCTCACCGTCTTGATAGATATCTTCTCTGAATAAAGATTATTCACAGAGTGAGCACTACTACCGTGCTCGCAAGTTACACCAATATGGAATTGATATGCATGCATAAGGTAGACAAAGGATCTTGGCAAGGTTATTTTATGTAGCGGCGGTTTTAATTTAAATAATCATATTAGATTACAAAGCCATTTTATACAATAATCTAAATCACCATTTTAAATAACAATAGTTTATTGTGGATAACCTCCATAAAAGATGATGGATATCCTCCAATCACAATGGCTACCGCCTAATTTTCCCACAGGACTATCCATCTGAAATTATCTGTTGAAATCATTTTAAAACCAAAAACAAAACTAACTCTGAGTGGCTTTGCTAGCATGTCCATGACCAGTGGGCGGCTATTCAATAGTTTTACACTCTGCGAGTTTGTACAACTTTACCCACACGAGATATTATACTCTTTGTGTCGGCCAATCCACGCTTCCTAAGGCGTGTGAACAAACATCACAAGGTCGTTACAATGTTCTACCTTAAAGTACTTGTGCGCTAAGGTTTCGCTTCCATTGGTGACCGAGTCCTCGAAAACCCCTCTTGCGCCAGATGGGAAAAGCATCTGCAGACACCCATACATACAACATAGCACAAATAACTAAAAGGTATTACAAATTATTAAGCCAGTCCCGCCCATACAGGACATGTGGTTGTCTGATAAGGCATAACAAAATGCGCTCAAAGACCGGTCCTCAATTGACTTGGGCGTCATTCAATTTAAACCACAGGTCTTAATCTTAACGAGACTAAGCAGGTGCATAAACTGCACCCACCATTCATCCTTTTCGCCCAAGTCCAAACCCTTTTGATTTTATTTCTATAAAACCATCTTTACAAATTCTCTATGGTAAAACAATACCATAGTTTTAATTTTCAACAAATTTTATTGAGTTGGCTAAAATTCTCCCAAAAACATAAATCATGGTCTAAGTATTTGCGAAGCATTTGATTATTAAACATAATAATTTATCTAAGGTGACAAAAGGAATGTCAAGGCAACATCCAAAATTTGGCATACAAGGATAATAGGAATAACTAATTATTTAAGCAGAATTTGAAATACTTGAATAAAATTATGCATGCATTTAATAATTTAAAAACTGAATTTAATTAACTTTAAAATAATAGGGCAAAATGGTCAAAGTATAACTTGCCTTCGTTGCATCTGGAAAATCTCGTCTTGAGAAGTATCTAATTCCCGGAATCGTCAAAGTCTAAGCGTGAAAATAAGGCAAATCAAATAAAATTCAAACAAAATTCAAAAATACAAAATAAACCAAGTCTAAATATAAAAATTTTATTTTATTGAGCTAGATAATCAAATTATAAAATTTTAGAAATTTGTTTCACTAAATTTGGAGTTAGGATTCAATTATTATGAGTTTTATAAATTTTAACCTAAATTTGATATTTAAAAGAATTCTAAATTCTAAAACAGAACTAAAATGAACTCTAAATTGAATTATTATATTTTATTTAGTTAGACAATAATTTTCTAAAATTTTAGCAACTTGAATCATCTAATTTGGAATTATAATGCAAAAGTTATGAATTTTACAAATTTTAACCCTAAATCATTATTTAAATCAATTTCCCGAATTATTCTCCTAAAGGAAATTCTAAATATTGCATGATGACGTCAGCGATAATTTTCGGAATTTAAATGAATTAGAATAATTTCCGACAAGTGGGGCCCAGTGTCATAGGCTCGGTCCACAGAGACCAATTCTACCCAACCAATGGATCGGGAATTGGTGAGCAGTGCCACGCCTTGTATTGACTAAGCTGCCACGTGGGCACATGTGGTGGCGTGGCGGTTGCGTGGAGATGAGGTGGCGCCGCGGTGGTGGCCGGACG